>CM060250.1:53588205-54950705 GCA_030684275.1 Acipenser oxyrinchus oxyrinchus
TAAAAATAAAACAACAAAAACAAAACAAAAAGTTTTTTTTTTTTTTTAATACAAACAAAACGTATTTATTTATTTATTTTTAAATAAACAAACAAATACAAATTGACAAAAATAAATCAAAGTTTAAAACTAAAAAATAGTTTTAAACTTAAAAGAAAATCAAAAACCAAACAAAGGGCAAACAAAGGAGCTAAAACACGGCCTGTAAAGAAAATCAAAAATCCTTGCCTCGCCCTTCCCCCACTCTGCACAAGGCAGAAGCAGGGGATTTTAAAACAAAGCGATTTTTAAAACAAAAACTAAAACAGTGTAGTGATTTAAAATAATTTTAAAATAAACTAAAGAAAGTGCTCTTTAATTAAAAATTAAAAAGCAAATGAAAAGAAACTAATTTAAATGAAGTAAAAATTAAAAAAAAAAACAAAGGAAAAACAAAGGCCAAAATGGCTGCCTCCTACACTTGCAAACAATGCAAGTGTAGGAGAAACAAAGAAAAAGGTGTGTTTTAAAACACTAAATAAAAGGTTTATTAACAAAAAGGTGCCCTGCTGCTTTATTAATAAAATAAAGTAAAAAGATTTGAAAAATAAAAGTGTAAAGCACTGTTTTATTAACAATGAGCAGGAGCTCTCCTCACGCAACGTCTGCTCTTGCTCAAGGGTGCAGCAGCAGTAGGGGATTAAAACAAAAGGATTTTTAAAACAAAAACTAAAACAGTGTAGTGATATAAAATAATTTTAAAATAAACTAAAGAAAGTGCTCTTTAATAAAAAATTAAAAAGCAAATAAATGAAACTAGTTTAAATGAAGTAAAAATTAAAAGAAAAAACAAACAAAGGAAAAACCAAGCCAAAATGGCTGCCCTCCTACACTTGCAAACAATGCAAGTGTAGGAGAAACAAAAGAAAAAAGTGTGTTTTAAAACACTAAATAAAAGGTTTAATTAACAAAAAAGGTGCCCTGCTGCTTTAGAAATAAAATAAAGTAAAAGATTTTGAAAATAAAAAGTTTAAAACACTGTTTTTTAACTCTGAGCAGGAGCTCTCCTCACACACGTCTGCTCTTGCTCAAGGGTGCAGCCTATTTAAAAGCCTAGTGGCTGGACTACACCGACTGCCCAGTGGCAGCGGTGCACCGATCGCCAAAGGCGGCGGAGAAAAAATTCAATTTAGCACCCCTAAAATAGGGGTGCCAACAAAACTAGGCCTTAATTAATTAAACAAAAACCGGTTCAAAAAGGACTGTAAATTAAATATATCAAAACAAAGGGAGGTGGTACAGAGCACGCCCCCAGAGCCCACTGGTCGACAAAAGATGGCATGTCGCCAGCGGACTCAGCGTGGGCGTGCTCTAAATTAACCCTTGATCGGACAAGGGCCCTGAACATGGCCCCACAGTCAAAGACCCTCCCGATCATCTTACGCTTCCTGGTCTTGTAGATGGCGAGTTTAGCAAGAGCCAGGAGCAGATTCTGAGGAGGTCCCTCTTCCTGGTGGAGCCACGAACAGGGTGCCCGAAAATGAGGAGGGTGGGTGAAAAATGCAGCCAGAACTGCAGCAGGAGGTTCTTCAAGAAAAGAAAAACGGCTGCAGCCTGGCGCAAAGAAAATAAATGTGACTTACCGACTCGGACTGACCGCAGAAAGGGCATGCGGCGTCGAGTCGGTAAAGTAACGCAGGATCTCTCCTGGCCTTGGCGCTCCGTGCAGGACCCTCCACCCCAAGTCCCGGCTCCCCTGGAGACCAGCGGGGAGTACAGGGCCTCCCACTGGGGACTCTCGCCCTCCGGTGGTCGGAGGGTCTCCCATAGCGGTGTCTCGGCGGGAGGCGAGGCGAGAAGTGGAGGTGTGGGCGTCATCGCGTACAGGGTCCTCCTCGGCGCGGATCGGAGGGTCGAGGAGAACTGCGAGATCCTGCTCAGGTTGTTCTCGAGGGAGGCCGAGGGGGCTCGGGCCTTGGGTTCTATCAGCAGGACCGGAGAGCTGGGGGTAGGGGGTAGATGGCTCCCGGTCCTGAGAACTCCCTCGAGATACCTGACAGAGTCTGGGTGCAACGCTGCTTTGCACTCCCGGATCACTCGGCCGGCCGTCCTGGCGGTCCCCGAGCCGCCCTGGCGACGGCGACTCGAGGCGTCAGCCACTCCGACGCTTCGCGATCCAGGAGATCCCAGACTCTGGTCACCTTGGCGAGATCAGCGCGCGCGCGCGAGGGACTCCAGCGCCTGCGCACCCAGGTGGGGTTGTGCAGCAGGGGCTCCAGCAGGAGTCCTTAAGCCCTCGGTCGGAGCGGCGTCTCGGCCGACAGAAAACATGCTCGGGTCCTGAGCAGGTCCTGGTAGAAGACCGGCAGCTCGGGGAGGCGGATTCCCGGAGGTCGATCCAGAAGAGCTGCGGTCGTAGCCCAGGTCGTGCAGCTGGCGCCAAAGGAGGGGCGCCAGCGTGCACCACTGCGGGGCGGGTCTGCGTGCAGGAATCTCTGCAGGGTCTGGAGGCGGAAGGTGTGCACCTGGCTCCTGATGCACACCAACCCTTGCCCTCCCTCGGCCAGAGGAGGCTCAGAACCGCCGCAGAGACCCAGTGCTTTCCGGCCCAGAAGAAGTCCGTCAGCTTCCTCTGGACCCTGGCCACAAACTCAGGGGCGGGCTCAGGGCGGTGAGTCGATGCCAAAGCATCGGCGCCACCAGTGGTTAATCACTAAAGCCCGTCCCCTGAAGGAAAGCAGTTTCAGCAGACCCGACCACGACCTCAGCCTAGCAGCCACTTTGTCCTCCAACTCCACCCAGTTGGCTGCGACCGAGGTCTCCAGCGGGGCTCAGGTGGACTCCCAGATATTTAAAACTGTCCGCTCCACTGGAACTGCTGGGCGCGACGGGAAGGAATCCACCCGCCAGGGACCCACCAGTAACCGGAGCATTTGTCCCAGTTGATCCTGGCAGAGGAAGCGGCAGAGTAGGCGCTCTGGCAGCTCCGCATCCTCTCCAGGTCAGCGGGTCGGAGGCCACCAGGAGCACGTCGTCGGCGTAGGCCGACAGGACCACCCTCGTGTCCGGCGCCGGCGCCAACCCGTGAGCCTCCCGCGAAGGAGGCAGAGGAAGGGCTCGATGCACAGCGTACAGTTGTCGGACAGAGGGCAGCCCTGGCGTACTCCTCTCCTGAGCGAGGCGCGGTCAGGGACCAATTAACCTTCACGAGGCACTCGGCAGGCGTACAGCGTCGGAACAGGCCGGCGAAGCGGCCCGAATCGAGCGCTCGCGGGGTTCGAAGAGATACTCGTGATCCACCCGGTCGAGCGCCTTCTCCTGATCCAGGGAGAGGAAGGCGACCGACCGACCGATCCTCCTGCAGTAGTGCAGGAGGTCCCGAACTCAGAGGCGATGTTGTCAAAAATCGTCGGTTCGGGACCGTGTAGAACTGGTCGGGGTGGATCACGTCTGCCAGCACGGACTTGAGCCTCAGGGAGGCGGCCTTGCCACGATTTTATAGTCCGTGCACAGCAGCGAGACCGGGCGCCAGTTCTTTAGGCAGCGGAGATCCCCTTTCTTGGGCAGGGCGTGATAATCGCCCGCCTCATCGAAAGGGCATCTCCCGGTCTCGTAGGCTTCCGCCAGGACCAGCGCAAAGCGGGCCCCAGCAAGTCCCAAAACTTTTGAAGAACTCCACGGTCAGCCCGTCGATGCCCGGCGATTTGTTATAAGGCATCTGACTGAGGCGTCGGAGAGCTTCGGCCAGGGTCAGCTGGCCCTCGAACTCGTCCCGGCGCCCTCGCCGACCGTGGGAAGCCCGTCCCACAGAACCCTGCAGCGTCGGGTCGGCGGGATCCGGAGAAGAGGGCAGAGTAGAAGGCCCTGGCCCTCTCGTTCACGCTCTCGGATCCGTCAGAAGGAGCCGTCGTCCGCCAGGAGGCAGGTGATGTTTTACGGTCCCCTTCTTTTTCTCCAGCAGCGTAGAAGAAGTGTGTGCGCGGTCCATCTCCCGAAGGAACTGGACCCTTGGCGCCGTAAACCCCGGGACGCTGGAGCTGCAGGTCCCGCAGGGTGCACTTCTTCTCCTCGTGCAGCTCTGCTCGAGTTGGTCCCCTTGAGCCAGGCGGCTCTCCAGATCGAGCAGCTCCCTTTCCAGCCGCTCGATCCGCGAGTCCCTCCGCCTGCTCGCGCCCCTCGTGTACTCCTGACAGAGGATCTTGATCTGCGCTTTCCCCGTCCCACCACTGGCGCCAGGTGGGGAAGCGAGATCGCCCGGCCGTGCCAGACCGTCCAGAAGTCCCGGAAAGACCGCTCAAAGCGCTCGTCCTCCAACAGGCTGTTGTTGAAGTGCCAGTAGGCAGCGGTGTGCCTAGCTGGCACCACGGTCACCGTCCACGGCCACCAGGTTGTGGTCCGTGAGCGGCGCCCGGCCTGATGTCGGGCGCGAGCGCAGTGGCGTGGTTCCGCGACACGTAGAACCTGTCGATCCGGGACTGAGACACCCGCCCCTCCCTCACCCTGGTGAAGGTGAAGGCGGCGTCCGGGTGTTGCCACCGCCAGATGTCGACCAGAGAGCGGCGATCAGCTCTCTCAGGGCGGCCGGCGAGCGGGTAGGGCTCGCGCCCCACCGGTCCAGCGGCCTCGAGGTGCAGTTGAAATCCCCGAGGACCACGAGCTCGTCGGCGCCGGCGGTGTTCAGGTGGGCCGACATCCGGCGGAAAAACTGGACCCTCGCCCGGACCCGTGGGCGGCGTACCGTTCACCAGGTGAGCGATACTGTCGCCGTCCGGATCGGTGGTGTAACAGGCGGCCCGGCACGGCGTCTACCACATCGAGTACCGTGGGAGCGAAGGACCGGAGAAGGCGTCGCCACCCACAAGATGACTCGGTGAGGTGGCTGAGCGACACTCTCCCCCACTCCAGCAGCCAGTTGGCCTCGGCCTGCGGGTGGAGTGGGTTTCCTGCAGGAAGCACACAGAGTAACCCCCTTTTCAGGAAGGAGATTACCTGGGCCCTGCGGAAATGGTCCTTACACCCGTTGGCGTTCACGGTCCCGATGCGATACATGATCCTCTGTCAGGTGTAGTTGGCGACACTCACGGGAGATCCTGAGATCTCGAAGTTCACTCAACTGGTCGTGAAGCTTTCGAGACGCGAATGTGCCTTCGTGCCAAGTCTTGCTGGCGTGGCTGGCCCTGAGGAAGGATCTCACAGAGTTTAAGATCCTCTGGAAATCCCTCCATTTGTCCAGGGCCAGCTGGACCTTGTCCCTGCGGTGGATGGTGGCCTCCAAGAACTCCAGGAGCTCCGCCGCAGGGATGTCGGAGAAGAGGCGGACAGACTCTCGAGCCACGCTGCAAGCGGACTCTGAGTCCTCCTCCCTCTCCTCCGGTTCTCCACCGCCCCCTCGCGGTGGAGAAGCTGCTGCCTCACGTTGGTGGGTGGCGCGTTGCGTCTTATCTTTATTTTCACCGACTCTCCCAGCGCCCCAGGGGCGGCGGGAAGATCGGCGGAGGACCCTGGCGGGGACCGTCTGCACCCTGGACTTTGGGGGTGCAGGCGGGCGCTCGGCGTACACCGTCGAGCCAGATGGTCTGGTCCCGCTCTGGGTCCCTCTTTTGAGGTCGAGCGCGGTCTCAGGCCCGTCCTCTTTCCTCGAAGGAAGGGGATCCACCCTCTCGGGTCCTTCCCTCCCTCCCCTAGAAAGGGATACACCCTTCGGGTCCTTCCCCTCCCTCCGCATCAGTCACGGGACCGCCTCGGCGGCGTTTCCCCGGCGGCGGCGCAGGGCGGAGCCCTCGTCGCCGCCCGGAAGGAAGCCCGGCGGTTGTTCTTCGGGGCTCCTCCGAGCCCCTCGGTGACTGGAACTTGGCCCGTTGCACTTTGGGGAGGGATCTACCTCGAGGCACCACCTTCTGCCCTCTCTGGTTCTTCCCCTCCCTCTGCGCTCCGGAGACCATTGTAGCGCGGGCTCCGCAGAGCCACGTCTGCCTCAGGGGTGTTATCTCATCCCCCTCAGCGGCAGCACGAGGGCGGAACCCCGTCGCCGCAGAGAGGAAGCCTGAGGCAGTTCTTGTTCTGGGTGGGGGCTCTTCTCCCCCTCCGGCCCCTCGGCGGGGTCGCCTGCATGGGCTCCGCGTTGTCCGCGGGCCCACGCCAGCCTCGGGGGCGAGTCCGCCTCCTCCCGGAGGCGGGAGCCAGAGGCAGCTCTTTTTCTGGGAGGGGCTGTTCTTCCTCCCCCTCCGGCCCCTCGGCGGGGTCGCCTGCATGGGCTCCGCTTTATCTGCGGAGCCCATGCTTCTGCCTCGGGAGCTGGTTCCGCCGCCCCTCCTCGGCAACACAGGTTTCAGGACCCGTGTGGCTGTCGGAGGAAGGCGGTGCCGAGGCAGCTGCTCTTCGGGGGCCCCTCCTGCGCCCCTCGGCGACCTCCTCTGCGGCCGGCCCCTCGATGGTAGAGTCGGGGCGGTTTCCGAGGTCTCTTTATTGGCGGGGAGGGATCTACCCGAAGGGCTCCTCCCTCTGCCCTCTCGGGTTCCTCCCTCCCCATTTGCCTCTCGGTGGGGGCCTCTTCCATGGGCTCCGCTTCTTCTGCGGAGCCCGGACCGCCTCGGGGATGGATCCTTCTCCCCTCTGTGGCATTACGAGGGCGGAGCCCTCGTTGCCGGTAGAGGGGCGCCCGGCGGCGCTTTGGTTTTGGGGGCCTTCTTTCGCCCCGGGGACCCTCACCAGAGGCGGGGCGTGTGCACTTGCGTGCACCGCGTGGGAAGCGCGCTGCGCCTTCCTCTTCCCCTGATGCTGCGGAGGCTGCCCCTGCCCTGTCACGGCGGCGGGAGCTCGCCTCCGGCAGCGCCTCTCTCCTCACCCTCTGTGGGGATGAGGTGCTTTGGTTTTCGGGCGGCTTTGCCGCCCTGCCTCGAGGGGTGCCGTCGAGGAGTCCCTTTCTCAGGGCCTCCCCTGACCCGCCGCCAGATGGTGCGGCGGTGGGCTTCGTCGCCCCTGCTCGGCCTCCCGGTGGACCTGGCCGCCGCCTTCTTTTGTGGCGGGCGACCACGGTCCACTCGGCGGCCTTCTCCCCAGGCGCTTTCGGGAGCGCGGAGGGTCCGGCCGCCTCGGGGCCTTCTCTCCCTTTCCCCGGATGTTACTGGGAGGGCGGGTGCTTTGCCCCCTCTGCGGGCCTCTTGGAGGCCCGAGGCGAGTGGACTTCGGAGGCGCGGTGCTGGCGCGGGTGGCTTTGCGCCCTGCTGGAGCTTGGGGCACCTCTTTTCTGGTGCCCCAGCTCCTTGCAGTGAAAGCACCGCACCTCCTCCGAGGAATAAAAATGGCGTAGTTGGTCCCCTCGAAGGGGACCACAAAACTACCCTCCACGGTGTCCCTCCCGCCAGGTGGATGGTCACCTGGCGTCGGAAGGACAGCACGTGGCGGAGGGGCTGGTCTTTGCACCCTAGGGGATGGGGTGGATCCCGTTTTAACTCCCCTAGGGCCTGAAGATGGGGCTTCAGGAGGTCGTCCTTCAAGAAAGGTGGGGCGTTGGAAAGGGCGACCCTGCTGCCCAACCCCTCAAGGGTTCTATGGGGATGTATATTCCCCGACGCTGAGACCCCTCTCGATAGCGGTGTGCGTGGCGGCCTCAGATTTTAGAAAGAAGGCGGCCTTGCCGTACATCTTTGAGGCCGCCACGATGGTCGATGGTCCCACCACCTTGGCCATGGCTTTCACCATGGCCTCTATCGAGAGGAGTCCTTCAGGAGGCACCTGACCCGTGCCTCCTGGTCATGTTTTTAAAGGGGCTGCAGCCTCCCCTGCAGCCACCTGTGCCCACTTTTGGGGCCTGTGGAGCTTGCCCACTCATGGTTTTATTTTATTTTATTTATTTATTTATTTATTTATTTTTAATAAATTAAATAAACGAAAAATAACTACCCCTGCACTCCAATAGTGCAGGAGTAGTGAAATTAAAAATAAAACAAACAAACAAAAATTATTTATTTATTTTTAAAACAACAAAATAAAAATAAAACAAACAAAAACACAAAGGTTTTTTTTTTTTTTTTAATACAAACAAACGTATTTATTTATTTTTAAATAAATAAATAAATACAAATTCACACACCCTGCACTCCAATAGTGCAGGGGTAAAAAAAATTCAAAAATAAATCAAAGTTTAAAACTAAAAATAGTTTTAAACTAAAAGAAAAATCAAAAAATCAAACAAAGGGCAAACAAAGGAGCACACGGCCTGTGCTCCTGCCTGCCCTTCCCCACTCTGCACAAGGCAGAAGCAGGGGATTTTAAAACAAAAGGATTTTTAAAACAAAAACTAAAACAGTGTAGTGATTTAAAATAATTTTAAAATAAACTAAAGAAAGTGCTCTTTAATAAAAATTAAAAAGCAAATAAATGAAACTAATTTAAATGAAGTAAAAATTAAAAGAAAAACAAACAAAGGAAAAACCAAGCCAAAATGGCTGCCCTCCTACACTTGCAAACAATGCAAGTGTAGGAGAAACAAAAAAAAAGTGTGTTTTAAAACACTAAATAAAAGGTTTAATTAACAAAAAGGTGCCCTGCTGCTTTAGAAATAAAATAAAGTAAAAGATTTTGAAAATAAAAAGTTTAAAACACTGTTTTTTAACTCTGAGCAGGAGCTCTCCTCACACACGTCTGCTCTTGCTCAAGGGTGCAGCCTATTTAAAAGCCGGTGACAAACTGCGCCGACTGCCTATTGGCAGCCGGCACCAACTACAAAGGCAGCCGGTGAAAAAATTCAGTTTGGCACCCCTAATCAAAGGGGTGCCAACAAAACCGACCGTTAACTAGCCCAGTGGTGGGTGTGGGGGTTTCCCTAAATTAAATGTTCAAAACAAAGGGGGTGGTACAGAGCACGCCACCCAGAGCCCACTGGTCGACAAAAGCCGTCATGTCGCCAGTGGACTCAGCGTCGGCGTGCTCTAACGCCACCGGGAGCGGAGGAGGGCCCTGAACATGGCCCGCAGTCAAAGACCCTCCCGGTGATCTTACGCTTCCTGGTCTTGTAGATGGTAAGTTTGCCAAGAGCCAGGAGCAGATTCACCAGGAGGTCTCTCTTCTTGCTGGAGCCACGAACAGGGTGCCCAAAAATAAAAAGGGTGGGGAAAAATGCAGCCAGAACTGCAGCAGGAGGTTCTTCAAGAACAAAAGAGCGGCTGCAGCCTGGCGCAAAGGAAATAAATGTGGAACACCGACTCGGACTGACCGCAGAAAGGGCATGCGGGGTCGAGTCGGTGAAGTGGCAGGACCTCTCCTGGCCTTGGCGCTCCGTGTAGCACCCTCCATCCCAGGTCCCCAGCACCTCTGGGGACCAGCGGGAAATACAGAGCCTCCCACTGGGGACTCTCGCCCTCCGGGGGTTGGAGGGCTCCCATAGCGGTGTCTCGGCGGGAGGCGAGGCGAGAAGTGGAGGTGTGGGCGTCATCGCGTACAGGGTCCTCCTCGACACGGAGCGAAGGGGTCGAGGAGAACTGCGAGATCCTGCTCAGGTGATTCTCGAGGGAGGCTGAGGGAGCCCTGTCCTTTGGTCTTATCAGCAGGACCGGAGAGCGGGGGTAGGGAGGGACGATGGCTCCCGGTCCTGAGGACCCCCTCGAGATACCTGACAGAGTCTGGGTGCAAAGCTGCTTTGCACTCCCGGATCGCTTCGGCGGGCCGTTCTGAGGTCCCCGAGTCGCCCTGGCGACCAGCGACTCGAGGAGTCAGCCACGCCCGGCGTTGGTGATCCAGGAGATCCCAGACTCTGGTCACCTGGGCGAGATCAACAGGCTCCGCACCGCGAGGATTCCAACGCCTGCGCACCTAGATGGGGGTTGTGCAGCAGGGGCTCCAGAAGGAATCTCTCCCCTCGGTCGGAACAGCGTCTCGGCCGATGTCGAACATGCTCGGGTCTTGAGCAGGTCCCTGTAAAGACCGGCAGCTCGGGAGGCGGATCCCGGGAGGTTGAGCCAGAACAGCTGCGGTCGTAGCCCAAGTGGTGCAGCTGGCGCAGGAGGAGGGAGGCCAGCGCGCACCACTGCGGGGCGGGTCTGCGTACAGGTATCTCTGCAGGGTCTGGAGGCGGAAGGTGTGCACCTGAGTCCTGATGCACACCAACCCTTGTCCTCCCTCGGCCAGAGGAGGCTCAGCACCCGCAGAGACCCAGTGCTTTCCGGCCCAGAAGAAGTCCGTCAGCTTCCTCTGGACCCTGGCCACAAACTCAGGGGCGGGCTCAGGGCGGTGAGTCGATGCCAGAGCATCGGCGCCACCAGCTGGTTGATGACCAGAGCCCTGCCCCTGAAGGAAAGCACTTTCAGCAGACCCGACCACGACCTCAGTCTCGCAGCAACCTTGTCCTCCAACTCCACCCAGTTGGCTGCGACCGAGGTCTCCAGCGGGGCTCAGGTGGACTCCCAGGTATTTGAAGCTGTCCGCTCCACTGGAATTGCTGGGCGCGGCAGGGAGGAATCCACCCGCCAGGGACCTACTAACAACCGGAGCATTTGGTCCAGTTGATCCTGGCAGAGGGCGGCAGAGTAAGCGCTCTGGCAGCTCCGCATCCTCTCCAGATCGACGGATCGGAGGCCACTAGGAGCACGTCGTCGGCGTAAGCCGACAGGACCACCCTCGTGTCCGGCGCCGGCGCCATCCCGTGAGCCTCCTGCGAAGGAGGCAGAGGAAGAGCTCGATGCACAGCGCGTACAGTTGTCGGACAGAGGGCAGCCTTGGCGTACTCCTCTCCTGAGCGAGGAGTGCGGTCAGGGACCAGTTCACCTTCAAAGGCACTTCGGCAGGCGTGCAGCGATCCGGAAGAGGCCGGCGAACTTCGGCCGAATCCGAATGCTCGCGGGGTTCAAAGAGATACTCGTGATCCACCCGGTCGAGCGCCTTCTCTTGGTCGAGACAAGAAGGCGACCGACCGACCGGTCCTCCTGCAGTAGTGCAGCAGGTCCCGAACCAGGAAGATGTTGTCGAAGATCGTCGGTTCGGGACCGTGTAGAACTGGTCGGGGTGGACCACGTCTGCCAGCACGGACTTGAGCCTCAGGGAGGCGGCCTTGGCCACGATTTTGTAGTCCGTGCACAGCAGCGAGACCGGGCGCCAGTTCTTAAGGCAGCGGAGATCCCCTTTCTTGGGCAGGGCGTGATCACCGCCCGCCTCATCGAAAGGGCATCTCCCGGTCTCGTAGGCTTCCGCCAGGACCAGCGCAAAGCGGGCCCCAGCAAGTCCCAAAACTTTCTGAAGAACTCCACGGTCAGCCCGTCGATGCCCGGCGATTTGTTGTAGGGCATCAGACTAAGGCGTCAGAGAGCTCGGCCAGGGTCAGTCGGCCCTCGAACTCTTCCCTGGCGCCCTCGCCGACCGTGGGAAGCCCGTCCCAAAGAACCCTGCAGCGTCGGGTCGGCGGGATCCGGAGAAGAGGTCGAGTAAAGGCTCGGGCCCTCTCGTTCACGCTCTCGGATCCGTCAGAAGGAGCCGTCGTCCGCCAGAAGGCAGGTGATGTTCCTGCGGTCTCCCTTCTTTTTCTCCAGCAGCGTAGAAGAAGTGTGAGCAGCGGTCCATCTCCCGAAGGAACTGGATCCTTGGCGCCGTAGGCCCCGGGACGCTGGAGCTGCAGGTCCCGCAGGGTGCACTTCTTCTCCTCGTGCAGCGCTCTGCTCGAGTTGGCCCCAGCGAGCCAGGCGGCTCTCCAGATCGAGCAGCTCCCTTTCCAGCCGCTCGATCCGTGAGTCCCTCCGCCTGCTCGCGCCCTCGTGTACTCCTGACAGAAGATCTTGATCTGCGCTTTCCCCACGTCCCACCACTGGCGCCACGTGGGAAGCGAGATCGTCGGCCGTGCCAGACCGTCCAAAAGTCCCGGAGCGACTGCTCAAAGCGCTCGTCCTCCAACAAGGCGTTGTTAAAGTGCCAGTAGGCGGGCGTGCCCGACTGGCACGGGGCCACCGCCACGGCCACCAGGTTGTGGTCCGTGAGCGGCGCCCGGCCTTATGTCGGAGGAAGCGAGCGCGGTGGCGTGGCTCCTGGTGACGTAGAGCCTGTCGATCCGGGACTGAGACACCCGCCCCTCCCTCACCCTGGTGAAGGTGAAGGCGGGGGCGTCGAGTGATGCCAGCGCCAGATGTCGACCAGAGAGCGGCGGTCAGCTCTCTCAGTGCTGCCGGCGAGAGAGGTAGTGCTCTCGCCCCCACCCTGTCCAGCGGCCTCGAGGGTGCAGTTGAAATCACCCCGAGGACCACGCACTCGTCGGCGCTGATGTTGTTCATATAGGTCGACATCTGGCGAAAGAACTGGACCCTCGCCCGGACCCGTGGGCG
Source organism: Acipenser oxyrinchus oxyrinchus (assembly GCA_030684275.1). Taxonomy (NCBI): domain Eukaryota; kingdom Metazoa; phylum Chordata; class Actinopteri; order Acipenseriformes; family Acipenseridae; genus Acipenser; species Acipenser oxyrinchus. The sequence continues at coordinate 53,600,487 of CM060250.1, forward strand.
GCGTACCGTTCACCAGGTGAGCGATACTGTCGCCGTCCGGATCGGTGGTGTAACAGGCGGCCCGGCACGGCGTCTACCACATCGAGTACCGTGGGAAGAAAGGACCGGAGAAGGCGTCGCCACCCACAAGAGGTGGCGGTGAGATGGCTGAGCGACACTCTCCCCCACTCCAGAAGCCAGTTGGCTTCCGCCTCTGGGGTCGTGTGGGTTTCCTGCAGGAAGCACACAGAGTAACCCCTTTTCAGGTAGGAGATTACCTGGGCCCTGCGGAAAGGGTCCCTACACCCGTTGGCGTTCACAGTACCGATGTGATACATGATCTTCTGTCAGGAGTTGTTGGCGGCGCTCACGGGAGATCCTGAGTTCTCGAAGCTCACCAACTGGTCGTGTAACTTGCGGGCCCGAATGTGCGTTCGAGCCGAAGTTTTACTGGCGTGGCTGGCCCTGAGGAAGGATCTCACAGAGTTTAAGATCCTCTGGAAATCCTTCCATTTGTCCAGGGCCAGCATGGACCTTGTCCCTGCGGTGGATGGTGGCCTCCAAGAAATCCAGGAGCTCCACCACAGGGATGTCCAGAGAGAGGCGGACAGACTCTCCGAGCCACGCTGCAAGTGGACTCGAGTCCTCCTCCCTCTCCTCGGTTCTCCACCGCCCCCTCGCGGTGGTAAAGCTGCTGCACTCCCGTTGGTGGGTGGCGCGTTGCGTCTTATTTTGATTTTCACCGACTCTCCCAGCGCCCCAGGGGCGGCGGGAGAAGATCGGCGGAGGACCCTGGCGGGGACCGTCTGCACCCTGGACTTTGGGGGTGCAGGCGGGCGCTCGGCGTACACCGTCGAGCCCGATGGCCTCGCCGTCCCGCTCTGGGTCCCTCTTTTGAGGTCGAGCGCGGTCTCAGGCCCGTCCTCTTTCCTCGAAGGAAGGGGATCCACCCTCTCGGGTCCTTCCCTCCCTCCCCTAGAAAGGGGATACACCCTTTCGGGTCCTTCCCCTCCCTCCGCATCAGTCACGGGACCGCCTCGGGCGGCGTTTCCCCGGCGGCGGCGCAGGGCGGAGCCCTCGTCGCCGCCCGGAAGGGAAGCCCGAGGCGGTTGTTCTTCGGGGCTCCTCCGAGCCCCTCGGTGACTGGAACTTGGCCCGTTGCGCCGGGGAGGGATCTACCTCGAGGCACCACCTTCTGCCCTCTCTGGTTCTTCCCCTCCCTCTGCGCTCCGGAGACCATTGTAGCGTGGGCTCCGCAGAGCCACGTCTGCCTCAGGGGTGTTTCTCGTCCCCCTCAGCGGCAGCACGAGGGCGGAACCCCGTCGCCGCGTGAGAGGAAGCCTGAGGCAGCTCTTTTTCTGGGTGGGGGCTCTTCTCCCCCTCCGGCCCCTCGGCGGGGTCGCCTGCATGGGCTCCGCGTTGTCCGCGAGCCACGCCAGCCTCGGGGGCGAGTCCGCCTCCTCCCGGAGGCGGGAGCCAGAGGCAGCTCTTTTTCTGGGAGGGTTGTTCTTCCTCCCCTCCGGCCCCTCGGCGGGGTCGCCTGCATGGGCTCCGCGTTATCTGCGGAGCCCATGCCTGCCTCGGGAGCTGGTTCCGCCGCCCCTCCTCGGCAACACAGGTTTCAGGACCCGTGTGGCTGTCGGAGGAAGGCGGTGCCGAGGCAGCTGCTCTTCGGGGGCCCCTCCTGCGCCCCTCGGCGACCTCCTCTGCGGCCGGCCCCTCGATGGTAGAGTCGGGGCGGTTTCGAGGTCTCTTTATTGGCGGGGAGGGATCTACCGAAGGGCTCCTCCCTCTGCCCTCTCGGGTTCCTCCCTCCCCATTTGCCTCTCGGTGGGGGCCTCTTCCATGGGCTCCGCTTCTTCTGCGGAGCCCGGACCGCCTCGGGGATGGATCCTTCTCCCCTCTGTGGCATTACGAGGGCGGAGCCCTCGTTGCGGTAGAGGGGCGCCCGGCGGTCGCTTTGGTTTTGGGGGCCTTCTTTCGCCCCGGGGACCCTCACCAGAGGCGGGGCGTGTGCACTTGCGTGCACTGCGTGGGAAGCGCTTGCGCCTTCCTCTTCCCCTGATGCTGCGGAGGCTGCCCCTGCCCTGTCGCGGCGACGGGAGCTCGCCTCCGGCAGCGCCTCTCTCCTCACCCTCTGTGGGGATGAGGTGCTTTGGTTTTCTGGCGGCTTTGCCGCCCTGCCTGCGAGGGGTGCCGTCGAGGGAGTCCCTTTTCAGGGCCTCCCCTGACCCGCCGCCAGATGGTGCGGCGGTGGGCTTCGTCACCCCTGCTTGGCCTCCCGGTGGACCTGGCCGCCGCCTTCTTTTGTGGCGGGCGACCACGGTCCACTCGGCGGCCTTCTCCCCAGCGCTTTCGGGAGCGCGGAGGGTCCGGCCGCCTCGGGGCCTTCTCTCCCTTTCCCCGGATGTTACTGGGAGGGCGGGTGCTTTGCCCCCTCTGCGGGCCTCTTGGAGGCCCGAGGCGAGGTGGACTCGGAGGGCGGTGCTGGCGCGGGTGGCTTTGCGCCCTGCTGGAGCTTGGGGCACCTCTTTTTCTGGTGCCCCAGCTCCTTGCAGTGGTAGCACCGCACCTCCTCCGAGGAATAAAAATGGCGTAGTTGGTCCCCTCGAAGGGGACCACAAAACTACCCTCCACGGTGTCCCTCCCGCCAGGTGGATGGTCACCTGGCGTCGGAAGGACAGCACGTGGCGGAGGGGCTGGTCCTTGCACCCTAGGGGATGGGGTGGATCCCGTTTTAACTCCCCTAGGGCCTGAAGATGGGGCTTCAGGAGGTCGTCCTTCAAGAAAGGTGGGGCGTTTGAAAGGGCGACCCTGCTGCCCAACCCCTCAAGGGTTCTATGGGGATATACATTCCCCGACGCGAGACCCCTCTCGATAGCGGTGTGCGTGGCGGCCTCAGATTTTAGAAAGAAGGCGGCCTTGCCGTACATCTTTGAGGCCGCCACGATGGTCGATGGCCCCACCACCTTGGCCATGGCTTTCACCATGGCCTCTATCGAGAGGAGTCCTTCAGGAGGCACCTGACCCGTGCCTCCTGGTCATGTTTTAAAGGGGCTGCAGCCTCCCCTGCAGCCACCTGTGCCCACTTTTGGGGCCTGTGGAGCTTGCCCACTCATGGTTTTTATTTTATTTATTTATTTATTTATTTATTTATTTTTAATAAATTAAATAAACGAAAAATAACTACCCCTGCACTCCAATAGTGCAGGCCTATTTAAAAGCCTAGTGGCTGGACTACACCGACTGCCCAGTGGCAGCGGTGCACCGATCGCCAAAGGCGGCGGAGAAAAAATTCAATTTAGCACCCCTAAAATAGGGGTGCCAACAAAACTAGGCCTTAATTAATTAAACAAAAACCGGTTCAAAAAGGACTGTAAATTAAATATATCAAAACAAAGGGAGGTGGTACAGAGCACGCCCCCAGAGCCCACTGGTCGACAAAAGATGGCCATGTCGCCAGCGGACTCAGCGTGGGCGTGCTCTAAATTAACCCTTGATCGGACAAGGGCCCTGAACATGGCCCCACAGTCAAAGAGACCCTCCCGATCATCTTACGCTTCCTGGTCTTGTAGATGGCGAGTTTAGCAAGAGCCAGGAGCAGATTCTGAGGAGGTCCCTCTTCCTGGTGGAGCCACGAACAGGGTGCCCGAAAATGAGGAGGGTGGGTGAAAAATGCAGCCAGAACTGCAGCAGGAGGTTCTTCAATAAAAGAAAAACGGCTGCAGCCTGGCGCAAAGAAAATAAATGTGACTTACCGACTCGGACTGACCGCAGAAAGGGCATGCGGCGTCGAGTCGGTAAAGTGACGCAGGATCTCTCCTGGCCTTGGCGCTCCGTGCAGGACCCTCCACCCCAAGTCCCGGCTCCCCTGGAGACCAGCGGGGAGTACAGGGCCTCCCACTGGGGACTCTCGCCCTCCGGTGGTGGAGGGTCTCCCATAGCGGTGTCTCGGCGGGAGGCGAGGCGAGAAGTGGAGGTGTGGGCGTCATCGCGTACAGGGTCCTCCTCGGCAGCGGATCGGAGGGTCGAGGAGAACTGCGAGATCCTGCTCAGGTTGTTCTCGAGGGAGGCCGAGGGGGCTCGGGCCTTGGGTTCTATCAGCAGGACCGGAGAGCTGGGGGTAGGGGGTAGATGGCTCCCGGTCCTGAGAACTCCCTCGAGATACCTGACAGAGTCTGGGTGCAACGCTGCTTTGCACTCCCGGATCACTCGGCCGGCCGTCCTGGCGGTCCCCGAGCCGCCCTGGCGACGGCGACTCGAGGCGTCAGCCACTCCGACCGCTTCGCGATCCAGGAGATCCCAGACTCTGGTCACCTTGGCGAGATCAGCGCGCGCCGCACCGAGGGACTCCAGCGCCTGCGCACCCAGGTGGGGGTTGTGCAGCAGGGGCTCCAGCAGGAGTCCTTAAGCCCTCGGTCGGAGCGGCGTCTCGGCCGACAGAAAACATGCTCGGGTCCTGAGCAGGTCCTGGTAGAAGACCGGCAGCTCGGGGAGGCGGATTCCCGGAGGTCGATCCAGAAGAGCTGCGGTCGTAGCCCAGGTCGTGCAGCTGGCGCCAAAGGAGGGGCGCCAGCGTGCACCACTGCGGGGCGGGTCTGCGTGCAGGAATCTCTGCAGGGTCTGGAGGCGGAAGGTGTGCACCTGGCTCCTGATGCACACCAACCCTTGCCCTCCCTCGGCCAGAGGAGGCTCAGAACCGCCGCAGAGACCCAGTGCTTTCCGGCCCAGAAGAAGTCCGTCAGCTTCCTCTGGACCCTGGCCACAAACTCAGGGGCGGGCTCAGGGCGGTGAGTCGATGCCAAAGCATCGGCGCCACCAGTGGTTAATCACTAAAGCCCGTCCCCTGAAGGAAAGCAGTTTCAGCAGACCCGACCACGACCTCAGCCTAGCAGCCACTTTGTCCTCCAACTCCACCCAGTTGGCTGCGACCGAGGTCTCCAGCGGGGCTCAGGTGGACTCCCAGATATTTAAAACTGTCCGCTCCACTGGAACTGCTGGAGCGCGACGGGAAGGAATCCACCCGCCAGGGACCCACCAGTAACCGGAGCATTTGTCCCAGTTGATCCTGGCAGAGGAGCGGCAGAGTAGGCGCTCTGGCAGCTCCGCATCCTCTCCAGGTCAGCGGGTCGGAGGCCACCAGGAGCACGTCGTCGGCGTAGGCCGACAGGACCACCCTCGTGTCCGGCGCCGGCGCCAACCCGTGAGCCTCCCGCGAAGGAGGCAGAGGAAGGGCTCGATGCACAGCGCGTACAGTTGTCGGACAGAGGGCAGCCCTGGCGTACTCCTCTCCTGAGCGAGGCGCGGTCAGGGACCAATTAACCTTCACGAGGCACTCGGCAGGCGTACAGCGTCGGAACAGGCCGGCGGCGCGGCCCGAATCGAGCGCTTCGCGGGGTTCGAAGAGATACTCGTGATCCACCCGGTCGAGCGCCTTCTCCTGATCCAGGGAGAGGAAGGCGACCGACCGACCGATCCTCCTGCAGTAGTGCAGGAGGTCCCGAACTCAGAGGCGATGTTGTCAAAAATCGTCCGGTTCGGGACCGTGTAGAACTGGTCGGGGTGGATCACGTCTGCCAGCACGGACTTGAGCCTCAGGGAGGCGGCCTTGGCCACGATTTTATAGTCCGTGCACAGCAGCGAGACCGGGCGCCAGTTCTTTAGGCAGCGGAGATCCCCTTTCTTGGGCAGGGCGTGATAATCGCCCGCCTCATCGAAAGGGCATCTCCCGGTCTCGTAGGCTTCCGCCAGGACCAGCGCAAAGCGGGCCCCAGCAAGTCCCAAAACTTTTGAAGAACTCCACGGTCAGCCCGTCGATGCCCGGCGATTTGTTATAAGGCATCTGACTGAGGCGTCGGAGAGCTTCGGCCAGGGTCAGCTGGCCCTCGAACTCGTCCCGGGCGCCCTCGCCGACCGTGGGAAGCCCGTCCCACAGAACCCTGCAGCGTCGGGTCGGCGGGATCCGGAGAAGAGGGCAGAGTAGAAGGCCCTGGCCCTCTCGTTCACGCTCTCGGATCCGTCAGAAGGAGCCGTCGTCCGCCAGGAGGCAGGTGATGTTTTACGGTCCCCTTCTTTTTCTCCAGCAGCGTAGAAGAAGTGTGTGCGCGGTCCATCTCCCGAAGGAACTGGACCCTTGGCGCCGTAAACCCCGGGACGCTGGAGCTGCAGGTCCCGCAGGGTGCACTTCTTCTCCTCGTGCAGCGCTCTGCTCGAGTTGGTCCCCTTGAGCCAGGCGGCTCTCCAGATCGAGCAGCTCCCTTTCCAGCCGCTCGATCCGCGAGTCCCTCCGCCTGCTCGCGCCCCTCGTGTACTCCTGACAGAGGATCTTGATCTGCGCTTTCCCCGTCCCACCACTGGCGCCAGGTGGGGAAGCGAGATCGCCCGGCCGTGCCAGACCGTCCAGAAGTCCCGGAAAGACCGCTCAAAGCGCTCGTCCTCCAACAGGCTGTTGTTGAAGTGCCAGTAGGCAGCGGTGTGCCTAGCTGGCACCACGGTCACCGTCCACGGCCACCAGGTTGTGGTCCGTGAGCGGCGCCCGGCCTGATGTCGGGCGCGAGCGCAGTGGCGTGGTTCCGCGACACGTAGAACCTGTCGATCCGGGACTGAGACACCCGCCCCTCCCTCACCCTGGTGAAGGTGAAGGCGGGCGTCCGGGTGTTGCCACCGCCAGATGTCGACCAGAGAGCGGCGATCAGCTCTCTCAGGGCGGCCGGCGAGGCGGGTAGGGCTCGCGCCCCACCGGTCCAGCGGCCTCGAGGTGCAGTTGAAATCCCCGAGGACCACGAGCTCGTCGGCGCCGGCGGTGTTCAGGTGGGCCGACATCCGGCGGAAAAACTGGACCCTCGCCCGGACCCGTGGGCGGCGTACCGTTCACCAGGTGAGCGATACTGTCGCCGTCCGGATCGGTGGTGTAACAGGCGGCCCGGCACGGCGTCTACCACATCGAGTACCGTGGGAGCGAAGGACCGGAGAAGGCGTCGCCACCCACAAGATGACTCGGTGAGGTGGCTGAGCGACACTCTCCCCCACTCCAGCAGCCAGTTGGCCTCGGCCTGCGGGTGGAGTGGGTTTCCTGCAGGAAGCACACAGAGTAACCCCCTTTTCAGGAAGGAGATTACCTGGGCCCTGCGGAAATGGTCCTTACACCCGTTGGCGTTCACGGTCCCGATGCGATACATGATCCTCTGTCAGGTGTAGTTGGCGACACTCACGGGAGATCCTGAGATCTCGAAGTTCCTCAACTGGTCGTGAAGCTTTCGAGACGCGAATGTGCGCTTCGTGCCAAGTCTTGCTGGCGTGGCTGGCCCTGAGGAAGGATCTCACAGAGTTTAAGATCCTCTGGAAATCCCTCCATTTGTCCAGGGCCAGCTGGACCTTGTCCCTGCGGTGGATGGTGGCCTCCAAGAACTCCAGGAGCTCCGCCGCAGGGATGTCGGAGAAGAGGCGGACAGACTCTCGAGCCACGCTGCAAGCGGACTCTGAGTCCTCCTCCCTCTCCTCCGGTTCTCCACCGCCCCCTCGCGGTGGAGAAGCTGCTGCACTCACGTTGGTGGGTGGCGCGTTGCGTCTTATCTTTATTTTCACCGACTCTCCCAGCGCCCCAGGGGCGGCGGGAAGATCGGCGGAGGACCCTGGCGGGGACCGTCTGCACCCTGGACTTTGGGGGTGCAGGCGGGCGCTCGGCGTACACCGTCGAGCCAGATGGTCTGGTCCCGCTCTGGGTCCCTCTTTTGAGGTCGAGCGCGGTCTCAGGCCCGTCCTCTTTCCTCGAAGGAAGGGGATCCACCCTCTCGGGTCCTTCCCTCCCTCCCCTAGAAAGGGGATACACCCTTCGGGTCCTTCCCCTCCCTCCGCATCAGTCACGGGACCGCCTCGGGCGGCGTTTCCCCGGCGGCGCGCAGGGCGGAGCCCTCGTCGCCGCCCGGAAGGAAGCCCGGCGGTTGTTCTTCGGGGCTCCTCCGAGCCCCTCGGTGACTGGAACTTGGCCCGTTGCACTTCGGGGAGGGATCTACCTCGAGGCACCACCTTCTGCCCTCTCTGGTTCTTCCCCTCCCTCTGCGCTCCGGAGGCCATTGCTAGCGTGGGCTCCGCAGAGCCACGTCTGCCTCAGGGGTGTTATCTCATCCCCTCAGCGGCAGCACGAGGGCGGAACCCCGTCGCCGCAGAGAGGAAGCCTGAGGCAGTTCTTGTTCTGGGTGGGGGCTCTTCTCCCCCTCCGGCCCCTCGGCGGGGTCGCCTGCATGGGCTCCGCGTTGTCCGCGGGCCACGCCAGCCTCGGGGCGAGTCCGCCTCCTCCCGGAGGCGGGAGCCAGAGGCAGCTCTTTTTCTGGGAGGGTTGTTCTTCCTCCCCTCCGGCCCCTCGGCGGGGTCGCCTGCATGGGCTCCGCGTTATCTGCGGAGCCCATGCTTCTGCCTCGGGAGCTGGTTCCGCCGCCCCTCCTCGGCAACACAGGTTTCAGGACCCGTGTGGCTGTCGGAGGAAGGCGGTGCCGAGGCAGCTGCTCTTCGGGGGCCCCTCCTGCGCCCCTCGGCGACCTCCTCTGCGGCCGGCCCCTCGATGGTAGAGTCGGGGCGGTTTCGAGGTCTCTTTATTGGCGGGGAGGGATCTACCGAAGGGCTCCTCCCTCTGCCCTCTCGGGTTCCTCCCTCCCCATTTGCCTCTCGGTGGGGGCCTCTTCCATGGGCTCCGCTTCTTCTGCGGAGCCCGGACCGCCTCGGGGATGGATCCTTCTCCCCTCTGTGGCATTACGAGGGCGGAGCCCTCGTTGCCGGTAGAGGGGCGCCCGGCGGTCGCTTTGGTTTTGGGGGCCTTCTTTCGCCCCGGGGACCCTCACCAAGAGGCGGGGCGTGTGCACTTGCGTGCACGCGTGGGAAGCGCTTGCGCCTTCCTCTTCCCCTGATGCTGCGGAGGCTGCCCCTGCCCTGTCACGGCGACGGGAGCTCGCCTCCGGCAGCGCCTCTCTCCTCACCCTCTGTGGGGATGAGGTGCTTTGGTTTCTGGCGGCTTTGCCGCCCTGCCTCGAGGGGTGCCGTCGAGGAGTCCCTTTCTCAGGGCCTCCCCTGACCCGCCGCCAGATGGTGCGGCGGTGGGCTTCGTCGCCCCTGCTCGGCCTGCCCGGTGGACCTGGCCGCCGCCTTCTTTTCGGCGGGCGACCACGGTCCACTCGGCGGCCTTCTCCCCAGCGCTTTCGGGAGCGCGGAGGGTCCGGCCGCCTCGGGGCCTTCTCTCCCTTTCCCCGGATGTTACTGGGAGGCGGGTGCTTTGCCCCCTCTGCGGGCCTCTTGGAGGCCCGAGGCGAGTGGACTTCGGAGGCGCGGTGCTGGCGGGGTGGCTTTGCGCCCTGCTGGAGCTTGGGGCACCTCTTTTCTGGTGCCCCAGCTCCTTGCAGTGAAAGCACCGCACCTCCTCCGAGGAATAAAAATGGCGTAGTTGGTCCCCTCGAAGGGGACCACAAAACTACCCTCCACGGTGTCCCTCCCGCCAGGTGGATGGTCACCTGGCGTCGGAAGGACAGGACGTGGCGGAGGGGCTGGTCTTTGCAGCCCTAGGGGATGGGGTGGATCCCGTTTTAACTCCCCTAGGGCCTGAAGATGGGGCTTCAGGAGGTCGTCCTTCAAGAAAGGTGGGGCGTTGGAAAGGGCGACCCTGCTGCCCAACCCCTCAAGGGTTCTATGGGGATGTATATTCCCCGACGCTGAGACCCCTCTCGATAGCGGTGTGCGTGGCGGCCTCAGATTTTAGAAAGAAGGCGGCCTTGCCGTACATCTTTGAGGCCGCCACGATGGTCGATGGTCCCACCACCTTGGCCATGGCTTTCACCATGGCCTCTATCGAGAGGAGTCCTTCAGGAGGCACCTGACCCGTGCCTCCTGGTCATGTTTTTAAAGGGGCTGCAGCCTCCCCTGCAGCCACCTGTGCCCACTTTTGGGGGCTGTGGAGCTTGCCCACTCATTTTTATTTATTTTATTTATTTATTTATTTATTTATTTAATAAATTAAATAAACAAAAATAACACCCTGCACTCCAATAGTGCAGGAGTAGTAAATAAAAAAACAAACAAACAAAATATTTATTTATTTTTTAAAAAAAAAAAAAACACACCCTGCACTCCAATAGTGCAGGGGCACAAACAAATTTTAACAAAACAAAACAAAATTATTTATTTTAATAATAAAAATGAAAAATAACCACCCTGCACTCCAATAGTGCAGGAGTAGTAAATTAAAAATAAAACAAACAAACAAAAATTATTTATTTATTTTTAAAACAACAAAATAAAAATAAAACAAACAAAAACACAAAGGTTTTTTTTTTTTTTTTTAATACAAACAAACGTATTTATTTATTTTTAAATAAATAAATAAATACAAATTCACACACCCTGCACTCCAATAGTGCAGGGGTAAAAAAAATTCAAAAATAAATCAAAGTTTAAAACTAAAAATAGTTTTAAACTTAAAAGAAAATCAAAAATCAAACAAAGGGCAAACAAAGGAGCACACGGCCTGTGCTCCTGCCTGCCCTTCCCCACTCTGCACAAGGCAGAAGCAGGGGATTTTAAAACAAAAGGATTTTTAAAACAAAAACTAAAACAGTGTAGTGATTTAAAATAATTTTAAAATAAACTAAAGAAAGTGCTCTTTAATAAAAATTAAAAAGCAAATAAATGAAACTAATTTAAATGAAGTAAAAATTAAAAGAAAAACAAACAAAGGAAAAACAAGCCAAAATGGCTGCCCTCCTACACTTGCAAACAATGCAAGTGTAGGAGAAACAAAAGAAAAAGTGTGTTTTAAAACACTAAATAAAAGGTTTAATTAACAAAAAGGTGCCCTGCTGCTTTAGAAATAAAATAAAGTAAAAGATTTGAAAATAAAAAGTTTAAAACACTGTTTTTTAACTCTGAGCAGGAGCTCTCCTCACACGTCTGCTCTTGCTCAAGGGTGCAGCCTATTTAAAAGCCAGTGACAAACTGCGCCGACTGCCTATTGGCAGCGGTGCACCAACTACAAAGGCAGCGGTGAAAAAATTCAGTTTGGCACCCCTAATCAAAGGGGTGCCAACAAAACCGGCCGTTAACTAGCCCAGTGGTGGGGGTGGGGGGTTCCCTAAATTAAATGTTCAAAACAAAGGGGGTGGTACAGAGCACGCCACCCAGAGCCCACTGGTCGACAAAAGCCGTCATGTCGCCAGTGGACTCAGCGTCGGCGTGCTCTAACGCCACCGGGAGCGGAGGAGGGCCCTGAACATGGCCCGCAGTCAAAGACCCTCCCGGTGATCTTACGCTTCCTGGTCTTGTAGATGGTAAGTTTGCCAAGAGCCAGGAGCAGATTCACCAGGAGGTCTCTCTTCTTGCTGGAGCCACGAACAGGGTGCCCAAAAATAAAAAGGGTGGGGAAAAATGCAGCCAGAACTGCAGCAGGAGGTTCTTCAAGAACAAAAGAGCGGCTGCAGCCTGGCGCAAAGAAAATAAATGTGGAACACCGACTCGGACTGACCGCAGAAAGGGCATGCGGGGTCGAGTCGGTGAAGTGGCACAGGACCTCTCCTGGCCTTGGCGCTCCGTGTAGCACCCTCCATCCCAGGTCCCCAGCACCTCTGGGGACCAGCGGGAAGTACAGAGCCTCCCACTGGGGACTCTCGCCCTCCGGGGTTGGAGGGCTCCCATAGCGGTGTCTCGGCGGGAGGCGAGGCGAGAAGTGGAGGTGTGGGCGTCATCGCGTACAGGGTCCTCCTCGACACGGAGCGAAGGGGTCGAGGAGAACTGCGAGATCCTGCTCAGGTGATTCTCGAGGGAGGCTGAGGGAGCCCTGTCCTTTGGTCTTATCAGCAGGACCGGAGAGCGGGGGTAGGGAGGGACGATGGCTCCCGGTCCTGAGGACCCCCTCGAGATACCTGACAGAGTCTGGGTGCAAAGCTGCTTTGCACTCCCGGATCGCTTCGGCGGGCCGTTCTGAGGTCCCCGAGTCGCCCTGGCGACCAGCGACTCGAGGAGTCAGCCACGCCCGGCGTTGGTGATCCAGGAGATCCCAGACTCTGGTCACCTGGGCGAGATCAACAGGCTCCGCACCGAGGATTCCAACGCCTGCGCACCTAGATGGGGGTTGTGCAGCAGGGGCTCCAGAAGGAATCTCTCCCCTCGGTCGGAACAGCGTCTCGGCCGATGTCGAACATGCTCGGGTCTTGAGCAGGTCCCTGTAAAGACCGGCAGCTCGGGAGGCGGATCCCGGGAGGTCGAGCCAGAACAGCTGCGGTCGTAGCCCAAGTGGTGCAGCTGGCGCAGGAGGAGGGAGGCCAGCGCGCACCACTGCGGGGCGGGTCTGCGTACAGGTATCTCTGCAGGGTCTGGAGGCGGAAGGTGTGCACCTGAGTCCTGATGCACACCAACCCTTGTCCTCCCTCGGCCAGAGGAGGCTCAGCACCCGCAGAGACCCAGTGCTTTCCGGCCCAGAAGAAGTCCGTCAGCTTCCTCTGGACCCTGGCCACAAACTCAGGGGCGGGCTCAGGGCGGTGAGTCGATGCCAGAGCATCGGCGCCACCAGCTGGTTGATGACCAGAGCCCTGCCCCTGAAGGAAAGCACTTTCAGCAGACCCGACCACGACCTCAGTCTCGCAGCAACCTTGTCCTCCAACTCCACCCAGTTGGCTGCGACCGAGGTCTCCAGCGGGGCTCAGGTGGACTCCCAGGTATTTGAAGCTGTCCGCTCCACTGGAATTGCTGGAGCGCGGCAGGGAAGAATCCACCCGCCAGGGACCTACTAACAACCGGAGCATTTGGTCCAGTTGATCCTGGCAGAGGGCGGCAGAGTAAGCGCTCTGGCAGCTCCGCATCCTCTCCAGATCAGACGGATCGGAGGCCACTAGGAGCACGTCGTCGGCGTGGCCGACAGGACCACCCTCGTGTCCGGCGCCGGCGCCATCCCGTGAGCCTCCTGCGAAGGAGGCAGAGGAAGGGCTCGATGCACAGCGCGTACAGTTGTCGGACAGAGGGCAGCCTTGGCGTACTCCTCTCCTGAGCGAGGGTGCGGTCAGGGACCAGTTCACCTTCAAAGGCACTCGGCAGGCGTGCAGCGATCGGAAGAGGCCGGCGAACTTCGGCCGAATCCGAATGCTCGCGGGGTTCAAAGAGATACTCGTGATCCACCGGTCGAGCGCCTTCTCTTGGTCGAGAGACAAGAAGGCGACCGACCGACCGGTCCTCCTGCAGTAGTGCAGCAGGTCCCGAACCAGGAAGATGTTGTCGAAGATCGTCCGGTTCGGGACCGTGTAGAACTGGTCGGGGTGGACCACGTCTGCCAGCACGGACTTGAGCCTCAGGGAGGCGGCCTTGGCCACGATTTTGTAGTCCGTGCACAGCAGCGAGACCGGGCGCCAGTTCTTAAGGCAGCGGAGATCCCCTTTCTTGGGCAGGGCGTGATCACCGCCCGCCTCATCGAAAGGGCATCTCCCGGTCTCGTAGGCTTCCGCCAGGACCAGCGCAAAGCGGGCCCCAGCAAGTCCCAAAACTTTCTGAAGAACTCCACGGTCAGCCCGTCGATGCCCGGCGATTTGTTGTAGGGCATCAGACTAAGGCGTCAGAGAGCTCGGCCAGGGTCAGTCGGCCCTCGAACTCTTCCCTGGCGCCCTCGCCGACCGTGGGAAGCCCGTCCCAAAGAACCCTGCAGCGTCGGGTCGGCGGGATCCGGAGAAGAGGTCGAGTAAAGGCTCGGGCCCTCTCGTTCACGCTCTCGGATCCGTCAGAAGGAGCCGTCGTCCGCCAGAAGGCAGGTGATGTTCCTGCGGTCTCCCTTCTTTTTCTCCAGCAGCGTAGAAGAAGTGTGAGCGCGGTCCATCTCCCGAAGGAACTGGATCCTTGGCGCCGTAGGCCCCGGGACGCTGGAGCTGCAGGTCCCGCAGGGTGCACTTCTTCTCCTCGTGCAGCGCTCTGCTCGAGTTGGCCCCATGAGCCAGGCGGCTCTCCAGATCGAGCAGCTCCCTTTCCAGCCGCTCGATCCGTGAGTCCCTCCGCCTGCTCGCGCCCTCGTGTACTCCTGACAGAAGATCTTGATCTGCGCTTTCCCCACGTCCCACCACTGGCGCCACGTGGGAAGCGAGATCGTCGGCCGTGCCAGACCGTCCAAAAGTCCCGGAGCGACTGCTCAAAGCGCTCGTCCTCCAACAAGGCGTTGTTAAAGTGCCAGTAGGCGGGCGTGCCCGACTGGCACGGGGCCACCGCCACGGCCACCAGGTTGTGGTCCGTGAGCGGCGCCCGGCCTTATGTCGGAGGGCGAGCGCGGTGGCGTGGCTCCTGGTGACGTAGAGCCTGTCGATCCGGGACTGAGACACCGCCCCTCCCTCACCCTGGTGAAGGTGAAGGCGGGGCGTCGGGTGATGCCAGCGCCAGATGTCGACCAGAGAGGCGGCGGTCAGCTCTCTCAGTGCTGCCGGCGAGAGAGGGTAGTGCTCTCGCCCCCACCCTGTCCAGCGGCCTCGAGGTGCAGTTGAAATCACCCCGAGGACCACGCACTCGTCGGCGCTGATGTTGTTCATATAGGTCGACATCTGGCGAAAGAACTGGACCCTCGCCCGGACCCGTGGGCGGGCGTACCGTTCACCAGGTGAGCGATACTGTCGCCGTCCGGATCGGTGGTGTAACAGGCGGCCCGGCACGGCGTCTACCACATCGAGTACCGTGGGAAGAAAGGACCGGAGAAGGCGTCGCCACCCACAAGAGGTGGCGGTGAGATGGCTGAGCGACACTCTCCCCCACTCCAGAAGCCAGTTGGCTTCCGCCTCTGGGGTCGTGTGGGTTTCCTGCAGGAAGCACACAGAGTAACCCCTTTTCAGGTAGGAGATTACCTGGGCCCTGCGGAAAGGGTCCCTACACCCGTTGGCGTTCACAGTACCGATGTGATACATGATCCTCTGTCAGGAGTTGTTGGCGGCGCTCACGGGAGATCCTGAGTTCTCGAAGCTCACCAACTGGTCGTGTAACTTGCGGGCCCGAATGTGCGCGTTCGAGCCAAGTTTTGCTGGCGTGGCTGGCCCTGAGGAAGGATCTCACAGAGTTTAAGATCCTCTGGAAATCCCCCATTTGTCCAGGGCCAGCTGGACCTTGTCCCTGCGGTGGATGGTGGCCTCCAAGAAATCCAGGAGCTCCACCACAGGGATGTCTGGGAGAGAGGCGGACAGAACTCTCCGAGCCACGCTGCAAGTGGACTCGGAGTCCTCCTCCCTCTCCTCGGTTCTCCACCGCCCCCTCGCGGTGGTAAGCTGCTGCACTCCCGTTGGTGGGTGGCGCGTTGCGTCTTATTTTGATTTTCACCGACTCTCCCAGCGCCCCCAGGGGCGGCGGGAGAAGATCGGCGGAGGACCCTGGCGGGGACCGTCTGCACCCTGGACTTTGGGGGTGCAGGCGGGCGCTCGGCGTACACCGTCGAGCCCGATGGTCTGGTCCCGCTCTGGGTCCCTCCTTTGAGGTCGAGGCACGGTCTCAGGCCCGTCCTCTTTCCTCGAAGGAAGGGGATCCACCCTCTCGGGTCCTTCCCTCCCTCCCCTAGAAAGGGGATACACCCTTCGGGTCCTTCCCCTCCCTCCGCATCAGTCACGGGACCGCCTCGGGCGGCGTTTCCCCGGCGGCGGCGCAGGGCGGAGCCCTCGTCGCCGCCCGGAAGGGAAGCCCGAGGCGGTTGTTCTTCGGGGCTCCTCCGAGCCCCTCGGTGACTGGAACTTGGCCCGTTGCGCCGGGGAGGGATCTACCTCGAGGCACCACCTTCTGCCCTCTCTGGTTCTTCCCCTCCCTCTGCGCTCCGGAGACCATTGTGGCGTGGGCTCCGCAGAGCCACGTCTGCCTCAGGGGTGTTTTCTCATCCCCTCCAGCGGCAGCACGAGGGCGGAACCCCGTCGCCGCGTGAGAGGAAGCCTGAGGCAGCTCTTTTTCTGGGTGGGGGCTCTTCTCCCCCTCCGGCCCCTCGGCGGGGTCGCCTGCATGGGCTCCGCGTTGTCCGCGGGCCACGCCCCTCGGGGGCGAGTCCGCCTCCTCCCGGAGGCGGGAGCCAGAGGCAGCTCTTTTTCTGGGAGGGTTGTTCTTCCTCCCCTCCGGCCCCTCGGCGGGGTCGCCTGCATGGGCTCCGCGTTATCTGCGGAGCCCATGCCTGCCTCGGGAGCTGGTTCCGCCGCCCCTCCTCGGCAACACAGGTTTCAGGACCCGTGTGGCTGTCGGAGGAAGGCGGTGCCGAGGCAGCTGCTCTTCGGGGGCCCCTCCTGCGCCCCTCGGCGACCTCCTCTGCGGCCGGCCCCTCGATGGTAGAGTCGGGGCGGTTTCCGAGGTCTCTTTATTGGCGGGGAGGATCTACCGAAGGGCTCCTCCCTCTGCCCTCTCGGGTTCCTCCCTCCCCATTTGCCTCTCGGTGGGGGCCTCTTCCATGGGCTCCGCTTCTTCTGCGGAGCCCGGACCGCCTCGGGGATGGATCCTTCTCCCCTCTGTGGCATTACGAGGGCGGAGCCCTCGTTGCCGGTAGAGGGGCCCGGCGGTCGCTTTGGTTTTGGGGGCCTTCTTTCGCCCCGGGGACCCTCACCATGAGGCGGGGCGTGTGCACTTGCGTGCACTGCGTGGGAAGCGGCTGCGCCTTCCTCTTCCCCTGATGCTGCGGAGGCTGCCCCTGCCCTGTCACGGCGGCGGGAGCTCGCCTCCGGCAGCGCCTCTCTCCTCACCCTCTGTGGGGATGAGGTGCTTTGGTTTTCTGGCGGCTTTGCCGCCCTGCCTGCGAGGGGTGCCGTCGAGGAGTCCCTTTCTCAGGGCCTCCCCTGACCCGCCGCCAGATGGTGCGGCGGTGGGCTTCGTCGCCCCTGCTCGGCCTCCCGGTGGACCTGGCCGCCGCCTTCTTTGTGGCGGGCGACCACGGTCCACTCGGCGGCCTTCTCCCCAGCGCGCTTTCGGGAGCGCGGAGGGTCCGGCCGCCTCGGGGCCTTCTCTCCCTTTCCCCGGATGTTACTGGGAGGCGGGTGCTTTGCCCCCTCTGCGGGCCTCTTGGAGGCCCGAGGCGAGTGGACTCGGAGGGGCGGTGCTGGCGCGGGTGGCTGCGCCCTGCTGGAGCTTGGGGCACCTCCTTTTCTGGTGCCCCAGCTCCTTGCAGTGGTAGCACCGCACCTCCTCCGAGGAATAAAAATGGCGTAGTTGGTCCCCTCGAAGGGGACCACAAAACTACCCTCCACGGTGTCCCTCCCGCCAGGTGGATGGTCACCTGGCGTCGGAAGGACAGCACGTGGCGGAGGGGCTGGTCTTTGCACCCTAGGGGATGGGGTGGATCCCGTTTTAACTCCCCTAGGGCCTGAAGATGGGGCTTCAGGAGGTCGTCCTTCAAGAAAGGTGGGGCGTTTGAAAGGGCGACCCTGCTGCCCAACCCCTCAAGGGTTCTATGGGGATATATATTCCCCGACGCGAGACCCCTCTCGATAGCGGTGTGCGTGGCGGCCTCAGATTTTAGAAAGAAGGCGGCCTTGCCGTACATCTTTGAGGCCGCCACGATGGTCGATGGTCCCACCACCTTGGCCATGGCTTTCACCATGGCCTCTATCGAGAGGAGTCCTTCAGGAGGCACCTGACCCGTGCCTCCTGGTCATGTTTTAAAGGGGCTGCAGCCTCCCCTGCAGCCACCTGTGCCCACTTTTGGGGCCTGTGGAGCTTGCCCACTCATTTTTTATTTTATTTATTTATTTATTTATTTATTTATTTTAATAAATTAAAATAAAACAAACAATAACTACCCCTGCACTCCAATAGTGCAGGGGCAGTGAAATTACAAAAGGTTTAACAAAACAAAACAAAAATTTATTTATTTATTTTAAAAAAAAATAAAAATTAACCACGGCAGGAGCCTGCACTCCAATAGTGCAGGGGCAAACAAACAAAAATAAATTTATTTATTTTTAAAACAACAAAATAAATAAAACAATCAAAAACACAAAATGTTTTTTTTTTTTTTTTTAATACAAACAAAACGTATTTATTTATTTTTAAATAAATAAATAAATACAAATTCACACACCCTGCACTCCAATAGTGCAGGGGTAAAAAAAAAATTCAAAAATAAATCAAAGTTTAAAACTGTACAATAGTTTTAAACTTAAAAGAAAAATCAAAAAATCAAACAAAGTCGGCTACCCAGCCCAGCAGTGGCTCAATGGGGACGAACATCCCCCCACGCTGAGACCCCTCTCGATCGCGGTGTGTGGCGGCCTCCGATTTCAGGAAAAACACTGCTTTCCCGTACATTTTGGAGGCCGCCCACGATGGTAGATGGTCCCACCGCCTTCGCCATGGCCTTGACGAAGCCCTCGATCGAGAGGGAGTCTCGCAGGAGGCACCTGACCCGTGCCTCCTGGTGATGTTTTTGAATGGGGGCTGCGTTGCTCTGCATGCCGCCTTTGCCCATTGTTTGGGGGGCTGTGGTGTCTGCCCGCTCATTTTATTTATTTTATTTATTTTTATTTAGTTTTTGTTTTGTCTTTTATTTCTTTTAAGACAAACAAAAACCACACACACACACAGAATGACAGACACACCCCTGCACTGCAAAGAGTTACCAGCGCAGGGGTACACAAAAAGGACAAACAAAATTACTTATTTATTTATTTATTTATTTATTTTTAATAAAGAAATAAAATGAAACACACACACACCCCCCTGCACTCCACTAGCACAGGGGCAAAAATAAAAACAAAAACCAAACTAACAGAAAAAGGGTTTATTTTTTCCCCAACAAAATTATTAATTTATTTTTAAAACAAATAATTAAAAATTCACCCACACACTCCAACAGTGCAGGGGCACACACGCACAAAAAAATAAAAATAGAACAACCAAAAAGAAAAATGTTTTTTTTTTTTTTTCCCAACAAACAAAAGTATTTATTTATTTTTGTTAAATAAATAAATAAATACAAATTGAAACACCCCTGCACTCCAATAGTGCAGGGGTAAAAGAAAATATCAAAAAATAATCAAAGTTTAAAACTAAAAAATAGTTTTAAACTAAAAAAGAAAAAATCAAACAAACAAAGGGCAAACAAAGGAGCACACGGCCTGTGCTCCCTGCCTGCCCTTCCCCCACTCTGCACAAGGCAGAAGCAGGGGATTTTTAAAACAAAAGGATTTTTAAAACAAAAACTAAAACAGTGTAGTGATTTTAAATAATTTTAAAATAAACTAAAGAAAGTGCTCTTTAATTAAAAATTAAAAAGCAAATAAAAGAAACTAATTTAAATGAAGTAAAAATTAAAAGAAAAAACAAACAAGGAACAACCAAGCCAAAATGGCTGCCCCTCCTACACCTGCAAACAAAGCAAGTGTAGGAGAAACAAAAGAAAAAAGTGTGTTTTAAAACACTAAATAAAAGGTTTAATTAACAGAAAGGTGCACTGCTACTTTATTAATAATATAAAGTAAAAAGATTTGGAAAATAAAAAGTTTAAAGCACTGTTTTATTCGCTCAGAGCAGGAGCTCTCCTCTCACACGTCTGCTCTTGCTCAAGGGTGCAGGAGCAGTGTCACCACCCAGGGATTGAACCCACAACCCTCCGGTCAAGAGTCCAGAGCCCTAACCACTACTCCACACTGCTGCTTTACATTACCTATATGCTTTATATTAGTAGTAATAATATTATTGTTTATTTTCAGATCAGTGCAGATCCAAGCCCATTGTGTCTGCAATATCATTAATATTTATTTTTTTTATTCTGACTTGTTTTAAGACTATTTTATAAAAGGCACTCACAGCAACAACTACTTAAAGATCTTCTTACCTAAAACATTCAACAGTTTGCTTTGTCGAAGATGGGACTTACCTACCAAGTCTCGGACAACTTAACACCTTTATGCCACGCTGCAATTTTACTGAATCCATTATAGAATTTTGAGTTTCAACTGGAGGTTCTTGAATCAATCGGGGGGGGGACAGTACATATTATCTGGCACAGATATATGGAGAAATGGTACACATTACATTCACTCTACAACATAATTATACCATAAACGTAATTAATTGTAATCATCGATTTGTCTGTATAGGGGCTGAATTAAACAGTTCCAGACTTGTGTTTATGTTGCTGTTGCTCAGTATTCAGAACAGAGAGCATGCATATTTAACTTGTTCATGTTTGCATAGATTTACTTGATTTGTTGGTGTTTAACCTTGGTACACATAATCCTTTATAATTGAGGTATTAAGAAGATTCTGTATCCCTAAATACAGCCTATTACCCTACCTGTCTCTACAGCTCTTGCAGGTCGATTAATTTAAGTCCTTAATCCTTCTCATTTACAGTACAAAGGGAAAGGAAAATGAGACTGCTAATGGTTTCACATTTCTTTACACCTCTGTCTTATCTGAAGATAGTTTTAGGACTTCAACCTATCTACTTAGTATTCTATCATGTGTGTTTTGGATGATTCTCTATTGAACATAATGTGCCATGCTTACAAACTCGCAAATATGACTTCCAATAAGTCTCCTCAAGGCTGATTGTGGGAAAGTGAAGTATGGAGCATGTGCCATGTTAATATATATTTTTTGTCACCTCATTTAGGTAAAAGGACTTAAAACAGGAAGGAGAGGAGGTGCACTGAGTTCATGGTGGCCTGTGAAGTTCCCAAACGGGACTTGGAATAGGTAGGTGGGTGCTGCGGTTGAAAGGGCAAGTGTGGGCGAGGGTAGCAAACGTGTACAGGTTAACTGCTTGGCACTTTCTGTTTGCATTCCGATACTAATTGCTTTAGTTAGCGTAAGGTCATTAGCTGTAAGTAGTAAACGTTCTCTGACCTGTGTCTAAGACATTTTTTCAAACTCCCTCAAAAAAGAAACGTAATGAGCAACAGACTAGCCGAGGCCACCAACAAAGAGTATCAGTACAGCATCATAGCAGAGGCAACACTGATTCAGAAAAGGGCACTCCTGTCTGACAAACCTTTCAGACTTCTTCAAGGGAGCCACTGCAACAATGAACACATAGAGCCCGGTTTTGATGATGGAGCAAACCTCTAAGGCAAGGGCAAAATGTGTTTGCCCCTGATTTTGATGATGATGATAATAATAATTTTATAAAGCGCCTAAATGCACCCATCTCAAAGTGCTGTACAAACACAAAAAACACAGAGAACCATATATACATACAGAGTGTACGTAATATAAAAACTATTATTTACTTCTTTTTTTGTTTGTTTTGAATTTACCCAAATCGGCCAGTATTGTTAATGTTGTCTTAATTATTTGTTTAAACAATACAGTTGTTTATTTTGTCATTACTATTTTTCATTTGTTGTTGGAAGCTACATTCTTTTTGTTTGTTTTTCTAGCGATTTTTATTAAATCGTTACACAGTCTTTACTCTAATGTCCCTTATAAAAGTTTACCATAGTAAATTTACACTGTAATTTTGCAGTTGCCCTCTGCTTCTCCCATGGTTACACTATGCACTTAACATAATTTACCATGGCTTGATCTTTTTTATTTTATTTATTTATTTATTTTTTATATATGCTTAACCATGACTGTCTGGGTTTAACAATACTTAATTGTGCTTTACTATGCCTTACCTATGCTTCATTATACTTTGCTATACTTTTACTATAGGAAACTTTTTATAGGGGTCTGGAGCTTACCTCTCAGGGACACTAACAAACCCTGGAACTGTGGCCTTAATTGGTCAGATCTGTGATGGGCATCTGTGAAACTGAATCCCAAAGGCTGCTTTGTTATCTGGGTTGCTAAATGTGGGCCACAGAGAAGAGCAGTGTTTGATGGGACTGAGATATCTGCAGAGCAAGTGTAGTACAAGCTTCGTATTAAGATTAGAGATGGTCCATCCGCGTGGCGGGGGCGGGGGCGGGTTGCAAAGATGGGTAGTTCAGGTAAAATGCTTCCTCACCCGACTGTATTAAAAAATGATAGATATATAATATTATTTTTTTTAAAAAACAATTAAAAAACATACAATATCTAACTATTACCATCCTATTATTATCTCCCCCTCCACAACTGAGCACAACACCTCCCCAATTCCCCACACCTGCTGAAACATTTCAATCTGATGGCTGATGGGTTTGTAGTACGCAAACTCCAGCTTCAGTCTGGATGCCACAATTACTTTAAAAACAGCAATCACATCACCTGTCAGGACATCAGTCACTTTATTTTTTTGCTTTTAATTATGGCTAATTTAGCCTGCCCCAATAAAAAATTTGCCAGTTGACATTTTTTTTTTTTTCCTTTTAGAATATCTCACCCCAAAAATAAACACAATGTTTGAGAATTCCACTTCGTCTCATAAATAGTTCTGATAAGATCCTGATCAGTGGTTGTAATCTAGAACAATATAGAAAACAATGAAACACTGTCTCTCTCTGTAAACAATAAGGGCACTTATCTTCTACACCTGGGTGAATAATCACCAGAAAGGAATTTGTAGCCACAATAGTATGTAAAATTCTCCATTGCAAATCCCCAACTCTTTTCTGAAGTGGTGGTTTATATAGACTACTCCAAGCTGCTTCTACTGTTTCCTCTACGCTTAGCCTCTCTCTTCAATGTGTATCTGGCAACTCTCTCAGAGATTTATAATGAGCTACTTTCACACATAACCTGTACAGGTCTTTCTTTTCTATTGACTTAAAACAGAAACTCCAGAGTGGTCCAAAACTCAGGAGTCCTGACTGATCACTGTTCTGATTAACAATTGGTCCAGCCTGCAGCTCAAACACTGGAGGCTCTGCTTGTATTGAAACATCCCCTGAAAAAAACTGACCAAGGACCCTTAGCCCAGCCTCCCCTAGTGCTGCTCTCAGCTGCATTAAAAACACTAATAAAACGCACTGATCTGACCCCTAGCTCTGCAGCCAGAGAGTCTGCACTCTTCCATGCTTTTTTTTATTTATCTATTAAATGACCTACCTTAGTAACCCCCTACAAATCAACAACAATGAAAAACTATGAGATTCTAAAATTGGACACTTTAGAGCAAGATTATATATTAAAGGTTCCTCCCAGAGCCAGTACAACCCTACTGACTCGAAATCCCTCCTCACTGCCAGCATATGCCACGTAAGCAACACCTCCCAATAAAAAGCAGGTAAACAAGATAAGGCCAACCTGCTGGTGTTCATTAATCAAAGTGCAACCCATTCACCTTATGAAGGAATGGAAAAGCAATGTCCCTCCATGACAGAGGGCCAGGAGCATACAATAACCTCTGTAGCGTCTGCATTCTAAAGGCAGCCATTCTGCTGTTAATATCAATTAAGCCTTGCCCCCCTTCTTCTAATAGTAAATAGAGCACTCCCTGCTTCACCCAATGTAACCGTCCCAAAAGAACTCCAATAATAATCTCTGGATTTCCTTTAATAGAGATGGTGGAGGTTCCACACACATTAACCTGTGCCAGAGCATCGAAGCAACCAGATTATTAATTATCAAAACTGCCTCTATAAGAAAATTTTAACAAAAGCCATCGCCATCTTTGTAATCTTCCCTTCACCTGGTCTAGCACTCCCTCCCAGTTCTCTGCTGCTACACCCTCTTTTCCCAAAAAAACCCCAAGATACCGAAAAACTTTCTGATTCCACTGGAGTCCCCCTGGTAGATCAAGCAGTGTGCTACCCTCCCACTCTCCCATTAAAAAAGCATTGCTTTTACCTGAGTTAACTCGAGCAGATGACATTTTTTCAAAAACTTTCTGGCAGTGACTTAAAGCCTTTATATCTTGATTAGTGGTCACTAACACTGCTACATCATCTGCATAGGCTACCACTTTAAATGACTGGTTTGGGACATTTGGAAAAGAGAGGCCATTTAAGAGCTGTCTAAGTCTCTCTATAAGGGGCTCAATGGAGAGAGAATATAGCATTCCAGATAGAGAGCATCCTTGACGGATCCCTCTCTGTACTGAAAATGGTGAACTTAAACCACCATTTATTTTTAGTACACTGAATACGTTATTATACAGTAACTGAATTTTCCCCAGAAATTTGTGGTCAAAACCAAATGCTCTAAAAATATTAAACAAATATGTGTGGTCTACCCTGTCAAATGCTTTCTCTTGATCCAGGGAAATTAGACCAGCTTTAAAACCAAAGAGCTTGGAGGCTGTTATCAAATCTTGAATTAAAAACACATTATCAAAAATAGATCTGTTGGGTACACAGTATGTCTGATTTGGGTGCACAATAAGTTTCATAACAGTTCTCAGATGATTGGCCAACGCTTTTGACAAAATCTTGTAGTCCGAACAAAGGAGACTTATAGGGCGCCAGTTCTTTATATTGCATAAATCTCCTTTATTTGGCAACAAAGCCAACACTGCACGCCAACAGCTCAAGGGAAGTTCCTTTTCTAATATGCTCTCCTCAAAGACTTCAAAAAGTCTCTCCCAATTTTTGACCAGAGTGCCTTATAAAACTCAACTGGCAATCCATCAATGCCTGGCATTTTGCCATTATTGAGTTCTTGCATGGCCTTAGTGATCTCCTGGAAAGTCAGTCCATTTTCAAGCCGCTCCTTATCCTCTTCTGGAACCTGGGTTAATCCTTCAAGAAAACGCAAGGTTCCTTGGGACTCTTCCACCGCCTCCGCCGTAACGAAGTCCGAATAGAACTCTACAGCGTGCTTCCGGATCTCTCCAGGGTCCCTCAGTTCCTGCCCTGTCACAGTCTTTGTAGGCAATGAATCAGCTTGCGCTGAGCTGTCTTTTTCTCCAACCCAAAAAAGAACTGAGTAGAAGCATCCATCTGAGACAAATTCTCAAACCTGGAGCGCCCTAATGCCCCCTGTACCCTTACATCCAACAGATCAGTCAGTTTTTTTGTTTAATTTTTAGGCTTTCAAAAAGCTTATCATTAAAACCACACTGCAGCGCTCCATGAAGCTCAGTAATGTCTTCCTCCAGCTCTCGCATTGCTTTACTAGTACTCTGTGTAGCATGTTCAGTGTACTGCTGGCAGAACAATTTCACCTGCACTTTAGCTACATCCCACCAATGCTTTAATGAGGAGAAAGCGTTTTTTTGACCTCTCCATCTTTCCCAAAAAAATTAAAACATTTTAAAAAATATGTATTATGTAGCAGTTTAGTATTAAAATGCCAGTATGAGGTATGTATTTTTGACAAGGGAAGAATCATATTCAAATAAACCATACTATGGTCTGAAAAACCAACAGGATAAATACAGCAATTAATAAATACATTTAAATGGTGCTTAGAACTATAAACTGTATCTAATCTGTCTAAGGATATCAACCCTGGAGACCCTTTTGCCCAAGTGTATTGTCTATCATTGGGGTGTAGATTTCTCAACATATCCACAATCTCATGAGCTGTTAAAATAGTGAGCAGCTCTCTGACGGACCCGGGGTGAGGCTCTGTACCATTTCTATCCAACTGGTCATTTACTGTACAGTTAAAATCCTCTGCTAATAAAATCACTTCCTCAGGCTGACTTTGTGCTAAAACCCCAGTTAGGGTCTGAAAAAACTGCACTCTTTCTTGCCATCATTTGGTGCATAGACATTAATAAAAACCAGTATTGTATTCCCTATACACACCTGCACTTTTAACAAACGCCCTTAAACCACCTCACACACTGTAAAGGAGTCAAAAATAAAACTCTTAGAAAATAAAATGGCAACTCCAGCACTGAAATTGGTGCCATGACTAAAAAAAGTCTCCCCCTCCCACTCTTGAATCCAGTTCACTGTATTTGTATTGTCAGTATGCGTTTCTTGAAGCATAACGACACCAATTTTTTCTGATTTAAATAATCAAAAAGAGCTGTTCTCTTAACTAAATCTCTCCCCCCATTTATATTTAAAGTGCCTAAATTTAACGTCTGCATTGTAGAAAAAGAAGAGGAAACAGAAAAACCAGTAAGCAAAAAGAAAAAAGACTGCCCGAGTGGACTTAAACATGACTAGTCTTAATGGAAGAACGCACTTTACTCATTAAATTTTTTAATCAATCTTTTTCTTTCTTTTCAATCCCCAGTACAGATGCACTGCGCATTAACTGCTGCGCAGAACTTTTAAAAAGTTTCAAATCGGGGAAATGCTCAATTACACTAAGCCCTCGTCTGCCCTTAATCATTTCTAAAAAAGCTTGAATGCTTTCAGCACTATACCCTCCCCTCGCTTGCTGACTAGCTGACAACTCAGAGCTTACTGAAGAATCAGTATCACTGTCTACGTCCTCACTGCAATCCCCTACACTAGCCACAGTGCTGTGAGTCAATGAGGGAACAGCAGATTCTTCTCTCACAGACACACCACATTTCACTTTTTCAGCACGAATGACACTACCAGTCTCTTCAGTACCACTACGCTTCACTGAAACAGTGTAATTAATTTTTTCCCTTCTTTTTCTTTTAGGTTTTTTAAACTGCATGCCTGTCCCTTCTATTTCCTCACATCCTTCCATCTCCTCACCTGAAATTAAAGCCACAATTTCATCTTGTTCAGTGACTTTCTGCATCTGTTCAGATACTGTGCTTTTGATCTGTTTATCACCACTGGTACCTGCTGCAGTTTCACACTGTGCTATCCGCTCTGTCTCTGCGGGTATCTGTTTAGCTTTATTTAGAGATGCTATTTCTCCCTCTCTTTTATTAATTTTTGACGGTTCTTGAAACGCAGCTTCCTCGTTATCCACACCAGCAGGCTCTGCAGGTTCGGACACAATCTGGTCGGTCTCTTTAATCACTGGCCCATTTGCAGCGCAGTGAGTCGAAGGGCCAGCTTCTTGACTCCCTGGCTCAACAGCGCTGCCACTGTGTTCTGCGATTTGTTCCCTCTCGCTATCTTTATCCTCAGCAGCCCACTTGCAGTTCTTAGCTATGTGTCCTTCATGCCCGCATTTAAAACATTTCAGTACATCAGTTGAAGCAAAAACAATATAATCACTTCCATCAATCCGAAATTTGAAAGCTATATTAAGTTCTTCATTTGGATTGTTGAGAAGCATATATAACTGTCTCCTGAAGGAAACAACGTGTTTCAGTTCAGGAGTCTTATAGGCTGAGCCGGACTGCCTGGGATAGAGAGCCCTGTTAGAACATGCCTGAGCCTGCAAATAATGGGTTCGATGGGCAGGGAATAGAGCATTCCCGAAAGAGGTCAGCCTTGTCTGATACCCGTGAACTGGGAAAGGTGTACGCTCTCCATTGATCTGATGTCACAGTACAGGAACTGTATGTGGGATATAAATCCCAGGCCAAATCCAAAGGCTTCAAATACCTTCCATAAGTACTTGTGATCGACTCTGTCAAAGGCTTTCTCCTGATCAACAGAGATAAGCCCAGCAGGGAAATCGAAGAGCTCAGAGGCAGCCAATGTGTCTCGAATTAAAAAAAATACTGTCAAAAATGCATCTACTGGGCACGCAGTAGGTTTGGTCAGGATGAATAATATTTCCCATTACAGTGCTCAACCTACTAGCGAGGGCTTTCGATATTATTTTGTAATCAGAGGCCAACAACGACACAGGCCTCCAGTTTTTGATATGGCACAAGTACCCTTTTTTTGGCAGCAAAGTTATCACTGCCCTTCTACAACTCAACGGCAGCTCCCCTTTCTCCAGACTTTCTGCGTAGACTGCATGTAGATCTTTCCCAAGCAAAGTTCAGAAACACTTGAAAAACTCGACAGGTAGTCTGTCCAGTCCTGGAGTTTTTCCTCCCTTCAGCCCCATGAGAGCATCAGAGAGCTCCTGTACTGTCAGAGGTCCATCTAGAAAACCTTTCTCCTCTTCAGAGATCTTCGGCAGAGTCTCCAAGAAGCGCTGTGTCTACTCCAGCTGTCCTTCAGCTTCCGCTGTGAACAGCTTTGTGTAGAAGTCCACAGCACATCGCCAGATCTCTCTGGGCTCCCTCAACTCGTCCCCTGATAATGTCTTCAGGCAGTGAATTACTTTGCGCTGTGCACTCTTTTTCTCCATGCCAAAGAAAAACTGTGTTGGTGTATCCACCTCTGCAAGTTATTGCACTCTAGACCTCACCAGTGCCCCCTGCACTTTGACATTCAACCAGCTGCTGTTTTTTTTATTTTTGAGGTCTTGAATCGTCCTACTATTGGGATTAGACTGTAGAGCTCCCTGAAGCTCTAACATGTCTCTCTCCAGCTCTTCCAGAGTCTCAGTCATCCTCTTTGTGGCATTAGCAGTGTACTGCTAACAGAACAACATGACCTGCACCTTCCCCACATCCCACCACTGAGCCAGAGAAGTAAAAGTAGATTTCTGCTCTCTCCACCTGTTCCATAAAAAAGTTAGGCATTCTTTAAAATGTGCATCTTTCAGCAGCTGAATGTTAAAATGCCAGTAAGAACGTTTTGTAATTTGGGAAGGCAATAAAACATGAACTGTTAAAAGACTGTGATCAGAAAGACCGGCGGGAGAAATAAAACACTTATTAAACTAGCTAAAATGCTGCTTAAAAGTATAAAAACGGTCTAATCTCGCTAAAGAGACCATTTTTTCACACACTTTGACCCATGTGTACTGTCTATTCGTGCCATTGAATTCTTTCCACACGTCAGACAAGTCGTGCTTATTTAAAATCATTAAAAGCTCTTTGGCAGACTGTGGGTGTGGCTCAGGGTGATTTTGATCATCTAAACAATGTACAGTGCAGTTAAAATCACCGGCTAAAAACAGGACTTTCTCACTTTCACAACCGTTCAGAACTGTATCTAAAGTCTGAAAGAAAGCAATCCATTCCCTGCCCTCATTTGGTACGAAAATATTAATAAAAACAAGCGAGATTTCACCAACTTTTGCTTGCACTTTAAGTAACCATCCCTTCACTACCTCAGTGATATCATAAGAAACTGGTTTAAAATCTTTTGAAAAAAGGACTGCCACCCCAGCACTCACGCTAGATCCGTGACTAAAAAAAGTCTCCCCCTTCCAATCCCTGGCCAAGTCTATTTTTTTTATAGAATCAGTGTGTGTCTCTTGCAACAAAATTACTTTCAAATCTTTCTGCCCCAAATACTCAAACAACGCGGCTCTCTTTAAATCATCCCTACACCCGTTTATATTTAATGACCCAATCTTAAGAGAGCTCATGTTAGGGAGAAATAGAAATACACAAACAAGAAAGAAGGAAAGAAACCACTTATTCATGGGAGAAGAAAATTGAAAAAAACTTTCAACTATTTTAAGCAGTTTTAGACTGCTTATTAACCTTTGCAATTAAGTTCTTTAGATGTCAGCGCTCCTGCTCAGAAAGATCAGAGCCTGAAGCTTTCTGTAGCAAAAAACGTGCTGACAGCAAAAACATTTTAATGTTTGGAAAATGGTCTTCAACGTTGACCCCCCTCCTACCTTTAGTAAGTTCTAAAAACTTTTTAATACTGCCCACGCTGTAACCAGCCTCAGTGCAAGAGGGCTCTACCGTCAGTGAACAATCAGTCTGACTCCCCTCCTCCTCACTGTCAAACTACTTGCAGGCAATGCTAACACTCCACGGTGTGCTGTCAGGCTTTTTTCAGGTTGAGAGCTATCGGATACACTTGAATCATCATCCGTGTAATTTGCTTTTTTCTTAGTGACGACATCTGCAGTCACTTTTCTCTGCCTCTTCTTTCTCGGGACTTTAAAATGAAACGCCCCGCCACTCGCTTCCTGCTCCTCACTACGCTCCGTTCTCAGACTGGTATCGTCTCTCTCAGTTTCTGTCAGTTTGTCTTTCTCTTCCTGAGTCTCCATTTCTGGCTCAGCAGGGTCACCTCCTTTCTCAACCTGATCGCTACTTTTCTGTTCCACACTGACGCTTGCTGCAGCAGCTGCAGCCAGTGTGGAAGTCTTACCAGTATTAGTGTCAGTAAGCCCGCTGCCCGGTTTTTCAACCCCGGCCGACTCACTCACACTCTCCTCAGCGTTGCTGTCCCGATTCAGACTCCCGCTAGCCTGCATTGTGTCCTGCGCCTTACTACCCTCTTTAGCCAGGTTTCAGAAACCACGGAACCTCTCTCAGCTCCACTCACCTCCGGCTGCCCAGCTTCTTCTCTCTCCCCTTGCTAACCCTCATTCTCCTCGCCCGCATTACCTCCTTTCTCAGGACAGTTCTTAACAATGTGTCCCTCCTTTTTTACAGTGAAAACATCACATTACATCAGTACTGGCAAAAATGACATATTCAATATCATCTGCCTTGAATTTAAGTGCAACGTTCAGTTCCTGATTCACGTCATTAAAAATCATATTGACATGTCTTCGGAACGATACTATATGCTTTAGCTGCGGGGATTTGCAGCCAATCGGTATTCTCCTGGGTCTGGATACAACTTTACCATACTGAGAAAGCGCACGCTCAATTAAATCATTTTTTAGAAACGGAGTGACATTCGAAAGAATGACTCTACGGGACGGTACAGACAGCAGTGTAACCGCAACAAAAGTATCGTTTACAACAATGCCTTTTTCGACAGCCTTTACAACAAGACTAGTATCACATAAAAAAGCAACAATTGCTCCTTTCAATCGAGACGCAGACATGATACGCTCACACCCAACCACATTACCTAAAGCTAGCACACACTGTTCCATCGAGGTAAACCCCTCCGTCACCATTTTTACCCTATGGTGGTGGCTTAGCTTTTCAAACACAAAGTTTGGGGGAGATTCCCTCCCCTTTGAATTGGCCATACTGGCCTATTAAGCTGACAAAAAGTCAGCTTATTTGTTGACAAACACACCAGAAAGCAAAACCCGATATAACACCTATATCAAAAAAATAAATAACCATAAAGCAATTATGAATTTAGCATGGTAGTTAAATTAGTCAGGATTTGTGAGATTAATTAAAATGCTTTGTTTTGGACATAAAATGTTAACAGTAATGAACAGCCATAGTTGAGATAGAAATGACTTCTGTTCAAATATAGTATTTTTTATTATTATTACAATGTTAAAGGTGCGGACAGATGCATATTGTTTTCAATTGTTAAAAACTCAAGTCTTTTGTATTTCTTTTTTTATAATTGGAAGTGTTCTAATTTGAATGTAAGTTGTGCCTTTTTGTTCAACTATTATGCTGTGGCAGATGTGCTGATGTCACAGACCAGGAAGAAGTGCAAAACAAAGGTATGGGGCTGAAACTGCAGCAGCAGTCCATTTATTAAATTAAATGACAATAAAACACTGTTATAAACCACAAAGAAAATGGCACATGGGCCAAAACAAAATAGACAAACACAGAACAAAAATAAGTATAATCAAGTATACTGCATATTCATCTGACTCGCGTCTTGTCTCTCCTCTGACACTCCTTCCTCATCCGAGCCCAGAGTGGGTCTTTTATATCTGTGGCTGGAGCCTTAACTACCCATTAATAAATTACCTCATTGAGGCTCCAGCCACATTCCCACAGGTTTATTTAAGAATGGGGATTTAACCCTATCCCCGCCAGCTACACTTTATGAAACCGGCTTTTCGCCGGTCTCAAACAATAAACAACAACGTCGGACGGCTTTCGTCCGTCGTGTAATCCCCGTATGGCCTTCAGGAGGCTTGCATGCTGTTGTCCCTCCCGTCTATAAATTATAATTCTCTCTGCTGGAATTGTACTCTGGCTGGAGTGATATTATTGGTTGTTATTTATCAGTTGTACTGAAACGTGTTTTTTGCAATTTTTTACCGATTACAATGATTGCATTTTTAGGTTGAAACTGCCTGTTTGTGTGTTTCCTCCTTTCTCTTTTAGGCTGGTACCTCTCCCTTTCTCTTACAGTTTCAGGATAATAAACCTTATAATCTTACCAGGTAGCCTACATAATAAGGCTGTAAACCACTACTACTGATAATAATAATAAATGTGTCTCGATTCAACCAGTTACGGTACAGAGTTCTTTGTTCTGTGTAGGCTTCTATGTATCTTGAAGTATTCACTCTCTGTCTGACAAAAGTTAAACTGGGGCAGTCCGACCTCAGTGGTTCATATAAGTACCCTTTTATTTGACTTTTTTCATCCGTAATAATAGGATAAATTGCATCGCAAAGTATTTTGTTAGCTACAGCTATAGACTAGCATTGTTCAGAAATAGGGAAATCAACAACCCAACGTCATATCCTGTGTGCTATATGACAGACCCAATACATAGTATAGAAGTGTAACTTTGTTTCAATGCTTTTATATCGTACACTGGCCAAGCAGAGCCTTTAAATTGTGTCAAGTTTTCAGCCACATGTTTTCTATTGAAATGATTCTATATTCACTACCACTACAGGTGCTCTTTTAAGAAGTAAAATTTAATAGGTAAATAAATCAGTTGACCCCTTAACTGAAGACGTACCTTGCACGTC
Organism: Acipenser oxyrinchus oxyrinchus; assembly: GCA_030684275.1. Lineage (NCBI taxonomy): Eukaryota > Metazoa > Chordata > Actinopteri > Acipenseriformes > Acipenseridae > Acipenser > Acipenser oxyrinchus. The sequence continues at coordinate 53,632,788 of CM060250.1, forward strand.
CTCAAAAATACTCGCTCAGAGCTGCCCAATTTATCAGGTACATGCTGATAATTGAACACTGGATTGCTGTTATTTCACTCAGGATCACTCATCAAGAAGCTCTTACAGATAATAAGGAGTTGTGGTTCCAATTTCATTATGTTACACGGATAAAATACCTTCAATGTGACACAGTAGTTCAGCCTAATTTATAGCCTGCTTGAATGCTAGCGCTGGTTATTGCTGTGATACATCCAGAGTGAATCTGCATGTAGCCTTGGTTTCTGATCGATAATAAAAAAAGTTTTCCTTTGATTAGGAGCCATGTTCCTGTCTTGTGTTTCATGAATTTAGCTTTGATTCTCTTTAAGCACTACATTCCCATGAAGAGTGAGAAATAGGATTAAAATGTACAAACTCTGTGAGTTCAGACTATCAGATTCAGCCGTCTGGCTGCCCCCCATGCTTCCAGACCACTGACAAAAGTGGGTGGGATCTTGTTCTTCCCCTCCTAAATCTTGGATACCATGTGTATGTAGATAAGTTATACATAAAGCTCCCACAGTTTAGGGCCTTGTACACATCAGATTCAATGGTTTGTGGTACCATATGACCCTACAGGAAGGGATTTCCATGTCAATTGGTAGCCAACAAACAGAGGCATGGTGAAACCAGTGCTGTGAGGAACAGCTGGCAGCTAAATACACTGACAAAAAAGATGTGTACCTCCTCCCCACCATCCATGATGAGGCTACTGTGGCAGTTCCTGGGAGAAAAGCTAAGCCACAAAAAAGGTGCTGTGTATGTTCCTGCAAGGGCATATGGAGAGATACATGCTACTACTGTCCATGCTGTCCCTCTCAGCCAGGCCCTTTGGTTGGAGTAGTGTTTTGAAAGGTACCACACTGTAAATGAATCCTGGAAGGACTATATAAACCCCAGAACAAACCACCATAACATGTTCTGTACCAGTACCTGAGGTAACATAACTAAAGGTAATAAAATTTATGTGATGTGACAATATTACCTCAGCTTGCAGAAGGATTATGGGTAACAAACTATTGAAGGGAGATGTAATGTTACCCATTCCTAAAATTCTTATTTTGTGCAGATTCAAAAAATGTATAATTATGCCAAGGCATCTCATTTTTTGGAAGCATACTGGGCACATGAAATTGGCGTGACACCATGGGATGCATAATTTGAAGTGGAAAAGTCAAAGTCGCGTGGTGTCAACCTAGAGCACGTAAAACCCCCAAATCCAATTAAAAGATGCACACATAGGCATAGGCAAATCCAGCAGCTTAAACGTTACAGCAAATCTTATTCTGTTTACAATAAAAGCTGTATTTTGTGGTCATATGACCACAAATACTTGGCATCAATGAAAACTTCAGAATGTGGCAAAAAAAAAATATATATATATATATATATATATATATATATATATATATATATATATATATATATACAGTGCCTTGCTAAAGTATTCGCCCCTTGAACTTTGCGACCTTTGCCACATTTCAGGCTTCAAACATAAAGATATGAAACTGTAATTTTTGTGAAGAATCAACAACAAGTGGGACACAATCATGAAGTGGAACGAAATTTATTGGATATTTCAAACTTTTTAACAAATAAAAACTGAAAAATTGGGCGTGCAAAATTATTCAGCCCCTTAAGTTAATACTTTGTAGCGCCACCTTTTGCTGCGATTACAGCTGTAAGTCGCTTGGGGTATGTCTCTATCAGTTTTGCACATCGAGAGACTGAAATTTTGCCCATTCCTCCTTGCAAAACAGCTCGAGCTCAGTGAGGTTGGATGGAGAGCATTTGTGAACAGCAGTTTTCAGTTCTTTCCACAGATTCTCGATTGGATTCAGGTCTGGACTTTGACTTGGCCATTCTAACACCTGGATATGTTTATTTGTGAACCATTCCATTGTAGATTTTGCTTTATGTTTTGGATCATTGTCTTGTTGGAAGACAAATCTCCGTCCCAGTCTCAGGTCTTTTGCAGACTCCATCAGGTTTTCTTCCAGAATGGTCCTGTATTTGGCTCCATCCATCTTCCCATCAATTTTAACCATCTTCCCTGTCCCTGCTGAAGAAAAGCAGGCCCAAACCATGATGCTGCCACCACCATGTTTGACAGTGGGGATGGTGTGTTCAGGGTGATGAGCTGTGTTGCTTTTACGCCAAACATAACGTTTTGCATTGTTGCCAAAAGTTCGATTTTGGTTTCATCTGACCAGAGCACCTTCTTCCACATGTTTGGTGTGTCTCCCAGGTGGCTTGTGGCAAACTGTAAACGACACTTTTATGGATATCTTTAAGAAATGGCTTTCTTCTTGCCACTCTTCCATAAAGGCCAGATTTGTGCAGTATACTGACTGATTGTTGTCCTATGGACAGAGTCTCCCACCTCAGCTGTAGATCTCTGCAGTTCATCCAGAGTGATCATGGGCCTCTTGGCTGCATCTCTGATCAGTCTTCTCCTTGTATGAGCTGAAAGTTTAGAGGGACGGCCAGGTCTTGGTAGATTTGCAGTGGTCTGATACTCCTTCCATTTCAATATTATCGCTTGCACAGTGCTCCTTGGGATGTTTAAAGCTTGGGAAATCTTTTGTATCCAAATCCGGCTTTAAACTTCTCCACAACAGTATCTCGGACCTGCCTGGTGTGTTCCTTGTTCTTCATGATGCTCTCTGCGCTTTAAACGGACCTCTGAGACTATCACAGTGCAGGTGCATTTATACGGAGACTTGATTACACACAGGTGGATTCTATTTATCATCATTAGTCATTTAGGTCAACATTGGATCATTCAGAGATCCTCACTGAACTTCTGGAGAGAGTTTGCTGCACTGAAAGTAAAGGGGCTGAATAATTTTGCACGCCCAATTTTTCAGTTTTTATTTGTTAAAAAGTTTGAAATATCCAATAAATTTCGTTCCACTTCATGATTGTGTCCCACTTGTTGTTGATTCTTCACAAAAAATTACAGTTTCATATCTTTATGTTTGAAGCCTGAAATGTGGCAAAAGGTCGCAAAGTTCAAGGGGGCCGAATACTTTCGCAAGGCACTGTATATATATATATATATATATATATATATATAATATGTGTGTGTGTGTGTGTGTGTGTGTGTTTGCCTGGGATATATAAAAGGGAACATATGGCAATTTTGGTGTAAAACAGCTGACTCCTAAAATCACAATTCTTGCAGCACAGAGCATCACAAGGGCCTCAGCAGAGAAGGGGTTAAACAACTGAGACCATGGTTGAAACAAATCGCTAGAATGGAAGGATTATAGTTTTGTATACAGCACACATGTACAACAGGCTGACCAGAGAGCGACAAAATATTTATTATACAATAATACAAATAAGTTAAAAAATAAAAAATAAAAAAAATGCTGCACAGTGCATAAGAAACATGATTTACTCTGCAACAACTTTTCTCTACAATGTGTTTTGACATTTTGATTAAAAAAACATGGATTTAAATTACATTTACAGTGCAATTTCCTCTTCTCTTATGTAGTAATGCAGCTGTGAAACACAATAATACATCAAGCCCCCACATTATAACATTATGAAACAGACAGCATTATATTGGCTTTCACTGCAAATTTTGTTGAATTTAGGCCTCAAGGTAAAATTCTGACATAAACAGTGTGTTTGCTAAGAAAAATCTGTATCTTTGTGTTTTTCCTTCTGATAATTGCTGTGGAGTACAGGGCCAAAACATATGCTGCCAGGATTGCTGTTTTAATATTGCTCTTTACTAAGATGTGTTGTTTTTTCTACGGTAATGTTCGATTTTTAAACTATTCCAATTACCAGTATGCCATTGATCCTACAGTATGTTATATCATTTTCTGAATAGCATAAACAGGTGACTTTGTAACTGAAAGTTAAATTGCATGAAATTACTAAACCCCACGTATTGAGGTACATAAATATGATTTAACTTCTTGAATTCAAAGCCATGGTTCCCTTCTTCTCTTGTATCACTGTTAATCATTGACTCGGCTTATACTGTTTTGTAGCTGTATTTGTTTTAGGAAATAAATGGAAAACCTAGTCATTTGAAAAACTATTTACGGCAACACCTAGATATGTCCCTATGTCACACAAACTTGTATTCCAGAAGATAAAAAAGAACAGTATTTTGTGAAACTTCAAAACATAATACAGGATCTCAACCTCAATGTTTGATCAACAGAAGTTCATCATTAGATTCTGTTATATCATGCCTTCCCAAGCTCAACCATGATTTCGCTATGTACTTGCTACGCTTTACCTTGATTTTTATATACACATCTAATAGCAGTTAACATTTTGCTTTTTATAGAACTATTACATTTTTCACTGAAATCTACGGTAACTTTTTTTTTTAAATGGGTCTGTTAGGGACCAATCCAGACACAAAACTACAGAACTGTGGACTGTCTAGAAAACAAATCAGCTAGAAGCTGAATTTATTTTTGTTATTACAACAGCGGTTTAATTAACTTTAAGGATGTTATTTATGTACTTTTTTTGCTATGTGTTAGGTATGTTGTTAATATCACAACTAGTAGGCAATCCTTAATGTGCTTAGCGTATAGGGTTTCAATAATTCTAATAGTAATATAATGAAACCATCAGTGGGAGTACATGTCACCTCGATGTATTGAAGTTGCTTAATCATTGCAATAATTCAATCAGGGATACTTACCCAGTCATTCGGCATACACACTCAGCAATGAAAACAAAAACACACACCTGTATACCAATTCCACCAGTGATGCAAAATGTAATTTAATTAGATATAAACTAAAGTGCAAAACAACTAGTAAACAGTGAAAAACCAAAAACATATATTGCAAATTGTGTTCAAATAAGTTATACAAACATGAAAATCCTCCTCCACACAAAGAAAATAACATAATGTCACAGTTAGTTAAGATATAGCAGCAGTCCTCAGGTTCTACCTACATTTTTTTCTTTTTCTTTTCTGCAGTGCAAGATTTAAAACGCACCTCTTGCGTCCTTCACATTGGGCGCTCAGTAGGTAACTTCCACCATCACTGTGAGTTGGAGAGATTGAGTTCCTCCAGCCTGCAATCCTAACTTAGACTGACATAGTCCTAATTGAAATCAATTTGATCTTGATTTCCTGCTGATGGACATGAACAAGTCTGACTTCAAATCATCACAGTGGCAGATGAAAACATGGCACACTATTTCCTATGTGATTTTACCTTGAGAGCCCTATATAGACAAAAACATTTTTTTCATCAGTTGAAAATGTAATTATTTCCAAGTTCAGTTATAGGATTTCAAAAATCTTCTATGTCAAAGTATTGGTCAGATCAGTACATTGCCTAAACCTCATCACAATAAACCCATGATATTTGAGCTACAATTTAAGCACATATGATGTGCAGGGATATCACAAATTGTTTCAATAGATGTTCAATGGAGCATGTTATAATCTTGACATTGGTCTGATTGGTTCAATCTCAAACTCAAAATCTGAGTTTTCCCAATATAGAGCTTTGTGCAAACGTTTGAGGGCTTGACGGTTCCTTCCCGAGGCAGGGGTTTGAAGATAGTTCACAATCTTCAAAGCTTGTCACGCATTCATGCACTGTTTATTTGTTTTTTCTTTTCTGAAAAAAATGCAGTTTGACATAACGTGAATCCATTAAATGTCACTCACATGCAAAATGCATGATTTGCTCAATGACTGTAACTTTGTTGCTTTTAAATCCACTAACAAACAGTTATTCATACGCGCCTTGCAATACAAAAACAATTGGGGGTGGGATTAGATAATGGCTGATGACAAGACCACACTGTGTACTTTTCCCATATATCATTTACAACTGGGTCATTTCCAAAGCAACATTCATGATGCAAATTCCTACAATTTCATCTTACATTTTAGTGTTCGCTGTTGCCCCTTATTGACGATCATTAGCTTGTTTGTTGCACATCATATTTCATGAAAATGTTCAAGGATATTGTGCCACTCTGTTTGTTTTGTGATGTATAAACAGCTTATTTTGATCATAGGGAAATCACCTCAGTCAAAGCTATGCTGTAGAGTTTAGAGATATTTTTAAAACAGATGAAGATGAATGTATTGTTCTGCTGATATAAGCTCAAAGAAAATAAATTACTGCAATTCCACTCTTCAGAGCTTCCGTGTGTATCAATGCACTTTATACTGCTTTGAGGTATAGTACAAAAACTGGATTTAGAATTTCTGAAATATTTGGAGAGGATTTATTCAAAGCTTCTAAAGTCAAAGTAAACGGCAAGCTTACACCACATTTATTTATACATTGATATTTGTAACATTCTGAGTTGATTGTTGACGTTGAAGTTCTAAAAAGACAGTTATTTGTTATACAGTCAGTAATTGGATATACGTCACTCAGATACACGTCAGTCACGTTTTACCGTCCTTGTATAAAGAAACAAATGAATTCCCATTATATGACACATTTTCTGTCAGTTTCACTTTAGTACAAAACATATACAATTCGAATCTTTCACCAAACCATCTTTAAACAGCATAAACCCCCTCAATATCACCCCAGTTTCAAACCTGGACTAACCCCTATACTTGCAGGTTTTTCTTATGTAACACTGTCCTTACTGTCTACTGACGTGTTGACCAGCCTGGGCTTGGGTGTCCCCTTCAAACCCAGCAGTTCTGACATGTCCCTGAAGCTCTTTTCTGGCACATGCTGCAATCTACGGGAACAGTGAGTATAAGCGGTAGTCTGCGTAACATGGTAGAGGCCTACTAACTGCAAGCGGCTGGGGAGAATTGTGTGGAGCTCAGACGAAGACCAAATGTCGCCACCTGGTAACAACATAGCTTGCTAAATAAATGTAACACAGTCTTATACTGTGTTGTGCTGGGATAACATCACAACTGCGTCCAACACCTGAGAAGTGATGTTGTCCCAGCACAACACCAGCCCTGTCGTGTATTATTCATATTATACAATGGCTTACACTATAAAAAAAATTAGCAAATAAGAGTAATTTCATGTTTAAAAGTGATTTTAAGATAAATGTGGGAAAAAACATTCCGCCTCATAAAACAAGATCCTGTTTTCCATTTACAACTGTAGTAAAGTATTAACTATGGCGTTGTAATAGATATACTAAAGTGTTATTTCTGTTTAAAGTTAGTTAATAACAATAGGACTCATCATTTTTTTTGTGTATGCTTGTGGTAATGTGGCCACACCCTTGTGCATAGTTTATGTTTATATATTACGTGTTGTGTGTAAATGTTGGTGTATAGTCAATTGGTACACGGGATATAAACGGGTCTGTGTTTAAAATGTATATTTGTATTTAGGCACGAGGATTGCACAGCACTTCACGTGCAAGTAAAAAGTAATAATATGTGAGCACGGGGAATTGCACTTTATTAATTCACGTGCAGTTGTACCGAGACTCCAATTGAATGATTGATTAGCAATCGAGTCTTGCTACAGCTGCATAAAAGCTGCATGTTTTCACCCACTCGGGGTGGTGTGTTTGGTGAGTGGAGAACGGGATTGGAGACGGAGGTAAAGAGAAAAAGAATAGTTAAAGTATCTGCTCACCGTGTTTTGTCTGTATAGTCCGTTTTGTTTGTCTTTTTGTTTTGGCGACGAATGCCGTGTCCTGGGTTTGTGTTTGTTTGTACAACCTGTTTATTTTTCTGTGCTGTTTATTTTAAGGGGTTGATGGGCGGCACCAAACTCTATCTCTCTTGTTGTTTTATTTCCTGGCTCTGGTCTGACGCCACCCACTCCGGCCGTCTTTGTGACACATGGTGTCCTGCGTGGGATCTACAGCGCCTCCAGGACTCAGGCCAGAGCGGGAACCGCAGTTTTTTTTTTTTTTTTGAAAAACAAAAGGAAAAGAAATGGGGAGAAGAGGCTGGAGAGGAGCACAGGAGGGCAAAGGGAGAAAGGCGGAAGCAGGGCTGTGGTGTTTCGACTGTGGCCAAACTAGCCATACCACCATACCCTGCTCCGTCCATAGGACCCTTCAGGCAATGGCCCAAAGACTGGGATGGGGGGAGTGGTGCCCTGGCTGTGGGGCATATGGGCACACGTTGGCCCTATGCCCCATGCAGGATGAAGAAGAGGAGCCCTTGCTGCCACGTCCTATGCCTGAATGGGAGGAGCCTGAGCATCCACAGCCCAAGCGGGAGGAGCCTGAGCGTCCACAGCCCAAGCGGGAGGAGCCAGAGCGTCCACAGCCCAAGCGGGAGGAGCCAGGGCGTCCACAGCCCAAGCGGGAGGAGCCCGAACGTCCTACGCCTGAGTGGGAGGAGCCCGAACGTCCTACGCCTGAGTGGGAGGAGCCCGAACGTCCTACGCCTGAGTGGGAGGAGTCGGTGCGTCCACAGCCTAAGAGGGAGGAGTTGGTGCGTCCACAGCCCAAAACGGAGGAGTCGGTGTGTCCACAGCCCAAGAGGGAGGAGTCGGTGCATCCACGGCCCAAGAAGGGGAAGAGGAAGGCAGAGCGTCCACCGCCCAAGTCTCCACCAGCAGAGGAAGAATGCCTGCTGGTTTTGCCTCCAGCGCCAGAGGGAGAGGAGCCATTGCAGCCGTCTCCAGCGCCAGAGGGAGAGGTCCCACCGCTGTCTCCAGAACAGGAGGGAGAGCCACACCAGTCCCCTGCAAATGAGGGAGAGCCGCACCAGTCCCCTGTAACAAGGGTAGACTACACGCTGCTCCCACCTCCGCCACCAGGAGACTACACGCCTCCGCCACCTCCACCGGCAGGAGCAGAGCAGCAGGAGCTGCCTCTGTCTCCGCCACGTCCACCAGCAGAGGGTGAATGCCTGCTGGGTCCCTGTCCACCATCAGAGGGTGAATGCCTCCTGGGTCCCTGTCCACCAGCAGAGGGTGAATGCCTGCTGGGTCCCTGTCCACCAGCAGAGGGTGAATGCCTGCTGGGTTCCCGTCCACCAGCAGACGGTGAATACCTGCTGGTATCACTTTCCCCACCAGCAGAGGATGAATGCCTGCTGGTATCACTTCCCCCACCATCACGAGGAGAGGAGCTGGTGCTGCCTCTGCCTCCATCACCATCAGGGGGAGAGGTGCAGGAGCTGCCTCTCCCTTCACAAGAAAAAGTACCAGGACTTGATGCTGGCATTCCTCAGCAACCACTGCATAGTCTGCTGAGGGGAGCACAGCGGAAAACAGCCCGGCCGCAGCGGCTACGAAGAGGGCCAGCACTGCCGCAGCCACTGCCACAGTGGCCAACCACAGCACCACGACTGGTCCTGACTCCGGCTTCGCCCAAGGATGCCTGCCTCGCTTCGCCCAAGGATGCCTGCCTCGCTTCGCCCAAGGATGCCTGCCTCGCTTCGCCCAAGGATGCCTGCTTCGCTTCGCCCAAGGATGCCAGCCTCGCTTCGCCCAAGGATGCTTGCCTTGCATCGCCTGGGGCTGCCTGTTGCCCCGCATCGTCTGGGGCTGCCTGTTGCTCCACATCGTCTGGGGCTGCCTGTTGCTCTGCATCGCCTGGGGTTGCCTGTTACTCCGCATCGCCTGGGGTTGCCAGTTGCTCCGCATCGCCTGGGGCTGCCAGCCGCTCCGCATCGCCTGGGGTTGCCAGCCACTACGCATCGCCTGGGGTCGCTGGAACTGCTTCGCCTGGGGTTGCCAGCCACTCCGCATCGCCTGGGGTCGCTGGAACTGCTTCGCCAGGGGTCGCAGTCGGCTCTACTTGGCCGCAGGGGTCAGTGTGGCCGGAGCCCCACCAGAGGGAGCTGCCGGCTATGAAAAAGGGGGAAGAGGTCAGGAGACCACCTTTCCCCGCAGCAACTTCGCTGCAGGAGTTCTGGGGGCTGGAGTCCCCCAGAGGGAGCTACCGGCAATAAAGGGAGGAGAGGTCAGGAGACCACCTTCCCCCGCAGCAGTTTCGCTGCCGGAGATCTTGGGGGAGGTCTGGAGACCACCAACTCCAGCAGCTTTTCCGCTGCTGGACTTGCCCCGGCTGAAGGAGTCAGTCTGGGAGCTGTCAGCACATCTGCTGACAGCCGCACCATTGGCAGCATTTCCGCTGCCAGTGGTACAGCGGGGGGAGAGATTCGCCCCACTGTCAGCACGTCTGCTGATAGCATGGCCAGTAGCAGCCTGGCTACTGGCAACATTGCCGCCCATCAACCCCTTAAAGTCCCTGTTCTTGGCCCAGGACTTCGAGCAAGACTTGTGGGATTTTAAGTGGGGAGGGCCTCTGCCTCCACCACCGCCAGGAGGAGAGCAGCAGGAGCTGCCTCTGCCTCCGCCACTGCCAGGAGCAGAACAGCAGGAGCTGTCTCTGCTTCCCGCACCTCCACCACAGGGAGTACGGTGGCCGGAGCCCCAGAAAGGGGAGCTACCGGCTACAAAGACGGGGAGAGGTCAGGAGACCACTTCCCCAACAGCAGTTTCGCTGCAGGATTGGACCAGCATGCTGTCAGCCGTGCCACTACCGGCAGGGGTGTTGACAGCATTGCCAGCCATGGGCCCACTGAAGCCTCCCTTCCCAGTCCGAGACTTTGTCCTGGACTGCTGGGTTTTTAAGGGGGGAGGTGGCCGTTGAGGCCATGTATATGTGGGGGGTATATGTGGCAATGTGGCCACGCCCTTGTGCGTAGTTTATGTTTATATGTTACGTGTTGTGTGTAAATGTTGGTGTATAGTCATTGGTACATGGGATATAAACGGGTCTGTGTAACACGAGTGTTTAAAATGTATATTTGTATTTAGGCACGAGGATTGCACAGCACTTCACGTGCAAGTAAAAAGTAATAATATGTGAGCACGGGGAATTGCACTTTATTAATTCACGTGCAGTTGTACCGAGACTCCAATTGAATGATTGATTAGCAATCGAGTCTTGCTACAGCTGCATAAAAGCTGCATGTTTTCACCCACTCGGGGTGGTGTGTTCGGTGAGTGGAGAATGGGATTGGAGACGGAGGTAAAGAGAAAAAGAATAGTTAAAGTATCTGCTCACCGTGTTTTGTCTGTATAGTCCATTTTGTTTGTCTTTTTGTTTTGGCGACGAGTGCCGTGTCCTGGGTTTGTGTTTGTTTGTACAACCTGTTTATTTTTCTGTGCTGTTTATTTATTAAATGCTGAGTGAAACCATTCGCTCAGCTCCACCAAACTCCATCTCTCTTGTTGTTTTATTTCCTGGCTCTGGTCTGACGCCACCCACTCTGGCAGTCTTTGTGACAATGCTGTAAACACATTGTTGGTAGAGTTGAACTCTGCATTTGACAGTATATTAATGTTACGACTCAGGGGGATTAATTTAAGTGTCTGTTTAAGCCTGCTCTGAACCCCACGTAACTGCTTATGCCATACAGCTCTCCGGAGCAATTTCTGATGCATACAGTTGTCACAGAACTGTATTAAGGTGTTCTATCATGACAGTTTTCAAGTCTATATTTGTGTTACTCTCACTCGCCCAGTCACAAAAAAAACTTTGACTGCTTAGTCAGTTTGTCGTTTCTTGGATTTTTGTCAGATTCTATCTTCTCTAGTTCCTCAGAGTCGATCTCCAGGTGTCTTTTTTTATGTTTTCATTCTCTCATTGATAGGTGCTGTCTGGTCTCCTGGCTGCTCTGTGTTTGAAGGCTTTTTGCCAAACAAGGTTTCCATAGTTGTCATGTTTAAGGTAAAATTCACTTCAGGTATTGTGTAATTTATTTTGTGTTGTTGTGATGGTTTGCTGTCTGTCTAGGTTTTTGCCGGTAGTAGATCCGTGAGTTATGCTGGGATAACATCACAGGTCGAGGGCAAGGCTGACCAATCAGAGCTCAGGAATTGTTCTTGCCATCAGTGAGATGCACTTTTATTTGTTTTGCCAGATACTTCAAGCTAGTTTTCTTTTGGTTTCAGTGTCTCTAAACACAGCCCTGTACAGACAGCTGCAGACATGTTATGTTAAGAGCAGAAAGCAGAACACCGGCATCCTCATTAGATTTATTTAATCATACCCAAACAGATTTTCAACAGAAGAAAAACCATGTGGGCAAATAACAGCTGTGAGCTAGTTTGACAACACCAAACTTTTGACATTAGCAGAATTCAAAAGCAGGCCAACAGAGCAACAAAACAGCACATCTCCACTCTGGCACGCACTTGCCGATTCTTCCTGAGCAACATCCGAAGAATCCGACCCTTCCTCACCAACTACGCCACCCAGCTCCTGGTCCAGGCCTTGGTACTCTCCCGCCTAGACTACTGCAACTCCCTCCTGGCTGGCCTCCCTGCGTCCGCTCCAGCTCATCCAGAACTCCGCTGCCCGCCTGGTGTTCTCTCTGCCTCGCTTCTCCCACGCAACTCCACTACTCCGCTCACTCCACTGGCTACCGATCACCGCTCGCATCCAGTTCAAGACTCTTGTACTAGCCTACAGATGCCTTGACCAGACTGCACCCAGCTACCTCCAGACCCTCAGCTCTCCCTACACCCCAACTCGACCTCTCCGCTCCGCCTGCACTAGAAGACTGGCTCTACCTCCTCTACGCTCCCCTGCCTCCAGAACCCGCTCCTTCTCCACCCTCGCTCCGCAGTGGTGGAATGACCTACCTACAGATGTCAGGACCGCCCAGTCCCTGACCACATTCCGGCACCTCCTTAAGACTCACCTCTTCAGACAGCACCTGTAGAACTCCTCTGTTTCTCCCCTGGGACACTTTCACCCTTCCTTAAATGTGCTTTACTTACTCTTATCTGCCCCCTATTTTACTGCATTTAATCCTGTACTTCAGAGTACTGTAATCTGCCAAGTGTTTAATCTGTAGTATTTGGTATTTAATCATATCTTGATGTAACTATCACTGTCACTTATCTGCTGTATTATTGAATTGTATTTTGTCACACTTGTACTTGCTTGAACTAGTCATTGTATTTATCTTGCTCTTATTGTATTATTACTTGTACTGTAACACTTGAAATGTATTTGCTTATGATTGTAAGTCGCCCTGGATAAGGGCGTCTTCTAAGAAATAAATAAGTAGGGGAAAGGCACTAACTAAATAAGATCAGACAAAGTCATTATATGAAGGGAATTGTTTAAAGGACAATATTGCAGAATGTTGACTGTACAATATAACATACTAAAAGGCATACAGTGCCTTGCATAAGTATTCACCCCACTTGGACTTTTCCACATTTTGTAGTGTTATAACCTGGAATTAAAATGGATTTAATTGGGATTTTTACCATTTGATTTACACAACATAATTAACACTTTGAAGGTGCAAAATATTTTTTATTATGACACAAAAGTTAATTAAACAAAAAAAAAGACATTTGTTGGTTGCATAAGTATTCACCCCCCTGAGTCAATACTTGGTAGAAGCATCTTTGGCAGCAATTACAGCTGTGAGTCTTTTTGGGTAAGTCTCTACCAGCTTTGCACATCTGGATCCTGCAATTTTTGTCCATTCTTCTTGGCAAAATTGCTCAAGCTCTGTCAAGTTGGATGGGGACCGCTGGTGATCAGCAATTTTCAAGTCTTGCCACAGATTCTCAATCGGATTGAGGTCTGGGCTTTGACTGGGCCATTCTAAGACATCCAGGTTCTTGTTTTTAAACCACTCCAGTGTAGCTTTGGCTGTGGGTTTAGGGTCATTGTCCTGCTGGAAGGTGAACCTCCGCCCCAGTCCCAGGTCTCTTGCAGACTGAAACAGGTTTTCCTCTAGAATTTCCCTGTATTTGGCTACATCCATCTTGCCCTCAATCCTGACCAGTTTCCCAGTCCCTACCGATGAAAAGCATCCCCATAACATGATGCTGCCACCACCATGCTTCACCGTGGGGATGGTGTTCTCAGGGTGATGAGCAGTGTTGGCTTTGCGTCACACATAGCGTTTTGCGCTAAGGCCAAAAAGTTCAATTTTGGTCTCATCAGACCAGAGAACCTTTTTCCACATGTTTGCTGTGTCTCCCACATGCCTTTTGGCAAAATCCAAACAGGATTTGATATGGGTTTTTTTTCAGCAATGGCTTTCTTCTCGCCACTCTTCCATAAAGCCCAACTTTGTGGAGCATCCGGGTTATAGTTGTCCCATGGACGGTTTCTCCCATCTCAGCTGTGGATCTCTCCAGCTCCTTCAGAGTTACCATTGGCCTCTTGGTTGCTTCTCTGACTAATGCCCTCCTTACCTGGTCACTGAGTTTTGGTGGATGGCCTTCTCTAGGCAGAGTCGCGCTTGTGCTATATTCTTTCCATTTATTAATAATGGATTTAACGGTGCTCTGGGGGATATTCAAAGTTTGGGATATTTTTTTATAACCCAACCCTGATTGGTGCTTCTCCAGAACTTTATCCCAGACTTGTTTTGATAGCTCCTTGGTCTTCATGATGCTGTTTGTTTAGATATGCTCTCTAACAAACTCTGGGGCCTTCCAGAAACAGGTGTATTTAATCTGAGATCATGTGACACTTTAATTGCACACAGGTGGACTCCATTCAACTAATTATGTGACTTCTGAAGGCAATTGGTTGCACCAGAGCTTATTTAGGGGTGTCACAGCAAAGGGGGTGAATACTTATGCAATCAAGACTTTTCAGTTTTTTATTTGTAAATAATTTTGAAAAATGTAGATTTTTTTCCCCACTTTGACATTATGGACTATTTTGTGTAGATCAGTGACAAAAAAATCCTAATTAAATCAATTTTAATTCCAGGTTGTTACACTACAAAATGTGGAAAAGTCCAAGGGGGGTGAATACTTATGCAAGGCACTGTAAGTCCCATTTTAGGCACCTGAGTTGATTTATTAAAGACTGCTTAACACAACAAGTAGTTGCCCAGGACAAGCTTAACACATGGTTCTGTGGACGCATTCACCCATGCCAAAGAACCGACCAAACTTTGCTTGTTACTATTTGTCAAAAAATACCAAACACCGACACACACGTAGTCTCGTTCCCCCCCACCCCCCTGAATGTCGGACCCAAAACACCAACCACAATTCTTCCTCATTTGCATACTGGCCCTGGGGCAGCCAACCAGCATTCTGCCCAATTTCCAACTGACTAGAATATTATTATTATTATTATTATTATTATTATTATTATTATTATTATTATTATTATTATTATTTATTTCTTAGCAGACGCCCTTATCCAGGGCGACTTACAGTCATAAACATAAATACATTTCAAGAATCACAGTAAAGTATTAATACAATTAAGAGCAAGATAAAATACAATGACTTCGGTTCTAGCAAGTACAAGTATATGACAAAATACGATTCAATAACAGAGCAGATAACAGTGTCAGTGATAGTTACATCAGGATATAATGAAATACAAAATACTGTGGGGCTCTGTGGCAAGCTGGCTCGCAGTGGTGAATTGTGATGACGTCACGGACCAGGAAGTAACTGAAACCAAAACAATGGATGGGCGGGTGAAGCTGAGTGCAACGGCACTCAGCGTATTTATTAATAAATAAAACAAAAACAAAAGATTTAAACAAAACAACAAACCAAAGCAAAGGGCACGAGGACCAAACGAATAAACAGACAAACAAGTAAGTGGCGTGCTGGCTAAACCAGCACGTTTTAGCAATTGTTTTTATGTCTACGCGCTCTCTCTCCGCTCTCCCGTACTCTCTACTCCAACACTCCCCCTGCAGAACGGACAACTGCTGGTTCTTATACTCTGGCCGAGGGTTAACTAGTTGTTAATTATCTTATTACCCTCGGCCAGAGTCTGCACGATTAGTAAGGATGCATGACTGTCAGCTAGTTAAATAATCAGTAGCTGATCAGTCATGCATCCTCATGGGGTTTTAAATATAACTATAAAAACAATAACAAAAGACGCGGCGCTTTTATCCACGCCGCAAACAAATACAAATAATAATAAATAGGGGCGGGACACTCCCACACATGCCCCCTTGTGCGCAGCACACATGGCCTTTCGCCACCTCCCCCTTATTCCCTAAAGTCCCGGCTAGCAGTCCCGGCGCAGGAACAGGGGCAGCAACGGGCTAAAGGTGGCGGCCACGGTGGGATGTCCTCCTCCCACCCAAACAGCCGTGGCGTTCCAATGGCCCGCGCACAGGCCGGCTCCTCTGGCCAAAATTTTTGGGGGTGGTCTCCAGACCTGCCCCCTTCTTCATGGCCGGCAGCTCCTCCGTGGGGCTCCGGCCACCCTCTCCTGCAGCGAAATTGCTGCGGGGAGCTGGTCTCCTGACCTCCCCCTTCTTCATGGCTGGCAGCTGCCCTTCATGGGGCTCCAGCCACAGTATTTCCTGCCGCGAAAGCGGCTGGGGAGCTGGTCTTCTGACCTCCCCCTTCTTCGTGGCTGGCAGCTGCCCTTCATGGGGCTCCAGCCACAATATTTCCTGCCGCGAAAGTGCGGCTGGGGAGCTGGTCTCCTGACCTCCCCCTTTTCCGTGGCCGGCAGCTCCCTTCATGGGACTCCAGCCACAGTATTTCCTGCCACGTGGCATGACTGGTAGCGACCCCAGGCAAAACATGACCCTCGGGAGGCGGCGGCAGCAGCAGCGACCCTCGGGAGGCGGCGGCAGCAGCAGCGGACCCTCGGGAGGCGACGGCAGCAGCAGCAGTAGCGGACCCTCCGGAGGCGAACTCGGGAGGGGAGCCCCTGGCCATGGAGGCGGCAGCGGGAGCTCCACTTCTCCCTCGTACCCTATAACTGGTGGCTCTCCAGGCGATGCGGAGCATCAGGCAGCCCCAGGCGATGCGGAGCAACAGGCAGCCCCAGGCGATGCGAAGCAGGCATCCTTGGGCGGTGCGAGGCAGGCATCCTTGGGCGGTGCGAGGCAGGCATCCGTGGGCGGTGCGAGGCAGGCATCCTTGGGCGGTGCGAGGCAGGGCAGGAGCAGTCCTTCCCATGACAGTGGAGGTGGAACCAGCAGGCATTCACCCTCTGCTGGTGGAGCTGGGAGCGGCAAGCAGTCCTCCCACGGCGGTTGAGGCGGAACCAGCAGGTATTCACCCTCTGCTGGTGGAGGTGGGAGGGGCAAGCAGTCCTCCCACGGCGGTTGAGGCGGAACCAGCAGGTATTCACCCTCTGCTGGTGGAGGTGACGGAGGCAGAGGCAGCTCCTGCTACTCTGCCCCTAGCGGTGGTGGAGACAGAGGCAGCTCCTGCTGCTCTGCTCCTGGCGGTGGTGGAGACAGAGGCAGCTCCTGCTGCTCTGCTCCTGGTGGTGGTGGAGACAGAGGCAGCTCCTGCTGCTCTGCTCCTCGTGGTGGTGGAGACAGAGGCAGCTCCTGCTGCTCTGCTCCTGGCAGTGGTGGAGACAGAGGCAGCTCCTGCTGCTCTGCTCCTGGTGGTGGTGGAGACAGAGGCAGCTCCTGCTGCTCTGCTCCTGGTGGTGGTGGAGACAGAGGCAGCTCCTGCTGCTCTGCTCCTGGTGGTGGTGGAGACAGAGGCAGCTCCTGCTGCTCTGCTCCTAGTGCTGGAGACAGTGGCGATGGCTCCTCTCCCTCTAACGCTGGAGACGGCAACAACGGCTCCTCTCCCCTGGCGCTGGAGACGGCAGCGACGGCTCCTCTCCTCTGGGCTGGAGAAGGCAGCGATGACTCCTCTCCTCTGGCGCTGGAGACGGCAGCGATGACTCCTCTCCTCTGGCGCTGGAGAAGGCAGCGATGACTCCTCTCCTCTGGCGCTGGAGAAGGCAGCGACGACTCCTCTCCCTCTGGCGCTGGAGAAGGCAGCGATGACTCTCTCCTCTGGCGCTGGAGAAGGCAGCGATGACTCCTCTCCCTCTGGCGCTGGAGAAGGCAGCGATGACTCCTCTCCCTCTGGCGCTGGAGACAGCAGCACTGGCTCCTCTCCCTTTGGCATTGGAGACGGCAGCACTGGCTCCTCTCCCTCGGGCGTTGGAGATGACAGCAATGGCTCCTCTCCCTCGGGCGTTGGAGACAGCAGCAATGGCTCCTCTCTCTCTGGCACTGGAGACGGCAGTGATGGCTCCTCTCCCTCTGGCGCTGGAAACAGCAGCGGGGCCGCTCCCATATCTGCAGCCAGGTAGTTGAGCACCATGGCTGCGATGTCTGGGAGGGATGCTGGTTGGTGTTTCTGTTCCCAGGCCTCCCAGCGCTCCCCATCTCTCGCCCACAGGAGGTTGATCACAGCAGGGAGGCGACCATTATATCCTCTCAGGCTCCGCCAGCCAGTCCCAGATCCCTCTGAGGAGACGGGATTCTTCCGCCTCGGAGGATGCGGAAAAAACACAAAAAAAATACTTTTTGAAAAAACAAACAAAAAACGACCTTTTTCTTTCCTGGTCCGCTCTTGAGGCGTTGTTTGTCCCACGCAGGACACCATATGTGGCAAGCTGGCTCGCAGTGGTGAATTGTGATGACGTCACAGACCAGGAAGTAACTGAAACCAAAACAATGGATGGGCGGGTGAAGCTGAGTGCAACGGCACTCAGCGTATTTATTAATAAATAAAACAAAAACAAAAGATTTAAACAAAACAACAAACCAAAGCAAAGGGCACGAGGGCCAAACGAATAAACAGACAAACAAGTAAGTGGCGTGCTGGCTAAACCAACACGTTTTAGCAATTGTTTTATGTCTCACGCTCTCTCTCCGCTCTCCCGCACTCTCTACTCCAACACTCCCCTGCAGAACGGACAACTGCTGGCTCTTATACTCTGGCCGAGGGGTTAACTAGTTGTTAATTATCTTATTACCCCTCGGCCAGAGTATGCATCGTTAGTAGGATGCATGACTGTCAGCTAGTTAAATAATCAGTAGCTGATCAGTCATGCATCCTCACGGGTTTTAAATATAACTATAAAAACAATAACAAAGACGCGGGCGCTTTTATCCGCGCCGCAAACAAATACAAGTAATAATAAATAGGGGCGGGACACTCCGCCACAGGCTCCTGAGTGGCGCATCCAGTAAAGGCGCTCTACTTGGAGTGCAGGATGCGCTCTATAGTCTGGACATCGCGAGTTTGAGTCCAGGCTATTCCTTTGCCGACCGAGGATGGGAGCTTCCAGGGGCAGCGCCAATTGGCGGCGCTGCCCGGGAGGGAGGGTTAGGTCAGCCAGGGTGTCCTTGGCTCACCGCGCACCAGCGACCCCTGTAGTCTGGCCGGGCGCCTGCAGGCTTGCCTGTAAACTGCCCGAGAGCTGCGTTGTCCTCCGACGCTGTAGCTCTTGGGTGGCTGCATGGTGAGTCGGCAGTGTGAAAAAAAGCGGTCGGCTGACAGCACACGCTTCAGAGGACAATGTGTGTTCGTCTTCGCCCTCCCGCGTCAGCGCAGGGGTGGTAGCGGTGAGCTGAGCCACAAAATAATTGGCCATTTCCAAATTGGGGAGAAATAATAAAAATAATTGGCAACGAATAAATTTATAAAAAAAAAAATACAAAATACTACGGATTAGATAACACTTGTGACAGATTACAGTACTCTAAAGTACAGGATTAAATGCAGTAAAATAGGGAGTAGATAAGAGCAAGTAAAGCGCATTAAGGAAGAGTGATAGTGTCCAGAGGGAAAAGAGGAGTTCTACAGGTGCTGTCTGAAGAGGTGAGTCTTGAGGAGACGTCGGAAGGTGGCCAGGGACTGGGCAGTCCTGACATTTGTAGGAAGGTCATTCCACCACTGCGGGGCAAGGGTGGAGAAGGAGCGGGCTCTGGAGGCAGGGGAGCATAGAGGAGGTACAGCCAGTCTTCTAGTGCAGGAGGAGCAGAGAGTTCGAGTGGGGGTGTAGGGAGAGCTGAGGGTCTGGAGGTATCTGGGTGCAGTCTGGTCAAGGCATCTGTAGGCTAGTACAAGAGTCTTGAACTGGATGCGAGCGGTGATCGGGAGCCAGTGGAGTGAGCAGAGCAGTGGAGTTGCGTGGGAGAAGCTGGAGCAGACGGGTGGCGGACGCAGGGAGGCCAGCCAGGAGGGAGTTGCAGTAGTCTAGGCGGGAGAGTACCAGGGCCTGGACAAGGAGCTGGGTTGTGTAGTTGGTGAGGAAGGGTCGGATTCTTCGTATGTTGCTCAGGAAGAATTGGCTAGTGCGTGCCAGAGTGGAGATGTGCTGGGAATAAGAGAGGCAGGGGTCCAGGGTGACTACGAGGTTCTTAGCTGAGGAGGAGGGAGAGAGTGTGGTAGATTCCAGAGGAATAGAGATAGAGATCAGAGGAGGAGGATGGAAAGAAAAAGAGGTCAGATTTAGAGAGGTTGAGTTTGAGGTGATGTGAGTGCATCCAGGAGGAGATAGCAGACAGACAGGTAGAGATACGGGAGGGGATGGTGGAGTCAGAGGTGGGGAAGGAGAGGAAAATCTGAGCATCATCAGCATAGAAATGGTATAAGAAACCATAGGATGCGATGAGGGGCCCAGGGAGCGGGTGTGAGAGAGAACAGGAGAGGACCCAAGACTGACCCTTGGGGGACTCCTGTTGAGAGAGGGCGAGGTGTGGAGGTTGCTCCATGCCAGGTTACCTGGTAAATGTGGTTGGAGAGGTAGGAGGAGAACCAGGCCAGAGCAGTGCCAGAGATTCCCAGGTCAGCGAGAGAGGATAGTAGAATAGAGTGATCGACAGTGTCAAAGGCAGCAGAGAGGTCGAGGAGAATTAGGACAGAGGAGAGAGAGGCAGCTCGGGCAGAGTTTAGTGAGTTAGTGACAGACAGGAGGGCGGTTTCAGTGGAGTGAGCAGAGTGGAAGCCAGATTGGAGAGGGTCGAGCAGAGAGTGGTTAGACAGGAAAGCAGAGAGCTGGCGGTGTACAGCCTGCTTGAGGGTTTTGGAGAGGAAGGGTAGGAGGGAGACAGGACGGTAGCTGACGGTAGGAGGCGACGGCAGCAGCAGCGGACCCTCGGGAGGCGACGGCAGCAGCAGCGGACCCTCGGGAGGCGACGGCAGCAGCAGCAGTAGCGGACCCTCCGGAGGCGAACTCGGGAGGGGAGCCCCTGGCCATGGAGGCGCAGCGGGAGCTCCACTTCTCCCTCATACCCTATAACTGGTGGCTCTCCAGGCATTGCGGAGCAACAGGCAGCCCCAGGCGATGCGGAGCATCAGGCAGCCCCAGGCGATGCGGAGCAACAGGCAGCCCCAGGCGATGCGAAGCAGGCATCCTTGGGCGGTGCGAGGCAGGCATCCTTGGGCGGTGCGAGGCAGGCATCTTTGGGCGGTGCAAGGCAGGGCAGGAGCAGTCCTTCCCATGACAGTGGAGGTGGAACCAGCAGGCATTCACCCTCTGCTGGTGGAGCTGGGAGCGGCAAGCAGTCCTCTCACGGCGGTTGAGGCGGAACCAGCAGGCATTCACCCTCTGCTGGTGGAGCTGGGAGCGGCAAGCTGTTCTCCCACGGCGGTTGAGGCGGAACCAGCAGGTATTCACCCTCTGCTGGTGGAGGTGGGAGGGGCAAGCAGTCCTCCCACGGCGGTTGAGGCGGAACCAGCAGGTATTCACCCTCTGCTGGTGGAGGTGACGGAGGCAGGTGGGGTCAAAGGTAGGTTTTTTGAGGATGGAAGTGATAGAGGCTTGTTTGAAGGCAGAGGGAAAGAGACCAGAAAGGAGAGAGGTATTGAAGGGCTTAGATGAAGGGAAGTAGAGCAGGAGCAGCAGCTTGAAAGAGGTGAGTGGGGAGGGGATCCAGGCCACACATGGTGGGTTTGTGACCCTGGAGCAGGGAGGAGAGGTCAGAGTCTGAGAGGGGAGAGAAGGTAAAGAAAGAGGGTGAGTTAGTTGGGGATGCAGTGGGTGTAGGGGTTGGAGCGGGAGGGGTGGGGGAGGGAGGGGTGTTAAGGAGTTTGCGGATATCTGAGATTTTAGAAGAGAAGAAAGAGGCAAAGTCATCAGAGGAGATAGTGTGATGCACTGGGTGTGATGCACTGTCACCTGCTTTTTCAGCAGATTACATTAAATATGATTGTGTAATTTTCATTCTTTCATCTTTTACATTTACATCTTTTACATTCACCATCAAAATACCAAGAAAGCAGTTTCTGCTCATCTTTACAGAAAACAGGGGGACATTGCATCAAAATGTTTTGTGACCAGTACGCAGCCACACACAGTAATTGGCTTACACCCATCAAAAACACAAGACCAAAAAAAAACATAAATCACATCAGATAAAACAATTTGCCATTTCATACCAAACACCTTTCCCTTTTTATTCGGTTTACTTGTGAAGTACTCGTGTGCTTTTTTTGTTGGTGCAATTACATAGGAATGTAATTACCTTCTCAGGTAAAAAAACAAAAACCAAAAAAAAACACAACTGCTGTGGGGTGGGACTTTCCAATGTAAACAATGTGAGGAGCTCTGGATAAAATCATTTAAGATTGCCACCACCAAGCACATTAAACTGAACCTTGAATAGACAGCGAGCTCAGCTAATCCATCCATTATCATTAACCGCTTACTCCTTTAAAGGGTCGCGGTGAGCCGGAGCCTAACCTGGCATACACAGGGTGCAAGGCGAGACTACACCCTGGATGGGATGCCAGTCCATCGCAGGGCACCACACACACACAGGGCAATTTAGAGTGACCAGTCAATCTGGACAGCATGTCTTTGGACTGTGGGAGGAAACCGGAGTACCGGGAGAAAACCCACGCTAACACGGGGAGAACATGCAAACTCCACACAGACAGTACCCTAGGCCGGATTGGAACCTAGGACCCCGGCACTCTGAGGCAGCAGCGCTAACCACCACGCCACCCTTAGCTCAGCTAATGAAAACTGTAAATAATGAGAGAGACGAAACCAATGGTTAAATAGCAATTCACTTTCTAGCAAAACAAACAAACATACATACAGTATATGTGGTTTTATTTACTATCCTCATGGTGGCATTCTATTGTATATGATTTTTAATGAAGTCTCTCAAAACCATATTTTTATAATTGTAAAAGTGTGTTTACTTTTTAAAAATCTCACACACATGGAAGCAAGCGATGCAATGAACTGGCAGGAATGAATGCAATTGAATGGAGGGCAGCGCACAGGTAAATCCCTTGCACAATCAGCAGCCCTTTACAAGGCAAAACCTGCTTAATCCACCAAAAGAATTTATCAAGCAAAGAATAGTTGCCCTGAAAATAATAATAGATTATACCATTTGGAAATCCCAAATGATGATGAGGTGAGGATAGGTATGATCAATATAGGACACTAGCTTTGGTCTTGTCATGTAAAGCTATATTTGAGCTACCTGAGCAAACCTGAACTCTCAGGTTCAAAACCCAGTACCAAGGGTCAGGTTTAAATTGTGTATATGTTGTGATGTTTCCTATGTAACTAAAAGGCTTTGAAATGATATGCAAAAAAGCCTAAAAACACAAACATCAACTGAAAAACAACATAATTCGTACCCATTAGAACTGTGATTTTCTTTTTCACATGTATGCAAATGTATGCAAAATTGATTGAAAATGTGTCACCAGTTCAGACATATCACAATCTAATAGTGGGATACATTTTTATCCATGAATTTACATTTGTAGAACTACAAATGTACTTATAATCCTTAACTACTGGAGCAGGCTTTAGATGACCCATTTGGGAATCCACATCCACATTGAATCATGTATTGTTTTGTGCATATGTTTGAAGATAGAGGAGTAAAAATTGACAGATATTAGTAGTGTTTTATTGATCCTTTTCTGTACTTCCTTCAAGGTCAAGATAATTGCTGTTTCTCAGAATAAATGATACATAAGATTGATATTTCCCCACATTGGGGGCTCAAATGTCATGGAAAGCCTTGATAGTCAAAGTGGTTGTAGCTAACATAATAATAATAACAAATCTTACTTGTTATGCAGTTTCATTCACTATACAGGTCTCAAATGTGCCCAAAGAAATCTGGCACTATACTTGGTTAAAGGCAATTCTCAGTTTGCCTGTCTTCCAGGAGTCTTTGGGGTAAAAGCATATTACTGGCAGCAAAGCATGTCAATCATTAGAGAGATGGTTTTTGACAGGATAGAAGGCCCTGAGGGGATGGAGACAATTTATCTCTCTCCCGGTGAAATGACCAATGAAATGCAAGATAATCTGAAAACAAGGCTTACAAACAGAGAGTTCTTTTATCTACTGCAGTGCAGTAGCAGACCATTCTTTGTAATGGTCGGAGGCTCACCATTATCTTAATCAAACTTAAAGTAGATAATAAAATAATAAATAAAAAAACATTCACACCCATTCGTATATGTTTTAAATGTGCAGTTTAAAAAGAAACACATGTTTTAGCAAACATAATGCAATATGTAATTAACTATTATACTGTTACTTTAATTACTATAGTGATAGCTTTGCCCATATACATTATACATGTATACAACTAGTTACATGGATGATAGAGCTACTGTACTGTAAACATGCACGCTATCTTTAATCCCACACTAAAGTATTGTTAGGTGTGTCAGTGGGACTTTACAGCAAGTTCACATCAAACTTTTAACTGTGTTTTCCACTGCTTTATTTTGCATTTTTGTGTTTCTGCAATACACTACTGTGTATTGCCGTCTGTCCTTACCATTAAGAACATAAGAACATTAGAAAGTTTACAAACGAGAGGAGGCCATTCAGCCCATCTTGCTCGTTTGGTTGTTAGTAGCTTATTGATCCCAGAATCTCATCAACCAGCTTCTTGAAGGATCCTAGGGTGTCAGCTTCTACAACATTACTGGGGAGTTGGTTCCAGACCCTCAGAATTCTCTGTGTAAAAAAGTGCCTCCTATGCCCCTCTATCTAATCTCCATTTGTGACCCCTGGTCCTTCTTTCTTTTTTTCAGGTCCAAAAGTCCCCTGGTCGACATTGTCTATACCTTTTAGGATTTTGAATGTCTGAATCAGATCGCTGCGATTTGTTAGTAATGTCTTGTGACTTTTCTTATTTTGTGATGCTGCAAAAAGAAATCTTGGGTGCGGCGTTGCAAATAAATTTCCTGTGTCTTTCCCAATCTTTCAGGAGATAACCTACGCCTCGTCCCTATCACAAATACCTTATACCTGATTGATTACCTGGAGTACCATGTGACCTGGCTTAGTAGAAATATCAGTTCCACGGAGCATATGCAAGCTGTAGAGAAAATGCTGTAATTTTTTAGCCAGTCAGTTTACATATACAATACTAACAGTATTTAGCTCCACTAAGCAAGAAGGCCATATCCCTTCCAGCAGTCCACAGTGAAATGTATTAAGTGAGTGGGTTGGAGAAATTTCAGGTTGGCTTCCCAAAGCCTGTATCTAGCCACCTCACAAATATCCCCCCAGTAACACGCACATTTTTTAATTTTTTTTATTCATTATCTATGGACATAAACCAAAAATACACCTTCCTGTTAAAAACCATACAGTACATTAACAATAAATTCAAATGTATTATCTGTGACCCTTCTAAAAAATGTGCTATTTACCCCTATTGCGTGATTACTATTAAATCCAGCCAAAATCAAGAATGTAACCACATACTTGGCTTGCTATCCTTGAAGTGGCCATGACACCTCAGACACAACTTGTACAAAATAAACAGACCAAAACTCCAGCAATCCATTGCACATCTCTGCGCTCAATACTTTTCACATAATTTGTAAATAAAACAGTGCTTCAATTCCGCGCTTGAGTGGACTACACTTAGCTCTGGTAAAGGTGGATATGATGTCATCGAAGGACAGACAAGGGGTAATTCACTGGTGAACATTCTGTGCAAAAATAAGGCAAAATGCCAAATGTTTGTGGTGTTTGGATGTTCTAAGTCACATAAAGACAACATGACTACTTAAATTCCCAAAGGACTTAGCTGGCTTTCGCAAATGGGAGAAACAGCGGACGAGAGCTAATTGACGTGCAAAGCCATCATAGGATTTGTGCAGTGACCACTTCGAGTTGGACTGTTTAGAAGATAAACCATTTTTTATGTTGCAATTGGGTGTCAGTCCTAAATGTCCTCGAAGATTTAAAAAAAGGAGCAATGCTGTTTATTTTTGTGTGGCCGCTCTCTGTCACCCTGAATGCCGAAGTGGACAGGCAGCAGGGAATTGTGAGAGCTCCACGATGGATGATGAGCCGACTACATCATGCACCCCAAAAAGAAAGAGGGGCAGAGTTGCGTTTGAAAAGAGAGAGCACGCAAGGATAAGTAATGTTAGTACTGTATTATGATGAAAGAAAAGTGTGTACAATATAGCATACTTTTGTAAGTAATGCTAGCACCTCAAATAGCTTCGAACCCAGGAGTGTAACGTGAATAGTTTTGTAATATATGAGCTTGAGCTAAATGTGATTCTGACGACTGGTGTAACGAAAACCAGCGTAATCAAATTTGTTCATTGCAATATGAGAGGTATTTTTTTATATCTTTTTTTGCTTAATTTCAATTCACGCAGTTATTTCTCTGCGGATTGTAGGCTAATTTCTGTGACCACGGCAGAAGCTGATAATGTTGTGGTTCTAATAAGATAGATTAAATATACATTGTATTTTGATAATAAAAAATGCTGCTGTTTACTTAATTAAAAGTAAACGTGATCAGTAATTGGAATCTCATTTATGAAATTATACATAGCCACAAAGGTTGCTGCCTATACTGGTTTCTAAAGGGGGAAACATCATTTTATACAGCAGCATCTGGATAGTTCCACAAAGGGTATTGATCATTTACTTTTAAACTCTAAGTGTAAAACGAAGAGTAGGTCTACTATTTAATCTTACATGTTTTCAAAAATCCGTAAATTGAAAATAAACCAAAATGCAGCAAATCTCATTTTGTAATCATAATTACAACTTTGAGTAACATTTAAATGCAAATTGGCACTTTTTTTAGCCCGGGGTTATCCCTAAGTAAATAACTTTAATATATAGCCCTGTCAGTATTATTATTATTATTATTATTATTATTATTATTATTATTATTATTATTATTATTATTATTATTATTCAAAAGTGCTGTATATGACTAGTCCATAGATCTGTCATGTCTATAAATCGTCTTGGGACATTTTTTTTTTTTAGTTAATTACAACAAACCAAGTCTTAGAATATACCTGACATAAATAGGTTCAAATCATAAAGCTTAGGAGCATCAGTCATACAAGCTCTCACACACAGATAAAACCAGACTTATTTCACTTTCGTCCGACGAGTTGCAGTTGTGCTCCATTGAAAACAGTCAGAGAAGCAATCTGCTTCCTCCTTTGGTGATGTCACTCCCCACGGCTGAATTTTCAGGAAGTTTTCAGGAAGTAAGACACTCGAGACGATTTCCCTTTATAATTACAACGAAATAAAACGTAATATATAAATTCTACCAAGTTATGGTTTATGTAGGCCTCATAGATACTGAAACTAGTCATTTTGGTTAATGTAAAAATCCATGTCATAGCCACTTTAACTTATTTCCTCAGAACCATTTGCTCCACAGTTTTGAGTGTATCCTTAGTATAACAAACTACCTGCACATTAATAAAATGGAAGTCTTCCAGGCGATGAAGACAGATTGCCATGTGTGTAGTCAATAGCTCTGAACATTGGTGAAAAGCCAGAGATGTTGTAGAGCTCATATTTATGCTGTTATTGCTGCTGCTGTTGAGGGAAACACATTGTAATTACAATGCCCACCAGACCAGCAGTGACTTGATGAAGCACATGGAACATTGTAGGCTGCCTCACGCCAAATCGATTTCTGACAGCTTGCTGGGCAGAGCTTCTGCTGTAAATAAAAAAAAATAAATAAACTGTACTAACTATTGGATGAGAAATAGAAAACTCCAGTCCTCAATTTGTTAGACTTTTCTCATCATGTAATCCCTAATAAAGTAATTTTATTTACATCAATATGAAGAAAACTGTTCAATCATACATTTTAAACTTGGATTGGGATGGCCATAGGGACCAACATAAGTTACCCAGCCCTGAACTAACCCTAAACTCTTGAAAGAAGTATTTTATTGTCAAACTAAACTCCTTGACATACAAACAAGCACAAATGCTGTCATATTACATGGCCATCACTGCATTTTGGTCACCAGAATACCAAAGCACCCTCATGTTTCAAACTCTTAATATTCTTTATATATCGCCACCCAGTTAATGAACACAAATTGGTTAATTTGAAGATGGGAATTAATAGAAAAAAGCAACGCCAGAATGATGAAAACTGATTTCATTTTTTGTTATCTATATTTGAAAACCTGTACTGCACAGTTACATTTTCTTGATATGAACTAGTCTGACACTGAGCGATATGTCAGTTGGCAGTGTCCGCTTTTGATTGCTTTGCAAAAACTATGGATTTAAAAACATATCCTGTCTTTAGCGTTTTTATATCCTTATTCTTGAAAGTCTGTTGGCTCGTTTTAGTACTATCTTTTTTGTATAGTGTCAACAATCAAACACAAATAGCAGACCTGCAATTCAAGCTAAGAGAAATAGCTGCATACTAAATTGAATGTAAAAAAGGACCCTCCCTCCCTCCCCTGATAGATGCGCTGATGAGCTCTCACGACCGTGGCAGGCAATCTTTCCCTGAGGCAAGCTAGTGAAGCAGCCTGTGCCTAATATATGCTGTTTCATAAAATAATTCTTGCATAGAATAATCAATCTTGGTCAGATGCAAATTAACCAAACAAATTTACAATAATTCCACCATTTTACTAGGCTTTGGCAAGTTTGGTATCTTTTTTCCCCATAATGTGTGTAAGTAATGATATTTGCATAATTGTTTAAATGTTAGTTATGTTGACTGTATTAGCCTAGCAAAAACCTTATTAAACATTTTCTTAAGGGTGTAAGTGACCATTTAGAGCAAAGTGAAAAATAACAATTAGACTAATTTCATTCCATGTTTAACAATTCATCTTTAGAATAATTAGTTTACACTTTATTAAAAAAAAAAAAGATGAGCTTTATTAGCTGTAATTAACATTAAGAAAACTCAGTTTATTTATTTCTCATGAATAATAACGTTACCTGTTGCCACCACTAGGTTGCCAGTAATGGTAGTGCCTTGGGCAGGGTGAATCAAGCCAGGAACTATGTGACCGTATCAACAATGGTAAGGCTGTGGGCACATATACATAAACAGGAGTGTAAACACAGCATGGGTACAAACAGCAACAAAACAATGCCAGAGTAGAACACAGTGAAAAAACACAGCTAGAAAATAAGTTGGCAGGGGGCTCCCAAGTGGCGCATCCAGTAAAGGCACTCCACAAGGAGTGCAGGATGCGCTCTATAGTCTGGACATCGCGAGTCTGTAAACCCCAGCGACCCCTGTAGCCTGGCCGGGCGCCTGCGGGCTTGCCTGTAAGCTGCCAGAGAGCTACGTTGTCCTCCAACCTTGTAGCTCTTGGGTGGCTGCATGGTGAGTCCGCAGTGTGAAAAAAAGCGGTCGGCTGACGGCACACGCTTCGGAGGACAGCGTGTGTTCGTCTTCGCCCTACCGAAGTCAGCGAGGGTGGTAGCGGTGAGCTGAGCATAATAAAATAATTGGACATTGCAAATTGAAAATAAAATAATGCATCAATGGCTGACCGCTACCTCCACTAAAAGGAGGGTATGTAGCTGTAGGGTTAGTCTATGGTTGAACCCATAGACTAACCCTGTTCCTACAGCAATTTCAGTCCCGGTGGCACCCATGGGGTCCCTGGATGTACAGACTAGCAAGTTATCTGTTGCTCTACTGTTTTTGTAGGTCCGCTTTCCTGAGCGCAAAGGTTTCTTTTTGTTGCTTTTCATCTGGTTGCTTCCTTCTCTCGCTCTCGAGCAGCCTGTCCACCATTCAGCTGAAGCTGGGTTTGTAGCGCCGAGAAGCCAGTGACAGGCCTGTCCCTGTCACAATGCCAAATTGTTATTGACCTATTCATATATCACTGTAATAATACAGTAACTATATTTATGTTTGTGTAATTACAATGGAACTATGTTTAATTATGGAATGTCGACAGCTGCTAGCTTCGTCTGTGATAACACTGTATTTTATCATGTGTATTTACATTATTATGTAGCATGTACA
Source organism: Acipenser oxyrinchus oxyrinchus (assembly GCA_030684275.1). Taxonomy (NCBI): domain Eukaryota; kingdom Metazoa; phylum Chordata; class Actinopteri; order Acipenseriformes; family Acipenseridae; genus Acipenser; species Acipenser oxyrinchus. Next base: position 53,662,753 of record CM060250.1, read on the forward strand.
ATTAGAGAGCACTAATGTAAAGTCTTAAACAGTATCCTTTTGAAAAATGTGGTATGTTTTCTCATTCACATCATCAATACTAGTGCTGAAAACTGGATCAATCTGACATGCAACTGACACACATACCTTCACCAGTGCCAAGAGAAGATTAGAAATGATGCAGCTACTTAAAAAAAAAACAGATGAAAAAAACGGCAGTTTCTGGATGGAATGGAAGGGCTTCCAGCAATCTGTATTCTTCAGGTCATTAAACAATCCATCACAAAATTTAACTGCTGTTGAAGAATATAACAATATGCCTTTGACTAACATACATATGCAGCTACTGCAGGTACTGATATTGGTTTGAGTCATAGAAATGTTGTATTCAGGTTGGGTTGATTGAAACAGAATGGAAGTGAATGTCTAATTTACATGCCAGCTATTTAACATTGTATTAAAAACAATAATGATTACTAAAAGTGTATTGACTATGTCGTGTGGCAAAGTGGTTAACAGTGTGCAGGTGATCAATAATCAGACAAACAATGATAATCCAGCAGTAAACAATAACAATGTTAAATAAGCAATACAGTGGTGTGTATTGCTTATTTATAATCTGCGGGTTTGCCCCAAAATAATAACAGTCCCGTTTCAGTTCACCCACACGTAACACATACACAAACACCAGTCCACAGTGCGTGCTCTAGTGCTCGTGGTTTAGTGCTGGCCTTTGGTGACAGCTCTGGATCGTGTTAGCCATCCAAATAATTACACACAGTATTATTAACGACAAACAAAAAAAAAAAAAACATGTTTCACAGCACAGGTTCTCTTTCTGGTCATTTAACATAACCATTCACAAAGGAACAGATCACATCACTACATCCCCTTTTTATAACGTCACCCATGACCCCTTGGTGAACGAGCGCATCCGCTCCTCCAATCCGCGGATGCCACGCCGTTTCCTGTCCGGGTCATTGAGTTCGTATACCATAGCTTTAACCCCCTTTCTAGATGGCTGACTTCCACCTAACCCTGGGAATAAACTGATGTGCCATTTAGACCAGGATATTCTGTTCCCTTTATGCAGCTGCCTTGCAGGTCGGGAGGGAGATCTAACATGAAGAATCATTTGATCTCTGTCAGTATGTTTGGAGAAAGCAACAATGAATAATGCCAATGTTTTGCTAGAGATCTGATAAGCACCCTAATTCCACCCAAATTCTTCACTTATTTGCTAAATGATTCAACCATGAAACAGTGATTGTAGTTAACAAAATAGTTGTGCTCTTCCTTTTAAAGGTCTCAAATGCCCATATTTGAATTAAATAAATGTTATAGTAAACATGTATTTTTATTTTAAAACATTATGGCCCATATGCATAAAACTGATATGCTTAGTGTTTAACATGACAGTGTTGCATCGGGTGCTTCATAAAAGTAATTTACCAAAAACATCACCCAGTGGTTCGAGACGCAAGATGCAAAGAAAAGAAAGTTTGACTCATAGCAACAGATAACAAAAGTATCAGGTAGGCTATGTGTTTTATTTGCAGCCATCTGTACACTGTAAAGTTTTCTATGTACATTTTAAAAATATAAATTTCTGTAAAATGTGTGCAGTATTTGCAAGGTACTGTACAGTATCATAACGTGTTTTGTGTTTATTAGTACGACTACGACTAATAATAATAATAATAATAATAATAATAATAATAATAATAGAGGAAGCAAAATTCTTACAGATGGAAGCATTTGTTTTGTACGTTGTCGAATGACAACTCTGAAAGCCTTGGATCAGACTATATACAAAAAGGTATCCCAGAGCATACTTTTTTAGGTTGTTTACCTTTTGTGCTTGATTTTAACTCGGTAGATGGACTGATATTTGTGGAAGGAGGGTTGTCAGATGTTTTATAAACACTTAAAACATTCTTGGCAAGCAACAGCAGGTGCAGCATTGTTAGTATTTACACTAGAATCCTGCAATGATGTTGCATCTTTTAATAGTATGCTCACGAGTGCTACAAAAAGTACTACTACCAAAAATAATAATACACTACCGGTCAAAAGTTTTAGAACACCTCCATTTTTCCAGTTTTTATTGAAATTTACGCAGTTTAATGTCTCAATGTACTCTGAAATTAAAGCATAGAACAAATAAACAATTGGAGATAAAAAAAGAAATCATGGAATCGTTTTGTTTAACAAAATTTAATCTAAATTTTTGACTCATCAAAGTAGCCACCTTTTGCAGATATAACAGCCGAACACACTCGTGGCATTCTTTCTACAATGGAAATCAAATATTGTTCGGAAAGTTCTTCCCAACACTGTTGCAGAAGTTCCCACAAATGTGTTGCACTTGTAGGTTGCTTTGCTTTCACGCTTCTGTCCAGTTCATCCCAAACCAGCTCGATGGGGTTTATGTCTGGAGACTGTGCTGGCCATTCCATGATTTGAAGCCTACCGTCTTGTTCATTTCTTCTAAGGTAGTTCTGACATAGCCTGGAGGTATGTTTTGGGTCATTATCTTGCTGTAGGATGAACCCCTGACCAACTAGGCGTATACCAGAGGGTATTGCATGGCGCTGCAAAATGCTGTGGTAGCCATTTTGGTTCAGGGTGCCACTCACTCTGTGCAAGTCGCCGACTCTGGATCCAGGAAAAGAGCCCCAGACCATCACGCTTCCTCCTCCATGTTTGACAGTTGGTGTCACACACCGAGGAACCATCCTTTCGCCTACTCGACGGTGTACAAAAACCCTGCATGATGAACCGAAGATTTCAAATTTTGATTCATCGGTCCATAAGACCTTCTTCCAGTCTTCAGTAGTCCACTGGCGGTGCTTCATGGCCCAGGCAAGCCTCTTTTTCTTATTTTGCCATCTTAGCAATGGCTTTCTTACTGCCACTCGACCTGTCAAACCTGCAGCTCAAAGTCTTCTCTTCACAGTTGAAACTGAGACTTGCTTACTTCGACCAGTGTTAAGCTGTGCTTGAAGCTGTTGTCCTGTGAGCCACCTATCACGCAAGCTGTTGACTCTCAGAAACTTGTCTTCTGATTCTGTTGTGGCTTTGGGTCTGCCACACCTCTTCCTGTCAGAGTTTCCTCCAGTTTCCAAGTGCCTTTTGATGGTGTAGGAAACTGTACTCACTGACACCTTGGCTTTCTTTGCAATTTCTCTAAAGGAAAGACCTACACTTTTAAGGGTTATAATGGTCTGTCTGTCTTCCTTTGTTAATTGCCTTTTTCTCGCCATTATGATAGCAATATACTACTTCCTGCAGTACAATACTGTCCAAATAATGCTTAAGAGGGTGTAGTAACACAGTCTGTTCCAACACTGCTTTTATACAGACAGAGGGTTTGTAAGTAATCAACAAAAGTTGGGACACCTGTAGGAATTGTTAGCATCAACTTTCAAGGCTTAATTTACTTCCATTGCTGCAGAACAGCTGTAAGTTGTTAACCCATTACTTGTTCCCTGAAAAAGGCCTTTTTGTATAACTCTGAAATGTACATTATTTTTCAGTTTTTGGTAACCTAAACTTTTTTTTTAACCTCTGGCAGTTTACCGCTTACCTTTGTACCATTTCAGGTTATTCACTGGACTAGAACTGCTTAAATTTCAATAAAAACTGGAAAAATGGGGGTGTTCTAAAACTTTTGACCGGTAGTGTAGATAATAATAATCTTATATGCCCCGGTATTTAGGTTTGCGAGAAAATAAACCGTCAATCAAATGCTGCGCCTTTGCAACAGGTGGAAATAAAAAAGCTACGAGTACGTATGTGCCCAGCACATTCCAGCTTGCCGTGCGGGAAATTAGCAAATCACCTACAAGACAAATATGGTTATATTAATGCATTGCAGGAATGCTCTCAAAATGATAGGTTTACCTAAAAATGTTGGAGTCTCAATTGAGGTTGATATTTATGATAATAACTTGCGAAAGTTAGTAAACTGAGTGCGAAGGCTGTTGCAGTTATTGCGAAAAATGTATGCATTAGAGGGAACACTGGTGACACTATCCTGCCACAAGTTTGATTTCAAAGAGACAGTCGGGTCGCTTGGTGAATGGGGCAGTCTTTTCGTTGTTTCCTTCTCGCGTTGGGGACATACTACATATCTTAAGATCGAGCATCTGGCAATTAATAGTTTTTTAATTTGCGTTTCTATACAGTTTAACACAAAGAATGGCTTTGGTTTTACCGTGGAATGTACTTATTGCTGAAACTGTGGAAAGAAATTGAGGTTCTCTGCGCCCCCTTCCTTTGGTGATCTGAATTTTATATAAAATAAGATGCAAAACTCTAAAAAGTAAATCTTGCTAAGTATAGTTTATCCTAAATGTCCCTTACATTCCTTAAGGTAAGTTTTTGATTGAGGATTTTAAATAATTTTGGTCTTATCTAGGTGATTTCCAAACCTTGATATCCCGCGTTGTTGGGGATAGAAGAGGTAAACTTATATTTGCTCTTTACTGACGCACTACCTGTCACATTCAGGAACCTGGCAGCCAGTTTAGTTTGCTTCTGGTAAATGGTAAAACACACTGCACAGAGCTGCACTATTTCTTTAAAATGACTTCAACGAAAAAGACACCAGCTGCATCAAATATCTGAAATATTTCTGCTAAGGATCACTCTGTCCAGTACAAGAAGAGAACATTTCACTTGTATGTTGTTATTTTTACTTTATATATATATATATATATATATATATATATATATATATATATATATATATATATATATATATATATACACAGTGCCGTGATGTCTGATTTTCTGCATTTTTGCACATTTTTCACATTGTATTTGGTCAGATTTTTTTGTGGGTTGTAGTAGTATATAGAGGGAGTCTGAGAGAAAAAATGACACCAAAGTTTGGTGCTTCTTTCATTTGTTTCGTGTGCAAGGTAATCAAACATGCAATCTTCAGGTGTGAAAAAGTTATTGCCCCACCCCTAGTTAACTCAACCCAATAAAGGGATAATTAGGGTCAGCTGTTTGAATACTTTGGTTGACAATCAGGCCTGATTTGGGCCAGCCCTGCCCAATATAAATCTGATTAACTTTGGCCCTTACCATCAGAGTGAAGTTGTCAGCACACAGGTTCTAGAGGCGCATCATGCCACGAACAAAAGAAATTCCTGAACACATCCAGCAAAAAGTTGTTGATGCCTATCAGTCTGAAAAGGGTTACACAGCCATTTCTAAGGTTCTGGGGCTCCACCAAACCACAGTCAGTCATATTGTCCAAATGGAGAAAGTTTGGGACAGTAGTGAATCTTCCCAGGAGTGGCCGTCCTGCCAAAATCTATCCAAGAACAAGGCGTAAAATCGTCCAGGGAGTCACAAAGAACCATAGAACATCATCCAGGGATCTGCAGGCCTCTCTTGCCTCGGCTAAGGTCAGTGTTCATGACTCCACCACCAGAAAGACACTGGGCAAAAATGGGATTCATGGCAGAGTAGCAAGGCGGAAACCATTGCTCACTAAGAAGAACATGAATGCTCGCCTCAAGTTTGCCAAAAAGCACCTGGATGAACCTCAAGAGTTCTGGAACAATGTTCTATGGACAGATGAGTCAAAAGTGGAACTTTTTGGCCGACATGGGCCCCGTTAGTCTGGTGAAAACCAAACACTGCATTCCACAGTAAGAACCTCATACCAACGGTCAAGCATGGTGGTGGTAGTGTCATGGTTTGGGGATGCTTTGCTGCATCAGGACCTGGACGCCTTGCCATCATTGAAGGAACCATGAGTTCTGCTCTGTATCAGAGAATTCTACAGAGAATTTCAGGCCATCCGTCCGTGACCTGAAGCTGAAGCGCAGCTGGGTCATGCAGCAAGACAATGATCCGAAACACACAAGCAAGTCTACATCAGAATGGTTGAAGAACAAGAAATTTAAAGTTTTGGAATGGCCTAGTCAAAGTCTAGACCTAAACCCCATTGAGATGTTGTGGCAGGACCTGAAATGAGCAGTTCATGCTTGAAAACCCACAAATGTCAGTTATTGAGTCTAAGGGGGGGATTACTTTTTCACATGGGGGCATTGGGTGTTGCATAACTTTCTTTAATAAATAAATGAAATATGTATCAAATTTTTTTGTTATTTGTTCACTCAGGGTCCCTTTTATCTTATATCAGGTTTTGGTTGAAGATCTGATAACATTCAGTGTCAAAAATATGCAAAAATGCAGAAAATCATACAGGGGCAAATACTTTTTCACGGCACTGTATATATATATATATATATATATATATATATATATATATATATATATATATATATAATACACTGATGGTGAAAATAGAATGTCTAAAAGGTGAACATAAGAAACGAAATATTCTGCATTCAGGTACAACAGTTAATACAGCCCGGATTATCAGGGTTGAGGTATCATTGGTTGTACTTCTAGTGGACGTGTCATTGCAAGATGAAGACAGGTAGAGTGAGCATCTCTTTAAGCATGAAGGCTCTTATGACGTCCCAAGTTATAAGCAGGACATCCTCTACTAGTTAAAGGCATCTAGAGGTTTGTAAATATATTTGATAAATAAAGCTGTATGATCTACAAACCCTTAAAATAACTCTACTCCATTGCAGTCATCATAAAAAAATGTTGCCAGCTTTTTTTCTCTCATGGCATTATCAGCTACATTTGTTTCCAGACTGCCACATACATAATTTTCAATTGAGCTGCATTACCAATAAATACAGGTATTCATAGCCTCTCATTAGCATCTACAACTCTGTCAGAAGCATAAAATCACAGTCTAAACAGACAGTACATGCTGCTAAAGCATTAAGTTGGTGGCACAGCCATTTTTTATGTAAATAAAGATTGGTTAAATTAAATATATATGGGAATAGAATGTGACATAAAAACACAACTACTAAGGGTTCATTTGTACTTTATGGTTTTATGGCAACTGGTGAGCCATAGGAAAAAGAAAAAAAATGGTTGCAAAAAGGAACTCAACATAATATGTACAATAAAAAAGTATTTCCTGTTGCATAAATTGAATGACAAAAATGTTCTATAATGATATATTTTAGGATGCAACATCAGTGAGTAAGAAAATTAATAGTTTTTTCACAACCCAAACAGCTCCTGTTCATCAGATTAGTCGGCCTGCCACTGATGTTGTTCAAACCTGAAGATTATGTTAAAACATAACTAGGCAGAGGTCAGCATGCAGCTACCAATGCCAATAATAAGGCACGAAACCAACAAGCAGATGAGGTCAGTACAGTAGGTCTAGAAACAAAAATGCTGTCCCTCTTCCCCAATTATAATATCTGGTACCTTTTTGTTTACAAATGAACCCCTGACTGAAACCATTACCAGTCAGAAATATAACCTGCCCTTAATTTTAATGAATTCAACGTAAAATACTGTCCAGTTTTTAATTATTATTATTATTATTATTTTTTTTTTTACAGGCCGGAAAATAGTCATCTTTTATGCATATGATGGCCCTTGTGTTGTAAAATGTAAGACTTTTTTACAATGGAACACTGAAATATGTATTTTTTGCACATACTTCTGTTACCCTGTCACTTAAGTACAGTAAAATGACAGTAACCTTGAAGCTATCAAGGGGTCAGGTCCCATATGAAATTATTGTTTTCTGTTTTTTTGCAAAGTAAAAACCAAAGGTACATTAATAAATCATTCTGCTGTACTCACAAAGGAATTATCCAGTCAGAATGCTGCTGTTAAACCTTTGACTACACAAATTGAACACTATCTCACTGTGCAGAATGTACAGCACAGAAAGGAGCTGCCCTTGGTGCCAGGTTTGGGGTCAATTCCTGTTTTTCAATTCCAATTCCTTTCTAAAATCAATTCCAAATTCTAATTCCAATTCCCAATTAGAATTACAAGTCCTTTAAAGGAATTCCTTTGAAGGACTCGGAATTGGAATTGGAATTTGCAGTAAAAAGACATGTAGTGTACAACAGTACAGCTAAACAAAGGACTGGTGCAGTAGACTTTCATCAAATACAAGTATGTTTATTATATCATTTAAGAATTAACCTTTTAACATGCAATACAAATAGTATATTGCCAACTGTGACAGGATGGCTTGCAGTGGTGATGTCACGGACCAGGAAGTAACTGAACCAAAACAATGGATGGGCGGGTGAAGCTGAACGCTACTGCGGTCAGCGTATTTAATAAATAATAATACAAAACAAAAGATTTAAACAAATAACAAAACACAAAACAAAAAGGCTCGATGGCCAAACAAATAAACAGAAACAAGTATATTTTAAATATAGCAATTGTTTTGCTTTCGCTCGCTCTCCCGTGTTCTCCTGTACTCTCCTCTGTACACTCTACCACGCAGCACGGACAGCTGCAGGTTCTTATACTCTGGCCGAGGGGTTAACTAGCTGTTAATTATCTTATTATCCCTTGGCCACAGTCTGCACGAGTTTAGTAAGGATGCATGACTGTCATCTAGTTAAATAATCAGTAGCTGATCAGCCACGCATCCTCACAGGGTTTTAAATATAAAAACAATAAGAAATACGCGGCGCTGTTATCCGCGCCACAAACAATAATATAAATAATAATAAATAAATATATAGGGGCGGGACACTCCGCCACACCACCCAACAACATTCACGGAACTGAATAAGAATAACATCTCTCCTTTTCAGATGGGGTATTTGCTACCTAATTATATGCCTTAATTTTGTGTCTCGTAATTTTTTAGCACATTTCTCTAACTAATTTGAATTGTCCAATTTTAATGTTTCCTCACTGCTGCAAGCCCATTGTGATCATTAAGGCTAAACGATGGACAACCTCCATTCCTGCTGTCAAGTGGCAACCCTTAAAGATCCACTTTTATGGGTCTGAAATATCACAGTTTCTTACAGAGAAAACATCCTAGAAATAGAAAGTTGTACTAAGCAATGAAAAGGGTCAGTGAAATGATTTTCTATGCAATGAAAACTGGATTTGCTATAACACCTTATTCTAAACACAAGTAAGATTTTGTTAAAAGGAATACAGTTGTGTGGAATAGCAGATAATCTATTTTCGTATAATTTCTCAACTTGGTATCTTCCAAAATTAGCTTATTTCCTGTTGCAAATTGAATGTGTTCTAGCAGAGGTGTAAGCTCTGATTCTATTTATGGAACAATATCTATTGCTATTCTGATCTGATCTGACAGGGTGGTCTCATGTTTATTTATGTGCAACCTTTAGAATGACAGCTGAAGCAAACCTTCAAGCTTTCAGACGTAACACATTGAGTTCTGCTCCTGCCCTTATGGCACAAACATATATTTTTAATATATGGTAGAAAAGTATGATCCTTAAATTTTTCATATATAGAAATTGGCCCCCTTTTATATATTTAAAATATATCAGATATATTTCAAATATATTTTAGTCTGTAATCCATAAATTTATTTTATATGGATTACAGACTAATGAAAATATATGGTACACCATATATTTTCAACATATAAAATAAATATATGGATTACAGACTAAAACATATTTTAAATATATAAAAAAGGGACAAATTTCTATATGAAAAATATAAGGATCATACTTTTCTACCGTGATATTAAAATATATGTTTTTTCCATAAGGGTGGTTAGCACTGATTGTTGATTACTCTCTTAATCACCAGGACTGGCATCTTAATCACTGGGAACAACATTTCTGAGTATGAAGAGCCTGACGATAGCGATTTGCTCAATTCAACATAGTTGAATATGACCATTTTGGAGCGGCCTCAGTTATGATGTGGGGAGCATCTGCATTGGAGGTTGAACAGATCTTATTGTGAAGGACAGATTTCCACCTCTACAGTACATAGATATAGTCTTGGACCCTGTAGAAGTTAATTTTCTGGTGCAATTGGCCCCAAGTTTATTCTGATGCTAGATAATGCCCGTTGTCATACAGCCAGAATTGACATGGATTATTCTTGAGAAGGAGGCTGTAGGGGTTTGTAGCAAGGTGAAAGCCCTGCTGGTGCACAGGTGTGTGGGTGTGTGGGTGTGTGGGGCGAATATTGGGTTGGTAGGGATGGGGGTTAAATTCCTCCCTGCAGAAACACGTGGGAATGTGTCTGGAGCCGTAAATTGAATAAGTAATGATTAATTAGGCTTCAGTCACAGGGCATAAAAAGGGTGTTAATGGTGTTGGGCAGAGAGTTGATGAGTGAGTTAATGATGGAGAAAGTGAGACGAGGAGAATTGTGTGTTGGTGTAGTTAGTGTTTAGGGGAGTTCAGTGCTGTGTTTCATTGGAAACGGTGGCTCGGACTGAAACCACGGTGTATTTTGCCAGTATATGTATTGTTTAGTTTATTTTGTTCCCGTGTTTTGTGTTTTATTATTTATTATTAAAAGTGCGCAATAGCGGTTAACGTGCAGCTTCTATCTTTGGGTCTCCTTCCTGGTAGTAACAACCTTGCCAGTGACGCTGTCTTGTTCACACAGAATGTCAGAAGTGGGACAGCGCCCCTAGAGACTCCAGGTTTAAAAGAAAAGAAACAAATAATAAAATGGATCGAAAAGAAAGCCTGAAGGAGGAAGCACCTCCGTGGTGCCTCGCCTGTGGAGAGCCAGGGTGCTATACCAGGTGTTGCCCCTTTCAGGGTGAAGAGGAGTTTCCACGTGCCCAAAAGAGGAAGAAGGGGAGGAGCGGCCATCCCTGGAAGTGAGGAAAGGAGCCGGGGGGAGGAGCCACTGTCATCACATCCAGAGTGCTGGGCACTGCCAGCCTAAAAGCTGAAGGTGGGCATCTCTGCCTTCTACAAGGGTGGTAGGGTGGGTTGAACACCTCCTTGACTACCTCGATCGCCAGGAATGGTGCCTTGCCTGTGGAGAGCTGGGGCATTATACGGTGTGCTACCCCCCACTGCTGGAGTGCCCAGTGCCACCACCACTTAACCAAAATAACTGTGCTTGTCTGTTAAAGGTGTTAATGTAACAAAATGCAAACCAACCTTGGGAGGATTGTTTGATTTTCATAATCATGGTTTATTTTATTTATGTATTTTAATGTAGTCTTATTTAGATCTGCCACTATTTAAAAGAATTACATATCCCTCCCCTTGTATTATATTATTAAGTTGTCCAATGTAGCCACTTTGAAAATATGGCCCTTATTTTTGTGTTATATATGTCAGAATGGAAGATTGATGGCCCTTTTTAGAGTAAGTGCAATGTGAAAGGAATAAAACTATCTTGCTGGTACTGTACGGTACACTTAAATTATTTTATTACATTGTGACAGGATGGCGTGTGTGGTGACGTCAGGCCAGAAGCAAGAACTGAAACAGATACTGCAGGTAGGGTGCAATGGCGTTTGCGCTGTCTTTATTTTCCAAAAATAACAAAATAAAGGTTTAAACAAAACAAACACTTGCTCACAGAGCAAAAATAAATATTTTAAATAAAACAAATCTCGAACACACAACAATAAATAAATTGGTCAAGCTGGGCAGTAGCCTTCACTGACACAGATTTATTTTTAGTTTAGTTTCATTTCATTTTCTTTTACTTCTCCTCTCTTCTCCACTCTCGTTCCTCCTCTCAAACACTCTCTCCCGATGCAGCCAATCTGCAGGTCTTTTATATTCTGGCCGAGGGGTTAACTAGCTAGTTATTATCTTATTACCCCTCGGCCAGAGTCTGCACGAGTTTAAAAAATGATGCACAACTGTCAGCTAATTAAATACTCAGTAGCTGATCACTCACGCATCTTCACAAGGTTCTAAAAACACACAAAACAATAACACATAATGGTGGCGGCTTTTTTCCGAGGCACAACAATAATACTACAATAAATCATAATAATATAATAATAATAATACAAAACATACAGATATACAAATAATAATAAAGGGGCGGGTGAACCCGTCACATATCCCCTTTGTGCAGCACACATGGCCTCAACAGCCACCTCCCCTTAAAGTCCCCAATGTCTTCCCTATGCTCCAGGGTGGGACGGAGACTTCCATTGGTCCACAATGGGCAAGGCTGACTCGCACAGGTCGGCTCCTCCGACCAAGGCAATCTTGCAGCCACCCGGTTGCCTGTGCGGGTGGTCTCCTGATCTTCCCCCTCCTTTATAGCCAGCAGCTCCCCCTTGTGGGTCCGGCCACAATATTTCCTGCGGCGAAAGTGCTGCCGGGGAAGGTGGTTTCCTGACCTCCTCTCCCTCTTCACAACCAGTGGCTCCCTAGCTTACAGCGGAAAGGCTGTCAGCTTACCGATTGGCAGCAGAGCTTTTAATTTCTTCCGGGCTGGCTCCTCCAGCCCCAGCACATCCCCAGAGCTGGCGGCGACCCCTGGCGAAGCAGAGCTGGTGACCCCAGGCAATGCGGAGCAACAGGCAGCCTCAGGCAATGCGGAGCAACAGGCAGCCCCGGGCGATGCGGAGCAACAGGCAGCCCCAGGTGATGCGGAGCAACAGGCATCCTTGGGCAATGCAGAGCAACAGGCATCCTTGGGCGAAGCGAGGCAGGCATCCCCGGGCGGTGACGTGAAGGCATTCCCGGGCGATGGCAAACTCAGCTGTAGCTCCTCTCCCTCGGGTGGTGGAGGTGGGTGCGGCAACTAGTCCTCCCACGTTGGTGGAGGTGGAACCAGCAGGTATTCACCCTCTGCTGGTGGATGTGGCAGACGCAGAGACAGCTCCTGCTGCTCTGCTCCTGCCAGTGAAGGTGTTGGAGGCAGAGGCAGCTCTGCTGCTCTGCTCCTAGTGGTGGAGGGGGTAGAGGCAGCTCCTGCTGCTCTGCTCCTGATGGTGGCAGAGACAGAGGCAGCTCCTGCTGCTCTGCTCCTGCCAGTGGAGGTGGAAGTGGTGGAGGCAGAGGCAGCTCCTGCTGCTCTGCTCCTGGCAGTGGAGGTGGCGGAGGCAGAAGCAGCTCCTGCTGCTCTGCTTCTGGCGGTGGAGGTGGTGGAGGCAGAGGCAGCTCCTGCTGCTCTGCTCCTAGTGGAGGAAGCGGTGGAGGTGGGAGCAGCGTGTAGTCTCCTGGTGACGGAGGTGGGAGCAGCGTGTAGTCAATCTCCTGGTGACGGAGGGAGCAGAGTGTAGTCTCCTGGCGAAGGAGGTGGGAGCAGCGTGTAGTCTCCCCCTGTTGCATGGGACTGGTGCGGCTCTCCTTCACTTGCAGGGGACTGGTGTGGCTCTCCCTCACTTGCAGGGGACTGGTGCGGTTCTCCCTCACTTTCAGGGGACTAGTGTGGCTCTCCTTCACTTGCAGGGGACTGGTGCGGTTCTCACTCACTTGCAGGGGACTGGTGCGGCTCTCCCTCACTTGCAGGGGAGTGGTGCGGCTCTCCCTCAGGCTCGGAAGGTGAAACCAGCAGGCATTCTTCCTCTGCTGGTGGAGATGGGGACAGCAGGCATTCTTCCTCTGCTGGTGGAGATGGGGACAGCAGGCATTCTTCCTCTGCTGGTGGAGGTGGAGGTAGCAGGCATTCTTCCTCCGCGGGTGGAGATGGGAACAGCTGCTTCTCGGCCTTTGAATTCCCGTGGTCCCCCGTCTGGGGCTAGATGCTCGTGGTCCCCAATCTGGGTACTGCACGCTTGCGGTCCCACGTCTGGGCACTGGATGCTCGCAGTCCCCCGTCTAGGCGCTAGACGCTCGCAGTCCCCCCGTCTGGGCGCTGGATGCCTGGGCTCCTCCCACTCAGGTGCTAGTTCTTCCTCTTCATACTGTGTGGGGCATATGGCCAATGTGTGCCCATACGCCCCACAGCCGGGGCACAGCTCCGCCGCGAGGTTCCTCAACACAGCACTCCTGGTACTCCTCCCAGTCCTTTACGTCCTGGTCCTCCATTCAAAATTAATTTTTCAAAAAAACCACAAAAAAAAAAACCTGTGTGACACGATGGCATGTGTGATGACGTCAGGCCAGAAGCAGGAACTGAAACAGATACTGCAGGTAGGGTACAATGGCATTTGTGCAGTCTTTATTTTCCAAAAATAACAAAATAAAGGTTTAAACAAAACAAACACTTACTCACAGAGCGAAAATAAATATTTTAAATAAAACAAATCTCGAACACACAACAATACATAAATCGGTCAGGCTGGGCAGTAGCCTTCACTGACACAGATTTATTTTCTGTTTCATTTCGTTTTTGTCTTCTTTTACTTCACTTCTCTACTCTCGTTCCTCCTCTCAAACACTCTCTCCCGATGCAGCCAATCTGCAGGTCTTTTATATTCTGGCCGAGGGGTTAACTAGCTAGTTATTATCTTATTACCCCTCGGCCAGAGTCTGCACGAGTTTAAAAATGATGCGCGACTGTCAGCTAATTAAATACTCAGTAGTTGATCAGTCACGCATCTTCACGAGGTTGTAAAAACACACAAAACAATAACACATAATGGTGGCGGCTTTTTTCTGCACCGCAACAATAATAATACAATAAATCATAATAATATAATAATGGTAATACATAACATACAAATATACAAATAATAATACAGGGGCGGGGTGAACCCCGTCACATACATTCATAAAATTTGACTTTGCCCAGACTACAATACAGTATCATATATGTTTTCCACTTCATTTGAATAATATCATATTAAAAACATTAATAAAAAAGTTGAATTAATGTTTGCCTAGCATCTTGTGAGATTGCCCTGCAAGGACTGATTCTCTCATTAGTCAAGGCTTTTATATGAGACTGTCAAACCGCTATAATGTATTCATCGTGTGCATGATGTTCAGGTCCACTGACTGTGAACCTCCTTAACAAAAATAACACATCAGTCTTACAGTCTGTCACTGCATTGATCGACTTTTCTATAGAACTCCAAATTGAAGACATGTAGCTTTAATCTTAGTGGCCCTTACTGCTGTCAAAACAACGGTGGGATCCCATGTATTTAACCTTTGGGTGGATAATTTTAATCATACTGCCAATGTGCTGCTAAAAAAAGAAACAACAAATAAACAAGAGGACTATCTTCCTTGCAGCTTTCTCAAGTTGTGATGGGAATGAAGCTTCAGCTGGTTTGACCCTACATGAACCAAATGAGACAAACAGTGTTATGAAGTAAATGTTCATTTGGTTCAGTTGAACCATTGCATGTGACCTGTGAGTGTTCCTTTTAGGAATTCTTTGACATTTTAGACATTGACGGTAATGAAATGTAATGATTTTACCGACATTGTCCAATTTATAGCACAGTACTCACAGAGCTCTTTTTCAGGCAAGCTGAAAAGAACAGCTTTTGCAATCTTTTTAAACACAAAATTATAAAGCAAGCCTGAAATTGTGCTGGCCTGTCTCTGTGAAAACTAGAAAAATAAGGAGTAGCATTTTGTTCTTTGTGTTTTAAACTTATTTTTAATTGACTTTACAGACATTGGGTTGTGCAGAACTACAATTAAATGGCACTAAAGAGCACAAAGCGCTTAATGTTATTTGGATCAGTGAACCTTTTGGCAAAAGAATGGTTCAAAGGGTTCCGTGATTCACAAGGCTTCACTTTTCCCATCACTACCATCAAGACAAGGGAAACAAACAAACAAACAAAAAATATTTTCTTTTCTATCACCAGCATTAATCCTACTAACCCTTTTCTAACACTTGTGAACACCTATTTTATACACCTGTTCCAACCACATTCCCACGTGTTTTGACAGGGAGAAATGTAACCCCCTCCCTGCCAACCTAATATTCCCCACACCAGCACAAACACACACTTTCACCCTGCCTCACTGCCACACTGCCATAAAACACTTTACCTTTGTCTTGCACATCTTTTATACAATGACCAATCAGTCCAACTACTGTAGTTACTCCCTAGCCAATACCTAGTGCGGACTGTGCAAATTTACCAGTTAACCAATTAAGTTTCTTAAAATCCTTGTGATTTTAGCATGGAATCTTAACCTTCTCATGCCAGGACATCTGTACCAGGCCTCTTGGTCTTGTTAAGCCAATCAAGCCTCAAAAGCTTGTAGAGAGAGACACGTGGAAAAGCAACAGAAATCAGCACAACACAGTTTTACACAAACGAATAGTATTTATATGGAGCAAGTCGGGGGACAGAGTCTTTTACCCTGTCACACAAGGTAACAAATGTAAAAATGTTCTTAGACTCAGTAGCACGGGGTCCCTATGAAGGTGTCACTGAAATCAATCTCATAAACTTGGGCTGTCTGTTATACTATGTTGCTATGCAAAGTTTTAAAGTGAGATGCTCACAAACAGTGAAACCTCACAGGAAAAGTTGAGATCATTTTTCAAGCCGTCATAAATTCACAACACCAGAAGGTGAATTTCTTGCAAGCAATCCAACAATATACATTTGGAAGTGCTAGCAGTGTTCTCATATAACAACTTACATTAATAAAGTTATTTGCCAGGTTTTAAAACTTTCATTTGCTTCCTCTATCAGTAGTAGTGTTTTAGGAAACATATTCATATTATGAGTAAGTAATTTGCAAATGTGTATTTACATAATATAATTTTACGGCCCACGTTTTTCAAATAAGCATTAATTTTGTAATGCCTCGTTTATAATGAGAAAAGGGATAACTTAATATAACTAGGCCAACTTAAAGTAACCCTCAAGTGCAAGATGAGTATTTTCCATCCCACAGACTAATTTATTCCATTCACTGTGATAAAAAATTAATCCAGATATATGTGGATAAATTCTGTGAAAACGGAAGCACTGTGTGTTGAATTTACATAAGAACTAGCTGCTTTCAGAGGTGGATTTATTTTTCAATAAATCTAAACAAGCTGAGTTCCTTGCTACATGTGTTTTTTTTCTGTTTGTTATTTTATATAATTTAGAGTCCAATTATATTTACCCCTGTTTGTCTACCCAATTCAGAATATAAATTAATACTGTAGGCACAATTGCATGGAATTAATAACTATTTTTTATATAAATACAAGCGATCGGAGCATCCGATCAGAATTTATAGAGGAAACGAAAGCTGGAGACATCTGAAGGAAGTCATAATTAGATAATGTATTCATCCCCTGCAGGGTGAGGCAACCCCTTGTGCAAAACAATGGAAGACAGTTGTAGGGGAAGAGGAGACCGGGGTTGCTTGTCACACTTTTTAATCTTTATTATTTTCCTCAATCTGGTGACATTCTGAGAGGTTCTGTTCCTCGTTATATTGAAGAATAACTCTTCACGTACAAATTGATTTTTTTTTATTTATTTCAGTATAACTTTATTCCAAATATGATATTTAGATGGTTGAAAATGTGCTGGTCACCTGTGACAACCTGCCCCATACTGAGGTTGGGTGTCACACGATATGGGGTTGGTTGTCACAAAGTATGTTCTTGTTTTTACAGTAGACAATAATGCAACTTTTTTTTAAATAACATAAAGTTTCAACTGTGTACAATGACAGAAAAAGCTGTATTTTTACTTTTTATATGAACATAAAAAATATAGACCTATATATATATATGGGAAATGTTGACCCATGCTACAAAATAATACCACAGCCTCCACAGAACCGGAGGACAAACAGTAAATAAATTAATAATTTAAATAAGTATAATATGGTGACATACTGTATATCACATGGGAGAACCTACTGGTTTTGTTTTCACAGATAGCCAGTATCTGGTTCTATTTAACATGGCCATCAGTTCAAACAAACTCCACTACTACTAAGAGTAATAAGATAAATAACAAGATATACATTTTTTACTTTGGGTATGAAATATGTGCTAAGCTTTATGTTAGATGGTTGAGTTCCAGACAATATAACACACATTTCAGTGCTAATATCACCTGCCTGCACCATCTAGTTTCATAGTTATGAGCACTGTGACCACCAACCCGTGTGACAACCAACCCCAGTCTCCCCTAATGTATAGGTCTTTATGTGAAAGTCCTATAAGAACTGGCAATTTGCAGCAAGAACTTTGAATAGGTTTCCGATTTGGATCCCGAATTGGTTTCTGAGTCTAACATGGCTCCATAAGAGAAGATAGTTTTAAGCATTATACCTCTTGACTGCAAGAAGATTCTGTTCCCTGCAATAAACCAACATCAAAGAAAGCTCCGTGTTCAGGACTCCTGCCGATAGGAAAAAGAGACGTCTGTGAGTCAGTTTATCTACGCGTCAAAAAGAACCATTCCCGGCTTGGATACAAGCTTCTGTTTTATAACCACAAAATAGCAAGACTGTGTCTGCCTTTGAGGCGAAGCATTCAAGGAAAGAAGAAACCACACAGGCTGTGTGTGAAACGCCTACTTGGGTTTTGAAGATAAAGGAACATACGGGAAGTGTCCGAAAACCTCAGCTTGGGTTTTGAAGATAAAGGAGCCCCAACTTGGGTTTGAAGATTTGTGGAAACGAAGCAAAAATTTAACTATAACGGAAGATTTGTTCTGCAGACTTTTGGGTCTTCTTCAAGGAACCGTTGAGTATAATTTCATTACCTTTCCCTTATGGAACTAGAGTAATTAATTGTAATTACAACACATAGAAGTTGATAAAATAGTTATCTTAAATTGTGCTTGTTACGTGCATATGAAAAACCTTGCAAAAAGTAACTAAGCTGCTTAACTCATAGTCATATGATGTGCTTGTTTGAAAGTATACTGGTATAATTGTTAGTAGACAACTGTAGTCCAGTCTTAGCTGTGATATGTTATCAGAAGAATTGTAATTGAACAAGTTTTATTTTGCATTTAAATAATAAATGCTCATGTTTAACTAGATTTATTTTGCCTTTGAGCAGTAGACACAAGGCCACTGTGTAGTTGCGCTGAGGGAACTATCATCACCTGCTAGCAGATCAGCGCAGCCTGTACTGAGATTGAGATAGAGGAGTTAATGTACTGTGTTAGAATGAAATGTTGAACCTATACTGAATGTTAGGAAAGCAAGAGGATTCCACGCGTACTGTATTTTAAATGCATTATTGAGAAACGAGATATATGGAAGCATATACATTCAAGGAATAAGTGTTTAATTGTGCTGCATTGGTGTGTATGTGAACTGCGACCTCATGATGATTTTGTAAGTTTTTCTTTTCTGTACCATTAGTATTATTATCTAATAAACTGATATGATATTTTAATCTACCTTGTTGTGGTTGAGGGTGTTTTGTGTGTTCATTGTAATTCCTCGATCTTATACATGTCATTAAATAAAATGATTATGATGAGGTCTTAATTAACGTGAATGAATATTCAAATTATTTATTTAACAGATAACTAATAGATTGTGTTTAGTCAGTAATCTAATATGGTAATGGTCATATAGTATTCATTCAAGTTGATTAACGCACATTAATTTGAACCATTGTAATTATTCAAATTAATTAATTGTTTAAATTAATTATCAAATAAACTAACGTAATTAGCCCCACAATACATTGTGTGTGGGGTGTTTCTTATTGTTATAAGAGATTTCAGGGCCAATGTAAGAATACATGCAAAGTGATCTGCGACTGCAAAACACCATATTGCTACCACGTGTTTAGCTGGCGTAAAGTGGGACTGTAGCGGTCACTAAAAATGAGGCGCATGTAAAGATGTTTTTTTTTTACCTGCCTTTCTGCACCCGCTATCAAATTAGGACTTTCCCATCATTAATCCATTTAAATGATATTGAAATGCATTCAAATGAAGAAAAGAGGATGGAATTGGGCAGAGATCTGGAATGCTAAGCAGGCGCAAACATTCTAATGAGATGTAAGGAATTTTCCTTGCACTTCCTCTGACAAGGTGCAAACAATTATAGAAGTGGGTAATTAAGAGTTGTATAAATCCACACACTTTCAGAGACCTGTCATTGGCCTCAAGATGGCTGCTGTGGTACACTCCCTGATGCGGCAACGCTTGGCTCTTGTTGAGGACAGGCAGGAAATACTTTGTAGAAGGGCAAGACAGAGAAGATCCCACATATTCAAACCCAGGGTCACTTTGTTTGGGATAGATTGTACTCTCCACATGCCTCTCCAGCGGTGTCAGCTGGCATGTGGATGGCGGCCCTCCTGTTTGTGCTGCATGCCTGTGCTGCCTTGCGAATGTCTCTTTTGTTCGCCGCTGCATGTTCTGCCACCTTTTCATCACCTGGTTGACTGTCCTCCTGGTAACACCAACAGCATTGACTTTCTCCACTATAGAGAACCATATTGCTTCTTTGGTAGCATAACTGATGTTGGCTGAGGCTTTTACAAATAACTCAATTTCATGTTGAGTGACCTCAGCCATAAGGACTCTCAGCTCCTACTCAGAAAAATCCTTTGCTCTTTTTTGTATGCCAGTATGATTTTGCTGCCCTAACTCTGACATTTTTTTTTTTTGGTTGGTTTGATTTTTGGGATCCACAAATCTCATACAGCGCCTACTGCTCTTTCCTAACTCACCTCACCTCTAGGCTGTAAGTGCGGACGCTAAATAGCAATGTACAGACGACACTCATTGTGCTCTTTTGCCTCTCACCTACGGTAAGGTAAACTTCTGTATTACTAAACTGAGTGTGTTTTTGAAAGAGCTCTTCTGAGTCGACTGAAAGCTGGCTTGACGATTTCGTAGAATCAGCGGCTCTAATTTTGAGCTTCTTCGTGATCCTTTCTTCCACGGCCTGCCTCGCTTGCGTTGCAGGCTGTCTGTCCTACGACTGTTTGTCGTGTGTGAGCGACTGCCTGTGCAATATTTGACTAAGTGTGTGTGTGTGTTGTCTTTTCAGCCTTCACTTTCAGGCAACATCGTTCGACATACAAACCAAAAGATAGCAACATACAAACAAATTAAAAAATGGAAATAACTTTTTTGCATTTCGCTAACTTTTTATTTGCTTATGTTTTGCACTTAAGGGCCACCGTAAAAAAAAAATTAAGCCATGGCATTTGAAAACTTGCAGCAATACAATAAACCCAAGTTTCGGGCAATTACACTCAATTAACTTCATCCCAGAGGAAAGTGGATTATCATTAGTAATTGTGTGGACCATACTGTAAGCAAAATTACCTGTTGAAAGGATCATTTAATGCAACGGATTGATTTGCTGCTGCACTCTGTCTCCTCCTGCCATCCTTTGTTTCAGCTACCATCTAGGAGATTAAATTGGTTTCGATCCAGGCACCCTATTGAAAACCACTGGTAGGATTAAAAGGATGCAAGGGGGATGCAGTTGCCCCGAGGAATAGGAATATGCAGTCTAGAAGGAAAAAAAAGTACTGTAGAATAATTATATAAATTCATGTGTAGTTATTTTTGATTTGGCGTAATAGCAAAATAGACTACCTGTATAAACAGCAGTATGGTCTCTTTTTGCGGTAACCCAGCTTCTGTCCAATGGGAAGGGAACTTTCGAGTAACGGCAGTTTTGCTGTCAGATTTATTGAAAACAGACCCTACTAACCAGATACTTTATTCCCAGTGAGTGGAGGGAGGACGTTTAGAGTGGTATGTAACCTACACTTGGCTTGAATATAGTCCAGTGCTGGATCAAGGATTTTGTTTCTCTTGCAGTGCATTTGGTGGAGGTGGGTGCACAGAGGAAACAGAGGATTTTCTAATTGGAAAAAGGCAACTGAAAAATGTAACGATCACCAAAAAAAGCACTTCTCACCTTTCTGCAGCTGTGAAGCTTTCTGCTTACAGAGATTCCCAAAGACTGGTAGTGTTGCTACTAAAAAAATACAGACCATGACAGACAAGTTGAGGAAAACAGGCTATACTTAAAAGTTGTGTGCAATTTATTTTCACACGCGCAGTTTATTTTAGACGCGCTGTTTAAAAGTATTTTTTTTCACAGTAAAACAGGTTTAAAAGGCACTGCATATCAACAGGACACTCAGTACTGCATCTCCAGCCTCGCCTCACCCCTTGTTCACTGTTTTTTTCACATACCATAGTCATGCATACTGATAAATTATCTCCTGATCACTCGTTTTATGCGATCCAAGTCATTATTTTATTACTATAACATCTCAAAAAGCTCTGCGAATGTCCGTGATATTCTTTGAGCGCTGGATGCGGAAGCAGCTATCTTGTTTGTTTATGTCCATGTTATCTCTGTGGTGCCGGGGCTATCTGTATTGCTCAGATCCGACCCTTTTTTTCGGCTTCTCTCGACTCCTATCGGTCTAACTCGGCCATTGAATGGTTTTCTCAGCTTTTTTTCTGGAGAAAAAAACAACTAGAGACCTGTGTTTTATGTCTTTTTGATGATGTTCGACAGGGTTCGACATCGGACCGGAAAGGGAAAATTGTAATGTCGGATCAGTTAATGGAACTGAGAGCAAATGACAACTCCCTAATTGAATGTTTCTTTAAAAGCGTGAGAAATCATTTAGTACGTTCAAGGCAAGAATCAGAAAGAACTGATGTTAATAATGAAAGACCACACAATAAGTGAAATAGCACAGCGAGTACGACATGCAGGTATGTTCGCTTTACTGGTGGATGAAACACAGGATATAAGTAGACATGAACAGGTTACAGTTGTACTCGGATATGTTGGCAGCGATTTCACAGTGCAGGAATCATTTGGAGGATTCCACTGAACAAAAACAGACAGCAAATGGTGCTCCTGAAAAGCATAATATCATCACTCGGTCTTGATATAGGGAAGCTAAGAACCCAGTGTTACGACTGGGCAGCAAATATGAGGGGCCTTACAGTGGAGTTTCCTCTCGTATTTTAAAAGAAAACCCCTTGGCAATGCACGTGCACTGTTACGCGCATATCCTGAATCTGTGTATTGTGGATGTATGTAGCAGCACAACAGCAATTCGGCATATGATGAGCAATATGTCTTCGCAACACACCTTTATTGAAGGATCATCTAAACATCATGCCATTTTTTAAGCTTTGATGAAAGATGATTTTAAGGACAAGCTACAACTTTAAAAACGCTTAGTGACACAAGATGGAGTTGCCATTCTGAAGCGCTGAAAAGCCTTCTGGATAATTTTGAACAAGTTGTCACTGCTTTGTCCGACATTTCCAAAAATGATGCTTGACGGGACGGTCAAGGGAATGGTATAATGGCATTGATTACCAACTTTCACTTTTTGTTCCGTTGCCTTCTGATGTGGCAAGTTCTAACACAATGCAACATGCTTTCTAAAGCTTTGCAGTCCTCCAACCTCAACTATGCTTCTGTTAAGGACATGGCTTGCGCTACTATGGAAACAATAGTGTCAATGAGAATGGAAGATTTTTTCTTGCAGTTGTGGAGGTATGCACTCAGAATGACTACCAAGGCCCACAGTTGCCAAGGCAAAGATTTATCCAAGCAAAGTTTGGTGGAAGTCCTTTAAATAAAACCAAAGCGGTTTCGAGATTTTTACCGAACAGAAGTTCTATTTGCAGTTTTGGATAAAACTGCAAATGAAATAAAAGAAATGTAAGGAGAACGCTATGGACGCGCTGACTGTGCTAAACAGAATCCTGACAACATCTTCTCAAAGCATCAAGGAGTCTCATTTGGATTTGATTTGCAAAAATTACGGCATTTGTAAGGAGGAATTGACAGCAGAGCTGGCTGTTCTCAGTAAAGTGCTTGAAAAGAAAGTAAGATGGATAACTGAATCCCGACTGGAGTTTTTTAAGGAGCGAAACAGCTTGAGTAACATGGATAGCCTCTTTTGACTCTTCCTTACGATACATGTGAGCACTGCATTGTGTGAAAGGAACTTTTCCTGTCTCCATCGTCTTAAAAACTACTTGTGAAACCCTACCAGACAGGAACACCTTGTGTGACAGGAACACAGAGTGGGACATTCCCATCAATTTGGACCGAGTGATCGACAGCTTTGATGTTTTGTGCAGGGCGAGCGGACAGTGTCTTCCTCTTCATTAAGGTAAGGAGGCTGCTAATGTTAACATATTTTGAGTTTTGCTATTTGGCCTTAGTTAGATGGATACATAAGCATCACCAACATGACAATGCTTCATCCCACAGGAACCTGCTCTGTAATCCTTCATGATATAGCCTATACTGCAGACAGAAGGGTATATATTATATATGTCAGGGGTTATCGTTAACACTGGTAAGTAAAATAACTTAATAACTTAATAACTTAATAACATATAATAACAGACTGCAACTCTCTGCAACTCAGTTTCTGTGTGTGCTGGTGTCTTGCTGTTCCTGCTCCCCAAAATGGCCGACTTCATGTCCATCCGGTCTCCAGGCACCACCAGCAACCCACGCTCTGCAGTGTGTGAGTTTTGGTTCCCCTTTTATGGGGCTGTCAATGATGGTAATGGGTGTCTCTATTGAATGCACCTTATTATTAATAAATTGCGAAAGAAAAAAGAAACACCCCACACACTACAGTGGTAATCATTTGTGACATATGCACAGTACTCTGTTACTTTTTAGCTTTGACCTGTGATAAATAAAACTGTTGTGTAATCGTGATGTTGTTTCTAAAACTTAAGTAAACCTGCATGATATGGCTTATATTTGTACATTCTGAAGTAACACATGAAACATCCAAGATTATGAAGTCCAACATTGTTTATATCATCCCCCCCCACCCCCACACAAACTCAAATCAGGTTTGTGATCATTTTAGGCTCTCTCTTTTTATCGGTATGAGTGCAGGTAAAGCGATAAGCGTTACCATATGTTACAATTTAATCTCTTGTTTGACACACAGTTGTTGTAATACCTTATTTTCAGTACAAAATGGCTCAAATTCAAACCATGATCAAAATCTGAGTACATTAAACTGGAGCCTCTATATGTCCAATCAGACCACTGAAGGATCTATGTTGACTGAATTTCATTCCTAATTTGTAAAAGCAAGCTGTTGATCCTATCTTGTGCAACTGTAACTGAAGGGGAGAAAAAACAGGAACAAAACTCAGCTGTAACCCATTGTTTTGAATTGCTCAGCAAAGCTGCTGCTTAATCATTCACTGTCCTTGTGGGTTTGATTTCTCAGATATTTTCCTTAGTCTCGCTCCATTGATTAGGAGGAGGCTGCCAATCAGGATTTTTTTTTTCTTAGGTTTATCAGAATGAAAACCGTAGCATGTAAAAGAGCTTAGCCGACCCCAAAATAGAAAGCTTTGATTTAAAATTGCTCCTAACACGCTGTGGCTTAGTGCTTCCCTGGAGGATTTGCAGCACAAAATCCCAATCTGGGTGACTGGGCACCAGACCAACTGAAGTTATCTTAATTCAGCGTGGCCAAGCAGATTGAGACACATTGACAGTGTGACAGTTTGGACGACTGCATTATGGAGCCAAAATAATTCAGACTCCCTGCTCTCATAGACATTCACTCAGTCTTCCTGCATAAACTGAATGTAGCTGTTGGTGATGTTTTAATTAAATGTTAATAGGATGTCATATGTACTGGATGACCTCTCCTGCTGTGCCAGATGGTAGGTGACTACCAGCTATCTACCACTGTGCTGTTGTGTTTTCTATAAGGATATAAGACAAATATTAGAAGCTTAAAATATTAATTAAAAACAATAATTAGTATAAGCAAATGTGTGGTTGTGTTTTTATTTTTATAAATGCCACTAAATAAGTATGTCTTCCACTGCCTAATGGTTACCATCCTAATTAGTAGTAGTTGGGAAGCAGTGAAATATGTTAGTCACCCTTTTAAAATGTAGTGTAGTGCCTTGGGTTCTTTGAACACAATCACACATACTATTCAACACACTAACCGCTGGAGCGCAGGCTTTCAATTTGTCAAAGCTTGCCAATGGGAGTTAGAAAGGAGGTACTCGATCCCAAAACCGCACCCAGACCTGTAACCTGCAACCCTGTTAACTACCCCTTACAATCCCAGTCCAATGGGCATGCTTTACCACCTTTATGTTTTTTGTCCTGTTCCCAATTGATATCCACTGCTGGATTTTTTTAACACATTTTACAGCACTGGGGAAATAGCCTGAATTGCATCAACTACCTTTCTGTCGATTTTTAGAGATTCCCCCCATAAAAGTTCTTGATGCAATAAATTGCTATTAAAAAATGAGATGTGGCTTATCCTGGTGAGCTATCGGTATAGCATATCACATGATCAAACCTTTTTTTAGGAATAATTTGGGATGACCACAAATAGGTCGAAGAAATCCAGGGGCATTCACTGGTACTTTGAAATGGTCTAAAAAAAATCCAGCTATGGTTTATCCTAGCAGGGTAATACAGTAATTGATCAAATCAGCCCCTTAAGTTTCTGCTAAGTTTTACCTTAATAGAAGCTGAAAATAATGTTCACTCCCTATCAGACAGTGCACCAGCTTTAAATATTTTAACACAGCATTAGATTCAAGCAGCATTTTGTAATCAAATAACACTGAGTCAGAGGCAATTAACACATATATTTGTTTTACTTCTTGCCAGTTATTGGGTAAAATGCCTACTATGCATGCAAATGCAGTCATTTAGAAATATTTAACATAAGAACATTTACGAATGAGAAATCTATTTTATAAAGATAGAAAAGCCAAAAAGTGCCTGACCATACATAAAAAGACCCCACACCACATACCTGTTTAATCTGTAACTCCTGCACCCTCTACCAACCCAAAAACAACACTTCCAGAACTCCCTCCCGCTCCCTCAGTGTTGGGGAATAACGTGTAAAAAAGCAACATGTTACTGTGATCAAATTACTGAAAGTTTGTTATGAGCACTTAAATTAAATCTGCAGTCTGATTACAGTTCCTTTTGTTTGTTTTTTTGTTTTTGTTTTTTTTTGGGGGGGTGGGGGGTGTTCTGTGATTTCTCTTTGGGATTACATTTGTTAGGGGAAAATAAGACCACAGGGAACAATATTCTGGAACAAATATCTACCTCCAAGGACTAATTGTCCAATTTAAAAATATCTATACCGTATATTTTTGAATCCAAGTCACACTTTTTGACAGTTATAAAAAGTTCAAATAAGGGGGGTGACTTGGATTTGAGGGCGACTGGGATTCATGTTTTTTTTTCCCAATTAGTAGACCGTTAATGAATGTGCATGTCTATTATTTTCACGTGCCTAAAGCACAAAATAGCTACACTGTTACTAACTCTCAGTAGCAGTAAAATGGCTAAACAATTTCACAAATTCGATGATGCAGCTTTTAAAAGAAAAGTCATTTTGTTTGCTGATGAAAAGGGAAATCGTGCATGTCCGAGATGTGATTCAGAAGATGGAAACGCAATAGAAAGGCAATTTTTGCTTGTAAGCAGGACAGAAAGTCTTTTTCTGGTCCCAAAAAAAGGTAACATTCCTGAATTAGAGGAAGAATTGTCTGAATTTGTGCATGGTCAGCATTCTTCTGGTTACCCAGTAACATGTGAGTTAAAGCAAAAGAGATTGCCAAGAGGCGCAACATACCAGGACAAAAATTTAAAGCAAGTTGAGGACAGATTCAGAGATTTATGAAGCGTCATGGTTTTTCTATCCGTCACCACACATCTGTAAGAAACTGCAACGGGACTTTGAAGAAAAACTGACAAACTTCATTAAACTTCGCAGACAGAATGAGTATTCTCTTGATCAGATTGGAAATGCTGACCAGACGCCTGTGTTTTTTGATATGCCCAGCAACTGCACAGTTGACGGAGTTGGAGCAAAACATGTGTGAATTAAAATGTTAGGTTACTTCCGTAACCCTGGTTCCCTGAAAGAGAAGACGACCACCAACGGCATTACGTATGGGATATGCCTGCCCATTGGGTAGGTATTGCTGAGCTCTCTATACCAGAGCTGCTGATAGGCCCCTTCCTGGATGATGCACTCTGTCTCGCCCACCGAGGGGATAAAACTACCATCCAAAGGAAGCCGTTTCTCTTTTTCTATCGAACCTGTGAGGGCGACCGATGCGACCTTGCGGTTGGTGGTCGTCTTCTCTTTCAGGGAACCAGTTTTACGTAAGTAACCTAACGTTCCCTTTCAATTCGAAGATGACCACTAGTGACATTACGTATGGGATAATGTATACCAGAGCTGTCGCGAGGGAGAAGGAACGGCAGCATATGGGGGATGCACAAGCACTATCTAGGTTAGTGGTGTGAATTTACACCCTCAAGGACCCTCGTGCCTAATGAAGGCAGGACAGGGTCTACCACATTAAGATGGTAGAACCTGGAGAAAGTATGCGGTGCAGCCCAGCTGAAGAGGGCCCAAGATGTAGTCAACCCTCTAGTGGAGTGTGCGGTTACCCTACCAAGTGGGGGCAAGCCAGCACTATTATACGCAGTGCAGAATGTATCCACAATCCAATGTGACAGACGCTGCTTAGAGAGGGTCTGTCCTAGGGTCTGTGTCCCGTTACAGACGAAACTGTAAGATGACTGGCATGGGGCAAGATATGGGGTCATGGCCTCTAGCCAGACACACTAAAATACCTCCACTTATAGGTGTACAAAAACCTAGTGGAGTCTACCCTAGCGCTCTGCAATGTACCCACAACCGCATCTGATAGCCCTAGGGCTAACCAGCGGTCCCTTTCAGGGGCCAGACCCATAGCCGGAGCCTGCCTGGTTCTGGGTGCCAAAGAGAACCTTTTGCCTGACTGAGGAGATCCATGTAAAGTGGAATCTCCCAGGGCTGGCTGTGCAACAGCTGGAACAGGGTCGAAAACCAGACTCTCCTGGGCCACTTGGGGGCCACTAGGAGAACTGACACTTTCTCTAACCTGACTTTTTCGAGAAAGGCCGGGAGCAGTGGTATGGGCGGGAAAGCGTACAAAAACGCTTTGGGCCATTCGTGAGCTAGGGTGTCTACGCCAAGTGGACCACCTAAGCGGTGGAGGGAGTACCATAGGAGGCAATGCGTTGTCTCTGCCGAGGCGAAGAGATTGGCCTGCGCCTTCCCGAACCATTCCCAAAAATCGCTCCACTATCTGAGGGTGGAGTCGCCACGCTGATGGATGCGGACCGCTCCTGGAGAGGAGGTCCGCTGCCCAGTTCACTGCCCCAGGAATGTGCGTCACCCGTAGGGACAGCAAGTTCCTCTGAGCCCATGTCAATAGCCTGAAGGCCATGCGATGCAACCCCAGGGACTGTAGGTCACACTGGTGGTTGTCATACGCCACCACTGTCGTGTTGTCCGTCCGGATCAACACATGCGTACCGCTCAGCACTGGGCGAACGTGGTGGAGAGCAAGGAATACCACTTGTAGCTTCAGCATGTTTATGTGCACGGATGTCCAGCGGTCTGGCCAGGATCCGCATACTCCTATGCCTTCCCAGACCGCTCCCCAACCAAAGTTGGAGGCATCTGTCGTCACCACCTGGCAGTTCAACACTACTCCCATTCCCACACCTTCGCGCAGGTGAGAGGTCGTCCTCCACCAGCGTAGGGCTGCCAAGCACGCATGAGACACAGTCAGCCAACGGTGTCTGTCTCGTTTGGCACTGAAGTGGAATGCATTGAGCCACACTTGTAGCAGGTGCATGCAAAGCAGACCCAGCTGAATGGCCGATATGGCTGCGCCATCAGACCCAATAGTTATTGGCAAAATAGGAAGGTGACCTGCGCTTGAAATAGGGAGAGGCAACCCAGGCATGCTCGCAGCGTAATGGAGTCCAGCTAGAGCCCCAAGTACATAGTGCACTGCACCGGTGTAAGCCGACTCTTTGCATTGTTGATGGTGAGGCCCAGCCTCGCCAGATGCTCTGTCACGACCGCCGTGTGGGCCACTGCTCTCTTTCACGCCTGGGAACAGATCAACTAGTCGTCAAGATAGTTTATTACTCTGATCCCCTGCAGATGCAGGGGAGCCAGGATAGCGTCCACGTACGAGGAGCTAGGGAGAGGCCGAATGGCAGCACAGCAAACTCGTAAACGCTACCATGAAAAGAGAAACGAAGATACTTTCTGTGCTCTGGACAAATGGGAATGTGAAGTACGCGTCCCGTAAGTCCATGGTGGTGAACCAGTCGCCCATCCCATCCACCCTGATCTCCCCTGGGGGAGGGGGGGTATGGCAATTGGGGCTGCAATGGGGCCTGGACAGGGGTTCCTGGGACAGATCATGTAGGAGGGGCTCTGGGGCTCTAAGAGCCGCCGACGGTACGGCCATAGAGGACACAGAGCTCACCCTCGTGGCCCTCTCCAAGCGAGCTTCTTTCACCCAGGGGCTGGAAAGCATCACAGATGTTACAGGCCACGTCCCTTTCGAGGGCCAAGGTGGCATGTTGAACGCCCAAGCACCACACACAGAGGGTACGCTTGTCCTCTTGCGGGATATTGGCATTGCAGGCCATGCAGGGGTGGAACCCCGACTTGCCTGACATGGGCCTGGTGTTTTGCATGGGCCGTGCACTAAACACTACTTGCACTGCGCTCAAGCACTGGCTAAGTGTGAATGCTGTGCAGTCCCCCACAAGCGCTGTAGCAGAGGGTACCTAACACCGCACACTGTGCAGCACCGTATGCCCGTGCACTAGTGTAGTACCCAAGCACCGTGTGCACCGAGATACCTAAGTATCAAGGGCTATGCGTGCACCGTGGTACCGAAGCACCGGGGGGGGCCGCTACGCAAATGTGCCTACCCTAACCATGCAGTCACACACACCTGGTCAGCGCGTAGCGTGTACCAGGGGGACACAAGTCTGAAGCCGCGGTGGGCAAGTTGAAGCAGACAGCAAAAAAACAGTAAAAAGAGTATAGGGGGGAGCACACTGTTTGTTTACAAGGTCCAACTCACCGAGGTGGGCGGGCCTACACAGCCGGCAGGGTCTACTCGACAGCGGGGATGCGGCAAGGCCTAGCACTGTGGAGGAGAGCATGGCTGGAAGAGTCGCTCAACAGTAGGGATACGGCAAGGCCTAGCCCCATGGAGGAACTGTGTACTCCAGAAAAATAGACAATCACTTGCGGATGACTGCACAGGCAGTCGCTCACACACGACAGACAGATACAAAGAGCGACCTATCACACAAGCGAGGCGGCCGCTGAAAGACAGAAAGGCTCTGTCTTTTTCAAAGTCGTTAATTCTGGGAAAGCGGCAAGCAGCTCATGACGGTCATGTTGTGCTATACTCCTTATGTCATTTTTAAAAGAAAGACAATACCAAAGAATGAGACATTACCTTAGGGGATGATTGTTTGGGCTAATGAAAAAGGCTGGATGATAAATGAACTGGTGCAAGAATGGCTTGATTTTGTTTGGTTACGTTGCCCGGGTGCCCTTCGCAAACCAAAAAGTATGCTTGTGCTGGATGCTTTTCGTGGGCATTTAACAGACCCAGTTAAACACAAATTGCAAAGAAACAAGTGCAACTTAGTACTCATTCCCGGTGGAATGACCTCTCAACTGCAGTTGCTCGATATGTCAGTTAACAAGGCATTTAAGGATAATTTAAGAAACCAGTACACAGAATGGATTTCAACAAACGATCACCAGCTAACCCCTGCTGGCAGAATCAAATGTGCACCACTGTCCGTTTTGGTTAAATAGATAATGGAGGCTTGGAAGACAATCCCTTCAGATGTCATCATCAGAGCATTTAAGAAGTGC
This sequence comes from Acipenser oxyrinchus oxyrinchus, assembly GCA_030684275.1. Lineage (NCBI taxonomy): Eukaryota > Metazoa > Chordata > Actinopteri > Acipenseriformes > Acipenseridae > Acipenser > Acipenser oxyrinchus. The sequence continues at coordinate 53,694,202 of CM060250.1, forward strand.
TGCATTTCAAACAGTATCAATGGAAGTGAAGATGATATTCTTTGGAGCGATGCCATACCAGAAGAAAATGCTGCCACTGATGAAGATGATGAAAATGATGACGCCAGTGACACAAGTGATGAAGAAGAAGGAGAAGAAGAAAACTAAAACTCAAAACGGAATGTGGGAACTAACGAAGACAAAATAAACAAACATGAATTTCAGTTTCCTTTTTATGGTTATTTCATGAACCAATGACTTTTAGTATTTCATTTTTAAAAATTCAATTTATGTTTTTTTTTTTTTTTAAGTTTTTTCAATTCTATAAAGACAATAAAACTTAAAGAATGTACTAGTAACCTTTTTGGGCTAAACTGCAAGGAATATGCTGTAGTTATATAGTCAATTAATTTATGTGTTATTGATTTTTTTCATTAAGTTAAATGCGACTTGCATTCAGGTTGTTTTTTTTGGGGGGGGGGCAGATTTGGGGGTGCGACTTGAATTCAGGGGTGACTTGAGTAAATACGGTATATGTTTTGGTGGTAAGATGTTTTTAGCTAGTCAAAATTAACAACATGAGAAACAGGTCATATGAGAAAATGTTAATAAATCTATTTTAAAAATTGCTGACAAAAATCTTGCATATTTAGAAAACCTACTAACAAAAGCCACTAACAAAACAATCATCTGATATTCTCTTTGATCACAAATTAAAATTGATAAAACTACCCGAGTTCAAAATGTCAGTTTGTCTATATTCGTTACATTTTGAAACTACTGCGTGACTGGAAATGTCATGATAGAATACATGCAGTGACAAAGGGGAGCAAGAAATACTCTTCTCTTTCGTATGTAACCTTGTTCAGCATAACAGACAAAACATGCCGAGGTTGAGTATAATATTGCATTTGATTTTAAATTTATAATTTTAGTTTTTGATTGCATATTTGTGTTTGGGATACAATACAGTAAGACTTCAATAATATTAACTGTGCCCCTTGCAAATTCAAAAATCAATTTTTTATTTGAAACATTTCATCTTAAAAGGCCTGATTGAGTATCAAAAATGCAACCTCAGAGTGCCGCGGCCACTGTCAAATATACACTGTAAAAAATAATAATAATAATCACATACCCTACTTCTTCAGTAAGCACTTGAGTTATCCAGATTTATATTATATATGTATCAACAAATTAATAGCACTGTACAGTGCCCTTTGATTTTAGTTTGGGCTTCATAAGTCCACAGCAGTGTAGTGTAGGCCTACAAGGTTAATACATTCCAATATCACTGCCTGTGAAATCACCACAGATGGAAAAGTAAAGAATGCTATTTGTATGTTTACTAATTAGGAATATAGCAAAAAAATGTTTTTGAAGTTAGTCAGTTCAAAATTTATATATATATATATATATATATATATATATATATATATATATATATATATATATATATATATATATATATATATATATAAATTTTGAACTGACTAACTTATATATATAGCTCAAAGAGCCAGCTGCCCTATGCGTATTTGTATGTTTTCCACTTTATTATTAAAACGATCTCTGTAAAACAGCAAGCAAGTTTAAAATGTTAAACAAAGCTAGGGAATCATTTATTAATACATTTTTAAAAAATGTTATAATAGTTGTAAATAACTCAGCTGTAATGGACCAAGTCCAATACTTTGTGTATGTATAGCTGAGGAATTGCAACGGTCTTCATTTTCAATACTGAACTGAAACTATACATTACCAAAGAAATTTTAAAAAGAAATGTTCTGCCTTTTGCTGTATTTTATTTTATTTGACACTGTATCAATGTATTGCATCTAGCCCCATCAAGGGAGATTAGGTTAAACAATCAGTAACCTATTGGAAAACAAAAATTTGCTGGAAAGAGAAGTTAGACAGGATGTATGTACTTGTCTCAGTGCTAACTGTAAACAAACACCCCCACATCAGCATTAGAAACACACCACTATGCCTCCACATTAATACCCAGCATTTACATCTCCCCTGCTGCAACCATTAAGAACAGCAGACTCAAGTGGATCAAATCCTCTTAATGTTACATATGGCCTGTTAATCTAAGGGTTATACAAAGAGAAAATAAATACCAGGCCTCTTATGTGACACCTTATGTGCCCTTCTGAATATACAGTCATCATGACGGGTTCCCTGTGGAAAACTGATTCCCAGTGGAAAATTGACAGCCTAACAATAGGAGCAGCCATGAGTGTCCATGGTCATTCCTGAGGAATCATTTTTAATCTATAAAGATGTTTTACTTCCATTCTTGTTTCCAAATGTTCATGTTTTTCTGTTATTAGTTCTACTACAGTGAGACTGGAAGTGGCGGCCAAATTAGAGTAATACCAACAAAGAAGTTAGGGCACCTCCACTGACCTGGTCATTTGTACATCATGCCAGCAAATGCAAGGTTACAACATTCTATTGGATTAGAAGAGTATTTTTAACAAAATAAGTACATTATTGAGTAAACCAAGGTTGCTATTTCTATGTTTGGGCTCAGACAGAACTGTAAATGTGTCTGTATCCTGCCCCCTTGTGGTTTTCTGGAAATGTTGGCACTAGGTCAGCTAATTGAATACTAAAATACAAAATTCTGTAGAAGGTGCTGCGCTTTGTACATTTTAAATAGTAAATAATGCAAATACAAGTGGTTACTCTAAAGATATCAGATAACAGGTGGTAACATTTTAATTTGAACAGGTTTAACTGTGTAGGATAAATGTACGTACAGCATAGTACTTGTGTGTCAAAAACATTCAATAAAGCTCTGTACCGTCTTTGTGCATGTGTAGCTGAACTGCATGATGGGATGTTCCATTGGATTGATAAAAATAAAATAAAAAACATTTCCCAGTATTCAACACCCCCCCCCAGAATGGTGACAAACATGCCGATAGAACTACCCCTTCTTGCTTTTTTTTAATCAGAATTACCTATTGAGAGACTAAAAAATAATTCCTTAGTGCTATAGAGACAATCTAGGCTCCAAGGAGATTTTTATTTTTACAAATTCAAATCATTCCTGTAAAGACTGGTTCTTTTAGTGGAACTGTGAAGAATTATGCTTGCAATAGCTAAAACAGCTTCAGAAGACTAAGACCATCCTGCTGTTTCAGCACTGTGGGGGATTTCCTCCTGGATTTGCCAAAGCCAGATGTTCTCCCCCTGAGTGTGAATACCACTACAGGATACCCACTGCTGCTTGCCAATACATAACCTAGCAGGAAAAGAAATAAAAAAGAATCCTAGGTTCACAAACCTATTGAACACTTAATTAGCATAGTGCCGCACTGCTAACTTCTGGTAATTACATAGTTTTCAACAAGCATTATTAGTATTTGCAGGTTTTTTTTTTTTTTTAATTACCCAATTGGAGGAAGACAATATCAAATATTCTTCACATGAACACATTTTTACCTGGCTTCCCATACAAACATATACAGGAGTATGAATCCCAGGTAACAATTCAATAAACAGCAAATAGCCTTGTATAATCTATAATAAAGGTCTTATGAAAGTGGTTCTATCTATGATGTACATAAGGTTTATGTCCATATTTATTTTCATTAAAATATTGTAAACATTTTCAGTTGTGCTAAAATCCATGTTTGATTGGTTACAACCTGTAACTTTTGTTTTGCTGTGCTTTGGGGATCCGTAACCCCAGGCTCCGTGGTAAAAGCACCACTGTGTGGCCTGCAGACAGTCTGTGGAATGCAGGTTCTCATCTTGGCTGTGTCAATTTGTAGTTTTTGCTAGGGAGCTTTGCATTGGTTCTGCTGGTTTGGTAACACAATTGACTGAGACTGTCTCTATTCACAACACCAGAGTGGCCCCTGCTGGCCAGGCATCCCGTCAGCTTGAGCCAACACCTGCAGGTCTGGCCTTTGTCATCCAGGAAGTTGTTACCTCAGAACAAGGGTGCAAATTTGGCGCTATAGCCAAGGTACCTCTTATAACGCCCACAGCAAAGGTTTTATTAGAAATCACCTCAAAATGATTCAATTGCTGCTAAGGAAGGTATTATTGATTTTGAATATTATTTGTTTATTTAGCAGACGCCTTTATCCAAGGCGACTTACAGAGACTAGGGTGTGTGAACTATGCATCAGCTGCAGTGTCACTTACAATTACGTCTCACCTGAAAGACAGAGCACAAGGAGGTTAAGTGACTTGCTCAGGGTCACACAATGAGTCAGTGGCTGAGGTGGGATTTGAACCGGGGACCTCCTGGTTACAAGCCCTTTTCCTTAACTGCACCACACAGCCTAATTTTGGTTACCAGTACTAGACTATTCAAGTACTCAACCCCCTATTTTATTGTGCTGAGATTCTTTCTTCATTTTTTTAAAAAAATTATTTTTACCTTAATTCAGAGGATTCAAACATTTGAAACACAAATACAAACTGCTGCATCCTGGTACTTTTACTGTAGGTCACATGGTCAGATTGAAGGATGGGTTTGAACTGCAACTGAAGTGATTAGGTACGAGGAAGCAGCAGCAACTTTTCATCAATAGGGTTGTCTTATATTCCAAATGTAAGTATATACAGTAATACAAGCAAACAACAAATATATTTTCAACAGAAGTCCCCAGAGATAATATTTCTAGTGCTAATAAGGGGTAAGAAAAGTTATTTTAAAACACACACAACCATTGCACTATGTGAATCTCTTAACTCTTATTACATTTGGTTATTTCCCTTTATGAATAAAGATAATCAGCATCTCTGGATTAGAGCAGTATGCAGCATCAGCTCTCATTAACAGTACAATCACTATGGTAACAGTCACACAAGAGATAGTGTTGTCCAAAACATGACATCTTGGCGGGAGCACATTCCCAAGAACAGCAGAGGGTAAAAAGAGTGTTCTAGAAGGTGTTTTTTTCCCTATATAGCATATGCCTGCACTGACCAGATTTAAAAGAAAAGACATCAAAGGAAACTCATTAATAATTAATATCCAAATTTTATACGATTCTGTTTCATTTCTGTTAGCGATTGAAAAATGAGTAATTATGAAAAACAAAGATTAATATCCAAGTGGTCTGAAGTCTTTAGTGCGAGAGGTCCCGGGTTCACGCCCATCCTCCGTCTGTGTGTGGATTGCCTCGCCCTGTGTGGTGCGCCTGCCTGCGTTATATGAGATCGCTACAATATGAATAATATTATAGTCCAGGAAGATGCTACTCTCGATGTAATTAGCTACTGTGTTCGCAGAGTCTCCTCCCACTAGTACTAGGCTGTTGCAGTTCTTTGTTTTCTGTAAATCTTCCTTTCTCAGGCTCTTGTGTGCTCCCTTTCCAAGTCAACAGACACACTCCCTAAAAATAAAAAAAATACAAATGCCTGTGTGGCACCATGAGACACTTGTGTGTGTGTGTGTGTGTGTGTGGTGTGGGTGTGTGTGTGTGGGTGGGTGTGGGTGTGTGTGTGTGTGGGTGGGTGTGGGTGTGTGTGTGTGTGTGTGGGTGTGTGTGTGTGTGTGTGTGTGTGTGTGTGTGTGTGTGTGTGTGTGTGTGTGTGTGTGTGTGTGTGTGTGTGTGTGTGTGTGTGTGTGTGTGTGTGTGTGTGTGTGTGTGTGTGTGTGTGTGTGTGTGTGTGTGTGTGTGTGTGTGTGTGTGTGTGTGTGTGTGTGTGTGTGTGTGTGTGTGTGTGTGTGTGTGTGTGTGTGTGTGTGTGTGTGTGTGTGTGTGTGTGTGTGTGTGTGTGTGTGTGTGTGTGTGTGTGTGTGTGTGTGTGTGTGTGTGTGTGTGTGTGTGTGTGTGTGTGTGTGTGTGTGTGTGTGGGGGAGATATTGGGTGGCAGGGGCGAGTTAAAATCATCCCTGTAAAAACATGTGAGAATGTGCTTGGTGTATAAATACGGTGATCACGGGTGTTAGATTAGTTAGTGTTGGAGTTAATGTTAGTGTTGTGTCGCTGTGTCTGTGTCCTGTGCCTTTATGTTCGTGAGTGTTTTTGTGTAGACCTTTTGTTTTGGCCCTTGTGCCTGTTGTTTTGTTTATGTGTTTTGTTCGTGTCCGTTGTGTTCAGTGTTTTGTTTCTTTGTATTTCATTAAAGTGCGCTTTGCCATTAGCACTTACCACCCTGTTTTGTAACATAAAAATTCAGCATCACAAAAAGGGACCCTCAATGGCATATCCAAAGATTAACAATTGCTTACAACATGTGTATGCACAAATCCAATCCTATTTTAATTTCAACAAAAAATATTTTTCATTCCCTTTTAAATTCCTAGTACATAAAAGAGCAATTACTTCTCTCAGAGATAAAAAGAACCAATATTTTACCAGATCACTGGCTATAAGGAGACTATTGCTACCTCTCGTTTTGAACACAGTCACAATCACTGCCAGAAGGCAGCATTTCAACAGGTCATAGAAGAATGCGTGGGATGCTGAAAGGGAACCGTCTCTTACAAGATAAATGTGGCTGTGCTTCATAAATAGCTAAATAATCAGTGTATCTGTTTCCCAGTAAGATCTTATTAGATTTCTCAACAGCTTATACAAGATTATAATAATATCCCTGCAGTCCCTTGCTTAACATTTAAAAGAAAAGATTGAACATATGGATTTGCAGCTATATTAGTGACCCAACACTTGAAATACATCCTGACATTTCACTTTTAGTAGTAATGAAACATGCATTTAAGTTATATAATTTCATTTTTATGGAAATTAAAGGGTACATAAGGACCAGAACTACATTTCATATCACCCTCCTGCTCACATATGTAACTGAGATGGATTTACCAGTGAGCAGGAGGAAAATGGGAAGGTCCATGTGGATACATGGGAAGCCATCTTGAGACGGGGAATGCAATTTAAAAGTTTATATATATATATATATATATATATATATATATATATATATATATATATATATATATATATATATAAATTAATTGACATGTGCAATTCAATAATAATAAAAAAGTCATGTGGAAGATTTTTTTTTTAATGCAGATCAATTCAGCAAATTGTATAATTAGTCCACACATTTTGATTGGCATGCCTTCATAAAAAAAGAAAAATAATGTTAGTGTTAAATCCTAAAAACTGTTTGTGTGATTAGAAATTGCCACATTTAAGTAAAGGTTTGTAAATGAACAAGTAATATTTTTGATGGATTTCTGAATGCAGGTGTACACACATTGACCAGACAGTGACTTTATGGTCATAATTTGCAGAAAGATCAGGTGCATGCATCATCAGCTTTGGCTGAGGCATACACTCTACCTTTTTTGTTGTTGAATTCTACATATGCTGCACTTTAGATGTGTGCATAAAAATAAGTATGCTTTAGTAAATGTACATACTGTTGCTGAAGTGGCACTTGAGTCTCTATTCACTTTAGGCTGAAGAGGTGAGTTTCAATAGTTGAGAATGCAGACTGCTCCCTATGGTAGCTGGCACATGCATCTGTAATAGCCATCTTCCCATTAAAAATAGATAGAAAGCAGTGATATGAGTAACTTGACAGGGTTTCTTGGCCATCTTCCCTCAGAAATACTTTTGTAAAACTCATCTTCTTACTAATTTTTGTTTTTTCTCCTACTTGCCTCATAAACCAATTTCTAATACATCTTCTGACATATTCCCACAAAAAAATCGAAAAATACAAAATTAAATTAAAAAAAAAAAATCTTATACCCATGTAAAGTAGCTGTAGTGTTCTTTGGCTTATGACAGAAACTAGGGATTGCCATCTAGTGTATGGGGGATTTATTGCAGGCAATCATCTCATCTTTTCGATCTTACTTTAAGTACGACCCGGAAAAGGGTCGGTGGGTTTTCTACAGAACAGCAAACAAATACTGTAGGTTTTACATACCTTTAAAAAAATACGTTGAAGTTCAAAAAGACTGCCTCTTTGTGTACACCTGTTGTTTGTTTGTTTTTTTTGCCTATGACCCCCTCCCATGTGTATCAGATTTTTAACATCAAGCAACTGTGGTAACTCGGCTAATAAATGTGCTGAAACTAATACCTGGCGGAGGATTTTCAACTACACTCCCATCAAGAGAGAACGGAAGCGGAAACGTTTCTTGTGAAAATGCTGTATCTCTGACATGGCGTTCTCTTCCTGTTTGATGACGATGAGGGGCATAAGTGTTAATAGGTACAGAAACAGGACACATCAATTTTCAACATGAAGTGAAAAAAAAGCGTGAGTATTTTTACTGTAGATGTGCTGTGTTTTTTTTGTTTGTTTAATGGACACGTGTCATCGATGTTTTTTTTTATTTTTTATAAAATTTTGAAATAACTTTTTTTTGCAATACTAAATTCAAGCGAGGAGGTAAAACAAATACACAGGACACTATTGGGTACCATGCAGTATTACGACTATATCGTTGTATATATCGCCATTTCAGCATTTTATTCTTTTCAGGTTATTATTATTAGCCCAACAACATCAATTATATACCGGTATGAAGTATGATTATTATTATTGTTATTACACGTTAGCGGTGTCTGCACCTGTAGAAAAGTAGCCGCATGAGTTACATAACAGACACAGAATTATTTGCTAACAGTATAGCCAACAAGTACATAGAAAGCAAGTTAAATACAAATAGTCTGGACCAGCATTCCAGTTGATGAAACTTGGGGCCTATGGATCCAGCAGCTACAGTACAGTTACACATATCTGTGGAAACAGACATTCACTGCACTGTAATGAAACGTGGTAGGCACCAAATGACACGTTTCTACAACAGGTCGTAAATTGGTCATGTAAATAATGCCTTTGCTGTAAATTAATTGCTTAATATGACTAAATTGCATAGAGGCAGAATCGCCAGACACCTGTTTTGCCCACCCTAGGTAAGGTATGATTGGATTATTCTTGACAAGTGTACCATTGCAGTGTTAGAAAGTGGTACATCATCATAATACGTACCAAAACATGACTTGTGTAATGTAAGAAAGTGGTGTGCTGTCAGATTTTGGTGCAGGTGCAATCAATTGTGATCTGATGGGTGTTTTGCTATTGTCAAAAAGAGGTACATTTACTGTTAATTATACATTATTTTTTTGCAAACTTAAACGGGAAACAACCAATTTCTCTTAAAGGAAAAAAAACTATTCACGACGAACAAGACAAAATGAAGTCACCGCTAAGTTGCACAAGTAAAAAAAAAAATGTGTGATAAATATTTGCATACTATTTTCTTAATGGTGGAAAGTCTGATGAATTACATTTTTTTTTAAAAATGCAAAAGACTGGAAAATATAAATGCAATTTAAAAAGATGTAAAAGACTGAAAACAACATAAGGTACCAGATTTAAATGGCTGTTTCCCTGCTTTCTTAGCAGAAGTTGTTTTTGGAACAAAGGAGGTCCCAGAGTGTTTCTGATTGGCTATCATAATAGAGCTGAGACACTGTTTTGAAGTGGAGGTGCTAGGCGCTGTCTCCTCTGTGTCAGCCCAGCTGAGTATATTACTATGATTAATTGCTGGAAAACTAGTCAATGTCTCCCCATGTTTGTGCAGACTGAGTGAGTTATCTTTAATAAATTTCCAGACTTAAACAAATTATTCAGAATACTCATCTTAACTGTTAAAATAAGCCAGTATGACCTACACATTAAACAAACAAAAGTTAAAAAACAAGTGTTTTAAGCATTAAATGTTTTGGTTTTGTTTACGCTAATTGTAGCCTATTCCTTAAGTCACTAAAATAAAATTAAACATTTCAGATAGATGCATTCTACTTGCTAATAAGCTGGGAAACACATAACGTAACGTGAATGTTCAAGATGCTTCTAATATATTTTATTGTTATATTGCAGTAATAATGCAACCATCATGTCTGTGAAGTCCATGCTTCGTCAAAGGATTGCAGTTGCCAAAGCTCTCTTAGAAAGAGTTGAAACACTGTCCTGCTCTCACAAGGGTGGTGTAGAAGGCAGGGCCAAGCTGTGCAGTAAGCTGAGGGCCGAGCTCAAATTTTTACAGAAGGTGGAAGTCGGTAAAGTGGCGATCAAGGAGTCCCACCTCCGGAGTACTAATTTGACCCACTTAAAAGCCATTGTAGAATCGGCTGAGAGCCTGGAAGATGTAGTAAGTGTCCTGCACGTCTTCACATATGAAGACCAATTTGGGGAGAAGCAGACACTGGTGGTGGATGTTGTGGCGAATGATGGCCACACTTGGGTGAAGGCCATTGGGCGTAAAGCAGAAGCTCTTCATAATATATGGCAAGGGAGAGGGCAGTATGGGGATAAGAGTATTGTTGAGCAGGCTGAAGATTTCCTTCAAGCCAGCCGACAGCAGCCTGTGCAATACAGTAACCCTCACATCATTTTTGCATTTTACAGTGGGGTCTCCAGTCCTATGGCAGACAGCTTGAAGAAAATGGAGATATCTGTTCGAGGAGACATAGTTGCTGTAAACTCAGTGCTGTGCGTTGAAGAGAGCGAGGAGCTGACAAGTGACAGCAGTTGTGATGAAGCTGACAAAGAGACGATACCTGTTACCAAAGTAGACAGAGACACCATTTTCGCCAGCTTGGCTTTCCCCACTGAAGTAAAAGTGGATGTATGCAGCTGGGTCAATCTAGACATCACCAGTTTAATCACCTGCATGTCAGCACTCAGCCATGGTGGATGTCACTATATATTTAAAGAGAAAGTGTTGACTGAGCAGGCCTCCCAGGAAAGGCAGGAGAAGGTGCTACCAAAACTGGATGAGTTCATGAAAAACAAAAAACTTTTTGCATGCCAGTCAGCGGTCAAAGATTTTCAGACCATTCTGAACACTTTAGGAGGGCCTGGGGAAAAGGCCCGTGCTGCGGAGCTGATCCGGAGACTTAACGTGGTACCGGATGAGCCTTTTGAACGTGCCTTAAGATTGGTGGCTAGCTCCAAGGTCAACAGTCGCTCTGTCACGATCTTTGGGACAGGAGACACTCTGAAGGCAATCACCATGACTGCCAACAGCTGCATCGAACCAGGGTGTCAAATTCAGTGTGTTTATTCATCAACCGAGAGCACTGACTGAAAGCAAGGAATGTAAAGCTACGTCTTTGTGAAAGGACTGCAGCATGAATGTGTGATTACACAAATTTAACAAACAAAACATTGTTAGATTACGAACACTGGTTCTCAAAATAAAATACATAAACTAATAAAACAAAGAAAGGGATATGTGTTCAACAGTACTGTCAAGAGTACTCTGTAGCTCAACAGCACAGACTCAAGTTTCTAAAGTAGTTTTACGTCCCTCTATCACAGTCTGTTGCAAAATGTAAATGCACTTATACACACTTCATTAAGTAAAAATAAAACATAGTATTCATTTTCCTTCTGTTGTACTTTTATTGAAGTATTACTTTTAAAGCGCACAACAATAAAAAGATGACGTAACCTGAATTAAGGAGGGCATCTTAAGTTGAGTTATACTGTGATTTCTGCAGTGCTAATGCCAGTGTTATGGTGTGTTTTTTTTTTTTGGTTTTTTTTTGTGCCTGTCAACTACACTTGTCTCTCAATTTAAAATAAAAGAACATGCTCATGTCGCTAAATAAAATATATCACATGTTCATAACTAATTTAAAATCTATATAGGATAAATAATATAGGATGTCATTGTGCAGTAATATTTTCACTAGAAAGTGGAAAACAGGTTCAATTACTGCAAAATAGCTAAAACACAAATACCTCTCCAGTTTTCAGGTCTACAGAGAAACTGCAGATACTTTAGCTTATCAAATCTAGCAGGCGACCAACAGCATCACAGTTCAAATTCTTATTATTCTTGTGTTTTGTTAAAGTGACTTGAGCACTATTGAACCATAAGCAGAGCAGGTTAATTCCTATTCTGCTTATGTATACAATTATATCAATTAGAAATCAATAGGAAACAATTTCTACAGGTTGTGTGTTGCACATGGTTAAAATAAAGCCAACTTTCTGAAAATAAGCCCTGGGTGTTTTCAGTGTTCTTTTTTGTTTGTTGTTGATTTCATTTATTTTTCTTAACAGTGGCATTGTATGTGGAGACTGTGATTAATTTACCTAAGCACCAGATTTGGGATAGTTTGGACTGAGATGCACGGATTGTGGTGGCCATGGAAGATGCCTAAAGTCTCTGTCATGCTCCTCAAACCATTTGGGCACGGTGGTTGGGTGTATTATCATGAAAATAGTATATGATCATATAGTTTTTCTAGGTGATGCAAAACTTTGGGCCATAGCTGTATATTTGCATTGTATTTTTATGAAAAGGCTAGATGTAATAATACAATACCATACTAGGTTAAAGAAAGTTTTCAGTGTGCATGTCTTCATTTCACCTGAAGTGTTCTCAAGTATGTCTGTTATAAGAGGTAGTGGTTGGTGAGTGACGACACGATAATTGAAGGGTGTAGGCAGTTTCAATGTCTAGGTAATATAACTTAAGAAAACAAATGATAGTATTCTAAGGTGCACACAATACAACAGAAATACAAAAGTATTTAGTACAACGTATTCCAATTTTGCCCCCAAAAAATGTGATGGTGAATAGTGATAAACCACTGGTTTCACAGACCGTGATTACTTCTAACTGGTCTAATTTTACCAAAGGAAAGGTACTCCTCCGAGAGTAGTGTGAATCAAGGTCTAGGAAGCCAGTAATATAATGTCAAAATACACCAAAAGATTATTTTCACCACTGATTCATAATGGACATTGACAAATACAAATATTCTTAAACTAATTACTGTATGTAGAATACATTGTTTTGAAATGTTTTATTGTTTGGGGTCACTCTACTTCCTATACTTTTTTTTCCCAGATTTCTTTTTTCCTCTGGATTTCTTGCTCTTTGCTGATTTTTTCGATCGGCTGCTTCCGGCTTTCTTGTCCTTTGCCTGTGAAGGAGGTCCAGGAACGTATTCAACCCTCTGACCTTGACATTTCTTCTGTCAAAAAGGAACGTAGTATGGTGTGTTTAGAGCCAAGGATTTTTCCATTTGGCGACAACCTAAGCATTTAGTGCAACCTTCTCCCATTTCCAGGAATTTTAGGAAAAAGCCACTGAAATTTTTATGTTTAACAAAAGCACTTCAGTAATTTCCTCCTACATGGAAATCTTTTTTATTGTCAAACAAATATCAAGCTGTCATGTTGAGTAATTTATTTTTAATTTAACAGAACACTAGTTTATTTTTGTGCATACTAGATTTTCCTATGTACATCATAAAATATATCACAATTACAGATCATTTTCACTGTTAGAGTCAACTGACTTTTTAACAGAATAAAGTATACTGTTTCAATGTCTCACCATTGTCTTGTAAAGCCCAATTTGTTTAATTTATTACAAAAATAAGACAATGAAGTATTTCTGATATATTCAAATCTCTTTCCAAATAGGAAAATTAATCAAAACTTACATAAAACCTAAAAAACAAGTTTGACAAAAATAATAATTACGGAATGTGAACTTGGATAAACTTTATTATTATTATTATTATTTATTTCTTAGCAGACGCCCTTATCCAGGGCGACTTACAATCGTAAGCAAATACATTTCAAGTGTTACAGTACAAGTAATAATATTCAGAAATCTTTTAATACAATTCATAGGCAGTTGGGAAAAACAAAATTCATGACCATTGTTATTATTGGAAAAAGTTGCATCAGCCTTTACCTGAAAACATTTGTGACACTTGTCAGGTGACTTCATGACACCAGTGAAATCCCCTCTGCCACATTCTTTACAATATCTTGTCCCACACCATTTGCACATGTAGGTCTGTAGATATAGAACAAGGTTATTGATAGATTAATTCATATACTAGGAGGCTGTGTGGTCAAGTGGTTAAAGAAAAGAGCTTGTAACCAGTAGGTCCCCAGTTCAAATCCCACCTCAGCCACTGACTCATTGTGTGATCCTGAGCAAGTTACTTAACCTCCTTGTGCTCCGTCTTTTGGGTGAGACATAGTTGTAAGTGACTCTGAAGCTGATGCATAGTTCACAATAAACAAATAATAATAATATACGCATTTGCCATTTACATCTAAGGACAACAGAAATTACAATAGGCAGCAGAGTAACCCAAAAATGGCACCAATAACCATAAAACCTCAAGGTGCTCTTAGTCTAGACAGACCAAAAGGCCTTCCACAATGTGACAAGTCATCTCTGTTAGACAACAACAGCATACATGGAAGGTGTTGGAGGTAATCACCAGCATGAAAAATCAAAGTAGAGCAGAGTTAAGGACATGATCTTCTTCAATCTCTTACACTGTTTTAAAATAGCTGATTCCTGTACAAATTATTATACCAAAACCTTTTTTTTTTAAATAACATATCTTGGCATCACTTTAAAACTTCTATTTTTTGCAAGTAGCAACAGGTGCATATAATAATGTGGCAAGGCAGTTTCAAGGTAGAGGCAACTTAAACTAGAATTACCTAAAGTGAAACATAAACAAGCAGGGTTGTCAACAATGTAAACAATGATTTATAATTATGTGTGAACGTGTGGGCCACTACCAATTAAAATGTCGTTTAACTTGTTAATAAAATGACAGATCATATAAAAATGAAAATAAGCAAATATAAAAGTCCTGATTTACGACAGATTTACTTAAACCTGAAGCAGAACGGCTGTCGACTCAAGAGTTATAATTAACATGTATCATTGCACTTCAAAGTTTTGCTATACTTCAGACTGCTGGTTGTTGATCTAATATTCTCAGTAAGTTAAGTCTCTTACCGTGTCGACTGTAGTGCAGCCCCATCTACACATTTTTATTCTCCACGCAGACAATACAAGAATCAACAAAACATTGGAATTCCCGGAGTTTACTGGATTGCCTTTAACATCGTGGATACAAACTTTTGCTGAAGTCGAAATTCTTCATGAGTGTTTTCTGTTGCCCTGGGTGTGTTTACTTAGTTGATGGTGGCGCGGCGGGATTACAACTGTGCTGTTTATTTTTTTATTATTATTTATTTATTTATTTATTTATTTTACTACACCGTTTTGTGTTTTATGATCTCACTATAATTTTCATTAACGATGTAGACATGTTTCCAATTTGCAATTTAATACTGTATTGCAGTATTTTGCTTTAATTTTAAAGGTCATGCTTTTATCAGCAGAGCAGGTATTGTTAGTTTCTATAGTTACATGTTTGCATCTCTACAATGAGATAACAGTGGAAACAAACTGTACAAGTGTTACGTCAATTTATGATACCTGTCAAATTGTCCTACTTTGCCTATTGCGCAAGCCCAGACGTTTTTTCCCTTGCAAACTGAGGACGCCCATCAAAAACCAATACCCAAGTTTGGATATGAAATACTTGTTTTGAAAACTTTACATGTAACTAATTAGTTTTATATTAAATACAGACATCTGCTGTTAACGAACCTATATGATGACTGCATTTTTTTTTTACACTGAAGCATAGCGTTTTCTCGAAGCTATAATATAAGTAACCTCAAGTACACCTTTGTTTTGCCAAGGTAGCATTATTATTATTATTATTATTATTGGTAGGGAAGCTTGTATGTACAGTTTCTACTGTATGTTACGTGTGTTTTACTATAGATCTGTGATCTGTCCTTCAGACAAGACCCGAGGTCCTATTGTAAGTGACTCTGCAGCAGCAATTGTTGATGCATAGTTCACCCCCTAGTCTGCTAAATGACTAATTAATAATAATAATACAGATATTTGCCTAGTGTGTACCGATACTATTTGTCATGTAGATATCAGTTTGAAAATAAGTAATGTTGTACAGAAAAGTAATGTATTATCTTAAGAGCAATTTATCCAATTGTGATGAATCGTGATCGCGGGGTTATTTTGATGTTTTATGGTGATCTACGGTTGCAAGAGTTCCTGCTGATATTTGACCTCCTTTTTCACTGAACGAGCAGCTCACTGGCTAAGCTACTGAAGGCTACGTAAATGTTGGGAACAGATTTTGATAATTCTGTGCATAGAATTCGTTATAAAATTCTATTGTCATATTCCGAAACGACACTTGTGCTCTTGTTCACTTAGTGCTTTCTGAGCATGAGCAAGTTAACAAAGCACACTTCAGTGATCACTACACAGCACACATGGATATACCCCATGCAACCTTTTGCCAGCCATGTATAATGAAAAGTGTGTTTGGATTCTGGTTTCTGTTTTGTTAGTAATCTCCTTGGTGATCTTTCCTGTTTTATTGTCTTCAAATAAAATACCTTAAATGTGCATCCCATTCTGCTGCTTCTGTCAATTTATCTGCTGGCAAAATATTTTCAATTATTATATTTTTATATATACTGTGTATATATATATCTATATCTATATCTATATCTATATATATATATATATATATATATATATATATATATATATATATATATATATATCACAAATAGTTTATTATGCTTTTAATACAAAAAAATGTATATATTTTTGCATTCTTGAAAACAGAATAGTCCGGAGGAAGAGGCAGAACTGAAGATATTGAAGGATCTAGAGAAGTCAGTAGGTCAGACAGCCAAGAAGGTGGAAAAAGTTGATGGCGAGCTAACAGGTTTAAAGAATGTAAGTATCTGTGGTGTAACCATTCACTAATGCCACGATACGATACGTCATGGTCCAGATGACCTACTTGTATGATGCAAAATAAGATCACATGATCATTTAAAGACCTTTTTATTCATATAAAGGAGAGTATTTATTCATACCAACTATAAAACAGATTTTTAATCTTCATTCAAAAACCTCCTGATGAACTAAAATGAGCTCTTGTACTGTATTACAGTACAAACAATGCATACCTCTATTACATTACGATATATCTTGTAAACAAAGTATCACAATTCATAAATACACAAATAATTGTTATACCCTTAGTAAGTTTTGGATTTGGTCAGTGAAGAATTTTTCTGATCTTGGCTAGTAAGATTAGGTTGTTAATCATGGGGGTAAACAAAACAGAGTCTGTAAAATGCACCTATTCTGTACCTATTCTCATACGAGAGTTCCCTCAAACTAAGGTGTCGTTTTAGTTCCCCTGGCTTCAGCTGTAGTCTGCCTGAGGTCACCTGCAGCAGCAAGCAGAGTGACTAGCTTCCCACACTTTGCTACGCCTCTTGTATTGGTCCCATGTGTGCTGTCATAGTAAACGTCAACTGAGTAGCTTTTGAATTCACCGAAATATTTAGTAAGTTTTAGACATGTTTCTATTTTATTATACTGTATATATTTTCAACAGTAGATACTGTTACCATTGTTATTATTATTAAATACATTTGTTTTATTGTAGCTATTTAGGGGTCATCCAAAATGATCATCAATTACAGAAAACTTTCACAGTATGCCAACCCACCCCCCGGACAGAACTTTTATATCTAATTGTATTTTTTTTAAAAAAATTTTAATAAAGTTTACAGAGGTACTGTAAATGGTCCTTTTAATATCACTCATAATATACATTATTTTATTGATACACATTTCATCAGAAAATAACTTGATAGGACCAAGACAGGTTTAAATACACTAAAAAAAATACTCGGAGCTTGTTGATGCTCCATTGTCTTCCTAGTCTCTTGTGTGCTGTGTGAAGGAAGCATGTGCTAACAGGATCTTTTGTTTGATGCTTTGTAAGATTTCAGAAATTACAATAATTTTGTACGGCCACCAAGTTTACTTCTATGAGGTGAGCAAGTAAAAATCGATTCTTAGTCTTTAATTAAAAAAAAAAAAAAACATTCTACAACAAACAAGACGGGGAAATAATAGTCAGGTGGATATATGTGTGTACAATAGCTTGATCAACAGAAGAAAAAAGAGTCACGACATATTTTTTAATGGGTTTACATTTTATTTGTGGTACACAGGGTTTCTTAGCAAAGAATCTTCAGGATGAAGCTTTAAGCAAGCTTGATCAGCGAGTTAAGGTGGCAGCTGAACAGTTTATGAAGATCCTTGAATAGATGGATGCCATGGTAGGTGAATATTGTTACATTATAGTAAAGGAAACAAACATTGTCAAAGAAAGATCAGAACTGAATTTTAAGATGTTAAACTTATTTGATGCAACAAATACTTCAGCTGATAAGTGACAGTAAATTGGACATACGGTATGGAGTGGTTCATTTAAAGCAACTAGAAAATCAAACATTAATGCAAGTTGAGAAAACAAGAAATTCCCATAAGTGGCATAAAGATCACACTTTGAAATGGTTTATAACCCTTTTAATTGCCAGGTACACAATGAATGCCAAATTAAAACAAATACTGAATCTCCTGTGTTTTTAGAGTTTTCCTGAAAATTTTAGCAACTGCAAAATGAAGAAGAAAGGATTGGTTAAAACTGTTCAGGTGAGTCATTAGATATGACATATATTGTGCTTTAAACTGTTTTCTTCCTCTATTCTGTAAAGTACATACATAACTACAGGCAAGCACATAAATAAACTGAAAGGTGGGATCGTCAAACCAACTATATACAATTTGTATACTTTTCATTTCAATAATGGGACATTTCTTTAAAAGCTGGTAGTGCTACAGTATTGTATTTCTTGCCCATTGGCTGCCCTGCTCTCTTCCTGATTCACATTCATACTGAGAATGGTTTCCTGGATTTCATAAGAAAAACATCATCATTTTCAGGTACAAGAAAACATTACAAGGCTTTCCTTTTTTTGGTTGATTATATCCCTACATTCCTCCACACATCCATTTACTACGTTTTGTATTCTTGCCATTACTTTCTTCATATTCTATTTGTTATAGTGCATCTAAAAATGCAGTTTTCTTAATGAACACATTTTAAATGAGTATTTTTTTAATTGTATGATTTTATTTTTCAAGCCTGCCTCGCTCAGTGTGATAAGATAGAAGCAGGCATTTCAGATCATCTTGCAAAACTGCAATCGAAGAACTTCGCGCTGTCTGAATAAGAAAATACCTTTCATAGTAATCTATAGTACATTGCTCTGTGAGCAATATAAACCATATACATTGCTCCTTCTGATGGAGCAGGTTATTTATCTGTAGTAAATTATAAATGTAAGTGCTTTTTATGGACACCAATAAATATTATTCCTGTGTTGACTATATGTTGTATTCTAAATAGAGCTTTAAATTCTGATGGTCAGCATAATAGAGGTGTGGTATCTACTTTGTTACATAGCATCTTTATACAACATCAGATCTAAAAATGACCACCTTGGGCAAGAGCAAGTCATAACTCAAAATGATTTTTTGTTTATTTGATTACTACACACTTTATTTAAAAAAAAAAAGTAACATGATGTTGCTTCCGAGTTATATTTCACAGTCATCATTAATTAAAGACAACCAAGGCAGACAGTGCTCCAAGATAAAATACAGATTTTAAACCATGTGTTGATCTCAATATTTTTGCTGCAAATTAAGTATCAACTAGTTGGCATTTCACAAAATATATTTAGCAACTTTTGAATAAGTGTTATAAAAGCCAGCAATCATAGTGAGTTTTGAGTTATTATTGTTGGAAATCACCAGCTAAGTCTGTAGCTGTGTGGAAAGATCTTCTTATGAAGGTACTCTACTGTGTCATTCCGGTCATGCAGCTTCTCAAACTCATAGAATGGTATCTAGGAAAAGAACAGTGTGATCTAGATTATTCAGAAGAGATACAGTGAAAATTACCCTGAAAATATAGGAATAACCATTTGTTTTCATGTTGCTGAGACATTACGAATGTCCCAGACATTTCAGTTGTGTTTGACATGAAAACTATACAGGCTGTGAAATTTACATGAATAATAGTACACTCACCTGCCATTTTATTATGGAAAGAACTGCAGCCATGCATGCAACATCTGAAAACCTGGGGATTGTTCTGGTCAAAAACTAATGAACTCGTTTTCAGTTTAGTTTTAGACTGTCCCATTCGACATCAACTGCACTATTGAAATGAACGTGCTGTATAAATCTTACTGGAGTAATTATTCATTTTTCTGTAACTAAACTGACAATGTTATGCTCTAGTTGTTTATATTGCTTGCTGCAGCCTAATGTTTTGAAATGAATTACGAAATGACACCTATTTTAAGGTTCTGTTAGCAGTAGTCACAGTTGACACTGGTTTTGTTTGTATTTTCTTTGCTGATCTGTCTTTTAAATTATCATTATATTTTTTTTAAAGCAAAAAAGCCACAATGGTGAAAGACCCATAATCACCAGATGCATTTAACCCTATGCATGAATGTTTTCTGCACAAACAACCATCGCTTGTCCAAGACATACAGTGTTGTAAACAAGACAAACTTTTACCCATATATACAAACTATTACCCATATATACAAACTACTTTTTAACTGTTAAATTAATCTATGGTTTTTGACAAATCCGTTTCCCAAGTGAGGTCAACAACACATACATAAAATAAATGTGCAGGTAGCTTTTCGCAAATTGTAAACAAACATTCCAGTAAAAAAGTTGTGTGAAAGTTAGCTAACAGTTACTTTAAATTCCCGACTTCAGTCTGTGTTCATAGCATAGGCACACACACATTGTAAATAACATACCTGCACAACTTCATAACCCAGCAATTTCAAATGCCTCTTCTTAATGGCCTCCTTCCCAAGAAAATTATGACTATTTGCACAAAACCTCTTCTGACCATCAATACACACAGCAATCCTGTAGATTAAAATGATTGTGAATTAATAATAATATATTAACATGGTTACTGCAAGTCATGGTGACTACAAGAAAAGACAACCATAGGTCTTTCTGATTCACAGTCACCAGGGTTTGAAATTAGCACCTGCAAAATGCAGGTGGATTTGGTCTGGGGATCCATTTCACATATGAATACGTCCCAGCGGCACATCCGCTTTTCCTGCTGTTTTTTTTCTTGGTGCCCATAGGACGGGGGAGGTGGGGGAGCTGCAGGTGGTGCAGCCGCACCCTCAGATGCCAAGGGAGGGGTGCTGTGCTGTGCAGCTGCTCTCACAACTTTTCTCTAACCTTAGTTTATGTAGGAGCATGGTTAATCTGCACTTCCTGCAATAACGTCATGAATCAATTGTTTCAACCAATTAACATTGCCATGTGGAGGCTGGCATTTAGTGTTTCAATCATTTAGCATTAAGCATTGCCATGCGAGGGCAAGTGTTTATTATTTCAACCTATCAGCACCAAGCATTGCCCTGCGAGAGCGTTTACTTGCAAAACGTCTCTTAACAAATGGTTTCACTGTGATGACTGGGCTCAGCAATGTCTGATAAAAAACATTCTGCAGCACATTTAAAAAAAACCCAAGTAAAGAATATGTTAACTGTTAGCATATGTCACTATATCTATCAATAAACAAGCCACTTCTGTGATCCTTTTCACTTTTAAGCAGCAATCCACCAAATTGTTGAATTTATTTAATTTAATTTAATTAAACCAAAGTTGTGTAAAGTAGTGTATTTTTAGTGCTGCTGTCTTCTCTGTCTCTGTGTATTATTTATTGAGTTCATAGTATGCCTTTTTGTAATGGTTACTGTACCATTACATTTGTTTTAATCAACACACATGAAAACTGAAATAATCAATGTTAAGATGTAGCCATGGCATAAAGCCTCCAGTAGTACATAGTTTCTGTAGCAGCATTTCATAGTATTGATTGAGTTACAGTAGTGGCAAACACAATTTGAAATGGTTTATTTATGTGCTTGTTGATTTGAATACTTTAGTTCCTGTAGGTAATGTTTTTATGTTCAGTTAAAGATGGATTAATGTTTTATTTCTGTGCAGTGATGGCACAGCTTTAACATTCTGCTACTTTTTTTAAAAAAGTAGATTTAATTCAAGGCTTAAGCTTTTGCAGGTCTATTTATTACAGGTGCTGCACATGTTTGAATACTAACTGTTTCTGAATAATTATTGCAACAGCATTCTGCAATGAAATGTATACAACTCTTCGGTTTGTCAATATAGCTATTAATGAAATGTGTTGAATGATATAATAAAATCAGCTTTTTAGTGCCGAAGATTAATAAAAAAATACTATATTTGAAATGTACTATTTAAAAAAAAAAAAAAATAGGATGAGACAATGTACATTTTTAGTATGTGGCATTTTATTTTATGTGACATATCGGTTAGCTATCGTTTAGTGACGAACAGTATATTTCAAGCTAACAGTCAAGGGGGACATGCTTAGAAATTAGTCCCACACAATCATGGTTTGGGTTCGGATTTTTTTCTAACTCTTTATGCCATGTTCAATAGTCATAATTGATGTCATTTTTACATGTTCCAATAGTTGCCTGTTTTTGCAGTTTCTCTTGTTCCTTTTAATATATTAAACATTGATTGCAACACAACTCTGCATTTTAGGTGAACAATCAACAACTGTTATACTGGGCCAGCAGAATGTGTGTGGGCTGGTGGATTTTTCCATTCAAGCCTTGACTGTCACTTACACCTTATCCGCACTACTTTATTATTATTAGTATTAGTTTATTTAGCAGACGCCTTTATCCAAGGCGACTTACAGAGACTAGGGAGTGTGAACTATGCATCAGCTGCAGAGTCACTTACAATTACGTCTCACCCGAAAGACGGAGCACAAAGAGGTTAAGTGAAGCAAAGCACGTCAACAGCAACACGTGTTGGGACTTCATGACTGATTTTCAAAACATGCTGATTGTGCATTAAGGAACACAAAGTGTGAATAGGGTATACATGAGGCAGGTGTTAGATATGACATACCAATACTAATAAAACTTACACTTATACATTGCCTTTCATCATAAATCCTCCCAAGGCACTTTCCAATAAAACCTTAAAAACTTAAACTTTGGAGTTAAACACAGAAACAGAACAGCTATCTTTTTAGGCAGCAAATTCCAAAGGGTCAGAAATCAATCCATTTCATAGACTCATTGTGTGACCCTGAGCAAGTCACTTAACCTCCTTGTGCTCCATCTTTCGAGTGAGACGTAATTGTAAGTGACTCTGCAGCTGGTGTATAGTTCGTACACCCTGGTCTCTGTAAGTCACCTTGGATAAAGGCGTCTGCTAAATAAACAAATAATAATAATAATAATAATAATAATAATAATAATAATAATAATAATAATAGTTGCTCAATAGATTTATAGTGGCTTAGTCTGCCCTAGCCATAACCCCTGCAACCTGCTGAAAAATAATCAGGTTTCATGGTTTCTAATAGTGACTCTAAAACGCAAGTGAACACTCAATGAGTTTTTCTAAATTTCTGAACACTCTTACCTCTTATAGACCTCCTCATGGTGGGTAGCTGGTAACACATACCCTTCTTCATCAAGTTTTATTTCCACATCTGAGAAACAAAAAAAAAAGGAAACTAAGGATTACAGGTTAATGTGATCATCATTAACAATCAATAACACAAGGTAAAAAGTTTGAAGTCTTCCAACGAATGCATATGAATTTCTATTCCTCAAATGTGTGGTAATAGCATGTGTTTATGGTGGTCCACTTGCTACAATTACAAATATCAACATAAGTTAGTAATTAACTAAAATGCATTACCTAGGTTTATTAATCCTTAAGTTTAATATTGCCTCTGTGTTCAATTATTATTCTATTATTTAAAAGGAAAAGTCACCATCACAGTAGTGTTTTTACTTTCTTTTATCTAATGCTTAACACAGTACCTAAAGTGTAGCAGTATGGTGTCAACACTCGGGAAGCAAAGTAAATTCTAGCCCCTAGAAGGTCAATCAGTCCAGTTTTCACCCGGTTGTAGAGATGCCCATCCACAGGGCTCTCCAAAGATCGTCCCGGG
Source organism: Acipenser oxyrinchus oxyrinchus (assembly GCA_030684275.1). NCBI lineage: Eukaryota > Metazoa > Chordata > Actinopteri > Acipenseriformes > Acipenseridae > Acipenser > Acipenser oxyrinchus. The sequence continues at coordinate 53,717,997 of CM060250.1, forward strand.
GTCTGAAAAGATTTCACCCGATACTTGGAGTGGAGCTTGGGACCCTGAAAAATAAAATACATTACGTATTTATATTTAAATATAGGGAAGTAACTAGAAATGGGAGTTGTTGTGAACAGAAACAAAGCACCTCCGGTAGAATGGAAAAATCCAGTGGCCAATTAAAGGGTTAATTTTTACTGGACAATACTGTAATGCAACTTACCGACTATTGTCTCTATGCAGCTGTTTCTTCAAAATTAGCATGACAGCCATATGAGGTTAGGTCAATGCTATGGTCAGCAACACATTTAGCATAAAGGGTTTACATAACCCAGCAAATATGAGGTCACCACCTCCAATGGTTTCTGAGAGACCTTGACACTGGTGGCAGCAGCTTTGCAAGGAAACTGGCAGGAAAGGGTTATTTTTAATTTACAACACCTATAATAGAACCTGACAGGGAATCACAGAATCCATATGTGTATCGGACATGAAGCCAATATCTTGAATCGTGAGGTCTATATCAGAAACTAAAAACGCAAATGTGTTTTCAGAACATTGAAAATATGAAATTGCCACCTAAAGTTATGCTAAGCTTTCAAAAACATTCCATACATTTTCTCTGCAAAGTTTTAAAAGAAATACATTTTAGCAAACAGGTTTTTTGGTTTTAAAACACAGTACTTGCTACTACACTAGGTTAAAGATAACTGTAAGCTATGCTTTTAAACTATCTTGCACTTCCTGGGTCATTTCATCTGGAGGTTGAAACTGTCCCCACCCCTTTCACTGGCTTCTTTCCAGTCAATAACCAATCACCTACCTCTCCTACGGAATGACATACTTTTAGCCAGTAACATACTCTGACCCAAAAGACACTAAAGGGATGAAATGAACAAGTCAAGCAGTAACCGACTTTCTGGAAGGTCAGACAAGAAAAGCAGATGTTCTTTAACCTAGTGTAGTACAATAAGTGTGTTTAAAAATGAAAATGTATGTTTGCTATGACGTGTTCCTTTAGAAACTAGTACATAGTAGACATATGGAGCTAGTGGAAGTGAAAAACGGCTAAGACTTATGGAATTATTTTGTCAGCTACAATTAATTACTTTAAATGGTTTGTGACAGAGTAGTAGTAGGTGGGACAGTGGCAGGTTTGCAAACCCATATAAGCTCCCCTCACAATAATGCTTAATTACAAATAGTGTTCACTATAGTTACAAAAGTGAACAATATATATATATATATATATATATATATATATACAGTGCCTTGCGAAAGTATTCAGACCCCTGACCAATTCTCTCATATTACTGAATTACAAATGGTACATTGAAATTTCGTTCTGTTTGATATTTTATTTTAAAACACTGAAACTCAAAATCAGTTATTGTAAGGTGACATTGGTTTTATGTTGGGAAATATTTTTAAGAAAAATAAAATACTGAAATATCTTGCTTGCATAAGTATTCAACCCCTGTGCTGTGGAAGCTCCCAGTTTACACCGATGAAAGAAATTGCCCTAACGAGGACACAATTACCTTACCATTGGCCTCCACCTGTGAACCATTAAAGTTGCTGTCACATTTTGTGGATAAAAACCCCACTGTTGAAGGATCATTGGTCAGGCTGTGAATCTGAAGGAAAATGAAGACCAAAGAGCATTCTACAGAAGTTAGAGATAAAGTAATACAAATGCATAGATTAGGGAAAGGGTACAAAATAATATCCAAGTGTTTGGATATCCCAGTGAGCACAGTTGGATCAATAATCAGGAAGTGGAAGCTCCATCACACCACCCAGGCACTGCCAAGAAAAGGCCGTCCCTCAAAACTCAGCGCTCAAACAAGAAGGAGGCTTGTGAGAGAAGCCACAGAGAGGCCAACAATCACTTTGAAGGAGCTACAGAATTCAGTGGCTGGGAGTGGAGTAATGGTGCACCAGTCAACCATATCAAGAGCTCTGCATAACACTGGCCTGTATGGGAGGGTGGCAAGAAAGAAGCCGTTACTCAAAAAGTAGCATCTGAAAGCACGTCTGGAGTTTGCCAGAAAGCATGAGAGTGACCCAGCTGCGATGTGGGAAAAGGTTTTGTGGTCAGATGAGACCAAGATAGAGCTTTTTGGCCAAAACTCAAAGCGCTATGTATGGTGCAAACCTAACACTGCCCATGCCTCAAGACATACCATCCCTACAGTGAAGTATGGTGGTGGTAGCATCATGCTGTTGGGATGCTTCTCATCAGCAGGGACTGGGCATCTTGTTAAAATTGAAGGAAGAATGGATGGAGCAAAATACAGGGAAATACTGCAAGAGAACCTGCTTCAGTCCGCTAAAAAACTGAAGCTTGGGAGGAAATTCACGTTTCAGCAGGACAATGATCCCAAGCACAAGGCCAAAGCAACATTGGAGTGGATCAAGAACAAAAAGGTGAATGTCCTACAGTGGCCCAGTCAAAGTCCTGATCTCAATCCCATTGAGAATCTGTGGCACTATTTGAAAATTGCGGTCCACAAGCGTTGTCCAACCAACCTGAACAACCTGGAGCAAATCTGCCAAGAAGAATGGGCCAAAATCACTCCGACACTGTGTGCAAAGCTGGTACATACTTACCCCAAAAGACTTAAAGCTGTTATTGCAGCGAAAGGTGGCTCTACCAAATATTAATGTGTGGGGGTTGAATACTTATGCAAGAAAGATATTTCAGTTTTTTATTTTTCTTAAACATATTTCCCAACATAAAACCAATGTCACCTTACAATAATTGATTTTGAGTTTCAGTGTTTTAAAATAAAATATCAAACAGAACGAAATTTCAATGTACCATTTGTAATTCAGTAATATGAGAGAATTGGTCAGGGGTCTGAATACATTTGCAAGGCACTGTATATATATATATATATATATATATATATATATATATATATATATATATATATATATATATAAAGTTTGAGAAAAAGGAAAACTGCTGTGTACCAAAATGATCAATAAGAAAATAGAAAAAAAGAGAAAAGGATATATTTCAGGTACTTAAAGAGGTAGAATAATTGATTACAAATCAATTATCAGGACGTTTCGGACTACAAGTCCTTCATCGGCTGAATACAAAAAAACAGTGCTTTAAGAAGTTGATAAGAAACAAACAAGTAGTCTTTTAAACATAATTCCAGAATGTTGATGATGTTGATGATGAAGACGATGATGACGATGATGATGATGACCTCAGAATAGAATGTTCATTCCAAATGGCTCCAAAGTGCCGAGTTTGAAAATAAGTTCACATTCCTTTTGTTTCCTGAAAGCATTAGTTCCATAGCATTGAACCATCCCACAAATTGTGATGTCTTCTATAGTGTGGTCATTTCTGTTAAAATGTCTGGCGCCAGGAAAGGTAGAGGTGTTAATTTGTATACTTCTCAGATGTTCCACGAAGCTTTCAGCCAAGCGTCGTTTTGTTTCACCAATATACAGCTTGTTAGATTTGATGCAGCCAATGCAATATACTATTCCTTTACTAATGCAAGTAAAAGTATCATGGACAGTACATCAGGATTTTGCTCCCTTAACTACTGTGTTGCTGTGAATATATTTACAAGTTGCACAACGTGACCTATTGCATGGAAACGTACCCTTAAGACTGTCCAGATTGGGTCGAATGTTACTGTGGACCAGATGCTCTCTTAGATTTTTGTCTCTTCTGTATGACATTAGAGGAGGGTTATTGAAAATAGGAGCTGTAGAAGAATCACCTTGAAGAATGCTAAAATTTCTTTGTATGATGTGTTGTACTTTATTGGTCATAGGATGATAAGTAAGAACAAGGGGAATACGATTGTTGGTATTCTGTGTTTTGGTTTTGTACAAAATATATATAAATTTTAGCTGTTCTAATACTACAAACTTTACATATTAATATGTACATATTAAGAGTTTGTTATCAATAATGTTTTTTTTTTGTTTGTTTGTTTTTTTTAAAATAGGATTTGAGTGCATATTTGTGCAGCCAGATATACTGTTAGGCTACTTGTGAATAAAACCATAGAGTAGTTGCTATAGCTGCTGATTAACAATATTTTCGATTGAGTTTAAAAAAAAAAACTATTTGCTATTCTAAATTTAAATAGATACAGTAAGAACAGCTAGGAAGTAGACATTGACAGACTGCGTTCAGTGTGTGTACAATAAGAACGGAGATTTTCTTCCGTCAAGCAGGAAAAGGTCAATAATATCAGAAATGAGTACAGGTCTGCAGGACTTTTTTTTTTTCAGGCGGATTGATTTGGAACGGTGAATAAACAAAGTTTGAATGGTTGTTCAGCCATAGGCATCTACTTACATATGCGTTTTCATAACTCTGCGATGTTGTTTGGGAAGAAAAATAATAATAATAATAATAATAATAATAATAATAATAATAATAATAATAATAATAAACACAGCAATAACAATAGGCATCCCAGCCTTTGGCTTGGATGCCTAATAATGTTAATTATAATTAATACAAATTTAAAGACAGAAGTAAAAATGATGTCACAATATATAGAACACCATTACATTATTACATCATGTAAGAATAAATCATGGATTTGAATATAAACAATAACAAGTTGTTGTCATGCCATCAAAAACCTATAAATATCTACAATGTTTCTGATACAACATATCGAAACGTTGGGCAGCTGGCTCTTTGAGATATATAAATATATATATCAGCGGTGGCCAATATGTGGATCGCAAAAGATTTTCGGGGGATCTCGGGACAAATCAGAACAAGCACTAGCATATAAGCAGACAACAGTTTTTGTTTCAGCTTATGGGCAGAGCCTTCTGTGTCGTCCAGTAGCACAAATGAAAATATCCCAACAGTGTCTGCACATGAGACTAACAAAATGCTTGTGCGAACGTGCATTTTAATTTAGGCGCACGTATGCGACTAGAAATTCAAAAAGGTTGACTATAAACAATAAACGTGATTTATTTTTTCAGCTGAAAAGTATAAAAGAAAAGAAAAAAAAACCTCACAGTCAGATCTAAACTCATAGCTCAATCATAATGTACTCTGGGAATGTAGTTTATTGGTGTCCACTGCCCACTGTTAATCACACATTAAAAACTACAAATCCCATACCCCGCCAATTTCACTGATTTATCAGTGTGATGGCTACTTGTTTCCAGACCGTTTGTCAAAACAAGATGAGGAAAATAACACATTCATATATGTTGGCGTCTTTACAAGAAATGAGCAATGCAGGTATGTCAGAAGATGAAAGCGAACAGGGAACCCGAGTTAGTCACAGCGTGTTCACAGTTGTAAAATACAAGTTAAACCAACAGTGGCTAAAAGACTTCCCCTGGCTAAAGTTTGACATTGTTAAAAAAATCCATGTTTTGCACGTTTTATCAGGATGCAGGGGAACTGATGGCAGGCAAGACTGCATTTTTAACAGGGAGCCAGAAGTTCAAACATGAAAATATTTTTTAAACGTATTGTCATTTTGTTGATCATTAATGAACATTTCTGTACTGTGGGTGTTGTCGAGTGATTGAAAAACGAGAAATTTTGTGTTTGAATTGAACGTGATGGTCTCGAAGAGTCGAATGGGTCAAAGTTCAAATGTATGTTCCTCTAGAGGAATTATCAGTTTTTGACGTCACCACTGTAGTATTATCACTTTTTTTTTCGAATGGCTCTATATACAGTGCGTGAAAAAGTATTTGCCCCGTCTGAGTTTCAGCATTTTGCACATTTTCACATTGTATTTGGTCAGATTTTTTGTGGGTTCTAGCAGTATATAGAGAGTCTGAGAGAAAAATGACACCAAAGTTTGGTGCTTCTTTCATTTGTTTGGTGTGCAAGGTAATCAAGCATGCAAACTTCAAGTGTGAAAAGTTATTGCCCCCGCCCCTAGTTAACTCAACCCAATTAAAGGGATAATTAGGGTCAACTGTTTGAGTACTTTGGTTAACAACCAGGCCTGATTTGGGCCAGCCCTGCCCAATATAAATCTGACTAACTTTGGCCCTTACCATCAGAGTGAAGTTGTCAGCACACAGGTTCTAGAGGCACATCATGCCACGAACAAAAGAAATTCCTGAAGACCTCCGGAAAAAAAGTTGTTGATGCCTATCAGTCTAGAAAGGGTTACAAAGCCATTTCTAAGGCTCTGGGGCTCCACCGACCCACAGTCAGAGCCATATTGTCCAAATGGATAAAGTTTGGGATAGTAGTGAATCTTCCCAGGAGTGGCCATCCTGCCAAAATCTCTCCAAGAGCAAGGCGTAAAATCGTCCAGGAAGTCACAAAGAACCCTCAAACAACATCCAGGGATCTGCAGGCATCTCTCGCCTCGGCTGAGGTCAGTGTTCATGACCACCATCAGAAAGACACTGGGCAAAAATGGGATTCATGGCAGAGTAGCAAGGCGGAAACCATTGCTCACTAAGAAGAACATGAATGCTCGTCTCAAGTTTGCCAAAAAGCACCTGGATGATCCTCAAGAGTTCTGGAACAATGACCTATGGACAGATGAGTCAAAAGTGGAACTTTTTGGCCGACATGGGCCCTGTTATGTCTGGTGAAAACCAAACACTGCATTCCACAGAATGAACCTCATACCAACGGTCAAGCATGGTGGTGGTAGTGGTGGACAGGTGGTGGACAGGTACTTTATGGAGTATATGGGCTCAAAATGGGCCCTTTGTGAGCCTCCAGTACAACATTAAGGTTGCATTCGGGGAGAACAGTCCTCCTGGGAGGACGTAATCGCCAAACATCTTTAAGAAATCGGATAGCCAAGAAATGTGCACCCGGAGACACCGAATCTACGGGGGCATGGCACGCAGAAATAGCCGCTAAATACACCTTCAAAGTGGAAGGTGGCCTACCAGCATCAAGTAGTTCTTGAGACACAGTCAGCCGACAGTGTCTGTCATGTTTGGTATTGAGGTGGAACGCGTTGAGCCACGCTTGTAGCGGGCGCATGCGAAGCAGACCCAGCTAAATGGCCGATATGGTTGCGGCCATCAGACCCAACAGTTTCTGGTACAATAGGAGGGTGCCAGGTGATGCCTGTCGAAACAGGGACAGGCAAGCCTGGATAGCTCTGTCATAACCCTGGATAACTCTGTCATCTGACATCGTACCAGAGTCCAGCTGGAGCCCCAAGTACGTTGCGCACTGCACCGGTGTAAGCCGACTCTTTGCATCGTTGATGGTGAGGCCCATTCTCTCCAGATGCTCTGTCACGACCGCCGTGCGGGCCACAGCTCCCTCTCGCGACTGATCCCCTGCAACCGCAGGGGGGCAGGATAGTGTCCACGCACTTTGAGAACGTACAAGGAGCTAGGGAGAGGCCGAAAGGCAGCACAACAAACTCGTAAACGCTTCCCTGAAAAGAAAAGCGGAGATACTTCCTGTGCTCTGGATGAATGGGAACATGAAAGTACGTATCCCGTAAGTCCACGTTGGTGAACCAGTCGCCCGGCCAGACAGACTGGAGAATGTGACGGCGAGTCAGCATCTGGAACCTCCTCTCTTTAAAGAACTTGTTGAGAAGCCTCCGGTCTAGTATGGGGCAAAAGCCGCCATCTTTTTTGGGCACCAGAAAATATCTTGAGTAGTACCTCTCTCCGTGGGAGATGGGGTCTACGAGATGAATGGCTAAATTGCACAGCAAGGCGGCCACTTCCTTCTGAAGTACCGAGGCCTGGAGAGGGTCTGTCATGAAAGTATTCGTGATGCCTCGAAAGGGAGGAGGTCACAAGCGGAACTGAATAGCGTAACCGTCTTGCACGGTGGCAAACACCCAGGTGTCTGAGGTGCAAGTGCGCCAGTAATGCCGCTGTTGTGCCGAAAGGGGGGTCTGAGACCACCAGCCTTCAGGGGCCCTGCTTGGGCTGCTGAGGTTGCGGCAGGGCAGTTTGTGGTGGCTGTCTAGGGAGTTGGCCCTGGAAACACCTCCTGGGATGCTAGTGTGTGGGCTGGCCACGTCCTGCGTTCCCTCTGCCTGCCGGTTGGGCCCAGTTGTTTCTTCTTGTGTGCCCTGTAGGCGATGGCTTAGGTCAGCCAGCAGAGCCGTGGGGACTGGAACTGTCCTGGTGACAGTCGGCATCGGAGGAGCACGCCAGCGGTTCGACCTGCCCCGCGCGGGGAGGGAGGAACGCATTCCCGGTGCGATCTCTGCAATATCTCCTCCACGGCTGGCCCAAAGGTTTGTCCCGGGGAAATAGGCGCGTCTAGCAGCACGGCCTTATCCGCGTCAGGAACTTTGGCTTGTGACAGCGACAGCTGTCTACGAGCCACAATCAAGCTAGCAAGGCTCCGGCCAAGAGCTTGCCCTTGGAGACCGGAGATCTGCAGCAGCGTGCTGGACAGGAGATGTCGCTCCGTGGCCACTGGCTCAGGGAGCGGGGCCTCGCGCAGTACACCATCCATATAGGCCGTCAGCACGCATGCCGTGTTTGACAGGCGAGTTGCCTGCACCTTTGCTGCATACGTCCGCTTGAGGTGCGTTTCTGTCACCCTGCATTAAGGGTTCGGGCACGCCAGGTCTCTAGCCAACCCACCCAGCGGTGGGGCCTTAACCAGTGCCGCAATGGTGGAGTCTACTGGGGGGAACCCCGCTAGGCCCATCTTTTCCACGTCTTCTAGAGAGGTAAGCGGTGCAGCCTGTTTTAGCATGCTAGGAAGTCTGGGAAGGCCAGGAACTTTTTTTATTTTTTTTTATTTTTATTTTATAAATTTAGTCGTTGCCAATTATTTTTTTTATTATTTTCTCCCAATTTGGAATGGCCAATTATTATTAACGCTCAGCTCACCGCTACCACCCCTGTGCTGACTCGGGAGGGCGAAGACAAACACACGCTGTCCCGCCAGCCGACCGCTTTTTTTCACACTGCGGACTCACCATGCAGCCACCAAAGAGCTACAGCGTTGAGCGCGGTGAGCCGAGGACACCCTGGCTGACCTAAACCCCTCCTCCGGGCGACGCTTGGCCAATTGTGCACCGCCTCCTGGGAGCTCCCGTCCACGGTCGGCTGTGGAATAGCCTGGACTCGAACTGGCGACGTCCAGGCTATAGAGCGCATCCTGCACTTCACATGGAGCGCCTTTACCGGATGCGCCACTTGGGAGCCCCCAAGGCCAGGAACTTTTGAGGGCGAAGAGCCATCGCCTGCATCCGGGATAACAGACTGGTGTGGTTTTGGCACTGGCGTCCAGAGGACCTGCAGGAAGGCTGCAGCGCATCCCACCACTGCCAAAACTGAGCTAGACAACGGGGGAGCACTGGCTTCTGAGGCTACCTCAAACCCAGGTTCTTCCTCAGCAAGGGGTTCGAGCTCCCCTCCTACTTGCATGTCAGAGGAGGAGGCCCCATCCCCAGAGACCGCTATAGAAAGTGTGTCGTCTTGGCACGCGTCTTCCCATCCACCCTGATCTCCCCTGGGGGAGGGGGGTATGGCAATTGAGGCTGTGTAGCTGGGACTGTTTGGCCAAGAGCTGCAGGACCTGGGCCATCTGGGCTTTGAGGTCCATCATGTCCCTCGCCTGCTTCAAACGCTCCACCCTTCACGCCTGCGGTGACGGGGAGCGACTACAGGGGCCTCGCATAGGGGATGTCCAGCAGGGGTCCTGGGACAGGTCATGGAGGAGGGGCTCTGCAGGCCATCTCCCTCTCAAAGGCCCAGGTGGCATGTTGGACACCCAAGCACCGCACATAGAGGGTATGCTTAACCTGTGGGATATTTGCATTGCAGGCCATGCAGGGGTGGAACCCTGACTTGCCTTACAGGAGTCTGGTGTTCTGCAACGGCTGTGCACCGAACACCGCTTGCACTGGTCGTAACGGCGCTCTAGCACTGATTAATTGTGCAGCGCCATTGCGTTCACCCACTAGCACTGTAGTGGGGGGCACCAAACACTGTGCACACCATGCACCGTGCGCACCATGCGTACCGAGCACCGTGCGCACCGAGTACCGTGGGAACCGTGTACCGTGCAGCACCATATGCCCGTGCACTAATCTACATTAGACTAATCTAGCACCATGTGCACCGTGCGTACCGAGCACTGTAAGCACTATGCGCACCATGTACCGTGAAGCACCATGCGTTCATGCACTGCCACTCTTTCAATCAGCCGATCACCATGTGCATCGTGGAGCACCGTGCGTTCTAGCGGTAGCGTTGAGCAGTGGGCACCAAGCACCAGGTGCACCGTGCATACTGAGTACCGTAACAGTACGTGCACCAAGTACCAAGCAGCACCGTGTGCTCTAGCACTAGCTCTGTAGCAGTGGGCACCAAGCACCGTGTGCACCGAGTACCAAGAGCACTATGTGCACCGTGTACCGTGCAGCGCTGTGTCTGTGCGCTGACGCTGCAGCGCTTGGCACTGTGTGCCATATGCAATGAGCACCTTAGCACCAAGATACCGGGTACCAAGGGCTATGCGTGCGCGCAGTACCGAAGCACCGGGGGCAGCTATACAATTGTGCCTACCCTAACCGCGGTCACACCCTGGTAAGCGAGTATCATGCACCAGGAGCACACAAGGGTCGAAGCCGCGGTGGGCGAGTCGGAAGCGGACAGAGAAAACCGTGGTAGAATAGATAGGGGAGAGCACACTGTTTGTTTACAAGGCCCGACTCACCAAGGTGGGCGGGCCTACGCAGCCAGTGAGGTCTACTCAACAGCGGGGATGCGGCAAGGACTAGCCCCATGGAGGAACTGTGTACTCTCAAGAAAGAAATAGACAACCACTCGCGGGTGACTGCACAGGCAGTTGCTCACACACGACAGACAGATAACAAAGAGCAGCCTACCACGCAAGCAAGGAGGCCGCTGAAAGACAGAAAAGCGAAAGGCTCGGTCTTTTCAAAGTCGTTGATTCCGGGAAAGTGGCGAGCCAGCTTTCACAAAGGGAAATACAATAGACTCGATTCTACTCAAAAAGCTCTTTTCTATCAACACGCTCAGCTCAACACAGAGGTCTTACCGTACTGTATTGAAGAAGAAAGAGAAATGGCTTCATCAGGAGAACGGTTTCAATCCCTCGGTGGGTGGGACCGAGTGCATCATCCCAGGAAGGGGCCTATCGGCAGCTCTGGTATAGAGAGCTTAGCAATTACCTACCCAATGGGCAGGCATATCCCATACATAATGTCGTTGGTGGTCGTCTTTGAATTGAAAGGGAACTGTCTGTCACTCTTACTATAACGGCACTATCGTGCCGTTACAATATACTTTAAAACGCCACCATTATTGCTCTCACTACAACATGCACGGTACAATGGAGAAGAAATAATAAATTCAAAATAAAGACATTGTTCAAAGTCTTCCCCATTTTTCTTTTTTAGACAAGATGAAATTCAAAAGGTGTTTGTCCATGTATCTGGTGAAGTTCTCTGGTTTCTCCCACTGAACACAAATACGACTTTGTGAGGTTTAGATCAGCAAGTGTTTTTTTCATTGTATTTTCATTTTTTGTCTTTCTTTTTTTAAAACCTCTCCATAAATTCTTCTGTTGCTGGTCTGAACCTCCCTCTTTCAGAGTTTGGTTGAATATCCATCTCTTTATTTTGGATGTATTATTTCTTCTCCGATGTACAGTGCTTGTTGTAGCGAGAGTGATAATGGCAGCAGTTTGTTTTTAAATGAAGCTGCTGACCAGGAAGCGTCATGATATAGGCACATGAATATTCTAGGAATATATTTTTTGCACGTTCCTACATATGTACAGTACATGAAGATTACATGGACATATTTTTTCCAATATAGCATTTAATTTCTAGGGCAATACAGAATATCTACATTTGTAAACAAGACGTAGCTTCTCTGTCCCTTACCTCATAGAAGGGGCACTCTAGTTTCACAGTCATAAAGAGCTGTGTCAGCTGCGCAAGCACAATCCTGTCCAAGCCAGTTCCTTGTGCTATAATGGAAGAAACATAATAATTAACATAACATGATGTCTAGTGAAACTTGCAAGCAATTTGGTTTGTATCAACAATGCAACCTCCCAGACTATGCCTTTTACACCACTTCAGACATAAGGTAATGAAGTAGTCATGTACAGTAATCCATTCCCCACAAATCATTAGCTTCAGCCTTGTCACTGTTCCATTAATATATACTAGGTGCTGGTGTTGTTTAGATGTTTAAAATCATTATCACTGCCAAATTTTCATCTGATAATGTTAGACACATTAATAATAACCTTATAAAGAAAGAATTTGGATAACCCCTGTAATATCTTAAGTATAGCCTACATTTTGCAGTTTAGCTCTCTCAAAACAGATGTTGTACACCAAACTCTGGACTCAAATTTTTGGGGGAAATCTGAACATTTCCCTGTGTGTATGGATTTGAGAACATTTTTATTGGTTTATTGGATAAAAACACTGTATTCATGCCCATCTTTAGCAGTTCATACAGTCCATTTAATCTATACTTAGTGCATTTAATTTGTCAATTGAACCTCAGCAAAATGTACTAAATCCACCAATAAAAGTATTTCTCTTTTTCTCACTGCAATAATTAAGTATGTAGCTTTGTTTTCTAGAGATCGACACTTTCCCAATTAATTGGAGTAGTATAACTATTTTTTACACACTCTTTCCCCCATAGACACTTCACATAAAGCATAGAAGACAGAAAGACCAGCTTACCTTCCAACTGCTGAAGAAAGTAGGGGCTGAAAACTTTGGCCACAAAATTAACAGGAAACCTTTCAATGAGTGTGCATGAATGGAGAAGGTTGAGCAACGTGCGAGGCTGGAACTGAGAGAAACGGTCCCTGAGGATGCCCTCTACTCTCCGGAACAGCCCCCCTGCATTTGGGGGCAGATAATTGAGCTTTCCAAAGGGCATAATCTGTCTGGCAATCTGGCTGGTACTTAAAGTGTCTGCTCTATAAACAAAGCTCTGTGCCACAGAGTCAAAGATGGGCCTGGAGAGGATTTGCCTGCGGCTGCAGTACTGCATGACCTTGCTGACAGCCTCAGGGTTCATGGTGAAGGTGCTCTTGGGTACATACCTTTCCAGTGCTTCAATAAAATACCTGTCGCTCTGGCCAAAGTGCATGAAAGCTCCAAGCAATAGCACCAGTTCTTCATCTGAAAAACGAGGCACATGCCTCACAGAGTGCTTGCATAGGCTTATGACCAAAGGAATGGCCTGGGTTTGGTTGAGGACAACTAGTGCATTCAGTATGTGGCTTATAGACTTAGGGTTTAGTTTGGGGGCTATAGATATAGTAAAGCTATTCAAGGTGTTAAGGAGGTCCTGGTATTGTCCACTTTCACCAACTCCAGCTTGCAGCATGTTGTAGACCATTGTCACTTCTTCCGGGCTCCACTCTTCCACCCCCTGCTCTTGTACCTGATCCATGACTTGCTTCAGCATGCCACAGCCTGGGCCCTCAAGAGCCAAGAGCGCCTCGCCCAAAATACACAGGTTCTTAATGGCCATTGGCCCCCTGTCTAGCCGCTCTTGGCTCTCTGAAACCAAGCGCACCATCAGTGTACTCCATGGATCCACAAACAGCTGGGTACAGGCATGTAGTGCAGTCACAAGTCCTGCATCTGTCAGTCTCTGTGAATCATGCTCGAATTGGAAGCAAAGTGCTTTAAAGACATCGTTTTCCAACACAGCTTCTGGGTTCTTTAGTCCGTTCTGGTCATGCTCCAAGACAGCAATCCTCTGCAGAGCCAAAGCAGCCACTGTGTCAGACATAGTTTCCAAGGAAGCAAGAAGCTTGAAAACCTGTTTGGCTGATACACAGCCATGGAGACGATCTAAAAACACCTCTTGATCCATGATTGTGGATTGCTTGCTTGCAGAACTAATTCTGTCAGAAGTATCTTCGTGCAGACATACAGAAATGCCACTTAAGTAAGGGTGATCCTTAATGGTTGAAAAATACATCTTTTGAGAGTCACTATGAAGTTTAAATCGCCTTGTGGCACAATGACTTGACTTCATGTAGTCACAGGGTAAATGCAACTGTCTACTGTGACTGGCAATACATTGCAACAAACACTGCCCATTCTGCATGGAGCTGCATCTTCCTATACCCGTGGTCACACTCTGGAACCTTCTCAAGATGTTAAAAGCCATAGTAGTTTCAAGGATTACCCAACAGCTTCCTATACAGAAGATAAACACAACGTTTTTTATGTATTATGTTGCCCACATATGAATACTAAATGATACTAGAGTAAACCTACGACCCATGTATCACTTTATATGAACAAATGCCTTAACAATCTGGTTTATCCTTGATGAAGCATATAAACCTAGGTAATAAAAATAAAACAAACAAAATAAAAATAGTTACTTGTAATGTTTTTTTTTTTAAAGACTATATTTGTTGTCACCAAGACTAGAGTATCAAAAGTAATGTGTATACACACAAGATACTAATAATAAAAACATTCTCCACTTGATTTGAGGAGCAAGGCTTCGATAACACAATAATATGGTAGACTAACATTGTTACAGTTTATTTCGCTGATGCCAGCATTTGCACGATGTTTACAAAAATAATAATAATAAAAAAAAAACATAACGGTCCAGTCTGCTTCCCTTACCCTTAAAAGGTTAGTACATTAATAATTATTTCTTTAGTACTGCTGGCTGCAGTGTTTTGAGGGTTTCTTCACCATTAATTATTTGCAGTAGAATTTGTACTATAAACTCCAAACATAGCTGACCACTAGATTGGCTCACTTCGTAGAACTGCGTGAGAATAATATATAAAAGCAGCAAATTTGTGATTTATATTTAACAATATGCTTTGCAACATCATAACATTATGTGAAACGTGTATTACATTACTGAAAAGACGAATAGAAAAACATTTGCTTTTAAACGCCACAATAATAATATTGTTGGCCCAGACTGTCTGCAGCTATGCAGCAGTAAGACTAACATCGGGATTTTTTTTGCAATCGATATGTCACGATGAATACACAAATATATAAAAACTGTATGTACTACAAATAATGGATAAGAAAATACAGATTTATTCAGTACTGTATGTTATTATAAAAATCTACCTTAGCGACATGTCATAAGGGGCATCATGGTGTAGATCTGCAATAACTTCCGAGATATAATAGTACAACATAATATAGGGTCCGTGCAAACCAATTGCAGATATTTTTCGGGCTGCCTACTTTGGTAACACCCTGGGAAATCCAGCAGCCGTGCAGTTGACCGCATGGAAATTACAACCGATGGGATTAGGGCTCGGGGATTCATAACAGGCGTTTCGCAGATTTCTGTATCTCCATAGAATTCTATATCCCCTTAAATTTGACGCCTGCGCAGATCAAGATCGCTATACGTGAACGCTTGATGTTTCTGAACAGTATTTACATGTAATAAAATAAACATGTGTTTTTAAAAAAAAATACAGTTTTATAAGGTTACTTTTAACCAAGGGTTTCGTGTATTGACCAACGCAGGAGGCTGAGCGTACTGTAGAAAACCAGTGGTGTTAAATGTGCTGTTTATTGAATCCACTCTGTTACTATTTCCAAAATATATTTCAACACATTTTAAAGAGACAGCAATCAACATACGTTTGTATGTGTGCTCATACGTTTGTATGAGCACACATATGTACGAGCAAACATACAATGTACACATAAACATGTTAAGACTAAAGAGGTACATGTTAGCAGCAACATCATCTTTTATTAACAAAAGGCAGTGAAAACAAAGTCTGGAAGACAATTGGAACACCACAATTGCATTGTGATATTTGGCCACTAGATGGCACTGAAGGTCAGGAACTGTAACACTATACAAACACTGAACTGAAGAACTGACAATTATTTTGTGAAAAAATCTAGTAGACCTGCATTTCCCCATCCCATTTGTTACCAATGACATACGTTTAGTGGTTTACAAATGCTTGCCCCAGGCTTAGTCAGCAGCACCCCATCATGTGTAGTCTGAAGTCTGTCAGTCAACAAAGGTCCTGACTGATATTTACTACACACCTAGCAGGTTTAGTGTATAAAATAAGCCTATAGAGCTAGCTACAAGTGCCAATTGCCATTTGCTGATTTTATTACTAGCTAACTTGCTCCCTCGATCATTGATGCTGCAGAAGCTAGCTTAGCTAGATAGCAGTGTTCTAGCCTAGCTGGCTAATGGCACAGCAGGGGCGTAGCTAGGATTAGATTTTTAGGCAAAAAAAAAAAAAAAGTTGAACAAACGTCTTGCAGATCCTGTTCATGTTACAAAGGTAAAAGTTATCATCTTATAAAGCCTGGAGACTGTTCATGCAAACTGCAAAGCAATATTAAGTCCCTTGGATGATGATGTTAATATTATTTCAAAGATTAAAACAAATTGTCTCCCAGCAAAACCACAGCAACCTAAAATGCATTTGGTTCACTGCTACTTAAGTTGCCTTACACTGCTGGGACTGGTAACTGCTGCTGACTGGTAAGACTGGTGCTGATACTGCTGGGACTGGTGCTGACACTGTGACTGGTGCTTTTAACGAGTTTAGCACACAGTTTCTCACTCAATTCTAATATTCTTTTGTCAATATAAATCGACGATAGGAAGTAGTACAGTACTTCAGGAGGGGGAAACCGGTCGCAGAGGTCACGGTGCTGCCTAGCTCACAGGCCGGGTCGCTATAGATGCAAATACACAGCCACTATGCTATAATAAAACGCTATGCTATGGCAGGTAGGGTGATACTTGGACGAGCTGACTGTCCAGTTAAAGTGACGGGAAAAAAAAAACACCATACAGCCAGCTATCCCGGTTTAGCTACACATTTAATGTCATCATAAAAACAGGTACTTGGCTTTTTGCTGTGCTGGCGTCAAAACATTCTACATGAAAAAAAAAGGTTTATTAAAACGTATTGCAGCAGTGGAAAAACAACAATATAAATGATAAATTCACTTACATTGATTCTTACCAAAAGTTGGCTTCTTTAGAAAGAAATGTGTAATTGGTTGTTTTTTTCTCCGTTTCATGTTAGTGCTGCACTGTAAACCAGAGTACAGAGTAACTTGGGAAACTGACTAATGAGAAACGTCTTTGTGGCGCAAATTTGACATACCCCAGTGTCTGTACAGCCCGAGATCACAGAAATGTGAAGAAATTTATATATATATATATATAATGTCAATTTTACACTCTTAAAAAATAATACAATATCTCTTGTTGTTGTTTTTCTTCCTTCAGTTGTTCTCTTTTTACGCTTTTTTTTGCGACAGATTGGTACGTTCTTGATCTTTTTTCAGACATAATTTGGTCGCAATCCTCAAAGAAGCTACCGGAAGCTTGATCTCCACCCTCCGCCCCGTCCCACCCGCCACCCCCCATGCAGTCGCAGATGGCAGGTGTCTAGCGCATGCATGAATGATGCATGATTCCATGATGGCCCTGGGCATCACTCACTCACAAACAAAATCTGTAAATTCTTTGAAAACTGATCACTGTGATCATTTATCAAAATCAATTTAAAAGAAAATATATTTATTTATTTATTTACTTTTGGCTAGGGGGCCCCCTAGCGGCCGGGGACCCTAAGCTGCCGCTTATGTCGCCTATGCCTAGAAACGGCAGGCACTGGTGACAGGTATGTTTGAAATCATGACGGCTTCACGGTATTCCCTCCCTGTGACTAGCAGTAAGTATCACGGTCATATTTTAGTTTTGTGTACATGGGTGACTGGTATTCCTTGGGCTACATCTTTCGGAACATGATTCTGGTAATTGGTCTGTACAATTTGTTTTATAACATTTTATTTTTTCCTTTTGGATGCCGTGTGTGTGTGTTTTTTTTGTTTTTGTTTTTGTTTTGTTTTTGTTTTTGTTGGTTTTTTACAAGCAGCGCCGTCGGCTGACTGTTTCTAATTAGAGCCTCTGTCCTCCCGCCAAACACAATGTTTGTGGCATGCATCAAGCTAAAGAGCTGTCATTGGGCAAAATGAAATCAAACTAAACAGTCTAGAAAAAAATCAAAAGTTCCACAATATTACAATAATTTTATATGACTTCAGTTGCCCATAGATTAGTTTTCATATAGTACCAGTATGTAGGTTTTAAACTATAAAATGTGGGACACAGTACATGTCCAATTTTACTTGAGATAAGTGGAAAAAACGTTTATGGTGTATATTCTCGAAACAACCACAACAAAAGCAAAACTCCATGATCACATGATCACAGTAAAGTTTATTAGAATATTTAAAATGTGAGATGATGCACGTTATTAGTGCAGTTTTTTTTTAGTAATCCACATAATCGTAGGCCATTCTTAATGTTTTGAAAGGTAAAAACAGGTTTCTCAGTCAGACAGAAACGATAACACTATGGCAAAAATCTAGTTTCCCCTCCGTGGAATGGCGTCCATGCGTTGCTAGGGAGTACGTCATCCTATGACGCAGACTCTGCATCTATCTACTGACAACCATAGATAAAGAATATTATATATGCTGACAACTACTTTCACAAAGCGTAAGCATGTGCATGACCTGTCCTGCCTCGCCTGCAGGGGGTTGCGAGGATCTCTGTTTCTATCCCCACTGTTGAGTGACTGTTCCAGCCGTGCTGTCCTCCACGGGGCTAGGCCTTGCCGCATCCTTGCGGTCGAGTAGACCTTGCCGGCTGCGTAGGCCCGCCCACCTCGGTGAGTCGGGCCTTGTAAACAAACAGTGTGCTCTCCCCATTCTATTCTACCACGGTTTTCTCTGTCCTCTTCAACTCGTCCACCGCGGCTTCGGCCCTTGTGTCCCCCTGGTGCACGTTACGCGCTGACCAGTTGTGTGTGACGGCGCGGTTATGGTAGGCAAAATTGAATAGCTGCCCCTCCGGTGCTTCGGCACCGCGGCGCACGCATAGCCCATGGTACTTAGGTATCTCGGTGCGCAAAGTGCTCATTGCATATGGAGGAGATCTTACAGAGATCCCACTGGGAAAGCGAGGGGTTCCGGAAGTGGCCCGCGTTGCTCCCTCCCCGCGATTTTGCGTGGGGCAGGTCGAACCGCTGGTGAGCTCCTCAGACATGGACTGTCAACAGGACAGTTCCAGTCCCCACGGCTCCGCTGGGTGACCTAACGCATTGCCTACAGGGCACACCAGCAGCAAACAACTGGGCCCACCCGGCAGGCAGAGGGAAGGCAGGACGTGGCCAGCCCACACACCAGCATCCCAGGATGCATTTCCAGGGCCAGCGCCCTAACAGCCACCCCAAACTGTCCTGCCTCAGCCTCGGCAGCCCGAGCCGGGCCCCTGAAGGCTGGCGGCCTCAGACCCCCTTTTCAGCACAACAGCTGCAGTACTGGCGGGCTTGCACCTCAGACTCCTGGGTGCTCGTGCAAAACGGTTATGCGCTTCAGTTCCGCTTGGGACCTCCTCTTTCATGACAGACCCTCTCCAGGCCTCGGTACTTCAGAAGGAAGTGACCGCCCTGCTGTGCAAGCAAGCCATTCGTCTCGTAGACCCCACCTCCCACGGAGAGGGGTACTACTCGAGGTATATTCTGGTACCCAAAAAAGATGACGGCTTTCACCCCATCCTAGACCTGAGGCTCAACGTGTTCTTAAAAGAAAGGAGGTTCCAGATGCTGACGCACCCTCACATTCTCCAGTCCGCCCGGCCAGGCGACTGGTTCACCACCGTGGACTTACGGGACGCGTACTTTCACTTTCCCATTCATCCAGAGCACGGGAAGTATCTCTGCTTCTCTTTTCAAGGAAATGAGTTTGCTGTGCTGCCATTCGGCCTTTCCCTAGCTCCTCGGTTTTCAAAGTGCGTGGACGCTATCCTGGTCCCCCTGCGGCTGCAGGGGATCAGAGTAATAAACCTCGACAACTGGTTTATCTGTTCCCAGTTGCGAGAGGGAGTAGTGGCCCACACGGTAGTCTTGACAGAACATCTGCCGAGAATGGGCCTCACCATCAATGATGCAAAGAGTTGGCTTACACCAGTGCAGTGCACAACGTACGGCTGGACTCCAGTAAAATGCGTGCCTATCCAGCTATCCAGGGTTGCCTCTCCCTGTTCCAACAAGGATCGCAGGTCACCCTCCTATTGTGTCAGAAACTACTGGGTCTGATGGCCGCAGCTATATCGGCCATTCAGTCTGTTTCGCATGCGTCCACTACAAGTGTGGTTCAATGTGTTCCACCTCAACACCAAACGCGACAGACACCGTCGGCTGACTGTGTCTCACGCGTGCTCGGCAGCCCTACGCTGGTGGAGGACGACCTCTCACCGGCACAAAGGTGTGCAAATCTCAGTAGTGTTAAACCGCAAGTGGTGATGACAGACGCCTTCAATTTTGGGTTGGGGGGGCGGTCTGGGAAGGCAGAGGAGTAGGCGGATCCTGGCTGGATCATGGTCTCCTTTGCTCTCCACCACTTCCGGTGTTGAGCGGTACACATGTTGATCCGGACAGACAACCACCAGGGTGGCCTGCGGTCCCCGGGGTTGCATCACATGGCCTTCAGGCTATTGACATGGGACTTGCTGTCCCTACGGGCGACGCACATTCCCGGAGTGGTAAACTGGGCAGCAGGCCTCCTCTCCAGGAAGAGTCCGCATCCATCAGAGCGTGACTCCACCCTCAGATAGTGGAGCGCATTTGGGAACAGTTCGAGAAGGCGCAGGTCGATCTCTTCGCCTCGGCAGAGACGACGCATTGCCCTGTGGTACTCCCTCCACCGCTTAGGTGGTCCACTCGGCGTAGACGCCCTAACACACAAATGGCCATAGAGCTATCAAATGCGGTTGTGGGTATGTTGCAGAGCACTAGGACAGACTCCACTAGGTCTTTGTACACGTATAAGTGGAGGTATTTCCAAGCTTGGTGTCTGGCTAGAAGGCAAGACCCAATATCTTGCCCTATGCCAGTCATCTTACAGTTTCTGCAAGAACTGCTTAATACCGGTAGATCACCTTCCACTTTGAAGGTGTATTTAGCGGCTATCTCTCCCTGCCATCGAGTGATCGAGTCGCAACCCCAGTGTGCTTGTGAATGTTGTCCAATCGTGTTGTGTTTGTCCCTCGTTCGATTTGTGGGGTCCTATAACGTGTCTTGTTATGTCTACATTGTATGTCTTGTTATGTCTAAAGGCTACATGTTTTCACTGGGTTTTGCGGTATAAAGGGGCAGCTTGCATGCTGCTGTATGCTGGGTTATTGTGTGCTGACCCTTGCTGAATAAAGTCTGCTGTTTAGAGAACGAGATATTGCTGCGGTCGTCTGGCTCCTTATTTCCACTCAACGTTACTGGTGGCCAAAGACGGTATTGCAGGGAAGCACAGACAACAGAAGTTGAAGTTTGCAATCCTTTTTTTCCTTTTTATTTTCTTTAACTTCCAGAAACTGAACCAACAGTGTCAAAACAAAACAAAATTTCAAAGAAAATAAACACAAAAGAAAGTTTTTACAAAGGAAAAGAAAAACTCCTAAATGCAGGATGAATAAACTGTTTTTTGTTTTTTTAGCAGGAAAACAGAAAGATATATTCTGGACACTCATGCAGCACCCATCTCTCTCTCAACCCCTCTGCCAGTTTTCTGCCACAGCCTCCCTTTTATACAGGTGCTGAGGTTACTCCTCCCCTTAGAAGAAACCAAAAATCAGAACAATAAAATTTACAAACATTTAAATGCAATCCTCAAACTCTTATATAAATACAGCACAGTAATTATATAAAATCACTAGGTTTTGAATTAAAATCCCACCTAGAATAATCTCAATAAGTGTTAAATTTAACTTAATACAAGTTAAAACACCCCTTTAATTTATAAATGGCACCGTCTGCCATGCAGCAATACAGAACGGTAATATCAGTTCCCTTTCAATTGAAAGATGACCGCCAAATTAAATACTTTTGGGATATGCCTGCTTGTCAGGTATTCGTTAAGCATTTTATATCAAAACTGCCGATAGGCCCCTCCACGGAGTAACGTCCTTCGTCCCGCCTCACCGAGGTAATAAATAGTCACTGAGCAGAGAGTCTCTTTTGTCTTTTACAGATAGGTAGGTAAAGTCGTGAGTATTACTCTAACCCTTTTTCCAGTTGTGATTGACTCTTTAGAGCTCCTTCGAGTTTTTGTGAGTTCCCTTGCAATTAATTGCTGGAAGTAGGCTTGCCGCTTCCCAAGAATCAGAAATTCGGCAACTGAAGGCTGAGCTAATGCATACGCAACTGCGTTTTGTTTAAAAACAAAAAATACTTCATCAGCCTAAATCGCTTGGCGATTGTAGCCTGCTTTCTAACCTCTGCTCTTTGCAGCTGTAAAAAAAAAAAAGGAGAGACGGGAGACACGACCCTCCAGTGAGTCTAGCCTCGCTCTGCAGCTGCTGATGACTCGAGGGCTCTGGGTGACCTCAGTACGCCCACTCGGTGTGTGCGGCCTAGCACCCCTACAGGCCACCGATTACTATTGTTTTTAATGTTACAGTAAAAAAAAAAAATGGACAACACTCCAGCTTGCTGTCAAGTGTCTCTTTCTACTGCATTGCCGTTTTAAATAAATAACGCGCGCTTCCTCCATTATGCCTCGGCCTTACTGTTGAGCAGACCGCGCGCATCACCACTCACCCATAAGGTGTGTTAATGTGTAAAAAAAAAAAAGGTAACAGGTGTTTTCTTTTTCTTTCTTCTGTTTCTCTCCTTTCTCCAGGTTCGTGACTGCACTACTGCACCGGTTGAGGGCTCCACGAAGTCTGGACGCCATCTTGGGTGCTCCACTCCATTGCAAGCTTCGGGCTATTTCTGGTTGCCCAGACACAGACATGCATTCCAGTACCTTGGTGCTTTGCTCTCGGTACTTGGTGCTTGCTGCTTCGGCGCCCCTGTGTCTAGGCCTCAACGCCCGCGGTACCCTTGGGTCCTCGGTGCCTCAGAGCCTCAATAGCCTCGGTACCTCGGTGCTTCGGCATCGTCGGTGCCTCGAGAGCTACACGCCTCGGCACTTCGACGCCTCGAGGCCTTTCGAGCCCCACACTTCGGCGCCCTCGGTGGCCTTGTGCCCCGACGCTTCACAACCTGGGTGCCTCAAGGGTTACACGCCTCGGTGACTCAATGCCTCGAGGTTTTTCAAGCCTGTGCAGCGGCGCCTTCGGTGGCACGCTGCCACAGAGCCTCGGTACTTCAGCACTTCGACGCCCTCGGTGCCTCGAGGGCTCCACCCCTCTGCGCCTTGATGCCTCGAGTTCCGTGCATTGCGCCCTCAGTGGCTTCAGGCCCCTGCGCTCCATAGCCTTGGTGCCTCGTGTTTCGACACCCTCAGCACCTCGAGGACTGTATGCCTCAGCAATTTGATGCTTCGAGGTCTTTGTAGTCTTACGCCCCAGTACCCTCGAGACCCTGGGGCCCCTGGTGCTCCATAGCCTCGGTACCTCGGTGCTTCTGCGCCCCTGTGTATTTTCTTTTCATATTTATTTTAGTTTAATTTTACTTCATGACAATTCTGGTTACTGAACAACTAACTACCTATCTCTCAGAGAATGTGCACCTTCTCAGGGAGATGTGCACTGAGCATATAGCACCGCTTTTAATTCACTTTTTGTTTCTGTTCTTTGTTTTTCCCCATTCTGGCTTCCACCCACGGGATCAACCCCTCTACACAGCAGTTAAGTGCAATATGTTTTATATAGATATACTGTACTTTGTGTTATCGCTAGTTTAAAACAATGAATGTTGTCCAATCGTGTTGTGTTTGTCCCTCGTTCGATTTGTGGGGTCCAATAACGTGCCTTGTTATGTTTACATTGTATGTCTTGTTCTGTCTAAAGGCTACATGTTTTCACTGGGTTTTGCGGTATAAAGGGGCAGCTTGCACACTTCTGTGGGCTGGGTTATTGTGTGCTGACCCTTGCTGAATAAAGTCTGCTGTTTAGAGAACGAGATCTTGCTGCAGTCATCTGGCTCCTTAATTCCGCTCAACATTACAGTATTTTTTCTATAAACGTCCCAAATTAAAAATGGTATTCTATGTTTGCTTTATAATGATTTTTCCTTTTATTTCATTTTATATGTTGCATTTCATTTTATTTCAATTTATATGTTTCATTTTGTTTTATTTCATGCTATTTCGTATTTGTGAAAAACACATGGCTCTATCTATACTCAAAGTGAGTATAATTTAGATTTTTGTTATTATACAGGTAAATAAACTGTTTATGCAAAAGCTTATTTTTTAATTCCTTAAATTAGGTCTTTGAAAATTGTCAAAACGGTTCTTTGAAATTTGTATCAGAAAAACTGTATGAACCCTGCATCCGATTGAGTTAAGCAGAGATTGTATATGAATTTTGCAGCTGAGGTTTTATAAAATGATTATTATGTGAATTGGACATACATGTAAAAGGTTTCATCAGTAACCAGCCTCATGTGTGATTTATCAGGTTCATCCATCTGGTAAAATGACAAGTTGTAAGTTAAGAAATTTCTTTTTCTACAAAGTCAAGTAAAATGTGCTTCTGAAAGTGGTCCAAAATGGCTCAGAATGCATCTGAGAGCATGTACAATCAGGGGCACGGGAACTAGGGGTGCTGGGTGTGCATCTCCTCCTGCATATCCAGGGGTTACAGTTTTGTTCAACAGCTTTCAGCACCCCTACTATAAAAATTGTTACAGCACCACTGTGTACAACCCCAGAGCTTCGGGGGGCCAAAAGATTGGTTTTGCCCCAGGAGTTTCAGTCAAAATGATCATTGGCCACTATTATGTTAGTGAGCAGCCTGTACTACAGTACCATAGGTTTATAGACTGTCCCATTATATTATTAAGCTGCCTGGAATACAGTACCACAGGATCACAGACTCATAGACTGTCCCATTATATTAGTGAGCCACCTATTCCACAACAGCTGTTTCTCAGCTGTCCTGGGGGCCGTTGATCCACTCCACCAGGCTCCTCTCGGGCAGACGGGCCCCTCTGCAGGGCTCCTTCCCGGGTTGGCGCAGGGAGTAGTACCGGCTGGGGACCTGGCTCCTGGAGCTCCTGGGCTGGGGTGGTGAGTCCGAGTCGCTGCCACACAGCGGCCAGAATACCTCATCCTCTTCAGAGCTGCCTAGGGACACAGAGCGGGAATAGGGGGCTGTGTGATCTATATATTTCTATCTAACTATATAGCGAGAGAGAGAGAGAGAGAGAGAGAGATGGGCTGTGCAATACAAGCTGGTATAGACTGCAATGCAGGGATAAGAGCCAGAACAGAGCGAGGGGAATAGAAACTGAGAAACTGCAGTACTGTACTAGAGAGATATCTACACAAGGTTAAGCAGGTATAATGGAACTGCTTTAGGGAGGGTTTCAACATTTTTATGAATGTACGAACCATACTACAGAACTTACTACAGAAGTAAACAATATAACTAGGGCTTCTGTTTTTATGTTTTTGTTAATTTTATTTTTCGATGCTTATTTTTAGCGATTTACCAGTTTATGTAAATAATTTTTTGGGGGGGCTTTCGCTTTTTATATACTGTATGAAATTACTGTTTTTGTTTACTTTCCAAAATTCTAGGACGTTTCTTTCTGTCACAATATGCATAATAACTTGACAGTACTTGCACACTTCAGTTGTACTTTCCTTTGCTGTCTTCCACAACGAAATCCTTATAGTCATGGGCATATTATTCTGGGGTTTTTCTGGGTTTTGCAATTCTGTTTTAAATTCCACAAGCGTGTAAATACTATCGAACTATAATATAGCTTTAAATCTAATTGTAATCTAATTTTAAATCTCATGTGTTACAATCCTCCAATAGAAATGTAGGAATTTTTTGTCACTCAGTAGTTGGGGTGAGTTTAAAGTATTCAGAACGAATCAATGATAGATACAAGGAGAGTCATTGCCCAACTGGGAAAGTTTTTTTTGTTTTTAAGTCAATGTGAACTGAGTAACCATTTCCAGTCTGGTATGGCTCTTATCCTGTATAGTAATGTCATCCTGTGCAGGAAGTCACTTTCTGGCTTGGAACTTGGTTTCAGGTCACTGCATGGCACACCAGAGGAGACTTGGGCTTTGATACAGGAAAGTTGCCTCAAACTTGGTCTTCTGGTCTCCTGGAACCAGGTTTCAAGCCACTGTTCCTGAAAAAGTGGCTTTGTGTTCCCTCAGAATTATTTTGTTAAAAACACAGAATTAATTTGTTAAAAACACTGTCAAGCAGGTAGGGAAACATATTAAAACCAATGAAGAAGATTTAATGCTCCGTACTGTGGGGGGAGTCTGGCCCCTGGCTGCACTCTGAGCTGGAGGGTGCTGGCGGGGGGCAGTCCAGGGTGTGAACACTGGCCTCCATGAAGCAGTGCAGAGGGGCTCCGCAGCAGCCCTGTCTGTACCAGTGCAGAGCATCTGTGATCCAGCGCACCTCCCGCCACAGCTCCTCCAAACGCTGAAACACAGCAAGACAGGCTCTCACTCTGACAGCCATAGAGACTCACATCACACACACTCACATCATCGAGTCTCACATCACACACACTCACATCATAGAGACTCACATCACACACTCACATCATAGAGAATCACATCACACACACTCACATAGACACTCACATCACACAAACTTGCATCATAGAGACTCACATCACACACACACACACACATCATAGAGACTCACATCACACACACTCACATAGAGACTCACATCACACACATTCACATCATAGAGACTCACATCACACACACGCTCACATCATATAGACATCACACACACACATCATACAGACTCACATCACACACACATCATAGAGACTCACATCACACACACACTCTCACACATCATAGAGACTCACATCACACACACTCACATCACACACACTCACATCACACAGACACACATTCACATCGCACAGACACATCACACAGACTCACACATTCACATCACACAGACTCACACACTCGCATCACACAGACTCACACACTCACATCACAATCACAGACTTACATCACACAGAATCACATCACACAGACACAGGATTTCACATGGAAGTTCTTCATCAGCCATGATTTCACTTTGAGTGTTTAGAAACACTACAAGACACTTAAATACATTCAATGTAGCCACTAAAAGTCTTTCTCAGTGTCTTTAATGTAAATGCAATGACAAATGTTTCGACTTGCTGTCTTCAATGTTGTACTTTGTATACTTTGTGTTTGTTTAACAATGATGTTAACAGACCAATGTACAATTGCTATTTTCACGGTTGCAGAAGTTTAAACGGTGACTGTTCAGATGAACTGATTAGCTGAGCGTGTCTTACCTGTGAGAGCACCATGACCTGGGTGTGCCTCTCCTTGGCTCTCTGTGCCTCCCTCTTGTCCAAGGCCTCCCTCAGAGCCTGCTGAGACAGCTTGGAGTCCAGCTCCAGCAGCACAGAGGCCTGGCAGTACCGCGAGTAGAACTCAGACTCGTAGGCAGAGAAGTGAACTGCAAACAAAACACACATTCTGACACACAGCCTCAGAATAAAGGACACTTTATTGCAGTCCCGATTTGCTCCAGTTGACAGCAGTGCAAGGTCACCTGTATATTAAGGCTGTTTCTGGATTAAGGCCATCTTGTATTCAGTACTAGGTATTTAAAGAAAACTTAACAAGTCTGCAAAAGAATCAAGCCTCTGTATAAATTATAACATGCAATAAAATATGTCTTAAAAAACGAAGAAAAACAAACCATACAGATTTAAACACTGAAATACTGGATGCAGCTGGATGGAAACTATATTTCTCTCTGTCTCTGTGTCTCTCTCAGTGTCTTGTATTAACACAGGTTTCAGTGTCTGCCCGCTGCTCACTAGTTCAAAATCTCTCTCTCAGTCTCTCTCTCTCTCCATATCTCTATCTGTCTCTCAGTGTCTGTTGTTTTGTCCAGCTGCTCACCCAGTTCAAAGATGTGCAGCGGCAGTGTCAGGAAGCCGTTGATTCTCCCGTGCTGCCCCGGGGCGGACCAGATATCTTCGGGGTGCGGAAGCAGCAGCAGGAAGGAGACACTGTCCCCAAACTGCAGCACTTCCTGTGTGTAGAGACGGTAATCCCGCGCCTGGGAGAACACAGAAACGATTAATCAATAGAGACACAATAATCTATCTATTAATCAGTTATTTATCTTCATAGCTTTTAATTACACATTTATTCACTCATGGATTAAATTGCCCTGGTGCCCTATCTGGAGTCTCACGTATATATTACATTACTAGCACAGGCATGCTTTTCCTGAAAAGTCTATATAAGAGTTATTGTGGGAGAAATTTCAAATCTTTCAAATTACATTTCAAATCATAAACTATGGGACTAACAATGCTGTTAGGTTAATTACGTTTGTCTCTCTCAATCTTCCCCCAGACCATTCCTGTTGATCTACTTCAAAGGACTAGATATTAGGAACAGATGGTTGTAAATATTTAAATTGGGGAATAGTTGAGATACCTGCTGTGCTGACTTGCCAGTCTGGTCTAAACAAACAAAGCTGATTCTTATCTGTTAATTAAGAATGTCTGTTTGGAAGACAATACAAAATATTTAACAGATTAAATTGGTTTTAGAATCATTGTAATAACTAATCTTGCAGACACAAATTTAAGAGTTGATTATGTATTCCCAATAAAATTGAAATGTTTATTGTGTTTAAATTATTTTACTTTAATTATTGTATAATGTGTTATTCTTCTATGATCAATATACAGTGCCTTGCAAAAGTATTCAGACCCCTGACCAATTCTCTCATATTACTGAATTACAAATGGTACATTGAAATTTCGTTCTGTTTGATATTTTATTTTAAAACACTGAAACTCAAAATCAATTATTGTAAGGTGACATTGGTTTTATGTTGGGAAATATTTTTAAGAAAAATAAGTATTCAACCCCCACACATTAATATTTGGTAGAGCCACCTTTCGCTGCAATAACAGCTTTAAGTCTTTTGGGGTAAGTATGTACCAGCTTTGCACACAGTGTCGGAGTGATTTTGGCCCATTCTTCTTGGCAGATTTGCTCCAGCTTGTTCAGGTTGGTTGGACAATGCTTGTGGACCGCAATTTTCAAATAGTGCCACAGATTCTCAATGGGATTGAGATCAGGACTTTGACTGGGCCACTGTAGGACATTCACCTTTTTGTTCTTGAGCCACTCCATTGTTGCTTTGGCCTTGTGCTTGGGATCATTGTCCTGCTGAAAGGTGAATTTCCTCCCAAGCTTCAGTTTTTAGCGGACCGAAGCAGGTTCTCTTACAGTATTTCCCTGTATTTTGCTCCATCCATTCTTCCTTCAATTTTAACAAGATGCCCAGTCCCTGCTGATGAGAAGCATCCCCACAGCATGATGCTGCCACCACCATACTTCACTGTAGGGATGGTGTGTCTTGAGGCATGGGCAGTGTTAGGTTTGTGCCACACATAGCGCTTTGAGTTTTGGCCAAAAAGCTCTATCTTGGTCTCATCTGACCACAAAACCTTTTCCCACATCGCAGCTGGGTCACTCTCATGCTTTCTGGTAAACTCCAGATGTGCTTTCAGATGGTACTTTTTGAGTAACGGCTTCTTTCTTGCCACCCTCCCATACAGGCCAGTGTTATGCAGAGCTCTTGATATGGTTGACTGGTGCACCATTACTCCACTCCCAGCCACTGAACTCTGCAGCTCCTTCAAAGTGATTGTTGGCCTCTCTGTGGCTTCTCTCACAAGTCTCCTTCTTGTTTGAGCGCTGAGTTTTGAGGGACGGCCTTTTCTTGGCAGTGCCTGGGTGGTGTGATGCAGCTTCCACTTCCTGATTATTGATCCAACTGTGCTCACTGGGATATCCAAACACTTGGATATTATTTTGTACCCTTTCCCTAATCTATGCATTTGTATTACTTTATCTCTAACTTCTGTAGAATGCTCTTTGGTCTTCATTTTCCTTCAGATTCACAGCTTGACTAATGATCCTTCAACAGTGGGGTTTTTATCCAGAAAATGTGACAGCAACTTTAATGGTTCACAGGTGGAGGCCAATGGTAAGGTAATTGTGTCCTCGTTACGGCAATTTCTTTCATCGGTGTAAACTGGGAGCTTCCACAGCACAGGGGTTGAATACTTAGGCAAGCAAGATATCTTTTTTATTTATTTTTCTTAAAAATATTTCCCAACATAAAACCAATGTCAACTTACAATAATTGATTTTGAGTTTCAGTGTTTTAAAATAAAATATCAAATGGAACGAAATTTCAATGTACCATTTGTAATTCAGTAATATGAGAGAATTGGTCAGGGGTCTGAATACTTTTGCAAGGCACTGTATCTAAAGTTAGAACAAAATGTTTTGTTCTATAAATGTTGTTGTTTTCCTTGTCATTCTCCATGGAGGAGGGGATGCCATGCATAAAGCACCATGTAATCAATGCTATATTTTTTGTAAAATAAATAAAAAATAAAGGTAACATTCCCACATGTGGATAATTTTAATTAGCAGTTTTTAAACTATAAATAGTCTGGCTAAATGGTGGTCAGGAGTTCAGTTCGAAGTGACAGACAAGCAAACCAAGTGCGAGAAGGACAGCGGTTTGGGAGAGGGGAGAGGGGAGAGGGGAGAGGGAAGAGGGAATGGGCTCAGCCCCAGGTTCAGCTGCCGGAGCGGGGCTGAAGCGAAACTGAAGCGGCTCGTCTCCCGCAGAAAGCCACACATCCTCTCGCAGCAAAAAAGTAAATACATTAGGAAAGATAACCACGTAATTGTCCTAATATTTATTTAGTTATAAAACGAATGCTGAATAAGATGTCTGTGTTATAAAGTGCCAGCACAGCTTTTCTTCGGTTCAGATACTGTATCAAAAGAGAGACAGAAACGGAAACCAGACTGAGAAGTTGTCTATAGTTTGAACAACACCGGTACTGTATTTACTGTAGAAATATTGCATGAATCACTAGTATAGGGAATTGGGGGACATGCTGTAGGAGAGTTATATCCGAGGCGCATTATAACCAAGAGTTTTATAGCAAGGGAGCACTGTAGTTGTTTGTGTACTGTTTTGTGGGTGCCAGGGGTGTATTGTGGTGTATTACTTCGAGCGTGATTGTGTGTGTTTTACCTCTTCCCCCTGTCAGCGGGACTTCTCTCCTGGGAGTGTGGCGACTTCACCTGCCATTTCTCTCTCTCCTGGGTGTGTGGCGACTTCACTCTCTCTTTGGTGTGTGTGTTGGCTTTGCTTACTTGTTCTGTAGTCTATGTGCTGCATGAGTGGTGTTGTGAATGGGCCGTTTCTATCTTGTGTGGGATTGGATGGGAGAACAGTTTCCTCTAAAATATTTGCTTTTGATGTAGATACAAAATTCGCTCCCATCGCACGTGTCACTCGCTTCCAGTGTAGATCCACCTTTAGCTTCCTGTTTTACCCGGAAGTGATTGGATCACCAAAGTAAACTACACTTTTGGCACTATATTTAAAGCAAAACAAGCTTGAACTTGTTCTCTTGGATCCAGACTCTCATCTCGCCATGAGGTAACCACTGAGCCTTCACTTGGAATGGGGATCCATTCAAGCGTTGTACATATTTTTGTCCTGAAGAAAACTCCTCGCCGCTACATCCTGCAACTCTACATGTTATGAAGAAAACCAACTGCATTCTAACTTTGTCTTTCGAGAAAACAACCACGTCTCCAGAATAAGTATTACGTTTCAAAGACTTTAAGATTCAAGTAACCTACTATTTGCTTGTATAGGAAATGTCTACATGCAACCAGAAGTAAAAACATTTAATACAGTGTAACACTTGACTAAGATTAAAAAGACAAACAATTCTACCTTGATGAACAATTGAAACAAGATAAGACTAAATAGATGATATTGTTTGCATTTGAAAACAACAACAGCGAACATCGGAACCATTTACACATTGATTGAGTTTATATACAAGTTTGAAGAAACTCTAGATTACAACTTAATACTAAATGCAATTGAAACTGTTTTGGAACTGAACTTGTTGAAATAAAAATGCAGCCTTCATTCCAACACAACAGAAGCTGCTTAACACCATCACTGTATATAATGTGCATGAATCCTGTGTGCAGATGTACGTAACCATACGGAAATCTGCATGCTTGTGAAAATGTTTGTTTTTGTTTTTTATTCCTGCTTGTGTCTATACTTATAATTATGGTACCATGATTTCTAACTTCTATATTCTTCTTACTTTCTTAATTTTGTGAGCCTTAATAAACTTATATGTTGAGTTTTTTGTCTGTTATGAGTACTAATGTAAACATTTATAATTGATTTGGGATTCTAAACCTATATATATATTTTTTTCTTTTCTTTTCTATTTTGTTCATAGTTCTTTTGATATATTTGAAAGCAATTTGATTTCAAATAATGGAATTGTGAATATAATTTTATATAATTTTAGAATTTTATAAAATTTTATAAAGAAATTTGTGAAGGACTAACACTATTTTTATATTTAAATTAGGGCTGTCAAGTGATTAAAAAAATTAATTGAGATTTATCTCACAATTAAAAAAAATTAATCTTAGTTAATCTCGGTTTGAATCGCATATTAAATTGATACAATTTCTACATCTATCTAATTTAAATTTGTTTTATTACTGATGCTATTATTATTATTATTATTATTATTATTATTATTATTATTATTATTATTATTATTATTATTAACTGTAATGTCACAAGTGACCCTAATACCCTTCCTCCCTTTTGAGTGAAAGGTATATGCGGCAGAAATGCATGGCTCTTTGATAAAACCAGCTTAATTTCTTTGAGGTTTTCCCACTGAATGAGAATGTAGAGATGGGAGCCCAGCTAACAAGGTTTAAGTTTTTTGCAGGTATCAGGCTTTTAAAGACTGTCACCCACACCTGTGATGTGTAGAAATGGATAAAGGATCCTGTGGTGGCTTTGACAGACCCACTGAGAGTAGAGCCTGACCCAAGACTGTCACTCCTGCTGGAAGCGGGCTGGTCTTTGGGACACAAATTAAACATTTATGAAACTGCAACAATGTTAACATATTATAATAACTGTACTGTGTTTTAAAGGCTATAGAGCCAGCAGAAAAACTATTGCAGAAAAAGAAGAACAAGCAATTATCTAATATTAGAAAAAAGCTGGCCTGTTAACCTTGAGAGGAAAGGTTTTGCTGTAATAGAGAACAGAAGTATTATAACAGGGAAACTGTTAAGTCTAAAAATGAAACAATTCAGTGCAAGCTGTAACCTAATTAAAAAACTATTGGTAAATGCATGAAGCTACAAGCCCTTATCTGCAGACTTACTGAAATAGGCCTCCTATGTATTGCCAGCATGAGCAGTGCAACTTTGGACATTAGGAGATAAGGGGAATATGTTTTGACATCCAAACTGAATTTATTGGTCAGCAAGCTGCCTTCAATTCAAGGTTCCTTCGCTGTGGTACTTTATGGTATAAGAAAACAAAGTTAATGGTCTTATTGTCATTACCTCATTATGTTATTGTGACAGAGACAGAATGGTTCTCGGTGATAAATCTCCCTCCCGACCTGTGAGGGTGCTGTGTAAAGGGAACAGAGTGCCCTGGACTGGATGGCCAGACAATTCATTCCCAGGGTTAGGTGGAAGTTGGCCATTAGAAAGGGGGCAAAGCTACGGTACACCAAGTCATCGACCCGGAAGGGAAGCGATGTGGCAGGCGCAGATTGGAGGAGTGGCTGCAATCGTTAACCAAGAGGGTTGCCGGGACTTTTTAAATATATTATTCACTTAAAGATAAGAGCTGCCAAAACAGACCAAATGTTTAAATTTAATTAAGTCTTCTGACGCACGAAACAGATGAAAAGTTCTATAAAAGCCAAAGCAAGACTACAGTAAAGTATCATTCAGCTTGGTAACACAAGCTGTTTGGTCCATTCTCTGAAGATCTCTGAAAAAGCTGGTTGCTGTTTGGTCGTATTCAGAAGCTTCTGTCTTCGAAGACAGCTCTTGTCTGTACTTATATTCTACACAACACTTCCATATATTAGGAGGTAAGCATAATCTTGAATTTATATCTCACTTATATTGAAGCATTGCTATAGGGATAGGAATTATATTTTAACTTTAGAGAGTGACATATTGGATGCTATAGGATTTAGTAGTGGGCGTTTTAGCGTTTTGCATGTCTGGCCTAAGGCCGAAACATGTGATAACCATAATTGTATTGAAGTGTTAACGCTGTTAAACTTGTAAAAGCAATGGACCGCCCAGATTGCCTATCAGCTGGGATCCGACATTGTCTGTAACCACTCAATCCATTTTTAAGCATTTATTAAACCGAAGGAGTACTAATACTGCTCTGTTTCGTTAAAACTTCGAATTTGAATTTGTCTGTGTGATTTTTCTTGATTATTAACCCTTAGCTGCTGACGCGCTGTAATTTCGTAACTTTTGTTACGATGAGAAAACACGTCATATCTCAGCCGTCCAACCAGCAATTTTGTTTTTTTAAAGTGTGGGTCATTGCCATGACTACGGGGCTTGTCATGATAATATTGGTTTAGGGCTAGGGTGGGCGGGACATATAATATTTTGATTACAAGGACGAGTCTCTGTCGGCGCCATTGTGACTGAGTGCACAGCAGATTCGAAGTTCTGTATCTCTGGTTTTACAATCCTAAAAGTGCTAATCTACATATCATCTAAAAGGTAAGTACTTGGGCTAATTAGCCATATTGTTGTTGTTTTTTTCAACTTTATATTGTTTTTTGTGCTGAGTACATCTGCGGTGTTTTTTTTTTCCGTTGTGTCTTGTGTGTGTGCGCGCGCTTGCTTGCTGGGCAGGGCTAACTTTTATGACTGCTGTAGACAAGAGTAACTACCATACCAACATCACGTTTTTTTTTCTTTTTTAAACATCTTTCTTATAGTTAGTTTCACATACGTTTTTATTTTAGACTTGTTTTTCCATTTTTTGAACTTGTTTCTCCTCAGGAGAGAAGGCAAAACTAATGGGTCTATCACATGTGATGTGATGTTATTATTTTTTCTAGTCGATTCATTATTTATCTGTAGTTGTTATTATTATTTAGCTATGCATCTATTATTTTTTAACTTATTTTTTTTATTCGATGTGTAAAAGTATGAGGAATACAGCTCATTGCTTTTTTTATTATTATTATTGGTTTAGTTTTTATTTTTACGTTGTGTATGTAGCCTATGTAAAGAACAAAGACATTTAGCTGTAGTTATTATTATTATTATTTAGCCATGTATTTTATTATTAGTTTACTGTGTGTGTGTGTGTAAAGAACAGTCATTATTATTAGTTTACTTTTTGTATGTGTATGAAAAAGGATGGAGAATTATTATTATTATTATTATTATTATTATTATTATTATTATTAGTAGTAGTAGTAGTAGTAGTAGTAGTATTAATAATAATTGGCATTTATTTTAATACTTCTTGTGGGTGCTTGTAAGCCAGAAAATGGATGGAGACAATCAGCTCTAGCATCTGGTTCAGTCACTGAAGAGGAGGAGGGCCCTGACTGAGGAAGAGATCGTGGGCATGTACACCATGGAGGCTGACCTCCTTGATGAAGAGCTGCTGCAGGAGGATGAGGAGGAGGAGAGTGATCTGGAGGAGCCCCAGCCCAGCACTTCAACTGCAGGGTAGTTTTGAAGATAAATAAATACAGCACAATATGGAAGTTTTTTTTTTTTGGTCTCCCTCCCTCCCAAATAAAATTCTTAATTTTAAAGTTTTATTTGTAAAAAAAAAAAAACATTTTACTTGATAACTTGTGTGTTGTTTCTTTATTTTTATACTGAAATATAATTGTATCTCAAACAGGGCAATAATGTTTCCAGTCTCACTTTTTGGCAAGTTTTAACCCTAGTCTGCCATTTTGGAAGTTGATTTTTGTAAAATACTATGCATTGCAAAACCTTATCTAGCTCTGCAATTGTACAAGATAAGTCCTTGACGAATTATGAAGCTACAATATACTCTATATAATTTTTTAAATGATGTATTAATATTTTACATTTGCCATTTCAGAAGTTGACTTTTTGTAAAATACTATGCATTATAAAACCTTATCTAGTTCTGCAACTTTAGAAGATATTAAAATTCTGATTTCAGATTTGAAATCCTTGAGAAATTGTGAAGGTGCAATATGAAACTTGGAAAGAGGCTGAAATTGGCAATTTTAAAAAAGTTTATTATTTTACATTTGCCATTCAGAGGTTGTTTTTTTGTAAAATACTATGCATTGTAAAAGCTTATCTAGCTCTGCAACCGTTCAAGATATTTCAATTCTAATTTCAGATTTGAAATCCTTGGAAAATTGTGCAGCTACAATATACTCTAATATAGTTTTTTTATATATATAACACTTGGAAAGAGGTTGAAATTGGCAATTTTTAAAAATATTATTTATTATTTTTCATGACAAAATAAATTACATCACTGGAAAGATCTACTTAATGCCTTTCTGTAGGTGTATTGGATTTTCATTTCTGATTTAAGGTTCCAAAACTACAAGTGTTTAAACAGAAAGTGTTCATATTTATGACCGAATATGATCATTCCTCGTAGGCAGCGTAGGGTTAAAAGTTGTCTGGCTATATTGTAAGTCTGTACATGAACAATCCACTTACAGGAGTCCAAAAAATCTCTGTGTCCTCCTTAAACATCTCCCCTGAGTTTAAGAGTGTGATCAGAGCACAAAAGAAGTATGTGGAATCTTGACAGTAAATGAAATCGTTTAAAATGTATTTATTTATGTATTTATTTAACCAAGATATGTACCAATTGAGACCAGCACCAAAGTTTACTAGGGGCAATAATTTAGAAATTACAAATACAACCAACACAATAAAACGTAAAAACGTTCAGGCTTGATCAGCAGCATACAGAGATCAGAAAACAGAATAAATAGGATATCTATTTTTAAATGTGATTGTGGACTGATATATATATATATATATATATATATATATATATATATATATATATATATATATATATATATACATACATATATATATAGCTACAGTAAGCACTTCTAGGAAATTAACTGTTAATTGTGAAGAGAACATAAAAAACAAACTTTGTCATCATATACAAAAACTGCAAACTAACAAGACAAATTGGTAGGCTTTTAATTAAAACTATTTTTTTTTTTAAGCAACACGCAGCCTACTAAAAAAAAAAAAAAAAAAAAGTCATTGGCGCTGCTCGTGTATTTTGAGACATGGAGGCGTGTTCAGCATGCAGCACTCTAGGTGTGTGATACTGGAACTCACTTTGACAGGAGACAAGTAAGCGTCTTTCTGTCCAGTGAGCCATCAGAACATTAAAAACAAAAAAACAAAAAAAAACCTGACATTCATTTTTAGTGCTTTACTCCATTACGCGGTTCAGTGACTAACTTTCTATTTAAACAATAACTGCACTCAGACACTCAATCCAATGCTGCCGTGGCCGGGATTAAAGTACGGTGTGCCGAAAGGCTCAGACACAGCAATGCGATTAACGCATTTTCAAAAAATTAATTGGGGTATTAATGTTAAACATTATATCTTTATAAATATGCACTAGTTATAAGAATAAGAATATTTTCAGTTGTATTGGAAGGCTTTCGTGAAGCATCTACGCATTTTTACGACTTTTTGCTTTTGAATACTGAAGTGTTCTCAATGCATGGATTACTGTTGATTATTACCTGATCAATACTCCATTAGGAAACATTGGTTACTCATGGCACATCTCTAGTGTCATTTGTTGTTATTATTAATAATAATAATAATAATAATAATAATAATAATAATAATAATAATAATAATAATAATAATAATAATAATAGATGGTGTTAGCGCACTGTGCTCAGTACCTTAGGGAGGGGGATGCTGAGCTGGGTGAGCAGCTGAATGACCGCGGCTCTCAGCTCCCTCACAAACCCACTAGGAGGAGGTTCCGGGGGGCGGCTCCTCAAATCCACTGGCTGGTTCTGAGAGGACAGGGCCTGCAGCCACTCCCACTCCACTCTGCACAGAGAGACACGGAGAGAGATAGAGTGAGACAGAGAGACAGAGTGAGAGAGGGGAGATAGAGAGAGACAGAGAGGGTGACAATGAATAAGGGAAACATTTAAATCAGCTTAAAGAGGGGATAAAGGGGGAGAGGGAAGAGCGAGGGGGAGAGATAGAAAGAAATAGAGGGGGGGTTGAAAGATGAACAGGTATCAAGGGTGGGGTATAGAGAGGGGGGTACTGACCGGGAGACATGTTTGTTCTCTCGGACCCGACAGTGGCACAGCAGGTTGGGCAGTTTCTGAGGCACCAGCACCTGGATCTTTTGCTCCACGGAACTGTAGAGCTTTAGAAAGCCGAGATAGAGCCCGGGGGGGGTGGTCTGGGTGCTGCGTCTGTGATAGGCCAGCTTCTCCTGCAGGGGGGCAGAAGAGAAGTTTAACAATACAGATCGTGTATAGACCTTTCAATTCGAAGACGACCATGAATGACATTACGTATGGGATATGCCTGCCCACTGGGTAAGTATCGCTGAGCTCTCTAAACCAGAGCTGCCGATAGGCCTCTTCCTGGGATGATGCACTCGGTCCTGCCCACCGAGGGGATAAAACTCTCATCCAAAGGAAGCCAATCCTCTTTTTCCTTCTCAAGACAGTACGGTAAGGCCTCTGTGTTGAGCTGAGCGTGTTGATAGAAAACAGCTTCTCGAGTCTAATCGAGTCGATTGTATTTCTCTTGCATTCATGCTGAAAGCTGGCTCGCCGCATTCCCAGAATCAACGACTTTGAAAAAGACAGAGCCTTTTTGCATTTCTGTCTTTCAGCGGCCTACTTGCTTAAGTGGTAGGCCGCTCTTTGTATCTGCCTGTCGTGTGTGTGCCTGTGCAGTAATCCACGAGTGGTTGTCTTTCTTTATGAGTACACAGTTCCTCCACGGAGCTAGGCCTTGCCGCATCCCTGTTGTTGAGTAGACCCTGCCGGCTGTGTATGCTCGTCCACCTTGGTGAGTCAGGCCTTGTAAACAAACAGTGTGCTCTCCCCTATACTATCTTTCTACCGTGTTTGCTGTCTGCTTCAACTCGCCCACCGCGGCTTCGGCCTTGTGTCCTCCTGGTACACGCTACGCTCTGACCAGGTGTGTTAGGGTAGGCACATTTGCGTTGCGCCCCCCCCGTGCTTCGGTACCACGGCGCATGCATAGCCCTTGATAGTTAGGTATCTCGGTGCACAAGTGCTCAGTGCAAACTGAGGCACACGGTGCCCAGCGCCTCAGTGTCAGTGCACAGTCACAGCGCTGCACGGTACACAGTGCACATAGTGCCACGGTACTCGGTGCACACGGAGCTCAGCACGCACGTCCTTTCCCTAGCTCCTTGTACGTTCTCAAAGTGCATGGACGCTATCCTGGCTCCCCTGTGGCTGCAGGGGATCAGAGTAATAAACTATTTCGACGACTGGTTGATCTGTTCTCAGTCACGAGAGGGAGCACTGGCCCACACAGCAGTTGTGACAGAGCATCTGGCGAGGCTGGGCCTCACCATCAATGATAGAAAGAGTCGGCTTACACCGATGCAGTGCACTACATACTTGGGGCTCTGGCTGGACTCCATTACGATGCACACATACCTGTCGGGTGACAGAGTTGCAGCTATCCAGGGTTGCCTCTCCCTGCTTCAACAGGGGTCACAGGTCACCCTCCTATTGTGCCAGAAACTATTGGGTCTGATGGCCACAGCCATATCGGCCATTCAGCTGCGTGTGATTCGCATGCGCCCGCTACAAGCGTGGCTCAATGCATTCCACCTCAATGCCAAATGCGACAGACACTGTCAACTGACTGTGTCTCACGCATGCTCGGCAGCACTACGCTGGTGGAGGATGACCTCTCACCTGCGCGAAGGTGTGCCAATGGGAGTAGTGTTGAACTGCCAAGTGGTGACGACAAGTGGTGTTGATAGGTCACCTTCCACCTTGAAGGTGTATTTAGCGGCTATCTCTGCTTGCCATGCCCCCATAGATTCAATGTCTCTGGGTGTGCATTTTTTGGCTACCAGTTTTCTTAACACTCGGCAACTACGCCCTCCTAGGAGGACTGTTCTCCCCGAATGGAGCCTTAATGTTGTACTGGAGGCTCTCACGAAGGCCCTGTTTGAGCCCATACACTCCATAGAACTGAAGCACCTGTCTATGAAGACAGCCTTCCTCTTGGCTATCACCTCCTCTAAGCGGGTCAGTGAGCTGCAGGTGCTGTCTGTGCACAGCTCCTGCATGCGTATTTGGGAGGATGGCAGCGGGGTGATCACAGCCTTCCATGTTAATCAGTTTGTGGAATTAGAGTCCTTCCATCCACCTCCGTTTGCTTCAACGGAGGATGAGAGATTACATTTCCTCTGCCCAGTGTGGGCATTAAGATGCTACGTGCATAGGACGAGAGCTCTGCATCAATCTGGCCAGCTCTTCACCCATCACAGGACACGGACCCTAGGACAGCCCCTCTCTAAGCAGCGTCTGTCACCTTGGATTGCGGATACAGTCTCGACTGAATATAATAGTGCTGGCTTGCCCCCACCTGGTAGGGTAGCCGCACACTCCACTAGAGGGTTGGCTACATCTTGGGCCCTCGTCAGAGGTGCCTCGATTTCTGATATTTGTACTGCAGTTAGCTGGACTACACCGCATACTTTCTCCAGGTTCTACTGTCTTAATGTGGTAGAACCTGCCTTGCCTTCTGTAGGCACAAGGGTCCTTGAGGGTGTAAGTTCACACTGCTAACCTCTGGGTTAGACAGTGCTTGTGCGTCCTTCATATGCTGCCGTTCCTTCTCCCTCGTGACGGCTCTGGTATACATTATCCCATACGTAATGTCATTGGTGGTCATCTTCGAATTGAAAGGGAACGTTAGGTTACTTACCGTAACCCTGGTTCCCTGAAAGAGAAGACCACCACCAACCACGAGGTCGCATCAGTCGCCCTCACAGGTTCGATAGAAAAAGAGAAATGGCTTCCTTTGGATGAGAGTTTTATCCCCTCTGTGGGCGGGACCAAGTGCATCAAGAGCTCAGCGATATCTACCCAATGGACAGGCATATCCCATACGCAATGTCATTGGTGGTCATCTTCTGTTTCAGGGAACCAGGGTTACGGTAAGTAACCTAACATTTTGTGCACAGAACACCTGCAGCCGAAAATGCCCTTTCGGACTCAGCACTGGTTGGTGGAATGGATATCAGAAAATCATATGCTAAGAGCATCCACCTTCAAAGAGGGACATTTCTGTTTTGATGCAGTTCATCAAATTTGACGGTACTGCTAACGTTCCTGCAGCTGCTGCATCACTTATGCTCTCCAGCATAGCCAAATTTAACTGCTCCTTTAAAGTTTGAGACAGAGTTTCACTCTCAGCAACGGCTGCCTTCTGCTGCTGCTCATCAGCTGAACTTGGGCTGGATTCTGGTGTTTGCCCTACATCAGATTCAACAGATTTTGAATTGATGATGAGCCTTTCTATTAACTTCAGTACAGTTTTTCTGATGCAATGACATAACGCCTGTCTCAATTCTTGGCTAAATTCAGTGTGCTGGTTTCGCAACTGCTGCATCATGAATTTAAGCATTGTATCCGCTGTCATTAAGTTTGATTCTCGCCAGCATAGTGCTTCCACTGTCAACCTCACAGGTTCGAGTGCCTCAATTGTTGCTGTAAGTAGCACAGTCTCTTGTTCAGTGAATGTGACCGGTATCTTCGGATCTATCAGTGCCTTTTGCACACAATCTTTAAGTTTCAAAAAACATTTCAGCATTATGATTAAGCTGCTCCATCTAGTTTTAGAATCCAGCATTAAGGAAAGTTCCTTCCCATGCTCAAGTAACATGTACTTCTGTAAAATACTACCGTTCTTTATTGGAGAGCGTCTGAACATAACCACCACTTTGCGCACTTTCTGAACAGCTTCGTTAAGTTTTGGAGAAAGTTCAAGTTCAGTGAGTGCTATAGAACCAGAATCCTCTTCAGAAACAACAGCAAATCCTTCACCTTCTCCATCAGTATCCCCATCCTCCTCAGAGTCTGTCAGTATTACTGACAGTGCCGCTCTGCCTTTACACTTTGCTCACTGTGAGTACAGCACATCCAAAACTGCCAGCTGAATACCATCAGCGGAAAGCAAGGATCCAACTCACACCATCACGCTGGCTCCATCTGTAGTGATGCACACAATGTCCTGTTTCTAGTGAAGTTCCATGCTGTAAAAGCCTCTCTTTTAACAATTCTATACAGGTGTCTGCTGGCATACTGCCCGTAATGCAAATCAGACTCCAGTATTTGTTCTCTCCATTCCAGCACATGTGCACGTTGACATTCATGAATCTTCTATTAGGAAGTGAAGTCCACTCATCAAAAGTCAAGCTGAACCTTGCACCTTCTTTTTTCATAGTTACAATTTCCTGCATCACAGAGCTCCTTACTTTCTTACTGTAGTCAACAATCATGTTACGAATTGTTGTTTCTGATGTCGGTAGTTCAAAACCTTTTGCTCATAATGCTTCTCATAGGTCAGGCG
The DNA here is from genome assembly GCA_030684275.1 of Acipenser oxyrinchus oxyrinchus. Classification (NCBI taxonomy): domain Eukaryota; kingdom Metazoa; phylum Chordata; class Actinopteri; order Acipenseriformes; family Acipenseridae; genus Acipenser; species Acipenser oxyrinchus. Next base: position 53,760,527 of record CM060250.1, read on the forward strand.
AGGAAACAAACACTCTAAAGGGCAGACCATCACGCGATGTCATACGAGCTAGGGTAGCAGCCAAAGAAAGTCTTTTTTTTTCTTTGAAAGTAGTCAGTTAACTTTGTCTTCTTTACCAAATTTGATGCAGCTCCGCTGGTCAATATTTGTGCTGCGTGATCATCATTTTCAGTCCTCCTGTTTTTCATTAAGTCAATATTGTGCATTGATTTAAGGTGAGAGAGCAGCCCCTTTGTTGATCCACCAGATGTTTTTAAAATATTAATCAGGTTCGGCATTTCGCCGATTGCCCAGATGGCACTTCTTGTAAAAAGTAATGCCACATGCTGTCTGGATCGTTAGACTTGGTAGGATGGTCTTTGTATGTCAACATCTTGTCTTTTATTTGCAACTCGCTGATGTCACTCACTAATTCAACTCGATTCAGGTTCCCGGGATCTCGGGATTGGATACGCTAAGTACTACAGATATAGACTCCTATATAGACTGTACCTTGAGCTGTGCAGCGAGTGTGTCTATGGCAGTGAGCTCCTGCAGCAGACCTGTGGCAGTGGCCATGCTGCTCTTCCTCTGGCTCCTCTGGAAGCTGGCTAGGGAGGTCCAGTGCAGGGGGGCTGGGGGCTGGGGGAGGGGGTAGGAGTGCAGAGTGAGCAGCAGCATGTTCCCCTGCTGGTCTCGGAGGGGCTCGTAGTAAACTTGCCCCAGGTCTGCAGTGCCTAGCGCGCTCTGCACACAGACAGATAGACACACAGACAGGGGGAGAGGAACAATAGGAATCAGTACAAGACTAGGGCTGGGCAATAATAGTCATGTTCTAACATCCATTTATTGTAACTTTCTTCCTAGTTAGTAGTATGAAGACTGAGCAAAGTAACAATAATATTGATGATTTATGATTAAATTTTACTCTCTCTCTCACACACACACATACATACACAGTCTCACACTCACACACACACTCCATCAGTGTCTCTCTCACAGTCACAGTCTCTCTCACGCACACTGTCCTCTCACACAGTCGCTCTCTTGGTCTCTCTGACCTGTAGCTGTGACACTGCCAGCAGGATCTTCTGTCTGGTCTGCAGCACTGAGGAGGAGGAGGAGAGAGCTGAGGCCATTCCCTGCTGCAGCCACTGGACATCCTTCCAGGCACAGGACAGCTGGGACAAAAGGGGACAGGGGACAAGGGGACACATGGAAAATAATGTTTCAGTACATGTTTTACTGTTAAATAAACTGTATTTCTATTGCTATTATCATTTTTATTAGAAGCAGCAGCAGTATTGTTAATAATAATAACAAATCTACAGTACTTCTTATACTAATAACAATGTAATAATAATAATAATATTATTACATTTCCATTATTAACTGTAGTAGCAGTAGTACTATTAATAATAATACAAATCATACTTATACTACTAATACTAACAATAATAATAATAATAATAATAATAATAATAATAATAATAATAATAATAATAATATAGAGAAACATATTGTATTAACAATAATGATAGCAATAATTCCTCAACCAATAACACTATTAATGATAATAAACTAATAGTAATAATAATAACCCTCCTATCATGCTCTCATGTTATTTCTGTTGCCGCCCCACCCTCAACCCTGCTCCTCACCTTCACAAACCAATTCAACTCCTGCGTGACGGAAGTGGAGCAGCTGTCGATCTCCACCAATGGGATTTGCTCCTCGGCAGTAACCAGGATGTTGTCTTTATGGTAGAAAACAGTTCCCAGGTACACCCCCCTGAAATGGAGACGCACCGCCGGGGGCTATTTTAATGATCTAAACACAGCCGCTCTTTAACTGTGTATTAACCCGGCTGGGGTTTGTAAACAATCTTTGTAGACCCCCTTATTAACATTACTGCACAAAGTACAAATACTGGGATATGATGTGGTGGTATTAAGCTATCTTGCGATTTATATCAATACACAACACACAAACATATCAAAAACACATACACAGAAATACACACACATATAACACACACACACATACAAAAACCCTCACAACACACGCTAACAAGCTGTAACACACACACAAACACACATACAACACACACTCACACACACACTAACATACTGAAACACACACTAACATACTATCACACACACGCACACACTGTCACACAAACAAAAACAAACTCTGAAAGGAAATGAACAGATCAAGCTTGGAATCAAATCGTAAAACCTTAATTATGCAAATTAATCAGGACCAGGGGCTGGTTGGGAATAATATGAAATTATTTACATGGCTTTCCCTAATCAAAAACCTCCTTAAACTGATCTAATTCAACATATTTAACTGTAAACATACAACACACAGTACTGCTCTGTTCTGTAATTAATAGGGATTGAGATAACAGAGACTGAAGACTGGTCAGCCATTCTGTCTGACAGCAGGACAAAATAGCACAGCACACAACTGGACAGGATGACAAAAGGCTGTTTGGACAATCAGTTTGGATGTTTTTCTGTATAGGGTCGCCTGTATGAATGCTTTGCTTAGTGCTTGTGAGCATGAAGGCTCAGCAGCACTCTCTCTTTACCTCTGAAGGCAGCGGGCAAATTTATTTGCCGAGTGGAATAGCTGCTTGAGGCTGCGGGACACAGACAGACTCTTACTGGGAGCAAGGACTTTTGAGGTCTCTGAGAGAGAGAGAGAGAGAGAGGGGGGATGGAGGAAAAAAGGATAATTAAAATGCATTTATTGTCATTGTGTGTGTGTGTGTGTGTGTGTGTGTGTGTGTCTCTGTTACTGTGTGCCTATGATATTGTTAAATTGTTGTATTGCACAGTATTACCTATGGATATTCTCTGTACTGTGGCTCTGACCTGCTCCAGCAGTTTGATCAGGGTCTGTGTGTCAGTGTGGCTCTGTGTCTTCATGTGTCTCTGTGTGTCTGTGTGAGTGTATGTATTGCACAGTATTACCTATGAAGAATCCTCTGTACTGTGGCTCTTCCACTTGCTCCAGCAGTTTGGTCACAGCTCTCTCCTGCTCCCTCCTCCTCCGGATCATGCTGCAGCACTCCTTCCAACCTGGAGCAGACAGGCGAGGACCGGTTTCCATTTATAGACATTTTTATTCAAATTGTCTCACACACACATACAGTATTCAACTACAGTGGTCTGCGATGCATCAAGATAAGTTTATTTTAGTACAACTAATTAGACTAGTACAGTATACTAGTATACACTGTATATACAGACAAACTACTTACTAGAGGGTACAGCACTGGGAGGGCTGGAGATCTGAGCAGGCCCCCACCCCTTCACATTGTAGGCGAAGACTTGCACGAAATATCGCAGCCCCTAAAGAGAGATAGATAGAGAACTTACTGCTGAATATGTAGCTCTACCAGCACAAACTGACAGAGACAATGTAACTGCACTTTCTGTTTGTATTTGGCTACTGTTGTATATTGTTTGCTGCTTGACTTTCTTTGTTTAGTTTTACTCCCTGTGCAGAGTTTCTGATTGAGCGTTTGAACTAGAAACAGGTCTGTTATGCTGATGAAGGCACTAGGGCCTAAACGCTTGTCTGCTTTACTCAGTTTAGTTTCAATAACACTGATGAAGGCACTAAAGCCCCAACACTTGTCTGCTGCTTGCCTCTCTCAGTTCAGTTTCCCTCCCTGTGTCTGATTCAATGAATATATCAGTGAAGCTGCTTACTGGAGTCAGCCCGGTGATGCTGAACTGCAAGACCCTCAGCTCATGAACTGTCTCCCAGCCACACAAAGGGTTAAAGCTCTCGTTGCAACTCCACTCCACTGCAGAGACAAACAAAACCACGAAGATCAACAGAAATACAGGAAACCAACCTCCTATAGGAACAGGGCTAACCAAGGCTTTAAAATTCACTCTCTTACCTCTTATTAGCTTTATTAATATTATCATTGGCCTCCCTTTAAATGAGAACAGACCATTTATAAAATCCATTCACTTACCGCTTGTTAGCTTTATTAACAGTATCACTGGCCTCCCTTTAAAGGAATGCTAACCATCTTTAAAATCCAGTCACTTACCTTTTGTTAGCTTTATTAACAGTATCACTGGCTCCCCTTTTAAATGAGTGCTAGTCATCTTTAAAATTTTTACAGTAGCATCTTAGAATTTGTGTCCTTTTTTCAGAACACTCTTAGAAACAATATAAATACCTCACAAACCATACAAATGTATTTATTTTTATTATGATGTATTCAGTGTTTTCAGAGAGATAAATGCTTAAAAACGTGTTAGTCTATGACCTTAGGGACCTTACAATACATCCTGAAAGTTTTGTTGAAAAAAATATTAATGTTTGGGCAAATTACAAGATATTGTTTCACCTGAGTCATTTTGTGATTTTTTTACACATTTTTAGCTATTTGCCTTTCTATCTTTCTATAATTTTAGTAGTAGAGACTTGAATTGTTTTTGGATCAGGACACTAGAGAATAAAACATAAAACATACTTTTACTGATTTTCTACTCCAATAAGTACAAAAAAATCTGATATTTTTCAAAAACCTAATTTAATATATATACAACAGAATAAATAGTGCTAAATAAATTACAAAACACTAACTATTAAAAGCAAACATAGTACAATTGTTTTGTATAATAATCATTTATTCTCATGATCTTTATAAAATAATAGTTCTTCATTCCATTATTATCAGCAAAAATTAAAAAATGAAATGCCCCTCTCAATGAAAAAAAAAAACTATCAGGGCGTGAAATTCAATCCCTCCCTTATCCAATGATATGCATGTCCAACCTGTACGGCAAAGTATGGTAGTACAGTAATTCAATGAAATGAAGTGCACTTTTTTTATCATGTTTGCCCGATCATGGGACCAGAAAGACACGTCTGTTTGATCGTGTTTACGCAATCAGTATTTACAGTTAAAATCCATCCTCTTATTAGCTTTATCAACAGTATCACTGGTCCTCCCTTTAAAGGAGTTCTAAACATCTTTAAAATCAATTTCCTTAATTTTCCACCCACCTTTGTACTGAGTGATAACCCCTGAATTTGGGCCACTTGTCGGCTCCCGAAATGTTACCATGAGTGAGGTCTCACTGGTTACCTGTATAGCTACATTACTGGGAGGGCCCGGGGCTACTGGAATACAAAAAGAGCAAGAAATCAACTATCACACTGCGCTCTCAGCTCCTCCTACCCCTCCCCTCTCTTCCGTTTCCTTTCTTCTTCATATCCCCTCTATCTCTCTCCTCTTCTCATCTTTCTCCCTTCTCTCCTCTCTCCCCATCTGTTCTATTTTCTTACCTCTCCCCTCTCCCCCTCCTCTGTCCACTCTCTCCTCTCTCCTGTCTCTCCTATCTTCCCTATCTCCTCCCTTCTATGTCTCCCCTCTCTTCTCTCTGTTCCTCCACTTTCCCCGTTCTCTCTTCCCTATCTCCTTTCTCCTCTCTCTCTCTCTCTCTCTCTCTCTCTCTCTCTCTCTCTCTCTCCTCTCTCTCTCTCTCTCTCTCTCTCTCTCTCTCTCTCTCTCCCCTCTCCCCTCTCTCTGTACCTGTGCTCTGGTAGTTGTCTCTCATTCTGGTGTAGAGCTGCAGTCTCAGGGTCCACACTCTAAGCTCCCTTCTCTTCTGGGATCCCTCCTCCTCTTCTGTTTGAAACCCTTCCTTCACCTCCCTGGTAAGCTCTAGAACCCTGCTCCCGGCCTCCAAGACCAGACCACTCAGATGAGACCCCCTCTCCTCAGCGCTGGTCACTATGAGCAGGAGATACAGAGAGTGAGAGTGAAAGAGAGAGAGAGAGAGAGAGAGAGAGAGAGAGAGAGAGAGAGAGAGAGAGAGAGAGAGAGAGAGAGAGAGATAAAGGGAGGGAAGAAGGGAGGAAGATCATACATTTTAAAGGTAATAGATAAAGATGTAAAGTGGATAAACATTTTGACTGGTGTCTTCATGTGTGTTTATAAAGCTTCCAGTGCAATCCCAGTTGACTCACAGTGGGGGTTGTCCCTGGCTCCAGCCTGTGCCAGTATCCTGACCAGTGGGGTGTTACTGGTGAGCACAGCGACGTCCATGGGAACCAGTCCCTCCGAGCTCAAACCATTGAGATCCTCCTTCAGCAGACCAGCAGAGGAGAGCATGAGGTGGACTGCCTGAGTGTCTTCATTCTCCACTGCGTCGAAGAGAGAGAGATACTGAGAGGGGAAAGGAGAGAGAGAGAGGTGATGTGTCTTCATTCTCCACTACATCCCAGGGGAGGGAGAGAAAGGGGAGAAAGGGGAGAGAGGAGAGAGTGTAGACAGGACAAATGGAGAGAAACTGAGAGGGACTGAAGGGGAGGGAGAGGAACAGGGGAAAGAAGGGGGAGAGGATGGAGGGGAGAGGAGAGAGGGACAAAGGGAAAGGGGAGAAAGGAGGGTGAAAGAAAGTGGAATTCACAGGTGACTCACGGACGCTGCTGACTTCCTGCTATGCCGCCCGCTCTCCACCTTGCCCGTGGTGGAGGGCTGTGATTGGTCAATGGAGGCCCCGCCCCTCAGCCTGACAGACAGGTTCCTGTAGAGCCGTTTAGGGGAGATGGGTCCAAGTGAACGTCGCCTCTGAGGGGGGTCCCTGAGTGAGAGAGCCATGAGGGACAGGGGATGGAGACGGACCCTAAAATACCTGCAACAGCAAGAACAGATCATAATAATTATAATAACAATAATACAGACCTTATATAAGAGGGTTAAAAGAAGTTCACAAAGTTAGCCCTATAGTTGATACTTTTATTAAACTACAGAAAACAGGTAAATAAAGGATACAATCAAAATGTTTCCCATAGTGAAAGCACAGCAAAGTGTAATAAAGCACAGTGAAAGCACAGAGAGGTATTGTAAAGCATAGGAAAGCATTGTAAAGTACAGAGATGTATGATAAAGCATAGGGAGGCATTGCAAAGCACAGATAGGTATGGTAAAGTATAGGGAAGCATTATAAAGCACACAGACATATGTTAAAGCATGGAATGTATTGTAAAGGATAGAGATGTATGGTAAAGCATAGGAACGCATTGTAAAGCACAGCGATGTATGGTAAAGCATAGGGAACCATTGTAAAGCACAGAGGTATGGTAAGGCATATTAATAAACATGACAAATAGAGTATCTATGGTACTGTAAATGTTAAATATAATCATATAACCACATTGGAAATATAACCACATTGGAAAACCTCCTGTTGAGTCCAGCACTGCCACAGGGCATTGACAACACTGAATTGCTTGTTTAAAAAAAAAACAGCAGCTCACTCCTCTCCGCCTCCCACTCCTCTTTCCTGGGGCAATCTGTGTTCCCCACCTGTCATCTTTGTTCTCATATAAAAAACAACACAAATATATAGACAGATATTTAAAGGCACAATGAACTAACTGTCTCTTTATACAGGTTAGCAAAGGTAAACAAATATAACCCTTATAAATATTTCAACTTATTATATTTACACCCAGTAACAATACACTGTTTTCCAACTGGAGCCCAGCACTTTCTTTTTCTCTCTCTCTCTCTCTCTCTCTCTCTCTCTCTCTCTCTCTCTCTCTCTCTCTCTCTCTCTCTCTCTCTCTCAAATTCAAATTCAAACTGGCTTTATTAGCATGACAGGAGTGATCCAGTGTTGCCAAGCAATTCAACACACATGTTACATAAAATAAAATATAATGTTAATAACACACAATATCAATCCCCCTTAACAGAATGTAAAACTGTTTTCTTTATGGCATAGTGATTTCTTCCTCAATGCATTTATAGACATATTGAAGCTCCCTGACACGCTGATGGTCAGACCCAGCTAAATGTAGCTAGTGGTGTGTTCCAGGGTGGTGGTTCCCAGAGTGAAGTGGTTCCTGTTAACATTTAATAAAAGAAGTTTATTAAGTAGTCCTTCGTGCCAAATTGAATCATAAAGCAGGCGAATATTTTTCCTTTATTAGTTTGGTGGACGTGTAGGGTGTAAATATGATCAGAGGTGCAGTGGTTTGGTAGGAAACCAATCTGACTCTTCCTCAGGACACTGTGTTCGGTAAGGAAGGCCAGTATCCGGCCGTTAATGATACTGCAGAACACCTTCCCCAGGATACTGCTCACACAGATACCTCAGTAGTTGTTAATGTTGAATTTGTCTCCACTTTTATATATGGGGGTAATGAGGCCTTGATTCCAGATCCCAGGGAAACACCCAGCTCTCAGGACTAGGTTGGAGAGTTTGAGTAGGGCTTCTAGCAGCTTAGGGCTGCTGTTTTTGAGCATCTCAGTGCTGATGCTGTCCTGGGCTTGAGGATCTGCAGTTTCTTTTTGAGCTCTAGCAGAGTGATTGGGGTGTCCAATGGGTTTTGGTTATCTTTGAGTGATGTCTCTAATTCTTTTAATTGTTTATGTATTGAGGTCTGATTTGAATTTAGTTTGTTGTTTTCTATTTTTTGGTAGAGTTCTTCGAAATAGTTAATCCAAATACTGCCATTTTGGATTGTCAATTTTTCCCACAATTCCCAAAATGAGTTTTGGTTAATTGCTTCTTCAGTTTGGGACAGTTCTTTGGATATGCACTGTTCCTTTTTCTTACTGAGGAGGTGTTTGTACTGCTTTAGACCCCCACCCCCCTCTCTCTCTCTCTCTCTCTCTCTCTCTCTCTCTCTCTCTCTCTCTCTCTCCCCCCTCCCCCCGTCCCTCTCAGTATGTTCTCTACAGTCATTCTGTGGTTTACCCAGTCTAGCTGTTATGCTGCTAGGGAGGCGTTTGTTCATTTCCCTACAGCACTTAAGCCTATACATGCAGCACCAGAAACTGCTGTGTGGTTTATGAACTCTCCATTGTGTTCTGCTGTTGTTGCAACTTCTTAAGCAGTACTATATAGGTCTCAAATGTGCAGTTTTAAAACCAAATTATATGGTAAACATTTTATTTTAAAAAAAGTAAATTTGGTACAATAATTTTGCATGGTAATTTTGCAGTTCCCCCCATGCTTTTCCTATGGTTATACTATGCATTAACCATAGTTTACCATGGTTTGTTTTTAATGTGCTTTACCATACCTCTCTGTGCTTTACAGTGTTTGCCTGTGCTTCACCATACCTCTATGTGCTTTACAATGCTTGCCTATGCTTTACCATGCTGTGCTTTATAACACTTTGCTGTGCTTCTACTAAAGGAAACTTTTATAAGGGTTAGTTTACCATGGTTTGTTTTTTAATGTGTTTTACCATACCTCTCTGTGCTTTACAATGCTTGCCTATGCTTTACCATGATTTCACTGTGCTTTATGACACTTAGCTGTGCTTTTACTGAGGGAAAACAGCTTATGAGATTATAGCAAACCACAGACAGTGACGTCTTCTGTTTTATTTTCAAAACCAATAGCTTCCTATAATAATGTCAGCAGCATGCCTGTGCACTTTCCTGCGTTTCTAACTCCCACGTTTTCTAGTTTTGAACAGAAATACACAAACCAGCACATTAGTGACACAACACAGGGCTGCACAGGTTTTCAGAACATTAGCATTTCATTGACATGCAATTACACTTTTAATAAAGCTCAGATCTGTGTATTATCCATGCATTATTATGCATAATCCATGCATTGGCATATTACACTCACTTTCTGCAAACTTCCCTGTAATGAACAAAATAAACATCAGACTCATTGTATGGCATTAGCAGCAGCAATTAACTCAGCCAGCCTGTCACAATGCAGTCCTCAGCAGGGAAGCTCACACTGGTGTGGAAGACTAATAATCAAACCACTCTCACTCTCTAACAAGGTCGATGCAAAAAGCCCTTGTGTGGAACTAACCAGTCTTGTGATGGTATAGATCGATAGATTGATACAGACTGGGTGTTTTTTTTTTTTCTGCGTGTTACTTTTTTAAAGAAAATGATCTCAGGCTAAACAGTGCCCTTGAAAAACAAGAATAAACTTTTAAAATGCTTTCATGAATTGTAAAGCTGATTTAATTAATCAGAACTTGGAAGATGTACTGAGGTGTTTTTTGTTGTTGCTGTCGTTGTTGTTTTTCAGTTTGCCCTATTGTGAATTTGTTGCAGCTTAAATTAATTTGCATTGCCAACAATAGCGGGTGTGTTCAAACCAACAGCTTTGCAAATTCAAACAGTTATAATTTATCTGCAGCCTGCACTGCAGGCACAATAATGCATGTGGTACATTTTGTAATATAACTGGTGTACAGTACTGTATTTATAAAAAAAAAAAACTATGCTAGACCAATCAACAACTCGACATGTCTGTATCACATCACATCAATATTGGGGTCGGCTATATACAGTATTAAAAGACATTTCAGATGGCTGCATCGTATCAATATCAGGGACTACTATATATTATAAAGACGTTTCAGATGGCTGTATCGCATCAATATCATGGTCTACAATTGTATTCATTTATTTATTATACATTTCTCTTGCCAGCATAAACTCTTGAGTTGAAATAAAAATGGTTCGCTTATTGCACACACAATATACAATAAACAAAGATGAAAAACTATTATTATTATTATTATTATTATTATTATTATTATTATTATTATTATTATTATTATTATTATTATTGCTATTAAGTTTTTGCGTGCATAATGCGTTTCACTTACCCACAAAAAGTAGTTTAGTGCTTTCAACTTGAAATAATCGATTCTTGGTTGTGTGCATAAATCCCAATTTTCCGTTCGACTCAAAGACGATTATAGGATTCAAACCCGCAAACACCGAACCACGTCCAGACTCTGTAGCGGTGTGTCTACTTAAGTGTTTAACTGTTGTATTTATTTATTTATTTTTAATATAGGTGTTTTATTACCAGACTACAAGAATAATGTGTCGCTTCTAACTCTAGCAAAAGCGTCTGTCCGTCGCTTATAATACCTGCGCGCTGTTTCTGAGCCTCGGTCTGTGTGTGTGTGTGTGTGTGTGTGTGTGTTTATGACGGTAAGGGGCGAGCTATTACAATAGTAGGTATGTATTACCGTATATGCAAAAGTCGTGGTCTAGAATTACAGGGGGGGGGGGCGGCGGTGGCGGGGGGCAGGTAATCTTCAAACTTAATTTGTAGTAAACGTGAGTTCTTTCTCTAATAATAATAATAATAATAATAATAAATCACATCACCATTTTAACGGATAGCAGCATTAACTTAGTTTTGTGTTCCTTTTTTATTGAACATGTTATTTATAATAAGTTAATATGTCCAATTAACCCTGTCTCTTCTATCAGCTAATGTCCAGTCGATCCTGTTTCTTCTATCATTTAATAAGTCCAATTGACTGTGTCAACGTGCCCAGTTGACCCTGTTTCTTATATCAGTTAATATGTCCAGTCAACTGTTGGCCTATATAATAACCGAGTAGAAAATGATAACATAAAATAAATAATTATATTAATACGTGTTACATAACTGTTGCTTCTGTTTTAAAAAGTAAACTCCATAATTGGCAACGCGAACATCACTATTACTATCTCACTCTACCAGTGAAGCAGGAAACTGCTCCGCAATATTGTAGTCTAAAGAAGCGGTCTCACTGACGTAAAGGACAAACTCAATAGCCGTGCTGTATAACCCTATACAATAGAACGACACACACTTATTTAGAATTGTAATTGGGTGCAATACATATCGGCAGGATGTGGTTTCATTTCAAACAGATAAAAAGCAGAACATGTTGAGGTCCTATAATCGATGTTTACAATCAATTTCTTACCTCTTAGTAGTTTTATTAAGACTATCACTGGTCCTCCCTTTAAATGAGTGCTGACCATCTGTAAAATCCATTATCTTGCCTCTTATTAGCTTTATTAATATTGTCACTGACAGAGAGCACGCGTAGATTATTAAAAGAAGTTGAGAATTTTAAATACGAGTAAAATGCAGATCTATGGTAGCGCTTGAAATAGATGTATGTAATATAATCTGATTCTAAGTCTACATTCAGACGGTCACTATTTCTGCAGTGTTTCCCGAAACTGTAATGTCATGTTTTTTCGTGTTTTTTTGGTTACTGGTTGAGCCCCCAGATCCCCACCCCCCGTGCGTCGTGGACAAGTATCTAAACGTGTATGCAGAGCTGTTTAGCATAAAGCTTAGCAGTGTTATACAATTAACACATTTTATTATTATTATTATTATTATTATTATTATTATTATTATTATTATTATTATTATTATTATTATTATTGTTGTTGTTGTTGTTGTTGTTTTTGTTGTTGTTGTTGTTGTTTGGAATATATAAGGAACTGTTTTGTGTAATCGAAATATAGGTAATATAATCATATTAAAGAAAATAAATAATTATCTATTATTATTATTATTATTATTATTATTATTATTATTATTATTATTATTGTTGTTGTTGTTGTTGTTGTTGTTTTTGTTGTTGTTGTTGTTGTTTGGAATATATAAGGAACTGTTTTGTGTAATCGAAATATAGGTAATATAATCATATTAAAGAAAATAAATAATTATCTATTATTATTATTATTATTATTATTATTATTATTATTATTATTATTATTATTATTGTTGTTGTTGTTGTTGTTGTTGTTGTTGTCACACGTGAGGAATGACGTTTCTAATTAATTATTCATATTTACATTGTGACTTTTTTGCTTACATGACGTGTGGACCGGGTCCGATCTGATTAATCAATTTACTGTCCAATCAGCATATCAGTAGTTCCTAGCTACCTGTCAGTTCCAGCCCAAGTCGTGGGGAGGACGACAGTGGGGGGCTTTTACCACAGCCATGTGTTGATCAAAGGGGTCCCCTGCACCGCACTGGTGGACACCGGGTTGAGCAAGACACTGGTGCGGCCAGATAGATATGGAAACTTATGGAAAATATAATAAGATCCCAAATGGAAAATCACCTATATGGTAACAGTATCCTGAGAGACAGTCAGCATGGTTTTAGAAAAAGAAAATCGTGTCTAACTAACCTGCTTGATTTTTTTGAGGATGCAACATCAACAATGGATAATTGCAAAGCATACAACATGATTTATTTAGATTTAGAGAAAGCTTTTGACAAAGTCCTGCATAAAAGATTGAATTGAACGTAGTAGGGATTCAAGGAAATGCATGCACATGGACTAGGGAGTGGTTTACATGTAGAAAACATAAAGTACTGATTAGAGGAGAAACCTCATAATGGAGCAAGGTAACCAGTGATGTACCACAGGGATCAGTATTAGGTCCTCTGCTCTTCCTAATTTACATGAATGGCTTAGATTCTGGTATAGTAAGCAAACTTGTTAATTTGCATACAACACAAAAATAGGAGTGGAAAACACTGTTGCAGTAGCAAAGGTCATTCAAAATGATCCAGACAGTATTCAGAACTGGGCAGACACATGGCAAATGACATTTAATAGAGAAAAGTGTAAAGTACTGCACACAGGCAATACAAATTTGCATCATAAATACCATATGGGACGGTGACAGAAAGACAATGATTCTTTGGTGGTAAATCTCACTCTCGACCTGTGAGGGCGCTAAGTAACGGGAACAGAGTACCCTGGACTACTTGGCCTGACACTTCATTCCGAGGGTTAAAAGGAAGTCGTCATGTAGAAAAGAGACGGAGCTTCAGTACACTAACTCAGTGACCAGGAGGGGAAATGATGTAGCAGCTACAAATCATAAAAAGCAACTGCAATCGTTTACCAAGGGGTCATGAGTGACGGTATAAATAGGGGTCGAAGCAGTGTTATCTGTTCCTTCGTTTTGGTTTATGAAAAGTGACCTGGAAGGACCTGTATTTACTGTATCCATATTGTTAGTGTTTGTTTGTTCTATTTGTTATTTGCTATCACTAGACATCTAACACGTTCCGGAGCTGTCGCCAGAGGCCAGCACAAACCCAGAACAGCACTGCACTGGTATCACCAATAATTGTATTTGCACCACTAGCACTAATTCACGCACTAACGGACTTGTGTATGTGTTTTGTGTTTTGTGTGGATGTATAATAAAAACAGGACTATTATTTCAGGACAAACCTGTGGATTACAAATTATGTAATACATGCTACTGTATACTTAACATCATTTATTGTTTACTGTTTGTTTTGCCGTCAGGCACTGGACACAAAAATATCTTCTTCTTATGTTCTTATGATATCTACCACTGTAAAGCTGCGCACAGTGACCAGGGGACTGGCGCCGATGAGAGTGAAGCGGGCCATGAAGATCCAGCCTGGCCTGGCAGGAGGCTGCCGAAAAGATCCTCAGCGAGATGCGGGAGGCTGGGTTCATCGAGCTGTCTGACAGCTGTGGCCTGCGCCGGACATCATGGTCCCCAAGAAGGATGGGAACTGGAGGTTCTGTGTGGACTACCAGCAGCTGAATGAAGTGACCCGCAAGGACTCTTCCCCATTCCCCGCATCGATGAATCTCTGGACTTGGCTGTCTCAGCCTGGTTTAACTCACTAGACTTAAAAAGCGGCTATTGGCAGGTCGAACTCGCCCCTGAACCCCGGTCAAAGACTGGTGGCTGTGTAATGATCACGCTACCTTTGAATGGCTGATGGAGAAGGCACTGAACGGGATTCGACCACAGTGCTGCCTGGTGTACTTCTATGATCTGCTGGTACACGGCCCAATGTTCCCCAGAGACTCTACGCTCCCTGCGGGAGGTGTTGCAGTGAGTAGAGGCAGCTGGTCTGAAACTGCACCAGGACAAGTGAAGGTTCATGCAGGGGGAGGGTTTCTTCCTGGGACACTGTGGCAGGGCAGAAAAGCCCTGCATGTAAATAGGGGGCAGGGCAAAGCCCTGCTGACTAAATGTGGTGTGTTTGTGGTTTATTGGGAATGTATTATGATTAAAAATGTATTGTTTGTTTATTTAAACGTGTGATCTTTAATGTATTGTATGATTCAAATGTATTTTGTGTTTATTTAAAAAACGCAATGTTGTCTTTGCTATTGTTATAGCCCAATCCCACTAAAACTCTGTGCAGAATGTGGCCATCTCCGAATTAATTAATTGGTTCTTAATTCGGAGGTTGCCACGTGAATATAAACCTGTATGTTTGTGTGTTTGTGGTGGTGAGCGAGAGAGCAAGTGGAAGGAAAAGCAAAAACAAAATTAAAAAAAAAAGTAAACAATTGCTACTCGTGCTGGGAAGCACCAGCACAGTACTTGCTTTGGGTGGATGTATTATTTAGGGTGTGATTTGTTTTGTTTAAATATTTATTTTTTGCTCTGTGAGCAGGGTTTTGTGTGCCACCTTTTTATTTACTTTTTGTCTCAATAAAAACGGTGCACCCGAGCGCTTTCAACGCTGCAAGTACCTGTGTCTCTGTCAGCTTTCTGGTCTGGGAACATCAACACTCGGCTCCCTGTCACAGACACTGAGAGGAGGTGAAGGCATCTGCACTGAGCCTGACAAGATCCTGCTGCATTGAACGGGCTGTTGTCATTTCGGGAACCAGAGGGGCAGGTGGCACGCTGGATTGAGCTACAGCCGTTCAATAACCAAATCCAGCACAGAGCTGGGACTCTTCACAACAACGTGGACGTGCTGTCCTGTCATCCCTGTACTAAGGAGGACTGCTGCCACTGCCACAAGTGGCAGATCCAGGAGGAGGAGCTGGTTGCGACCATGCAGAGAGGGGGCTAGGGGCCGAGAATAGCACCAGGCAGTGCGGAAGAGCCGGATGACCACTGCGACCTGTAGTGCTTGACCGCGGTCACAGCGGTGGAGTGGAGGCGGCAGCAAGACCGGGATGCTGACCTGCAGGGATGTGGAAGATTTCTGCAGGTGCTGTGATAAGTGTGTCGCAAGGAAGGGACCTCTGGGCTGGTCGCACGCCTCACTGCAGCAGTTTCCAGCCAGGGAGCCCTTGAAACGGGTTGGGGTCGATATCATGGGTCCCTTTCCATGGTCTGATACATTGTGGTAGCTATGAACTACTTCACAAAATGGCCAGAGGAGTATGCAACCCCTGATCAAGAAGCAAAAACAGTGACAGAAGTACTGCTAGAATGCTTTTTCTGCTGTTTTGGATTACAGCAGGAGTTGCACTCGGAACAGGGGCTTAACTTTGAGTCCCGGGTCTTTGCAAAGACATGCCGTTGCCTGGGGATTTATAAGACCCGCACCACGGGCTGGTGGTGGTTTAACCGTACCCTCGTCGCACAGTTGGCTATTGTCACTGCTAGCCACCAGAAAGGCCCTGTTAGCCTGCCATATTACCATGCAGGATTCAACCAGCTGCAAACCTGCTTTGTTGATGCTCGGCCGGGAAATTAGAGCCCCGGTTGAGTTACTGTTTGGCCAGCCACCCGATGCTGTGAAGTCCTGAGTACCTGAGCATACAAGGTGCTTGCAAGATCAGCTGCACATTGCACATTGCCAAAAGCGGTACTATGACCTTCGGGTGAGGGGGCGACACTATTCGGCCCGGGAGTTTGTGTGGGGGCTGGACCCTCAGGCTCACCTTTGCCCAGGACTTCCATATCGCTAGCTGGCTTAGACAGCCAGCAACATGCCAGGGTGAGTCCTGTTGACAGCCTGTAGCCGCCGTCCATGGTTGAGGGGACCCCAGCGATTGTCCCTTTTCATCGTCCACAACGTCACAGATGTCCACCTCGCCACCTCCGGGACTTTGCTTGTCTCCACAGAGACGAGAAGTGTGGAGGGGGCGGACCGGTATTTTCTGTGGCTGCACTGGGGACTGTTACACACTGTTTGCAGGGGACCATGTAAAGGGTTGTTGGGAGTCTTAAATGGTGCCACGTGAATGCAGGGGGCACAGCTGTGAGGATGTGCAGGTGCACATAAGGAACTTGCTACTCGAGACAAGACTTTTGCAGCCAACCCAGTTCTGATTGGCCGAAGGCTCAGCTTCAATTTCATCGTAGTCAATGGGTGCTGAGAATGTAATAGTGTTGTGAGGTGAAGGTCTATGGGCGCCGATTGGGTGGTGGGTTGCAGCTATGTGTTTCTGTGTCTGGGTCTGAGGGGGGATCAAAAATGGTGCATCAGGCTGTGTGGGGGGTGTATTCAAGAGAGTGGAGAATCATGCTGTGAGCTGTATCACTTGCGGTGTACTGGAAACCTGTTGCTGCAAATAAAGAGCCTGCAGGCTACTGAACTGCAATCTGTTGTCAAGACTGCCTTCTTCTTCCAATAGCAATGTTATCTTGTGCTACACTAATAACTTCTCGCTTCGGCTCTCATGATCAGGGCCGGCGCTCGGATTTACTGGGCCCTGGTGCAAGACTGTGAAGCAGACCAACCACCCCCCTTCCCAAAAAAAAAAAAAAAAAGAAAAAGAAAAAAAATGTGCAACATAGCTGCAGCACAACCTAAAGAAAACCTTTAAAAAACGAACACATCAGCAGCAAAATCTGAATCGGTCAAACAAAACATATTCTATCGTTATTTTAAGATTACTGTGAACAAGACAGTAATCAATCAAGTAACAGCATATTCAAACATTTTAACAAATCAATTATGTAACAAGATTAATCCATTTCATTAATAACAAATTAATAGTACAAATGAATTCAATGCAACTCATAAGCAGGGGGAAAAAAATAATCCCAAAAGCATGTCATTTTTTTAAATACTGTTTTTTTTTTACCATCCGTTGTTTTTTTTTATTTTTGTCCACGTGATGCCCCTTTAAAGTTCTATTGAGCTCAGTTTCTTAATTAAACTCTTGGAAAAGCGTTGATTGTGCAACAAGATCACTTTGTTTTTTCTCCCGTAACTTGAATGAGACTATGATTCTGTTTCATAATGTAAAAAAATAAAAATAAAAAAGCAGCTCCTTATCTCTAATTTAAACCAAACACAAAAGAGTTCAGTTAAATTGTTTTTTTTTCTTGACTTAAAATCTTAATGACTCGTTGCAAAAATGTTATAACCTGTTTTGCAAACAATGGTTTCCTCTTAATTACGATTTAATTAAATCAATTTAACTTCACTCACTGTTTGCGTTCGGTTTGAATTAAAAAATAATTCAATTAACGGAATCATAGTCTCAATCAACTTATTTGAGAAAAACTAAAGTGAACTTGTTTCACAATAAACACTTTTCCAAGTTTAAAAGAATAGTGTCTGCTCAAAAAAAGGACATCACGTGATCAAAAATAAAAACCGAAAACGAAGTCCTACACATCTGCCAGCAGAGTAATCACATGACCTTAACAACACTGATCTATTGCCAGAGCGCTCGCTCTGTGTCCCGTCTCTAGAAAGACAATCTGTTAACTCTGATTTGCCGATTTGTATTTTGATTGCTAGTCCGCCAATACTACCTTGCTATGGTTTATTTATATATTTTTAGGCTTAGTCATTAAAGTGTGTTAAAAATAAATAAATAAATAAATGACTCAAGGTTGGGCCACCTCAAAGGCTATTAATTAAATTATATTCATTGAAAAAATGCAAGAGGGAATCAGACAGCTATTATGTCCAACACCAAACCTACATAAATGGCGTTACCCAAAATGGTGTTCAGTGTTAATCTGAGACAGTTCACAGCCTATGCTGCACCGTACTTTCTCATCATGTACTGAAAACTGAAATTATCTCAATTAATAATCACTCCGCAGTTTATTAATAAGGGAAGCTATCTCTATTTAATGATAGTAGGTATTGCTAGCAATAGATTTTAAATTCTGTACGCAAAAGAAGTTTAAATAATCCAATTTTATGTAAAGGGCGATACAGGTATTATGCTCACAGCTATGAAAATTTCAATCACGATTTTCTTGAAAATGATTAGTCCAACACAAAAATTGAAAATATTGTAAAATATTAAACTTTACAAGATCTACAACTTTTGTTCATAGCATTTTCCAGCGATTTAGTTGTTAGAAAATCATGTTGATTTAATTTTTTAGATCAGAAAAATAAAAAACTATAAAAAGGTATTGCTAAAGAGTTGCGAAAACAGATGTTGGCAGATGACAATAAGAGTCAATTTTCAGTGAGTATGATATTGGCTTTCAGGATCATAAAATAAGCGTACATATCCATAGTCTAATCAAAAAGCGTAATGCAACATGCAAAATAATATATATATATATATATATATATATATATATATATATATATATATATATATATATATATATATATATATATATATATATATATATATAGTATTTCTGTATATATTTGGACATTAATACAATGATTCATGGTTGTAAATCTCCCTCCCGACCTGTGAGGGCACTAAGCAGTGAGAACAGTTCTTTCCCAGGGTTCAAGGGAAGTCGGCCAGCCAGGAAGGGGACTGTGATGGGGTGCAGCCTATTTTGTGGTGGTTTTGTGTTTTTTGTATTGTTTAGAGTGGATATGAGTGAGTTTGGGGTGTGGTTCAGTGAGTGAGTGAGTTTGTGTGAGGAATGTGTGGAATGTGCCTGGGCTAATGAGGTGCGAATTGCCCAATTAGCCCAGGTACCTGTACAAAAGGGAGTGGTTGGGTATGTGAGTTGGTGAGTGTTTGTGAGAGGGAAAAGACCTGTGTGAGAGAGTGAGTGGTTCGTTTTGGTATAGTTTGTTTAAAGCCTGTTTTTGTGTTTGTCTTTTTGGTTGTCCATTGTGCCTTTTGTTTTGTGTATTTTGTTTAATTAAAAGTCTTTTATTTTCCCTGCACATCCTGACTTTGAGTCTCCTTACCTCGGTTAGCCTGTCACAGGGACGCATTGACCCGGAAGGGAAATGACGTGGCAGCCACAGATTGGATAGGCAGTTGCACTTGTTTACCAAGGGGTCATGTGTGACAGCATAAAAGGGGACGGAGAATCGTAATCTCTTCCTTCACATTTGGTTTTTGCATATAAACTGAGAAGGACTGTGAGAGACCCTGAAAAAGAAAGCAATATCGTGTGTTTTTTTTGTTTGTTTGTCTGCGTGTAATCGTCTTGTTTGTTACACCACAATAGATGGCTAACACGATTCTGGAGCTGTCGCCGAGGGCCAGCACTAAAGCTGGAACAGCACCACTACTGTCACAACCATAAATTCTCTTTTCCAAACCAGATTAAACCTCTCTGTCTGTTTCATTACCGCACTACATCACCCCTGCACCTGCATCCACTTTGTCACTATATATATATATATATATATATATATATATATATATATATATATATATATATATATATATATATATATATACATATATAAGGTCACAGGCTGAAAAGCCTTCATTTGTTTAATTGTTAGTAATGATCCCCTGCACCTGGCTATCATTGTAAATTAGAGCCAGGTGCAGGGTATTTAAAGATAGCAGCCAGTCTGTTCTGGGCTGCTGTGTGGTGTGTATAGGAGCCTGCTTGACAGTGTGCACAAGCAAAGGAAAAGGAAAAGGTAGTGTAAACCTTTTTTGGTCAACCTGTGGTGACGTCACCACTCAGCCAGACTGTAACAAGCAGTCACATTGACGGCCATGCATAAAACAATTATATTTTCATTATACAGAACGGTATTATACTTTATTATTTTTATTTACCTTCCCGAATGTGTTTAGCTGTAATTTGATTAGTTTCTACACTGTGCCTGAGTGAATGACTGACAGTCTATTGTTTTTTAATCAGCCTTTTGAAAGGCTGGCGCCTACTTGCCAGCTGCGCTGCTTTGGTCAGTCAATTAGCATCGGGACTAGTGAAAACAAATACCAGAGACCGTGGAGTTTTACAACGCAACAAAATATGAAATTGATGTTTGGATCAGATGGCACGGAAGTATTCCGTGAAAGCTGGCTCCCTACGGTGGTCTGTTCAGGTGTTTTACAATGTATTGGGTACTTTACAAAGAATGCATGGAGCAGAAGTTACCAAGGAGAGAATATATTTCACAGTTATCACAGGAACTTTGCAAGAAGCATTTGGAACATAGAGAAACTGCCAAGAGTGTACCCACAGCTGAAGCAACCCCGCTGAGAGCCGCAAGAGACGCCAATGCAGATTGGCAAGTGCAATAAAAATAAAACTTTGAACAGCTGTGCCCTGTGCAGAAAGGCGGCGTGGAGAAGCGCATTATCTTACTCAAGGTAAAGGAATACCATTTTGTCGAAAAACAAGAAAAAAGAAATTAGACTTTTTTTTATAACTTCTTGTGCTGTGCGCTTCTGTAAAATATTTTCTTCTAAGTTTACCTACGTTGTTCAGTTGCTTTTGCACATCTGATAATAAACCGATTGCTGTTGAAAAGTTAAAAATGTACTGCTATCGTTTCAGTTTTATAAATATGTATGTTGTAAACAGGATGTCTGTTCAGATGTTTATTTATTTAGATTTTCTTGTTTTGATTTGTAAAATAAAATGTGTGTGTGTATATACTGTATATATCTATAACAAAAACATTGTCAATGTAAAAAAAACAAGTTAGAAAAACACAACAGCCGTTTAAAGGGGTGATATCAAACACAAAAGCCCAAGTTAGGAGAAGCAATTAGGCCAATCTTGTCAAGCATCAAGCAAATAGGCACAATTGGAAAGGTGCTGGGGCCCAAGATTCACACAATTCTTGCTTCTAACTTGGCGCCTTTTTTGATCGCTTCGCTCCTCTTTATCGCTCCACTTGAAATGTGCAGTGGGCTAAGGTCGTGTGCTCTTCAAGAACGTCATGTTGCAAGTTCAAACCACTTGAAATGCTCTTTGTATGACTTGAGGTGACTGAGACACACACTCATACACTGAGACACACTCACACACACTGAGACTGTGTGTGTGTTTCTCAGTGTATGTGTGTCTCGGTGTGTGTGTGTGTGTATGTCTCAGTGTGTCTGTGTGTATCTCAGTGTGTGTATGTGTCATTGTGTGTGACTCATTGTATGTGTGTCTCAGTGTGTGTGTATGTCAGTTTATGTGTGTGTGCCTCAGTGTGTGTGTGTGTGTTTATCTGTGTGTGTGTCTCAGTGTGTGAGTGTGTGTCTCAGTCACTTCAAGTCATACAACAAGAACTTCTCATTCGCTCAACTTTTAGTGCATAAATGTATTTGTCTATGTTGAAGAAGTAGCCTTGAATTTAACTGGTTAAATCACTTTGGGCCACCGATTTATCCGCCGGTAGCCTGGCAAGGGCAACCCTCTGCAAGCCCCACTTGTATTTAGCCCGGCCCAACATGGTTTACTGGGGAAGAACAGCGGGTAAATATGCCACATATGCCAATTGCTCAGCATCTTATTCGCTCTTTATGTATCTATGTTGAATAAGCATCCTTGCATTTAACAGGTTAAATCACGTTAGATTTAAGCGAATCAGACGCTGAGCAATTGGCATATTTGGTATATTTACTCGCTGTTCTTCCCCAGTAAACCATGTTGGGCCAGGATAAATACAAGTGGGGCTTGCAGAGGGTTTGCCCCGTCAGGTACCGGCAGAGAAATCAGCGGCCCAAAGTGATTTAACCCGTTAAATGCAAGGCTACTATTCAACGTAGATACATAAAGAGCGAATAGGAAGCTGAGCGATTGGCATATATGGCATGTTTGCCTACTGTTCTGCCCCAATAAACCACGTTGGGCCGGGCTAAATACAGGTGTAGCTTGCAGAGGGGGTGCCCCTCGCTGGGTACCTGCAGAGAAATCAGTGGCCCAACGTGATTTATCCTGTTAAATGCAAGGCTACTTATTCAACGTAGATACATAAAGAGTGTTAAATAAGATGCTGAGCGATTGGCATATGTGGCATATTTACCCGCTGTTCTTCCCCAGTAAACCACGTTGGGCCGGGGTAAAAACAAGTGGGGCTTGCAGAGGGGTTGCCCCTTGTGAGGTACCGGTGGACAAATCGGCAGCCCAAAGTGATTTAACCCTTTTAATGCAAGGCTTTTTCCAGCGAAGAAGCTGTGCAATTGGCATATGTGGCATGTTTGCCCTCTGTTCTGCCCCAGTATACCAGATTGGGCCGGGCTAAGTACAAAAGGGACTTGCAGGAGGATTGCCCATCGCTGGGTACCTGCAGAGAAATCAGCAATCCAACGTGATTTAACCTATTAAATACAAAGCTACTTATTCAACGTAGATACATAAAGAGCGAATCAGAAGCTGAGCAATTGGCATATGTGGCATATTTACCCGCTGTTCTTCCCCAGTAAACCATGTTGGGCCGAGCTAAATACAAGTGGGGCTTACAGAGGGGTTGCCCCTTGTCAGGTACCGGCAGAGAAATCAGCGGTCCAACGTGATTTAACCCATTAAATGCAAGGCTACTTATTCAACATAGATACATAAAGAGCGAATAAGAAGCTGAGCGATTGGCATATGTAGCAAGTGTACCCGCTGTTCTGCCCCAGTAAACCACATTGGGCCGGGTTAAATACAGGTGTAGCTTGCAGAGGGGTTGCCCCTTGTCAGGTACCGGCAGAGAAATCGGCGGCCCAAAGTGATGCTTTTTCCAGTGAAGAAGCTGTGCAATTGGCATATGTGGCATATTTACCCTTTGTTCTGCCCCAGTATACCACGCTGGGCCGGGCTACATACAAGTGGGACTTGCAGGAGGGTTGCCCCTCACCAGGTACCTGCAGAGAAATCAGAGGCCCAACGTGATTTAACCCATTAAATGCAAGCCTACCTATTCAACATAGATACATAAAGCGAATAAGAAGCTGAGCGATTGGCATATGTCGCAAATGTACCCGCTGTTCTGCCCCAGTAAACCACGTTCGGCCAGGCTAAATACAGATGTAGCTTGCAGAGGGGGTGCCCCTCGCTGGGTACCTGCAGAGAAATCAGCGATCCAACGTGATTTAACCCATTAAATGCAAAGCTACTTATTCAACGTAGATACATAAAGAGCGAATAAGAAGCTGAGCAATTGGCATATGTGGTATATTTACCCGCTGTTCTTCCCCAGTAAACCATGTTGGGCCGGGATAAATACAAGTGGGGCTTGCAGAGGGGTTGCCCCTTGTCAGGTACCGCAGAGAAATCGGCGCCCAAAGTGTTATTTCTTCAACGTAGACAAATACATTTATGCATTTATGAATAAGAAGCTGTAAATGTAAATGTATGAAAAGAAGACAGACGTAGCCATAATACAGTCAAATTTAATGTCACTTCTGCTAATGTCACACTCTGCTTATTCTCATCAAATTGAAATGTCCCGACCCGAATATAATGCATGCTGTGACTTTGATGTTTTGTTTTTAAAATGTATTAATGTTCAATGCATTGCTGAGTTTGTTGCGCTCATGTATCAGGTGGTATCTGGAATGATCCAAATGTAATTAAAACAGCGAGTGGAGGCGTGAAATAAATATATTTATAACTTCTCTTATGCAATTATTTCAATAGGGATTAATACCCTTTGCGGTCCATTTCAATAAATTAAAAGTAAATCAGCTCATTTTTGCTGTTTAATCTACTATTTGTTAATAATACAAGTAAAACTTCAAAGAAAAGTTTGAAGTATCTGGTATTGCCAGGCAGTCTCCTATCCAAGTACCAACCAAACACGCATATTATTATTGTTATTATTATTTTAGCAGACACACTTATCCAGGCCAACTTACAATTGTGACATACAATTACCCATTTATACAGTCGGGTTTTTTACTGGACCAATCTAGATAAAGCAGCAATGTGTCCCCCACATGTGATTGAACCCAATCAAGCACAAAATGCTCTAACCGCTACTCCACAGATGCTGCAAGCGACAGATCACCAGTGTCTCGTTGTATAAGGCCACGAAAAATTCACGATTTCACGTATTTGACTGCCTACCGTGAAAAAGGTAAATATTGGTGATTTCTGGATGAGGTATGAAATCAGATTCCGAAACATGGCAAAAATTGCACGCTGTTTTTTGTCAATTCGACCAAACTCTGTGGATGCAGCACGAGCAGCAAGATGCAACAAGATGCACGATTATTATTATTGTTGTTGTTATTTATTTTAGTACAGCAGCACAGTGTCCCCCAGCTGTGACTGAACCCACGACCCTCCGGTTAAGAGTCCAGAGCCCTAATCACTACTCCACACTGCTGCCCATGCTGTCCTTTAACAAATAACTAGTTTTCTGCTCATGAGCCAGACAATTTTGTGTGCGTGTGTGTGTGTAAGTGTTTGTGCGCGTGAGTGTGTCTGTCTGTGTGTGCGCGCGCGCCCGCGCGCACGTGTGTGTGTGTGTGTGTGTGTCTGTCTGTCTGTCTGTCTGTCTGTGTGTGTGTGCGCCCGCCCGCGTGTGTGTGAGCATGCTTGCGTGCCCGTCATATATAATTATATGATTTAGTGTGTGTAAGAAAAAAGTTTTTGTCACTTGCACTAAACCCTGTTTTTAACATTTTGTTTTTCAAAGTCAGCATAACGCTATACAACACAGTCCGTTTAATTACTGTATACAAGTTTTAAATGTTTACAAAACTCGACAATGTTGCCGAATTTGTCATTCCAACATGTTTAGTTTTAATCACTTTTGTCTGCTTGTTACTTTTTTTCAGCCAACACATTTAAATGACCCTTGTTTGTTACATTTTAAAAGATTGTTTTAAACGTTACAATGTAAATGTTGACTCAGTAGCTACCATTAAATGTTTCAACCTCGGTGACTTCCTTTGATGCGCTGTTAATTTTAGGCAACTTGCAATTTTTTTTTTACATGAAATTTGTACTTTTTATATAGGTATATAAATGTCAATTGCTGTGCATAAACGCATCAGCCAAATCAATTAATATGACATGTATTTTTCTAGCTTGCTATTTATTAATTTATTTATACATTTATAATATAAACATGTATCAATTTCTACATGTATTTATTTAAAAATATTTATTTCTAAATGTATTTATTCCTCTATGCATTTCTTTAAATCATGTATTTATTTCTACCAAATAAATAATTCCTTTATTTATTTTTAATTAAACGAGGAACTACAATTTATCAGAGATCAGAGATTTAGACAAGGAAGCTACATGCCACTCTTGTGTGCAATTCCATTCTATGATATCTAACCTAACAAACAGGAAACTAGAAATTTTCAGACAGGAAATCGAAGGTGGTCAGGTTTGGATGTAAGCTTAAAAAATGAATGCATTTTAACAACTGCGCAGTGGCGCAACGGCTAAGGTTATGTTGCAAATTAAAACAACGTTTTTTTTTTTTGTTCTCCTGCGATATGTGCTGTTTTAAAACATAAATAATTTGTTTAATATAAATGGTGTGGATATTAAACGGCTTGCATACCCTGGTTTGTTTTGACGTTGACCAACATGTGGAGTCACATGATTGGTAGATGTCCAGTTATTTAGCTTTTCTGTTTTAATAGTCGCTACACACCCTTAAAAAGTAGACGGAAGAAGAAGGAGAAAAACAATTTTACCTTAGTTTGACGACTTATATCTCATTGTGTGTAAGAGGTATGTACGTTTTTTTCACATTTGAGGTAAGAAAGTTTCAGACTTTTGATACTGGTACAGATGGTAATTCTAAGTGATTTAGTTTTGCCGCTGCAACATGGTAAAAACAGCTAAACTCTTTGAGCTGTATAGAGACTCGGTAGTTTCAAACAAGTTTTTCTAACTTGTACGAGGAACTACCGTTCCTCTCAAAAAAAATATATATATATATATATATATATATATATATATATATATATATATATATATATATATATATATATATATATATATTATGCGCGCGCTTCGGTTTTTCAGATGTTTATGTAACGTACTCAATAAAAATATAACGTACTATTTACAGTGTTTTTGAATACAGCAGTCAGAAAGACGGTTACGGGGCTTCTAGGTATGAGTATATCTCCGGTCCTTCTAGTATTAATTACTATATCACGGTCATTGTTTAATCATAAACCTAATTAATGAATACTTAGCAATACATTTTACATTTCTTCATTCTACATATTCACTTATTGGCAGTTTTAAATTGACAACGAGCAGAGATCTGGGAAGCAGCTGAACTCCTTCTAATTAAGCAACAGAATGATCCAATGCATTGTGTGACCCTGAGCAAGTCACTTAACATCCTTGTGCTCCGTCTTTCGGGTGAGACGTAGTTGTAAGTGACTCTGTAGCTGATGCATAGTTCACACACCCTAGTCTCTGTAAGTCGCCTTGGATAAAGGCGTCTGCTAAATAAACTAATAATAATACAATTGCAAAGATAATAATAATAATAATAATAATTGCAAAGATAATAATAATAATAATAATAATAATAATAATAATAATAATGCAGTCAGAGCTCAGCTGGAATGAAAACCAGAAGATGAAATGGCTCTCCTTTTCTGGTTTGTAGTAGAAAACACATTCCTTTATCAAACGTTACAATCCCCAAATACTTGAATAGCATTGTAGAAATTAATGGGCTAGGTATATCATCACCATGTAACAATTTCAAATAATTAAATATGCAAAGTGCTCCACTAATCATCATAAAGTGCACTTACACAGTTTCTGCACAATTGCAAAGATGTATAGTTATTACGATAGATATTTGTCGTCTCGACAAATATCCAGGCGTTACCATCCTGTCTACGACCCCTTTACCATATACAATGACTATGAATTTAAAAGGCGTTATTGTCTACCTAAAAATGGGGTGGAATGTTGGAACCACAGCTATGTAACAGAGAAAGAGGAGAACATCCCATTGACCCAGCATTACAGGTGTTAATAACACTGCGTTACTATGCTCTGGAATCTACCACGCTCTCCCTCGTCCTCAGCCAAGTACCTTGGAGTAACCCTGGACCCCTGCCTCTCCTACTCTCAGCACATCTCCACTCTAGCACGCACCTGCCATTTCTTCCTGAGCAACATACGAAGAATCCGACCCTTCCTCACCAACTACTCCATGCAACTCCTCGTCCAAGCCCTGGTACTCTTCCCGCCTAGACTACTGCAACTCCTTCCTGGCCGGCCTCCTTGCGTCCACCACACGTCCGCTCCAGCTCATCCAGAATTCTGCTGCTGGCCTGGTGTTCTCTCTGCCTCACTTCTCCCACGCTGCTCCGCTCCCTCCACTGGTTCCCGATCACCGCACCCAGACTTGATCAGACTGCACCCAGCTACCTCCAGACCCTCATCTCAACCTACACCCCCACCCGACCTCTCCGCTCTGCCTGCACTAGAAGACTGGCTGTACCTCCTCTACGCCTCCAGAGCCCGCTCCTCCTCCACCCTCGCCCCGCAGTGGTGGAACGACCTTCCTATGGATGTCAGGACTGCCCAGTCCCTGAACACCTTACGGCGCCTCCTCAAGACACACTTCTTCCCTTCTGGACAACATAGCACTCTGCCTTGAATGCACTTTAACTTGCACTTATCTGCTCCCTGTTTTACTGTATTTAATCCTGCACTTAACCCAATCTGTAGTATCTTGTATTTCACTTGCACTCATATCCCTCATAACTGAGACTGAGATGAACAAAATGTAAGAAATGATTATATATGCATATAGTGAAAGAACTGCCTGTCATAAAATAAATTCACAGGTACAGATATAAGGATTGGTAATAGAAACCACAATCCCAAAACACATGTAATTGGAACCATTACACCAATACAAACCATTACACCTGTAAAGAGGAACCATTACACCATTACATCCTAATGAGAGTGTCCAATTCCCACTACGTAGTGTGGAAACCACTACATGATGGTACATCAGGGCAACCAATCATTATGAGAATACACCACACATGAACTTACATAAAAGTAATTATATATATATATATACAGTATATATATATATATATATATATATATAGATAGATAGATAGATAGATAGATAGATAGATAGATAGATATACAGTACCAGTCAAAAGTTTGAGTACACTTGCTGGAAACTAGGTTTTTTTCATAATTGACAATGTTTTACGTCATATACGTTTCTGTAAATACTTGAAAATGAAAACATGTTACAATATACAAAACAAAACATAAGGAGTATCAAAGCAATATTCAAGAAAATTGAAAATTGTCTCTAAATCTTGGATTCCTCAAAATAGCCACCCTTTGCCTTAATAACACACGAGACATTCGGTTAACAAGTTTCAGCAGGAAATCACCCGACATGTCTTCCCAGCTCTTCTGCAGCAATTCCCAGAGATGTAGGGCACTTGTGGGTAGCTTTGCTTTAACTCTTCTGTCCAGTTCGTCCCATACAAGTTCTATGGGATTGAGGTCTGGAGACTGGGCAGGCCAGGTCATTCGATTGAGTTGTTCTTCACTTTCCTTCTTCACCAGATAGTTTTTGCACAACTTTGAGGTGTGTTTCGGGTCATTATCTTGCTGAAGAATGAAGGAGTGCCCAACTATCCATAATCCTGATGGAATGGCATGCCTCTGAAGTATGCTATGATAGCCATGCTGGTTGAGCTTGCCATGGACTTGGTAAAGATCACCAACTCTGTCACCAGCAAAGCAACCCCAGACCACGACACTGCCTCCTCCATGCTTGACAGCGGGAACCACACATGCAGAACTCATGCGCTCACCCTCTCTGCGTCTTACAAATACTCGGCGGTTGGACCCAAATATTTCAAATTTTGACTCTTCCACTCCTCAAACGTCCAGTTTCTGTGTTTTTTGGCCCAGGCAAGTCTCTTCCTCTTATTCTGCACTCTTAACAATGGTTTCTTTGCAGCAATTCTTCCAGTTAGGCCAGCTTCACGCAATCTCCTCTGAACCGTTGATGTTGAAACATCTGTACTTCTAGTAGCATTTAGCTGAGCTTGTATTTCAGGGGCAGTTAATCGCCGGTTTCGCAGACTTGTGACATAAATTAACTTGTTCTCTGATTCTGAGGTCACCCTTGGCCTGCCTGACCTTGTTCAGTCCTCAT
Source organism: Acipenser oxyrinchus oxyrinchus (assembly GCA_030684275.1). Lineage (NCBI taxonomy): Eukaryota > Metazoa > Chordata > Actinopteri > Acipenseriformes > Acipenseridae > Acipenser > Acipenser oxyrinchus. Next base: position 53,790,322 of record CM060250.1, read on the forward strand.
GAGTGCCAGTTTCTTTTAATCGTTTGATGGTCTTGGCCACAGCAGTTACAGACATTTGCAAAGTTCTTGCGATTTGTCTTAAAGATTGACCTTCATTTCTTAAAGTAATTACAGTCTTTTTTCTTTGCTTAACTGAGCGTATTTTGCCATTTTCTGCTCCCTTACATTCAGGAATGACAAACTTGTGCCTATGCTACCTATATTTATAGTAATCATGGACCCTCACCTGTTAACACTAATTGGTGACAAAAGGTTAATTAGGTAACATGCTAGTTAACTCGGAGAACATCTAACAAAGACTTTTATACTTAGGCCAGTGTTCTAATACCGTGTTATACACATTTCAGACTTTTAACTGACTTGGGCTTCAGACTGATATCCCCTTGCTTTGGGTGACCATTTCATTGAAATTGACAAGATTTACATTTTCATTTAAAAATAAAATTTTTGAATGCAATTCACTTATGATTATCAGCTTATATAAGTACACACATCATATAATTAAATATTAAGTGTTTATAGACAAGTTTATGCAGTTAAAAGCATAGATAATCATGAGAAACCTGGTTTCAAGCAGGTGTACTCAAACTTTTGACTGGTACTGTATATACACACATACACACACACACACACATACACACACACACACAATACTATAGAGATATTAAAGGATTTTTAAGGGTTAATGTGGCTGCTAAAACAATCATATACAGTATTTTTTTATTATTGTTTACAGCGACACTGCTAAAATTACACAAATGCAAAGTTTTAATTTGATCAGAAAAAAGAAAACAATTTAATTTTCTTTATTATAAGCACATAGCTTGATATATGCCTGAACTTTTTCTGTAGATGTCAAAAACTAAACTCCAGGTCTAACTAACAAAAAATTATCATACGTAAAAAAAACTCATAATCATTGGAACTGAAAATACGTGGATTGAATGTAATCGTAAAGGCAGGAACCTTGCAGTTAACACGTCATTTCCGTTTTAAGGAATATGTTGTTTCCTTCAAACATCTTAAAGGAGAGATTCGGAAATAACAATATTGTAGCGCTTTTGTCAGGTTTATGAAGCAGGACTCACGAAGACAGTGTGGAATTCTCGGTCTCGAAGTTTTATTAATATAAACAGAATTCCTGTCAGGGGCCGGAATTCACGGCACCAAAGCAACAAACCCTTATTTATCCTCTATTGCTATCTCTCTCGCTTTCTCTCCCGTCGCTGTCCGGCTCAACCAATCGACCCGTGGTCTGCAGGCCCCCTTTTCCCACTGCTAACTAACGACGTGACCTGTTCCCCTTACAATACACGTAACATAAAAAAAATAGACAAGACAAACGGGACAGACAACAAGTCCTGCAACGATACAATGGCCCGGGTCGTTACAATATGTTAATCAAAACTATGAAACGTGACCGAATATACCATCCTAACTCGTAACCTACGGAAGCCCATTCGCCACCAAAATTAATTAATTATATATATATATATATATATATATATATATATATATATATATATATATATATATATATATATATATATATATATATATATATATTTAAATTTCCATTATAAGGTTGACATACTATCGCATTTTTTTTTTACTCAATATCTCGTTATTAATGAGTCGAAATAACGAGATAGTAAGTAAAAAACGAGAGGAGGTGGGGGCAAATATGATTGTCTGCCCTGGGCGCAATGCCTAGTTACAGATCTGCAAATGAGTGTAATAATTTGCTTGCATCGTTTAACACGTTTTATTTGTGTAAATAACATTGTGTATAAAAAACGCAAAATCACAGTCCTTCTTTCGCAGCTAGTGTCACCTCACAGGCAAATATATCAAAATAGTGTGCCCAATCTGAAGAAAGTGTACAACTTGCACCAAGTTGTAACTGAGCTGCAGTTACATTACTGGTTTAAGAAAACATATTTTATTATGGGAAAACTTTGCCCATAAACACAAACAAGGCAAAGACACAATCTATCACAGGAATCAATAAATGTAATGGTATAAAACAAAAAACATAAAACAGCACTCCTTTCTACAAATGCAGGCGCCTATGCACGAGATGTCCTAATATGGACACCGTACAAGAACCTTTCCTCTTCAATTGCTCAAACCAGTGCATACATAACGGCTACAGACTATATTCTCTTTTGCTAAAGTGGGGGTGCGACCTTGACAAATGTGTGTGTGTGTGTGTGGATATTGTTTTATTTTATTTATTTATTTATTTTTACACAGTTACTCGTGTTGTAAGTTCAAAATACAAGTGTGATCATAAACTCCAGTTTGTATGTATAACATTCTGGAAGCACCTCCCACTCTGTTATGCAAGTTTAATAATATAAATCCTACATATACAGTTGTGGGGATGCTACCTTGACGAATTTGAATGTGTGGACACTTTTTCTTTTTTTTACAGAGGTACATATTTTCAATCACTCATGTGTTGCTAAGTTCAAAATACATGTGTGACCATAAACTGCGTTTGTATAACATTCTGGAAGCACCTCCCACTCACTCTGTGTTATGCAAGTTTAATAATATAAATCCTACATACAGTTGTGGGGATGCTACCTTGACGAATTTGAATGTGTGGACACTTTTTTTTTTACAGAGGTACATATTTTCAATCACTCGTGTTGCTAAGTTCAAAATACATGTGTGACCGTAAACTGCGTTTGTATAACATTCTGGAAGCACCTCCCACTCTGTTATGCAAGTTTAATAATATAAATCCTACATATACAGTTGTGGGAATGCTACCTTGACGAATTTGAATGTGTGGACACTTTTTTTTTTACAGAGGTACATATTTTCAATCACTCGTGTTGCTAAGTTCAAAATACATGTGTGACCGTAAACTGCGTTTGTATAACATTCTGGAAGCACCTCCCACTCTGTTATGCAAGTTTAATAATATAAATCCTACATATACAGTTGTGGGAATGCTACCTTGACGAATTTGAATGTGTGGACACTTTTTTTTTTACAGAGGTACATATTTTCAATCAATCGTGTTGCTAAGTTCAAAATACATGCGTGACCATAAACTGCATTTGTATAACATTCTGGAAGCACCTCCCACTCTGTGTTATGCAAGTTTAATAATATAAATCCTACAACACTGGCATTTACGTAACTTGCCGAAGAATAATAGGAGCTGTGCCTCTCCGAGTCTTTACATATCTCAGTCTGGTAAGAAATGCTTCTCATGTAAAGAAACTTATTTTGATCAATTATTTTGTGTTTCTGTTGTTAATTAAAGTAAAAAATCAAAGTTACCTACAAACCTGTACTTAATTTGTTCACACGATTCATATAATATTCGAATTGTTGTGACCACATAACGTCTTTTTTGTGGAGATAGGCATAACGTTGGGCATTTAAATTCGTCATGTGTTTTTATTTCTACAAAATCAAATAAATCATAGTGATTTAACCAAAACTATAGAACTATAGAATTATATTTTAAAAAACTTAGTCTGAGAGAGGGTCAGGAAATGGAATCAGCTGATATTGAAATAGCAAGTAATACTGAACGCACAGATACGGCTCTTTGTTTTCGTTTTTTTTTTTTTATTTGTGGTCACTTGTCCCTTTAAAGTTATATTGAGCAGACTGCTTCTTAATTAAACTCTTGGAAAACGTTGATTGTGAGACAAGATCACTTTCCTTTTTTCTCCCGTAACTTGAATGAGACTATGATTAATTGATTAATTGTTTCATTGATAATGTGAAAAAAACAGGCATGCTTCTTATTTTTAATTGAAACCGAACACAAAAAGCGAGTTCAGATAAATTGCTTTTCCCGGATTTAAAATTTTAATGACTTTGCAAAAATGTTCTAACCTGTTTTGCAAACAAGTTTCTTCATAATTACGGTTTAATTAAATCAATTTAACTTCACTTGTTGTTTGCGTTCATTTTGAATTAAAAATAAGGAGCTGCCTTTTTAACAATATCAATAAAACAGAATCATAATCTTAATCAAGTTACGGGGGAAAAAACATAAAGTGAGTTTATTTTACAATCAACACTTTCCCAAGAGTTTTATTTGGGGAACCTGTGACAATTGAAATTTGAAATAGATGCAATTTTTTAAATTAAGCTTTTTTTTTTTTTTTTAAGGAAATCAAACAACCTACAATGGCAAAGCATGACCCTTGGCGTATTATTGTAATGATCCTTGCTTTGGTGGCCTTCATTATTATGTTGGGTTTCAATGCAGTGGCAGGGGCGGGTAGTTCTGGTGGTAAGTTGGAGCTAATGAGTGAATGCATTTGTGACAGAAAAAAAATCTTAACAGAGTAACAATATATAACCATACAGATAGGTAACCACAAGACTAAGAAACATAATCTTACAGGCATTTTATTAAACCCACTGTTTAATCTATTTAATTCATTCTAGTCTATTCCTTGAGTTTGTGTTTTATAATCTCACATTATTACTGTATTAACCAGAGTTCTGTTATTCACACTTTTCAGGTCCTTTTTTGCAAAATACAGGGAATGTTTCTGCCAAGTATGAAACTGATATTACACCTTCAGGTTGGACTTTCTCCATTTGGGGAGTCATCTATTCCTGGCAAACACTTTGGTTTGTCTATGTTTTCTCTGGCTTTTGCAGAAGGTAAATTTTAATTTGACTAAAATTGCATAGCCTTTAATTAGGTGCATGTTTTTAAAAAATGTCCTTTTTGAGGGGGTACTTGTATTTTTAATTTCCTATTTATATATGTAATGTTTAAATTGCATGCATGTTGCACAACTAGCAGCTCTTTCATAATAACATACTATGGGTGAAGTTTAATACTAACAATATGCAGCCTTATATCTGTAAATGATTTTTGTTTCATATTAATTTCTTCTTTTTAAATCATTTTGTTAGGAATACAGATGGCTGGATGTACTGTGAACCTGCCATCTTACCCTATGGGTTCTATATCACCTGGATTATAAACAACATCTTTAATATCATCTGGCTATTCCTGTGGGACAGAGAGTACGTTGAAATTTCCTAAAATAATTCAACTTACTGTCAACACAGTTGCAAGTGATCCAAAATATTTCCATATGTTTACTTTTCAACAGCAATGGTATTAGAGTGATGTTATTAATTTTATTTATCAAAACATACATAATGGCATCATTATTTTTTTTCGTTCTTTTGTATGAAATCCTTACCTTAAAATTAAAATGTTGCCTAAAGCGGAATAATATATTGTAGCACAGGATAAGAGTGCTAGAAGAAGAAGAAGAAGAAGAAGAAGAAGAAGAAGAAGAAGAAGAAGAAGAAGAAGAAGGCAATCTCGACAACAGATTGTGGTTCAATAGCCGACAGGCTCTTTATTTGCAGGAACTAGTTTCCAGTACACAGCCAGTAACACAGCTCACAGCACACAATACTCCACTCTCTTGAATCCACTACCCACACAGCCTGATGCACCCTCTCTAATCCTCCCTCAGACCCCTCAGACCCAGACACAGAAACACATATTTGCAACCCATCACCCAATCAGCACCCACAGACCTTCACCACACAACATGACCCACAGACTGAGCACAGTGCAACCACAGACAAAACCGGTCTGCTTGCACCCACTGCTACAATGTACATATTATATATATATATATATATATATATATATATATATATATATATATATTGGATCTTTTCTGCTGTGGAACAAAGTATGGTTACCGCTATAGCTGTACTGTATATGTAGAGTGTACACCATTTTTACGAATGAGTTTGGCTGAATATATTTATTTTACTTCTTTCTTTTTATTTTATTACAGGTATATGGTAGCAGGGGTTATTATCCTGGCACTGATTGCTTTTACCAATTACATTGTTCTGTTATTCTCTTACCATGGCCTAAATACTTATTTTGCCTGGCTAAATAAGTACTACAAAGTGGATCTTTGGCTTATCCGAATACTGGTAAGATGTGTATATGGGCTGCAAACTTTTTTTTCTCCTTAACAAACTTAAAATAAGGAACATGAAATCACTGTGGGCCAGAACTTTTGAGACACCCTGTTTAGGGTGTGATTATCGCCACTGCCTTGCATGCTTAATCTTCATTTTGGAAGAGCACATAAGTGGTATGGTGTTACACAGTATTTTAAAAAGTCTCTGGAATTTGGAAAAAATTGTAGCTGTATCCAGAATCTTTTGGTGAAAGCAGCCATACAAAAAAAAATACATTTAAACAATGTTGTCCACCATGTATTATTATTATTATTATTATTATTATTATTATTATTATTATTATTATTATTATTATTATTAATAATAATAAATATTATATTGACTAAAATGTTTCCATATCTGTGTTTTGTGTACAGGTGCAAAATGGAGTGGCTGTCTATACAACCTGGACAACGATAGCAACGCTTCTTAATTTTGCTGTTGTTTTAACATACAATGGAGGGGTGGCTAGAGAGACAGCTGGAACTGTAGTCCTGTCAATTCTCTTGGTCGAGGTCATTCTATGGTAGGTCTTTCAAAATGAACCTGTTTCTGAAATATTTGTACTCTCCATCAATTTTAACAAGCCATTATTAGATTGATGGTTTTTTTGCTGCTTGCTTAAAGCAACTACAAAATGTTCTGTCCCTTTGGTGACCAGTTGATTCAGTTTCACTTTACAGTCTATAATATACATAGTAACTCTGACATGTATTCTGTGTTACATAAACTGAGGGCCCAATTTTCCACTGTGAGCAAATTGCCCAAATATACATTTACTATGGAGGGGGCCATTTACTCATTGTGGAAAATATAGGCCTTGATTTCCTTGTTGCAACACTGACAGAATATGTCTTAAAGTAGACATTCAGTTTGTTGGTGGTCCTGTTTTTCATAAGGACACCAGAACAGTTTAACAGAAAACAGCATTCAATTAATGTGCAGGATAAATCTGATACCTGTCTCCGTCTACTAAATGTTGTGGTTAAATGGCCAAGCGGAACCCACGATTAATTTATTCTTCAAAACAGCAGTGTGGACATGCATAGAAAATGAAGCAATTACAGGCGGCTACATTTACCATATATGGCTATATAGGGGTGTTTTAAATGCAAATTCCCTCTTGTGAACATCTTCAGTGACATTGAGATTTATTAACACCTATTACTTAGAAACACACATATGAGTAACTTAGGTAAGATTGATAAATCAGGATTTAATTATGCATGCAACAATTCTAAACTTAATGCTTACCAACAAATGAAGTAATTTTTTCACACATAAATGATAAATATAGTCCCTGGCTATCCTCTGCTCTATTGACAGTATTATGGCAGGTGTTTAGAATTGTTTTCAGAGAAAGTCAATTATGTTATATTAGGACAAGCATGTTTGTAAAAGTTGAAGAAGCCAATAAAAAAGAAATACAAAAAAACATGTATTTTTGTTGGACAGGTTTGTTGCAGAAAACTTCTTTTTGGATAAGTATGTGAGATACACCCTGACAATCTACCCTGTCGTCATAGTGGCTTTATGTGGAAATATGACGAAGAACTTCAATGCTGAATCACCTAGCCGAAATGGAATTTTTATTGGTGAGTCATATGCAGAAATGATCACAATCACCCTATTTTATGCATTCAATTCAGATGTTTTTTGGGGAATCCTAACCTTGAAAAAGTACTTGGACAAATGTGTATTGTTTTTTTCTATTAAATATGAAAAACAAATACACTCAAAGTATCGCCACAACTATGAATGTTTAGTTACCACCATGGCCCCTACAGGTCTATTGAGTGGCTATATCTAAATGAGTCACTCAACCGAGGATAAAGTAAAACAGAAAACTGGAATGTCAGCATGGCGTAGCGTTATAAATTACTGTGTGCTGGAAGCTTGGGTTCAAAACCCGAAACAATATCTGAATCTTTTATCATGTACAAAAACAGCCAAAGATACTGTAAAGATGTGCTCTCCACTGAAGGGTTTGGCTATTTATACCCGCTTCCTTTTTTATTTTTGTTGCCAGTTGCAGAGTTTGAATAAAAATTTGGAGAGATATGACTTCTTCATACAGTTGATCCCTTTATTTTAACTTGGCTGTTTTGTACATGCAAAATGCTTTTGGTTAAGTCCAGTTAAGCTTACAAAACCATGTTGCATATATACTATGTATGGCAGTTTATTGTTAAGCACATTTGTATGAATTGTGTTATAAAAAAGTATTATTTTCTCTTCTTTTATTAGCTGTGCTGCTGGGAATTTCCTGTTTAATTTTTGCAGTGCGAGTTCTGTTGGTGGTGTGGAGGCATTTGAAACACGACGTACACCAAGTCTCAGACTCAATACCAATGTCACCCAAGGAGATCTCTGAAAAGAAGAAGGGGATATTTGTTTAAAACTGATGTGTATTGGTTTGTCCTGCTCTGGTAATACTTGCTTTCGTGTGCTCTGAATACTAACAAAGGCACAATCCAGTCGTCCTGCTGAGTGCCATGATACATACAACTTGTTTTCAGCAGGGTATCTGTGACACGCTGAATGGTGTGGTGCAGTAGAAAGTGAATGTCCAGACTGAATTCTCCCAATAACAAAAAGGTTTTAATAATTAATAATAATAATAATAATAATAATAATAATAATAATAATAATAATAATAAATAATAATAAGCCCCAGTACCAGCGATGGTAATGGGGCAAAACTCAGCGTCCTGCTACAACAAAAGTAAACAAAACACACTCCAATAACCACAGTCCTCCGTGCACGAAAATGTGCTCTTTTCTTTCAGGGTTTGTGGTGTGTGCGCTGTGCTGTGAAGTGCTGTGCGATGAGGGGCGTGCTCTGGGGTATGTGCTGGCTCGCTGGCTACAGCCTCCCGTCCTCCTGCTCCTCTGCTAACACACAAAACAAAACACGTAATCACAAAAACAAAAACATCGGCTCCGGCCGATCGCTTTTAACTCAGCGCAAGGGAGGTTTTGACGTAGCTGCTTCCCCTTTGTACCCAGCAAACTCCTCCCTGCAGTCAACGCGTCGCCTGGTTTCTCCAATAGAGGGCTGCCCCGCAGCTGACTGCAATGGAATCGTCCTGAGTACTTGCAGCTACGCGCCCCTCCTAATATGGTTACCTTCCGGTTTCCAGCTACCACCGAGGTAGTAGATCTAGGAGGCAGCTTACCTTCCCCCTTACACAGCGCCCTTTCTAATCGGGAGGGAGATTTACAGCATCGATCCTTTCTCTCGCTATCACAGTATCTTATTCAAGTCAGTATGTGTAGGGCTGTACTGGATACTGCAGATCAAGAACGAGCAATTACGTGAGAGTTTTGTGCGTTTAGGCCCTGAAAGATTATTTTAAATTGATACAGAACATATTATTTTATTCAATTGATCTGAACGGTGGTGGGTGTAAACATGACCCTTCCCAGCATTGTAGGTATATTTACAGGCAGAAATACACTAAAGAGTCTCACATTTTCTTAACTTAGAAGTGGTATTGTTTAAATGCTCTTCTCAACCTGAGACCAACATATATTCCCTCTCTTAACTTGTCACGTTATATAATATGGGTAATGTTTTTGTAGATTTTTTTGGTATTAGATTATTAAACTCACAATGATACAATAAAATGTTAAGTTGTTCTCCTGGTGCAGGTTTAATTTTCTTTAGTCACTTTCTTATTTAGTATAGTTTTAGAAGTCTACACCTTTAGCACACACCAAACAGCTGTATTACATATGTATCTGATAAACTGAAATCATATCTCAATAAATTATTGAAGTCTGGTGTAGGTACTTGCCCTTTGAAATAGTAACTTTATTATTTAGGCAGATGCATGCAAACTTTGATGTGACTTAAACACATCGGTTCTCTAGTGCTCTGCTGCATATGGTAAGAAAGTCTGCACTGTGCCTTGCACTCGTATCACAAGTCCCCTAAAACATCTTTTCTAGTCCCATAAATGTAAATACATAAATGCATTAAAGCATCTTTAGACAGGTATTTGATAACTCTCACATAGTTAAAATTAACAAGCATGTCAGTGACATTATTCTCCCACCATGGCTGTAAATACAAAACTAGAGGTACAGCATCAGGTACATGAAAAAGTAGATGCATCCCCAGCAGTAAAATCTAAATAATTTTTCCGGTTTTAGGTGACATTTCCCTATCAAATAACTTTTGTATATATTCCTTTATGTATGATTAGTGTCTTATGACGACTGAAGCTTTTGTTCTGTATGGGCTATAGTTCCAGCTTTACAACACAAATTATACACACAGACTGATCTAGTCTTGAACTTGTGCAGGTTTGTGATAACAAGTTTCCCAATAACAGTCAGTTGCTGAAGCAATTTGGTAAAAAAAAAAATGTACATGCAATTATCGGTAGGTATTGTGTTGTCCGCAGCCATTAACTAAATTTGACAGGGCTGGCCTTTTTAATGAATAGGTCCTTGAAACTTTCTGCATTCCACATGCAGGTTGATGGTGCAGCCAATTACCTTGCATACAGCTCTTTATTTAGTCTCCTCTTTCACCTAGCTGGCAGTCCCCTCCAGACATCTGTGCCTTACACTTGGCGCTGTTCTAACTGGGTGTCCAGTGAGAGGTGCTGCAACTCTAAACCAGCCAAATGGCACGCACAGAATCCTCAAATGATCTCCCTCCGGGGTTTGTGAGCTGAATCAGAAGCAATACTTTATTGACTGTTTTATGTGTGTCCTGACTGTTTGGCATTTTCATTTTGTAATACCTGTGCTTAAGCAATTTGTTTTTGATTCCTTGAAATCTGCACTGTTTGGGCCTGCCTTCTAAATCAATCTCACCTGCTTGCAGTCAATACCTTTTATTCATGTCATTGTGAGATTGCCAGTTAGGAGGCAATAGTGGTGCTGATGGCAGGGCTGCACAGACAGCAGAAAGCTTACCTACAGCTGTTTCTGGCAGCTCTGTTCTAAGGTTGCTGCTAGGGTCATGGACAACAGTCACCCTGCATTTTGAACAGCAAAAGGCCATGATGCTCAACCGTGTCAGAGCTGCACCTGCAGGATGCTTGTAAGAGCTGAGCTGAGGACTGCAAGGGCTGTAATAGAGCTGGTTATGTGTTGTCACGTACACATGGAGCTGGTGGATGTGATGAGATTGACCAAAGGTACAGGATATCAATATCATGAAGCAAGGGCTTATGGTGACCATGTGCTACAAATCTGTCCCCACTCGGGGTGTGACTACAGTATGCACAGGGTAAACTGGGCCCTACATGCAGACCCTCATTCGAGTGGGCTTGATCTCCCTGGGGAATCAACGATTTTGTATGCGTGGGCCAGATCAGTGTATCCACCGTGATGGTTCCTATCCAACAGCCCAAGTGAAAGCTGCCTTACTCTGTCATTCTAGAATAAGCCTGGGGGCAATTTCGGCCACTCCTGCTTAAGTTCTACCAAAAACGTTGGTTATGATAGGGTAAAAGAAAAAATATATATTTATCTGCTATTCCCATTTTAGGGTTCCAAATTTCTTTTGTCCAAAGTTCAGGCTGATTAAAAAATAAATTTAAAAAATAGTAATTAAAAAGCTGTTTGGCAAGAAGGAGGGTAGTTCTTGGAGTTGCACAGACCCTGTGTGTCTGGGGCTGTAAGGGAGAGCTCTGCTTCAGAAACCTGGGAGTTTCAACATGGCAAAATCGGGTACGTGGCCAAAATGAAAAATAAGGAAATAAGTTTGCTTTCAGTTTGAATTATTTTCTCTAGTCTGTACTGTGTAATAGTAATAGTAAACTGTCAAATGCTAAGTTTTTATGATAAGATCCAAAGTAAGATTTACAGTTACACAGCTGATATATCAATGTGTTTCACTGTAAAACAAATGTTTTTGAGCAAAGCATGAAGCAGATATTAATTGCAGATGAATTCAAGAGATGTAGTTAATTTAAGGACAGGAAAAAAATATGAACAAATGTGTTTTTTATAAGTTGTATTCAATGTAGATCTTCGGCTCTTCCTGTCATGACCTACTTCCATTTCACATATATTCTTCAAAGCAATAGCAAGCAAGTACTCAGCTCTGTAATAGATCATCGGTTCTACCCGTCCTGAGAAAATTTAAATAGGATTAAATAGGATAAATAGGATTGGACTAGTATTCAGGGGGCTCCCGAGTGGCGCATCCAGTAAAGGCAGGATGCGCTCTATAGTCTGGACATCGCGAGTTTGAGTCCAGGCTATTCCGTTGCCGACCGAGGACGGGAGTTTCCAGGGGGCAGCACTCAATTGGCCAAGCGCCGCCCGGGGCGAGGAGGATTAGGTCGGCTAGGGTGTCCTTGGCTCACTGCGCACCAGCGACCCCTGTAGTCTGGCCGGGCGCCTGCGGACTTGCCTGTAAGCTGCCCGAGAGCTGTGTTGTCCTCCGATGCTGTAGCTCTTGGGTGGCTGCATGGTGAGTCCGCAGTGTGAAAAAAAGCGGTCGGCTGACAGCACACGCTTCGGAGGACAGCGTGTGTTCGTCTTTGCCCTCCTGAGTCAGCGCAGGGGTGGTAGCAGTGAGCTGAGCCTAAAAATAATTGGCCATTTCCAAATTGGGGACAAAATAATAAAAATAATTGGCAACGACTAAATTTATAAAAAAAAAAAAAAAAAAGGATTGGAATAGTATTCTAAAACTCTGACTTGGATGTTGATGCTTCAATCCATATATGTGACCTAGTTCACCTGTGTGACATTGACCTCCGTCATCTACTTAGATTGTAAGAAACCAAGTGTGAAATTACAAATTCAGATTTGTTTTTATCAAAACAAGTTATATATGTGTACATTTTATTCTGCCCACTCTTAAGAAAAAAAAGGAAGATATCTTTATCGTGTCAAGTACAATGTATGTCACTCAGCAAATGTCAATCGTTGCAATGGAATAGACACAGCATACAGTCAAGTATCTCCTGTAGACCTCTCCGCTCCGCCTGCACTAGAAGACTGGCTCTACCCCCTCTACGCTCCCCTGCCTCCAGAGCCCGCTCCTTTTCCACCCTCGCCCCGCAGTGGTGGAATGACCTTCCTACAGATGTCAGGACTGCCCAGTCCCTGACTACATTCCGGCGCCTCCTCAAGACTCACCTCTTCAGAAAGCACCTGTAGAACTCCTCTGTTCTTCCCCTGGGACACTTATCACCCTTCCTTAAATGCACTTTACTTGCTCTTATCTGCCCCCTATTTTATTGCATTTAATACTGTACTTCAGAGTACTGTAATCTGCCAAGTGTTTAATCTGTAGTATTTTGTATTTAATCATATCCTGATGTAACTATCACTGACACTTATCTGCTGTATTATTGAATTGTATTTTGTCACACTTGTACTTGCTTGAACCAAAGTCATTGTATTTACCTTGCTCTTAATTGTATTATTACTTGTACTATGATACTTGAAATGTATTTGCTTACGATTGTAAGTCACCCTGGATAAGGACGTCTGCTAAGAAATAAATAATAATAATAATAATAATAATAATAATAATAATAATAATAGACAGGTTCCCATCTTACACAGACATTATGAACATGTTAAGAACATAAGAACATAAAAAAGTTTACAAACGAGATGAGGTCATTCGGACCATCTTGCTGGTTTTGTTGTTAGTAGTTTATTGATCCTAGAATCTCATCAAGAAGCTTCTTGAAGGATCCCAGGGTGTTAGCTTCAACAACATTACTGGGGAGTTGGTTCCAGACCCTCACAATTCTCTATGTAAAAAAGTGTCTCCTATTCTGTTGTTTGTCTCTGTAACAGGGCGAGGTGCCCTGTACATTGATTTGTTTACTTTATTTTAGAACAGGGTCTCCCCCTCCTCCCCTGTGTCTCATTTGTGTTATTTAGTATTTGTTTTATGATTTATGTATTTACATGTCGGCGAAGCGCTATATATTTTGTTATTGTTTTGTTTTATTTAAAACGTGTGCTGGCAGAGGCGAGATTGGTGCTCGTCCTCTGCCAGGAATAATTAATAAACTCGTGCAGATTGTGGACGAGGGGTAATAGAATAATTACTAGACAGTTACACCCCTCAGCCATGATATAAAAGCCTGCAGCTCTCCATGTTCCGGGTGTGGGTGTTAGGAGCGAGAGGAGCGAGAGGAGCGAGAGAGAAACGAAACTTAAAAAAAAATAGTAACACAGGAACAGTGACAGCAATTGCCCAGCCTGACCTGTGTTGTTTTGTTTTGTGTTCATGACTTGTTTTGTTTGAACTTTTATTTTGCTCTGTGAGCACTTTGTTTTGTGTTTAAAATATTTATTTTATTTTTGTATTATTTAAATAAATGGCACGTCTTTATTTTGAACTGCAGTACTTCCCTGGCGTCAGTTTCCTTCCTGCTTCTGACCTGACATCACTACTCAGCCACCCTGTCACAGTCTCCATAAAAAAAAAAATTGGATCAACCTTAATGCTTCTTAGCTATAAGTTCATTTTAAACATAGCTGCAGAATAGGGATCTTGGCTTTTCTGTATTCCCCGGATTCTAAGCACATACAAACTATGATTTAAAGCTCCAAGGAGACATACTTGTATGTCCTTCTTAAACTTAGGTATTCTGTGGCAATCACAGTAACAATTTTAAATTGTGTGGGAAGTGTTGTGTGAGAATCTTTTGTTCAAAGATTAAAAGGTGAGGCAGGAAAAGTAGTGCCCATAAAATGATATTGCACTGCATTACAAAGGTACTGCATCCAAATAGTGCTGTTCTTATTAACATAAGTTGCAGTTGGACGGACGACCTCTTGTGTTTGTCAAAGACTCATTTCATGCACTGCACTGCATGCACTGCACCACACATATAAAATATACCAAGTCATACACTGTGAACTAAATAGATGTGAACACGTAATAAAAAACATTTGTATGCAGGAAGAATAATTGTTTCTACCTTTATTTATGTCTGACTTTATTCAATGGAAGTATTTTTTACCTTTCAAGAACCAGGAATTCAGAGCTGTGGACACTAGATAGCGCTCAGGTGACAAACCAAAACAAAGCATGTTCATTATAAACAAGTCATGCCCTGGGTGCTGCCAACTTTAGCTGACATTTTGAGACAAGTCAATTGGGGGCGCGGTCACCGTAACCTTACGTATGATAAACATCTTAGCTAAAAGTACAGCTTGAGAGGTCACCACCCGCCACAGTAGGTCCAAAGTCTTCATGATAAGCCTTTCATAAAGATACCCAGGTTGTCAGAATACATCAGTTTGCAGATTCATTGCTACAACACATCCTATTGCAGCACAAACCACATCAGATTGTTAAAAATCATTGGTAGAAAAAAGGAGTAAGTGATGGCTGGTTCAATTTGTCTGAGTCTGCATGCTACCCCCATTGTTCTTTCAATGCTGAGTTTTAGCCTTTCTTTATCCGTTCATGTTGCAGCATCTACGGCCTCCTTTAATGGTAAGTCATTCTATTCATGTTTTAATTTCATTGTTAAAACTAAAAAATGAATTAAGGCTAATAATAATAATAATAATAATAATAATAATAATAATAATAATAATAATAATAATAATAAAGACTACAGGTCTCAAAATGTTACAATCCTCCAAGAATTACTAGGCATATTCTATAGGCCCTAACCCTAACCCCAGGCCATCAATGAAAAACAAATATTGAGATAATGACTCTTCTATATAAACCTACAAAACAGATCCCAAATATTGAAAATGCTGTACAAAAACTATATTATATGAGGGATTCTAATGGTTGTAAGTGGTAATTACAAAATTGTATCCAAATCAGATCAGCTGTTCTACTCCTATCTTGAGAACACAGAATTGGCTTGGTATTCTGTGACCTTGAAGTGGAGGTCAAAAATCAAAGATCTCCCACAATCCTTGCATATGCCTTAGTAACCTCCATAACCTACTTAGTGTGTGAGTAATGGAGTGTGAAAGACGGAGGGACAGACAGAAAGTATCATTTTAGTATCTGCTCCCTGCTTTGTGGGTAAAACAGCTGAACATGGTAAAAGACAGAGTTGGAAATAAGGGGAGATAGACTTAGGACAAAGGGTAGGAGACATTTCTTTACACAGAGAGTGGTGACGAAATGGAATGGGTTACCTGGTTTATGCTGTTGATCATGAATGATTGGGGTCCTTTAAAAGCTAAGGTAAAGTTTTGAGATCAATCAGCTACTACGAACCAGACAATCATTATATTGAAAATGATTTCATCTTTATAAATCTGTAACTCAAATGAATACCTTTACACACAGGTTTGTTTTTAACATATCAGAATATTACTGAAAGGTTTGTACTGCAAATCACTCCAGATGCCTGGCTCGTATCAATATGGACAATGATTAATGCGTGGAATGGGCTTTGGCTTATCTATGTTTTCATCACTCTGTTCAGAAGGTAGCACTCCTTTGATGTTCTTGTTTACTCCCATGATTCATGCTAATCGGGGTCTGTGTAACCAGTCGATAAAATGATGTTTAAATTATGTGTTTATAGGTCATTCCATGTAAAATCAACAAATGTTGAAACATGAAAAATGGTAAATAACAGCAAAAGCATAGCACCCCAAGTAGACAGCTGGATAGCTTACAAATGATGTGAATGCTTAATAATAACTTTAAAATACCATCCACAGAATTTGTATTGAATTACAGATGTCCTACATAAATATGAATTATGCATGGCGCCGAGCAGGTGGAGTCTTTATATCTAAAGAAAAAGATTCTACAAGCATCAGTTAGTTTCGCCCTATTTCCCTATTAAACGTAAAAGGCAAGATTTTCTTCAGCATTATTGCTCAGAGATTGTCAACTTACTTATTAAGGAATTGCTTCATTGACACTTCAGTACAAAAAGCGGGCATTCCAGGTTTCCCAGGATGCTTAGAACACATCAATGTGATCTGGCAACAAATTCAATTGGCTAAAAAGGAGAGGAAGGAGCTTCATGTGACATTCATGGATTTGGCTAATGCATATGGTTCAGTGCCACATGAACTTCTTTGGGCAGCATTTGATTTTTTCAGTGTACTGATGACAATAACAAATTTAGTGAAAGCCTACTTTGGAGATTTGCAATTTAGTTTTTCAACTTCAGAATTCAGCACTACATGGCAATCCCTAGAAGTTGGAATAATGGCAGGATGCACCATTTCTCCACTGGCTTTTACCATGGCAATGGAAGTAATCATTAGGGCATCAAAATGGGTAGTGGGAGGACAGCGCATGACTTCTGGAATGCGACTACTACCAATTCGAGCATATATGGATGACATGACAACCATGACTACAACAGTGGCCTGCACTAATCGGTTATTGGGCAAATTAACCAATAACATTGAATGGGCAGGAATGCAATTCGAGCCCAGTAAATCAAGGAGCATCTCTATAATTAAAGGTAAAGTAGTAGATAAAATGTTCTACATTAATGGTGAGGCAATACCAACAGTGTCTGAGACACAAGTGAAAAGTCTTGGGAGATGGTACGACGGGGACACAGTTCGTGAGGGTTAAGTTAGACATCAAGCAGTGGAAGAGTTGAAGAGCATAGACGGCAGCGCTTTACCAGGCAAACTAAAACTATGGTGCTTTCAGTTTGGTCTACTACCGAGGCTGCTGTGGCCACTGACTGTGTATGAGGTTTCTTTGACAACATTAGAGAAGCTGGAAGCTTTAATCAGTTCATACATCAGGAAATGGTTGGGAGTTCAATGCTGTCTCAGCAGAGTGGGACTTTATGGTAAAGGAATACTGCAGCTACCTGTCTCCGCTCTAACCGAGGAGTTTAAGTGCGCCAAGGTCCGACTGGAAATGACATTAGTAGAGTCACGCGACAAATGCGTAAGGGAGGTAGCACATGTGTTGAAAACTGGAAGAAAGTGGGTGGCAAAGAAAGCCATGGAAGATGCAAAGGCTGCCCTTCGAATCGGTGATATCATGGGGCAAGTTCAGCATGGAAGAGGTCTTGGTCTCAGTTCAGCTCCTCCTACATGGCACAAGGCAGTCCCAGCTCAATGGAGGAAGCTGGTAGTCACCGAGGTGCAAAAGCAGGAGGAGAGGATGAGGTGAGTAAAGGCTGTTTCCAAGGCCAAGCAGGGAGAATGGATGAGATGGGAGAGTGTGGAACAACGTAAGATCAGCTGGCAAGACCTATGGACAATGGAACACAGCAGGATCAGTTTCCTCATCAGGTCAACATATGATGTTCTCCTATCACCACAGAACCTAAACCTCTGGGTAGGAGAGGATCCCTCATGTCCTTTGTGTTCAACACCTGCAACATTAAGGCACATTTTGACAGGATGTAAGGTGGCTCTTAGCCAAGGACGGTTTACTTGGCGCCATGACCAGGTGCTGCGATGTTTGGCCTTAGCATTGGAAGACAAGCGTAACATGACCAATAAGTTGCCACCTGTTCCATCAAAACATTACACACAAAAGACAACATTCCTCCGCCCAGGAGAGCAACCACCAAGAAAAGGTGTTAAAACCAATCCTCCCAGGACAACTGGAAGCTGCTAGAGACTGGAAAATGCTGGCGGATGTTGGTCAACGGCTTATTTTTCCACCTGAGATTGCTACCACAAACCTTCGACCAGATATTGTCTTGTGGTCTGGATCAGCACGCCTTGTTCACCTGGTGGAGTTAACAGTGCCATGGGAGGATGCTGTAGATGCGGCGTATGAGAGGAAGAAACTGCGGTATGCTGAACTAGCCACTGAAGCGGAACAGTGAGAATGGAGAGTCCGGGTTTACCCAGTGGAGGTGGGTTGTCGAGGATTTGTGGCACACTCTACAACCCGGTTTCTCAGAGACGTCGGATTCAGTGGCAAAGATTTGCGTCACACAGTGAAGAACTTATCTGAAGCAGCAGAGAGGAGCAGCAACTGGCTGTGGTTGGGATGAAAAGATTCTGGTTGTGGATCTCAAGCACAATAGAAAGAAATAAAACGCTGATGTATGGGTAAGTAAGCTGGGCTGAGTTGACTGGGGGACGGAGGGGGGTGATGCTGGGACGCCAGAATCACCGTCGAGCCCTCTTGAGGTGTCGTGGGCTAGTCGACGAAACACCGAGGATAGAAGGTGTCCACTTGAAGACCCCAGAGATGTACCCTACTTAGCTCAATCCAGACGGTTGTCATGCTGATGCGCTGGGGAGACCGCACTATGGTTGATCCCCGGAGCCAGCATCGCAGCCGTTGTGTGTGCTGATGCGCTAGGGAATCATAATAAGCTGATCCCTGGAGCCAGCATTACACTTCAGCCATCAACACCAGGCAGAAGGATATCTACATCATCATATGGAAGGAAACGCAAATGGATGGAGACACAGATGGATCACATTAGTTTACTGTAAAGCTACGTCTTAGTTGGTGCTTATCTTGGTGAGAGCCGAGTTCAAATCAGCATGAAGTTTTAACATCTACTCTCATGTAATGGAAATAATTTATCAGAAAATCACATATTCAATTTGAAATCAGTCTCGGTCTTGCTTGGGACCTATTCAAGATACTTTGCATGCCATTTTCCTATTTTTTTCATATACTGTACGATATGGAGAATAGATTGGTATCCCACTGTAGCTTTACAGGGAAGTACCAGCTAGGCCCTAAAACAACAGCAACAAATACAAACTAGAAGTTGCAGGCAACTTGAAGGCTTCCAGGCCTTTACAGCAGAACAAGATACGGTCAGAGACTCGTGAAAATGGAAATCGTATGAACATGTTGTTAATTGGAAAGCATCATTTTATCGTGTGTGCTTTTTGCAGGACAACGGTTAGTATTTTATAAATGTCGATTTAGTATTTATTTTGATAACTACCTGCGATTCGTTGTGGGAGTGCAATTCGCGCTGTGGAACTTTCAGTTGCATATTTGAAATACTCCGGCTGTCAATTTTGTGTACACCCCGATTTTATAGTAATTTTATGAAAAAAAATTCAAATAATAATATAAAAAATGTCAATTTTACACTGTTAAAAAATAAACTGGGCACAGTATTTTTTTTAACCATTATATAATTTACTGTTAGATGCGATAATAGTATTAAGCAGTATATGCTTTTCATGGTCATAAGCGGCCTCCTGTGGTGAGATTTTCCAAAGCAGTCTTTGTCTCCAGAGACTGTTGTACAGTTCGCCACAAGAGGGCAACCTTGTACCACCCCGTAGTTCAAGGCCAAACTTTGTTTTTTTCTGCTTGTTAATGTAAAACACAGTGATATTTTGTTTTTTGTTCTAATAGTGGGATACTACAGGTAACAAGATAAGGTTAAATAGGTATAAGATTATGGCTGAAGCAGTGAGTTGTGGAAAAGGTGGTGAGTACAATTATAAAATAACACGGTTATAGAGCAAGCGATTCTTAACCGTTCTGTATATACTTTTATTTAAATGAAATAACCAGTTAATTAAAGATACGCTTGCAATGTGCCCCCCCCCCCCCAACTATCAGATACAACTCAAAAGTTTTACTTATAAACATCATATCTAACATTTGCTTAGCAGAAACATTGTATTATAAATGAAAAAATAAATATAAAAGGCTTTATTTTCAAAATTAGCGCATATAGGGCCATATAGCGCATTGTAGGTTATATTAATAATAAAAGCATGTGTTGTAACAAGCCGTCAAAATGATTACTTTGGCGGTTCTAGGTAGAAGTGCTCATAACTTTTTTATTTTTGCAATTCTGACTTTCAAACGTTGTCAGTATATTCAATACATGTATTTAGGAAAAGTCAACAACAGACAACCGTGGATCTTTAACACATGCATAGTAATTTCAATTTTAAAAGTGAAAACCGTCAAAAATGACTACCGTGGCGGTTCTTGTGTTAAAAAGAATAGTGCAGGTGTTTTGTTTTTTATGGCTTCTGCCTGCATGTCGACGAGGTTACTTTTAACATTATAGCAGATAAGCTGGTGAGCTGGTATTTAATTAATTGAAATAACCAGTTAATGAAAGATACACTTCAAAGTCCCCCCCCCCCCCGATTTTTAAGCAAACTGTATTCATGTGACTTGCAAAGCTCATGTATTAAACATATTAGTATTACTATTGTGTTCTGGTTTAAAAATAAGTGCGTTTTTTTTTATTTTTCCTCCTATACAGTTACAACAGCGTTTTTTAAAAAAAAATGAGTACAAAACATTTGTATACAGCACGAGATCACGGTATTTTTTCAAATAATTAGTGTGTTTCAGTATGTCTACAGTTCTGTATATGCTTGCATGTCTACATTGAAATAAACAAACGACATTAGTGCAGAGATTACAGTCATTTTTCTCATACAGTGAGTGTGTGTGCGCGCGCGGTGCTTTTTTCCCCAGCGTTGATGCAATTGCAAACAGTAAAAATAATTATATGACGATTTTTAAGCAAACTGTATTCGTGTGACTTGTAAAGCGCATGTATTAAACATATTAGTATTACAATTGTGTTCTGGTTTAAAAATAAGTGCGTTTTTTATTTTTCCTGCTATACAGTTACAACAGCGTTTTTTAAAAAAATAATAATTACAAAACATTTGTATACAGCACGAGATCACGGTATTTTTTTAAATAATTAGTGTGTTTCAGTATGTCTACAGTTCTGCATATGCCTGCATGTCCACAAGGTTATTCTAAATAAATAAACAACATTAGGGCAGAGATTACAGTCATTTTTCTCGTACTTAGTGAGCGTGAGCGTGTGTGTGTGTGTGCGCGCATTTCTTTTCCCAGCGTTGAAGCAGCTGCAATAGTTCCTAAAAAAAAAAAAAGTTCTTAGTTACAGTATGAGGCATTGTACACTGTACAGTGTGTATGTGTAATATAATACTAGCCATTCCAGTGTAATTTCTGTGATTAAAGTTACACGAGTTTGTTTAACAGTACTTACCAGTCACCAGCAAAAAAATGGCTGCCTTTTTTCCCTAGACCTTGCTCACGTTTCCATGGCAACAGGTCCCTAGTGGTGGGAATGTATCATTGCAGGGTATCTTTTGGGCAAAAATGCCATATCACCCACATTGATTGGCTCATGGCAGCCATGTTTGTTCATGTAGGAACTTTTCCTGATTAACTTTTTTAGAGGACACTGATAACATATACCCAAGATTCACGTCAATCGGCCAAAGGGTTCATGAGGAGATGTCGTTTAAGCGTTTTACACAAAATGGCACATAGTTTCCACACCATGTGACCGATCAACTTTTTTCTTACGTAAAATCAATCGTGGACAGGAGCGCACTATGTACAAAAAATTTCACAGCTGTACTATGTACCGTTCATGAGAAGAAGACATTTGAAAATTTCCCAAAAATTTCATTAAATCCAAGATGGCTGCCACGCCATGTGACCAAAAGCCGCCATATTGACCATGGCACAACATCCCATAGTTCTCTACGTCCGTGCCAAATTTCGTGAGTTTTGGTGCAGCTGTTTAAAAGTTATAGGCTTTTGTAATTTGGGAGGAAGGAAAAAAAAAATCATAATAATAATAATAAAAATCTTTACAACATTCTGGCCTGGAAGCCTAAAAATCTTTACAACAACAATAGGCTTCCCGGCCATTCTGGCCTGGAAGCCTAAATATAACTTAGATCTGATACTACCACTGCAATACTATTATTAGCAGACGCCTTTATCCAAGGCGACTTACAGAGACTAGGGTGTGTGAACTGTGCATCAGCTGCAGAGTCACTTACAATTACATCTCACCCGAAAGACGAAGCACAAGGAGGTGACTTGCTCAGGGTCACACAATGAATCAGTGGCTGAGCCGGGATTTGAACCGGGGACCTCCTGGTTACAAGCCCTTTTCTTTAACCACTGGACCACACAGCCTCCTATACCAGTATGGCATTTAAAGAAAAATTATGAAGAAATCCTATGTTTCGGAAAGGGTATTATATTGGTGTGCAACATCATCTCTAGGGCATGGGAGGGGCTGTGTGCAGGGGTCTGACTTTAATCAAACTTAAACATGACTGTTCTATTTTTCAATCAAAAACCAGTATGGTCCTGTCTATTGTAATCCTGCTATTCACCCTTGTAAATAACCTGTTTAGCATTGGATTTCTGTTCCTCTGGGACAGACAGAAAGTGAGTTTGTTCTTATTTTATTTTCAAACTGCATCCTGTATGTCACTTCTTTACTAGTAGTTTTAGATCTTGCCTCGCCCACAGGGTCTGAGTTTAGGGTACAACAATGCTGCCCATTACAAACACCCAGGAGAATGTTTTAAAAATTCAGTTGTTTCTTACTAGGTTTCTATTATTTATTTTGATGTTTCTGTCAGAATATAAAATGCAGGCATACAGTACCTTTGCCAAATCTATGGCCCGTGGACCACTTCAATACTGCCAGTAATCCTGATCACAGATCTCTGGGTTAATTACCGTGAAAAATGCGTGCACACAGAAATCTTCCAATCCAAAATACAGAGGTTATAGACTGCGTTTTTAGAAGTAATTCCTGACATGGACAGTATTATTTTGATTATATGTCAATGAAGATATGAAGATAGGGGAAATAGCTCATTTGGAATAAATCATTTTTGATCACTTCCAATTTTTGGTGATAAGGTCTCAGGCAGGGATTATGGACTAACTGCAGGTTTTCTGGCCACTACCGGTGAGCCGGAGCCTAACCCGGCATACACAGGGCGCAAGGC
Organism: Acipenser oxyrinchus oxyrinchus; assembly: GCA_030684275.1. NCBI lineage: Eukaryota > Metazoa > Chordata > Actinopteri > Acipenseriformes > Acipenseridae > Acipenser > Acipenser oxyrinchus. Next base: position 53,813,986 of record CM060250.1, read on the forward strand.
GAGACTACACCCTGGACGGGACGCCAGTCCATCACAGGACACGACACACACACACTCACTCACACAGAGGGCAATTTAGAATGACCAATCAACCTGGACACCATATCTTTGGACTGTGGGAGGAAACCGGAGTACCTGGAGAAAACACACGCGAACACGGGCAGAACATGCAAACTCCACACAGACAGTACCCTAGGCCGGATTCGAACCTAGGACCCTGCCGCTGTGAGGCAGCAGCGCTAACCGCTACACCACCTTGCCGCCATAACAATACCAACAAAGGCTATTTCAGATATTCTGTATCAAAAGTGATGGAAGATCTTAATTTAAGATGCAGCTATACTGAGCTCGTCTGGTTCAAGCCCTGGGCTTACAAACCTTATTCCATACTCCTGCTATATTATGCTTGGCATTTCCTATCTGGATTTGTGCCAACTTGGTTAAAAATCCTTAGGTTCTTCAGATATCTGGAACGTTAGATATCTGGTGAGTATTATGTACTTTGAATGACAGCTGTGAAAAGCTTGTTTTTCTTTTTTCTCTTTAATATATACACAGACAAACTTCCCACAGGTGCAGTGGTATCTCAAAATCATGCATTTACTACTAATGCAGAATGACTGGGTGGAAAATGCATTCTTTATTTTACCCCATAAACACGTGTTTCTGCAGTGGCAACTGCAAAGACCGGTATCACATTGGGAGTGGACAACTCTATTCATGGATACGAAGGTATTTAGTAAGTAAGTGGTCTCTGAAGGGTAAAACTGGCAATAAATGCAGTTCAAAGAATATGCAAGACAGTAAAAAAGATGTATACATTTCATACCCATTGTGCAGTGTGTATTTATATTATTGCTTCTTATTTCAGATACATAACGGATTAGCACTGTATGTTATGTGAACCTCTACTGATGTACTTGTAAACTTTGGAATCGTGCTTAAGTACAATTTTGGATTGATGGATCCTGCAGTAAGCACAGCAATGCTCTCCATAATGCTTGTAGAACTAATAGTATGGTAAGATAAAATGCACTAAGATATTTTATTACAATGTTAGTATGCAACTATTTAAACTTATACGCTTAAATAGTTGCATAGTGGAACCCAGACACAAGATGAGAATGTAGTGTTGCTGCAGGTCCTATATTAATGCCAGCAGAGGGCACATTTAGAACTGACTAACTTTCCAAATACAGCGTTCACCCTTTATAACACTGTAGTCGGAAGCCATAGTTAAGAGACTGTGCTGTTTGTGTTCCACATTACAACAAGACAACTAGTGTTAGTGTGATGGCATTATGGGGCAAATGGGAGCCATGACCGTACCGCCTTATAACCTGTTCAGCAGTATAAAGGGCCGTCTTATAAAGGAGGAGCACTGTACACCTCTGGTAGGCAGGTCTTCAGTCAGCTGGGTGAATGACCAGTTTTGTGACTGTTTTTCAAAGCCTGTTTTGATTAATTAAATCAAGTTTGCAGTTCATGAAACCCTTTTCAACTGTTTAAGATAACAATTTTACATCTAAAAGTACGTTTTTACCTAGGAAATAATTACCTAAACACAGTACTTAAAAAAGACTCTTTAAAAAAACAGTTTTTATGTTTTTTATTTTTTATTTTATTTTAGTTCACAATGGCTTGGTTTACATGCACGTGAAAATCGACTCTACAGTCATGACTGTGTGACATTGTCATGCGAATACATTGTGAAACAGCAAAAGGAAGTCCTTTTGTTAGCACTACTTCAAGGGCAGGGTCAATCGCTTTCTCACGAAAATAGCTGTAAAAACCCATGTAAACGGAGCAGGAATCATGCTTGTGGCTCACGAGATTCCAGCAATCAACATCCCCTTCTTCTAACTTAATCTCACTGATCTCCATCAGAAAGGCTGTACAAAACATACCCCCCATACTTTATGCCAGGTGGGGAAAAAAAAATGCTTTAAAGTATGGAGCGCCATTTGTGCCAAAACTATCCAGCCGTTAGTTTGTCAATTTGTTTGTCAATTTGTTTTTCAATTTTAAAGAAGCGTATTGATTAAATCATTTAACAGTCCGGTAACACTGGTTACTTTAGAAATACATAACAACACAAAATATTATCAAGACATAGCAATATAGTACAGTAAACAAACAACAAACTACTGACATTTTTTTTTTTAACATGGCGAAAACAGGCAACATGGCGCTCCATAATTTACTGTCATTCGTGAGAGATCCAACCATGAGCTCTTCTGATTGGACAATGCACACAGCTTTTACACTTTTACACTCCAAACAGACGTGCAACGTGATGTAACACTGAGTGAGAGACGTGAAGTATGGCCTGACAGCGGTAAGGGAAAGGAAAAAAAAAATAGCTATTTTTTTTTGTTCGCCCTCATTTGTCTAAACTAGGGCTGTAAATCTATGTTTAATTAACTACACGTTTAAACCCATTGTTAATCCGGTCGCTTAACCGTTTAAACGGCCATAAATTTAATGTTTCACTCATTTCATATTTTTATATTTTACTTCCAGTATTTTAAGTCATATTTTAACCTTGGTTTGTTATTCAAAGCGCCTGCCATATAGATCCACTTAAAGACAAACAATGGTAAACATAAAAGCATAAAGGAGGACTGTAAGTTAGCATTAAAATGTAATCTATTTTAAAAGCATAAAAAAACATTCATAATCGATTTTACAATGTACCATTTCTACAGAAGCTCCATAAAAAACGTGTGTATCCAACATGGTCCGTGTACATTCTGGCCAATTGTTTTTGCATTCAGAATCGGAAATCGGAAAACCAGAAAAATACTCGTTTTTTCTATTTCGGTTTTCAATAGAAACAAAAATCGACCCGTTTTTCATTTTCCAATTTCTGGGTTTAAAATACAAAAACGGATTCACTTGTTTCTGCCCTTGGAAATACTGGCAGGGATGGAGTTAAATTCTCCTCCCTGCCCAGGTTGATTGTGTCAGGTGGGAGCAATCAATCAATCAATCATCCAATTAAGCACCCAGCCACCTGGCATAAAAGGAGGCCTCAGCCTCCCATTTGGGGGAGAGTTCTAGAAGGAGAAGAAACAAGAGTGGTTTTTGTGTGTGCTGTTCTTTTTCATTTTGAATCCAGTGAAGGCAACGCCCAGCCTTGTACATGCTGCTGAGAGGAGCTCAGGGGAGGCGCACCCGACTGCGACGGCAGGAGGTGCCAGCCCAATTTCAGAGGCCGCTAGAATGGCCACAGCCACCATCGCCAATGCTGGAGTGTCTGGAACCGTTGCCACTGGAGGAGCTGGAACTGCTGTTGCTGGAGTAGCCACCGTCTCCGACTGCTGGTCCAGAGGGTCCGCTTGTTGTTCCTGAGGGTCTGCCGTCTCCGCCTGTTGTTCCTGAGGGTCCACCGTCTCCGCTTGTTGTTCCTGAGGGTCAGCCGTCTCCGCCTGCTGTTCGTGAGGGGTCGCCGTTCCTGCCTCGTCCACCAGGGGGAGACGAGCCGCCGTTCCCGCCTCCGCCACCAGAGGGAGACGGGCCGCCGTTCCCGCCTCCGCCACCAGAGGGAGACGGGCCGCCGTTCCCACCTCCGCCACCAGAGGGAGACGGGCCGCCGTTCCCGCCTCCGCCACCAGAGGGAGACGGGCCGCCGTTCCCGCCTCCGCCACTAGAGGTGCCACCAGCGTTGCTCCTGCTGGACGGTCCAGGTTCCCTGCCAGCGTTCGCGTGCTTGGAAGATCCAGGGCCCCCGCTATTGAAGGAAGCTTGGGAGATCCGACACCAACCCCGCCACTGAAATAGCCCACCCAAGGGACATAAGAGGACTCTTGTGGGGAGGGCTTGGGTTCAAAGGGGGGGGCAGTTTGGCGATTTATGCCTCCGTGACTTTGTAATGGGGGGAGTGTGTGGCACAGCAGGGCTCTGCCCTTGGAAATACTGGCAGGGATGGAGTTAAATTCTCCTCCCTGCCCAGGTTGATTGTGTCAGGTGGGAGCAATCAATCAATCATCCAATTAAGCACCCAGCCACCTGGCATAAAAGGAGGCCTCAGCCTCCCATTTGGGGGAGAGTTCTAGAAGGAGAAGAAGCAAGAGTGGCTTTTGTGTGTGCTGTTCTTTTTAATTTTGAATCCAGTGAAGGCAACGCCCCGCCTGGATGCCTTATTTTGTAAGTTTTGTTTTGTGCTTATTGTCTTTTATTTCTGTTTAAAACCCTTTTTGTTTAGCCCTTGTGCTGGTTTATTTTGTATTTTTGTGAATTTAAAAGCTTTATTTTTGAACTTTTCACACTGTCTCTGAGTCTCAACCTCTGTCATCCTGTCACAGACACTATATGCATTTTTTACTGAATCATTTAAAGTTCTGGCTCTATCACAACTTAATAGTTTAAATATATCCTTAAGATGTTAAACAATAAAAGGGAACACTTATCAACTCTTGATTTCACAACAGGCAGTTGTGACCTATCCTTCACCCCATTTTGTGGCACTCTGCCAAAAAAAAAAGTTGTTATGTGAGACTGTCAAGGGAGCTGGTCTCACAAATCACACAAAGACACAAAACAAAGAAATGGAAAATCAGACCTTGGTTTTAAGATTGCACAGATCTTTTAAAGTGCCATGCATGTACAATATTAAACTTACTTTATCAGTATTAGTTGTAATCAAGAAACTTTTGCATTAGGAGCTTTTTTATCTTGTGAAAGAAGAAAAAAACATTGAAATTACAAATTGTGAAATAAAGTAAACAACCCAGGGATTTCATTCAATAGCTTTTGTGTTCTTCAGTTCTCTATATCTAATTTTGTCTTGCTTGTAAAAATGTCCTTCCTCTGACTTAAAGATGTAATAAACAAAGCATTACAAAAAAAACAAAAAAACAAACAAAAGAATGTATTAACAGAACCACATTCTCATAAGTGTCTTATTAAGAATTTTGCTGGTATTTATTTGCTTTGCTTTCTTGACTTTATATTCACTTTGCACAGAATGCGACACGATTAAAACAAAATTAATTTATGCATAAAAGAACAGAAAAATGTTCTAAAGGAAGACACCCTCTAAATACGTGCAACAGAGGCCATTCAAGGCTAGGTGATGGAACCATGGATAGGGCCCTGCGAAATTCATGGAAGAATTAAAGCGACAGGACTAACCTGCAATTCAGTCCTAAACCTCCAGGTGGCCATGTCCAGCTAAACTTATCTAAAGAATAAATAATCAACACATTAAATTCTGGATAATTAGAAAATATCCCCTAAATACAAGGGACAATATGGACATTCTAGAAATTGATGCATTAAAGAAAAAAGTTTACCTCCAGACTTGAGAGTTCCAGAATTAGTAAACACACACCGAGCAATGGCACAAGAGTTGCACAGCACAGATGCCAGTATAAACAGTGTGCTAAAACTTTCCACAAAGTTTATGAAAAATTGATGAGCTACTACAACCCTGATCAATGCAGAATAAAAACTGTTTTACTATGTTTTAATTAACTAGCTCACAAGTTTCTGAAGGCAGTAAGGATTTTCGACCCATAAGTTTGTAGTTTGGATAAAGAAAGCCTCCTTTTATTCTATTCCAGGATTTGATGCTTACTGTAAATCAGAAATAGAGGGATATCAACTATATGCAAAAGGATCTGTAGTGGAATTTCACTGACCGAATTTTGGAGAAATGAAGAATGAACTATTTCCCAATTTAGCAAGAAAGGCTAAAGGATATTTGTCAGTTGTTACCAATTCTGTGGATGCTGAAAGAAGTGTTTTTTCATATGGCACATTTTTACAAAACAATGTCAACCCATGAAAGTAGACCAGCTTAATCAACTGACGATGCTTAAGTTTAACAGCAAAACATAATACACAGAAACTGAGAATGGATTTTTTTTTGTCTTTCATGCAAACATAAAGTAACACTTTAGGGCTCATTGTGAACATGAACATTATATTCTAAGAACAAAACACAACCAATAAAAAAGAAAAAAAAAACATCTTATATATGTTATGTAATCTATCAAATGCCCAGATTCCAATAAATTGTTATATTAACTATACTGTTCACGGATCGGTGCCAGAAACAGGAAATCCATAAAAAAAATATCTCCCCTCTGTTGACGAATTACATGTTTGTGCCCGGTGAGATCCAGATATCAAGGGAACTTAATTCATTTTTTAAACAAATGATTAGCGTAAAAGTGTACTAGTATATTAAAACCTAGAAATAATGGTCACGCTTTATTTTAAGGGCCTTTTTTCTGTTAACAAACAGCTAATAAACATGTTAATGTATATTATGTATTTTCTGTTAACTGTTAGTTAATAACATATAATAGGCCAGCTAAAACTGCAAACACCAGAGCCCTATGGATGATCAATACCCAATCGATCATATGCTTGAAATCTGTTCAAATTGTTACTGTAGTAATGTTTAGAAAATTTAATGAGTTTTTATTAACCCTAAACTAAAAATTAACAATGTTTGTTAACAGTTAATAAAGTAAAAAATGGCCTGTAACAGGGCAAGGTGCCCTGCACATTGATTTATTTTATTTTAGAACGGGGTCCCCCTCCGCCCCTGTATTTTGTATTTGTTTTGTATTATTATTAGTAGTATTATGGATTATTTATTATTGTATTTATGACGGCGAGGCGCCGTGTGCTTATTTGTATTGATTTAAAAATGTATTGACGGAGTAGCCGAGTGTTTTGTTATTTTTGTATTTATTTAGAAGTGTATTTGTGACGGCGAAGCACCATGGGGTTTGTTTTTGTATTAAGTAGCGTGGATGGGAAGCCCCATCCACACAGTAATTAGAAAACCTGTGCAGAATGTGACCGGGGGATTATTAAATAATTACACAGGGATGTAAGGGTTAAATAAATGTCAGTAGCCATCTACAGCGTTCTGTTTATTAATCTGTTAATATGTACTTTGTAGTAATGGGATGAGCCGTTCAAATGGTTAAAGTATCGTAGTGGGATTATTGTTTATTGATTGCTCATTATGTGGCTTACTGTGCAGGCTATATCAAAATCAAGGGGCTAGAGGACTAGATTATATGAAACTTAAAAATTTAAGTTGTGAAAAACAGAGGGTCCTAACCATGGAACCCCAGAAGGGAGATATCATTGCAAAGGGTGTGGCTATTCCGTCTCCATCCAGTTTCTAATTAAAATGCAATTCCCTGGTGAACATTTGCTGCACTATTCCATAATTAGACCTTTTCTGCACTCTGCTTTGTAAGAAACCAGACTGATTTTTAGTTTGTTCCATAAGAGTGGACAGCACACACATTCCTCCTTCACAAACCCTTCTTATCATAACGTCAACAACATTTTTCATTATAAAATAACAATTAGTTTATTTATTTTTGATTGGTATAGGCCAGGACAGATTATATTACAGTGTGTTACAATCTACAAGATGCTCAGGTTAGATACATACACAGAAAAAAATAAAACATTTCTACAGCCCCACACTATGGAATGAAATTGGAGGGGGACGTGCCAGAGACTAACAGACTAAGAATAGAGTAGTGTGTAGAATATTTATGATAAATCATTTTAACAAAGGTTTTATGTTGTGAAAAAAAATCAGCACTGATTATATTTTCCATAAGTACATTTCGAGATATGATGCCATGATGTAAAAACACACACACAATATATATATATATATATATATATATATATATATATATATATATATATATATATATAGATATATAAAACGGGCAGAAGGCACAGGTGTCATTGTCCACCCATCAACAGTCCAAAGCACCTTTCATCATTGTTCTATAGTCCAATTTCTGTGTTGTGCATATTTTAGCCTTTTAATCTTGTTCCCCTTTCTTGCAGCACATCCTTTAGGTCCTGATTTCAAGAGTGACCTTCGTACTGTTGATTTGATGGACAATGACATGCTCATCCTTGTTAGACAGCTTTTTGGGTCTTCCAGTCCTGGGTTTGTCAATTACAGATGATGTTTCTCTGTACTTGCTAATTATGCTTCGGATACCACACCTTTAAAATTGAATGATGCAAGCTATTTCACTCAATGTTTTTCCTTCTTTATGCAAGTCAAGGTTTAAATTGTGGATTCTCAAAATGCATCAGAGTAGAAAAATGCAACATGTCTAAGACTTTTGCCCAGCAGTGTGTGTGTGTGTGTGTGTGTGTGTGTGTGCATATATATATATATATATATATATATATATATATATATATATATACACACACACACACACACATACAGTGCTCCCTCGCTATAAGGCTCTCGATTACAACGCACCCTGGATACAATGCTCCTACAGCATGACCCTCAATTCCCTACACTAGCGATTCATGCAATATTTCTACAGTAAATACAGTAGCGGTGTTGTTCAAACTGTAAACAACTTCTCAGTGTAACTTCTATTTCTGTCTTTCCCTTTTGATACAGTATATGAACTGTAGAAAAGCTACACTGGCACTTTATAACACAGACATCTTATTCAGCATTCATTTTATAACTAAATAAATATTAGGCCTATTGTGGTTATCTATCCCAATGTATTTACTTTTTTGCTGCTAGAGGAGCTGCAGCTTTCTCCGGGAGACGAGACGCTTCAGATTCGTTTCAGCTCATTCCTTCTTACCCCTGCCCGACCCGCTCTCCTTCTCGCACTTGGTTTGCTTGTCTGTCGCTTCAACCACAGTTTACCCAGGCTACTTATAGTTTAAAAACTGCTAATTAAAATGATCCACGAGTGAGAATGTTACCGTCTTTTTTTTTTTTTTTTGTAAAAAATACAGCGTTGATTACATGGTGCTTTATGCATGGTTAATTCACAGAAAGTTACATTTTTGCTTCACTGTATGTGCATTATAGAGAGGGAGTTATTTTATTTTGTATTTTAGTCAGATGTGTGTTGTTATGTGTTCTGCGGCACCCCCATCCCTCCCCATTTGTAACGCTCTTCGGTTGTAGCGCTCATATCGTATGTCCCCCGAGACCCGCGTTATAGTGAGGGAGCACTGTGTGTGTGTGTGTGTGTGTGTGTGTATATATATATATATATATATATATATACAGTACTGTGCAAAAGTTTTAGGCATGTGTGAAAAAATGCTGTAAAGTAAGAATGCTTTCAAAAATAGACATGTTAATAGATTATATTTATCAATTAACTAAATGCAAAGTGAGTGAACAGAAGAAAAATCTAAATCAAATCCATATTTGGTGTGACCACCCTTTGCCTTCAAAACAGCATCAAGCATCAATTCTTCTAGGTACACTTGCACACAGTTTTTGAAGGAACTCGGCAGGTAGGTTGGCCCAAACATCTTGGAGAACTAACCACAGTTCTTTTGTGGATTTAGGCAGCCTCAGTTGCTTCTCTCTCTTTATGTAATCCCAGACAGACTCGGTGATGTTGAGATCAGGGCTCTGTGGGGGCCATACCATCACTTCCAGGACTCCTTGTTCTTCTTTACGCTGAAGATAGTTCTTAATGACTTTCGCTGTATGTTTGGGGTCGTTGTCATGCTGCAGAATAAATTTGGGGCCAATCAGATGCCTCCTGATGGTATTGCATGATGGATAAGTATCTGCCTGTACTTCTCAGCATTGAGGAGACCATTAATTCTGACCAAATCCCCAACTCCATTTGCAGAAATGCAGCCCCAAACTTGCAAGGAACCTCCACCATGCTTCACTGTTGCCTGCAGACACTCATTTGTGTACGCTCTCCAGCCCTTCGCGAACAAACTGCCTTCTGCTACAGCCAAATATTTCAAATTTTGACTCATCAGTCCAGAGCACCTGCTGCCATTTTTCTGCACCCCAGTTCCTGTGTTTTCGTGCATAGTTGAGTCGCTTGGCTTTGTTTCCACGCCGGAGGTATGGCTTTTGGCGCAAGTCTTCCATGAAGGCCACTTCTGACCAGACTTCTCCGGACAGTAGATGGGTGTACCAGGGTCCCACTGTTTTCTGCCAGTTCTGAGCTGATGGCACTGCTGGACATCTTCCGATTGTGAAGGGAAGTAAGCATGATGTGTCTTTCATCTGCTGCAGTAAGTTTCCTTGGCCGACCACTGCGTCTTCACGGTCCTCAACGTTGCCCGTTTCTTTGTGCTTCTTCAAAAGAGCTTGGACAACACATCTGGAAACCCCTGTCTGCCTTGAAATTTCTGCCTGGGAGAGACCTTTGCTGATGCAGTATAACTACCTTGTGTCTTGTTGCTGTGCTCAGTCTTGCCATGGTGTATGAGTTTTGACAGTAAACTGTCTTCAGCAACCTCACCTTGTTAGCTGAGTTTGGCTGTTCCTCACCCAGTTTTATTCCTCCTACACAGCTGTTTCTGTTTCAGTTAATGATTGTGTTTCAGCCTACATATTGAATTGATGATCATTAGCACCTGTTTGGTATAATTGTTTAATCATACACCTGACTATATGCCTACAAAATCCCTGACTTTGTGCAAGTGTACCTAGAAGAATTGATGCTGTTTTGAAGGCAAAGGGTTGTCACAGCACATATGGATTTGATTTAGATTTTCTTCTGTTCACTCACTTTGCATTTAGTTAATTGATAAATATAATCTATTAACATGTCTATTTTTGAAAGCATTCTTACTTTACAGCATTTTTTCACACCTGCCTAAAACTTTTGCACAGTACTGTATGTATATATATATATATATATATATATATATATATATATATATATATATATATATATATATATATATAAGGAATTCAAGGAATTAATTGATTCAGAATCAGACGTTCATACAGTTGAATTGCTACAGAGATCTACAGTAGCTCAGTCTTATTGATATGCAAATTCCTACACTGGTTATTCTTCAGTCATGTATAAGCGATACATCAAAGTAACAATGATTGCTGCTATTCCTGGAATTACCCAGTTGGTCCACCAGCTGAAACAGATAAAAGTCAATGTAAGAAAGTAGCTTCAATTTTTTTTTGTTTTATGGTGTTCACAGTCATTCTGATGGTAGAGCTAAGCTTTGTATTGCCAGATATACACAGAGAAACTTGATCCGTGCTACCCATTCTTCTATAATGACATGGTTGACCTGGCCTGGGCACATCTGTCAACTGAAGAGCTGCTCCTTATCTCAAGTAAAATCAACTTAACAGATAAGAAATCAAAAGTAAAAAAAAGAAATAGAATATATATATATATATATATATATATATATATATATATATATATATATATATATATATATACACACAGACATTTCAACTTAAATTCTGTTACGAAGATACAAGCTGCCACCTTTAAACTCCTGTTTAGTTTACTACTAAAAGTTCAGAACATCCATAAACTATAAACTAACACTGAGCATCTGACAAGTCTGTATTATTTATCTGCACTTTTTTTTTGTATTGAGTTTCAATCACATACTGACATTCTGGTCCATTAATAAAAATGAAGAAATAATACACACACCGAGTCAGTACATTTAAAGAAATAATTCCTATATATCTATCTATCTATATATATCTGTGTGTTTTTTGGGGGGGGGGGGGGGTGGATACATACCTTGAAGTCTCACTTGCTGTTGTAATAAATGTTTCCTGAAATATAATATTATCAAACTTACTGAACACAATGCATTCAAGGGTTGCAACAGAAATGTATTAATTTAAATAAAATCTCAATGTATATATCAGCAGATAAACATCAAATAAACTTTCCAGTCATTCACACAACCTGTGCTTAAAGAATGCGTAATATTTGTAGTCTTTTACATACATTTTGTTATGAAATATGCTTTAGGGTGGCTTCTACAGTAACCTTGTGTTTATTTTTTTAAAGAGCAATTTCTCTTCCCAAACAGATAGCAATGTGCTGGGTTAAGCCAAGGACAAGGACCGCAAAGAATTATTGTATATGGCTAGTCTCCAGTACTAGGCTTTTTTAAAAAAAATAAATAAACATGCTAAACAAAGTAATACACTAAATTAAAATGTTTTTTCAGCTAATTTATTAAAAATGGCAACTTACCCTAGGTCTCTGAATTTTGGGTCTATCTTCCTGTGGGTAAAAAAATAAAATAAACAAGTATACATGTAAACCACATTCCTTTCTCACAACTTCTGCTCTGCTGCTGGCCTCTATCATTACAATTCAGGCGTTGGCAAAAGTCAAGAGATTTTTATCAAGTGCTGTATTGCGTGCAAGTTTTCAAAACAAAAAAAAAAAAAAAAAAAAGGAAAAACGCACGAAACAAAACTAGCCCACACCCTTCAGATATTGTTCAATATTGGAAAATTGAAAATTGCAGCAACCATTGTGAACTTTGCAAAACTGCCATTTTGTCTATTTGCTTTTTTTGCTTTTCGTGGCTCTGTTCCCAAATTGTTATAAAAGCAATTCAGAAGGGTGCTCTCATTAAAATGACACTATTGTATGTTTGTTTGGTAGACTTCCTTCATCCAGTTACAGCCCACACAAAAAGGGAATTTATGTCTTAATCCATTCAGACAATGGTAATAAAATGAGTTTTCAGTTAAACAAGCATAAAATAATGCTTACAGGATGAAGTTCACCTATCAGGTATGTGCTGGTCATTTCTCGAGCATCTGTAGAATGACCAACATCTTCAAAGCTCTCTGTGGCATCACCTCCAGCCTGCTCCCCGAGTACTTCCTCTCCTCCTGGATGCTGCAAGTAAGTTGACAAGGAAAGATGGGACACAAGTTTGCTAAAATTGAGCTATCCAAACACCAGGCATGACTATTACTAAACTGGCCAGCTTTACTGTAAAGTGAATGGAAGGTTTTGCTTGCCAATACAAATCCACAGCAGGCATGGGTCTGATTTGTTTTGTCAACAGAGGCAGTTTGAATAACTTTTCTGAATTTTCATAAATTGTCATCAGTGACACCACACCTACCATACCATACCAATTTAAAGCCCCTTTCACACTGGCATGCTGTAGAGGGTCGTGACCCGGTATCATGCGGGTCGGCTAAGCGATTTCCCGCTGCTTTTTGAAGAAGCAGGGTCGACCTGGGTGACAGAAGCAAGTACACAATGCGCATACACAATGCCTCGGAGGCAGCAACGTTCACATGACCACCCTTTCATTTGATCAGGCTAATTTTGCTTCATAAAGTCGAATGAAACCTCTGCGGAATAATGTTAGGTTAACATATTGAATTACATACTGCTTGTAGTTAACCAAAAACTGATAAACTGAAAAATATGACATTTCAAAATCTAACATGAAATACTGTATTACTATTATGGCTTCCAGTAGATTTGTCTCAGTCCTAAAATTCTAAGTGATGCAAAACTCTTGGTTATTACTGCAGTGTCCTTAAAGTTGGGAAAATATGGCGTGTGTGTAAGTATTCTTGATGATTAAATGCATCACATATATGCAGGGCTTATTTTTGGCTATTTTCGAGTTTTATGAAAATCGTTTTTTTCTGGGCTTTCGTTTTTGATATACTGTATGAAATTAGTGTTTTCTACTACACACTTGCACACTTAAGTTGTACCTTCTTTCCTTTGCTGTCTTCCACAATGAAATCCCTATGGTCACAGGCACATTCTTCTGGGGTTTTTGTGCGTGTACATTTCACCACAATTCTGTTTTAAATCCTCCCTATCTTAACTGTAATACAGCTTGAAATCCCGCTAACAAGCCTCCATCCTGTTTGTAATATCGTTTTAAATCTCTCAAGTGGAGTCTCCAATAGAAATGTAGGAATGTGCTGTCATTCAGTAGTTGGGGCAGGTTTAAAGTATTGAGAATGAATCAATGATAGATGCAAGTAAGGAAGGTGGGACATTGCCCAGCAGCACTGGGAAATGTATTTATTATTATTTTTGTAGGTTTTATTTTTTAATGGGAATAGGGTAAAGTCAATGTGAATTGATTAACCATTTCCACAGCTTTTCCGGTGTTTTCTGGTGTTTATTGGCTATCCAACGATTTCATTTTTTTTTGTATCAGGGGTCTTTTATTGGGTTTTATCAGTTAAAACCAAAAATCAGAAGCTCTACATATATGATATATAGGGTTAGTTTAGGTAACTTGAAATATACCCTTTATCACAGAAAAGTACTGATTTATGTTTGATCTTTCCTTTCTATCCTGGTTCTCTTAAATAAAAGCTCTCTTGGCACATGATTCTTGTTTCTGGAGCAGATACCATTTGCCCTATTTCCATAAAACACTTATGTGACATACACATCAGCAACACTGATAAACAAGTGCATAAGTCCATTCCCTACCACCCAGGAAAAAACATTTGAATCTTTTGCGTAGCAGTTGATTTGATCAACTTATACTCAACCAACTGGCAACCTTTAGGGATAATTCTGGCATAACCAAGCTCATCAATAATGTTTTTAGTCTTGATTATTTATTGTACTGAAAAATTATTATCGTCAATAACAATTTTTCAGACAGTTCAAAGCTAAAAATGATCAGCATCACTGCTTCCGAGATGTTTTCTTTCTCTCTTCTGCAGACAAAGGCCATTTAAATTATTTAATTGCTTGTCATTGTGTGTTTAAAGTTATGGATTATGAATGACAACACTGTGAAGGAGAACATCAGGAACTGCATAGCCTGTAATTAGGGTGTGATTTGCAGTTACTTATCAATTAAAATATAATTTGAAATGTCATCCATGAACAGTCATCCACCAAGTGATATGCCAGTTATTAATTGTGGAGGGTACTATTAAATGTTTGTACCAATGATGATTCTTGTACTATATATGAATATAAAATATTTACAATTTCTGTAGTTTTTAATGCTAGGTAGCCTACATAAAATCCAGTCAAATCTTGCCTGTTTTTTTTTCTCTACATGTAGTCATTTCTTACAGTGTTTGAATACAAAATGAATACAAAAAATATATAGAAATGAATCGATATACATAAAACACAGTTGATCAAAAACGTTTTATGTATGACATTTCATGACTGTCACCTCTGGTGTTCATTTTGCAGCAAAGTGATGCGTTGCCCCTCGAAATCGCATCCCATTTGGTGAGTGGCAGCCTTAAAGGGAATTCCATGCACTATTAAATGGCCAATTTTAATAGCCTGATTTTAATAGAGTACACACAGAGCAATCTACATTTAAAGAACTCCTTGTGCAATGCTCATGAAACATGTTAAGGGCCTTGGTTAAGTTATATAACAACTTACCTGTACCTATAAAAAAGAAAGTGACATATTTTAACTGTTTCTTTATCGATCAATTATGTTTAAGAACCTATAAATGAATTATATAACAATTCTGAATTCCCACCGAGAATCGCCATAAAGTGAAGCCCCGTGGCGGTGGAATGCGAGTACCGGGGTATCTAATGATTCACTTCTCTCTCTAAGCAGCAATCAATTTAATATAAAAAGCCTAAAGCTTAAAACACTAAATGTACTTGTACGGTACAGTAAGGATTACGTTACGTACAACTGAACATTATACTGGCTGTTAAATTCCTGTGCAACTTATTGAGGAAAAGATATTGTACTACCCACTGCTACACAGTATACTGTATACTAAAGGAACCCGTAAAGTGTAGCGAAGACCACGAAAATGTAAAGTCTGCGTGTTGCAATATCTCTGTCCCAATGTTGTCTACTGAGACATTGTATTTAGCAGTACCATAGTGCACGGCACACATTTTAAACACACTTACTAACCTGTTTAGCGTGTATGTACGTTTAGTTATATCATATCGAGAATTGTTGTGAAGCTGTACCATTATCTGTTTACAGTACACAGTTGTAAGAAAACCACGTTCGGTTTAAAAGTCCTAAAAACTTGTCTTACCTCTTCCAAGAATTTCGTGACATCATATATCTTGTTATGAATAATAAGCCATGTGCTCTTACAAGAATTATGTTGCTGTACTTCTTCCAAGCGGTAGTATTTCACTTGGTTTTCGCTTTCTTCCTTTTTGCCCATTTAAAAAAAAAAGACTTGCCTTTCTGTACTCAGTCTGCGTCGCAGTAGGCTTGCTCTGTCACTTGTCAGTGAACTTCCTTGCACACAAACATTTGATGAAGTCCCACCTACAGAACCTGACACACACTGCTGATAATTGGTCTTGCTTGATTAACCAAACGCTCCATTGGTTAATAAAGATGCCATTCTACGAGACAAGTAGTGACGTAATGAGACAGTGAGCAGTGGGGAATAGTTTAGTGGGTGAAAGTTAAGAAAGGAAAAATAAGAATGCTAGAAGAGTAATTGGAGTTCATTCTGCTCTACAAGGAATAAAATACAGTATGTTTGTTGATTGACAGGAAGGGTAGTTCTTCGCGCCAAGTTATCAGCAAAGCGCGAGAACTGCCAGACTCTAACAGCAAGGATAGTTTACGTGTTTTCTGGGTATATGTGCCACAAAAGCAAATCAGCCAAAAGCACCATTTCACTTGTAATTTGTAGTTCCCAACACTCTTCGGTGAAATGTATGCGAAAAAAAATCAATACCTGTCATACACTAAGATAATTAAGTCCCCAAAGTAAGGTAAAAATGTCAGACCCCAGGCACTTTTACCCACGCATATGTATATTACAGGACATCCGAGTTTTAATGACAATAAACTTGTTTTCTCAACATGGAAATATACTAGGTAACGCGTTTATTTTGAGGTCTGTGTCATTTATATTAAACGATTTAGTGATATTTTAAAATGGTCTAGTCACACACATCGCAACCCCAGCCAGTTTTATACACATATATGTATATCTGAAACAAAAAGAGAAAAACATTCAAGTTATCAAAAGTTTCCAGCCATTTAAAGTGGAAATATCAAAACTACAAGCCAAGTTTCAAGAAACCACAGGTGCAACCTTGGTGAGCACCAAGCAAATAAGCACAACTGTCAAAGCGGTGGGGGCCAAGGTTGCCCCAATTGTTTCTACTAACTTGGCTTGTGTTTTTCAGGTCAGGCGCAGATTTAGACCGGTTCACGAGAACATGTCAGAAAAAAATATAACTCAATTGAACTATCGACATTTGAGACGTTTTATTAATTTATTTTTAAATGAAATAACAATTTGAATATGGCGCGTTCCTAAAAACAATATTGCGCCGGTACTTTTGCTTCATCTTCTCGCTTCTTCTTTCCTGTAGTCTGAGAAAGTTGATCTGATTGGCCAGCTGTAGAAAAGATCTGGATCTCGAATACGAGATAGCAGCAAGGCGGGCAGCTCCTCAGACTGAAGCGCTCTCGGCTAAGAGGGAGTTCGCTTGAAAACGTTACTGTGGTACAAGGGGTGTTGAACGCACATCTGGACATGGCTGCGAAAAGACCCCCTGACAAGGCACAGAAAAACGTATTACACTGATTTACGCCTTTAAGGTTTTTAAGCTACTAAGTAATATAAACCTGAAATGAAACCGTAAAGTTAGTTTAAAAAAATGCAGTCGCCAATGTATTAGCTGATTAGACTAGAACAAAGTCGTGCTGTATTATTAATAATTTATGTGACTACGCTGGGCTCAAACATGTACTTGGGATTGGGGTTTTTTTTTTCTTTAAATGCAAACGGTTTTTTTTCTTTAAATGTTTTCTTTCCCCCAGCAAAAATGTTAAGGCATATTATTGATGTTTGGCATTTTACCATTTTTACACATTATTTTAGATTTAGATTTAAAGTTTAAACACTATATTGGAATATATTAAGGGTGAAATTACCGTGGTTTTCTTCTAAATTACTCCACACACTTCCTTATACAGTGTTCGACTTTTTAACATTAAAATGTTTCCAGAAAACACTGCCACAAATTATAATATGTAAAATATATGATAAAAATAAAAAAAAATAATGTTTGATTTTATTATTATTTTTCAAAATAAAATATATACTGTAAATCTGATGGCATTTTTATTTATATATTGTAACTACCCGGACAATTGTATTGTTGCAGGACTTCTTGTCTGTCCCGTTTGTCTTGTCTATCTTTTATGTTATGTGTATTGTAAGGGGAACGGGTCACACCGTTAGTTAGCAGCGGGAAAAGGGGGACTGCAGACCATGGGTCGATTGGTTGAGCCAGACAGCGGCGGGAGATGAGGAGAGGTTATATAAGGTGGTGCATGAGAGAGTGAGAGAAAGTGACAGCGACTTGAGAGAAAGCGAGAGATAGCAATAGAGGATAAATAAGGGTTTGTTGTTTTACTGGCGTGAATTCCGGCCCCTGACAGGAATTCCCTGTTTATTCCAATAAAAATTCGAGACCGAGAATTCCACACTGTCTCCGTGAGTCCTGCTTCATAAACCTGACAAAAACGCTACACTGGTATACAGAAGCGGGATTATGGCGCACTTGCCTCGGAAAATGAAGCAGGAACCGGCGGAGATGGCAGTTTCACCGCCACTGGGAGGAGACGAGCTGCATTGCAGGCTGGAGGACCTTGTAGCAGAGCTGAGTGTCAGAGGGGTGCAAAAGACAAGCGCCAGTAGGACCAGGAACAGCGGGGAATGAATACAAGGCGGGAGCCTGCAGGGCGAAACAGAACGAAGGGCCAAGATGGCGGAGGCTGCGGTCGGGAGATCTGCCACGCGCAGGGGATCAGTGTGTCATCAGCGTCGATAGCGAAGACGGAGCTGCGGCGGAAGCATCACCACACGTCAAACAGGAGGCAACGTCACAGTGGGGCGGAAGTGGGGCAGAGCACAGGGCATTGAGCGTCCATGGAGAAAAAATGGTCCAGGAAGAAGTGACGTCATCACGGTGCGCAGGAGCGACATCAGAGCTGCTGGATCAAAACAAAGGGGCCTGCATCAACAGACCCACCTATGATGGTAAGGCCGACTGGCGAATGTTCTTAATACAGTTTGAATTAATGGCGAAATTAGAAGAATGGACTGATAAGGAAAAAACTGTAGGTATTATCACCAGCCTGACCAGTGATGCCTTACCATACCTCCGGTTTATTGATGTAGCTCACGGTGACAGCTACGAAAGTGTGTTGGCACAATTAAGTGACTGCTTTGTGGGGATCCAGGTAGCTAGGCCCCGAGATGGGCCCCATGCCGACCACGGGAGTGGAAGTAGAGCAAGTGTGAGTAGCATGATGCAGGGGGCAGGCCGAAGTATGGTAAAAGCAGGCCGCTATGACGGGACATCGCCATGGGAGGCGTACCAGGCCAAATTCAAGATGGCTGCGCTCAACAATGCCTGGAGCCTGACAGAGAAAGCTGGCCAGCTAGCGGCAGCCCTGGAGGGGAAAGCGCTGCAGGTGCTGCTAGACCTGGGCCCAGACGAGCTGGACAGCTATGATGTTATCGCCACGGCCCTGGACCGCCGCTTTGGGAGAGTAGAGCCTGCTGTCAGCATGCGCCAGCGCCTGGCCACACGGATCAGAGGCCCCGGAGAGAAGTTGGGTGTGCTTGCAGCAGATGTCCTGTACTTGGCCCGGCGGGGGTACCCCGACTACCCGCCAGCCAAGCAAAGGGACTTGGCCATGGAGGCCTTTGTCTGTGGCCTGACCCCTAATGCCCTGCGCCAGCAGGTCCGGCTCACTGCCCCAACCTCCTTAGAGCTCGCCTTGGCCCACACAGAACGTGTCGAGGCTGTGCTCGAGGAGGGTGAGCGTGACTGGGCCTCTGGGGGAAACCAGCGAGAGGGGAGAGAATGGACTGACCGCCCCAGGCCCACTGCATGTCAAGCCCAAGCAGAAGAGGAAGAGACTGCAGACAGCCACGCTGCTCCTCCCTGGATCTCTGACCTGGCCGCCCTGATCCGATCCGTATCCACACAGGGCCCCCACACGCGCCTGTGTTGGAACTGTGGCAAACCTGGGCACCTACAGCGGCGATGCCCCTCTGCTGCAGCCCCACCCACCCACTCATCGTCGGGAAACACCAAGGGGCCCGCGTAAGTGGGACAACGTGGGCCCCCCGTCCTGTCTCCCATACTTACAACCGTCCACCTGCACCACACACAGCTGGGGCCCGACCGCCAAGTGGGGGGTGCCCCCCCACTCTCCTGAAGCCACTGACAGCAATCCACACAGACCAGCTGTGGTAATCGGGCGAACCACCGCAGGGGACTTCTGTCATGTTCCTGTCCAGGTTGAGGGGGTCCCCGGTACCGCCCTGGTGGACACCGGCTCCACGGTGATCCTGGTCCGCCCCGATGTGCTCCCAGAGGGGGTCCGGCTGGAACGCACAACTGTCCAACTCCGCACAGTCACTGGGGAGCTGTCGCCTATGAAAGGGAGGGGCAACCTGTTCATAGAAGTGGCTGGGCGGACAGTACACCACCCTGTCTGGGTAGCAGCTGTCCAGGACCCCTGCATACTGGGTCTGGACTTCCTGCGCTACACAGGCGGGCAATAGAACCTCCGAACCGGGACATTGCACTTACAAGGGGGCCCGGCCCTGGCCTTGGCCTATCCGGAGGGGCGAGCCTTCCCGCCGGGGCAGCTGGGCCGTGACCCGGACCCCTTTGCTCGTAAGGGCCAGACTGCTAAGAGAGGGGAGCTAATGAGCCAGCCATAGCCACTGTTACACCGCCATGGCCCACGCCACTCCACACTGGGCCGGGGGACCTCAGCCCTCTCCCGGACCCCACCCCGCCAGCACGTACTGACCCCATCGCCTACCCCTACCACCAGGGGTAACACAGCATTCCGACGGGCCCAGCGCCGGAGAGGACTTCCACTCCTACAGCCCTCCATGCCAGCCCAGGGGACCTCAGCCCTTCCTTGGGCCCCCAGCCGCCAGGGACGGAGACCATCCTTTTCCAAGCCCCCATCAGTAGCAAAGACGACCGCGTCAGCCCCAACTTCATCTGCTCCCCTCCCAGGTACTATGGAGGACCCCACTGTTGCCACAGTGACCGCAGTCTGGCGCCAGAATTGTGAGGGACTTCACCCGGAGCAACAGGCCCAGCTATGGGAGCTGTTACTGACCTACCACCATAGCTTCGCTACCAACCCTGAAGACGTCGGCCGGACACACATGGTCCAGCATTCCATCGACACAGGGGAGGCCCGGCCCATCAAGCTGCGGCCCCGCCGCCAACCACTGGCCCGCCAGGAGGCTACAGAGGAGGCACTGAAGGAGATGCGGCAGGCTGGAATCATTGAGCCCTCAGACAGTCCCTGGACATCCCAGGTGGTCATGGTTCCGAAGAAAGATGGCAAGTGGCGCTTCTGTGTCGACTACA
The DNA here is from genome assembly GCA_030684275.1 of Acipenser oxyrinchus oxyrinchus. Classification (NCBI taxonomy): domain Eukaryota; kingdom Metazoa; phylum Chordata; class Actinopteri; order Acipenseriformes; family Acipenseridae; genus Acipenser; species Acipenser oxyrinchus. Next base: position 53,835,140 of record CM060250.1, read on the forward strand.
GACGCCTGAATGATGTCACGGAGAAGGACTCCTACCCCCTCCCCCTCATCGACGAGTCCCTGGACCTGGTGGCCGGGTCGAAGTGGTTCTCCTCCCTTGACCTAAGGAGTGGCTACTGGCAGGTGGTCCTGTCCCCGGCTGCCCGACCCAAGACTGCCTTCTCCACTGGCCGAGGGCTCTGGCAGTTCACCGTGATGCCGTTTGGACTTTGCAACGCCCCCACAACGTTCGAGCGACTCATGGAAAAAGTGCTGGTTGGAATCACATCCTACTATAGGAGGTTTGTGCAGGGCTTCGCCACCATCGCTGCTCCCTTACACTGCCCCCTGCGTAAGGGTGGCCCTTTGAGTGGACCCAGGAACGTCAGGAGGCATTAGACGGCCTGAAAATGGCCCTGTGTCAGTCCCCTGTGTTGGCACCCCCAGACCCCCAGTCCACCTTCTTGCTTCACACTGACGCGAGCGATGAGGGAATCGGAGCTATCCTGTCGCAGCCTGGGTCAGACGGTGAGCAGGTAGTTGCATACTACAGCCGGTCGCTCAGCAAGACCGAGCGCCGGTACTGTGTGACGCAATGGGAGCTGCTGGCAGTGGTCGAGTCGGTCCGCCACTTCTGCCACTACCTCTTTGGGCTCCCCTTCACAGTGCGGACGGACCACGCAGCCCTGCAGTGGCTCCTGACCTTCCGGGAGCCGGAGGGACAGGTTGCCCGCTGGATAGAACAACTACAAGCGTTTAACTATTCCATCCAGCATCGGGCAGGGGAGAAGCACGCTAATGCGGACGCCCTGTCCCGCCGACCCTGTGCCCAGGAGGGCTGTGCACACTGCGACCGGAGGGAACAGAAGGAGGCCGAGCTGTCCTCAGGAAGTACGGAGCAGTGCTGTACGCTGGTGCCAGTGGAGAGGACGGAGTGGAAGAGGCACCAGGAGGCTGACCCAGACCTCGGTCGTGTGCTGCAGTGGCTGGAGGACCAGTGGAGGCCACCCTGGGAAGAGGTAGCAAGATACTCTACTACCAATCGGGGGCTCTGGTCGCAGTGGACAGGGCTGGGTTTGAAGGATGGCGTCCTCCAACGGCAGTGGAAGGAGCCAGCAACAGGGGAGGTGAGATGGCAGGTGGTCGTCCCCCAAGCGTTGCGCCTGGAGGTGCTCAAGGCCCACCTTGGGAACCCCAGGCACCGGCCACTTCGGGGTCACGAAGACGCTCCGGCGGCTCCGACAGTCCTTCTACTGGGGGCAGTGCAGATGGGACGTTGAGGACCACTGCCGGCGCTGTGACACCTGCACTGCTCGAAAAGGACCCCGGGCGGGCACGCCCCCTCCAGCAGTACCAGGTCGGCGGACCCATGGAGAGGGTCGCCGTGGATGTCTTAGGCCCCTTTCCGCGCTCAGAGAAGGGGAACCAGTTTGTCCTGGTGGCCCTTGACTACTTCACTAAGAGGCCGGAGGCGTAAGCTCTGCCAGACCAGGAGGCAGAGACGGTCGCTGAAGCACTCCTGGAGGGGTTCTTCAGCCGGTTCGGGATCCCCCAGGAGCTCCATTCAGACCAGGGGCGCAACTTCGAGTCCCGGGTCTTTGCGGAGATGTGTCGGCGCCTGGGGATCCAGAAGACCTGGACCACCCTCCTCCACCCGCAAAGTGATGGATTGGTTGAGCGTTTCAACCGCACGCTGGCCGTACAGCTGGCTGTGACCACCGCAAGCCATCAAAAAGACTGGGACACCCAACTGCCTCTTGTGTTGCTGGCCTGCCGTTCAGCTGTGCACGACTCCACTGCCTGCACTCCAGCTCTGCTCATGCTGGGTCGTGAGCTCCGCACGCCAGCGGAGATGATCTTCGGCTGCCCCTCAGACACCCCCAGTGTGCCCCCAGGTCCTTAGTACGCCCGGAGGCTGCAGGACCGGCTGGAGGTAGCCCACCACTTTGCCCGGGACCAATTGCAGGCTGCTGGTATCAGGCAGAAGCGGAACTACAACCTCAGGGCTCGGGGCCGCCACTTCATCGCCGGGGAGCTTGTTTGGATCTTCAGCCCTAAGAGAAAGCGAGGCCGTTGCACCAAGCTGGACAGACTGGCTCGGGTCCTGCCAGGTCCTAGAGCGGATCGGGGAGGTAGTGTACCAGGTGCAGCTTCCACCTAGAGGGCGCAAAGTGGTCCTGCACCGGGACCGGCTGGCTCCCTACCTGGGACGGAACCCAGCACAGACTGACACAGCGACCCCTGACAGTCCCCTCTTGCCTCCTGCTGATTCACCCTGTCCTGCTAGTCCCTCACCTTCTACCCCAGTTCCTGACAGCCCCTTGCCTGGGAGCTCCACACCCTTGGACTCTGTCAGTCCATCTGCTGTGGCTGACGGGGGATTGACGCCTGTGAGGAGACCACGGCCGCAACGACATTGTCGGCTTCCGGGACGTTTTCGAGACTTTGCCCTCCCTCGAGGACGAGGGACTAAGAGGGGGGGGGGCTGTGTAACGACCCAGACAATTGTATTGTTGCAGGACTTCTTGTCTGTCCCGTTTGTCTTGTCTATCTTTTATGTTATGTGTATTGTAAGGGGAACGGGTCACACCGTTAGTTAGCAGCGGGAAAAGGGGGACTGCAGACCATGGGTCGATTGGTTGAGCCAGACAGCGGCGGGAGATGAGGAGAGGTTATATAAGGTGGTGCATGAGAGAGTGAGAGAAAGTGACAGCGACTTGAGAGAAAGCGAGAGAGATAGCAATAGAGGATTGTGATCGAGAGAGAAAGGATCGATGCTGTAAATCTCCCTCCCGATTAGAAAGGGTGCTGTGTAAGGGGGAAGGTATGCTGCCTCCTAGATTTGCCACCTCGGTGGTAGGTGGAAACCGGAAGGTGAAAATATTAGGAGGGGTGCGTAGCTGCAAGTACTCAGGACGATTCCATTGCAGTCAGCTGCGGGGCAGCCCTCTATTGGAGAAACCATGGCGACGCGTTGACTACAGGGAGGAGTTTGTTGGGTACAAAGGGGAAGCAGCTACGTCAAAACCTCCCCTTGCGCTGAGTTAAACAAAGCGATCGGCCGGAGCCGATGTTTGTTTTTGTGATTACGTGTTTTGTTTTTGTGTGTTAACAGAGGAGCAGGAGGACGGGAGTCTGTAGCCAGCGAGCCAGCACATACCCCAGAGCACGCCCCTCATCACACAGCACTTCACAGCACAGCGCACGCACCACAAACCCTGGAAGAGAAGAGCACATTTTCGTGCACGGAGGCTGTGGTTATTGGAGTGTGTTTTGTTTACTTTTGTTTTAGCTGGACGCTATTGAGTTTTGCCCCATTACCATCGCTGGTACTGGGGCTTATTATTATTATTATTATTATTATTATTATTATTATTATTATTATTAATTATTTTTCCAAGTGACTGGAGGGTCGTGGGTTCAATCCCAGGTGGGGGACACTGCTGTATCCTTGAGCAAGGTACTTTACCTAAATTGCTCCAGTATAAAAAATAAAAAAAACAACTGTATAAATGGGAAATTGTATGTAAAAATAATGTAATTGTATGTAAAAATAATGTGATATCTTGTAACAATTGTAAGTTGTCCTGGATAAGGGTGACTGCTAAGAAATAAATAATATTCAGAAGTTGATGATGGAGGCTATTGCAAATATTGTGTGATTTTTGGCTGAAAAAGTGCAGAGAAACCTGAAAGGTTATTCACATGTCCTTTAAAAATATGGGGACCAGCAGTTACAAAACTGAAAGAACCAAGAAAAATCAGAATTCCACAAAGCAGCAGTACTATTTGGCAATGATTTCATATATGTGATGCAACACACTAAAACACCTGTACATCAGCAGTTGAATTCATCTTATAGAGAAAGAGTGGAAAAAAAGACAGACGCTTAAGTATGTAGTGAAAACAGTGATTCTTTGTGGCAAACAAAATGTATCTTTAAAGGGGTCACAGAGATGATGCAACATGTGATGCAGAGAATGCATCAAGCAATACTGGGAATTTCTATGCCCTGCTAAACTTTAGAGTTGACGCAAGTGACAGTCTTGGAGGAGCACTTCAAAACAGCCAAGAAGTATGCCTCATATGAGTCAGTCCAAGACAATACAAAATGAAATCATTAGAATCCGTGGATCTTGGATTCAAACAAAAAGTGTCAGTGATATACAGCAGTGTGGCCCATTCTCAAGCTACACAGAGCAACTGCCTCTTATTTTACACTATGTTGACTAAAACAATGATATCAGAGAACATTTTGGGAGATTTGGGGAGTGTGAAGGTAGTGTCTCAGGGCAAGCAGTTGCACAGAAGCAGAAACACCACAAGAATATTTTAAAAGGTCTGCCACAATTCCTTTCCTAGATCAGCTTATATCTGAATTAGACAGCAGATTTTTCCATGGATAGGAGTGTGCCATAAAGGGTTTCTCATTAATACCCAGTCTGATGTGTGAAGGATGGAAAGAAGCAGCCAAGCAATTGTGCCACAAATATGAACCCCATCTTCCAGCACAGTCCAACCTTGAGGCTTTGCGAGCACTGCTGGCTTAAAGTCGACAGACAAGGCTTTAAAAGACCAGGTACTGTGTCAGACACATTAAAGGCCTGTGATTCAGTGATGTACCCCAACATCAGCAAGGCGCTTAAGGTCTTTGGTTCCTTCCCTGTGACAACATGTCAGTGTGAGAGATCAGTGTCAGCAATCAGGAGGCTTAAGACATCCATGAGAAGTACCATGAGTAACGAAAGACTGACAGGTTTGGCCCTCATGCATGTCCATTATGACATGGACATCAATTTAGAACAAGTAATGGATATGTCTGCAAGACACCATCCAAGCCATCTGGAATTAATCAACATACTCCAGGACAAGGAAAGCTAAGCAAGAAGAAGAAATATATTTATTTTCCTATTTGAATAACTCCAAGTATTGCTTGTAGATTTACTCATAGTATGTTACTTAAATTTGCTTGAAAATAATTTGTGGGGTGGGGTCACAGGGAACCTTTTATGTAACTGGAAGAATTTAGTGAACCAGTCAAGCTACATGGCTAGATCCATCCCTGCACAGGTACAATAAAAGCGGATGAAACACATGAAAAACACAAGCCAATTTTTTTTCACATTTCTAATATGTTTTTGTTTCTGATAGCACATCTTTTTGCACTTTATAGCACACACATTACGGGAATAGCAAAATTGTTCAACCTATATTGAGGCAATGTATTGCCGTTTGGATAGGATAAATGTAAATAGTAGTCTAGTCTGTTGAAAGGGTTAAGATGTGAATCTGTGTAGCATAGCGGTTATGTAGTTGGAGTGAAAGTATGACTAGTTTGGGCTCAAATCCTTATATATATATAGGCATAAACCACAACGGGCCATGCGGTCCCCATGTTAAATACCCAAGTCTTTAACCACCCCAGAAGTGATATATATCATCGGAACTGCACGGCCCGAAGTAGTTTATACAGCTTATAACACAGCTAACTGTCATTTGGGTGATGAAAAATAATTAAAATATAGTAATTAAAGCATATTTTAAATTAAGACAAAACCAGAAACTTTTATTGTGTAGTCTATACATCTGCAGTGTAATATAGTCCCAAATTAAATTAAATTTATTGTTTGCTTATTAAAAATAAATTGCACATGTCCATTTATTGTGAATTTCTGCATCGAAAGTGGCATCTCACTAGAAACTAGAGGACTGCGCACACGCTGATGATGGGCGGAGTTTCAAATGACACTGAGGAAGTAAGGGGCGCAGATGCCATGGATGCTGAAGCTGTATCTTCAAGTGAGTTTGTGTCCTCGTTATATGCGAGGCACACATATTCAAGTCCGTTTTTATCCTTTCGGATCTCAAAAGATGTTTTACTTAGTTGTCGGACACCCTTGCGTCCAAGTCGTACCAGATTAAGTTGAAGATCAAACCAGACTTTACGCACCAAGCCGACATTAGTAGTTTGTCATGACAATGTATTCACTGTAATCGCTTCTTATGCACAACGTAATTGGCACAGTATTCAATAACCTTTGGTGTATCATTTAGACAAGAAGACATCAATTTAAAATAAGGAATATTGCAAATATGGCGGCGAGAGATTTTCTTCTGCGCTGCAAGCATACATTCGAGTGCAGCCGTCTCATTGAGGTTTGGGATGTGTTATTTAGGGCATCTTGTAACAATTGTAAGTCTCCCTGGATAAGGGTGTCTGCTAAGAAATAAATAATAATTAATAAATAATAATAATTTTACGTGGCGTTGTCCGGACAGGGACCTTGTTTATTTTATCAAATATAATAGTGTAGCATTTCTGCCTGCATGGATTCAATGTAAGAGACTGAAATGGATTTTAAGTAGAAGAGCTCTTTATTTAATTCCCAGCAACCCTTAAAAGGACAGCACATCTCTAAGAACTGAGACAAGACAAAACCAATTACAAACAGGGTGCACAGAGGGCAGGGGGCACACACGGACTAACAGCGACACAATGGTGACTGACTGTGACAGAAATACAATGAGTTCTGGTGGTAAATCTTCCTCCCGACCTGTGAGGGCGCTAAAGAACGAGAGGAGAAGTATCTGGAAGGGCTGGCCTGACAGTTCGTTTCCGGGACCGGGAAGTGGGTCAGCCTGGAAGGAAGCGAGACTCTGTTGTAGGACCGTTTTGACGTGAAAGTTAAACGAGGGGCAGCTGCAAGTAATAAGGCAGCTGCAACCGTTTACCTGGAAATCATACGGGACTACATATAGGGCCAGGGTAACGCTGATCTTTTCCTTCGTTTGGGTAGAGCTGAGAGAGAGAAGGACTGAGAGAGGAGCTCTCAGAAAGTGAGAAAAAGCGTGTGTTTTGTGTATTGTGTTTGTTGTGTCTGTCTGTCTAACTGTCCGTGTTTCAACCACCAGACAGTTAAAGCACACCTCGGAGCTGTCGCAGAGGGTCAGCACAAAATCCGAGCACCACTGCACTAACGTCACCCTTACCTGTGTTTCACTCCGCACCAGCACGACTGCACTCACCCCGGACTGGTGACCGTGTATTTGTTGTCTGTTCAGGACTGTGTCTATTGCGTTATCCCGTGCTTTACACATTGCTGTGTATAGCCGGGATTTATTGTTTGACGGTCGCCAGACCGGGATTATAAATAAAGCACTTTTTCACCGGATAACATTGTCTGTCTGTCACTCCTGCAAAACATCACTGCTACACCTGTACCCCTTCCCTAGCCACTTTGCCACACGTGGTGTCAGAACACGGGATCATGGACCGCAACACACTGGCGGAGCTGCTGCAGGAGCTGGAGAGCAGACGGGGCGTAGAGGAGAGAAGGAGGGAGGAGCGCTACACGGCGCCATTGAGCGGGTAGGGTTGGCTGTTGCCGCAGCAACGGCCCCTACCACAATACCGTTGATGTCGCCCCGAAGGCACGGGCGATGAAAATGTCGGCGGAGGATGACCCGAGGCGTATTTGAGTGGCGTTCGAGCGGCTGGCCACCGCGGCGGCGTGGCAGCGGGAGTTCTGGGCCAGCCAGCTGGGTCCCTGCCTGATCGGGAGGCTCAAGCAGCGTACCAGGCGATGAGTGACCATCACGCCACCGACTACGACCTGGTCAAGCAGGCTATCCTCCGCCGCCTGAATATTACTACGGAGACCCACCGGGCGAGATTTAGGGAGTACCGGAGAGCCCGGAGACCCGCCCAGGGTGGTGGCAGAGCGGTTGTGCGACCACATGGTGCATTGGCTGACCCGGAAGAAGACCGCCCAACAGATGGGGGAAGCCATTGTGGTGGAGCAATTCTGCCATGTGGTCGGCGCCGAAACCCAAGCGTGGATACGGCGCCACAACCCTGACACCCTGGAGGAGGCAGTCAAATTGGCTGAAGATTTCGAGGACTCCCTGACGTCTGCCCGGATCGGGATCCTGTCGACCCCTGCCCTTCGGAGCAATCGCCCTCTCTCTCCCTCTCCTCCAACACCACCACCACCCCCACCCCCCGTGTTCCCGGGACCCAGACCTCCCAGAGCGCCGACCCCATTGGGCCCCCTTGCCTCCCCCCCATGGAGACCAAGGTTGGCCCCCAGCTGGGGTAGAGGTGCTGCCCCTGCCCGTTGCCATACCAGCAGCGGGACAGATTTACACCCTATGCCCCCTCTGTCCCTCCTATCTGTTTTAGGTGCCACCAGCCGGGACATCTGGCCAGGTCATGCCCGCTGCCATGGAGTGTGGCGTGGCCGCGTGCAATTGGGCACCTGAAACTGGTAAGTGTGGGGAAAATGGTCGGGAGGGGCCTTGTCTAATCAATGTGGTTTTAGGAAATGTGAAAACCCACGCATTAGTGGACACAGGGTGTGAGCAAACCTTGATTAGGACAGCTCTCCTGGGCGGTGTGTCGTGGCGGCCACGAGGTCAGGTGGCCATCTCCTGTATCCATGGAGACACGGCGACATACCCCACAATAAAAGTATATTTATCGGTAGGTCCGATAAAACGTCACCTTGTAGTCGGGTGGCGGAAAGGTTGCCACACCCAGTTATTCTGGGCCGAGACTGGCCAAAATTCAGAGATTTAGTGCAAAAGTGGCAGTCTCGCCACACACGTAAGCGTGGCAGAGAGAGAAAAGGAACGAATTGGTGATGTGTTTCCTTTTCACACTGAAATGTTTTCTCCTTTTTCCGTCCTAGAAAAACAAATAAGGAGAGACGGACCGCAAAATGGGAGGGAGCGTTTTGAGACAAGGCTGGGGTCTGGTGGGAGAGTGCGGTAATGGTAACAAACGCCAGTCGAAGGGAGTGGGAACGCAGTGTGACCGAGAGAGCGAGGTTACTGGGCCAACTAGAGCAGAGGTTATTCCAGCCCCTCTCAATGTACCGGACCCGTGGTACTCAAGCGGACCTAGTGTGGGGCCAACATAACGACCCGTCACTGGTGCACGCTTGGGGACAGGTCCGGTCCATTGAAGGTAAGGATGTTGATGGCGCTGGGGCGCTAGTATATCCACATTTCAGTATCAAGGGGCAATTACTGTATAGGGTAAACCTAGCCGCGGGCACAGGACAGCCTGTAACGCAATTGTTGGTTCCCCGTCTTGTCGGACCGAGGTCATGAGGCTGGCGCATGATATCCCTTTTGCGGGGCACCTCGGAGCCGAAAAGACGAGGGAACGGATATTGGCTCGATTCTATTGGCTAGGTCTTCATACTGATGTGTCGAGATATGTAGCCACATGCCCAGACTGCCAGCGAGTAGCGCCGGTCGAGTCGCCCGCCCTTTGGTCCCACTGCCGATTATTTCCACTCCGTTCGGCGCATTGCAATGGACATAGTGGGCCCTTTGCTACCTTCTGACTCGGGTATACGCATATATTAGTGGTGGTGGATTATGCAACGCGATACCCGGAGGCAGTTCCATTGAGGTCCACTAGTGCCGCTGCAATAGCCACTGAGTTAGCGCAGATTATGGCTAGAGTAGGGATTCCCAAAGAGATTTTGACCGATCACGGAACCAATTTTTTGTCCAACACGTTACAGCAAGTGTATAAAATATTGAAAATACGTCCCATCAGGACGTCCGTTTATCATCCACAAACGGACGGTCTGGTGGAACGCTTTAATCAGAACTTTAAAGTCGATGCTGAGACGATTTGTAACACAGGAGCAGAAACATTGGGCATCGCTTCTTCCCTACCTCCTTTTGCAGTGAGAGAAGTGCCGCAGAGTTCAACGGGTTCTCCCCTTTGAGCTCCTGTACGGCCGGCAGCCTCGCGGCATTCTTGACCTGCTGAGAGAGGGTGGGAGGAGCACAAAGGCTCGTCCAAAAATGTAGTGAAGTATGTGCTCCTACTAAGAGATCGCCTGGATTTGGTCGGTCGTTTGGCCCAGGACAACCTCAGATCGGCTCAGCACCAACAGCAGCAGCATTACAACAAAATGCACGGATTCGAACCTTTCGACCAGGGGACAAGGTAATGCTGCTACTTCCCTCATCAGAATCAAAACTGTGTGCAAAATGGCAGGGGCGTATGAGGTGATTCGGGCTATAGGGAAAGTAAACTATGAAATTAGACAGCCCGATCGCCGGAATGAACGTGAAATTTACCATGTCAATTTGTTAAAGCCCTGGCAGGCAAGGGAGGTCTTGTTTATAGCCCCAGGCAATATGGAGGATGATTTAGGCCCCTGTCCAGAGACCCCGCAAGACAAGAGTGATTTCAATGGGGAACAATTGGTTCCGGATCAGCAAAGAGAGCTGCGTAAGCTTATTGAGGAGTTCAGCGATGTTTTTCTGGCGTGCCCGGCAGGACAAACTTAGTTGAATATGACATTATCTCTCCACCAGGTGTCACAGTGCGAGAGAGACCGTACGGATCCCAGAAAGTCGACGAAGTGGCGTTCGCAAAGAGGTATGGGATATGCTCGAGCTTGGGGTGATTGAACCTTCCAGGAGCGAGTGGTGCAGTCCAATTGTCATAGTGGCTAAGAAAGACGGCACCAACCGCTTCTGCGTTGATTTCCGTAAGGTAAACGCTATTGCTAAGTTCGATGCGTATCCCATGCCTCGGGTCGACGAACTTTTAGACCGACTGGGAAAAGCGAGGTTTATTTCCACTCTGGACCTGACGAAGGGATACTGGCAAATCCCTTTAACCCGCAGCTCCAGAGAGAAAACCGCATTTTCAACACCAGAAGGGCTGTTCCACTTTAAAACCATGCCATTTGGGCTACATGGTGCGCCGCTGCCTTTCAGAGACTGATGGACCAGGTTTTACGCCCACATCATGAATATGCAGCAGCGTATATTGATGACGTGGTGATTTACAGCTCCACCTGGCGAGAGCATTTGGCTAGGGTTGCAGCCGTTCTTCAGTCTCTAAGGGCAGCCCGGCTGACAGCTAACTTGAGAAAATGTGCGCTTGCAAAACAAGAAACTCAATATTTGGGATTTATAATGGGAAATGGAAGGGTGAGACCTGTGGTCACCAAAGTCCAGGCTTTGGTTGATGCAGCGATCCCCAAAACCAAGACTCAGGTGAGGTCACTACTGGGCTTAGCCGGTTATTACCGCCGTTTCATCCCCGAGTACGCCACAGTGGTTAACCCGTTAGTGGACCTCACCAAAAAGAGTGCCCCAAATTTAATCAAATGGTCAGCTGAGTGTCAGGGGGCGTTTGATACGATTAAACGTAGACTTTGCCAGGCCCCCACGCTTATTACTCCAGATTTCACCAAGAGATTCATCCTCCACACCGACGCATCGGATGTAGGTTTGGGTGCTGTCTTGTCCCAAAAGGTAGCTGGAGTAGAACACCCGATAGTGTACATGAGCAAAAAGATGTTGCCTCGGGAGCGTAACTACTCCATAGTCGAAAAGGAGTGTTTGGCCCTTAAATGGGCTACTCACTCTTTACGATACTACCTGCTGGGACACTCATTTGATCTGGTCACAGACCACGCCCCACTCACATGGTTAAGCACAATGAAGGACAGCAATGCCCGGATAACTCGGTGGTATCTGGCATTGCAGCCCTTCATGTACCATATGGTACACCGTGCAGGAAAGACCACCAAAATGCGGATTATTTTTCCCGGGAGGGGAGTAATGGGAAAGGTAGATTTAGCCGAGTGTTCCTTCGGCTCCACTCTGAGCGGTGGGATATGTGACAGAAATACAATGAGTTCTGGTGGTAAATCTTCCTCCCGACCTGTGAGGGCGCTAAAGAACGAGAGGAGAAGTATCTGGAAGGGCTGGCCTGACAGTTCGTTTCGGGACCGGGAAGTGGGTCAGCCTGGAAGGAAGCGAGACTCTGTTGTAGGACCGTTTTGACGTGAAAGGTAAACGAGGGCAGCTGCAAGTAATAAGGCAGCTGCAACCGTTTACCTGGAAATCATACGGGACTACATATAGGGCCAGGGTAACGCTGATCTTTTCCTTCGTTTGGGTAGAGCTGAGAGAGAGAGGACTGAGAGAGGAGCTCTCAGAAAGTGAGAAAAAGCGTGTGTTTTGTGTATTGTGTTTGTTGTGTCTGTCTGTCTAACTGTCCGTGTTTCAACCACCAGACAGTTAAAGCACACCTCGGAGCTGTCGCAGAGGGTCAGCACAAAATCCGAGCACCACTGCACTAACGTCACCCTTACCTGTGTTTCACTCCGCACCAGCACGACTGCACTCACCCCGGACTGGTGACCGTGTATTTGTTGTCTGTTCAGGACTGTGTCTATTGCGTTATCCCCGTGCTTTACACATTGCTGTGTATAGCCGGGGATTTATTGTTTGACGGTCGCCAGACCGGGATTATAAATAAAGCACTTTTTCACCGGATAACATTGTCTGTCTGTCACTCCTGCAAAACATCACTGCTACACCTGTACCCCTTCCCTAGCCACTTTGCCACACTGACCTACATTTCACACACAGATATAAGGGGTAACAGGAGCAACAACAGACAAAACTCTTAATTTTGACACAGTAACACATTTTTATAAAGAAATAGAGGAACGGGTACTCGCAACTGTGCGACTACCTTCCCATAGTCCTTTGCTCCGGCGTATGCAAATGAGTCCCTTTTCAGGCATGCCAAAGCAGTCCTACAGAGGGCGGCAGCTAGAGTTTCAAGCCCAGCTCGTTACACTGCCCCCTCCCACTTCCAGCTGTCCTGGCTGGACGAAAGCAAGTAAGCGGCGACTGAAATGAACTGGGGGCCTACGCTGCCGCTGGCTCTGGTGCATGGGCTGCTGTCTGTTCCCAGTCGTAGCAGGCTCGGAGTCCGGCAAGGCAGGAGCAGGACTGGCTCGGCGGCGGCGGCTGGTCGGTGCAGACCCAGAGGGGGCAGGCTCTGAGCCCGGCGAGGCAGGAGCAGAACTGGCTCAGTGGCAGTGGCTGGTCGGTGCAGGCTCTGAGCTCGGCGAGGCAGTAGCAGGACTGGCTCAGTGGCAGCGGCTGGTCGGTGCAGACCGAGAGCGGACAGGCTCTGAGTCAGGCGAGGCAGGCGCGGTACTGGCGCTGGGACTTTGCCAGGACAGGTGGTCGGCCATGGGGTCCCTGGAATTATTTCCCAGCAGTCTCCAGTAGAATCGCTGGCAGAGTCGGGCGAGGGTTTTAGCGACGCCAAAGTGGCCAACACCAGGGCCGCCGTGCACGGCTCAGAGGACTTCGGGTCGGAGGCTCCGTGGAACTACGAGTTGCCAGTGGTGGTGGTCTTTGGCAGGGTCTCGCCAGCGCCGGTACAGGATGCCTTCCTTGGTTTCTAAACTTTCCCACTGGCCGTAGAGTGCCTTGACTGTGGGGAGAGCGGGCAAGGTCCCCACGGGTCGCTGTCGGGCCAACTTCCACTGATGGACGGGGCCCACCTCTGGGTCACCCTGCTGCTGCTGTTGGAGGGCTGCCGGTGTGAGAAGCGCTGTGGCGTCGTTGTCCCCGTCGCTAATGGCCCTCACCTCCAGTTCATGCAGGCGCTCCTTCTGCTCCAGGTGGGCGCAGTACTGGCACTGACTCTCCCCGCAGGGGCGGCGTGAGAGAGCATCTGCGTTTGCATGGCGGCAACCGGCTCGATGGCAGATGGCAAAGTCGAACCCCTGGAGCACCTCTATCCAGCGAGCAACCTGTCCTTCGGGCTCTTTGAAAGACAGAAGCCACTGGAGAGAAGCATGGTCAGTCCAGATTTGGAACCAACGCCCATACAGGTAGGGTCTAAAGTGCTTGATGGCCTTCACCACGGCTAACAGCTCCCACCGGTGTCTTGCTGAAATAGGCTACCACTCCCTCCCCTTCCGGCGTCGGTTGTGCCAGTACGGCCCCAATGCCCACGTTGCTGGCATCGGTGTCCAGGACAAATTCCTTCTGTGGATCCAGGAAGGCGAGAACCGGGGTCTGGGTGAGTGCTTCCCGGAGCAGGTTGAAGGCTTCCTGGCAGTCAGGGTCCCACTGGAACCGACATCCCTTCTCAGTTAGGCGATGTAGAGGCTTCGCTAGTTGGGCAAAGTCTTTCACGATGCGTCGGTAATAGGACGCCAGCCCCAGGAAGCTGCGTACCTGCACTACGGAAGTCGGCGTTGGCCAGTCCCGGACAGTCTTCACCTTTTCAGCGATCCCGTTGGCCCCAACGACGTGTCCCAGGAAAGTGGTCTCTCGCCACAGCAGGTGACACTTGCCTGGGTGTAGCTTGAGTTGTGCTTGCCGGATGCGGGAGAAAACTGTCCGTAGATTGCTCATGGCTTGCTGGAATGTAGGGGCGTGCACCATGAGGTCATCTAGGTATACTATGCAAGCCGACCGGGTTACATCCACTAGGACTCTTTCCATCAAATGCTCAAAGGTAGCGGGGGCGTTGCACAGGCCGAAGGGCATGACCGTGAACTGCCACAGCCCTTGTCCTAAGGCAGTGGTTTTCAAACTTTTAGGCCCGTGCCCTTTCCAAAAAATCTAGTCTACCGCGTACCCCCATCTGAGATAGTGGCATAATATACCTATGAATATTTTCTAATTACTAGGCTTAAGTACTTATTGATGTTAACTGAAAATATATATATATTTTTTTAAATGCTTACCCTCCGATGTGATTGACGTGCTTGCTTTTTATCACAGATTTCAATAAAACTACACCCTGATTAGTAAACAATGCAGCCCATACACAAGGGTATGTTATTCTGTATTTTAAAATTGAACGAATAGGACTTCCAATTACAAAAAAATGTAAGCGGGTCATTAAAAAAAATAAACAAGCCTTGATTTGCTGGCTCAGAAGGCACACAGGGAAGGAGGAGCTAGAGTTCAGCCAATTACTGTTCATGGAAAACTGTTGTTAAACTAATTAAATCAAATCAAATTAAAACTGAAAATGCTATTTACAACTGTAGGCATTAAAAAAAACAGGTAGCATGAGGAACTGTGTGAATATTGAATAACACATTGAATATGTATTTTTTTAAATATAATTTAACTGGAATGTTATCGTTCAACACTGAGCGGCACATTTAAAATGCTGTATGTGTCTTGTGCAATATCGAATCCAAACAGAATAAGCACATTGTTTTGAAGTGAACATTTCCAAAAAGTAAATTTGATGAAAGTAGAAAGGTGACATTTATATAATGCAGTCAAAAATGACTTTTAGCAAAATGCTTACATCTTAGTGTTTAGTGCAGTCGTCTGTTCATATGAATCCGCTGCCAGACAGCTTGTTGATGGGCACTCGCTGTATGATATGAACACGCTCAATAGGTCTGGAGCAGGGAATCCAATTCCAATTCCAGACACACCCAGGAGTTAGGGATTGATTGATTGATTGATTGATTGATTTTACTCCTGCGATTCCATTTTTGTAATAATAATAATAATACCGTGCTTTTGCTTTTATTAGCCTAATAGTTAACGGCGTACCACGCGTAGGCTAATGCAATCACTCGACAAAGGAGTTCTTCAATGAATTAGTCACAGTGAAAAAACACACAAAGCATTGCAAGTAAACATAACACAGTCGTGTCGCTCCAGCGAGGTGATTTCACTGCAAGTAGGGCGGCACAGCTGCCTGCTCAACTCAATAATACTGTTATTTAAAAACATAAACTTACATAAAACACACTGAACTGATTAAACCACACACACTGAACATTTAAACTCCACAAAGTAAACGTAACTAGTAAATACTACACGTTTTTAAAAGAAGCAACATCATACAATTATTTTTTTTTTCTTTCTTTTAAGCCTACAGACTGCACACCCCCCGCCCCGCTGTTTAAATATGTATTTTATCCAAGTGCTCTCAACGCTCACTCACTGTCAGCAGCCGGTTGGGTGTTTATAGTTAACCTCGCCCAACACAAAGGAAACGTACACCAGCACAGCTGTGCTTTTATTTGAAAGGAGATTCAACATTGTTAATTCGATTGCGAAGTCGCAAGGTTCTACAGTGTGGTAAAAAAAACAAAAACACATAAATAAATAAATAAAATGTGTTGTCCGCCATTACAGGATTTTCCTCACGTACCCCCTGAGGAGCGCTCGAGTACCCCCAGGCACGCTGCATCCCAGTTTGAAAACCTCTGTCCTAGGGAGAAGGCCGTTTTGGGATGTGCGGCTGCGTCTAGCTCCACTTGCCAGTACCCACTCCGGAGGTCCAAGGAGCTGAACCAAGAAGACCCGGCGACGCAGTCTAGGGCCTCATCAATCTGGGGAAGCGGGTAGGAGTCCTTGCAGGTGACCACATTGAGCCAGCAATAGTCCACGCAGAACCAGTGGGTCCTGTCCTTTTTCTTTACTAGCAGGGTGGGGGCTCCCCAAGGACTATCCGATGACCCAATGACCCCGGCGGCAGCCATCTCTCTCACCATCTGTTCAGCAGCCTCCCTCTTGGCCAGTGGCGGCGGCAAGGCCGTTCGCGGATGGGGTGTGTGGAGTGTGGGTGTGTGTCGATGGTGTGTTGGACTAACCTGATGCGGCCATAGTTTTGGGAGTTAGCGGAGAAGACGTCGCGGAACTCATGCAAGAGCTGGTGGAGTTGCTTCTGCTCGGCGGGAGGTAGGCCATTACAGCTGCGTTTCCACAGCTCAGCTACCGCTCCTTCCAGCTCCAGGGGTTCCGTGTTAGGGCAGGCGATAGGCAGGGCTTCTATCCGAGTGGGCATGGTCGCGGCGGTTCCTTGCTCGGGGAGGAGCACGACACCGGTGGTGTCTGCGGCAGGGCTGTGTCGTTGGAGGGCCAGCATCTCGTGGACTCCAGGCAGCGGGTCCGGGCCCCATGGGTAGGCAGTGATGGCTGACCCGGAGAACTGAAGTGCCCAAATCTAACTGTGCCCTGGCCTTAGAAAGCAAGTCCAGACCTAGGATACACAGGTCCCCGATGTCGGCAAGCCAGAATTCGTGGGCCAGGAGGCAATCCCCCAGGCGGATCTGTAGAACTCGTTTGCCGTGGATGGGAGCCACCTGGCCAGTGACTGTTGTTATCCTGGCTGTAGTGGTGTGCCACGCTTCCAGGTTTCCCCCTTTATCCGTAGGAAGGGCGCCAGGGCATAACAGGCTAATGGTGGATCCAGTGTCGACCAGGGCCTGTAACTGGAACCCGTTAAGCTGGCACAGGATATGCAGGCTTCTCCCCTGTCCCACGCGCCCGATGAACTCGAGAGTAGCTGGTTTGGAGGGTGCTGTAAGGCGTGTTGGCTTTCCCTCCACTAAGCCAACCTGCTGGCGTTTCCCAGCAGCTTGCGAGGCTGCAGTGCCTTCGTAGCGTCTGGCCAATGGTCACGCCCTGGTGAAGGGACGGTGGCACTGACGGCAGCTTGGTGATTTCCGTGGTTGCTCTGGTTCCACTACGGCGTCTGGCCCTGGACTCTTCCATTAGGATAGCCTCCATTTCCTCCAGCTTCTCAAGTGCCTGTGTGATGGAGCGTGGGTGGGCCAGACGGACATGACGGCGCAGCTCGCTAGGAAAGAGGCCACGGATGAATAGGTTGAGGGCAAGCCGTCCGGTGAGCTCTGGTGGCGTGCCCTTGAAGACACGGCATGCCAATTGTTCAATGTCCGTGGCCAAGACGCCCAGCTTCTCTCCAGCCTCTCTTCTCCTGACGTATAGCCGGTCACGGAGCTCTAGTTCGGAGGGTCTTTTTCCAAAGTGACGCTGAAGGGTAGTGCACAGTGCCTCGAATTCCAATTCTTGTCCGTAGGGCAGGTCAAGTAGCACTTGTTCCGCTGGCCCATCTAGAGCTGCTACCAAGTGGGCTGTTTTCTCTGAGGCCGTCCATCCGTTGACCTGGACGATCACTTGGAACTTCATCGTGTAGGTCTCCCAGTCTGATGTCCCGTTAAACTTCCCCAGCTTGATCAGGCAAGAGTGCCACTTGCCAATGTGGCTCTGGGTTGATGCAGTGTCCATGTCCCATTGCCAGAGTGAGGACTGCCACTGAGCTGGGGGGGTGAGACAGGCTTCCGCCATCCGTGGCAGGAGTTTGGTGGTGAGCTCAGGCCTGGGGTTGACTGCCACTGGGCCAGAGCCTCGAGGAAGGCTCCCACCATCTGCCGCTGGAGCTTGGGAATGAGCTTGGACCGTGGGGTCGACTGCCTCTGGGCCAGAGCCTTGAAAAAGGCTCCCGCCATCTGCCACTGAGAGTTGGTTGAGGGCTCAGGCCGGGTTGCCGTTCCTCTGTGGTCTGAGGCCCATCGCTGCTCCGCTTTCTCATCAGCGTGCTCAAGCTGCTCGGGGAAAACCCGCTGCAGCAACTGTCATACCCCGCTTGCCTGGCTTCCGAGGGGCTGGTCTTCAATCTTGCGGTCGGTGGCCGCTGATCTGTCTTCTCCCAGGCCCAGGGAAGCAGCTAGTTCCCTGCCTGGGGTTTTTTGGTTGCTTCTTGTCTTCTATTCTTCCAAGGAGGCAACATCTTCTTCCATCCCACTTTGCTGACACCAATGTAGTATTTCTGCCTGCATTGATTCAATGGAAGAGACTGAAATGGATTTTAAGCAGAAGGGCTTTTTATTTAGTTCCCAACAACCCTTAAAAAGACAGCACATCTCTAAAAACTGAGACAAGGGAAAACCAATCACAGCCATGGAGCACAGACGGGAGGGGGCACACACAGACTAACAGCAACACAACGGTGACTGACCTACATTTCACACACAGATATAAGGGGGTAACGGGAGCAACAACAGACACAAAACTCTTAATTTTAACACAATAACACTTTATAAATTTTTATAAAGAAATAGAGGAACGGGTACTCGCAACTGCGCAAGTACCTTCCCATGGTCCTTTGCTCCGGCGCATGCAAATGAGTCCCTTTTCAGGTGTGCTGAAGCAGTCCTACAGAGGGTGCCAGCTAGAGTTTCAAGCCCAGCTCGTTACAATACGTTGTTAATTGTCTCCTGCTTTACCGTCAAAAATAGTAAGGGTCATCACAATCTATTATTATTATTATTATTATTATTATTATTATTATTATTATTATTATTATTATTTTTATTTTGTATAGCGCCGGGGGCGTTTCTTTACAATATTTGCCGGAAGTCCTGCCGACTATTGAGACCGAGCGTTTATTATGTAACAGCACTAACATCTTCAAATACTTCAGATGCAATCATGGAGAAGCCACTAACATACAACCTTATAGCACTACCATAACTAAATTGCAACATTCCAGCAACATCGTTAAAAGGTTGTATCCGTGGGTATTAAGTAACAGTTTTATTTTATAACAATGCCACTCTATTGTACACCCCCAAAGTATAAAGCGAAAGTAAACAAGGATATGCAAAACATTAGAAAATGAACAAGCAGAAGAACGAATCTGAATTGAAAAACTGAACGGCATCTTACCACTGTTAATAACAATAAAAACAATAAAATCCACTAAAAAGACCACATCCAGTATGACGTGCATTGTATTATTATTCATAACTCGCCGTTTAAAAAAGACCTGGTGATTTATTGGAAGTTTGGTGCAAAAAAAAAAAAAAACTAGATAAAGGCATATGAAAAAACATTGTACAAAAAGAAGTTAAAAATACGTTTTGCGATGGCTTTTAAAAATATTCAAAGACTCAGATTCCCTGATCACTTTTGGAAGAGCATGGAAAATGTGAGGCGACTTTTCATTGGCTCATTTAGTACACATACTATTTTCTTTACATTCATTGGCTGTTATTTCCTTTCTAAAGAACTGAATGGCCCACATTTGTACATGTAGTAAAAATAGTATGTGTAGTTAACAAAATAGAACGTGTGTCGCAGTACTACATGTAGTAATTTATTTGAAACATGTACTAACAGCACAAGTGTTTGACCCAGATGGCCTTCCATAGTAATGTGCATCTGCAAAGTTTAACACGTCTTTTCGACGTGCTCCAGTAAATAAATAATACTATTGTATAATAGTCTGCAGTTTTGTTTTTCTCTGGCAGATGGCAGCAGTCTAAGAAATGTGCTTGACACACCGGCCCATCCATACATAGCACAGCTGGGAATAAAAAATGGATGCCAGCTAGCTACAGAGAATGAGATGAGGGTACAGTATTTATTTCTTTGTTGATGTTACAGTAAGGAACCGATTTATTCTGCTGATGAAGTACACTTCACAGATAATAATGCATAGTGATACAAACCAGCACCTCAAACAGTGGAAGAGAGAAAATAAGTTTAGCACGCCATTCATGGGGTTTCCATGCAAGTGTTTTTTTTTTTTTTAACTCGAGACATTTACACGAGAAAAATGTCTCGTGTAAAATGCTTTTTTTGGGTTTCCATTCACTCAGTTTATTTTACTCGCGTAAACCTGGCTTTGGAAATGAATAGGAAAGGTGGGGGTTGACATGTAAATTAGATATGGTAAAGAACTCGTGTTGTTTTTGAAGATTACTTGTGAAATTTTGTGAAAATGCGGTTTTCATGCGCAGAGAGCTGGTACACGAGTGAATCTAAGTTGCTGTAATAAAGCAAAATACCTCGTGCCGAGATGGTTAATAATGTGTTTTACTGCTCTTGTCCAAATTGTTTTTCAAGTGTCATTAGAGTGGTGTCATGTCGTTAGTAGTGAATACTGTTTCAACTAATTTATCTTACGACTCATTAATTAAAAATGAAAATGAGTATAAAATGAAACTGACCAACAGGTATTGCAGATCACCATGCCTGAAAATCGTTGGAGACGTTATATATATATCCCTTTCATTCAGGCACTACAGCATATAGGGGATCAGGTGATGCTGTGTTTACTACCCTTGCTTAGAAACCCTGCCCATCGGGAAGGCTGACAGCTGCTGAGGAAGCATTCAACACAACGCTTGGGCAAATAAGGCTAGTGGGCACTTGAAAGGGAGGTGGCAGATACTGATGAAACGGACTGAAGTGCATTAGTTTGTTGCCAAAATTGTCACTGCCTGCTGTATCCTGCACAAACTCTTGTCAACAACAAAATCAGGTGTTCAGGAATCAGGCTGCCTGTGTGACACACGGGGAAGGTTACCAGTGTAAGGGACAGAGCCCTTACTATATTGCTATACTATTTAGGTCCCAAGATACTATGCCCAGTGATAACCGTTTTTGCTGTTGTCTAAATTCTACGCAGAACACAGAATATAGAGTCGTGCTAAAAATATTCTGCAAGGGGTTATGGGATTGTTTTGCTTGCTATGTAGTCGAAAAAAGAGCGAAGGAAAGATGGCGCTGAAAGAACACAATGAGAATGTTACGCTCTGAACCGATCGGATCAACGTTATACATAATGTATAGTTTCCCAGACGCAGTATAGTCAGATACTAAAGTTAACTGAATGTTGGCGTTAGGTTGAGTTGACATTCTGATTTAAAAATACTTTCTGAAAAGAAGTTTTATTATTGTGACGCAGCAGGGCCTACGTACGCCAACGACAAAGTAAAACGAGTTAAACTAGATAGTATTTAGAGAATAAGGCGCATGCCAGAATTTAAACGCTATTACCTGAGAAGGTTTAGTTGTCCTAGAAGAAGATATTGTTGCTCCAGAAGAAGGTTGTTTAATTACTTACCTATTTGCTGAGATCTGCCATTCCTGGGTCATTTACCGAGTTATCCTTGGACTACACGTGGACGACACATGTGGGGACTACGGATTCGTAAATACCAACAATTTTTCATTTTTTTGGATATTTTGTGTTTTTTTTGTACTTTGTAAGGATATTTTTAAATTTAAACTAAGAAGATTGTTTTTTTTGTGTTTCAGGGCAGTGCTAAACTAATTTTTTTTTTTTTGTGTACTTTGGGACTTTGCATTGAAAGAAGATACCGTCAGGGTTTAAGGACTGTGAGTAAAAGGAAACTGAATAAGATGTTTAATGTGAATGTTCATGTGTATGTTTCTGTAACTAAATGTTGGGAGAACTAAATACTGTGTTATTGTAAAAAGGGTATTGAGTTAGTTTACTATTTAATTATAAGAAATACACTCCGCAGTGAGTAAAGTTACAGATTTAAAAAAAAGTGAAGCTATTTTCTGAGTTAAAGAAAAGTCAAATCGAACATTGTAAAAATAAATTTGCTTTGTTTAATCGCACTGTTGCATACTGTTGAGTTAAATGCATGTTTTTGTTATTTTAGTTTTTTTGTAATCAGAACCAGGGCATTCCGTTATCTCACAGACAGTAAAGCAAGCAGAAATGAAACAGGTCACTGCCTTGATATTCAATGTATGAAAAAGGGTGCATTGTTTATAAATCATGTGTTTTTACTGTAATAGGCTTGATTGAAAACGTAAAGTTATTGGGGTGATTGTGATAACTGTATTACTGGTGAGAGTGGAATGAAATAGGGGATATTGTCCATACTATTGTGCATGAGACTAAGCTCTGGTGCACCCCCCCAGCCGATTTTAAAAATAAATTTGGGTTATAAGAGATTTATACAGACAATCCAAGTTTATTAGTGAGTTTACCCCGGTAATTGTGTAACGTTCATTAAATTGCACTTACACCAGTGTGGTGCCAAGTCTCACAAGAAAACAAAGCGGCACTGCCTTTCTAAACAAGCCCAAAACAAGCACAACCCATGTTAGAGTATGGGTACTTCTGCAAAATCCAACCCGCGACTCTGAAAAACATGCCCAATCCCACTTATTATAAGCGGACTTGGCAACTGGGAAGCTTACCTCAGCCGCCAGTTTCAGTCGGACAGCAGCGATCTGAGGCTCGTCCTGTCAGAGATTCTCTCCTTTCTTGTAAGTTGTGTTGGATTTACTGTTGTGTTAAATGTTAATGATGCAAACAAATAAAACACAATCAATACGTTCATTTGCAATTTTATTTGGTCAGTTCTGAGAGGGTATCAACAACTAGGATGTTGTTAACGTGGAGGGCAGACGTGCGTTGTCTTTGGATATAGCTGGGATCAAAAAAAGGATGGGAATTAATTGTTAGACATTTAAGCAACTCACTTGCTCTTCGTGTTTAACTTTAGCGTAGTATTTACAGCAAGGGTATTCTCAAACAGCTGCTTTAATACAATAACAAGGGCATAACGCAGTTCATGATAAGTGGTTTTATACAGAACTGTAAATCCCACAAAATATATACAACATGACAGACCAGACACAGCAAAAAACAATAATAAAAAAAGGCCGCCCGCATTAGCATTAAGGTGAACTACTCCACTGCTAACCATAAAATCGTCCATTAGCCACTACTTTCTGCCGTCTTGGAATCCACAGTAACAACTGACCTGATCCGTTGCAATATTTATAGTTAAGGAGAAACACGCTCATTAACATTTACACGTGAAATGCGGGTTTCCATGTGAAACTGGGCGTGGTTTTCCCGTGTGTTTCATCATTTACACAAGTAAATGAGATTTACCCTATCCCTGTCTTTGGCCGTTTTTTTCAGCCACAAATCTGATTTACCCAAGTAATTCTCCTAAACGTGCACGCGCATCGCCATTTCACGTGTAAATTGACCCACATGGAAACCCCATGAATATGTCCCACTGCATCTTAAAGAGCAACTTGGTATGGACATGAAATATCAGAGTTATCTTAATGTGTTCTTTTTGTTGTTTAGATTATTTTTCTGTTTTACATCCTGGTGACATTTTAAAAGAGAATAACACAAGAGTACAGTAGTAATAGAAATAATGTATTTATGAGGGGCTTTTTATTTCCACTGACAAACTGATTCTCCACAGAGAGTACTACCAGGTGTGCTGCAGACATGCCTCTCCTATACACTCACAGCTAAACTGGACACAAACTGGAACAAGGCTGGACACACACTGATTCAAGGTTACCTGAAATCAACCAGACATGTTTTGGTATGGTCTCTAACCCTAACCCAGCTTGGTGCCTTCGCAACCATGCTGAAACAATACATTAAATTCCTTAGTTTACAACTTAACCATTGGGTAATTGCTTTATATCCTGTAAAAATACAAATATGTTTATATTTCGGGGCCCAGTTAACAGTCATGAGTTATAGCTATGATTACTAATGGTAGGTGTGTAGTGTAAATTAAATTATGTATAGCAGTTTTCTGGGGCTCCACTTTCATTGTAAATCAGATTATTGGCTAGTTTCACTTGATTCACATGTGGTGGTGATTTTGCTTGGCTGCCCTCCCACTGACCTGTCTCCAGGTCCCCAGTGCTTGTGTTAATGTTCTGTCTGGTTGCTCCTGGGTGTTCCTTCTCTCTTTGGCTGGATTGCTGGCTAGACAAAGCTATGTCATTCCACTAGGACCAAGTTCTGGGTTCCTGGTCTAATCTGTTTGCAACTTCACTGCCAAATATGATCCACTTTTTTCACACATCCCAAAAAAGTAATAAAAGCATACAAATTGGTGTATAAAAGCACCATTGAAGTTAATTGCCTACTTTACCACAAGGTAGCAAAGTCATTCCAGTATATTGACTCTATAAAAACAGGTGCTTTGTTATTTTTCTTCAGTTTGCATTTGTGATGCGTTCACCTAAGCTTTAATTTTGCACTATTGTTTGTAAAAGGAAAGTACAACTTGTTACAAAACTAATAAGAAACAACTTACAGCAAGGACAATTGTTGTCTGTTACTAGTTTAGTAATCACGGTAACAATAATAATAATAATAATAATAAGTAGTATATTTAGGCTATGGTTGAATGGCCCCTATGTTTGGTCAGTATCACAATTTAACAGTAATTTAGCATTTAGTTTAACCTGTACCTTACTATAAAATGCAAACTGTTTGAATCCCAAAAATAGCTTATTGCGGACCTGGTGCTGTATTAATTTACTGTAGTAGAACATACAATTTGTAAATCAAAAGTATTTCAGTAACTCTGCATTAATATCTTTTTTTTCATCCAAGGAAGGGACATTTTGACAAAAACTGGAAGGCAAAATGCTGTAGGTGTTATATATTTGTATTAACAGCTATGATGTGGTATATATTACTAATGTATGTATTACTACTTTTAAACAAAATATAAAATGATTTTCAAAGAAGCTGTCTATAGTCTATTAATCTACATCTGTAATGGTACTGTCTGTCTGGTTCTTTTAATAATAAAGTATTTTAAAAGCATATCTCGGTGAAAAATGTGGCGTAATTTTATTTTATTTTTTTAAATTTGGAATCGCCAATTATTTTTTTACCCTATTTTCTCCCCAATTTGAAATGCCCAATTTTAAGCCTGGCTTACTGCTGCAAACACTGTGCTGACTCGAGAGACGAAAACTAACACAGTGTCCTCTGAAATGTGTGTCATCAGCTGTCCACTTTTCACTTTGCAGGCCCGCCATGTAGCTACCTCAGAGCTACAGTGTCGGAGGACCATGCAGCTCTGGGGCGTTTGCAGGCAGGCCTGCAGGCACCCGGCCAGTCTACAGGCATCGCTGGTGCGTGGTGAGCCGAGGACACCCTGGCCAATCTAAGCCCTCCCTACCCTGGGTGGCGCTCGGCCAATTGTGCGCCACCCCCTGGGAACTCCCATCCACAGCCGGCAGTGGAATAGCCTGGACCCAAACCAGTGACCTCCAGGCTATAGGGCGCATCCTGCACTCCACGTGGAGTGCCTTTACTGGATGCACTACTCAGGAGCCCCATGTGGCTTTAATTTATACAAAACTCTACATATAGTATTATTATTAAGTCCTGGAGGATATTATTATTATTATTATTATTATTATTATTATTATTATTATTATTATTATTATTATTATTAGTGAAATTCTGATTATTATTCATCAGAGGTCTGACTGAACTTGCCTCTGATTTCACCATAATCTGAGTTGACAAACAATCGCCTTAAGGCCCAACAGTGCTTTGGCCGACCTGGTTTTTGGTTTTGTTTTGAGTTGCCTGTGAACCAACAGAGCATGCATTACAGTTTTCAATTTATTTTCCGTGTTATATGCTTTTGTTTTACAGCAACAAAGGGGAATATTTATTTATATTTATTTGATACTGTAGGGCAGAGGAGAGCCCTGCAAGTAATTAGAGGGGGCAGGGCAGCATGTGTGTTGGTGGTGGTTGGCAGGGATGGGGTTAATTTATATCCCTGCCAAAAACATGTGAGAATGTGGCTGAATTGGTTTTTGTTTAACCTTTTTATTTTGGCTCGAGCTGTTTTTGTACATCCTTTTTATTAATTTAGTTCAATAAAAACGCACTGGCGCTTTCAACCCGCAAGTACCTGCCTCTGTGTCAAATTCCTGGTCTGGGTACGTCACCACTCGAGCCAGCCTGTCACAGATAGAAATTAGTATTGGTACACTGATGTACAAGAACCTCAGTGACAAACAAATCAACAGTGGCAATCAGTCTATGGGATAAACAGGCAAGGAAACATTTGAAAACAAACAAAAAAAACTATAATCCAAAAAATGGCTTGTTGACAGTGCAATTTACACTTTTAAATACTATTTTTACATGACACCTCATTGCCAGTTTAAATGTTGCACCATAACACAATGATGTGTATTAAAATGACAACCTAGCTTAATTTCTACAAAGCTTATAACTACTGTCGTTAATGCTTGTTGAACCCCAAAATAAATGTAAATTAAATTGAAAATATGTTTTGGTGGCTGATTACAGTTTTAACTTTTGTTTCATTATTAAAAATGTAAATGTGATTTTATTGTTTTCTTTTATCAACAGCTTGAAGACTTTGATATTTCTGTGGGAGTTGTAAGAACATCAATAACAAAAATGCTGTAATTCAGAAGTACTTCATGCCAAGCAACTGGTGTTATACATTGCAAGTTGCAAGTCAATAAAGCCCAAGAATGGAGGCTGAGGGCATTATGTGAACGAGGGAGTTTCAGTATTACTGAGGAACACACCACAGCAATGTCATTATGACGGTTATACTAAAACTTTTCAAAGTTATTTATTTACCTCTGTTTTTCTGAAAGAGACTTTTTAGAGCAGGGCTTGAGTGTTTCATCTGTAAGCAGTGGTTTTAGAAAAGGTATTGTGACTTGTCTTCATAGAAAACAATTATGGGAGAGCTGTGTTCGGTTGTTGTATAATGTGTATACAGAACCCCAAGACTAGTAACACATTTTTTGTTAAAAATTTGCTTAATTAATAAAAATAGTAAAATGTGGAAGTAACGTATTCAACAACAAAGCATTGCATTTGGTTCTTGTTCATGCAGCATGAAAATGGGCCAGATTATCAGTGTCAGTCATACCTTCTCACCAGACTGTCTGTTTCAGTCATATGAAGATATGGAGAAACAGTGGAACAGTCTGATAAGAAATAAAAATCACTGACCTTGTTTATCAGTATTGGAACGTTAGCTTCCATTGCTCAAGCAATATTATTGTGTTTCAGTATGGTTACAGGCTCCCCCACATTAATGAGGAAGATGCTGTCTATTGCAGTGTGTACTTCAAACTTATAGGAGAGAGGCTCTCCACATACCCTTTAAACAAAAAAATGCATAATGCATTTGGTTAGTTTTGGTTATCCCAGTTGGGGGATGCTGCTGTACCCTTGAGCAAGGTACTTTACCTAGATTGCTCCAGTAAAAACCCAACAGTATAAATGGGTAATTGTATGTAAAAATAATGTAATTGTATGTAAAAATAATGTGATATCTTGTAACAATTATAAGTCGCCCTGGATAAGGGCGTCTGCCAAGAAATAAATAATAATAATAATGTGGAATGGTAGTGACACCTTGTGGCCAGACAATCAAGTATATATTTTTATTCTGGCCTCACAGCCAGAATGTTTGACACAGATGTCCTGTTGGTTTTTCAGTCTTAATGCCTGCTATACTTAACCATTTTGTTGCGTCCTGAACAGCATTTTCCAAGAGTAAATTTGGAAGGAGCGCTGAGTTTGTTTCTGTCAGACCTGTAGGCTATGCTGTAGCACCTCTGTGGATTGCCTGTGAAGATGACTAGTAAACCTTACCAACCCTCACTCAGAGGTAAGGGTATTAATCACTGTATACTATATGCAGCATGTCTGTAACATCACTCTTCACTAGATGCAGCTATTCAGTGTGATTATAGCATTGTTTACCCAAGCATATTTATGCTGCGAAAAAAAAGAAGAAAAAAAAAATATTGAAGAACTGAGTTGTTTCTCTGGGTATGGTCTTGCATTGGTAGGTTATATAAAGGATTGTTAAATGGGAAAGTGAACACAGATCCCCGCTCAGCCCTGTGTGATGCTGAGGGTCATAAACTTCCAGAGACCTGAAACATTCCAAAGCCTGATAACCTTAGTCCCAAGTGCACAGCACTTCAAAGGCTGCAACCAAGAAGTGTGTGTGTGTATGTATATATATACATACACAGTGCCTATAGAAAGTCTACACCTCCTTGAACTTTTTTCACATTTTGTTGTGTCAGTGCCTCAGTTTCATGCATTTAAATGAGGATTTTTTTCCACTTATCTACACACCATACTCCACACTGTTAAGGGGAAAAAAGTTATATATTAAAAATACAAAACTGAAAGATCATAATTGGATAAGTCTCCACCCCCCTGAGTTAATACTTGGTGGAAACACCTTTGGCAGCAATTACAGCTTTGAGTCTGTTGGGATAGGTCTCTACCAACTTTGCACACCTAGATTTGGCAATATTTGACCATTCTTCTTTACAAAACTGTTCAAGCTCTGTCAAGTTCCTTGGGGAGTGTTTATGGACAGCAATCTTCAAGTCTTGCCACAAATTTTCGATTGGATTTAGGTCAGGGCTCAGACTGGGCCATTCAAGGACATTTACCTTTTTATTCCTTAGCCACTCCAGTGTAGCTTTGGTTTGTGTGCTTTGGGTCGTTGTCATGCTGAAAGTTGAACTTCCATCCCAGTTTCAGCTTTCTTGCAGAGGGCAGCAGATTTTCCTCAAGAACTTCTCTGTACTTTGCTCCATTCGTTTTCCCTTCTATCCTGACAAGTGCCCCAGTCCCTGCCGATGAGAAACATCCCCATAACATGATGCTGCCACCACTATCCTTCACAGTAGGGATGGGTGATGCGCTGTGTTGGGTCTGCGCCAAACATAACGCTTTGCATTTATGCTAAAAAGTTCCATTTTAGTTTCGTCAGACCACAAAACTTTTTGCCACATGGCTACAGAATCTCCTGAGTGTTTTTTTTGCATATTTCAAACGGGATTCAAGGTGGGCTTTCTTGAGTAATGGCTTCCTTCTTGCCACCCTACTATACAGGCCAGATTTGTGGAGTGCTTGGGATATTTTTGTCACATGCACACTTTGACCAGTCTTGGCCATAAAAGCCTGTAGCTCTTGCAAAGTTCCCTTTGGCCTCTTGGTAGCCTCTCTGATCAGTCTCCTTGCTCGGTCATCCAGTTTGGAGGGATGGCCTGATCTAGGCAGCGTCTTGCTGGTGCCATACACCTTCCACTTCTTAATAATCGTCTTGACCGTGCACCAAGGGATATTCAAAGCCTTCAATATTTTTTTTTATTCCCATCCCCTGATCTGTGCCTTTCAACAACTTTGTTCCGGAGTTCTTTTGAAAGCGCCTTGGTGCTCATGGTTGAGTCTTTGCTTTGAAATGCACTACCCAGCAGGGGGAACCTACAGGAACTGCAGAATTTATCCTGAAATCATGTGAATCACTACAATTTAACACAGGTGGAGGCCACTTAACTTGGTGTGAAGGCGATTGGTTACACCTGAGCTAATTTAGGATTGCTATTACAAGGGGGGTGGACACTTATCCAACCAAGCTATTTCAGTTTTTATTTAATTAATTTTCTACAAATTTCTAGAATATTCTTTTCACTTGGAAGTTGTGGGGTGGGATGTGTAGATAAATGAAAAAAGGTGGGCATTTTGAAAGGGGGTGTAGATTTTCTATAGGCACTGTGTGTGTGTGTGTGTGTGTGTGTGTGTGTGTGTGTGTATATATATATATATATATATATATATATATATATATATACAGTATATATACAGTATATATATATATATACAGTGCCTTGCATAAGTATTCACCCCCCTTGGACTTTTCCACATTTTGTAGTGTTACAATCTGGAATTAAAATGGATTTAATTAGTATTTTTTGTCACTGATCTACACAAAATAGTCCATAATGTCGAAGTGGGGAAAAAAATCTACATATTTTTCAAAATTATTTACAAATAAAAAACGGAAAAGTCTTGATTGCATAAGTATTCACCCCCTTTGCTGTGACACCCCTAAATAAGCTCTGGTGCAACCAATTGCCTTCAGAAGTCACATAATTAGTTGAATGGAGTCCACCTGTGTGCAATTAAAGTATCACATGATCTCAGATTAAATACACCTGTTTCTGGAAGGCCCCAGAGTTTGTTAGAGGGCATATCTAAACAAACAGCATCATGAAGACCAAGGAGCTATCAAAACAAGTCCGGGATAAAGTTCTGGAGAAGCACCAATCAGGGTTGGGTTATAAAAAAATATCCCAAACTTTGAACATCCCCCGGAGCACCGTTAAATCCATTATTAAAAAATGGAAAGAATATGGCACAGCAGCGACTCTGCCTAGAGAAGGCCGTCCACCAAAACTCAGTGACCAGGTAAGGAAGGCATTAGTCAGAGAAGCAACCAAGAGGCCAATGGTAACTCTGAAGGAGCTGGAGAGATCCACAGCTGAGATGGGAGAAACTGGGTTATAAAAAAATATCCCAAACTTTGAACATCCCCCGGAGCACCGTTAAATCCATTATTAAAAAATGGAAAGAATATGGCACAGCAGCGACTCTGCCTAGAGAAGGCCGTCCACCAAAACTCAGTGACCAGGTAAGGAAGGCATTAGTCAGAGAAGCAACCAAGAGGCCAATGGTAACTCTGAAGGAGCTGGAGAGATCCACAGCTGAGATGGGAGAAACCGTCCATGGGACAACTATAACCCGGACGCTCTACAAAGCTGGGCTTTATGGAAGAGTTGCGAGAAGAAAGCCATTGCTGAAAAAAACCCATATCAAATCCCGTTTGGATTTTGCCAAAAGGCATGTGGGAGACACAGCAAACATGTGGAAAAAGGTTCTCTGGTCTGATGAGACCAAAATTGAACTTTTTGGCCTTAGCGTAAAACGCTATGTGTGGCGCCAAGCCAACACTGCTCATCACCCTGAGAACACCATCCCCACGGTGAAGCATGGTGGTGGCAGCATCATGTTATGGGGATGCTTTTCATAGGCAGGGACTGGGAAACTGGTCAGATTTGAGGGCAAGATGCATGGAGCCAAATACAGGGAAATTCTAGAGGAAAACCTGTTTCAGTCTGCAAGAGACCTGGGACTGGGGCGGAGGTTCACCTTCCAGCAGGACAATGACCCTAAACACACAGCCAAAGCTACACTGGAGTGGTTTAAAAACAAGAACCTGAATGTCTTAGAATGGCCCAGTCAAAGCCCAGACCTCAATCTGATTGAGAATCTGTGGCAAGACTTGAAAATTGCTGTTCACCATAGGTCCCCATCCAACTTGACAGAGCTTGAGCAATTTTGCCAGGAAGAATGAACAAAAATTGCAGGATCCAGATGTGCAAAGCTGGTAGAGACTTACCCAAAAAGACTCACAGCTGTAATTGCTGCCAAACGTGCTTCTACCAAGTATTGACTCGGGGGTGAATACTTATGCAACCAACAAATGTCTTTTTTTTTTGTTTAATTAACTTTTGTGTCACAATAAAAAAATATTTTGCACATTCAAAGTGTTAATTATGTTGTGTAAATCAAACTGTAAAAATCCCAATTAAATTCATTTTAATTCCAGGTTGTAACACTACAAAATGTGGAAATGTCCAAGGGGGGTGAATACTTATGCAAGGCACTGTATATTGTGATGGGTTGGTTGCACACAAACAACAAAGTTCTAAAGAAAGTATTCTTTAATAGCGGCTCTGCCGCAACAAAGGATCCAAAAGAAATAACAAACAAACAAATAAATAAACTGGAGGCAGGTCTTTTCCAGAAGTAAAAAATAAACAAAACACAGTCCACAGGCTCCTGTTCATTCACAGTACCTCCAGTGCTTCTCTTCTCATGGGACGCTTTCAGATTTATATGACGTTTCACCACTCCATTCAGGCAATCCAAACCGCTCCACCAAACACAGAAAATAAACCTTTTATAAAGGATCTCTATTGCGGCTCAGATAGGCCACAGGTGCTGGCCAAACAAGGCAATTACGAATTAATAAGCAAACTCTGTGTCCTATACTAGCAGCACCTGTTGCCTATCATTCAATTAACTCCTCAAACTCATGGCAGGCTGATTCCAAGCCAGCCACGGATCATTCCAGCTGTCCTCTGCTTGGTTTCAGTCTGCCACAAGCGCCTCCTGCCAGTTGTTCTGTGAACTGGCTCACTATATATATATATAAATGACAAACAGCTATGGCCAAAGGTTTTGCATCACCTAGAATTTTAGGATTGAGACATAATAAAAATGAACTACGGTATATGAACTTAATTTAGATCTTTTATTTTACATCATGTAATCAAAGAAACTACAAAATGATATTGGAGAAGTCTACCGGAAACCATTATATTAGTATAGTATTTCATGTTCCAGTTTGAAATGTCACATTTTTCAATTTTTGTCAGTTTTTCATTAAGTATTGTAAAAGATCCCGCCCTCTCTGCGGTTCGTTGCCCCTTTAAAACACTGACCCAGCACGCAAATGGATTTTTTTTTAAAGCGCGGTTGCGCTATTTTTAATGAAAACACAAAACAAAATAAACAAAACAAACACCTAGCTCTTATTTTGAGCAATAACTAAAACAGAACAGGAACCTAACTTAAACAACAGGACAGCTAAGCTGTTTACCTGTAACAAAACAAACAAAAATCACACACACAAAAAAAAAGGACTCACTCTACCTTTTTTTTTTTCTTTTAGATTACGGCTGTACCCACACACCAGCACAGTCGGGCTTCTACCCTCTTCAGCAGCTGCCCCGAGCAGACTGACTGCTCTCCTTTTAAACCGGGCACCTGGCTCCAATTTTCAATAGTAGCCAGGTGCCGGTACTGATCAATAATAAAACAATAAAACAATTAACACATTAACACAAATCAAACAATTAACAAAACCAAACCAAAATGTGCCTTACGCACATGTTTTCCTCTAGGGAGGAATTAACCCCTCCCTGCTGTCTCACACATCCCCCCATGTCTTTTCAAGACATCGGCCATACAACGGCCACCTCCCTCCACCCTTAAAGACCACCCACCCTCAAGTCCACAAATGTCAATTTTCGCCCTCTTCCACGGGCGGGCTTGAGGGTGGGTTGGTCCCTCCGGCGCTTCCAGGGAGGGACCCAGGACCGGCGAGGAGGGACCCAGACGGCTTGTCCAGGGCGACCACAGCGCAGACCGGTGACCGGGAGCCAGGACTGACAGGCAGAGGCGCGCGCCTGTGGACCTGCGCAGCGACCTCTGGAATTCCAGGTGGAGCACAGCACGATGCAAGGGGAGCGGAGCAATCAGCAGGGGAACGCTAGTGACCTCTGCCTCATGCGTAGCGACATCTGCCTCTTGGCGCAGCGGCGCCTGGGATTCCAGGGGAGTGGAGCAAGGGACCAGGCAAGCGACTGTGTCTGGCTGTACTGCGACCTGGGAGCAAGGTCCAGCGCAGGGAGGTCTGGGCATTCCGCCAGGTGTCCACGATGACGGGACTGGGGACCTCCCTCGGCAACGCCGGGCTCACTTGCACGGATGATGGTTTTGGAAGAAGCGGCTCCTCCCCTCTGGGCTCTGGTAACTGCAGCTCCAACCCCTCTGGCTCTTGGGATGGCAGCTCCATCCCCTCTGGCTCTCGGGACGGCAGCTCCATCCCTCTGGCTCTCGGACGGCAGCTCCATCCCTCTGGCTCTCGGACGGCAGCTCCACCCCTCTGGCTCTCGGGACGGCAGCTCCCACTTTTGTAGCAGCAGCTCCAGTTCGGTTGGCTCCCGCCCGGTATTATCCACGGGCCAACCCCAGCTCTTGTGTCTGCCTCTCCATCTTCCTTGTCTGCTCCTCCTGAGCAGCGGTGTTTTAATAATCCTTTCAATTAAATCTTTAAAATCCATTCTTGGGTCATTAGAGAGCCCCACTCGCTGCCACCATATGTAAAAGATCCCGCCTCTCTGCGGTTCGTTGCCCCTTTAAAACACTGACCCAGCACGCAAATGGATTTTTTGAAAGCTGTTGCGCTTATTTTTAATGAAAACACAAAACAAAATAAACAAAACAAACACCTAGCTCTTATTTTGAGCAATAACTAAAACAGAACAGGAACCTAACTTAAACAACAGGACAGCTAAGCTGTTTACCTGTAACAAAACAAACAAAATCACACACACAAAAAAAGGACTCACTCTACCTTTTTTTTTTTCTTTTAGATTACGGCTGTACCCACACACCAGCACAGTCGGGCTTCTACCCTCTTCAGCAGCTGCCCAGAGCAGACTGACTGCTCTCCTTTAAACCGGGCACCTGGCTCCAATTTTCAATAGTAGCCAGGTGCCGGTACTGATCAATAATAAAACAATAAAACAATTAAACAAAACAATCAAACAATTAACAAAACCAAACCAAAATGTGCCGTACGCACATGTTTTCCTCTAGGGAGGAATTAACCCCCTCCCTGCTGTCTCACAGTATGTGGAAAACTACAAAACAGTATGCAGTTCAATATGTTAGCGTAACATTATTCAGCAGGTTTCATTTGACTTTATGAAGCAAAATGAGTTAATTCTATAGAGTGAAGCAAAACCTTTGGCCATAGCTGAATAGTACTCTGCCACATTAAAATCTGAGACATGTTCGATAAAGTTTATGTCGGGACTGTGGAGTCCAGGGACGAAGCTGTAGCCCCTCTTGTCTCTTCTGGGTAGTGGTGATTCTGGACGTATGGCACATGACGTCTTCTTCCTGCTGATGGTGAAATGTAAACTGCAAAACCCCTTGGCGGAACAATGTTATGAGATGGTTCTAAAAGGTTAGCAATGTAATGTGCCGAATTGAGACGTCCCTCGATGAGCACAGTATTTTCACTAAACCAAATTGCACCCCAGACCAAGATGCTGTAGCCATCATGTTTTACCATTGCCTTTGAGCAATCGTTCCGCAATTCATCTCCAGCCCTCTCCATACCCAAATGTGCCTATTGGAATTGAATTATTGTGACTCATCCTGAAATCAGAAAAGTCCTCCAGAACTGTAGAGATCTGTTTAACATCTGTCGGGCCCAGCGCTGTTCATTTGCATGGATGAGGTGAGCAGTGGTTTCTGTTAGCCCACTCGCCTGTTGTAGCCCAGCCTATGCAGAACTCTTTGTACTGTACGCTGGCTCAGGTTTGTCGTGGGTTGGAATGGACCTGGCAAGCAAGTGCTCATTGTGCACGATTTGTGACTGTCGATGGGTGTCCTGGCAGACGTTGTGACGTCACAATAATGTTATGCACAAACCCAGTCCAAGTCAGTGTGCCCAATTACGCAACTCGTGTAAAAGATGAAATATCACGCGCACCTACTCCTTCTGAGCTCTACAATGCAGATGGCTGATATTTATACCATGGGTGTGGATGTATTGTGGGTATTTTGGATGATACCACTTTTTTTGGGTGTGCTCATTTTAATATAGCATATATATATTGTAAGATAACAGGGAGCGGGTTAATATTCTCCCTGCATGAAAACCATGTGCAAATGCACATGGTTTGAATTTAATTGTTTAATTGTAAATTGTTTAATTAGTAATGATCCCCTGCACCTGGCTATCATTGTAAATTAGAGCCAGGGTCAGGGTTTTTAAAGAAAGCATCCAGTCTGTTTAGGGCTGCTGTGTGGAGAGCCTGCTTGTTAGTGTGCACAAGCGTAGGAGAAGAA
This sequence comes from Acipenser oxyrinchus oxyrinchus, assembly GCA_030684275.1. Taxonomy (NCBI): domain Eukaryota; kingdom Metazoa; phylum Chordata; class Actinopteri; order Acipenseriformes; family Acipenseridae; genus Acipenser; species Acipenser oxyrinchus. The sequence goes on from CM060250.1 coordinate 53,870,903, forward strand.
AGGTAGTGTAAAGCCTTTTTGTGTTGTTTGTTTAAAAACAGTGTGTTTTGTTTTGATTTTTGTTTTAACAGGTAAACACACTAGCTGTCCTGTTTGTTAGCTTAGGTTCTGGTGTTGTGTTTAGTTAGTGCTCAAGAAAAGAGCTAGGTGTTTGTTTTGTTTGTTTTTGTTTTTGTTATTAAAAAAAAAAAAAAATAGTGCAAGAACACCTAAATACCTGTGTCCTGGGTCTCTTTTTAAAGGGGCAAAGAACCCAAGTGGGTGAAGTTTTATCACTATGTATATATTTGTGTGTGTGCGTGTGTATTTTTTATATATATATATATATATATATATATATATATATATATATATATATATACAGCCCTCCAGATAAGCTGCTTAAAGATTGTTTTACACATGGAAAAATATGAATTCCATATGATATTTAATGTAATGCTAAATGAATACGCATAGCAATTTTACTGCACAGTTTGAATGTTAACAAGCTTATTGTATTTCATTGGTAATAGCATTTACTGTTTTTCAGGTAAACATTTACATATTTAGCAATGTTTGTTTTATAATTACTAAAGAATATTATCAATTTTGAATGTGACAATACTATTTTTGTTTTTTGCTTTTAATACATAGCATGTTTAATCATGAAATAGCTTTAAATACCTATTTTTAGACTGAAATAAGCAATTTTTTACAGTGAAAAATAGTCCTACCCATAAGTTGGCACTAAATTATGTACAGTATTTGTTGAAAGTACTCATGACTTCAAGGTAACGTTGCATTTTAGTCACCCAAAATGCATTTTACTCACAGAGGGTCAATTGTGTCTGAGCTACACCTTCACTGGCTTTCCTTCTCCAAACACCACTCCCAAACAAAGGATTTATCTTTGCTTTTATACATGTGGCCACTCCCCAGTTAGCCTCAATTGCCTAACTGGGGAATGGCCACACCTATGATTACTGTCAGGGACAAATTCTATGCCAGTCCCTGCCAACCTTAGATTCCCACACCCACACTATTTACAGCAGCAGGGCTTTTGCCCTACCACAATGTCATTATTTTTATTTTTAACTTTATTGTATTAAAGAGATCACGTTCCAGGCCAGCAAATCTCACGACCAAGGCTGCCTACAGACCTGTTCTGACACCGCTTCCTACCAACATTCAACAGAGCTGTTCAGAAGGGACTGCACTGGCAGTTCCATTCAGTCAGCAGAGGGTGTACTGCAGCTACCAGCAAACTCTCTGGTGTCTGTAGAGAAATATTCAGAAAAGTCAACATATACTACTGAGATCCAAAGAAACAGCACACCAATAAATGCTCCCACACAGTCATTTAACAGTTCTACCTCTCTCCAAGCCAAGAGTGAAAGCAGAATAATGCCAATATTCAAGAACAACATTTTGTAGCAAAATGTTAATGTCACAAAAATCCTGGCAGAGAAGAGACAAAAGAGCTTTGCAGCAGCATCTCTAATATTTGGGAATAATGTAGAGGTAATGGTGAAACCAGGCACTTCCCACCTACAAAGGCCAGTGTTTCGTGTGAGTAAAGCACCTTTCACACTGGCATGATCTACCCGGGTCAGAACTTACCCAGGCAGGACTCGGTGTAATGCGGGTTGGGTATGCAATTTCACACTGCTTTTGATAAAGCAGAGTTGACCTGGGTGAGAGACGCAAGTAGTAAACAATACGCATATCAATGCCCCGGAAGCAGCTTGTTACTGACGCTTCCATCCAAGCTTCTCTGAATTGAACCGTCGTCCCAAATGTTGATTAGCGCTAATGTTTCTTCATCCCTGCTGCAATCTGGCTCATGGTGTGTCTCAAACAACAACAATATGGCTAAAATAAACAAACGTTTCTTGCGGAAGTGAAACTTGCACGCAGGCGTGGCTGTTTGTTATTGCGTCGGCTCACGAATGACCATCAAGTATTTTGTCTCGCTCAAGCTGGGTCAAAGTGTGTCAACCCACATCCTGAGGTGGGTCACTGGGAACCGGGTTAACCCGGGTCCGACCCAGGTACGTGGTTTCACACTACATGGGATTGTGACCCGGTTAACCAGGACCCGGGCAGGAGTGCCACTGTGAAAGGGGCTTAATACCAAATCTGTTTTAGCACAGCAACAACCTGCACCCAAGTATTCAGGAAATCCTGCATCTCCTACATCATTTACTAGCAATGGGAATGCTTTATTCATATTAAAACCTGGAATGTTACGACCACAGTTTAGCACAAATAAGGCACCCACTCCTGGTCTTCAGGGGTCAATTGAGCGAATTTAGCATGGAGTTGCGGACTGGCTAGTACTGTACTATCTTGGGATCGTCCTCAGCTCCATACTAATTTAGTACTAATTGCAATGAAAAAAATATGCTGAACAAAGTTGGGGATCAGCAAATCCTCAACTTTTGTATGCACTGCTGCACAGGATTAAGCTCTGTTGCGTGTTACCAAACAGGAACTGAAGGGGGAGCTCAGAATATGAGTTGGTTTCAGTTTATTATATAATTCAAAGTATAAATACATTGTAAATACCATCTAGAGCAGGGGTTCTCAAACTTTGTCATAGGGAGCCTCCCTACGCTAAGAACAAAAACAATTGCACCTCCCAATTAAAACCGAAAATCCTATATGTTGCAAGAAATTAGTTATAATAAGAGTATACTTCAACATTATTTTTTTGCCGTTAACTCATTCAGCTTCCTCTTAAAAAAGTAACCGATTTTAGATGCTAAAGTTGGATGCCTTGTTTCCAGATGCCGGCGTAGTTTACAAGGCCACATACTGTCATTTGCCAGAACCTCACCACATAGAACACACACTGAGGCCTTGGCACACTGCTGGAGCCACTCCACGTAAATCCCAGTTTTAAATAAACTTTATCATATTTTCGGCTTCTGTGTTTTGCTGGAACCTTTGCTGCTGCCGTCTTTGTCTTGTGAGTAAGTTTTCCTCCCTTTGTTACAAAACGATTCATTTCTGTTGTAAGCTGTTTCTCACTGTACATGCTGCTGATAATCTTGTCTTGTAGTTTACAATTTGAGTGTCTGACATGGCACGGTTGCTACGTGGCAAGAAAAACACAAGATATTTGCGATTATTTTTTTATTTGCGTTTTTTTTTAAATAACCAAACCTTTCTTTCAAAAAAAAAGAAAAAAAAGACACGTAGCTTGCGCCTCCACTGGCTCATTCCTGTGCCCCAAAGTTTCAGAACCGTTGATCTAGAGTGTTGTTTTTTCTCGAAGAACATTGAATTTTATTAATAATTGTATTTATTTATTGAGAAACCCAACAACATCCTAATGCTTTTGTTGTTAAGTACAGAAATGAATTGACGCACACAAGTAATAGGCTGAATTGCATACAAACATACTGCACTATTCTTAAATCAAATGTACAATCTCATTTTCATAAAGTGGCACTAAAATGAATTAAGTGCGTAACTGAAAAAACAAAATTGTCATTAATCCTCATTAGTCAATTCACACATAAAACAAATGCATTTGTTTATGTGTAGCCCATGTTAAAAGGTGTAAATGAAATCACAAGCATGTATAACAGGTGGATATTATTTGGGCAGACTGTACTCGCCGAGCATACAAATGTCTCTCGTAGTGGCTCCAAATCATGAAAGCAGGTGTAGATAAAGGCAGGAGACAGCTTTAGGGGAACATCTTGTTAAAAACAATTGAACACCACTGAATGAATGATTACATCGTTGTACAGTGCCGAGAAAAAGTTTGTGAACCCCTTTGGATTTTCACATATTTCAAACCTAAAATGTTATTAGATCTTAATCTAAGTCCTAATAATAGATAAAGATAATCTGATTAAACAAATGACACAAAAACATGATACTTTTTCCATGTTTATTTATCCACAAATGATACAACATTCAATATCCATGTGTGAACCTTTAGATTCAGTAACTGGAGGCACCCCCTTGAGCAGCAATAACTTCAACTAAGCATTTCCTGTAACTGTTGGTCAGTCACATCGGTTTTGAGGAATTTTGGCCCATTCCTCCTTACAGAACTGCTTCAACTCGGTGACATTTGGGGGCTTCCTTGCATGGACAGCTCGCTTCAGGTCCTGCCACAACATTTTGATGGAATTTAGGTCCGGACTTTGACTAGGCCATTCTAAAATGCGGAATTTCTTCTTCTGCAGCCATTCTTTTTTAGATCTGCTTGTATGTTTAGGATCATTGTCTTGTTGCATGACCCACTTTCGGTTCAGCTTCAGCTCACGGATGGATGGCCTGACATTCTCCTCTAGAATCTTCTGATATAATGCAGAATTCATGTTTGTGTCGATGATGGCAAGCCGTCCAGGTCCTGAGGCAGCAAAGCAGCCCCAAACCATCACACTCCCACCACCATGGTTAACGGTTGGGATGAGGTTCTTCTGTTCGAACACAGTGTTTGGTTTTCGCCAAACATAACGTTTCTCATGGAGGCCAAAAAGTTCTACCTTTGACTTGTTTGTCCAGAGAACATTGTTCCAGAAGTCTTGTGGATCATCTATGTGCTCTTTGGTGAACTACAGACGGGCAGCAATGTTCGTTTTAGAGAGCAGTGGTTTCCTCCTGGCTGTCCTTCCATGAACACCATTCTTTTTCAGTCTGTTTCTGATAGTTGAGTCACGAACACTCACATTAGCCAAGGCGAGAGTGGCCTGCAGATCCTTGGATGTTACTCTGGGGTTCTTTGTGACTTCCTTGATGATTTGTTCTTGGAGAGATTTTGGTAGGACATCCGCTCCTGGGTAGAGTGACTATGGTCTTGAACTTTCTCCATCTGTAGACTATCTGTCTGACAGTGGATTTGTGGAGCCCCAAATCCTTAGAAATGGTTTTGTAACCCTTTCTAGACTGATAAGCCTCAATAACTGTTTTTTTGAGGTCCTCAGATTTCTTTTGATTGTGGCATGACGTGTTTCCACACACCTGTATGATGAAGACCAAACTCACAAGATTCTGATCTTTATATAGGTTCGGGCCTAACTAAACTCACCCCTGAAGATCTACCTAATTATTTAAACACCTGATTCTAATTATCCCCTTAATTGAGCTGATAAAACCAGGGGTTCGCTTACTTTTTCCCATACCCTGAATCTTAATTACTCATTGTTTGTCTAATTCATACATCATTTTGTTTCAAAAGACATGAAATTGGTTAATATAAACCCTATTGGATATTTAAGAAAAGACTGGTTTTGCTTCAAGAAGGCTATCATGGTAAAATTATGGAATTTCCATAATTATCATTGGGTTTCACAAACTTTTTCTCGACACTGTATTTGATGAGCTTCTGCACAATAATATTCCTGATTTAATTTCTAAGAGGACACAAGAAACAACAATCACAAGATGCACTGGCCATCGTACGATCAATGAATAAGGTATGAACAGTAACCTATTTAGTTTTACGCTCATTTTAATATCCATCCTCAATATAGTATTTAACTACCAGATTTGTAAACTCGGTTGCTTTTCTGCAGAATCCGCCCCTAATCAACACATCATCAGGAAGCGCATAAAGGCTCTGTGTGTTATTCTCTCATGTCTGTGCTGAGCAGTTTGTATTTAGTTCTGCGGGGTGCATGGTCAGGCTGGAGAGGCTCTTTTCCCCCAACACAGTCATGCTGTGGGGGATGGGCCATGTCTCAGCTGCTAATTTTTCATTAATTTTTCAATATTTTGGGGAGGTAGGTGGCATGCGCCACTATGGGGTGTGTTAATCATTATTATTTTTCCATTCATGGTTTGGAGGCCGCGTCTTTTGGGGGAGGTGGCCCATAGCCACTTCCTAGCTGTGGCACTGGGATGCATGTAACTTAATGGTTTTCCAGCCTTTGCACACCCACGGACGAAGCCTCCGGCCAAATTTATTCTTCACTCGGGCCCTGAGTGCCCATCACACTAATCGTGCCCTGAGCGCCCATCACAGTTCATTAAACCATCTGCAATTGCAATCAATAAATCTTCACCCATGGCGGATTCTCCGTGCTGAAATAAGGTGTAATTATACAAGCATCGTGACATAATTAAGAATCTATGGAAGTTGTATTTCATTTATTATTATTATTATTATTATTATTATTATTATTATTATTATTATTATTATTATTATTTTTTAATATAGGCCTATGCTATAATTTAGAGAGATAAATCAAGCAATACCAGATTGTTAAATACAGAAGTCTTAAATTATGAAAAAAATCTAGCCTAGATTTTCTTGCTTGAAATATAAATGCAAACGGAGAGGTTTATTATTATTATTATTATTATTATTGTTACTTTTATGTCCACCTGTTGGTGGGAAGAGCCAGGACTAACTCTCTGGACTTTGATTTTTAAAATACATCCAGCTGGTTTTGTTAATACATCTGGCACTACAAAGCCTTGACACATACTTCACTCACAAACTTAGTTTCCATTTTAAAGCACATTGCTGCATATTTCAGCAGTGAAGTTTACTGTGAAATTAAACATGCAGTTAAATATGTTAATACATGTTTTTTATCTTTTACCAAAACACTGAATCTTTGCCGTTATCTCTATTCAACTGTTGCAATAGTGAGGGTGTGGCAGGGTAGGAGCCCAGCGTATGAACAGTGGGCTTTCTGTGCATGTATATATTGTAAATAGTATTGTGTGTAATTATTGTAAATAATTAATTAATTACCTTACACTCCTGGGAGAGCCTGCCTGCTGTGTGCGATTGCCAGCTGTGGAATCTAATCAGCAGGTAGGTGTGTTCCAGTGGGACATCAGGTATAAATGGAGGTCCTGCTTATACACCTCTCTATACTTTGAGGGAATTTACAATCCCTGAACTAATCTTTATTCCTTAATAGTAAACAAACCTCAATGCCGGCTACACACCTCGCCATCGGCAGTTTCAGTTTCTTCTGGAGGCTGTGATCCCAGTTTACCCTCACAGCGATCACTTTCAGCAAGATGTTTCGCTCTCTTTGTTTGGGTAGCGTGGATGATCTTCAGCCCGTTGGCTATGGCTTTGCAGCAGCCATGAGGTGTATAAACAGGACCTTTTTATACCTGATGTCCCGTTGGAACACACCTACCTGCTGATTAGATTCCACAGCTGGCAATCGCACACAGCAGGCAGGCTCTCCCAGGAGTGTCAGGTACTTAATTAATTATTTACAATAATTACACACAATACTATTTGCAATATATACATGCACAGAAAACTCATTGTTAAAACTAAACACTGCTGCCGAAAGTGTTTTGTTCAACCCAAATTCTGACCTATCACTCATATCTGTGACTTGTACTGTAGCTGGGATACATTTATGTCATTGGTCCTTTTTTCTAGACACCCAGGTTGGCCCAACAAAACATTTACCCTGTTACCTTCCAGCGTTTTCCTGCAAAGTCTTTAATTTGCCCAGGAGCACCTAATTCTGTCTCAACATCATGCAAGTTGAGGAACCAATTTCATTATTTGTTTTAAAAAAAGTCTTAAGTAGATACAAAACGTCATTTTTTGATAGTATCTTATGACTTTATAGGATCCTTTTTCTAATAGCGATAGTGGCCTCTCAAGGAAGGATGTAACATCTGGTCATTAACTTTGACTTGACAGCCCTCACCTTCAGCTTGTGATACATAACTCCTGTTGTGGTCAACTACCTCACTGACACCCACTACCGCTTAAACCAAGTTTTTATGAGGTGAATGAGGTTTAAAATGGTTCTTTTGTTTGTAGCTTATAATAATAATAATAATAATAATAATAATAATAGCAAGGCAAAGGACAAGAAAGAAGAACTGGTTTCTAAAATCATACAATGTGTCAGTGAACTGTGAGCTTGCTCCCTGGTCATAAGTACTAGAAATGCTGTTGGAGTCTGCTTAAAAATATGGAAATCTCTGAAGCTAATGGCAGTATTCATAAAGTGTTTTTTTTTTTAATTCTCCTCAGGATTTCACAAGTTTTATTAATTAAATATGCCCTGCAAAACATAAGTTATGTTGTGTGTTATATTTAATAACTTAAAACAGTATTACATTCTAGAGTATTGTTGCTTTTTATTTATTGTTTTTGATTATACATTTTAAATGTAAATTTCTGTAAAGTCAAAAATGAATCAGCCGTTAAAATGCTGTGTTTGAAAAGCCAGAAAGATTGGTGCTTATTGTAATAAATAAAAAAAAAGAATTAGTATTAACTTGGAAATTCAGTAGTAGAGTCTAATGTGCAGTACATTACATAAAGCAACCAATTTGGAAATGTTGCTTTTTGCTAAAGTAAATAGACAGCACCTAATTTTTGTAAATAAAAGGGAATAAAACATGTGCAAAGTACTACTTCTCTTTCAGTAAATCAAAGTTAAAACTACTTAGGACTACTGATACACTGTGTATATATTGGTCTTAAGATGACAAGTGCCTAGAATGAGATGTGGTATTATCTTTATTCACACTTTGTATGCTGGATTTCCAGAGTCCATTTAGCCAATTAGATGTTTGAGCCACATGGTGGAAACCAATAAGAATACAATGTTCCCGACCCATACATTGACCTGCTATGTCACTTAAACACCACCGACTATGATGTAAGGATGGATGGAGGCAACCATGGAACTGTTTAAAATTAAAATTAAAAACCCCAAGCCATGTTAACTTGAATCGAGACATGAGGAGTTTTTTCATTGGAAGAGCCTAATGTATGACGTGTACATTTATGGTGCAGCCCAAATATCTGTTAAACGTAATTCAGTCAGGGGTATCAATATCCCTTGTGTTAAACAAAAACAAATGTATGCCATATTTGCCCTAGTAAATACAGAACTTATATGTTTGATAAATATTTCTGCTGCGCCATAACTGTTTTTTAGAAAATTGCATAGTACAGTACTATATGTTAACTGCCGTCCAAATTCTGGGTAGGTCTGTTCTGCATCTACTGTACCCTGAAGAGAAAAAATTAACAATTGAACATGTACTGTATGGGTTGCATTTATTATTGATTTATGCTAGGCAAGGGTGGCCTAAGGTGAAAGATTTGTCATTTAAGCTGAGAAGATCTTTGATTCCATTACCTTAGGCTTCCTGTGTCTTGTTAAATATGAAACCAACACAGAAACATTCTCCTGCTTCATAACCTTATTTTCAATTGAACACTTTGTTGGTGTCTAGTAGTCATTCGGTAAATTCAGACATATTTAATGCCATATTTACCCTTTGTAAATTAATATAGTACCCATATCTGCAACCTTTTAAATTTGCTAACTTGTTAAAAAAATTATAGAAGCACTTTCTTGCATAGATACCCAGTTTCACTTTATGATCAACTCGCCTGAAGTCAATGCAAAATCGAGTTGACCCGTCCGGCTTATCCACTAAAACAATTGGACTGTTCCAGTCACTTTGGGACTCCTCTATTACCCCCAGTCTGAGCATCTCGTCAATCTCCGCCTTTATTACCTGCCTTTTGCGCTCAGGTATGCGGTATGGCCTCTGGCGAACAAGCGCCCCCAGCTCAATCTCAATGTGATGGTGGGCTACTCGAGTCTGTCCCTTGTGTTAAACAAAAACAAATGTATGCCATATTTGCCCTAGTAAATACAGAACTTATATGTTTGATAAATATTTCTGCTGCGCCATAACTGTTTTTTAGAAAATTGCATAGTACAGTACTATATGTTAACTGCCGTCCAAATTCTGGGTAGGTCTGTTCTGCATCTACTGTACCCTGAAGAGAAAAAATTAACAATTGAACATGTACTGTATGGGTTGCATTTATTATTGATTTATGCTAGGCAAGGGTGGCCTAAGGTGAAAGATTTGTCATTTAAGCTGAGAAGATCTTTGATTCCATTACCTTAGGCTTCCTGTGTCTTGTTAAATATGAAACCAACACAGAAACATTCTCCTGCTTCATAACCTTATTTTCAATTGAACACTTTGTTGGTGTCTAGTAGTCATTCGTAAATTCAGACATATTTAATGCCATATTTACCCTTTGTAAATTAATATAGTACCCATATCTGCAACCTTTTAAATTTGCTAACTTGTTAAAAAATTATAGAAGCACTTTCTTGCATAGATACCCAGTTTCACTTTATGATCAACTCGCCTGAAGTCAATGCAAAATCGAAGTTGACCCGTCCGCTTATCCACTAAAACAATTGGACTGTTCCAGTCACTTTGGGACTCCTCTATTACCCCCAGTCTGAGCATCTCGTCAATCTCCGCCTTTATTACCTGCCTTTTGCGCTCAGGTATGCGGTATGGCCTCTGGCGAACAAGCGCCCCCAGCTCAATCTCAATGTGATGGTGGGCTACTCGAGTCTGTCCCGGGACGGGAGAAAACACATCAGGAAATTCCGCCACCAGCGCCCGAGCCTGACATTTCTGTGTTGGTGTCAGTTTGTCTGCAATCTGTACCGACCCCTGTTTCGCCAACACAGAAAGATCAGGTCCCAGGTCGGTGACGTCATCTGCTTGCGCCGCTAACAAATCCTCCTGCTGTAACCAAGGCTTCAACAGGTTTACATGGTAAATGTGCTTTTCTCTCCGTCGCTCCCGCTGGCAGATCTCATAATCCACTGTCCCAACCCGGCGTGTAACCTCAAACAGTCCTTGCCACTTCGTCAGAAGTTTGGACTCAGAGCTGGGTAACAACAGAAGCACCTTATCCCCCGGCTGAAACGTGCGCAACCGGGCCCCTCTGTTATATTGTGTCTCCTGTCTGTGCTGAGCCTGCTGCAAATTGTCATGCGCCCATTTCCCCACAGAATCAAGACGTTTGTGCAGGTCCAACACATACCGGACAGTATTGGTCGAATTGTCCTGCTGTTCCTCCCACATCTCTCTGACCAGATCGAGCACACCCCGGGGTCTCCAACCATACAGCAACTCAAATGGCGAAAAACCTGTGGAAGCCTGGGGTACCTCTCTGATAGCAAAGAGAAGGGGAGGAATCAGCTGGTCCCAGTAGCGCACGTCACTGTTTACAAATCTGCGCAACATGTTTTTGAGGGTCTTATTAAAACACTCCACAAGACCATCGGTCTAAGGGTGAAAAACCGAGGTCCTAATGGTCTTAATCCCCAAAAGTTTACATGTTCCACGGACTACCCGGGACATAAAGTTGGTGCCTTGGTCGGTCAGTATTTCCTTGGGGATCCCCACCCGGGAGAAAACCTTCACGAGCTTGTTGGCAACAGATTTAGCAGACGCAGATTGGAGGGGAATGGCCTCTGGATAACGCGTAGCATAATCCAAAATGACCAATAGGTGTGTGTATCCTGCCGCACTCCTTCCTAACGGTCCCACTATATCTACTCCAATATGCTCAAACGGAGCTTCCACTAGGGGCAATGGCACCAGTGGAGCTTGTGGGACGGCTCTAGGGCTAGCTTTCTGACACTCCCCACAGCGTTCGCAAAAACGTCTGACGTCACCATCCAGCCCCAGCCAATAGAACCATGTCACGAGCCTCGCTTTAGTCTTGTCCCTTCCCAAATGACCAGACTGAGGAATAGCGTGAGCAAGCTGCAACAAATCCTCCTTAAAGGGCTGAGGAATGAGCAACTGGTGATGCACTTCCCCCGTCTGGGGTAATTTTTCAACACGGTACAAAAGGTCTCGATCAATTTCAAAGTGAGGGTACGTGGCGGCGCGTCTGGGCTCAACCACACGACCATTAACCACCGCTGTTTGGTCAAAGAGCCTCCTCAGCACGTCGTCACGCCCTTGTTCGAGTCGGAAGTCACGGAACGAAGCTAAAAATCAGCTCCCATGGCTTCTAACTCGGGATCAGGTCGGTCCCGAGTGGAGGCAGCAGAGCCAGACCCCTGCGCTGACTCCGCGCCCCCCCCCCCAGTCTCTTCACCAATCGCCCCCACCTGAAACTTCTCGGACTCCCTCCATTGCCCTCATTCTTAGCGGCCCGGCGTTCCCGTTTAGTTTTGCGGGGTCTAAATCTGTGGCAATAGCAGTCCGGGTCATGAAAGGGAAAGATCTCGCCAATTACTTCCTCTTTCTTAGCAAATAAGGAGGACGGGGCCGTCGCAGCAGCCAACCAATCTTTAAACTGCTTGCAGTCCCGTCCCAGAACTACCAGTACCGGCAATCGAGGACACAAACCCAATTGTACTCGCGTCACCTGCTGGCCAATTTTCAGATTTACATACATTTTGGGATAAGTGCGCACATCCCCATGAATACATTTTGTATGCACCTGTCCCGTTATTTGCTTATGCCCCGGTGAGATTAAGCTCTCTTGTATCAGGGACTGACTACACCCTGAATCTAAGAGAGCCTGGGTTTGTGCATCATCCACTGACACAGGAATCACAAAACCCATCTGCTGGAGTGACTCATGGAATGGAACAGTCTTACCTGGTCGAATGACGTCACATACCATAGCGGGGCAATCCCGGTCAATGTGGCTCATCTCCCAGCTTGTTCCACACATCAGTGAAAGAGGTTTAAGCAGTTTCTTGTTGCCTGTTCAGGTCCAGGTCACAGTACAGTAAAAAAAATCATCTGTTCTTTATTGCAGAAGATTAACATCTTATTTCCATGACTGTGTGCCCTTAAATGAGTTTATTGCTGACCTAATACCGTACATATGCATACATACACTGGTTCTTCATATGTTAGTGCTTCCCACAGGGATACAAACTAACAAAACTCAACATATCAGTCCCTCAGCCAAAACAATTGTGCAGTGATAAAGGAATGTGTTTTATCGTCATTCATAAAAAAGTGATGCAAGTAAATCTAAAGGGCTCTGTTTTAATCACCAATGCCGGTGGGCGTTAGGTGGTGAATAATGTTTCCCAAGAAAGAGATAAATGCCGTAAATTAAATTAAAATAGTTTTTAGTGATGTAAATTTCTTCTCCGCTGAGCACATTTATGAATGAAAGAAGGCTATTTGTCCCATCTATGCTCATCCATTTCCCGATTGATCTGAAAATGTTGTCCAATTGGATCTAAAAAAATCCCAATAATTCAGCATCAACAACGTCACTTGGTAACCTATTCTATACTCTTACTACTTTCTGTGTGAAGAAGTATCTGCTACTATTGCCTGTCCTAAGTATTAGCTCCACGTAATTTCCAAGTGTGTCCTCTGGTTACTGTGTTGCGTTTAAAGTATTTGTTAGGTTTAACATTGTGAACTACTTTTAAGATTTTAAAGACTTCAGTCAAGTACCCCCCCCTAATTCTTCTTTGTTCTAGGCTAAATAAATTTAGTTCTTTCAACCTATCTCCATAGCTCATTTCCTTATAAAACCTTTCTCAGTTGCCCATAATAATGCCTGACATGTGACTCTGGTTTGAAATAGCTCTGGAATAATTACAAATGTCGCTCCATTTGAGAGGTCAGAAATCAAAATCAAGCAAAGATTGTTTTGTTCCCCATTGTAACATCGAAATTCACTGTTGAGGGAGAGAAGTGTGTTAGCTGTTTTTAAACCTTCGTCTGTCATCTGAAAATACAAGATCCTCCCTGGATTTGTTGTTGGGTTAATTCCCTATTTATGGCATAACAATATTTCCAGAGCATACACCCTCCCTAGTTTTTCTTTTTTTTCAAAGCAAGAATATACGGATCAACTCTTTTTTGTCCATGTAATGTGGTTGCTATGAACGCTTATGTACTTATTATAGGCAACTGAAAAATCCTAAATGTGATTATAAACCTACTCCAGAGGGAAAACTTCAATGATAAGATCAATGTACATTATGTATCAAGAAAAATGAAATCAGGTACTTCACACCTCTTTAAACCTCACAGAATTAATTAATTTAAGGCTGCAGTTTGAGTTAGCAGATCATTTATATAACTTCTTTGATCATACATTTTAAAGTGAAAAGAGTGATATTGTAATGCTTGCAGCTAGAACAACGATGGTTAGATTGGGATCGTTCAGATACTGGGAGTGTTTCGAGTATGGTGTTAAGGTTGCAGTGAATGAGATCTGCTATTGTTTGAAAAGTTACCACTCATGTACAGTATATCTAGGGCCTGCTTACCAGTAGATGTTAAAAAAGCATAAAGTGAACATTTTAATAGTATCATGACACTTATGCGTAAATGTTTGTTACTATTACGCTACTTGAAACATTTGAATAATGCTGAAAGCTACGTTTACAATGTCGCAAGCTCACATGTTCCTCAGCCTATTCATGTATTCGGGGCAGCAGTGTGGGGTAGTGGTCAGGGCTCTGGACTCTTGACCGGAGGGTCGTGGGTTCAGTCCCAGGTGGGGGACACTGCTGCTGTACCCTTGAGCAAGGTACTTTACCTAGATTGCTCCAGTAAAAAAACCCAACTGTATAAATGGGTAATTGTATGTAAAAATAATGTGTTATCTTGTAACAATTGTAAGTCGCCCTGGATAAGGGTGTCTGCTAAGAAAATAATTATAATAATAATTCTCTTTTGCGACACCTAGCATGACAAAATCAAAAGTGAAAAAAACAGTCTAATGAAAAGCAAGTTTTCACTTGTGTTAACAAAGAAGCAGACTTGCACTTAAGATCTTAGCAATTCACACATCACACTCATTTACATTATTACCATTTGAAGAAGCCCAAAAAATTACTCAGTTCAAGTTAACAGCTTTAACTGAAGAAATTCAACTTCAGTGTCACTGTTTTCATTAAAAAGCACATTTAAACAAACATTAAGGGCAGAATTGATCACAATAATTCATTTTACCCCACCAAGGCAAGTAAGAAAATATACAGACTATTTGATTCAGTTTGTCAAAGTGCAAATGTTCTGTGTATATATACAGTGTAAAACTATACAATGGTGATTTTAAATGAGTGCTTTTAAAGCAAAATAATAAAACTGGCCAAAATAAAGTTCTATACTTTTTCCTAACGTGGCCAAACTTGGAAGTTCTTATCCTGCACCAAAAGGTCACTGGGTGATTGAGGGACAGTATTGTGCTGTGTTTTAAAGAAACCCGTAGCAGTATTACATTTAGAAAAAAAAACTGTCGCTATTTTTATTTTAGACAGCCTTCTACTCTTGTGGTGTTTGACTGAATCTGTCTTCACCTTTGGCTATTTACTCAAACGCACATATATTCTGTGTTGCACCCATTTACTGTTTTTGGATTTCAGTCAGGCCAGATTGTTAAAATCATTTTTGTTTCTTCATTCTTCTACATGCTGCCACAATTCTTTGGCCAAACTCTTCTCGACAGCCATTGCAGTAGTGAAAAGAGCTTGACATGTAGCTGTCTTCCCCTGTCTGCTTCTTGCCCAGCACACACCTCCCTGCTATGTGATGACATAGTTCCTTTGTGGCCAGGTCTGGCCACGTCAGGTACAATATAGCAAACTAGGCCGATGTGGCCAGCAGTGAAAACACCCTTTTTACGGCTGGTAGTGGGCATTACATTTGTAACAAATCTTCATTCTTTAGGTCAGCTATAGAGTACACCAGTATGGCAAACCGGTTGGTTATAGGTTCACTAGTGCTACATAGAAGCTGATCTTGCAAAATAGTATTGATAGAAAGGGGTATTACACTCCCTTTATTGCAAAGCAACAGTAACAGGTTTTTCCGGTTTTCTGTTTTGCTAAGATAGTGTGTAATTAAATATAATCACGGTATGCTAATCCAATAATTGTGTACTGTATTATATCCCTTTTATAAAAATCTTTCACGTTAAATATGCATGGTCATTTTGGAGTTTTCTCATGCTTTTCCCACGATGATATTATACATTTACCATAGTTTAAAGTGATGTTTAATGTTTCTCCCTACCTTTACAATGTGCTTTATAATGCTTACCTACTGTATGCTTTCACTTTGCTTTATTATTATTTTGTATTAATACAGAATTGCATTAGTTTGAGGAATCTCTAAAAACTGAAGAAGCAAAACAAATTGTGCATTTTAGGTTCTAGGTGAGATACAAATGTGCTGTATGTCCAATTGTAGCCTTTAGCATTTTTTTTTTTATATTTAGAAACTATTCAAATATCTTGAATGTAACATCTCCCTCATTCTTTATCTTTACTGGTTCATGTTAGTCACAGAAAGCACCATGTATCAGAAGACAGTCATTTGACAATAGTTAAAATTTGATGTGTTTTGTTGGGAAAATATTGTGCTACCAGTTGCATTTCACTTGAGGGTGTTTTGTATGTTTGGGCTGAAGCAAACTGTAATTTGTTATGATTTATAGCTCCACTGCTACTTGAATTCTCATGGAACACAAAAACAGTAGGCCTACTGTAGTGCAGTCTCTTAATTATAGCTAGGCTTGCTACTTTTCGATATTAATCGGTAAAGCTTGTTAAACGTCAAATTCCCCCAAATATGAGTTTGACTAAAATAAATTTATAAAGGGTAAACATCGGTATTGTTTTATTTTCTTACCAAAAATAATCATTTAGGAATTGTTTAGTTTTTATACTTACTGTCTGTCCCATCTCTGTTCTGCTGTGAATGGCTAGGGGCCACTGTCAGTCATCTCAGTGGTCTGATGGTACTGTAGTTTCACTGTCACTGTCATTTCACCCTGTTCTGACACCGTTGACTGAAGCAGCACTAGAATGCTCTGTTTAAATGACTGTCAATCATCAAGACCTGCACCGACTGTGCACTTTCATTTGCCAGCTACAGCACCTGTCATTCAAAGCCTACTTTGAAATTAGCGGGTTAAGGTGTAGGTAAGCTTTTGCTATAGGTATACGGTGACAGTTACTAGTTTGATTTGAAAATGGTGCACAAGAAAACACTTAATGAATATTGTGCACAATACCCTGACTGACAGCTGAAGTCTCCGCGGCAGGACGAAGCAGGACCGTCTGCCTTGCCTTCTAGTGACTCTGAGTCCAGCTGTGCTGAAGCAGGAGAGGGAGAGGGGGGTTGGGGGGAGAGGGGGTGTTCTGTTCAACTATCTAATGTTTTGTTCTGTGCATATTTTTACTTGTAGATTTATGCTATAAAAGTGTATGCTGCGTTTTCTATAGTTTATTTGAGAATGTGGAAGGGTGGTGGGAAATTCACTGACACACACGGGAGACAGAAGGTTTACTTGAAAACACTGCACTGGTGCCCAGTTTTATATATATTCTTTTAGCCCGCAGAGGGCACGGTTGTCCGTGGCCTGAATATCGGCAACGGTAAACAGGACCACAGAAATACCAATACTGGTAAACAGTTAATACTGGCGCACTCACAGGTGCTCTGAAATAATAAATAACAAAAGGCGAAAGGAAAATAAAACGCAGTAATAAAACTACAAAATAAAGGTGCCCCCCTGCGCTTTTATGCACTATACACTGGGGTGGCCAAGGTTCCCCTTTTATTCATACACGTTCCCTCGGATACGTAACAATTTATTATTTTCTTTCTCTAGGCTGGCTGTCTTTCTCAGCCGTGCTTGTTTATTTTGATCGCTCGCTCCAATCACTGGCGTTCCTGCCTGGTCTATGTTTACACTGGCCTTCTCAGCCAGCATCTCTGTGTATTCCCTATCACGGCCACCCGAATGCATAACCAAGCGCAGTACTTATGAGCCGAGCAATCCCCCAAGGCCCGCCTCTCAGCCACTCAGAGAGAGGGAAAGCCAACACACCCTCTTCCCCACCTCTCCGTGTCATCGCCATGACTGACAGGCGGATCTTACAAGGCTGCTGCCATCTTCCTGCAGAAGCACGCATGAGCCAGACAGTCAGTACAGACCCCCCACCCCTTACAGAGAACATTTTTAAATTTGTGTAGGATCTATATCTATTTAAGGTATAGCTCTGCAGTAACCAAACGTTATTTTAATTAGAATGTTGGTAACCATGGTTTTGTTGCATGTTGAATATGATAAAGGGGTTTCGCTAAATGAGACATTTCTCAATGGCATACAAAGTCTGTGTTTTTTCAAAGCATAAATTTCGCCCATTCTCTGCTTCAATTGAAAAATAAAGATCGAAAAAAAACGGTAAATTCTTTCTAAAATAAACGTTGATATTTTGTTGTTCGTTGCACATTACATCTACTTTCTTTATACTTGCCAGCCAAAATTCAAATTGCATTGCAGCCAGGCAATTATTTTGCACTGTGTCCTATGTAAGCTTAAGAGCAATGCAAATTACTGATAATGAGGGTCTCAATGAGCGCATCTGTCTATTTAGTGGCCACACTTGCAGAGTTAGGAGTACAGAGAGCAGTAGTCACTATATGACATTTGTGGAGCACAAAAATACAAATTAAAAAAATTGTCAGAGGAATGTCAGCAAAGTCATCTTGGTGCACAGAAAAGAAAAGAAAAGTTTTCTGAAAAGGAGCTGAGAGTCCTTATGGCTGAGGTCACTCAGCATGAAACAGAGTTGTTTGGAAAAGCCTCAGCCAACATCAGTTATGCTATTATCCTTAGGAAATTATATGTGTTGGCCTACCCTTTTTAGCATGACATCCAGAAATTTACCTAGCACTATCCCTCCAGACATTCCAACTGTGGTCTGAAAGGAACCAGAGTCTAAGCAGTGCAGAGGACACAGCACTTTCACATGTGTAGGGATAGCGGTCCCTAGACTGATGCTGGGGTCTAGCTCATCCCTCAATTCAGTTATTAAGTCTAGGATGACCTGCGGAGTGAGACAATAATACTTTAGCACTGCATACTCCGGCATCCCAAACAAAGTGATTGAATGCGGGATCTTCTTCGTCTTGCCCTTCTCCTCCGAATGTGTTCCTGCCTCTGCTCAACAAGAGCCAAGTGTCGCCGCATCAGGATGTGTACCACAGCAGCCATTCTGAAGCCAATGACAGGTCTCTGCAGGTGTGTGCTTTTATACAACTCGTAATTACTTGCTTCTACAATGGTTTGCAGGGTCAGCAATTGCCTAAGTGCAAGGCAAAATCCTTACATCACATTATAATGTTTGCACCCGCTTAGTATTCAGATCCTGCCCAATTCAATGCTCTTTTCTTCATTTTAATGCATTTCAATATAATTGTATAATTGTAATGGATTAATGATGGCAAAGTCCAAATTTGATAGCGGGTGCAGAATGCCAGGTCAACACTATTCTTTACATACACCACATTTTTAGCGGCCGGTAAAATCAGACTTTACAACGACAAAATGTGATTTACAGATGCATTATGGGGGTTTTAAAGGTTTTATATGTCTCTTTCCATGCCAAAGTAAAAATAACAGTGTACAGGTTCAGGAAATGAGGAACAGGTTTCATTGGTGGTAAGGCATCTGTCCTAGACAGTTTTAAAACACACTCCTTAAAACAGAGTCTGAGTGTTTTTAAAATAAGTAAAAAAAAAAAAAAAAGAAAAAAAAGGAAACCCAATATTTCAGTGCACTTTCTTAATTTCCCTACTGTGGTCAGGTAAGGGGCAAAACAAAATAAAACAATGATGGCAAGACTGCCGTGCTTTCGTCCTTGTTCAAAAGGCAGAAGTCAGCTGGTACTTTGCTGTCCATCTCCACAATGTCTCTCCTTTGTTCTCTCATACAGGGCTTGTAAAGGTTGATTAATTAACCAAGCTAGGTACTCCTTAATTAGTAACTACTCTAGCATTACATCTATGATAATTTAGCAATTAGCCCATTAATTCCATATAAGGAAATATTGAGGCCCTTTCCAGTCAGTACTCTGCTTAACACACGCAGTGCCGTCCTGCTTTACTGAACTATGTTAATATTTCCTCTGAATTGCACCAGGGGATTTTAACATCTGTACCAACATAGATGAGAGGACTGCATAGTAGTGAGAAAACCTTCACAGAGATTCAAAGTTATACAAACACTCAGGGCAATGAAAATGTAAACTAAACAATGATAATGGGACAGGGGAAGGGATGCTAATCAAGGATAGGAAATGGATGTTCATTCCTTTACAGATAAGAAAGGCTGGCAACCCTGTCTGTGCATGTGGAAATACTGGTATTAACAGATTATGTTCTAAGTGTCTGCCTTTCTTGACTTCAAAGATAGTGGAAGACTTTTGATTTCCAGTGCCTCAAGCCTGGGTAATCCCTGTTGTTTTAAAATATAATGTTGATTTTCATATTGTTGCTATGTTAAATTAGGCAGCAAACAGTCCTCTTGTGAAAGGCAGGTTTTATAGCTAGAAGT
Source organism: Acipenser oxyrinchus oxyrinchus (assembly GCA_030684275.1). Classification (NCBI taxonomy): domain Eukaryota; kingdom Metazoa; phylum Chordata; class Actinopteri; order Acipenseriformes; family Acipenseridae; genus Acipenser; species Acipenser oxyrinchus. The sequence continues at coordinate 53,891,025 of CM060250.1, forward strand.
ATACTTTTTAGAACCGATGGAAAGGCACATTTTCTGGGAGAAATATAAATCCAATGAGCAAGAGATACATGAATTAACCACGCCTTTCTACAATTAATTTTTTTCTTGCACGTTGTATTCCTTTCATTATTTGTTTCTTCACCCTTAATGTCTAATTGTCTCCAGGGGCAAATACTGACATTCCAGAGGGAGACAGGCTATGTCATGTGAAAAGGGTTTGTGCTATTTTAGGAAAGATCCTACTGAGCTGTCTTTATGTCTCCCGTAAGTGTCTCAACATTTTGGAATTAAAGCTGGTAAACCTACCTGCTGTATGATGCTAGTTTTGTCTGAACGTTTTTCGGAACAAACCTGATCTGGTTCTTTTTCAAACTGAAACATCTACTGTATTGCTGTTGTATTAATATTGTAGTACAAAATATTTAATGAATTTGAATACCATAGTCTAATTTTAAATACTAATTAGCATAATAATAATAATAATAATAATAATAATAATAATAATAATTAAACATACTGATAATTAAGCATGCACAGAATTTGAAAGGGCAAATTCAAGGACAGATTAAGAGGCAGTTTGATTTACTGATTTTGTCTGTCTAATAGTAAAGCCTGGACTCAGACATGAATTCTGATTTCAGTATACCAGTATGTACAATATATTATACATATTCAACATATACTCCAGTAACTTCAACCAATACTAATATTGCCATCTACATTTTCAGAATATTTAATTTTCTTACCTGCAATTTGTGTTTTGTCTAATTCTCTTTCTGTTTGTACTTAATCAAATTCCAGTCTTACAAACTAATGTCATTTTTTTAACCATAGGGCTGCCACTGAAAAGATTCCCTGAGCTTAATATCTGAAATGTTATTACAGTACTACAAAATGATTGTGTTGGTATTTAACACAGTTTTGACCGGATATAGTTATGAGTTCATTCCAATATGATTTTTTTTCTACACTTTTGTTTTAAATGCACTCAGCTTTTATAGATTTTATTTTTGGTATATATTAGTTTAGAAACGAATAGTTAAAGTATGAAAAACAAAGACATTAACTTTAACTGAACATACATATATTTCTACTTTTATTTTTTGAATTATTTTATTTCTTTTGCTGGGGGAAAGTATTACCTTTTTTCTTTGTCTCCAATTGTTGTGTGTGCATTGCTTCCAATTTCTAGTGATTACCAGGGCTACAGACTTTTTTTTCTTAGCCTGCCAGCTTGAAAGTGTTCCACTTATTGACATATAATTGTAAGTTTGAACTAATGGGGCCTACGGTTTGAAACAAATTCCAGAAAGTGTTTTGGATTGCATGGTTGGCTATTGGAACCAGTCAAAATAAGAGCTGCAGATAACCCTTGGGATTTACTAGGTTATTCCATCTGCCATCCACAAAGTGGAGTAATGAGCCTCTGGTGTGTTTGACACAAGTCTATGAGGTCAGTACTGGATAGTTTTCCAGTTTTAAGACAGTCAAAATAACTGTGAGCAGCGTGAAAAGCTTGGAGATATTCAAAGTTGCTTGTCTTAGTGGAATTCAGAAATGAGACACCCACTGTAGGAAAACAGATTTTAAAACATTATTTCAACAACACAAAATGTTAACAAGATCATTCATTGGTCCATGGATTAATTCTTTGGAACTGACTGATTAAAAGTGGTAAGAAATGTGAAAGTAGCTTCATATTAAATTTTCTTCATTTCTTCACTGTCCCTTTACATTTAAATAATATTAAGCTGTATTTTTTCAGTTTTATTAAAAATTGCTTAAAATAGAACTTCCTCACTCCTTATGAATTTAATTAGTATCAGACTTGGTATGGGTGGGAAATGTCTAAGTTATCTAATGTATTACGATGTATTCTTTTTGTTTGTTAAGATTCATTTCATTATAATTTCTCTTCTGTTTCTGTCAACACATCATGGTGACTTTTTATAAAACCCTGTGGCATCAGTAGAATCATGTCAAATTCTAAATACATCAGGTGCAACAGTGTTACCATTAACATGTCCTCCTGAAACGCTCTGCCCCTATTTGCGTGTAAGAAATATCACATTTTATCTTTTACATAGAGCAAAGTTATTTCTTAATTCCACTGGGGGCAGAGGGTTACAAGGGTACAGGTTACACTCTGGCATACCTGATGCATTTAAAACTTAGACATGATTATGTCCTCTCTATCGGGGCTTTAAATGTTTAAATTCACCTGGGTGAAAATGACACATACTCAATATAAATAATGAGGATAATATTAAGATAACCCTGATATTGATCTTTAAGATTTAATGAAAAAAAAACTATGGTAAATGCATTGTATAACCATGGGAACATTTACCGTGGTAAACCTTTATCGGGTTGAGGTAAAGTGCAGTTTTTCCCCAGTGAGTGAAACACAGCAACACCATCATTTGGATGTTTGAACACAAAGGAGAACCTCAGCAACCGGCAGCCTCACTGAAATAGATCCATATGCCTGGTTTCCTTGTTTCCCTTAATAGTTCATTGAAAATACTGCAAAAGAAACCTCGCTAAGGAATGTGTTGAATAAGTTTGATTGATTTACAGTAGTTTCTGCCTTGCTAAAAGACAAATATGTTGTTCCTGGCCTTATGCCAGATCTTGTGGTGCATGTGGTTTTGGGAATTGCAATCCTAAAGACAAAATTGTATAACAAATGGTTTAGTGCTTTTGGACAGAAAACCATAGTTAATTTCACAAATCAAAAAAAAAAATATGATAAATATTTAACTACATTTCCGTGGGCTGTCATGACTGAGGGTCTAAAAACAGAAGGAAATTGTCTGACGATACTGGAGTGCAGTTTCAATTGTGTCTTTTAAGTTACTTTTAATTGATTTTTCATATTTCCTTTTTGGTGCAATCATTCTAATTTGTGTTTGGTTCTGTTGCTCCAATATTATTATTTCTTGTTATTATTTAGTCATTTAGCAGACGCTTTTATCCAAAGCAACTTACAGAGACTTGGGGATGAACTATGCATCACAACTGCTGCAAAGTCACTTACAATGGGACCTCGGTTTTATCTCATCCGAAGGATATTGAGTTATTATCTTTCTCTATATCTGTCTGTACATGGGTTGGACCTTGTTTTGAGCTTGTCTGCTGTACTATACTTATCTTTTTATCATGCTTTCATTATATGTTACCATGCTTTCACTATGGTTTACAATACTTTCATTATGCGTTATCATGCTTTCGCTATGAAACATGTTAAATATAAGTAGGCCAATCTTATTTAAAATCTCCCTCAAGCAATACAATCTGTATACATTCCATATGCATGTTTTTTTTTGGAACTTAAAATAGGGCTTTCTCCCTGTGTTAACAGCATATTAATTTTGTCATTGAGCCAGCTCACTGAAACTGTGCAGCAGAACCAATTCCCGACCAAGTTCAATTTACATTCTGCCATGACAGATGGCCTGCTTCTGGACTGGCTTTTGGGGTATTAAGTCAGTGGTAGCCATGGATCTCACCCATAACTGCCCTCTGCAATATAACGGTGTTTTGCACAATTTTCAATGTCGTTTTTAAAAATATAAATGGAATACTTCAAAGTGCCTCCTGTTAAAAGCATGTTTATGTTTCTCTGCTTTCAAAGAGCTTGGATCATTTCACAAATGTAAAAGAAGCTGTCTGGGTTTCAAATTCAGACGTCTCGGGGCAATCATGCATTCATGGGGGTCATCTCTCTTGTTGATGCAATCTGCCTATGTGGAATGACTGGAAGATTTTTTTTCAGACTGGAAGTATATAAGGAAATCTGAAAGTATTATAAACGGTAGTAGTAAAACTGTTTTTCTAGATTGGTGCAAGTTTCTATGGCTTAATGTTATAGGTAGTGTTCCGCGTTTTGGTTTTATCTTTAAAAAAAAAAAAATTCTGGTCATTTTTCGGAGCTATATTTTACATATATTAAAATAGGGATAAAATCGGGGGGGAATCTCAGTATACACACTTTATATGTGGAATATGGTGCGTAGGAGTTCTGGTTTCTGATTAAGTTTAATATCCCTGGCATGTATGATGAAGCAGAATCTGTGCAAGTCGAAGCCACATTTTCCTAAGTTAGCTGGTACTTTGCGATCGTTTGGGCGATTGGTGTGCAGACAGAAATAGAATCTACAGAAGGTATGAACATGACATCAGCACAAAACAGTCATCACCCCTCCTCGAGTCGATCTATCATTTTCTGAAGAAAAGCATTAGAAAGTAGACATTTGTGTCTTTGTGAAGAAAAAGCAAGCTTCTGCCATGTACCCCATAGTACATGTGTAATTCAGATAGTTTTCTGTTACATTTTGATGTGTAAAACCCGTTGTTTTTTTTAGAATTCATAATTATTCAAAAAGGCAATATGAAGACATGATTTAGTTATTATAGAAAAAATGCAAAGTTAAGTTTCGCCGTTCCGGGTTTACCCAGTCCCTACACAAACGCACACTTTATGAAATCAAAAAATGATTATTGACGGGGTTACCAATCAATCAATTTATTTGTATATAGTGCTTTTCACGTAAGACATCTCAAAGCGTTTCACATAACAAAAATAAATTAAATAAAAAAACAATGAAACTGTTTAAAAACAAACAAAAAAAGTTATGTCTGATGCCGTATGCTGACAAGGTTTGCCTTTTAATTTAAATCCAAACAAATTCAAATAATGAAATTGCACATCGTAACTTTTAAAGTATTTTTTTAAAGAAAGGTAAAAACGCATGCACCAATTCATCCAATGGAAGCACCGAAAGCTGTTTTGCTCTTGTTTGATTGGGTGATTCAGACGACTCTGTCCAACCCCTTACTCTCCCTGAAAAAAACAAACAAACCAAAAAAAAAACTTGGAGGATTGATGCCTGACGACTGACTCGAGGAGGGGTGAGGATTGACCCGAGGAGGGGTGAGGATTGACTGAGGAGGGGTGAGGATTGACCGAGGTTGACCAGGTTTATTCATCTTGAAATCATAAGAAGAAAAGAAAATTGGCAGCCATTAGGAGATCACACTCAAAAATCACACTGGACATTTCCATCAATGTGTTCCATAAGTTTACCAACTAAAGCATCACCATTTTCTGTCAAATATTTACAATTAAGATTGTCAGCATTAGGCAGTGTTTCAGCTGATGGACAGTACTGTCACACGAAGTCACCAATACATACATTGCTGTCCAGCAAAGCAAAGCGCTCTGACAAACTCATTAACACAGTCATTCTGAGCTCGCTTTTATTAAAGCGCGAGTAAAGCCACATAAATGGATTGCTTGTCTCGCAGTTCACTTTCTTGTTTTAGTTTAATGTAATAATGTATGAAGTTACAGGTATGTGTTAAAAGTCCCAATAACAATTTATTTCAACAGGCTACAGCGTAAGCATACATACAAGCATACCAACATAAAAAACGATTACAGTAGGTTATTGATTTACAAGTGAGGACTGTACCACATATTCATATTCTACATCTAAAAAGCAGACCACAATTACCAGGGATTTAATCAATTAAAAATTAAAAAGGTGTGGGGGATAATGATTAAGATGCCCGCTGGTGCATTCACAGAATAATGTAGGTTACTTTGCATATGATCTTATTTCCACGTGATTTTTAACGTGTGTGTGTGTGTGTGTATATATATATATATATATATATATATATATATATATATATATATATATATATATATATATATATATATATATATATATGTACACAATTGCAAATATATGTGTGTGTGCGTGTGTAATAGTAAAACTTTTTTGTTTTGTTTGCTTTCGCTTCCATTGTCGTGCTTTTTTTCCATACTGCGTACGTTTTAGCACATTCTTTTTTTTTTGGATGGAAACAGAGCTACTGACAGTTTCCATAACAAATTCAGACCTCGCAAGTTTCTTTTTTCAAAGAGCTGAAATGGCATCGAAGCAGCCGCCGTCATTCAGTTTGCCTACATCAATTCTGAAATTGATGAACATAATAATAAATGGACGGCAAAGTGCAAGCCTTGTAACACAAAGGTGACAAAAGTGCGGGGAACTTCTTTTTCTAGGTAAGCCAATTGTTTTACATGTGTATATAGCTGTTATAACTAGCAAAACCGTCTTCAGCCAGGGGGGCCTGATCATAACACCACATCGAGCGAAACTGTTCGCTTAATTCTCTTAAGATGTTTCCAATTATATGTAAATATTTCATGTAAGTGTTTTTATACATCTTTTCAGGGTGTGTATTCCTAAGTGAATTGTAATTGGAAAAAGTCAGTTGTCGCGGTCAGTTTCAGTTGTTGCATTTTTTGTGTTTATTTGGTTTATCAAAAGAAAAATAGCTTTCAAAAAATAAATAGTTGTTATTATCATCATTGTTGTTCTTCTAGCAGAAATTAATTTAGCTTGGTTGGTCACAACAAAAATATATTGGTCTCAGTCTTAGTCTCGGTCTTGATACATTTGGTCTTGGTCTTGGTATGTTTGGTCTTGACTACGTCACTGTAAAGTTATTTAAAACTAGGAACAGGTCGACATGTGGAGCATGTTGTCCGTATCCTCCTTTGTAAAAACTTGTGAAAACTAATCATTTAATATAGTTGCTATTTTTTTCTCTTCATCTGTGATTTTGCCATTTGTACCTCTTAGACATTTTACTTCCTTGCTGTTATAATATTGGGAAAAAAAATTGGAATTGGTTTTAGCCCCCTTGGCAATGTTCATTTCTATCTCTCTCTTGGCCTTTCTAACTTCCTTTTTGCTTGCGTTTCCAAGTACTCTTTCTATGTACTTAGTTCTTGGTCCCTTTTAAACGCTCTGTAAAGTGCCTTTTTTCTCTAAATATATTTTTTAATTGATCTATTAAACCATTTGGCCATTTTGTTTTAGATTTTGATTTGTCTGCTTTTGGGTTATAATTGTTTTGTGCCTCCTAGTACTATATTTTTTTTTTAAAATAGCCACCCTTCTGTGGATTTTTTCTCTATTTTACTCCAATCTGCTTCTGTTAGTCTCTGTTTCATTCCTTCATAGTTTGCCTTTTTTAAATTGTAAACCTTGGCTTTAGTTGTTACTTTTGGGGTTTTAAAAAGCACTTCAAATGAAACCATGTTGTAATCTGAGTTTGTCAATGGTTCTATGACCTCTGTTCTCTGACCTCTGTGACCTTAGTTATTTGAAAAGACTAAATCAAGGCATGCCTCCCTCTAGTCAGTGCATTGACAAATTGAGTTAGGAAGCAGTCATTTGTTATTTCTACCATTTCAATTTCGGCTGTGGTGCTCCCCACCGGGTTTACCCATTTTATATGGAGGAAGTTGAAATCCCCCATTAGTATGGCTTCTCATTTGCTACACACATTTCTAATGTGGCGGTCTATAGCATGCCCTTATTATTCTGACCCATATTGATAGTTCCCAAAATAAACAGACCCCATACAACAAGCAACACAGAACTCTGGCAGGAAAAAAAATGCTCACCAGAGATTATAAAAAGTAATGCTAGTGTGTGATAAATGAGAATTGAATGTCAACCCTTGGAGTGGGATGCTTGGATAAACCCCTCAGGCTTTGCCCTCATTAAATTCTCATATCACAGAATTTCTGAATGAAAATGTGATCTGTATTGATTTATGCTTGATCTTATTTTTTTTTAACATAGATATGGTTTATTTTGTAAAATATACCCCAGTCAAAACTTTGAGGAGTACACGACCTAGCATTTCTGATCAAAGATTTGCTAACAGCTTCCTGTGGGAAAACAAGGTCCCATATTTAGTTTCTGCAGCATACTTTACTGACATTTTGAATAAAATATCTGTTTTTATTTTAAGTTTTTCCTACAGAGGGACAACTGATCCTTCAGCCATATCCTCCCGTGGTGATTTGCATTCCTGTGAAGAATCTGTGCATATTAATCATCTTCTGCTAAGCCTTTCATCATGATTTCCTTCTAACTAGTCTCTTCTTTCCTTACATTTTTTAAAATGAATTTCTTTTCATCATGTTTGTTGGCTATTTAATCATTTAGTTGTGCGTGCATTTTCACTTTTACATCATTTTCTTCGACTTTATTTTTTTCAACCCATTAAAAAAGAATGTTAACATATGTGCACCCACAAAATCTATCTTCTTAACCTATGCGTTTGGACTACACATTGGACTTATATATTTATGTAACTCCCTGCTTACATATACTACAAAAAATATTTAAATGAATCGCATATACTACAGTCCTTTGATATATAGTATATTGTGGTGTTTAGGCAATTAGCCACAGCAAGGCATGCATTATCTTGCATTGTCTTGCAGTTATGTAAATGGATAGAGGATTTTCACTCGATGGAGACTTCTACAGAAGGGTTTTCTACTATATAATATGATTATTATAAGATGTATAGCTTTATTATTGTCTAGCACCAAAAAAACTGCACAATTCCACATTTATTTTTAAAGGTGTGCATTAACCAAGTTTAACTTGAGGGAAGCCATTTTTCCCATCACACAATTGATCTAAAGAATAAAATAGTTTGGGGGATCCCGAGTGGCGCATCCAGTAAAATCACTCACGTAGAGTGCAGGATGCGCCCTATAGTCAGGACGTCATCGGTTCGAGTCCAGGCTATTCCTTTCCCAACCGAGGACGGGAGCTCCCAGGGGACGGTGTACAATTGTCCAAGCTTCACAGTTTGATCTGACAACCAATGCCCCACCAGGATAAACCACAGCTGGAATTCTTTTAAGCATTTTACAGGACCAAGGATTTCACCAGGGTTGTAGGGTATAAAGTTGGTCAAATAAACTCCTGAGATTATTTTATATATTTTGCAGATACACGTCTTCCTCTTTGCACTGCATTCTATGATCAGGATAACTATGTTAAATTCACATTGTTAAAGTATGTTTTTCCATAACTTTAGTGTATAGCAGAAAACGAGTACTGCAAAGTAACTACAAGATTAGCTGTCATTTGAAAATAATCTACTTAAAAATGTTTCTTTAACAATTATATAACATTAAATTCAAGGACTAGTGTTTGTTACACTTAATTATGTTTCCAGAGCAGCACAATGCAACACATTGAATTGTTTCTGGGGAAAAAAGAGCAAAAAAAAGAAAAATGCAATGTCCTTAATGTCCATTCACATTTAAACAAGCAAGCATTGTACAGAATAATAATTAGGACTCCTTTGGAGCTACTTGTCCAGTTAAGCGTCATAGAAACACAAGTTATCTTTGTGAGGAAATTGCACAGCAGTCCGTGCCAAAGTAACACAGAAAGCCTTTTACAAAATGAGATCTGTGAGGGGCAGCATGTTGTTCGTGTTCCCCCTAACCTTTGCTGGAATTTCCCAAATGAAAAAACTGCAATAGTACACTATTGTTTTACAAGTAATCCTGTTAACAGTAATGTTATTTAGTGAGGGTTTTAGCAGAGCTATAGGATTATATACTTTTACATGATATCAATCTCACTCCATTTTATAGTATTTTTATTTTCAGTTTCATGTGGTTACCAAAATCAAACACAAAAAATATGTTATTATAATGTTTCTACCGACAGAACAACAGACGCAGATAACAGGCGGTTTCACATAAAATGACATTCTTTCAGAATTAAAACAAACAAAAAAAAAGATTTTTGTCCACCTTATTATTATTATTATATAGGAAGGGTATCCTGGAGTAAAAATGGTCAAAAACTGTTTTTTGAAAAAAGAAGAAAAAAAGCAGTTTGGTTTTAAATGTATTTGCTTGATAAAAGCACTCAAGATGAGTTACATAAGAGAATGAAATTGTGGGTTAAAGTTTTTCCAGGACACCCCTCATTTGTGGGTGGCCTCTAACAGCTTACAATTTGGTTTCACTTTACCAAATACACAGCATGTTATAGAACCGCACCTTGCCAATACAATATTGTTTCATAATATATAATCCTTATCTGTAGATTAGACTTAGGGTCATTACGCATATATTTCATTACATTTTAGCAGTAGCTACAACAGACATTTCTTTGTAAACTTAATTTGTTTGGCCAAAGTATAGAAATGTGAGAAAAGTTATTAAATTGTAATACATTGCATGGTTTTGGGCATCATGGACATCAACTATAAAAGACATCTCATCTAATGCTTCAGGCTATGTGCAAGGCAAAGCAAATTTGTCTCCCATAACTCAGATTAAGAAGAATTTGAGCCACTTCATCAACCCATACTTTTAATCATAATGTTTTGCCATGCAGAAGCCACAGAATACAGTAAATCGATGATTCTGTCACAGATATAAATACATCAGTGTCAAATACTCTAACTCATTGCTTGCAGCCATTTCTATGTAAAACCATATCAATGATATTCAGAGAGAATAGTGTTCTACATTTTACACCATAATATTATATTAGAATTTATAAACATTTCCTTAAGCAGAAACATGGCCAAGTAAAGTGACCCCTACATAACACAATAAAATTGTTTTGCAATGGACCTAGCATAAAGATGGGGCAATTTACAATGTATTATTACCTGTTAAAACATCTCTCTATCATCCTTTATTCTTAACAGTTTTTATATACACATCTTTAAGGCATTTCTCAGCAAAAACAACTAAACACATGTAAAAATTGTTATGGAATTAATTCTGCCCTTTATAAACTCCAATATATATAATATTTGTTTCATGCAAATTTATTTTTAAACTTGTATTTACATGTTATTAGTTACAGATCAATATAGTGTTTACAAAAAAAGAAAAAAGAATTTGGAATGTTTTTGAAACTGCAGCATTTCTGGATTTGTGGTCGGGAGACCAGGAGGCGTCTTCACATTTCAAGCATGACTACACCTGCATGGATAAGGTCAGTGTTTGGACATAAATTTATCTAATAAATCTTGATCTATCATCTGGAATGTGTTAGAAAGTAAAATATTATGTACTGGAGGTGGTCGCTACACTAAATGCTTTATGGTTCCCTACATTGGGCAGTTGGAATATCAAAAACAGCTTTATTTCTTATAGCTTATCACGATTTCTTTTGTTATTTTAGTGGACTGGACATGAATTCCAGTACATTTAATCTGTTATGGTAATTGTCGTTTTCTGCCAGAAATTCTTTTAGTTTTATAGTTGTCATTCCATTAGTGTAATTTTATTTGTAATGTTCTCAAAATAATGTTGTAACAAACATCCAGTTTGCCAAGAAATAAGCACACTAGATTTCCAAAATATAATACACATTTTACTGAATTAAATATACGTGCATTTTAACACAGTTGAAAAAAAAGATTTGTTTGTTAATACCATTTTTTTAAAATACTGAATAAAAGCAAATACTCTAAACAGATGACTGAACCACATGTGTGACAGGGGGAAAAGAGCCAGGCTTGTCTGCATTCATGGTTATAGAGCTTTTTACCTCATGTCATCTCATCTCACCGACAGGGAACAGGACAGAATCCACAACGGAAGTGTATCACACAACACTGCCTGTTACACATGTACAGAACACAGCTAGAAAATGTTTTCTGTCTCCTTCATTCTTGTAATTGTCTCTGGCTAGCCTGCAGCAGTCCATAGAGTTGTGAGAAGAGGGTTCGATGATCTTTCTTGTTCTTTGGGTACTCCTCAGTTGGCACAGCACACCTCTGCACAGCCTTCTGCAGCTCGACTTGCAGAGGAAGGCTGGCCCTAGAGCCTATCAGGCTGGGGGAGAACCAGTGGCGGAACATCTTGTCACAGATCACCTGTTGCAAACAGAATGCAAAACAAAATCTAAATGCAAAACAGAATGCAAAACAAAATACATTTGACTCCAAAATGTAAATCCTTAATGTATATTTAAAACATAATGTCTTCGTCCCTTCTGTGCAATCTCCAAAAGACAACCTTGCTGCCCATCCAGTTTGGTACAGTATATCATCCATAATTATAAAACAATCAATGACGGTATATGCGGTAATACTAAAAGAAAATTCTAAGACAAACGTTCCCCAGAACTAGCTGCTTGCCAATGTGCAACTCTGATCCAGATTGGTATGCTCTTGCTATTAGAAATCATGAAGCCACTCTCGCCAATTAAAATGCCAGATTTCAGGACATTTCTGTACATCTTACTTTTCCATAAAGGTTGACTCGTGCACGGAAGACAACAAAAACTGAAAAAGACATTGGTAATGGCATTAACAATACTTTGGGTGTTGTTTTAATAAAAACAGTTGACCCTGTCTCTTACGGCATAAAAGTGTCATCTTGTTGCTCAGATTCCCTTTGTAGTCCTCTTTCCCATCCAAAGTGCTCACAAGAAGACAATCATATACCATAACTGTACATATTAACTACAGGCAGCTATAGGATGTTCCCTTTCAAGTATGAAATATAACAATTACCGGTTACAGCCCACTACCGACCGGAGCTCAGGTCACCGGTCCGGTACCAAACCGGTCCCGCTCGGGTCTTGACCTGCCCGGTCGATATCTATAAGCAGATTGAGGTAACACCTGTACAACTGTATCTGTACACTGCAACTCTCTATATGGTGATCTCCAGGCACGCACCACAAACCGACTGCAGCTAGTTCAGAATGCCGCTGCCAGGATCCTTAACAGATGTAAAAAACGTGATCACATCACCCCACCGTCTTGCTCAGCTGCACTGGCTACCTGTAAAGTTCAGGATTACTTTCAAAACTCTCCTGCTCAACTACAATGCCCTTCTTCACACAGGTCCTGAGTACCTCCTCAACTTGCTGAGCCGCTACATCCCTGCCTGCAAGCTGAGGTCCTCTGACTTTGGCCTGCTTGTTATCCCCAAGCAAAAGTGCACCACACATGGAGAACGCTCGTTTAGTTTCATGGCTCCGACTCTTTGGAACTCTCTCCCAGCTTTGGTGCGTGATGCTCCCACCATCGCTCGCTTTAAATCAACTCTCAAGACCTACCTGTTCTCTCTTGCTTTCCATGCTCTTTAAGCCTGATATCTGCTATTAGCTGCTGTGTTGTTGCAACTATTTCTTGTATTATGCTATTATCATGTATTATGCATTTCTCACTGTATTTAATGTATTATGCATTGTTTTTTTTACTGTATCATGTATTATGCATTTCTCTGTGTTTAAAGTATTATGGATTTTCTTGTTGGTTCTGCATCTTGTAAAGAGCTTTGATGTTGGTCCACTGTGAAAGGAGCTATATAAAATAAAGATTGATTGAGTGATTGATTGATTGCTCCTTGCATCATGCCCTGTGAGACATGCAAGGCCAGTCTGCCTATTTAGGACAAGCACGGCAGATGCTGTTCCTGCCTGGGGCCACAGCACGCCAAGGAGGCACTGGCTAATCACAGCTTCTGCAAGTTTTGTGCCCCTTTTTCCAAGCGCACACTTGAGAAACAGCTACCTCGCAGCTCTAAGGCGTGCTCTGCATCACTTACTCCTGCTCAGCGCTCTTCTCTATCACCCTCTCTTAGAGAGGTGACTGTGTCTTCACCCCATGACTCTGTGCCAAGGCAGAGCAGACGACACACCCGGGAAAGTAGCCCAGGCAGGAAACCGCCCTCACGGTCTTCCTCATCCTTCTCAAGATCTGCCTCTCCTTCCCCTCCCCCACGGAAGTGGAAGAAGAGTTGGCGTTACAGGCGATCGGCAAACTTGGAACAGATCTGGGCAGCTGTTTCTCACCAAGGAAACGTTCTTGCTGAATTACTGCACAGGAACGTTCGGCACCACCTGCCCAGTCTGTCCCCTTGGGGCCCCATGGGGCTGCAAGCGCAGATTGGCCACAGGAGGACATACTGTCCATTGCTGCCACTGAGGAGGTGGGTGAACAGGAGCTGGTGTTCCCATCTGAGGACGTGGAGTCCGACACCACATCCCCTGTTTAAGCTCTTCCTGTCGGCAGAGCTTATACCGCTTATCAAAAGGGCCACTGCAGTCTACAGCAGGGGAAACAAGGCAATTGATTTTTGACGATGAACCTACCGCCTCTCCCATATCCACCCCAGTTCACCCGAATTTTCTCTTTTGAGATCCAGTCTTCCTGGGACCATCCGGCAACAGCTCCTGCTGTTTCCTGGTCGATGGACGCCCTATATAGGGTGCATGATGTGAAGCTGGACCTGGCCCATTTTCCGCCAGTTGAGGCTTCTATTTCCGCCTTGGTCCAGGTGCCTAATTTAGCACTCCTATCCAAGGACACTGCCTGCCCTAACAAGCAGTGCTGGGTCTCTGAGGTGATCCTCAAGCGAGCCTATTCAGCCAGTGCATTCGCCGCACCGCTAGGGAACTACAACAGCATCCTGGTAGCCCTCCAGACGCATTTGCTGCAGTCCCTCTCTGAGAACCACAGGCCCTCACTACAACAATTAAATGAACTGCACCTGGTTAACAAAAACCTGCTCCGTGTGTCCAACCTCAACAGACAGGCTGTAGGTAGAAACCTGGCTGTGCTGGTAGCTGCACATAGGCAGCTGTGGCTTTTCCAGGCACGTGTGCCTTATGGTGACAAAGCACCGCTGTTGGACGCCCCGATCACTCCAGGGCATGTTTGGTCCCGCGGTGGACAAGATGCTGCAGTGCTCTCACCGCGGGTGGGAATCCGCTAAGGAGCTGGTTTGCCTGCTTCCCAAGCGACCACCTCCAATACGTAAACCAGCAGCAAACTGACGCCCCAGGCAGCCTCAAAGACCAGCACAGCCGGCTGCACCCGCTACTAGAGGTGATGTTCGGAACCGGCCAATGGCTTCTTGCCGTGAAGGTTTAAATAGGTTCCGCCGCCCTGCGCAGAGACAGAAGCAACAGCCCTAGGAATTTGCTGCCACAGGTCCAAGGCCCCTTCTCAGGGAGCCATCTGGACTATTGGTGTCAGTGCACCACAGACATCTGGGTGCTTAGTACCGTTCAGACCGGCTATTTACTGCAGCTCAAGCACGGTCCCCCTCCCTTTCGGGGCTTGACTGCAACATCAGTCATGGACCCGACCCACAGGGTGATTGACCCCCTCCACTTAGAGGAACGGTTCTACTCCAGGTACTTCCTAGTGCCCAAGCAGGATGGTGGCCTCATACCGTTCCGCGACCTCAGACAGGTCAACCTGTATCTGAGCCGAAGGCCGTACAAAATGTTGAAAATGCAACAGCTGTTACAGTCAATCAGGCTAGGTGACTGACTCACAAGGTGGATCTCAAAGATGCCTGTTTCCACATCCCCATAAAACTAGTGCACAGGAAGTACCTGCAGTTCACCTTTCAGGGATCAGTGTACGAGTTCCGTATCTTGCCATTTAGCCTCTCCCTAGCTTCCCATGCCTTCTTAAAGTGTATGGAAGCTATTTTGGCCCCATTGAGACTCAAAGGCATCAAAGTACTTAATTATCTGGATGACTGGCTAACCTGTGCCCAGTCTCCAGCAGAGGCTCACACGGAACTTGTCACCGGCCATCTTCAACGGTTAGGCCTTGCAGTGAATCATGCGAAGAGCCAGCTCACACCTTCCCAGACAGCCTCCTATCTAGGAGTGTGCTTGGACTCCAGGGCCATGCTGGCCACTCTGTCGGACGGCAGAGTGCACAGAATAGCCACCTGTTTGGAGCTTTTTCAGCTCAACAGAGCACTCACGGTAGTAACGTTCCAGAAACTTCTGGGCCTGATGGCAGCAGCTTCCCAGAACCTTCCATTGGATCTCCTGTGCATGCACCCTCTGCAGGCCTGGTTCAACAGGAGGGTTTTTCAGCCCACATCTCCCACCACTGTCTAAAGGCACTCTCTTGGTGGAAACAGCCAGCCCATCTATGCCTAGCGCTGGGCAGTGTCACCAGAATTGTGGTTGTCACCATGGACACATCCAGCCTGGGCTGGTGCGCTGTGTGGAATGGCCGGGGTGTGCAAGGTGTGGAACCCCCCCTTGGCAGGGTCTCCACATAAGTGTTTTAGAGCTGCAGGCAGTTTACCTGGTTTGAGGGAGACATATGTTTGTCCGTACAGACAACACAACAGTAGTGGCTTACATCAACCACCAGGGTGGCCTCAGGTCGCCCAGTCTCCATCGTGTGGCCCGCAAGTTTTTGCTCTGAGTGCAAGAGAATCTCCTCTCACTGTGGGCAGTACATCTTCTCTCACTGCACGGGGTGACAAACTGGCGGTGGACCTCCTCTCAAGGGAGGCTTCACCCGAGGTGGTGAGCCTCATCTGGGAGAGGTTTGGGAGAACAGAGATAGATTTCTTTGTCTCCCAGGATTCAACCCACTATCCCCTCTGGTTATCCATAATAGTAGACGAGGACCCGCTGGCAATAGATGCCTTGGCACACCAATAGCTGAGGCATCTGCTATACGCCTTACCACCACTCGACCTGCTCCCACTGTGTCTGGAGAAAATCAGGCAGGACCGGGCCAAGGTGCTCCTAGTAGCCCCTTATTGGCCCAGGAGACTCTGATTTTCAACCCTGATGCAGCTCCTGAGCAGCTAGCCGTGGAGACTGCCGAAGTGGCACGACCTGCTCAGTCAGGCACAGGGGACGTTATGGCACCCCGACCCATCGAGCCTGCAGCTCTGGGTCTGGCCCCTGAACGGCTGCGTTTGAGCTGTCTGGGTCTGTTCAACAGCATTATTGACACCTCACAAAAATCCAGAGCAGTGTCCACTCATTCCTAGTATGGGTACAAGTGGGGCCTACTTTACATTACGTTTTCTATTATTATTTATTAATCCTGAGAGTCACTTTCATCACTGTCACTTATTAGCAGTTCATTACGCTCAAGCGCCTCCTCATCTTCCTCAGCTTCAATGGCAATGATGGAGACCTGGCGCTTTATTTACAATATTTGCCAGCAGACCCGGCACGCATTGGAGACCCGGCAATTATTTGAAGTTTTACGGTATATAAAAACGTTTTATTTTATTTTATTTAAACTGTAACCACATTGAGTTTGTTTAGAAGAAGGAACATTAAATTGAGTTACAATGTAATACCACTGAAGCTGAAACTAATTGTATGATATGTAGTGAAAGGAACACAATTAGTTTTGGGAGTTTTCTTATATTCATGACACCTACAAACTTAGAACTAAAATGTAATCTCAGTAATATATCATCTAATAGTTCACCACAGTGATTTTGCATGGTAAATTTCCAATGCCATACCACTCTGCGCTTTACAGTGCTTACCTATGATTCACCCTGGTTTCACTCGGCTTTATTATACTTTACTGGGCTTTTACTTTGGGAAACGTATAAAGGATACCCATGACATATTTTAAAATGGTGGATGTCTGTCTAGAATCAAGCAACATTAAAATGTCACCAATTTGAAAATACCTTCTGCATCTGCTCATTGTACCATGATTAATAATAACTGTAATTATAAAACAGATTATTCCTAATTCATACCATAGAGGGGTTATGAAAAACATTTTGTTATTCAAGTAACAGCTGCGATAAAGATGAGCTTGAGAGAATACAACAGCTGGTGATAAGTCTTCGGTTGTTATGAAAACTGTGCCCAACTGTAATATCCATGTCCAAATCAGGATTTAATCAAATTCTGAGTTCCTTGGATGCTAGGAAAGACAATTCCCTGGATGGAAAATGTGAAAACACTGCAACTCTGTGCAGCAAAAGCCTCCAAAAAAGAATTACTCATTTACTTCTCTATTGCACCAGCTGGAGTATATTCTTTTTGTAGAGACCTGCTTGGGTGTTACATTTAATATGGGAGTTGCAATAATGTGTGTTTTTATTATTATTTCAAGTGCTTCATCATCACTGATACAATAACCCTCACAAAATAAGGGTGGAATCAGTAAAAAGGCCTGTTATTATCCTCTTGATTTTACTCGATGAACAGCCTTGTTTAAGTGTCCTGTTGACATTTTTAATTAACATATCTCATAACAGGGCCTGTGCATGTTTAAATTTAGGAGGCGGTGTGGTCCAGTGGTTCAAGAAAAGGGCTTGTAACCACGAGGTCCCTGGTTTAAATGCTGGCTCAGCAACTAACTCATTGTGTGACCCTGAGCAAGTCACTTAACCTCCTTGGGCTCTGTTTTTCAGGTGAGACGTTGTTGTAAATGACTCTGCAGCTGGCGTATAGTTCACACACCCTTGTCTCTGTAAGTCATCTTGGATAAAGGCGTCTACTAAATAAACAAATAATAATAATAATAATAATAATAATAATAATAATAATAATCTCATGCAATGGCCCAATACCAACATTGCTCAATTATATTTTAATTGCTGCATACAGTAATTATTCCTACTATTATTAAAAAAAAAAAAAACCTATAGCTCAGGGGTACTCAATTACATTCTCTGGCGGGCCAGATAAGGCAATGTCCAAACCTTGGGGGGCCACAGGGCGCTCAAGATGTGAGTACTGGTGGGGGGTTGTTTAAATGGTCATGAAAAGCTGACTATCGAATCATACTTTACATACAGTAACAGAACTTTGCAATACTACACTTGCACCAATCAATTAATACATGTCAGAAATAACTACTTACAATGATACAATGTCTGATCTCCATTTAATAATAAAAATAGAAAGCAAAGATATTTTTTCCTGATATTTTTCTGACAATCTTGCAAACAGATAATTATACAAATCCAACTGTAATGCTATTATAAGATCACGTTATTCATTTTAATTTTATTAAAACTAGAAAATGTTCTGAAAATGACTGCACAGCAAGCATTCAAGTTAACTAATGAAAGCACGCCAATTAGTAATCGCTTTATTTATGTTGTATAAGCATCTTATTAACTGCCTGATTAAAAGTGTAGCACAGTGTCTAAATTTGCATGTTCTACGTCAATGTGTTTAAATGTAAATGAAACATTTCTAAATTAAATACATAGCATGACAGTAAACAGAGGGAAAATAAACTTAAGTGCATATCCAACGTACCATCTTTGAGAGGCGTGCTGTAGGTACTTTTCTTACTGTTGCCAAACAGTTTTTTTTTAAGCCAAATAAAAGATCTTTGACAGGCTCGGTTTCTTCTGCTAATTTCCTGTGCCTGAACACTTACTGGTGGCCGCAATGCTATTTTTTCCTAAAAATACTTAGTTTATTATATGAAAAATAAAGAAAATATAGACATATGCACATTTTTCATGTATTTCTATAATAAAGCCAAACATACAGCAGCCCCTCTCAACTTCTCAAGCCTTTCTATAATAAACTGGAGACAAAAATCTGGTGTTTAGCAAGATTAAAAAGAATGCTCTGACACCAGGTCAAATGTAATAGGTTCATCAATCATATAACTTAATACAATACTTAAGCTAACGTGTATTTCTAACTTATTTAAATTAAATGACTACAAAAACTACTTTCACTTTCATGTTTCAATCACATGCTGCACAATTCTCAGCTAAATCTAGCAAACTTAAAGCCATTTCCAATACTATTTATCCTAAAACTATATGTAAAACTGTTTTTCTTTTTTTATCCCTGCCATTGTAGTTTCTTCACAATAAACAAAGTGGCAAGACACATTTTCACAAAGTAATAACATTACTGAGTTTTTTTTGCACACAAGTGAAAACTGTCAAATTTAACTTAAATAAACTCTTCAATAAATAAATGTGGAAAAGGGGGTGTTGCACAAAGAAAACCAAAATAGTATTTTTCTTTTATTACTCTCCTCATAACAGAAAATAGGATCACAACAAAACAAAACATTGATCACTAAACGTAACATTTACCTTGGCCCGTGTCTGGAAAGTGTGAAGCATTTTTGATTGATGTGCATTACCTGCATCTGTATCCCCCGAATCTGACTCCCTTGCCAAATCTAAAGCATCACTTTGTTATTGTTGTGTTAATACCACACATCACTTGCCATTTTAGACACAGACGTGGATGTTTGCTTTCGAATTAATGTGCAGCAATGTTTGTAAGAATATTCAGATAGTTTCTCCGCACTAAAGAAAATAATATTACTCCATACCACTGTTTTCATATTGCACTAGCACTAAGCTATATGGGCAAAGATTTGTGACGCATGCCAAAATGAAATCTCATCAGAATGAAAGGCCAATCAGCTGACCAAAAAAACAAACAAACAAACAAACAAACAAACAAAAAAAACAACGCTTGGCGACATTACAATCTTGCGTGTCAGCAATTTCAGCTTTTGTGATGAAGGACAGCTGAAGCGACAGGCGGGCCACCAATTGATGAACCCTGCTATAGCTGCTTTTGGATTACTATTTAGTGCAAGGGCACGCACTGTTGACAAAAATATTTAAGTTTGTTTTCCCCCTAAATTCACAGCGGTTTTCTACTTTAGACTGTTCAACTCAGAATCTGCCAATTTAAAAAAAAATAGATATTTCATTGGTTATACCAAGGGTTGAACACATCTGAATTATACTGTACAGTTTATGAAGGAAGTACCAACAAAACTGTTATTATCTCTTAAATTGTAACAAAGGCCTAACAAGTACTCAAAACCCATATAAAAAATAACATAGTACCATCCAAAAGCTACGGTGGCCCTGAAGTGCAAAACACAACAACATTAAGGAAAACACAACAACATTAAGAAAAACACAACAACATTAAGGAAAACACAACGACATTAAGGAAAACGCTGCAACATTAAGAAAAGCACAACAATATTAAGGAAACGCTGCAACATTAAGAAAAACGCTGCAACATTAACTTCAAACCGGAATGGGTAGGTACATAAAAAGGGGTTCCACATCACTGATAGGAGGAACAACCTGTCAATCACTGTGCTGTGGAACTGTGTGACGAACACAGTCCATATTAATACGATATAATTTCCCTGCGCTTTGTCCTTAATATCTTGTAAGGTATATATATATATACCCCTTTTCCTATGTACCTACCCATTCCGGTTTGAAGTTAATGTTGCAGCGTTTTTCTTAATGTTGTTGTGTTTTCCTTAATGTTGTTGTGTTTTTCTTAATGTTGTTGTGTTTTCCTTAATGTTGCAGCGTTTTCCTTAATGTTGTTGTGTTTTCCTTAATGTTGTTGTGTTTTTCTTAATGTTGCAGCGTTTTTCTTAATGTCGTTGTGTTTTCCTTAATGTTGTTGTGTTTTTCTTAATGTTGTTGTGTTTTCCTTAATGTTGCAGCGTTTTCCTTAATGTTGTTGTGTTTTCCTTAATGTTGTTGTGTTTTTCTTAATGTTGCAGCGTTTTTCTTAATGTTGTTGTGTTTTCCTTAATGCTGTTGTGTTTTGCACTTCAGGGTCACCGTAAAAAGCAGTGTAGTATCCTATACTACTGTAAAAAACACTATGTACTGTTATATAGTATAGGACACTGCAGTGTTTTGGACAGTGTTTTTTTTTAGTTGTTTTTTTAATGGGAAGTGTGTCTACTGATTAAATTACTTGGTACCAGTTTTGTAACACTGTCAACATCATATTTTTTTAAATAAAATGGTGGATAATGCACTTTGGTGTGGCCCATTGTGCAAAATAAACTTTATTGAGGAATTGTTAAAATAACTTACTTGCAAATTGCTGTTTATCCTTTTTGCACCACATCTGTTGCGCTGCATGTCACACTTAGAGAAGCAGTCAAAAAAATTACAGTCTTCATCATTTGTGCAATTCTGTTGAAGGATGTCCCTCATTTTGGGCTCAAAGAAAGCCATGTCTACATCGATTGCAACAACCTGCAACACAAACAATCTGCCATAAGTACAGTACATTAATCAAACTGTGGATCCCACTACATAGCTTCTATTGGTTAACACACAAATAACATAGTAATGTTGTAAAAACTATAACTATGTGGAATTCCTGCTTGTTATTTTTTTGCTACAAGACATATAATAGTTAAGAACAACCTAGGTCTGTGTCAGCATTGCCCAATTGATTGCGTTAGTAGTGATACCTTAAATTGAATTCAAAACAGCTTTCAGACACACCTCATTAATCATCTGTTGAATGAGGCATTGCTGGTGTTTTGTGTTTGTGTATCAACTGTAAATAATCAATTGTCTATTTTGGCTGTGCTGTATAAGTTATATTGTAGCAATGTGAACTGCCAAATTGTCCTTTTCACTTTAAGGATGTTGTATATCTTTCTAAATATATATTTTTTAATACAACCAAAAACAGTAGGTTAAATGTCCCTATAATGTATAATTATTAATAAGCCAGACTGTCATATCCTTGGCAGGAATCACAATAGGTCACACCCATGTGTATCTGACAACTGAACAGAATGACTTGAGAAACCTGTGTGAAAAAGGAGCACCCAGCAGGACTCTTTAGAAAGTCATTAAAGATAACATTTGACTGTTTTGGAGATGATGTAATAGGAAACCAAAGTAAGCATTGCCAAACATGGACTATACATGTCAGTGCCCCGGTAAACGAAAACAACAGCACAGATGCAATATCTGATGTCCCTGTTTTAGGGGTAAAAACAGACAATACAACACAACTCTATATACAATCTTATAAATCATGGTGAATGACCCTTTTTATCTAAGTATAGGTCACCCATGCCTACATCTGTTGAAATATCTTTTTTTTTTTAAATTGACATTTAATTTATTCTTTGTTTGTTTTTAAATATGGATACTCTGTTTTAACACACATTGATTTAAATAAATTGAACCAATGAATGCAGTGAGTGGTACAGTGTTTTTAGTTTGACCTTGAATTTCAGTGCTCTGGACAAACACCAATGTGGTTGTCACAGGGAATTGCATTATGTAAAAATATAAATCTGTATAGTAGGCCTATACAGTATACAGTACAGTAGTAAAATCAAATGAATACCTAGAACACTTTCTTTTTACTTTAGCCTACCGGTAACACAAAATAAATCATGCTGCTGCATTGTACACATTGGTATATGATGCGAATAAAAGGTTATTTTAAACTGAAACTAAATGATTTTAGCATTTTTGTTTTACAAATTATTATTATTTTTAACTTGGCCTACTTAGTAGCATAGAGAATTAACACAAAATAGACCATGGTCCTATACAGATGCTGAGAATGAGCTGGAGGGGTTAGTGGCACATGTGTGTAGTCTATTGCTCCCAACACGTTGGGGAAACCAGAAATGTCACAGAAATTTGTTTTCAAGGCTTGTAAGTACAGTACACCCTGACTTTAGTGAAAATTAGGTACTTGGGTGTTTTGCTTCAAAAATACATTGAGCACAACTGGTAACGTACAAGAAAGCATGAACAGTGAAATGCCAGCAACAATTGCGACTGTTTAAACATGCTTTCAAAAGTTCTAAACAAATTGATGCAATTGTAAGTGTCGCAAATATCAGCAGCTTTAGTACATCTCATTATAATATTTGAGGACCCTCATTTGCACTATCTCTGCCCCCTTTTTGCAAATTTATGCAGGAACACCCATAATCACATATTCAACTATGGTTGAACCGCAAAGAAAAACTGCTGCTGCAAAGCATTCCCTAAAAAGTCGCTAAAAGCATTGCGCATGTTTAGTACATTTCACCCTAGATTAGCGACTCGTTTGCAACTGGTTTGCGACAGGCGCAACACTTTAGTACATCTACTCCTATGTTCTCATAATAGTAGGGATGTATATGTAATGTTACTATCCTCTGCCTTGTAAAAGAGCCTTATGTCTCAATGTGATTTACCCTGGTTAAATACAATTATTATCTAGCCTATTGCTATTAGAAGACAATCTTACTGTCAGATCTTTTCTAATGGCAAAATTTTCTGGTTTGATGTCACAGAGGTGAAGATGGTAGGAAAAGTCGTTTTCAAAGTGCTTGACCATGTCTAAAAAGCTGAGTGCAATTGTATGTATAGCCCCCCTTAACGCTTTGCTGTTGTGGCCTGTTACAGATGAACCAAAAAGTTCTTCCAGGGAAAACAGGTTCTGATTCCAAGCATGGCCAGCTATAAGGTACTCCACTGCATAAAAGTGTCCACAGGATCCCAGTACCTTGACAACATGCTTGCTCAGATCCTGTAATATTTTGAAAAAGGTATATTCTTCCTGTTGGAGAAGGGACCACATGGTGGCCAGTTCTGCTTTGGAGTATGGTTCAACTCTCCCTTGTAAATGTTTGGTCCATAATTTTGGCAGGGTTGTGTTGATCAGTTCCAACCCCAACAAGTTTTTAATCTCCAGAGCTGCATAAAACACAATATCCATTGTGGAAACATCCTGCATTTCCTGGTAATCCAGCATTCCAAAATTGTCATAGGAGGAGAAGTTTTCCAGTTTTGATTTGAGGATAATGGGAATACCAGCCCAGTCTGCCTGAATCACCTTTTTACCCTTTTCATAGTAAAGGCATCTTTGGTACACCACTTGCTTGCTGATGCACAGATCTTCACAAAGATCCCCAGTGAGGATTCCCTCTTTATATCCATCACACTGAAACAAAGAAAAACAGCAGTGAATATGGACATTGAAGCTTGGAAGGGTAGTATTTGTGGTATCAGGAGCTTGTCATTAAAATATGGAAAATAAATAAGCTTTGCAACACTAACACATTACACATTTTCTCATTTACACTTTGGTAACAGAACTGCTAAGAGCTATGTTGTTATCTTGTACCACAATCAACAATGCATATTCAATTATATTATTACCATAAATAGATAAATAATTATGTGTTTGAACTCCTAACTTCAGATGTATTTTATTTAGTTTTACACTTGAGAATAGGTGCAAGACAGTGAAAAACTGTCCAGTATCCACTCAACACAGGTCAATGATCCAGTACTGTATGTAATAAATATGTTCAGTTTCAGTTTGTGTGAGTAGGGCTCTATTCACAAAGCGTATGAGTCGTTTAAAGAATGTTTTTTATGAATACATTTTTATATTTATGAAACTGTTCTTTAATGTTTTGAATGAAACCATACATAGTCCAAAACAGTCAGAAATATCAAACTTGAATTTATTCATAAAAAACAGACATTGAAAAAACATTCTGAGTTAAAGCTTGTAAACAGAGTCCCCGAACTCTAACTGCTTGAATTGGACTTTGGTTCATCATCCCTGGTTTTATTTAACCTGGGCCAGGGAAGACAGTTCAAATCATTTAAATTATTTTTTTTGGGCCTGTTGTCAACGCCACTTGAAGTCTAGATTTAGTCTGCCTGTTCCACCACACTGGGGCAGTTTACATGTGTGTTCTAATTTTTCTCGAGACATTGTGCTCGAACCAAATAAAAAATGGCCGTGTACATTTCGGGTTTCCATTGGCTCAGTTTATTTTACTTGAAAAGGCCCTCTTTTCACCTGACGTCATGCAATTGAAGGGGAAAGGAGGAGGTCGAAATGCAAATTAGCCATGTGTAGCGTTCTGATGCTGTTTACGCAGACAGCTCGGGAAAATGTGGTTTCCATGCACAGAGAACAGGTACACGAGAGAATCTATCCTAGAACTCCATGGTTGTCAGGTGGCATCTTGTTTGAGTGAAATTGTTTAAAGCACAGTGTTAAGCGCATGTAGTAAAGCTGTGATTTGTAAATGCCTTGTGCCTAGTTGTTTAATAATATGTTTTACTGCTGTTGCCCAAATTGTTTTTCAAATGTCCATTGGTGGGGTGGCATATCGTTAGTAATGAATAATATTTCAACTAATTTATCACAGAACTTATTAATTAAAGAAAAAAGAAAATAATTAACCCGGAGGTATATAATGAAACTGTCCAACCCAGCTTTTGCAGATCACCATGGCTGAAAACCGTCGGAGACCTAGGAATATAGAGATCTGTGCTAGACACCTTCCACGTATGCTTCCAAGGCTGTCTGGATTGGGAGCAATGGACGTTTTCACGTGAAAATAGGCGTGGATTTCCCGTGTTTTACGTCATGCTCACAAGTAAATGAGATTTACCCTATCCCTCTCTGGCCGTTATTTTCAGCCACAAACCTGATCCTGTCGAGCTGTTCTTCCAAACGTGCATGCGCATCGCCACTTCAAATGTAAATAACCACACATGGAAACTCCCCCATTGAGTGCCAACAACTTAGAATCAAATGTTATGCCTTAACTGGTGATGAAGGCTTAGCATGCATCTTCCTTGTCTACATGTCTGTGCAGAACTGAATTGATTAAAATTCTGCCTCATGAATTCTGTGCTTGCAGTGTCCCTGGTTCAGACAGGTGCTTCTCTCTCGGGCCAGTACTCTGATTTGTTGACCTTACAAATTCCAAGGCACAGGTCAAAGAAAAGCAGAGATGTTGATCAGGGCAAAACCCCCTGCAGCTATAAGTCTTCACCACAGTAAAATAATAAGTATAATCAAGTATAAGCATGCGTGTGTAAAAGGTTAAACTTTATCTTTACAATTAAACACTTTCTGTGACTTAAACTGAAACTGTCCTTTTAGGTGCCGGTAATTTAGTATTATCTGATAGTCGTTAAACATACAGTTAATAAGGACACAATCACAATTTACTTTCAGCACTGCTATTCATGAGAACCATATTTATTCTGAGCGCTAATAAACTCAAAAGCGCATCCTCAAGGCAAAAGGCAAGTTCCCTTATCAGGGGAAAGCAATTATGCTACTCAGTCATCCAAAACTAAGCTATTCTAAGAATAATAATCAAACGAAAGAAAGTAGCAGCTATGTTCAACTTAATGTATTAAGTAGCTTTTGCTTGACAGTAACACAGTTTTAATCATTATTCAGAGAAGAGTAAAAGAGAACAATGATGTGGTTGACAATTAGCTCCACTACAGTATGTTCAGAATCTTTGTGATGAACCATCGGTAATTTAAAAAAAAAAAAGAAACCACATTGTTACTTTTAAGAATACAGAGAAAAGAAAGTTGTACATAGTGTATTTAACTTTGTTTTCCAAATTGCAATACTAAGTAAATACTGAGCATGATTACCTCAAACATATATATATATATATATATATATATATATATATATATATATATATATATATATATAGTATATATATATATATATATATATGTGTGTGTGTATATATATATATATATATATATATATATATATATATATATATACACACAGTATATATTGCCTGACAACTTTGATAAATTATACATATAAATACAAGGAACATATTGTGACATTTCAGTGAGATGGATAAGGAGTAGTACTAACATGTCTACCTGAGAGTTTTATACACAAAACACTGGGATAGGATAGGGTACAGTACAGGGATTGTGACTAGTATGAGTAATGCTACCAGATGCTATTCTGTCCTGCTGACACTGTAGTGAAGTGCATTTTTCAATCTACTCCACCCCGGGGCCTTGTTCCAATTACTACCATTGTGAGTGTCCTATTCTATACCCATGCACTTTTTCTTGCACCTCCCTGCTTACTAAATGTGTACCATATGTTTAGGGTTCACAGCTGGACTTAATGCAGGAAGGTAAATAAAATAAAATTGCCGGTCTGAATCCAAATCTATAACAAAATAAGTAAGGATATAAGAATTTAAGACAATTTATGAACAAGAGGAGGTCCATCTAAGTTCACTTTGTTCCTAGTAGCTGATTGGTCTCAAAACATTGTCAAGTTGGTTCTTAAAGGACTCAGTGATTCAGTATCAACAACATGACTAAGTTACCCTCACAAGTTTAAATAAGTG
Source organism: Acipenser oxyrinchus oxyrinchus (assembly GCA_030684275.1). NCBI lineage: Eukaryota > Metazoa > Chordata > Actinopteri > Acipenseriformes > Acipenseridae > Acipenser > Acipenser oxyrinchus. Next base: position 53,918,607 of record CM060250.1, read on the forward strand.
TCTTCTACCCTGTCCTAAGTCTATTTCCATTTAATTTCCTTACTGTTGCCTCTGGTCCTGGTTTATGTGCTGAACTTCAGGAAATGGTTAGGGTTAATTTAAAATTATTATTTGTTGTAGGCTAAATATTCAGGTCCTTCAATCTATCTTCAATCTAGCTCTTTCCTTTAAGCACTGGGATTAGTCTGATTGCTCAAGGTCCATAATGTTATTTTGGTAATGTGGTGACCAGAACTGAACACAGTATTCTAACAACCTCACCTCCATTGATTTGTACTCTACACTTTTGGGCTTTAGTTTTCCTTTTTAATTGCTTTCCTACACTGTCTGGTTGCTGACTGCAATGGTAGGTCTAAATCCTTTTCGAATTTGTGCATTGCCGAAATTGCGTTGGCCCCTCAAGCCCAAGCTTTGTGTTGTATGCAACCTTTAGAAGCTTACTAACTATTCCCTAGATCATTGATGTAGATAAGAAACAACAGAGGTCCAAGCAAGTAACTACCTGCAAGACCTATCAATAAATGCAAGTTATTTTCCATGCTTGGCAGACTTGAAAATCTCTCTCTTATTTCAATCTCTTTAGAGCTCATTCCTGATTTACAGCCTCCACAGAAGGGTTGTAATACTCCCTTGTACTGCACATTTGCGATTGCACACATAAAGACATCACACTGGAAAGCACATCATGCTAAGCAAGCCAATTTGAAAGATTTCTTTAATAGATCAAACATGCTCATCAGATCAACTTATCATAAACCCAATAAGAGCAGGGCACTTCACTGCTTATCAGTTATTAGGTGTAGAAACCAAAATGAAAGGCCTTTATTTGTTGCTAGCTACAGTAGGTCTAAGTAAATTTATGTTTTTTTTAACTTGTCCAAACTACAATAACGCAAAGCTCAGTAGAATTTCCTGTATTAGATTACCATTCTAAAAAAAGTTTCTAAATGTTTTAGCCCTTGAAATACTAGGCTTTGGAGTCTGCCATCACGGTAAAATGAAAAGCTGAGAAAGTTTCAGCCTATGGAGACCTTACTGTGTAATTACACTAAAATACTTTAGAACAAAATGCAGTTACCTCCATTTGAATAATTGCATTAGTGCCATACTAAAAACACAATAAAGCAAGTGCTGTCTGTTAGTACTACATACTTAGACTAGTACTCCATATTGTAGCAGTATAGTATACTACTATACGGTAATAGGATTTATCCTAATGGGTTTAGCTGTTTATATAAAGATGAGCTTATTTAGGAAAACAAGTTAAGATTCAAGGGGCATAATTACAGCAAGGTTGGGGTACGCCAACCTCTTAATTTAGAGACAGGTTTTCATTTGATAACCAAATGTGTTTTTTTTTACATTTCCAAACACATATTAAAGTTTCACAACATAGTCATGCTTTCATTTAAGCCAAAATAATACGAGTATGAATTCACGGGGCGGAGCTAGGCCACCTGCTGTAATGTTTAGGACATAATGTTAGTAACAAATAGAATATATAAAGAGAGGCTTTGTCCTTCGAAGGTCCAACGCAAATAAAGGGGGGTTCCGTCATTGAGGAGACCCGACAAACAGGATGGGGGTCACCGTCTCTGAGATGACCCGACATATGAAGAAGCTCACGAACCAGAAAGAAAACACAAGATTAGTAAGATTAGCACATAAAAGCGGTTACAGCTCTTCAATGGCCCAACATTTGCAGCAGGGGGATTCCGTTGCTGAGGAGACCCGACAAACAGGAGAGGGGTCATCGTCTTTGAGGAGACCCGACAAACAAGAGGGGTTCCACCGCTTGGGAACCTCACATAAATAGAGGCATTAGTACCTGAAAGAGAAGACAAGGAATAATGCATGCTAAAGGAGGGGTTTGGCCGGGGGTCCCCTCTGACTCACGGAGAACCCTCCTCTTTGAGGTAAATGAAGCGATGCTTAACAAAGGGTTGGAGAAAGTGGAATCACTAACCCCCCACAGGAGACCGATGTAAAAGAGGTTGAGATTCTAGAGGAGGAGGAGAAGGGAGGGGGAGGAAACGAAAAAATGCAGGCCAACTAATTGTAGGTGGCTAAGCATTAAATAGAGTAGATTTAATTGATGGAAGAAAATGATAGGGCGCACGGGGCCTCAGCCTCCCCCAACCACTCAAATAGGTTAACATTATAATAGAACACAAGATCATTACAACAAATGTAAAAGAAACAGTAAAGGTGAGGAGAGGAAGTAATGGAACTTACATTCACATCATTCATTTCACCTACATCCATTTTGTGTACCCCACAGTCGATGTGGGGTGGGGGTTGTAGTCTGAGACCCACAGAATTTCTGTTACTTGGGTAACCCACAATTCGTCACTATAAATTCTCAAACTCAAGGTGTCCATTTTGAAGCAGATTACAGTTTTTGTAATATAAATTCAGTAAAACTTTTAGACAGAGGTGACGGGTACCCAGTACACTATATTGCTACAGTACAATAAATCAAGGAAAAGCCCTTTAAAAAATAAATAGAATCACATATGTTTCCTAGGCCTAGTGATGATCTATGTCAAAATACTGTGAACTGTGTGGGAGATTAAAGATTTGGGGTTCTTTTTCTGAGATTTTTTTTGGCCTGTTTTAATTCCTGCCATTAATGTCCTAAAGTAATTTGTTTTATAACAGGAACCATTTAGGCAGGTCTGATTGATTGGGTGGGGGGAGGGCGGTGGTTCAGTCATTCGACAGTTCCAAACATATTTCTAGCCAGGTTACATCATGTCTGAAAAAGAGGGTAAGAAAGCCAATTTAATTTTGAAATGTGATGCAACGATGTGTTCTGTAACCACAAGAAGAACATTTTAGCCAACCTATGAGTTTAGAAAATGACTTTTCCTTACTGCCATAGAGGTGGAACCACCATAGACCAGGAAGAGAATCATTATTTCTCTGTCTGTGGTGGGGTCAGGCAGAGGCGTAGCTAAGGGGGTGGTTTTAGGGGTTTGAACCAATCATTCACCAGCACCACCCCCCCACCCCACCCCAAATAAAATCTACATCCACCCCCGAAACAAAATCCTGGCTACTCCACTGGGGGTCAGGGTCTTTTTAGATGTGAATCTTCCAAGTTACAACCTTAAATATAAAATGTAAACCTTAAAGTAAAATGCTTGGGCCAACCTTGATTGGGTTTACAGCATGGAATTTTCTGGGTTTAAGGGTTGTGAGAATTTCACTGATTGTCTGGCAGTGTGGAGTCTTGTCAATATTTTACACAAGTATTTATTTCTAATTGGATTTTAATTCAAATGCTAATTCTGGCACAGTAAACTTATTGTTGTTGTTGTTTTGTTATGTAGCCTTGTAAACAATGGCAGAGTTATTGCGACTGTTAGTTTGAATCCAGCACAGCATGATCTATAAAATTGGTATAAACAACACTGTATTTTTGTACTTTCATAAAAAGACACAGCTGACAGATGGTACTTTATAAATAGTCAATCTACTCCATTGCAGACATGTATCAGGAAGCACAATACCACAAAGCAGCTTCCTGTGTCTTATTTTTAAATATAGTAGTCCACCCAAATGAACCACATTTTGCAAACTGGCATTAAAACCTGCAGACCCATGACAGTCATTGTACAACCCGCAAAATAAAACGTATATGTAAATAAATTTAAATAATTAAGGTCAGATTAATCATTGTCCAACGAGGAATGGGGATTTCTATTTCAAAACAATCTCACTTCAAAACTTTTACAAGACCTCTAGAAACCTGCAGTTCCCCACAGACAATTTTTCACTGAAATATTATTCCTTGGTTTCTGTCTTTTATAAATACAGTATGTCAATAGTTTTGCTTTCTTTGTGATCTATATTATCAGAAACATGTTGAAAGCTAGCTGTCGTGATAGACAGAAATGTCCTCTCCCCTTAAAACCAGCTTGCTTCTTCTGTGTGAGCTGGATAGGCAATATCGTACTACTTGCTGCAGTAGGAGGTTATTCATGACATATTAAAGCTCATTTAACTTATGAATTTAATGAAATTTAAAATGCCTGATAACTTTTTACGTTTCATGAATATGTTTCTCTGTGTGAAATAAATTGTGGTGCCTACATTACCAATAACTAATTGTATTTAGTTCAAATGGTGCACCCAGGAATCGATCCAGATATCCTCCCTAGGGTACAGTGACCAATGCTGAATTAAATGTAATACAATACTCATAACACAGTATAGAGCAATGGTTGGTTTGGGGTATATTATTAGGCAGAAATAAAAGTAAGGGGTCTAGGGTGGTGCCCTAAACCCCACAACCATAATCTATGGGAACCTATATTGGCTCATCGCTGTACAAAACAATTTTGTGGAATACTGTAATGCAAATATTCACTTACACAAGCAATCAGTGCTGGGACTATTCATCAGTTTTAATCTCAAATATTAATATGGTATAAATCTTACTCTTGTACTGTTAAAACACAATAAACCAGGGTACAGTAACAAAGATTTTGATCCCCCTTTCCCTCAATGCAGAAATTAAACAATCCGTCCGTGTCAAACTAAGTAAGGAACAAGTTCTTTAAATGTTCTATTACAAAGGAATAGGGAGAATAATCCATTTTGAGGTTTAAAGAACGCAGCCTGTCTGCTTTGAAGTTCACCGTCCTTAGAAAAGCATGCCACATGACAAACTGTTCAAGAATACTCTGTGATACGCGCAGCATGCATATTTATTTAGTACAAGGAGATATAAATTATATAAGCAATTGTGGCTTTGAAGGTCAGCCTAATTGGTGTTTTTCACCTCAGATTGTACACTGATTGATTTGAGATGGAAACCCAGTCCTAGTGATGCACATTGGAAGAGCTGCTGAAGGGTCCTGCTGCCGGTTTAACTCTCAGCAGAGTAAAAATGAGACAAAAGTGCCATTCAACCATTTCTCCTGATTAGAGCTTCTTACATTATCAAACTGTAACATCATATTCATGCCTCAATATGAGTTGCAAATACATTTTATGTAACCTACTTATATTTGCAGTTATTCTTAGGATAGAACTTTGCATTTAGATACATTTTTTTCCTCTGATTTCTAAACAATGTTAAATCAAGTTGGATTGTTGTTACTAGCATATCCTACAACAGTGCATACCTATTTGAAGTATTTTAAAATAATAATAATCCTACCACTCTTGCCAGAATCCTTTTACTTTTCTCATCGGTGCAGTGGTCAGAGAAGATTGTCCTGTGAACAAACATCAGTGCACTCATGAAAATCCAAAAGCCAAACCAGAAGAGCGCGAACAAGAGGGTGTTTTTTCTCAAAATCTTCACCCCCAGCCTCCTGAAAACACAACTCCTCCACGTTATCATTGCCTGTCTCTAGAACTTACACCATAATGTATAACAAAATACAAGCCTGTTCCAAATGAAGTTTAAGGGAAGTCATTTTGTAAATGTGCCATTCTTCTGTAGTAATCAGTTAATGTTCCTGTCTTTGCTTTGTGGAATACTGAATGCGAGTTCACTCATTGTCTTCTTTGCATGCTGTGTGATTCTTGTTGTCTTTAGCTAACCCTGGTCCTAAGTCCCTAAAGCAGCCTCTTTGCTAGAGAGCTCTACTCACTCTCTAGAGCCTTGACAAACACTGTCTTTAAAAAGGCTGAATGGGAGCCACAAAGTTCCGCCTTCTTTTTCAAACTGTCTCCTATGTCAACCAGCCCCTTTGGTTTCCAAGCAGCAGATCCAGCTCTCACTCATACAAGAATCTTTTTTTTTTTTTTTTTTTTTGCAGAGTTTGAATGTGTGTAATTCTCTTAGGTTATGCTGTCACACTATCTTTATTTTCCTATTTGTGAAATGATGTCGTTTGAATGTAATGAGAAGTGATCAGATGTATAAAAATAGGGGCAATCAAAACTAGTAAGCCAATTAAGACTGAATTCAAACTTGATGTTCGTTAGTCTGCTGATAAAGAAGCCAATAACAGCTGAAAAGTTGAATACCAAACTTTCTTTTTATTTATCACAATAGAGTTTAAGAAAAAAAAAAACAGCCTTTATTAAAAAAAAGGGATTTAAACCTGTAACACTTCAATTTGTGTTATTATTTGATACTGAAATTTAGTTAGGGAAATATAATCAGATGATCAATTACCAAATATCCATATTATTCCAAAACTTAATTATACTGTGTGGCAACATTCAAATTGAACATTTAAATTTGGTAAAACAATGTGGGCAAAAACATCTGGTCTTCAGATATCAGAATCTGAGTAGATATGTCAGTGTGTCACTCTATGTCACAAATATTTTTAAGCTGTGGTGTTCTACTGTTTCCAAAATTTACAGACAGTAGTTCCCCTCCTATAAAATTTCAACAAACTCAGCTGTTGAAAAGTGCTGCTGAAGTCTGGTTTGAATAATTCTAAATGTCAACATCATTGCTAATGGTTTCCAAAAGGCAATGTTTTGTAGACAGCTCACACCCTCACAAGCTAAGGTGTCTTCTTCCTTGTTATCTTCAGTGACTCCATTAACATAATCCCTGCTGCTTTGCTTTAATTATCCATCTGTCAGTCTTGTACTGAATAGAAATTGCTGGATACCAAGTTTCTTTGTATCAGCTGGGGGTCTGTTGCTTGTGCGGTGCAGTAACTACTGTTTGCTTTAGTCTTCTGAGGGTTCTGAGAAGAATTCTTCATGTTAAAGCAATGGTATCATAATTATATTTTCAGCCTTTTGATTAAGTAAACACCTTTCAAAATGAGAAGTTTCAGTTTCAATTTCAATGAGACTTTTATTTCTATTTTTGTAACATTAAAGGGAGTTTTTCACTTTTCATGTCTTTCAAATGATTGAACAGTACCCCTATGTGGAATTTGTTGGTGGTGCAGATATAAACTGAAACAGTCCTGTTGAACTAAAATATGCTTATGGGGCTGATGTAAGCATATGTGCAAACTGATTTGTGGTTGCCAAACACTCATATTGAGGCTGAAATGGATGTTTGTAATTCGCAAACCGTGTTTAGCTGCCGTAAAGTGTGACTTTAGCGGCCACTAAAAATGAGCCGCTATCAAATTAGCACTTTGCCATCATTAATCAATTTAAATGATATTGAAATGTATTAAAAAGAAGAAAAGAGCATGGAATTGGGTGGGGATCTGGAATACTAAGCAGGCACAAACATTATATGCTTTTGCACTTGGGCAATTGCTGACCCTCAAAAAACTTTGCACCTCCTCTTACAAGGTGCAAACCGTTGTGGACGCGAGTAATTACAAGCTTACAAGTGGTACGCTTCCTGATGCGGCAACGCTTGGCTCTTGTTGAGGACAGGCAGGAAAACCTTCGGAGGAGAAGAGCAAGATGGAGAAGACCTCTCATATTCAAACCCAGGGTCACTTTGTTTGGGATGCCGGAGGATACAGTGGAAACGCGTTATTGTTTCACTCTGCAGGTCATCCTACACCTAATAGCTGAATTTTACCTTTTCATCACCTGGTTGACTGTCCTCCTGGTAACACCGACAGCATTGACTTTCTCCACTATAGAGGACCTCTTTGGTAGCATAACTGATGTTGGCTGAGGCTTTTCCAAATAACTGACCTCAGAATAACTGACCTCAGCCGTATGGACTCTCAGGTCCTCCTCAGAAAACTTTTATTTTATTTTCCGTACACCAAGAGGACTTTACTGCCCTTCTCTAACATATTTTTTTGTTTGGTTTGATATTTGTGCTCCACAAATCTCATACAGCATCTACTGCTCTCTAACTCACCTCACCTCTGGCCCGATGCACAGGCGGCGCTCATTGCAGCTCATTATTTGTGCGTGTTGAGTCATTTGCTTTGCTCTTAAGCTTACACAGGCTGCAGTGCTAAATAATTGCATGGCCGCTAGGCAATTTAGATTTTGCAGCCACAATTGTTTGCATTGTGCCTATCTTTACATTAACCACTTAATTGCAGTGTCAAGTTTTTTTATATTCTGTTTTAGCGTTCCTGTCATCCCATGGACAAACTATCTGAGAGTAATATATATATATATATATATATATATATATATATATATATATATATATATATATATATATATATATATATATACAGTATAAAACTAGCATAGACAACATAGTTGCAGGAATGAAGCCTTAAACCTTTGTTTTGAATAGTTTCTTGCTAGTTGTTTACTGTTAATTTTTGACACCTCTCTGAAAAATTGCTTTGCCCTCAAACTTACTTCAAAACATTACTGTTCTTTCTGATTAGTTTCACTAAGCTTCCATTTCTGACTAGGAAAGTCACATAAAATGTAAAGCAATTAAAATGTTATCCCAATAAAGTACTATTTCAATTTGCATGAAATTGTCATTATGTTACACAAGGTCAGAATTGATATTAAGGGGACTATTCTAAAAGCATCCAAGTCTAATTTCCAGTCTAAAAGCATTTACAGTCTAATTTACTATCATAATAGTAAATTAAAACTATTAACCAGTGTGTGTTACCCTTTCACAATAGACTAAAATGGTTTGAGAACAAGCCCTTAAATCAATGGACCGGATTAAAGGTTATGCTTATCTACCAACACTGAGGAATAGGTTTTTATAGCTTTTGGATTCCTAGAAGACTCCTTATGACTGGTAAAAAAAAAAAATTCTTTGGATCAATTTCAGCAAAGTCATGTGTTATGAGTTAAGTGAAATGCTGCTTACTGTGTTCTTTTAAAGCACATTAAGGAGCAAGTGAAATGGAACTTTACACTGTTTGGATGTGCCACTTTTTTGCTGTGAGGGGTGAGGCTAAAGTTCCCTCTTACCTGTCTCTCAAGAACTATCACCTCCAACTTTACAATCACCTCTTTGGCAGCCTGGGTGTTGAAATACAGCATCCCATAATTTGTCACCTCAATTGGGACCAGCTTTGACCAGAAACATCCTGGTCCATATTGTATATGTTTTGTCATTCAATCGATGCATTCTTTTCATAAGAACATGGCATGAATAATACAATTCACTGGAGTTAAAATAGCAGCTACAGCAAGTACAATTTAGCATTCAGCTTGGTTGAGAATTACACAGCTTTTAATGTCAGCACTGAATTTTCAATTGCTGGCTTGCCATGACCTTTGGTAATCTCTTATTCTTAAAGAGAGATAATTTACCATAGCAGCTTGTTATACTGTAGCTCTGTTTCTAAATACTGGACTGTCAATGCCATGCTTTCTTTAGATAGGGCGGGCTAATGCTTTTGTATAATTACAGCCAGTGGTATGGTAATTTCCTACTGTAGCACACAAATGTTGAGCTGCTGCTTTATTTTTGAATACCTCAAGACAAAAAAGTGTGTTTGTTACAGTGCACTGCTTATTCCAACAAATATATGTTTTAAACATTGGTGACCTGGCAGATGTTTATACCTACACGTCAGACAGGGGGATCCAGGCACCACAGACATTATACTGGAACAATAGTTATGTAGGTCTACTATGTGTTTAATTAAATAAAAATAAAAAAATAAAAAAATGAATATGGCATACTGATTAAGTACAAACGTGTATTCTGTAAAGATACTTGTTTCATGCTTCAATGGAGGAAGAAAATCATAAACAATGAAAATATTCATGGTGAAAAACAAAATCATTAAAGAATGACAATAAATTGATAACAAATTAAAGGTTAATAAAATAGTAAAGCTATGCCATCTATACAATGGGCTAAATTCACTAAGAACGTATTCGGTTGCAGATGGAAAATTAATCGGGTGTTGCAGAATTTTAATTAACTAACTTATTGTGTCACTATGTATAGCTTTAATATTTCTTGCTTTATTTGTAACATTGCATGCTTATGTGCAAACAGTGTAATGCTTAGTGAATATAGCCAATATTATGTATAATTAAATGATATCTACCTGGAAATTCACAAACAATGTAATCTGGTTGACATAAAAGATTCCCTTGCTAGGGGCTTGTATTTTGTACTGCACTCTACTTTACATTTCAGAGTTACCCTCCAGCACCACCTTCTGGCAGCCCTAGGCGATGCATTTTCTAAAACATTTGTCGATCACTTTACTTTACAGATCCCATGCTACAATGAAAAAATACAGCAACTGCTTGTATTGTATCTATAAAAACAATAGCACTCTAATAAAAATATGCAAACCACAGTGTAACAATGTGCAGTGTATAGTCTGTCTTAAATAACCCTTATCACATGAAACGTGTAGTGGAGTTTGTTTGGCTTTTGTATGTTTTTAATTGAACTTTACCGGTTTTTTTATATATATTTATGTGCTTCAGTTCGCAAGTTATTCCTTTTTTTTCTTCAAGATCTGAATACCAAAAATGTATTTTATTTTATTTTTTTTAAAAAGAAAACAGCAGGCAGCTCCTGTAACAGTTTGATGTGTGTTTTCCCCCGCAATAACGCCTAGATAGAGTCACATGTAGAAACCTTCCAGTTAGCATGCCCACGTAATTTGTAGTCTCACAGTAGGTTGGACCTCAAATGAGCTGGATTTTAGAACGTCATTACGTCAGACTATTGTTGGACGAACGTGATGACGCAGAGTGACATTCAGAATGTGCTGCTAGTGCTGCTTTTAACTCTATAACAAAATCGTTTTTAATAAGTGCCTATTTTGTTAATAATTAAATTAGATGTGAACACCACTAAATCCCACGATGGCGCACCGTTACCTTATGCTGTCAAGGGGCTGTAGGGGTCTATTTAAGAGCTTGTTGTCCCATAATAACAGCAGAGCTAGTTCCATAATGCTGGTAAGTTATACAACCTCTGTTGACATACTGGAGCGTTGGTGTGTTTGCCGTTTATAATTATAAAAACGGGTTCAGGAACGTGATTTTAAGTTACCTTAGTTGTTTGCGTCCTCCTTTTTTTTTAAACAGGCGTTTGATTTGAAGTAAAAAGTAAACACGCGACACAGGCCTTTGACATTGTTAAACAGAGCAGCATCACAACTTGTTTCGTAAACGATTTTGCAGTTTAATATTTGGTCTACCATATAATTGTTTTGGTTAATTTGTTTCTGCGTTTATTTATTAGATTTTCAGAAATAAGATTATATATATATATATATATATATATATATATATATATGCTTCGGTCTATAAAGCTAAATACTTGTCGTTTGCAGTTGGTTACTGTACTAATAAGTGCCAGGTATTAATATAAATGTTACACGGGTACACAGGCAAGCATCAATGAACGAAAATCTCTGGATGAACATGCACCACGTGACCACCAGTTAATACTGCCAAAGGGCCCTTCCAATGTCCCAAAAGTGCAACATTTAGCTAACTTCAGATCCAGATTCAAACCCCTATTAGCATGGTAACTTATTTACTTGTTTTATTCCATTGTGCAGCTGTGGCCAAAGAGTATAAACCTACCCAAATTCAGTTTTGATTCCAGTTTGCCCACTTGAGGAAGTGAGGGGCATCAAAATTGGATAATTCAGTTGATTTCAATAATTAAGGAAGAATTGAAATGTATGTTTTATTTAAAGAAATGACCTCAACATTTCTGTGCTGGGGGGTTGAGTTATTTATGTATTTATTTAAATGTATATGTTGTTGGTTTTATTTTTATTTTAGATAGACCTTGTTTATTTTTTTGTTAACATACATCTGTGGTAAGCCAGCTACCATTTGTGTTGCCCTATTTGACATTAAATGACCCTTTTAGTGGTATTGATAACCCATTATATAACCTGTGTTTGAGGGGCTCCAAAAGGCATAGGCAAGCAAACAGGGACTGTTTAAATGTAATCTTTGCTATCTCCATATCATGAGGTATGATATATTGTTTGTGAAAAGTTAATATTTTCTAAATAACAAATGTTAAACTTCTCCTATAATTGTGTATTTTTCCAAGCTGTCTAAACAAGCAAACAGTCAAGTGGCAATGGACAGAAGTACTTTGGTGGCTAATGTGGTTGGTACATATAGAAGGCTCTGCTCACGGCCCCCCAAAGGTATGCTAAACTTTTTTATTGGTCTATATGAGAATGTCTCCGTGAAGGAAGATTAACAAATCAAAGATAAAAATAAAAATATTCCTTTCTTAAAATGTGCCATTGCCCTGCTTCAAAATAAGGCCCACTGTTCTAGGAAAAGTTTTCATATATTGATTTAGATGCAAAATCCGGTTGAGTTGTTTTGTATGTCATATATATATATATATATATATATATATATATATATATATAATTTTTTTTTTTACAGGATTTGAGAAGTATTTTCCTAACAGCAAAAATGGCAAAAACGCCAGTGAGTCAAAGGGAACTAATAGTGAAGCTAAAGGTGCAGTATGTGTTTGTTTGTTTTTCCTAAATATTTTCACTCAAAGCAACAGAAACTACTGGTCAGCAAGATGTTTGAGTTGTAAGCATAACCTTAACAGTTTAATTGCTATAGGCTATTTACTTAAAAACAGTGGTTTAAAAAAAAGGCAGTCCAATTTAGTTATATCAGTGTGCACCAACAGCCCAACACTGGCACAGTTTACTGTTTAGGTAATTTCTTCATTCTTGTTGTCTTTTTTCTCCCCAATTTGGAATGCCCAATTGTTATTTGTATCCCTGTTCACCACTGCAACCCCCTGGCGACTCTGGAAACGGAGGCTGGAACACGCGTCATTTTTCGCACTGCGGATCCACAGCGAGGCCACTAGACCTATAGTGCCGGAGGACAACACAGATCTGAATGGCTCCACTGCAGACCCACAGGCACCCTATTGGCCACGGGTCGCTGGTGCCTGGTGAACCGTGGATTGCTCTGCTGACCTAAGCCCTTCCTACCCGGGCGGTGCTCGGCCAATTGTGCGCCACCCCCTAGGAACCCCCGGTCACGGTCGGCAGTAACATAGCCTGGATTTGAACCTGCTTCTTGATGTGTTTTAAAAAATGTTTTATGTAAATAACTGAAGCCCCGGCAGCTTATAAGATTCTGCTTTCAGTGCTTATATTGCTCCATGCTGTGATAAGCACATTCAGCAGGCATCTACTGTATCAATTGACCTTATATCCTTAGAACAACAATGATAAATAATACAAACAATGAAAGAAAGCCAAGTGAGGTGTGAATACATAAAAAAAAAAAATCTTCACAAAACATATAACTGCCTAAAATTAAGGATTGCTATGTGGTTGTATGTAGTGGAGGGAAGAAGTCTGAACTTTAAAGGGCTAAACAAATAGAAAGAAGTGTGATTCAGTTAGTGACATCAACTGTTATTGCTCATGAATGTAACTGTACCTACCTCTGTGTTTCTTTTAGAGGCCAAGCCTGAAAATGACCAGCGTTCCTCTGGTAATAGTGGTGGAGGTGGTGGTGGGGGGGGCAAGAGAGGAAGCAGGAAGGACAAATCCACATGGTGGGCCAGGTTGCAGAAGGCAAGTAAAGCAAATGGAACGTATCCTGCACAATGTGAAACTGGTTTGTAGTGTTTCTGAAATTCAGGCCAGTTTTACGATGGTTTCCAATGCAGCAACTGTGTTGAGGGACAAGCCAGTTGCACAGCTACCTGTAATCCTCACCCATGTGAAGTCTCTTTAGATTCTTCTACTTTCCAATGATTGTTGATGAATAGTTGCCCACAACTCTCGCACAGCTTATATTGGTCTAGTGAGTCACATGTCGTGTCACGTCACATGATAACGTGCATTAGCATACATTGCAGCCTATGGGATTTTCCAATTTACTTGCACATTTTCAATTTCTTTTGCTCAGTGTAAAAGCAGACTTTCAATAACTGAGTTAGACTTTCTGTTTAACCAGTAGTACTAAACTGAGGGCTGTGGTGAATTTTGAAAAGGTTTGATGCTTTCACCTGGGTTATTGGTTTTGTAGCAGCCTTGGTTATATACAGTTTAGTTATAGAATTTAACTAATTAGAATTAAGGTTATGGGCTAAATTCTCAAAGCTATTTACTCAAATTTAGCACAGTTTTTTCAGCATTGAGAAACACACCAATAAAGTTACCAAACCAGAAATAAAAACTAAGACTTTTTTAATTCAGAGACTTGAATGAAGTACAGTATTACTTTGAATTACAACGCCCTTGAATAAGCGCCCCATTCAGCTATCAGATTTGTAATAGACACCACCCTCGAATAAATGCTGCTCTCAGTAATGAAACATGTACATTTTTTTCCCCTTTCTGATCTGCAAGCTCAGAAGCTTTCAGTTTAAAAGTAAAGTTGTAGGACTCCTGATCAAGTTGTATCCACAGAAATAAACTACAATATACTTCTCCCTCAAATACCGCAATAAAAAAAATTGCACCTTTCGAAAACCATAGTAGTTCTAAGTACTGCTGCCCTGTCATTTTAGACTTTTTTTTTTTTTTATACATTTAAAAAACAAATGTGCTAATGACAATTTGGGGTAAATAGGTTTGATAATCTAGCCCTATGTGTTTTAGAAACGTCTGATGAATCAGTTGTGAATGATTCATAAAATATTTTTGCTTGGAAAAGCATAATTTTTAAAGTATTGATGGGGATATGTATAGCTCTAAACACTGCTTTCTTAATCTGCCTTTTTTATTTTAAACTTTTCCATGTTTTAAACACTGTTTTCTTTTATAGGGAGACATTCCTTGGGATGACAAGGAGTTTCGTTTGTACTTCATGGGAAGTGTAGCGTTCTGGGCTGCAGTCTCATACTACTTCTTTTGGAACTCGGGGAGAGAAGTTACATGGAAGGACTTTTTGAATAATTATCTCTCCAAGGGATTTGTAAGTAATTTCACCCTTACATTCTTTATATACATTTTGTTTATTGGCATTAAATCTGCATCTTCAATTTAAACAGTATGTATGTTTTTTTGTTTTTTTTAATATAATTTGTGGACTGTACCCACCTACAACCTGAACCATGCATAGTATCATAGTTCTGATATCAAAGTCGTCAATTATCAATGTCCCTGTTAGTCACTCGCACTCCCACACATAGAACAAGCTCCGAGGAAATGTTTATTAGATTCTACTTTACATGTTTTTCAAATTTGTCTTACTTTTCTCTGAGTTCAGTCTTACTGGCTTGATTTGGACAAACGTTAGTTAGGTCTGCATGGGTTCTTAGGGGTTCATCCAGCTTTTGTTAGAACTAATCCCTAATTGAATTAAATCCTGGTCATGGCAAACATCTCTGGTATTGGACAGGAGTCTGCACAGTTGGTAACAGAATGTTTTTAAACAATGTGTTACAAATGCATTTTTTATTTCTTACAGGTAGACCGATTAGAAGTGGTAAACAAGCGATATGTGAGAGTGATATTTACACCTGGAAAATTGCCTGTCGATGGGGTAAGTTTTGTAAAATATTTGAAATGTATATATGATTAAGTTTGAACTTTCTTCTATCTTATTTGCATAGGGGACTCGGTGGGAAGTTGTGCTGACTGAGGTGCTGTATTTTTACAGTATTAGGACACCTTGCTTTTCCCTTGCAGAAACATTGGAACCTAGGAAATAAATGGTAGAAATAACTTTACAGTCTGACCAGAGTTTAGATTTGACCCCTTTCCCTTTTAAAGAGCAACTTGGTACTGGTCTGAAATATCAGTTATCCTAACCAATGTATTCTTCTTGTTTTGAATCACTGTATTATTTTCATCACACCTTTTTGACTTTTGAAAACAGGTGTGTTCCTCAGTGATAATACCAGATTGTAACCATTAACCTGTCCTCCTGCCACCCCCTAGTGGATGTAAGAAATAGATCCGTATACATAGTACTACTGGGAGAACAGCTTCAGAAAGATGTTTATAAATGATTTGCAAAACTTTTGAGTTCCTTTTATTTTTGTAGTACTAAATGTAGCTTCTTTTATGCAAAACTGCAAACAGGACAGGCATCTTTCAATCGGGTGGTGCAGAGGTTAATAACAGTGCTCTGACCAGTTAGACCCCTTTGACCCTGCTGTTTGAAAAGTTTGCCAAAGAAGCTCACTGATCAGAGGTTGCTTTTGTTAGGAAAGGGTGTTATTTTTTCTCTCACTCAACTGCATACAGTTTTGGGTTTATTCAATCCTCTTTAAAACCACCTCCCTGGGCAGCTTATCATTGTGTAAATGAACATTTATTTCTAGTTCCCATATTTTAATCAAGTACAACATTATAAATCAGGTCTTGATGCAGCACTCCGCTCTCACCGGGGGAGTTGAAGGTAGATAAGATTTTGACTTAAAAGAGACACTAATAATTGAAGTGCTTTTAAAATGTTTATAGACCAGCTGGTGATCAGAGTGTCTTCCATGCATAACATGAGAATGTATTGTTCTGTCCCTGTCTATAGCAATACGTCTGGTTCAACATTGGCAGTGTGGACACTTTTGAACGAAACCTGGAAACTGCACAGCTGGAGCTGGGAATTGAGGGGGAGAATAAACTACCTGTAGTCTACGCTACTGAGAGCGACGGGTAAGGCTTCCACTTACACCCACTCTAAATGCAATCTTTGAGTAAATCCTTCTATTCAATTTATAGGGTTGTGACAGGTAAGTGATAAGTTCCAGTCTCCAAACAATGAAATAAAATAATATAAAACATTTATTTAAACAAAAAAGAAAAAGAAATCAAGTTCAAAATGTAAATGCTTTCAGAATTTAAAGCTTTGTACATAATCCTTTCCACCTCACTGCTGGCAAACATGGCATTGCCAGAAAAAAAAGGAATGAATTCCCAGTGTTTTGGTCTGTCACTAGATGGTGCTGTTACATAATTGATATTGGGGAAAATCAGTTGCCTAGTTACAAAGCATATCCTTTTTATGTCTACATGTTCAACTCCTTCCTGATAAGGAAAGTTCCTTGTAACCTTGGAGCAGTTTCAAATGTTACATGAATGAAGCTTCCAATTTGCCTTTTCCATCCCCCCCCCCCAAAAAAAAAAACCCTTAACATTTGTGAATTTCACTTTGTAAAGGAAGATGCGTTCCATGCTTATTAAGGTTCATGCTGGCAGTTGTAAGCTTGAACTATTTAGCTAAAAATGTGGTGTCCCAGTATATCTGAAATGAAGTTCGGCTTGTTAAATCCATATAAGGTAGCACAGTCTTACACTGCCACTGACAAGAAACATAAACCTATTCTGAAGAGGTAAGCATTCCCTCAATGCAGTAAAATAACATAGGCCCGTAAAGCTACACAGCATTTTTATTCTCAAGACCGTGTTTGAGAATCCTGGAGTTTGCTCTAGTTGGCTTGATTGTACAGAGTTGTATTGCAATAGCTGAATTGTATTATATTTTCCCTTTACTTCTGGAAACTTAATTACACCTTCAATGTCCCTTAATGCTATGATTAAGTTGTAAATATCTAAACATTTTAAGCTTTAAACAAAAATAGTATTTCAATAATTGTTTAACCACAAATGTCATGTTTTTATGAGGCTCTTTATTGTCACATTTCACAGGTTTCATAATTTATAGTATCTTGATGCTTTGTAAACCAATGCATCAAGATACTTTATGTGAAAATCAATGTAAAGTCAGTGTAGATATACATCCTTAGCTATGATGCTTTGAAGCAAATTCAATAATGTTCATGGCTTGTTTTCTCTTTTTTTTGTGGTTTCCCTTATTTCATGGACCGTTAACAATGTATTGTAGTTTTCACTTTAATTTTTCAGCACAAAGTACATTTACATAAATACTGCCCTAGTAAGTATTTAAGTACTTCCAGTGTCATCTATTGAAAAATAAGTACAAATAGGCATAGGTAAACATATATTGGTATATTAGACTATTTTACTGTTCCTGCTGTTCTGTTTACAGGTCTGCAGGTTCACATTTTAAGGTGTGATCTTGTGGGAGTACTGTACTGAGAGCTCTTCTTGCGTTAATTCCCATGTTTCACTCTTTCCTTCAGCTCCTTCCTGTTCAGCATGTTGCCTACAGTGCTGATCATTGGCTTCCTCCTGTACACACTGCGGAGGGGTCCCACTGGGGGTGGGCGGTCCGGCCGGGGGATGGGAGGTCTTTTCAGCGTGGGGGAGACGACAGCCAAAGTCTTAAGGGATGAGATTGACATCAAGTTCAAGGATGTGGCCGGGTGTGAGGAGGCAAAGCTGGAGATAATGGAGTTTGTTAATTTCCTCAAAAACCCTAAACAGTACCAAGATCTGGGGGCGAAAATCCCTAAGGTATGCAGTTTTATCCACAAAGTATCCTCGGTATAGTTCAAATTCTGGTTCTGTTTCATGGAAATCTGATACCAGATCAGAGTTTGAATCATGATTATGCAAAGGCGGACTTGTTGAACTGCTAAATGTCTTTAGCCCATCTGCATTTTGCAGGTTACACAATTTTTTCCTGAAGGAACTGTACTGTAGAGCAGTGGTTCTCAAACTGTGGGGTGTGCCCCTCAATGGGGGTGCAGACTGTATCCTGTGGGGGTGTTAGAAGGTTCAGGATTTTTTTTTTTTTTTTTTAATTACAGCGCACATCTTAACCTATACTGTATAACGAGCGGATAATTTATTTTGGCTTTATTGGCAGTTTTGATTGAATCACCAATAATACTTCCACCAATCAGAGGGTTGCATACATTGCTTGTGGCATCCTGCCCTCTGGCAGACTGGTAAACAGAACCAGTTAAAGAAGCGCTGGACTACGGAAAGAATGTTTCAGATGTGAAAGTAGATGTGACAGTGGCAGTGATGAAGCCAATTTGCTTGAAAACAATGAAAGCAGACCTGACATTTCCATCAATGGATTAAAAAAATGTGGAATTGATGATGCGATCAGTAACCCAGAGGAACTGTAAACTGCTGTTGCTACTGTAGCAGGACTGTTCTTTTTTTTTCACCGTGCAGGTATTGCAAAGTCCATAAACAAAACAAAATGTTAAAATAAATTAGTTCTGCACTGTAGAAAACTGAGCTGATTTTGCCAGTGCTTGTTAGTCTATTAACCAGTTTGAAATTATTTCGAAGCAAATTAAAGCTTTTTCATTTCGGTTTTCACACGTGGCAATATGCCCTAACAATTACTACATACTGTGATCATTCCACTGTGTTATGTTGTGAACCATAGTTAAGTTTTAAAACTGAGAGATAGAAAATGCTTATCGTAAAAGTTTTTACTGGTACCTTAAAATTAAGGGCCATATAAGAACAATAAATGCTAAAACTGATTTTTATAAGGCCTTCTTTTTTGTTCTCCAAGTTGCTGCAGTGACATTGTAGGTGTTATAACGAGTTACTGTAAATGAGATACTGTTGTAGCAGACAGATTTTATGAAGTAAACATTTATTTGAATGTTTTTGGAATTTAAAAGTATAAATACAAAACTGTGGCATTTTTCTTTGTGAAGGTACTAAGTGAAAATCGGAAATTCAAAAACCATCAAAATACCCCAAGCTAGCAAATCCGCCAAATTTAATACCAGCCAAAATGTCCCGTTATACGGTATAGATTAACTTAAATCAGATATTTCTGCTGACACCTCCCAGCGTGTCAAAGTGTGTAGATGGCGCTGTTCATCTGACTGGTGATTTTTTAAGCTTGCATATTTTTGGATGAAGTCTGCTGCCATCTGGTAATGTGTGTTTATTGGATTACTACGTGGTGTGCATGTTTAGTAAGCGTTGGTCACAATCGATAAACTCTAATTTGCAGTGTTGTTTGCTCTTAGTATGATGGATAGGTGGCTGGTTCTTGCAAAAGAAAAAAAAAACACAACAGCAGTGACATACAGAGAATCCAGAGACATGTTGGATTTTTTTCTTTATTGGTATAAGTACATGTGTGGTAGGGCATCAAGTACCACAGGCAAGAGGAAGTGGGGCAAGGTCCAAAGCGTTTGAGCAATAATGACTCACATTATTGTACTGAAATGAGGAATTCAAATCCAATGGGCAGCTAGTTAGCATTCACAACAGAATTGAATTTAGCTGAAAGCTAGTTAGAGACAGCTGTGGGGCGGGGGCAGAGGCAGTGGTGGGGGGCACAATTAAATTATGGAACAGCAGAGAAATTAAGACATGATGGTGGTGGTTGAAGGCAGGTTGATAAGAAAAAACGTGTTTTAAATATGGTGAATTACTGTATCTCCT
Organism: Acipenser oxyrinchus oxyrinchus; assembly: GCA_030684275.1. NCBI lineage: Eukaryota > Metazoa > Chordata > Actinopteri > Acipenseriformes > Acipenseridae > Acipenser > Acipenser oxyrinchus. The sequence goes on from CM060250.1 coordinate 53,938,682, forward strand.
ATTGTATTTGATGGCTTCTCAAGTGACGCTCCCTCATAGCAGCACCTGCCTGGAGAGGAGGTACTGAGCAGCTGCAGGGTCTGTCACAGCTGCTTCCCATCAGCTGTTGCGTGTGGATCAGCAATGTGTTTGTGCCGTTTTGGCCATGAAATACAAAGTTCCCAGGTTTTTCTACATACGGGTAGCAGTGTAACAATTTATTGGCTATTATTGATTCATGATACTTTCTTTACATGATGTAGTGTCATAAGAGGTATGTATCATTTGTATCATGATACAAGATCAAAATAACAACATATAGTACTTCATTGTAGTTGACGAAATGGTTCCTGAATGAAGAATACATGTTTTATAGCTGGTATTAATACATACTCTTCTGATTTCATTTTAACAAAGTGGTCCGTCGTTAAATGATCATTTGATGTTGTTATGCATCATAAATATAGCCCATCGTGACCTGCATATCGTGATATGTAAATTTACACCCCTAATTAGAGCTTGTTGAGATTTTTTTTTTTTCCTGTTGACAAAGTGCCAGTTTTTAATTGTAGCAGAGTTATAATATGCAATTGTCCTAGACATGGCTAGGTTAGATGGCTCTGAGGCTTTGAAACGCAGCTGCTTTGTTAACCAATTGTCCTTTTAGGGTGCTATTCTGACTGGACCTCCAGGCACTGGGAAGACCCTTTTGGCTAAAGCTACTGCAGGAGAGGCCAATGTCCCCTTCATCACAGTCAACGGCTCTGAGTTCCTGGAGATGTTTGTTGGAGTTGGTCCAGCTCGGGTAATTTAGTTAATAAAAATACAGTCATTTAAAATGATGTAAAAAATGTTACCATTGATTTACCTTACTTTTGCTGTATTCATGTTTTGTAAAAGTAAATAAATAATGTGATTAGCGAATAAAATGCTAACCTTAGCTGTAGGTAAGCATGGCCCAGGGGATACTGATTTATGTAATACAGTTAATATGCAATGCTTTGTCTTGCAAGATTTTATTCCAAAACTTTGCTGCCAACTTATGAAAGCTTTTCAAAGCTGTAATCAATTACCCAGAATGTGCCTGCAGTTTAAAACATTAACAGATGTGTATTAAATTAACATTGCTACTATTTTACTATTTTGATTTTTTTTTTTTCCTCAGACAGTCATAATTCTTTACAAGCTTATTTTGGCTTTTAAAAACAGCAATGGATGATTAACGTCACCAATAAATGGCATACAATGGAGGAAACAGGGAATTTAAGTTTATGTACTATTCTGTTTTTTTGGTAAAACAGCAGTGAAATAGAAAACATTTCTCCCTTATTGTAACATACGCTTGCTGCACAGCCATTTCAAAACTGTGTGTGTGTTTATTATTACTGGTTCATTGTTGATAGAAAATCCTGTTCACTGTTCCAGGTGCGAGATTTATTTGTAATGGCCCGTAAGAATGCCCCCTGCATCCTCTTCATTGATGAAATTGATGCCGTGGGAAGGAAAAGAGGCAGAGGGAACTTCGGGGGACAGAGTGAACAGGAGAACACCCTGAACCAGCTGCTGGTGGAAATGGATGGTGAGAAAGGGTCCAAGTGTAGAGATCAAGCAGCCACTTTTGTTTTTTTCTTGTTTTTTAAGAGCAAAAGCCTAAAGAGCTCCCTTGTTACAAGCCAACCCTTTGTATACTGTAGCTGGTTTCATAATAATCTGTTATGAAATGTGCAGTGAGCTTAGTTCTTGTATTTAATCTAAGAAAATGTTTTATTTGATGTATACCAAGCCCCAGTAAATCTGTTATTGGTATCCGTTGGCTTTAATATTGACAACAGCAACAAACAATACAAGTTTCTCGTTTTACTTTCCAATTAAGATTACCCGAGGCACTGAGAATCAGAACCCGGGTTAGCAAGCATTATTGTCTGGTAGCTGACCAAGTCCAAATGGTATCAGCTCAAGCCTGTTGGTCTAGAGCAGCTGAACGTGTGAGGAATTGAAGGTTCAAGAGTAAAGTACATTTGTGGCTCTTTACAAGCAATCTTTCCATTTATTTTATTGTGTAAAAAATGTATTTGAAAGAATAAGAAAAGCAACATCTGGTTAGTTACACTAGCTTCATAGAAGGCAAGGTATGTTCATAGCACAACTTTATAAGAAGCGGTCTACAATGGATAAAAAAAAGGGCAACTGAGGCTCTTGGGTTATGGACAGAAAATGGCTGTATTATCACACTCCAAATAAAAGAATGCATGTTAAAAGCATATGTTCCTGAATTCGAAAGGGTTGCAATGGGTGACTGCATTTTTTCAGTAGCTTCCAACAGTGTAATTATTCCTTTTTATTTGAATTTCATTGTTGTTAGAGTAGTTCTACCATTCTTATTTTACCTGAGCGATATAATCGCTGGACTAAAAAAGAAAAACATTGGCTACTATTTAATCATTGTGCCATATTTTTGGATAGTTGTCTGGGATGATGGTCAGGTTTGATGACCAATATAAATACCCTGTTTGAATCAATGCAGGAGGTAAGTGGACCTTGTCAAAGAAACATTGGGACTACAGTATACCGAATCGGTATATGCTGCGATTAACCCAGTGTCATAAAGGCCTAAACCTCACATCGGACTACAGCCTCTACAGATTGAAACAGACTCCTGGCCTAAAGTTATCGCTTAAATAATACACCATTGGTGTAAAATAGTTCAGTTGAATTTAGATCTGATCTTTTATGATTTACAAACACTTTTACACATACATTCATAATTTGGACAAAACAGAGGATACAGTGCTGGAGTTCTGATGACCTCAAACTTTGCACTTTTCTCCTGACAGGATTTAACACAGCAACAAACGTAGTGGTCCTGGCGGGCACCAACAGACCTGACATTCTAGACCCAGCTCTAATGAGACCTGGCCGATTTGACAGACAGATCTACATCGGTAAGTGCTGTGTTTTTTTTAAAAAAATGTTATTACACTTTATTTTTTATTAAAACTGAAAAAAAAAGTGATACTGTGTTTCTTTCTCTTTCCCCAACAATAGGACCCCCTGATATAAAAGGGAGAGCATCTATTTTCAAAGTCCATCTACGGCCACTAAAACTGGAACTCAGTCTAGACAAGGAGGGTTTAGCAAGGAAAATGGCTGCGTTAACCCCAGGATTTTCAGGTCAGTTTGGGAAGCACAGACACACCCACGAGCACCTTGATTCAATTGTACTATCCAGCAGATTGGTAGGAATGAACTTCAGTAAAAGCCTTGTTCCTTAAAGGAAAAGGACCTGCCAGTATGGAGGTGGCAGTGGGAGTCAATAGAAGAACAGCAAAAAAAAGGAAAATTAGTGAATGAAAGTTTTGCTAGTTTACTGTGTGTACAGTGATTTATTTTGTGTGTGATCTAGTGTCCTGGAACAAAGTGATGGACAATCCTTCCAGTTTGTGGTGCATGGGGGTGGGACACGTGTCACTGTTTGACCTGATTCAGACACTCTTCAAATAATATGCAAATCACTTTAATGAGCAAGCCATTCGCAAGAGCAGTGATACCACAACATGGTATTCATTTTCTAGGAATGACACAAATAATAAAAGGGTTTTTAATAATCATGACATCCTATAAATGCAGTGGCAACCCAAATATTATCCATTGGTTTGGATATTTTTCAATTTAGTGAGTATCAGAGAGTATTGGGGGGGGGTATATGGATGCACCTGTCTAATGTATTTCAAACTAAGATTTCTATATTATTATTATTATTATTATTATTATTATTATTATTATTATTATTATTATTATTATTATTATTATTATTAATAGTTATTAATAGCCCTTATCCAGGGGGACTTAGTTGTAAACAAATACATTTCAAGAATCACAGTACAAGTATTAATACAATTAAGAGCAAGATAAAATACAGTGACTTCAGTTCTAGTAAGTACAAGTATATTACAATATACAAATCAGTATCAGAGCAGATAAGTGTCAGTGATAGTTACATCAGGATACAATTAAATGCAAAATACTACAGATTGAATAACACTAGTGGCAGATTACAGTACAGTACTCTGGAAAGTACAGGATTAAATGCAGTAAAATAGGGAGCAGATAAGTGCAAGTAAAGCACATTAAGGAAGAGTGATAGTGTCCAGAGGGAAAGGAGTTCTACAGGTGCTGTCTGAAAAGGTGAGTCTTGAGGAGGTGCCGGAAGGTGGTCAGGGACTGGGCAGTCCTGACATCTGTAGGAAAGTCATTCCACCATTTGCGGGGCGAGGGTGGAGAAGGAGCGGGCTCTGGAGGCAGGGGAGCGTAGAGGAGGTACAGACAGTCTTCTAGTGCAGGCGGATTTCCATTACATGAGAGTAGATGTTAAAACTTCATGCTGATTTGAACTTGGCTCTCGCCAAGATAAGCACCAACTAAGACGTAGCTTCACAGTAAACTAATGTGATCCATATGTGTCTCCATCCATTTGCGCTTCCTTCCATATGATGATGTAGATATCCTTCTGTCTGGTGTTGATGGCTGAAGTGTAATGCTGGCTCCAGGGATCAGCTTATTTTGCCTCCCTAGCGCATCAGCACACACAACGGCTGCGATGCTGGCTCCGAGGATCAACCATAGTGCGGTCTCCCAAGCGCATCAGCATGACAACCGTCTGGATTGAGCTAAGTAGGGTACATCTCTGGGGTCTTCAAGTGGGCACCTTCCATCCTCGGTGTTTCGTCGACTAGCCCACGACACCTCAAGAGGGCTCGACGGTGATTCTGGCGTCCCAGCATCACCCCCTCCGCCCCCACTCAACTCAGCCCAGCTTACTTACCTGTATATCAGCCTTTCTTTCTTTCTATTGTGCTTGAGATCCCCAGCCAGAATCTTTCCGTCTCAACCACAGCCAGTTGCTGCTCCTCTCTGCTGCTTCAGATAAGTTCTTCACTGTGCGACGCAACTCTTGGCCATTGAATCCGACATCTCTGAGAAACCGGGTTGTAGAGTGTGCCACAAATCCTCGACATCCCACTTCCACTGGGTAAACCCAGACTCTCCATCCTCGCTGTTCCGCTTCAGTGGCTAGTTGAGCATACCGCAGTTTCTTCCTCTCATACGCCTCATCTACAGCATCCTCCCATGGCACTGTTAACTCCACCAGGTGAACAAGGCGTGCTGATCCAGACCACAAGACAATATCTGGTCGAAGGTTTGTGGTGGCAATCTCAGGTGGAAAAATAAGCCGTTGACCAACATCCGCCAGCATTTTCCAGTCTCTAGCAGCTTCCAGTTGTCCTGGGCGAGGATTGGTTTTAACACCTTTTCTTGGTGGTTGCTCTCCTGGGGGAGGAATGTTGTCTTTGTGTGTAATGTTTTGATGGAACAGGTGGCAACTTATTGGTCATGTTACGCTTGTCTTCCAATGCTAAGGCCAAACATCGCAGCACCTGGTCATGGCGCCAAGTAAACCGTCCTTGGCTAAGAGCCACCTTACATCCTGTCAAAATGTGCCTTAATGTTGCAGGTGATGAACACAAAGGACATGAGGGATCCTCTCCTACCCAGAGGTTTAGGTTCTGTGGTGATGGGAGAACATCATATGTTGACCTTATAAGGAAACTGATCCTGCTCTGTTCCATTGACCATAGGTCTTGCCAGCCAATCTTAGTTGTTCCACACTCTCCCATCTCATCCATTCTCCTGCTTGCCCTGGGAAATGGCCTTTATACACCTCATCCTCTCCTCCTGCTTTTGCACCTCGTTGACTACAAGCTTCCTCCGTTGCTGGGGCTGCCTTGTGCCATGTAGGAGGAGCTGAACTGAGACCAAGACCCCTCTTCCATGCTGAACTTGCCCCATGATATCACCAATTCGAAGGGCAGCCTTTGCATCCTCCACAGCTTTCTTTGCCACCCACTTTCTTCCAGTTTTCAACACAGGTGCTGCCTCCCTTACGCATTTGTCGCGTGACTCTACTAATGTCATTTCCAGTCGGACCTTGGCGACTTAAACTCCTCGGTTAGAGCGGAGACAGGTAGCTGCAGTATTCCTTTACCATAAAGTCCCACTCTGCTGAGGCAGCGTGGAACTCCCAACCATTTCCTGATGTGTGAACTGATTAAAGCTTCCAGCTTCTCTACTGTTGTCAAAGAAACCTCGTACACAGTCAGTGGCCACAGCAGCCGTGGCAGTAGGCCAAACTGAAAGCACCAGAGTTTTAGTTTGCCTGGTAAAGCGCTGCTGTCTATGCTCTTCAACCCTTCCACAGCTTGTTGTCTAACTTCTCCCACACGAACTGTGTCCTTTAGATCCCCGTCGTACCATCTCCCAAGGCTCTTCACTGGCTTCTCAGACACTAGTGCAGGCGGAGAGGTTGAGTGGGGGTGTAGGGAGAGATGAGGGTATGGAGGTAGCTGGGTGCAGTCTGGTCAAGGCATCTGTAGGCGAGTACAAGAGTCTTGAACTGGATGCGAGCGGTGATCAGGAGCCAGTGGAGTGAGCGGAGTGGGAGAAGCGAGACAGAGAGAACACCAGGCGAGCAGCGGAGTTCTTGATGAGCTAGAGCGGATGGGTGGCGGACGCAGGGAGGCCAGCCAGGAAGGAGTTGCAGTAGTCTAGGCGGGAGAGTACCAAGGCCTGGACAAGGAGCTGGGTGACGTAGTTGGTGAGGAAGGGTCGGATTCTTCGTATGTTGCTCAGGAAGAATCGTCAAGTGCATGCCAGAGTGGAGATGTGCTGGGAATACGAGAGGCAGGGGTCCAGGGGACTCCGAGGTTCTTAGCTGAGGAGGAGGGAGAGATTTAGAGAGGTTGAGTTTGAGGTGATGCAAGTGCATCCAGGAGGAGATAGCAGACAGTCAGGTAGAGATACCCGGAGGGGAAGGTGGAGTCAGAGGGGGAGGAGAGGAAAATCTGAGCATCATCAGCATAGAAATGGTATGAGAAACCATAGGATGTGATAGGCGGGCCCAGGGAGCGAGTGTAGAGAGAGAACAGGAGAGGACCCAAGACTGACCCTTGGGGGACTCCTGTTGAGAGAGGGCAAGGTGTGGAGGTTGCTTCATGCCAGGTTACCTGGTTAGTGCGGTTGGAGAGGTAGGAGGAGAACCATGCCAGAGCAGTGCCAGATTCCTAGGTCAGCAAGAGAGGATAGTAGAATACAGTGACCGACAGTGTCAGAGGCAGCAGAGAGGTCGAGTAGAATTAGGACAGAGGAGAGAGAGGCAGCTCGGGCAGATTTTAGTGAGTTAGTGACAGACAGGAGGGTGGTTTCAGTGGAGTGAGCAGAGAGGAAGCCAGATTGGAGAGGGTCGAGCAGAGAGTGATTGGACAGGAAAGCAGAGAGCTGGCAGTGTACTGCCCGCTCGAGGGTTTTGGAGAGGAAGGGTAGGAGGGAGACAGGACGGTAGCTCTGGAGGGAGGTGGGGTCGAGGGTAGGTTTTTTGAGGAGGGGAGTGATAGAGGCTTGTTTGAAGGCAGAGGGAAGGAGATCAGAAAGGAGAGAGGTGTTGAGAAGGGAGGAGATGAAGGGAAGTAGAGCAGGAGCAGCAGCTTGAAAGAGGTGAGTGGGGAGGGGGTCCATAGCACACATGGTGGGTTTGTGGCCCTGGAGCAGGGAGGAGAGGTCAGAGTCTGAGAGGGGAGAGAAGGTGGAGGGGACAGAGGGAGTCAAGGGAGGAGAAGAGGGTGGAGGTAGCAGAGTCTACAGAGAGTTGGGAGAAGGAGTCGATAGGAGGGAGATGAGAGATAGGTGGAGGCAAGGACAGAGGGGGAGTGCGAGCGGAGGTTACAGCGAGAGGTGACAGTGGGGGTAGGAGGAGCAGGGAGAGATGGGAGAGACAGGAGAGGTCCAGGGCGGTGACAGAGAGGGTGGAGGGGCAGCAGGCCCTGGAGAAGGTGAGGTCCAATTGACGACCAGCTTTGTGGGTAGGAATCTACCACACTCCCTCCTCCTCAGCTAAGAACCTCGGAGTCACCCTGGACCCCTGCCTCTCTTACTCCTAGCACATCTCCACTCTGGCACGCACTTGCCGATTCTTCCTGAGCAACATACGAAGAATCTGACCTTTCCTCACCAACTACGCCACCCAGCTCCTGGTCCAGGCCTTGGTACTCTCCCGCCTAGACTACTGCAACTCCCTCCTGGCTGGCCTCCCTGCGTTCGCCACCCATCCACTCCAGCTCATCCAGAACTCCGCTGCTCGCCAGGTGTTCTCTCTGCCTCGCTTCTCCTACGCAACTCCACTGCTCCGCTCACTCCACTGGCTCCCGATCACCACTCGCATCCAGTTCAAGACTCTTGTACTAGCCTACAGATGCCTTGACCAGACTGCACCCAGCTACCTCCAGACCCTCATCTCTCCCTACACCCCCACTCGACCTCTCCGCTCCTCTTGCACTAGGAGACTGGCTCTACCTCCTTTACGCTCCCCTGCCTCCAGAGCCCGCTCCTTCTCCACCCTCGCCCCGCAGTGGTGGAATGACAGATGTCAGGACTGCCCAGTCCCTGACCACCTTCCGGCGCCTTCTCAAGACTCACCTCTTCAGACAGCACCTGTAGAACTCCTCTGTTTTTCCCCCTGGACACTTATCACTCTTCCTTAAATGCTCTTTACTTGCTTATCTGCCCCCTATTTTACTGCATTTAATCCTGTACTTTAGATTACTGTAATCTGTCAAGTGTTATTTAATCTGTAGTATTTTGTATTTAATTATATCCTGATGCAACTATCACTGACACTGTTATCTGCTCCATTATTGAATCGTATTTTGTCATACTTGTACTTGCTAGAACCAAAGTCATTGTATTTATCTTGCTCTTAATTGTATTATTACTTGTACTGTGATTCTTGAAATGTATTTGTTTACGACTGTAAGTCGTCCTGGATAAGGGCGTCTGCTAAGAAATAAATAATAATAATGGAGAGACAGAAGTTGAAGGAGTGAAGGAGAGGGAGGCGCACAATTAGCCTAACTGACTAATATAACAACTAGGTGGATAAAAGCTGAGTGGAAACTAATCAAATAGCAAATCAACCTCAATTTAACCACACTCACCTGGTACTAATCACACACTACATCACCTAATTGAAACACCACCTTAAGTATTATGAAATACTGATAAGTAGAGCTATGGTACACTTGTCAAGAATAATCTGATCATACAAGCGTCTGGCGATTCTGCCTCTACGCGATTAAGTCATATTAAGCAATTAATTTACAGCAAAGGCATTATTTACATGACCAATTTGCGACCTGTGCTGGTAGAATCTTGTTCCTCATCATTTTATTGCAGTGCAGTGAATGTCTGTTTCCACAGATCACTTTCATCAACTTGAATGCTGGTCCAGACTATTTGTATTTAACTTGCTTTCTATGTACTTGTTGGCTGTACTGTTAGCAATGAATTTTGTGTCTGTTAACTCATGTGGCTACTTTTCAACAGGTGCAGACATCGCTAACGTGTGTAATGAAGCTGCATTAATCGCTGCAAGACATCTCTCAGATGCCATCAACCAAAAGCACTTTGAGCAAGCTATTGAAAGAGTAATAGGAGGTAAGCCTAGTATTTAAAAAAATAAATAAATAAATAAATAAAAAAAATTCACAGGGGTAGGGTGGGGCCAGACAGCTGTGCTATTACACTATGAGTATGATTACACTATTCATATTTTCTTTTCAAATTGCTCTAGAACTTAATTTGGTATAGATTTGAGGGTCATGTTAAAAGTAAAATGCACTTTTTCTACAGCTGCTTTTAGGCGCCGTCCAAAACGAGCATTTACACGGCGTGCACTGGGAGAACTTGGCCAACAGGAATGGAATGCCATTTGACACAAAATATTTAAATAAAAATAGAATTTACACATCCCTTAGTGTTGGGACTAGTTGTCCATGGAAGTAATAAAATATAATTGACCTTAAAATGACTTGAGCTGCCTCTCTCAGTGGAAAGAATCCTAGGACAAATTGTCACATACGGTGTTCAAACTCTGCACCAGAAAGACAACCCTACTTTATAGCGATATATATATATATATATATATATATATATATATATATATATATATATATATATATATATATATATATATATATATATACAGTACTGTGCAAAAGTTTTAGGCAGATGTGAAAAATGCTGTAAAGTAAGAATGCTTTCAAAATAGACATGTTAATAGATTATATTTATCAATTAACTAAATGCAAAGTGAGTGAACAGAAGAAAATCTAAATCAAATCCATATTTGGTGTGACCACCCTTTGCCTTCAAAACAGCATCAATTCTTCTAGGTACACTTGCACAAAGTCAGGGATTTAGTAGGCATATAGTCAGGTGTATGATTAAACAATTATACCAAACAGGTGCTAATGATCATCAATTCAATATGTAGGTTGAAACACAATCATTAACTGAAACAAAACAGCTGTGTAGGAGGAATAAAACTGGGTGAGGAACAGCCAAACTCAGCTAACAAGGTGAGGTTGCTGAAGACAGTTTACTGTCAAAAGTCATACACCATGGCAAGACTGAGCACAGCAACAAGACACAAGGTAGTTATACTGCATCAGCAAGGTCTCTCCCAGGCAGAAATTTCAAGGCAGACAGGGGTTTCCAGATGTGCTGTCCAAGCTCTTTTGAAGAAGCACAAAGAAACAGGCAACGTTGAGGACCGTGAGACGAGTGGTCGGCCAAGGAAACTTACTGCAGCAGATGAAAGACACATCATGCTTACTTCCCTTCGCAATCGGAAGATGTCCAGCAGTGCCATCAGCTCAGAATTGGCAGAAAACAGTGGGACCCTGGTACACCCATCTTCTGTCCGGAGAAGTCTGGTCAGAAGTGGCCTTCATGGAAGACTTGCGGCCAAAAAGCCATACCTCCGACGTGGAAACAAGGCCAAGCGACTCAACTATGCATGAAAACACAGGAACTGGGGTGCAGAAAATGGCAGCAGGTGCTCTGGACTGATGAGTCAAAATTTGAAATATTTGGCTGTAGCAGAAGGCAGTTTGTTCGCCGAAGGGCTGGAGAGCGCATACCGAATGAGTGTCTGCAGGCAACAGTGAAGCATGGTGGAGGTTCCTTGCAAGTTTGAGGCTGCATTTCTGCAAATGGAGTTGGGGATTTGGTCAGAATTAATGGTCTCCTCAATGCTGAGAAGTACAGGCAGATACTTATCCATCATGCAATACCATCAGGGAGGCATCTGATTGGCCCCAAATTTATTCTGCAGCATGACAACGACCCCAAACATACAGCGAAAGTCATTAAGAACTATCTTCAGCGTAAAGAAGAACAAGGAGTCCTGGAAGTGATGGTATGGCCCCCACAGAGCCCTGATCTCAACATCATCGAGTCTGTCTGGGATTACATGAAGAGAGAGAAGCAACTGAGGCTGCCTAAATCCACAGAAGAACTGTGGTTAGTTCTCCAAGATGTTTGGGCCAACCTACCTGCCGAGTTCCTTCAAAAACTGTGTGCAAGTGTACCTAGAAGAATTGATGCTGTTTTGAAGGCAAAGGGTGGTCACACCAAATATGGATTTGATTTAGATTTTTCTTCTGTTCACTCACTTTGCATTTAGTTAATTGATAAATATAATCTATTAACATGTCTATTTTTGAAAGCATTCTTACTTTACAGCATTTTTTCACACCTGCCTAAAACTTTTGCACAGTACTGTATATATATATATATATATATATATATATATATATATATATATATATATATATATATATATATATATATATAATCTCAGTATTACTGGAGTGCTTATGTAATTATACACAGTAATAGCATACAGTAAACCAGTCAAAAGTTTCTGTTTTCAATTTCACTATGAGTAGATATATTATTTTGAAAATCTAGGACCAACTTCAGATGTTGTCATTTTAATGTATACGCTTTCTGTATTTGATTTTCAACTTCTCTTTAACTATACAAACAATTAAGAAATAATGAATTATCTTTTGAAATAGCAAAACTATTGTCTTTCTTTTAAATTAACATTTATTTAAAATACTAATTTATTTATTATGTTCATGTTGGTGCTGTTTTTATAATACTTGTGCTGCACTAAATATAAGGTGAGGTTACAGCCTCAAAGTTAAGGTCAGAGGGTGTCTCTGTTGATAACTTTCTTTAATTTTCTAATCCTACAATTCCCCTCCTACATACAAAGTTTCTATAACAAACAACTCTCAGTGATTGGAATAATCAAATTTTTTTTTTTTTTTTTAAATCCAGGTCTGGAAAAAAAGACTCAGGTCCTTCAGCCAACAGAGAAGAAAACCGTGGCCTACCATGAGGCCGGGCATGCAGTAGCAGGCTGGTTCTTGGAGCACGCGGATCCCTTATTAAAGGTGAGGTTTACAAAAGATTGAACTTTTCTACTCTCAGCCAGGCCTGGCGGCAGCATGAACGCTATGGGGGGACATATTTAGGGGGGGGGGGGGCTCATTTTGGAAAAGACAAATCAATGAGCTTGTATTTTCAACTATTTTACTTCACTGTGATGACAATAAACAAAGAAATAAATAAATAATATGACAGCACAATATCCACACACCACGAATTACCACAGCTCTTTCCAGAAAAGCTTTTTATTTTTTATTTTAAATTATTATTATTACCGCATTAGCAACAACGGGGTGTCTGAGCAACATTACTTGAAACAAATACAATCATACAGTGAGCAGGCCCTATACAGAGATTGCAATAAACAGATTCCCACTCATACCAAATTACTGTAAAGTAACGAATGTACATATATTGCTTGCTTTCAACTGACTATTCAATATTGAATATAAAAATCATACGCTCTTGTAAACAATCCGATTCCCTTAGACGCAAAGATTATTCACTATGTCAGCTACATTATTATTCAATACAATTAATGAGCACAGTAACATTTTAATAAAATACTATTTTTCGCATTATGTCCCATTATTTCTCTAAGAACATAGCAGAATGTTTTAAAAATGAACTTACCAGCCTTCTTGAAGGTCAGTACAGCTGAAACTGACGTCGTTCTCTTGAACTGAATTTTCTCATCACTGTCTCATTCCATTCATCACGAAACTTGCAGGTTAGGTCTGCTTCAAATACAAGCTGTATGAGCTGTGCTTTGCTGGCGTGAAGCATGCTTTGTCTATGGATGGTCAGTACATTGGTGAGAGGTGGAGAAAGAATTTTCACACATTACTGTTGAAGCTCCAAAGGTTAAAGCATGCTTCATGGCTGATTACGCTTGGCATTGCTTCCAGAGCCCTGTGGAAAGTCTTTAGTAGAGTCTGGGTCGTCCATGTTTCACTTGCAGAGCAGTCCATTTGTGTCCGAAGAAACTAACATGCAACGAGAAATTCTGCTTCGACAATCTGTGTTTGTTAAGTTAGTTAAAGGCTGTGTGCCGCTTAGAGAAAAGTTGGGATTTTCGGATCTAAAGCTAGCAGTGCACCAGTTAACTTAGTATTACCGTCACTAAAACATACTGAAATTTCGCCATGGACTATTATTATTTTTGTGCTTTACTTTTGGTATGATTGATTTCTCATAGATTTTTTTTTTATCCCTTTAGAATCTGAAACTGGGGGGGCCCTGGAACGAAACTGGACTGACCAGGCCCTCTAAGGCCCACCCATAACGCCTGGCCTGCTCTTACCAGTAGATGGTGGAGTTACATGATGGCGTTAAATGTTTGGTTTCTTTTTATTTCTGTTTGTAGGTTTCCATAATCCCTCGTGGAAAGGGGCTGGGCTATGCCCAGTATCTGCCTAAAGAACAGTACCTGTACACCAAAGAGCAGCTCCTTGACAGGATGTGCATGACTCTGGGAGGAAGGGTGTCGGAAGAGATATTTTTTGGTCGAATTACTACAGGAGCACAGGATGACTTGAAGAAGGTCACGCAGAGTGCATATGCTCAGGTCTGTTAGTGTTTCTTACATTTAGACTTTGATCTGTTACTTGGTGTCTGATTCTTATTTCTGTCTTCCATAACACCATTTTATGACCTTTTTAGATATAAAATATTTATATTTATTGGCTTATATCCGGAAAAGCAGTTTGTCATTATGTATAAACCTTTTGGTATACATAAGTTACACAACTTTCTGGAGCAGAATTAAGATAAATATTATTATTATTATTATTATTATTATTATTATTATTATTATTATTATTATTATTATTATTATTATTATTTATTTCTTAAATTTGGCTGCTCAGACAAGGTTCTGTGTTAGAATATTCTCAAAATTCTAGTTCAAGGTACAGCAATTCCTTTTGAAAGGATAAAGTGTGTTCCAGATTTAGGGGTTCATTCACTAAAGGGTGGTCAATAGTTATTCTATCAAAGCAAACTTACTGCGGTTTGGACTTGCAGAGCATCAATTCAATGTAAGAATACTGTGCTGTAAAAACTTCTGGATTTATTTGCATGTTCAAATTACCAAGATAAAAAATATAACAAAAATAAATAAAAACAAGCTGTATGGCATGCACCTTTCATATTTAAATTAGGGCTGTTCAGATTAAGTGTACCAATTTATTCAACTGATCGCAGATTATTATTATTTTTTTTTTACAATTTAATTGTGCATTTTAGGTAGAGAGAAATGCATGCTGCTATTTAGGGAAGTGCTGATTTGAAGCGCGCTCTCTCACCGGAAGTGGTAGGACACTGGATTGAAGCTCATGTAAAAAGGGGTTAAATTGTGTAAAAATCATAATTGTTGTCTTGTTTTGTACAAGGATTGCTGATAGTGTGCTACGGATGTATATACGTATTTAGAGGTGGAATGTTTATCTGCGTTGATTTAAATGATTGCCAAATATGTGTCTGCAAAGTTACTCGTGTGCATTGTAATCAGAGCTGTTGAGTGCTGTGGTAAAATCCAGAGTGGCTCATTTATCCTGACCAACATAATAAACTGTCGAGTTAGTTAAAAACCTCTGAGTGTTTTTTTGTCTCCGTGTTTGTGCATTGCTAATAATTTTGCTGTTTAGGACTATGCAGGACAGCCACTATAAGATAGTTACCTTTATTAAAAATGTGGCATGGATTAATCTACCAGTTAATCAACTAATGCCCATAAATTAACAGATTAAAATTTTTAATCGATGACAGCCCTAATTTTAAATGTATTCATCAGTGTTGGTGTCTGCTTTTGACCCGTCTTTTCTGTTGTATAGATTGTGCAGTTTGGAATGAATGAAAAGGTGGGTCAGGTGTCCTTTGATCTTCCTCGACAAGGAGAAATGGTATTGGAGAAACCTTACAGCGAGGCCACTGCCAGACTGATCGACGACGAAGTGCGCATCCTTATAAACACTGCCTATGAGCGCACGCAGAAGCTCTTGACAGAGAAAAAAGACGAAGTTGAAAAGGTTAGAAGCTGAAAAGGTCAAACACTATACAGATAAAACTGGCAGGGCTTCCCTTAAAGAAGTTTATCGCTGTGTTTTTGCAGTTTCCCTGTTCTCTTCCCATAGGTATATTATGCATTTCCCATAGTTCACAATGGTTTGCCATGTTTTTCAATATGCTTTACCATTTATTTCTGGCATTTACAATGTTTTCCCTTGCTTTTATTATGGTACATTTTAATAAGGGTTGTTAGTATATTTAGCTCCCTCTTATTTCAGTATCCAGTAATTCAGAGTCTAGCCTTATTGGAATCAGATATGTTGTTGGTTTTAGTGTTTTTATTGAACCATACCTGTATTGGCATCTATAATTCTTTATGCCAAACTCAGAGTTTCTATTGAAAAAATAAAACCTTCTATAGTTTAGCTACTGTTCATTTCATGGCAGTCAGGTTTGAAATCCATCAGCGATATGCACAGTTGTTCCTGCTTTCAGTGTGTGTGTACACACACTTCTACTGTCGCTATCATAACAGTAACCCTAGTGGACTCAGATGGGCAACTGTCTTACTATTAGTCTTCTATTATACCTAAATAGACTATGGGAAGGTTATCAAATCAATTTTCATACCTCTTAGAATCACAAGCAATATCATCTCTGCCCCCTTCTTTTGTTGAAATTTCTTTTAGTTCTTTGCTTGTATTTTATACTTCAATGTGCAATATATTTCAAAGATGGTAAAGTTGATTCCTGGTACAAAAACACCTGTACTGTCACTGAGTTTCACTTTGATGGTCTAGGAGCAATCAGCAATACAGTCTGTGGTTGTAGTAAAAAAAAAAAAAAAAAAAAAAAAAAAGAAAACAATTTAAAGACAAGAAAAGGGAGACCAGTTATCACCGTTCCAATGTTAGTAAATCATCCTGGTTAGCTTCCATTCAGTAAGCACTATTCATTTAATTGACAGGTTGGATGAGGGAGGTACAAGTTTTAAATTGATTCTACCTTGCATACATTTGATGGGTTACCAGGTTTATTTTAGTCCTGGGAGATTTTTTTTTCTGTAATTTTATACACCCTTTTCTGATAATTCAAGATATTTTAAAATATTTTCTTGTGTGTGTGGTGTGTTTTGTTTTTGTTTTTTTAAATAAGCTTAGATGACAACATGTACTCATCCTAGCACAATAATTTATTGCATTACTTCCTGTAATCAACAACTAATGGTTTCTTTTACTTTAATTCAGGTTGCACTAAGACTTTTGGAAAAAGAGGTGCTTGATAAGAATGATATGGTTGAATTATTAGGAGGCAGGCCCTTCGCTGAGAAATCGACTTATGAAGAATTTGTGGAAGGTACAGGCGGCCTTGATGAGGATACAACACTTCCAGAGGGCCTTAAAGACTGGAACAAAGACCGTGAAAAAGAAAAGGAAGAGAGTACGGATGAGCAGATTGCACGACAGATCACCGGAGGAATGCCATTCTGAATGGCAGTATTGTACAGTATCTCCACGCTGCAGTGCATTTAAAAACCTGCTTTTAATGCAGCCTTGGGTTCAGTTAACCCACAAGCCAAACAAACATTCATGCATGCAGCTGGCTGTCAGCTTTGTGCAACAACTGCTCATACCAGAAGTTCTTATCATTAGAGATCACAGCTGCTAAGAACCTCACAACACTGCGAGTGGATAACTTTCTAGTTAAAGCTGGCAGAGTGCAGTGTCATCCACATGTTGGTTTTTATAACCAAACAAGAGTGGTGTGGCAATATATTTTTTTAATGAACAAGTAAGCTATATTCATCATTTGCAATTTATTGATGGAATGATACTGCAGCTTTAAATATAGACATGTAAGATATTACAATGTTGAATGTATTTATGTTGATTGTGTAAATACTTTCTTTAACATTTAAATATTGTAGTTGTGAGTTGTCACTAAATAATGGAGACAATCATTTTTTGCTGCGTTACCAGGGAAAAGTCTACATGGGTCTTCTTGGTTAACAGATCAAAGTGTATCACGTAATGCACATTTTCTTTTTTCTTTTTTTGTAATTAGGACTTTTTTTGTAATGTTTGGAACATTAAAACAAGTGAATAAACTACACCTTGAGTTAAGTTTTCATTTAGAAAGTACAATTCATCTAATTGACAGGTTGGATGAGGGAGGTACAAGTTTTAAACTGATATGCAGCGCACCGTTTTAATTCGTACAGCGGAGGGTAATTCCTTCTCATCAACTTCAGTCTCCAAATAATTTCATGAGTCTTCCTCTCCTTTCTCAAATGCACAAACCAGCTGCACTGAAATAATCCATTCCCAACATAGGAGGCTTGTTGCTAGGGAGCTGACGTCACTGCCTTGTGACTTTTGCTAGTGCATTGCTGCCACACGTGAACACCTCGTTGGCTAAAATAAAAACCGCTTCAGCAAGTAGATATTTAATTTGCTTTGTGTTGTTGTGCAATACGTGTGTATATGATAACAGTACGATATTAATGATTTGTTTTTAATTGTTTTGTATATTGTTGTTTGTTATGTGCAGTACGAAATAAAACACAGTAATTCTAAGTGCCTATGTATATTGCAGCTAAGGCATACGTAGTTAGACAGTAAAAATGGGGAGCCAACTCCAGGACCACTATATATCCGAATCCACAGTATAACGAGGGGTGGGTGTTCTACCTTGCATACATTTGATGGGATACCAGGTTTATTTTAGTCCTTGAAAATATTATCTCCCAAGACTAAAATAAAGCCAGTGTAAGTAAATTCAAGCTACCAGATAAAGTTTGGCTGGGATTTTGTATGTAATGCTGTGGAATTGCCCTTTTTAGCCAAAAAAATGTAGCTAATGAAATGATAAACTAAACAGTAAATTGCATACATAGTATTTTTTTCTTTTATTTTTCCCTGACACTTCAGCACTGCAATATTAAAAGAAAACCTTATTCTTACCAAATGCAATTCTAAATAGTAAATTAGAATCTCTACATTCATAAAATTGTGTAGTAATCACTATAAAGTTAAAATACCTGAACCACAACTGTACTTGCCTAAAAGGCATCAATAATTGTTTCAACACAAAGTTAAAACACAAACTGTAAATGTATGTCATGGATGTAGATCATGGTGACCTGCTTTGTGTTAGTCCTTGGTGGAGAATTTATGTTACTTGCATATATTGCTGATTCACTTATATGACAATAACCTGTCGAGGGCTGTGAAGGTTTTTATCACATTAACCTACATTACAAGACTAAACCAGTATGTAGGAATCTAATTACTGTAAATAAACACTGGAAAAAGGTATACAAATGAAAATTCTGAATATTGGGGATTGTTTTGTTTATTCATTCACTTCTTCCTCTTCCTCCTCGAATGTCTCCTCTCCATCAGCTGTGGCCTCCTGGTACTGCTGGTACTCCGAGACAAGGTCGTTCATGTTGCTTTCTGCCTCTGTGAACTCCATCTCATCCATCCCTTCCCCAGTGAACCAGTGGAGGAAAGCCTTTCTCCT
The DNA here is from genome assembly GCA_030684275.1 of Acipenser oxyrinchus oxyrinchus. Taxonomy (NCBI): domain Eukaryota; kingdom Metazoa; phylum Chordata; class Actinopteri; order Acipenseriformes; family Acipenseridae; genus Acipenser; species Acipenser oxyrinchus. The sequence goes on from CM060250.1 coordinate 53,957,546, forward strand.
GAACATGGCAGAGAACTGCTCTGAGATTCGCTTGAACAGCTCCTGAATGGCGGTGCTGTTGCCTATGAACGTGGAAGCCATCTTGAGGCCTTGGGGAGGAATGTCGCACACTGCCACCTTGACATTATTTGGAATCCACTCCACAAAGTAACTACTGTTCTTGTTCTGGATAGCCAGCATCTGCTCGTCCACCTCCTTCATCGACATGGGACCCCGGAATACGGTGGCCACCGTTAGGTAGCGCCCGTGCCTTGGGTCGCAGGCCGCCATCATGTTCTTGGCATCAAACATTTGCTGTGTCAGCTCGGGGACTGTGAGAGCACGGTACTGCTGGCTGCCACGGGCTGTGAGTGGTGCAAAACCAGGCATGAAGAAATGAAGGCGAGGGAATGGCACCATGTTGACAGCTAGCTTCCGTAGATCAGCATTGAGCTGTCCTGGGAATCTCAGGGAGGTGGTGACCCCACTCATAGTCGATGACACCAAGTGGTTCAGGTCCCCATACGTGGGGGTGGTGAGCTTGAGTGTGCGAAAACAGATGTCATAAAGGGCCTCGTTGTCGATGCAGTAAGTTTCATCAGTATTCTCAACCAGCTGATGGACAGACAAGGTGGCATTGTAAGGTTCAACTACAGTGTCTGACACTTTGGGAGAAGGCATGACACTGAAGGTGTTCATAATCCTGTCGGGATATTCCTCTCGGATTTTGCTGATGAGTAGCGTTCCCATTCCAGAGCCTGTGCCTCCTCCCAGGGAGTGAGTGAGCTGAAACCCCTGTAGACAGTCACAGTGCTCGCATTCTTTCCTCACCACATCCAGCACGGAGTCCACCAGCTCGGCCCCTTCAGTATAATGGCCTTTTGCCCAGTTGTTCCCTGCACCTGTTTGCCCTGTAAGTAATACAACAAAGCCAAATCATATTTAATCCTCATATATTTAAAAATGTTATCCCTGTATATGTTTATTCTATACCAAATGGCTTTAAAAATGATGACAACATAAACCTTATGGCATCCTGCACTGCACTGAAGAAATAATAAAATAATTTAGTTGCAATTTTGTTGCTGATAACTAATGCAGAAGCACCAAAATGTGTGTGTGATTTTAAAAATTATACTTTTTTTTTATACAGATTTGGTGCCTGGGGCTTTAATTACACTGTACTTTATTGGCCAAGCCAGTCATGTGGGATATGCCGAGCAAGTGTGTGAGACTGTATTTGCGTGCCATCTGCAACTGTGACTGTATGTTGATTTTCAATTTACTCACTGTTTTCACGGTTGCAGAAGTGTGGCAATTATTATTTTTATAACCAATTCAGTTTTTGGAGCAGTCCCCATGATTGAGCACATAGTAATTGAGATACTTAACAATCTTCAGGCACAGCACTAGAGAATTATACAAAACACACATTAATAGTATATTGAACAGGTAAATCAAAGTGTTTTGAAATGTATTGAAAATTGTGTAATTTCCTTTTAGTTGTGTCCTTCCCTTTTATGTATTATTGGAAACTTTTGACTTTGCAATTAATACAATTAACTTAACACAAATACCTTACCTGGAAAGAATGCAAGTAATTTTAGAATTAACATATTAATACATTGAGTGTACCACTTTAATATGATAAACTACAGAAACCTCAAAAAAGTATTCAATTATGCAGAAGGTGTTCTCTCACTCTCTCTCTGTATATGTATGTGTGTGTATTTATATATATATATATATATATATATATATATATATATATATATATATAATATATCTCATTATTTTATTTTGGCCCATTCCAACCCTTGTATTTTTTTGTGTTCCCTGAAAAACAGACAATATCAAAAATACATATCTGAAAGGACTGTGTTTTACATTTAGATGTACTGTATTGGTTTTGTTGGTACAGTACTATATTTAACAGAAGTAATACTTTAATTCAGAACGATATGATTCTGAAAATATGACTTGACAAAACTAAAGAGACGACAAGTTAACTGTAATACAGTACATACTTTTAAATCCGGTACATATTGTAGTGGTATGTAAAATTTCCCATTAACGACCCAATGGCAAAATTAAATCAAAATGTTACTCATGCACAGAACTGTGTAAAACGTAAAGTCAATGCAATTCAGCAAAACCAAAAGAAAGAAAGAAAGAAAGAAAGAAAGAAAGAAAGAGAAAGAAAGAAAGAAAGAAAGAAATAAAACAGTTTCCAGAATTAAAACAGTATCCAAAATCAGTATTCAAAATTGCAGAATATAGTGCTCGATAAGGCCCTAATTTCTTGCCTGATGACGGCAGTCTGTGGTTGCTTGTGTTGTCTGGTTGCTTTGGCTGCTTGTGTGGGGGTGGGAATGGCGAGTTAGGGTTAAGAACCCTAACGTCACATTTCCTTGCTTTTGTGGCAATGAGTTCAACCCTAACTGCTGCATTACATAGTTTTCTGCAATGAATTTCCTTGCTTTTTTCATTATAAATTACACTTCTGTGGAGGTGTTCCATGCATGACTGCTGCATTTTACTACATTTTATTAGACATGTCAATGCAAAGAGTGCAACCTCTAGCAAAATAGTAAAACCTGTATCTACATCTTTTTTCAAATCTATGATGCATAATTGTAAGATAAGAAATGAAGTGTCTCTTAAGGTGGGTTCACACTAGACAACAGAAGTGACTTAATGTAATGTAGTAGCACTTTATGTCAGTTTAAACAGGTTTCAATGGACAAGACATAAGATTCATTTCACAAGGTCTCAAAATGCCTCATGTTTTGGCCATAAAAACCTCTTTAATTATCATCTATTAATGAAACATGTATAATGCAATCTTCATGAACAATTAAAAAAATCATGAACTTTAAACATATATGTAAATAATTGTTTTTACAATTGAGAGCAATTAATTAACATATTGCTAATTTATCACTAGTTAGAACTTTTTAAACAATTATATATATAATTATAATTTCTAGGGGTTAATGGGGCAAGCACATACTCCCCCTGTTCCTGACAGCTGCACAGATACCAAACGGCTTGGCAATGCTAAAGAGGCTGTCAGCACTATGCTGGAATCAGGACACAATGAAGTGTGTTCGTCAGCATTCTGATCAAAGTAGCTGGCAAGTATAAGAATGCCTCATGTTGTATCCTAAGCCTAGACACAAGAGGAATAAAAGTAAAAATCTCCTAAACACACAACTTTTACATTTAAATACTGGAAAAAACAAACAGTAGCTGTAAACCTCCTGAAAAAGTACACGAATTCTAGCAGAGAATTGCAGAAATGATTCTATTACCACAACACAACACTCGAGGCCTGGCAAGAACAAGTGCTCTAAACTCCTATATTTATTGTTAGTATTAAATATCATTGCCCAAAAAAACAATACCTTATTGCACTTTGTTATTGTATACTCACCAAAAATTAAGTTATCAGGTCTGAAAAGTTGACCAAAAGGCCCCGATCGAACACTATCCATTGTGCCAGGCTCCAAATCAACCAGAACTCCTCGTGGAACGTACTTCTGGGCTGAAGGAGTGAAGGAGAACATGAATGGGATAGAAAGGAAACAAGTCCTAATGTCCAGCAAGGGTCATGATGGGCCCTATTCATGAAACTTTACTTACAATGTTACATTTAAGAGTTCTTAGATCACCCTCCTGAGTTCTTTACTTTGATTTTAAACACCAATGTTTAGTTTTCTTTTAGAAAGAAGTTGGTGTTAACGTAGCACAATGGTGAATGAATATGGCCCATTGTGTGGTCATTTCTTTTTTTTGACATCTAAAACATTTGAAAATGGTTAATGAACTGCAAACATTGTAAGATGTGGATTCTTATAAGCCATGTGCCAGAAAGAAAGGTAGGTAAAAAGTTAATCTTTTTTTATTCCAATTCTATTACATTTTTGTTTTAGACTCTTAAATTGTTTATCATATTTTGTAGTAGACTGTTAAGCATGTATTGTATTGTTGCATGTACTGTCTATTTTGTGGACAATGACGATCCATTGGCAACCTTTTTAAGAGGTGCAGAAGGTTTAACCCCAACTGGCTAAATTCTACCTATCCTGGGTAATAAATAATAAAAAAAAATAATAATAATCTTAAGTAAATGAGGGCTGGACATCCCAGTCAATGAGATGCTGTACATCAGTGGATCTGACTCTCATCAATATTTTTATAACTAAATAAATAATACTATTACAGACTCCTGATCTATATGATGGTAGGTTTATCTTTAAATTATAAAAGGTCACGTTATTATCAGAATGTATATGCCAAAGCCTGTTACTGAAACCAAGAGGATTATAACCACATGGACACACATTTCCACACATACTAGACCCGTCATAACCTGTGCCACTGAAAACAGTTTGAAATATGAGAGTATCCAAACTTTTTGTCACTTTGGTTGTACATGAGCTGTATTCACAGAAATGGATAGCATTTAACCTCCTTAATCCTTCGGGTATTTCATTATCAATGAATGTGCTCGACGGCGATTCATAGACTTGTAAACTTACAGGATGCCTCGTTGTAGTAAACGTTTATCCTCTCCAGCTGCAGAGTTGAGTCGCCGACATAATTTCCTGCTGGGTCGATGCCATGTTCATCACTGATCACTTCCCAAAACTGTGCAGAATTAGAAACGGAAGATTCAATGCCCAGATTCGGTGAATACAGATCCCCCTGATTATATAATCAACTTTTTGTGTAAATTATCAATACACCTTCAAAGAGTAACTGGAGCCTGACTGGACAGATGATGAATTCTTCGAATACTTAATATAGTGCGGTTCTTGCGAGTAGCTGAGCGAAAAATGTTGAAAGATTATCAGGAACTCTACCGGAAGCCATAATAGCAGTACAGTATTTCATGCGATTTCTGTCAGTTTTTCGTTAAGTATATGGGAAACACAAAGCCATATGTAATTCAACATGCTAACAGAACATTATTCAACATTTCATTCAACTTTATGAAGCCAAATGTATATATGTGGTGCAAAACTTTGGCCTTACTTAGCTGTACATAACAGAAAATTAAAAAACGAAATTCCAGCGATGACTATTTATAATATACATAAACATACTGAGGGGGGGACACGCCCTGGCTATACTATACTGAATTACAAAAAAAAGTTATTTTAACTTGAAATTCTGCCTCATAAATAAAATATCAAATGTACTAATACATTGAAAAAGGTGCAATGCTGACAATAACTTTGTAATTTATAACAGCTTCAAATAAAGAACTACAACTGAAATGAAAATACAACATATAAACAATAAAACCATTATACAGAACTCGTTTACCTTGGTTCCAATTTGGTTACCACACTGGCCTGCTTGTATGTGAACTATTTCCCTCATAGTGTCGGTCTGCTGGTCGATCTGTCGATTTGTTGAGAAACGTTCACCGACTGACTGACTGTCTCCGGAGTCCCAAGTTCTGAAGTTTAACAGCACTGTCCGAGGAACACGACGAGATGTAATTGTACACCCGTGGCTAGTCTAGCCAGCCTACACAGGGCAGGGTTTGTCTGTGAACGACACCACATTCGATCAATCATATCCACGAGGGTTCAAGGCTGCTATTTGATTTTTTTTAATTTTTTTTTTTGGTTTTGTTTCAGCTGTCAGAAAGTCCTTTAAATCAACGCAAACACAAAGTCAATTAAACACCCCGGAAACCGAACTGGCAGTGTCATGTAGATATTTGCAATGTAAAATATCACTGCATGTAAAGATTTGATAGTCATTTGAAGAACAGATAAGTTTTTAATATATTGTGCTGTCATTGAAATATAATTTGTTCATGTTTTCACAAACTAATAATCTTAACTATTCCCGTTTTATTATCAAATACATCACATAAGCAGCAGACTATTTCATTTTATTTAGGCTAATTAATTAGTTGTACCATGGAAAACTGTTCAGCCTATATTTTCCTTTTGGGCAAACCACAGGCATATTGCACCATCCATAGAAAATGTATTACATGGGCAATTTGCCCACAGTGGAAAACTGGGCCACTAGTCTTTAAATAATTACAGAACTTAGTTTATTAAAAGATGACCAGAAAATGAAGATGTAATCAGTCTTCAAAGACTTGTTAAAGAATAGAAAATATGTTTTATTTGTCTTTCATTATAAGGACTGCTGTGTCTAACACTCCACATTAGTGCCATGTCTATTTAACTTAAATCAAATTCAAGCAATATAAATGCATTGGAATCCCATTGCATTTGTTCCACAGTCCTGGCAACAATCAAAGCTAATTGGATGGCACAGCTGTGTACACAAAGTCCATTTGCTGCAAAGTTTGCTTGTGATCTTGTCAAACAGCTGCCAAGTTACAGGTGACAGCCTCTGATCCATAAAACACACCAGAAAAAAGGGGTCTGGGATACAGTAGGTCAATACAACCATCTGAGTTCTTAATATCCCTTACTGGGGCTGAAATACATGTTTATTCGTATTCTTTATTATTCTGTTGATACTTTGTTTTATATGATACTGACAGCTCTAATTTTGAATTTACAGTACTTGTTATTACTGACATACTTGTTAAATAGTGTTCTTTGGTACTGCTGTGTAAACGTGTTTTCTTAAAAAAAAAAAAAAAATGTTACATAATTTAAAAAAATACACATCTGTTTCCCCTTAAGAAAATAATAATTTTATGCTTCTCTGCTTTTCCGTAGCATTATACTGATTTTTTCATCAGCTTTTCTATGTTTTTACACAATAAAATCCTTGTTATTAAATTACCATTAAATGCAACACACTCTTTTAGTGTGCAGTGTGTGTGTGTAATATATATATATATATATATATATATATATATATATATATATATATATATATATATATATAGTATATATATATATATATATATATATATATATATATATATATATATATATATATCCACTGATGTTTGGTGACAATTACTCTGCAGTACTGTCTTCAGGTGTTTATAAGAAATGCATTCTGTTTCCTTTGCTGTGTCCCATGTTATCCGTATTGTAGTGTTATGTTTTAAAACATATTTTATTTTGGACTCACATCATGGGTCATAAATCAACTGGCAATACATTTTTCAACATTTACTTGAGAGCATTCGCCAGGTTATAACAAATGTCTTCTGAGGATCGCAGTACATCCGGATCACGCTCCCCCCTGCAGAAGTGCTGATTTTCTGTTCTCACAATAAACCATTCATTTCAATGAGCATTGCTGCAGGACAGAGCCTGAACTGAATGCCCTGCGAACTTTAGAAGAAAAATCTATCTTTCACCTGGGACATGTTCCAGAGTAAAAGTTGAAAAAAGTAAATCCCTAGTTTATTTACCTGTGATGTGAGAATTTAAAAAAAAAAATGATATGGCTAATACAGAATGCAGAAAAAAAAAGGGTTTCTTGTAAACACTCCAGAGGATTCTGTAACATCATGAAGCAAAATCTGTGTCAGGGAAATACTCCAGGGTTTAAATTAGGGTGTATTTATTTTTACTAGCTATGCTGGTGAAGCGTTCCTTTAACTGACAGAGCCATGCAAAATATGTCATTACTGCTAAAAGGGAAAAGTAGCCAGTATTAAGAATATGTATTTATTGTGTGGAGTTATTATTCAGAAACTTTTGTACACACCTGTAGTTTTTAGTTTATTTCTTCACTTATATATGAATGCTGCAAAATAATTGACCTTCCTTGCCTTGTGACTGTCTTGTCTCTGTGCTCTGATCTGAACATATGATTCAAGCACATGGTCACCTATTACTCATAGGAAGTGCATGAACAATAGATGTTGCTTTATTCAGTTACACGCTTGCTCTGGGTTCTTCTGATGAAGGAACCAGGAAAGTAAGCTATTCCTGTTTTTAGAAATCTTCTTGGTACTTCTGTCAAAAGACTCTGTGCAGCTGTACAATTTAATAGAGAACACCTGGAAATTGTTTTGGTATTCATATTATTGTATTTTAAAATCTTGTCTAAAGAAACATCATTATGTTTCACCTTCAAAGACTTTTTAAATCATTACCAGTTCAGCAGTGCAATGACAAGGACTGCAAATAGTACCCAGTCTTATAAAGCAGAGGGAAATACATCTTTAAATCTTAGGGATACAAAAGCATAAAAAGCAGCTAAAAATGGTAGAATGGTACCAAAGTTGTAACATGTTGACAAACAAATTGTGTCATTATGGTATAACTAAAATACACTGGTAATCCATAGAAAATATTGAAATATTGACAACATTCTACTGTAGAATTGTATTTATTGTCCAGTTTTTTTTTTTTAAAGGCTATTATCAGTTCTGGTGATGTAAAGCTTCATTCATGCAGGGAATGTGACAGGTCAGTGAGGCCTGCTGCCAGCAAGCCGCCCCCTGTCTGTGTACAAAGAATCATCCGTTTTCATGGACCATTTGTTACAGACTGTAGCAAAAAGAGCCTGGGGATTACTCTAAATACTGCCCACACAGTAAAACTCATTGATTTGTAAAAACTATTGTTTTTTAGTGGGGAATAAAGTTGGCTGCATTTCACCATAGACCTTAGTATATTGGAGCTTTTCAGGGTTTAGAACAGGACCTGGAATTCAATCTAAACAAAAATGTACACCTATTTTCAGAATGTCTTGCTCAAGTGAACAAACAGCATTATAACAACAGTGTAATATTCTGAAGAAACCCTGACAGAACCACCAGCACACTGCCGCTTTATTTGCAACTGCATCACAATTGCTGTTATGGGTTTAATGTTCCTGATAGGGTACTGCCATGTGCTACTATTTGTATGTTAGAATATGTAAATGTTACCACTGCAGTACTTTTTTTATGAATTGCTCATACCATGCTATCCATCCGTGTTCTACCATTATCCCTTACTACACAACAGCTAGACACTGCTCTCCCATTGTTTTCTATGGAGGTCATTTGTTCTGTTATTACTCAATATCAGAAAAGCTATTACACTAATTAATGACACCTGTTCTGATAACACTGCTTATTGATGAAGTGCTTAATGCAGTTGCTCAGGTCCTTCTCTGTCAGTGCATTAAAATGATTATTTCAGACAAAAACAATGGTAAAAAATGTACTAACTAAAAAGTTGTATTACAATAGTGATAATGGCATTGCTGTGGCGTGCTTCTCTGTAATAATGGAACTCCCTCGTTCTAATAATTATTTCTGCCTAGTTAATCTATGCCTTTTTTTACCTAGTAACACACCACAGCAATGCCATTATCCCTTAAGTACATAACTATTACATTGTTTCACTCTACCTTATTAGAAAGCAGAACTGTTTGTTTATATTGACAAGACTGCACACAAGCTGCTACTGTTCTGTACCATTCATATATAATCTCTAGAATAACATTGGAAAGCAATGGTTCACTTGTCTTGCACATCAGAGTACATTAGACAGGGGGGAGGGGGGTATTTACGTGGGTGTATAGATTGAACTGCCCAGGTGTCCCCCAGCTGTCATGGCCCAATGGAAATGAGGTACAGTGTCACTGCCTAGCACACCTCTGAGCCTGAGCTCAAGGTTCTAATGATTTCTTGAGACAGCTTCATCCTTTGTACAGGGATGAGCCACTGTAGCTTGTTGGTTAGGGATGCTAGTCTCATGATGCATCTGCTTTATTATTTGCTATCATGATGCAAAGATGCAATTAAAAAGTATTTGATCTGCTTTTTAAAAAACGACATATGGTAGAAGTGGTCTGTGTTCATAATATCTAGAGATACGATATTTAAATAAGACTGTAACTCTGAAGAGCAATAATATTGCTTCATATATTCTTCATCCCATCCAGAATGTTGTTTTTTTTATAATTGGATATGGGTAAACAAAGTAAGTGTTACACCAAAGTAACAAGTGGAAAACTAACCCTTATAGAACATGGTTCTGTGCATAACAATTGATTGAAATCACACTCATCCACACATACAGTTACATTTCTTTGCAGAAACTACACAATTGAAATATACTTAACCAAACCAGAAACAAAATAAAAACAGCTTGTTTTATTGATAAACATTGTCCTATACAAAATGGCACAGTACAAAAGTTTAACATACTTTTTCAATGATTATTTTATACACTTACAGCTTTTATTATGATGCTTATATTATTAATTTTACTTTGTAATAATAATAATGCTTTCTATATGAATGTACGAAAGACAGTTTGCAACCATAATGCATTGTAATTGAAGACTGATATCCATGCAAAAGGAATGGGTATTCACTAATGCGGTATTGTACATTCATAGATATTCAAGTAATGTCAAGATCAGTTTTGCTTGACAAGTCATGGTGTTTTACATTACTTTTGTTAAATTGTCTACAGAAGATACAATCAACTAATAAAAGAAAACCTTTAGCTTTTTATTACTAAAAAGGCTAAAATGATTCTTCAAACAAAGAGATTGGAAATACCCATTTGTTTTTTTTGTTTGTTAAATAAAAACAAAAACAGAGCAGCTCCATCTGAGGTAAACAAGATGACAACCTTCCTGTTAAAATGAATGAGAAAATCTGATTGTCACAGCACAAGAACAGACTAATGAGCAAAGTAAAAAAAAAAAAAAGCATTTCAGTTCAAAGAAAAACTGATATCGGAAAAATATGTAAACAACTTGTAGAATAAATCAATAATACATGTATATAAATAATAATCAAATCCATTTAGGTCCAAAAGATAAATACAACCATGGCTAAAAACTGCTATCATGAACATGTTTACTGAACAGGCTGTGAAAAACATATTTACCAAAGGCTATAAATAGGCTTGCTGCTATTCGATTTGTATTTTTTTGCCAAATCAACAATTAATATCGGCGTTTATTTTAGAAAGACTTTAGCTTTTTTTTTCGATCTTTAAAAATGTTCTCAAATAAACTGTAGAAAATGCTCCTACGGACTTTTATAGCATAAATCTACAAATAAAAATATGCACAGAACAAAACATTAGATAGTTGAACAGAACTAACTCGCACTTATTCGGAGTCTGAGCTTCCCCATCTCCTGCTTCAGCACAGCTGGACTCAGAGTCACTCAAAGGCAAGGCAGACAGGCCTGCTTCGTCCTGCCGCGAAGACTTCAGCTGTCAGTCAGGGTTTTGTGCACAATATTCATTAATTGTTTTCCTCTTGCGCACCATTTTCAAATCAAACTAGTAAATGTCACCATATACCTAGAGCAAAAGCTTACCTACACCTTTTTATTTTTATTTAGCAGACGCCTTTATCCAAGGCAACTTACAGAGACTAGGGTGTGTGAACTATGCATCAGCTGCAGAGTCACTTACAATTACGTCTCACCCGAAAGACGGAGCACAAGGAGGTTAAGTGACTTACTCAGGGTCATACAATGAGTCAGTGTCTGAGGTGGGATTTGAACCGGGACCTCCTGGTTACAAGCCCAGGTCTTGATGATTGACAGTCATTTAAATGAATGAGAGCATTCTAGCGCTGCTTCAGTCAATGATGTCAGAACAGGGTGAAAGTGACAGTGAAACTACAGTACTAACAGACCACTGAGATGACTGACAGTGACCCCCAGCCATTCAGAGTGGAACGGAGATGGGACAGACAGTAAGTATAAAAACTACACAAACTAGATATGATTTCTAAATGATTATTTTTGGTAAGAAAAAAAAAACAGTGAGTGGTTTTACCGACGTTTATCCTTTATACATTTATTTCAGTCAAACTCAGTTTTGGGGAGTTCGAAGTTTAGCAAGCTTTACCGATTAATATCGAAAAGTAGCGAGCCTAGCAATAACTTACTTTCCAAATACAGTAGATATTATGTTAACCCAGTATCATCAGTAGAAAAATGGTACACCACTGGACCAACCTATTCACAGAAGAGAAGGGTCCAGGCATTGGTCTCATCAGGGATTCAGTCATCAGCAGGGAGCCGTGGGTTTCGGAAAGAGCCAGCTTCCTCACCTCCGGCATGCTGCAACACTTAAGTGGAGCCATACAGAAGGAACTGGGCAGCATATGACAGGCAAAGAAGCACCTTCCTGGAAAACCAAACGCAAAATAAGAGGTGCAAGGAAGTCACCGTTACTCTCTCATGATGCTGCCAAGTGTTTTTATTCAACATTTTATTTAGGGGAAAGATTTTGCCTCAGAAGCTAATGCATCATGTGTAGGGTGTCGTATTATTTAAGAGATGTCATCTTGTGCAGTTTGGCGAGAAGACCGCAAAATACAATAACCTTATACACATCGTATGAATTTATTACAAATCACACAAATGAAGAATGTAGACAGGAATAGCATTAAAACAGTGTTAAAACGGTGGTTCAGGGTCTATTGCAGTGCATTCATTGTTAAACTAACACACCAGCTGGTAGTGGTGGAAATCCAACCTTAAAATAATCCTATTTTTAAGTCTGAAGAAATAATTTTAAAAGGTCTTCTTTATAAAATAGTAATGCACAACATTTATTTTATTTATAGATACCAACGGCTCATTCCACATTAAACAGACCAATGGTCCCCACCTCACTGTCTCAGATTCTTTTGAAATTGCATATGGAAGTACTTGGAAGTGTTTTTAGGAAAAACCCCATATGTTAGCTCTCAACTGTCATTATATTTTTAGTTATGGGCCAATAATGGCAGGTTGCCCATGACGGTGAATGTAGCAGGATAGCGTTATGAATGAGATTCAGAGTTAGAAAAAGCTGCAGTTTAAGCACGGGTGCACATGTTTAACAAAGACAAATAAACAAAGCATGAGGGCCAAAATAAAGGCTTAAACGAACAAATCCACTGACAAATAAAAGAAACACACCCAAGCAGTACTATCATGGTGTGCTAGCTGAGAGTACATCCTGCTACTCCCAGCTCCAACTAACTACCTCTCCCAAACAAAGGATTTCTCTTAATTGGAGAATGGCCACACCTGTGATTGCTGGCAGGGACAGACTTAACCCCATCCCTGCCAACCTTAGATCCCCACACCCACACTATTTACAGCAGCAGGGCTTCTGCCCTGCCAAAATGAAAATGATCATCCATACGCGATATCAAAAGAATCTGAGATGATGAGGTGGGGAACATCCAGAAGTAACTATCCCCTAGTTTTTGATAATCGTACCCCAGAGCGTGCAGCATTTTTCTTAAAATAAAATCCTGTTTAAGCCACAGGCTAGTGTGTGTGTGTGTGTGTGTGTGTGTGTGTGTGTGTGTGTGTGTGTGTGTGTGTGTGTGTGTGTGTGTGTGTGTGTGTGTGTGTGTGTGTGTGTGTGTGTGTGTGTGGTGTCAGGTGTCTTGACAAAATCCCCACACTCAGCCTCCTATAGCAGCTGCACAGGCCAGGCCAGACTGACTGGGTGTGTGTCAGGAATGAGGGTGCCGCTGAGATTTGGGAATGACATTTGATATTGCCTGTCTCTATGTGAACTTGCTAGAACTAGTTGAGAAGAATAGTTGTGGGTTTATTATACACCCATTATTAAACAACCTTTCTCAGTCTCTCATCAAAACTTAAACTAGAAATTAAGAGTTTGGGGTCATCTTTGCTCCTGAGCTATCATTTGAGACTCATACTAGGGAAGTTACTAAAGTATCTTTTTTACCATTTGAGAAATATAGCCAAACTTAGACCAATTATTTCCGTATCTGATGCCGAGAGACTAAGGCATGCCTTTGTTTCATCTAGAATTGATTATTGTAATGCACTTTTTTTTCTGATGTCCCAAATCGTGTGGTATCCCGCTTGCAGCTTGTTAAGAATACTGATGCTAGAATTCTGACTAAAACCAGGAAAAGTGAACATATTACCCCTATTTTGGCCTCTTTACGCTGGCTCCCTGTGCAGTACAGAATTGACTTTAAGATTTTGCTGTTAATTTACAAGGCCCTGAATGGATTAGCACCTAGTTATTTGCAGGAGTTACTAACCATGTATCTTTCAAACCGCACTCTGAGATCACAGGATGTGGGGCTGCTGGTTATTCCTAGGGTCAACAAAAGCAACACGGGAGGAAGGGCTTTTTCTTGTAGAGCTCTTAAATTATGGAATGCTCTGCCTTCGTTTGTCAGGGAAGCTGGGACCATTACAGTTTTGAAGTCAAGACTACAAACTTAGTTTTATAAAATAGCTTTCTTATCTTAGTGGGTTTTAATGTAACTTTAAAATTGCTGCTTTTGTATTATTATGTGTATACTGTTATTTAAATGGTCTGACTCTATGAAAAAGACCTAGGAGTTTATGTTGACTCAGAAATGTCTTCCTATAGACAATGTGGGGAAGCTATAAAAAAAGGCCAACAAGATGCTCGGATATATTGTGAAAAGTGTTGAATTTAAATCAAGGGAAGTAATGATAAAACTTTACAATGCATTAGTAAGACCTCACCTAGAATATTGTGTTCAGTTCTGGTCACCTCGTTACAAAAAGGATATTGCTGCTCTAGAAAGAGTGCAAAGAAGAGCGACCAGAATTATCCTGGGTGTAAAAGGCATGTCGAATGCCTACAGGCTAAAATAATTGAATCTATTTGGTCTTGAACAAAGAAGACTACGCGGTGATCTGATTCAAGCATTCTAAATTCTAAAAGGTATTCACAATGTCAACCCAGGTGACTTTTTCGACCTGAAAAAAGAAACAAGGACCAGGGATCACAAATGGAGATTCAATAAAGGGGCATTCAGAACAGAAAATAAAAGGCATGTTTTTACACAGAGAATTGTGAGGGTCTGGAACCAACTCCGCAGTAATGTTGTTGAAGCTGACACCCTGGGATCCTTCAAGAAGCTGCTTGATGAGATTCTGGGATCAATAAGCTACTAATAACCAAATGAGCAAGATGGGCTGAATGGCCTCCTGTCATTTGTAAACATTCTTATGTTCTTATACAGATGTATTGTGGTTTGTTCTTTTTTTTCTGTTATGTACTGTACAGTGCTTTGAGAGACTGTTGTATAAAAAGCGCTATAAATAATAAAATAATATATGTTGTGTATATTCTTGTGTGTGTGTGTGTCTTTGTCTATTTTCCCCACATTGTGTTGCTATGACCATTTATAGTTTACATTATATGGGGAAAGACAGAAAAGTACATGAGCCATTATTCTTCGGGTTGGGGTCGGATCCAGGTCTATTATTATGAGTTTTACTTGGGTTTGGGTTGGGTAAAAATGATGACGGTTTGGGTTGAATGGCATCTGTTATACTACTTCTATCAATAATGTGACTCAACCTTTGAATGCTGTTATTGTGTGCTATGCATTTTGATTTTAAAAAAAGTTGTTATTAAATAAGAAGGATTATGTCTCTATGCTTCCTGATATACAGCAGTGTGACCAATAAAAGTCATTTTGCTAGAATTCATTTTCTTCATAGACTGCAATAACATTGTTATTATAAGGTACACCAAGACTATGAATACTGATGACCTCTCAAGCCAGTTTTGAAGACTCACAGTCTTCCTGTCACATGATATCTTCCCTAACCAAACCAAGGGCTGTCACCATTCCTTTGAAACAAAAATAGAAATACCCGAGACTGAAGAGGAGCTCGTCAGGAACTAAAGTAAACTAGAAAATGGACTGCGGCAGATTTGCAAACTCAAACAAGCTCCACTCACAGGAATGTTTAACAAGCATAGTAATTACATTCACGTATGTGAGAACAAGTTACAGAGTGTATACTGGGTTTTAAAAGTTTTGTTATTTTAAAAGAGATTTACCAGAGAATGTAAACACAGTTACAAAAAAAAAAAAACAAGCATAGCTCTGAAGGAACTCAGAGTCTGACGTTTTTATTATTATTATTATTATTATTATTATTATTATTATTATTATTATTATTATTATTATTATTATTATTATTATTTATGAGAAACATCTTAAAGTGTTCTAAATTGGATATCTCACAAGTCTGTTTCTGATTTGGGTACTATTTTTCCCTTTAAAAATATGTCTAGCTTAATCTAGCTTAAATTTGTAACCTTTGTAATCTTAGTTCATTGTTGGGCGGCTCTTGAAGTGTGTTTTTAAAAAAGAAATCATGATAATGTTCTAGACTCCTTCTTTCACAACAGTCTATAATATATCCACGCATTCAAAATGTATTTAATCCATAAAACATTCTGAAAATAACTCTCAAACTTAATGTCCCCTATTGCCAGAACACATGTTGATTCGCAGCTTCATAAGTCAGCCAGATACCACCTTGAAAAATCATCAGATCTTATATTACAACAACTGCATAAAGAATTACAAATGGCATGACATGACACTCATAAAAGGCACTTTTGAAGTTACAAATATATAGTGACACTGAAAAGTTTCATTAAAATGGCAGCAAGGTTAAAGTGAAGGATGCCATTAGATTTTACCCGAGGAGTTTTCATAAGACTGTAAATTTGAATTTGCCAGCTTAATTTGTTTATGAGATTTTATTATTATTATTATTATTATTATTATTATTATTATTATTATTATTATTATTATTAATTAATTAATTAATTAATTAATTAATTAATTTGTTTATTTGGCAGACGCCTTTATCCAAGGCGACTTACAGGTGTTACAGGGCAGTACAGGGTTACAATTCAGAATTTATATTTATATTGACAATTTTCAATTAAGGCTTTAAGAGTGGCATATGCAGCAGATGCAAAGCAAGTTTAGAAATGGCTAGAAGGGGCTCGTGAGTGGCGATCCGTAAAGGCGCCCGTGGAGTGCAGGATGCGCTCTATAGTCTGGACGTCGCCAGTTCAAGTCCAGGCTATTCCACAGCCAACCATGGACGGAGCTCCCAGGGGCGGCGCACAATTGGCCAAGCCGCCTGGGGGTGTTTAGGTGGCCAGGGTGTCCTTGGCTCACCGTGCACCAGCGACCCCTGTAGTCTGGCCGGGCACCTGTGGGCTTGCCTGTAAGCTGCCCGAGAGCTGCGTTGTCCTCTGATGCTGTAGCTCTTGGGTGGCTGCATGGTGAGTCCACAGTGTGAAAAAAAAGCGGTCGGCTGACGGCACATGCTTCGGAGGACAGCGTGTGTTCGTCTTCGCCCCCCCAAGTCAGCGCAGGGGTGGTAGCGGTGAGCTGAGCTTCAAAATAATAATTGGCCATTCCAAATTGGGAGAAAATAATAAAAAAATAATTGGCAACGACTAAATTTATTTAAAAAAAAAAAGAAATGGCTAGAAATAGACACTTCCAGAAGTTTACAAAACGGTTATAGTACCACACTTGGGAAGTGCACTTACCAAAAAGATTTGATTGCAGAAATATATCTGAAACACTGCTGTTATATTGCAGCAAACCAAAAGGGTTGCACGAATTGAAATTGCCTAGGTAGCAGCAGGTTGCAGGTGATCCAATTCTAAGTTAGCAGAAAGGTTGCAAAGAACATTCTGGTTTTAATGTTAGCAGGAAGGTAGCAAAAACAGGCCTGGGTCCTGGAAAAATCAGCAGGTGCACAGCTATGTTTATCTGAACAATCATGTATTTTTAAAATCACACAAGAGTCACTTACTGCATTTAAAAACATTTATTAAAAAAAGGAAAATAGCTATCATGTTATAAATTATTTAATTGTAAGCATCATAGCTTTTTGTTCACACTACAGACTAGCCGTTCAGCTACCTCAGAGCTACAGGATAACGCAGCTCTGGGCAGCTTACAGCCAAGCCTGCAGGCGCCCAGCCAGACTACAGGGGTCGCTGGTGCGAGGTGAGATGAGGACTCCCTGGCCGACCTAAGCCCTTCACCCCCAGGCGACGCTCGGCTAATTGTGCGCCACCCCCTGGGAGCTCCCGTCTGTGGTCGGCAATAGAATAGCCTGATATTATGTTTTCTTTATAAACGTAAATTATCCTATATGTGCAGAATTAAGTTTAAAAGTGAACTACAATAAAATAATTTTAAAATCCATCAAGGGAAATGCTACCAAAGCAATGCATAACAGACATTAATCTCTGTAATCATCAATTATAAACATTTCCTCTGAAATCAAGAGGCTACATCTAACAAATTACATGAAAGTTATTAACACAAGTGAGTGGTCCAAACTCTCAAATTCCATGTTGCAAGTCAGTTGCTGTTGCGGGGTACATGGGACTGTGGCTATGACATATGCAAACTCAGGAACTTCTCTATCATTGATAGTCACAAGACTTCTGTATTTTGCTACATAATGGATTTATAAAGTAGTTGAGCACACCAATGAAAATGTCTGTGTGTTACTGACCCATATTTCTGTAATGTTAATGTGCTCCAAACTGTTAACAGATATTCCGAGATATGTAAATTAATATTATTTCAATACAGTTTTAATGCTTATTATAACTCCAGAATCATTTTAGTGTAAACGGGTATGCCTTATTGGTTTGGAACAGTGTAGTTTGTTAAATTGAAGTATGGAACCATGTTTTTAATATTAAGTCATAATCTCTGAAGTTTGAGTTCAGTATGTTCCATTAGGCTTACCTACAGTAATTTAACAATTTAATTCATGCATATTTGGTTGTTCACAAATAAAATAACTTCCAGAGACAGCAACACAAACACATAATCCAACCTTTGTTTTTTAAATAACAAAACTAAACTAAACAAATACATTTATGGCAGGGCTTTGCCCTGCCCCCTTTTCAGGTACAGGGCTCCTGGTCCTGTTACATATCCCCCACCTTGTGTGCAGCACATCTGGCCCCAACGGCCACCTCTCCACTTAGTCTCAAAGTCCCGGAAGAGGGGAAGCAAGGTGTCCATGGGGACGGCCATGGTGGGAGGTCTTCACCCCCTTCTTCATGGCCAGTAGCTCCCCTTTGTGGTGCTCCGGCCACAGTATTCCCTGCTGACATGAAGGGATGGCAATGACCCCAGGCGAAGCAGAGCTGGCAGCGACCCCAGGCAAGTGGGCCCACAGGCAATCCCAGGCGAAGTGGGACCGTCAGCAACCCCAGGCGAAGCGAGACCGTCAGCAACCCCAGGCAAAGCGGGACCGTCAGCAAACCCAGGCGAAGTGGGACCGTCAGCAACCCCAGGCAAAGCGGGGGAGTCAGCAAACCCAGGCGAAGCGGGACCGTCAGCAAACCCAGGCGAAGCGAGACCGTCAGCAACCCCAGGCAAAGCGGGAGAGTCAGCAACCCCAGGCGAAGCGGGACCGTCAGCAACCACAGGCGAAGCGAGACCGTCAGCAACCCCAGACAAAGCGGGACCGTCAGCAACTCCAGGCGAAGCGAGACCGTCAGCAACCCCAGACAAAGCGGGAGAGTCAGCAAACCCAGGCGAAGCGGGACCGTCAGCAAACCCAGGCAAAGCGGGACCGTCAGCAAACCCAGGCGAAGCGGGACCGTCAGCAACCCCAGGCGAAGCAGGACCGTCAGCAACCCCAGGCGAAGCGGGACCGTCAGCAACCCCAGGCGAAGCGGGACCATCAGCAACTCCAGGCGAAGCGGGACCGTCAGCAAACCCAGGCAAAGCGGGACCGTCAGCAAACCCAGGCGAAGCGGGACCGTCAGCAAACCCAGGCGAAGCGGGACCATCAGCAACCCCAGGCGAAGCGAGACCGTCAGCAACCCCAGGCGAAGCGGGACCGTCAGCAACCCCAGGCGAAGCGGGACCGTCAGCAACCCCAGGCGAACGGGACCGTCAGCAACCCCAGGCAAAGCGGGACCTTCAGCAAACCCAGGCGAAGCGGGACCATCAGCAACTCCAGGCGAAGCGGGACCGTCAGCAAACCCAGGCAAAGCGGGACCGTCAGCAAACCCAGGCGAAGCGGGACCATCAGCAACCCCAGGCGAACCGAAACCGTCAGCAACCCCAGGCGAAACGGGAGAGTCAGCAAACCCAGGCGAAGCGGGACCTTCAGCAACCGCAGGCGAAGCGGGACCGTCAGCAACCCCAGGCGAAGCGGGACCGTCAACAACATGGTCCCCAAGCGTTGACATGCTGGCATCCCCGGGAGAGGCAGAGCTGACAAGTGGCAAGGACCTTTTGAGGTTACACGCCGGGTTGGGACGGTGGATTATGAGATCTGCCAGCCGGAGCGATGGAGAGAAAAGCACATTTATCATGTACACCTCTTGAAGCCCTGGTTGCAACAGGAGGCTTTGTTAGTGGCGCAAGCAGATGACGTCACAGGCCTGGGATCTGATCTTTCTGTGTTGGCAAAAAAGGGATCAGTACAGATTGCAGATAACTGACACCAACACAGAAATGTCAGGCTCGGGCGCTGGTGGCAGAGTTGCCTGATGTGTTTTCTCCCGTCCCGGTGTAGACTCGAGTAGCCCACCATCACATTGAGATTGAGCCGGGGGCGCCAGTTCGCCAGGGGCCGTACCGCATACCTGAGTCCAAAAGGCCGGTAATAAAGGCAGAGATTGACAAGATGCTCAGACTGGGTGTAATAGAGGAGTCACTGAATGGAAATGAATGGAACAGTCGGATTGTTTTAGTAGATAAGCCAGACGGATCAACTCGGTTTTGCATTGACTTCGGGCGAGTCAATGAGAAATTGAAGTTTGACGCTTATCCTATGCCCCGGGTAGATGAGTTGCTGGAGTGTCTGGGCATGGCTCATTTTATGACGACATGGGATTTAACGAAGGGGTACTGGCAGATACCCCTGACGCTGGAATCCAGAGAGGACGGCGTTTTCGACTCCCTTCGGGTTGTACCAATTTAGGACCATGCCCTTTGGGTTGCATGGAGAGCCAGCCACTTTCCAGCAGATGATGGATCACATTTTGCGGCCCCATCAGTAGAACGCCGCTGCTTAGATAGATGACGTGGTTATCCACAATGAGGACTGGCCGAGTCATCCATGTAAGGTAGCGGCGGTGCTGCAATCTTTCCCACCTAGAGGGCACAAGGTGGCCCTGCACCAGGACCGGCTGGCTGTCTACCTGGGAGGAGACCCGACACGGGATGACCCAGTGAGCCCTGACAGTTCCCTCCTGCTCCCTTCTGATCCAACCAGCCCTGACAATCCCCTCCTGTTCCTGACAGCCCCTTGCTCTGGGGCTCTGTCCGTCCATACCCTGTGGCTGGCAGGGGACCAACGCCTGTGGGGAGAACACGGCCGCAACGACGCCATCGACCTCCGGGTCGTTTCCGAGACTTCGTCCTTCCCTCGGGGACGAGGGTCTAAGAGTGGGGCTATGTAACGACTGTGGCGATGGCCTTCTCTTGAACATTGTGTTTGTCTTGTTTGTCTTGTTTGTTATGTCTAGTTGGGTGTTCAGTGTATTGTAAAGGTACGGAGCACATCTTTAGTGTGTGTGTGTGTGTGTGTGTGTGTGTGTGTGTGTGTGTGTGCATGCGTATGGAGTGTGTGTGCGTGTGGTGGGTGGACCCTCCCCCAAGGCTATAAGTGGGGGGTGGGGGGCAAGCAGTGAGCCTGAGAATGCAAGCAGATAGAGACTTGAGCGGTTGGGGTGTATGTGAGGGACAGAGCGTGAGGCTGAAAGAAAAGGCCTACCCTGAGAAACAGAAACAAGGAAGTGACACTGTCTGCGAGTACTTGAGAAGAATAGAGAGAAAGAAGAAGCGAGTGTGTGTGAGAGAAAGATGGAAGAAGAGAGTGAAAGTATGGAGTGAGGAGTTTTATTATTTTGGATTGAACCCCGGCCCGAATAGGAATTCGTTGTTTATTTATTTCATTTAGTTCAGAATTAAAGAGTACATTTCGAATCCCATCTGGTCTCCCTGAGTCTGTTTCCTCCAATAGCGCATATCGCTACAATACTTACTATAATATAGGTATTCTTATCATAGCTAAAACATTTCCTTCCACATCAAATCACTTTGTAATTCAATCTTAATTGTACAGATATAGAACAATGGATTGCAAGGAGATACTGTTTAAGGTTACTCTTTTACAACCCAATGTTTTTAAACAGTCGCAATATCGTACTACTACGTGTCCTAGCATAGCTAAGGGAAAACTCAGTGCACTCCTTTCAACATGTTGCACTGTAGCCTGACCAAAATTTGCCTTTCCGCTCTTGTGAGCAATTCTACATCGTGTCTAACCCATTCAGTAGCTTCGAAAACAGTTTTATAAAAGCTAATGTTCAACACTCACCTCATTAGAGATCTAGACGACAGTGCTCTGGAATATTCTCTGGCGTACTCCATGATCCAAATAGGAAAATAAGGAGTCTAGCGATCTACAGTAGATCACCCTTCTCACAGAAACAAGAGGCCAGGTGTCAGACAATTTAGGCTACTGTAGCTACCACTTCCAACAGGTGAGACTGGTATTCAATGGCCAAAGACTGGCTTTCGCTTATTTTTGTTCTATTGGTGCTGATATGTTTTTTGTTCTGACTCATGAATGATTGTGTATTGCTGAAGCATGGCTCTCTGTTTCTTGAATCTGATTGGTTATCAACAAATATATTTGACTGACGGGATCTCAGGCTTGTGTGAATTCTGAGTGTAATTTTACATGTCCTTATTACGACATTTCTGGATATGGTTACTGATACATACTGCTATATTAACAATAGCTATTATATGTGGAATTAATGTAAAGGGGAATTATCATTCCTAAAATGTTATACCCATAAATAAATGCAAGTTCTTACACACCTCTTAACCTCCTTCAAAAATTCAGTTTCTTCTTATATACACTTTCTACAAATATGTAAAACAACATACGATGAAAACACTTTTAAAAAATATTTGTATCTTGTACTATTACTTGAATCATGAACATTTTTGCAATATGGTGTTTTTGCATTGTATATTACCTCATTGTGTATTGTATATACAGTAAAAAGGCAAAACAAGGACAACAAAAAAGGTTAAAAAACAATTATGAATTTTGTTGTTCTGATCAGTGCTCAAGCAAACAGGAATATTTCATGGTATCCAAAAAGAAACCAGTAAATGTGTATTCCTCCAGATGGAAATTCAACCAATGACCAAAACTTTACTCTGGTCAGTTTTCACAGTAAATGTACATTTTTCCCATGGTTATACTATGCATTTGCCATAGGTCGGTACGTTTTTAAATATACTTTACCATATCTCTCTGTGCTTTACTATTCTTGCCTGGACTGGTGACATAAGTTGGAAACAAGAACAAGTATTTATTACTGGGCATTTCTGCAATTTCCATTGGTTTACTAGACTTAATTATGTTTTAATATATAGCAAACTTTTCAAACTGGTTCAAATTACAACAACTTATAAACTTATTTTTTTTATTTCTTGATTAATTTTATTGTTAAAACTATATTAAAAAGGCAGCAGACTGAAAGGAACGATTTTTTACCATTTCTCTTAATATCTTGGTAATATAAGGTGGTAATAATATCAATGTGAATTGAAGTATTTTGCATTGTAAATAAATCCCTTCCTGCACACTGCATGTGTGTTCCAATTCCCTACTACTCCTGCTCATCTAGCTCACCAGCAGTTTCTGTGTTTGACAAGCAAGCAAAGTGTACTATATCCCTCATCACACTGACAAAGCTTCTTTTTCGGACCATTTTTACAGGTTTCAGGAATTAAGCATTAAGGATCTATGACTAGCCTCTGATCACACAGTAGACACGAGACATCCCCCACCCATCACCAGAATCTAAATATATCGAGATCATCTTGTGGAACATCTAAATCAGATAGTGTGCTGCGGCTCTGAACTATGTTGACAATTATTAAGTATATTCTGCCCCCGAGTGCTAAATGGAGGTATAACCATGAAACCCTAATGTTTCAGTCTGACAGCACTTGGGATTTAAAAACATTTTATTAGAGAATTAAAATAGTTGACTCAGCCAGCACTGAGAGATGCCAAATCTTGGGCAAGGTAGAAATGGAGGTAGAAGTAAACTCAACAGCACAGGATAGACTGCAAAGCAATATACATAGGCATAAATGAACCTGGCTTGAATACTACAGTATTGGTAACTACCACTAAACGGTTTCTGTCAATCAAATGATCATTTCTATAATTTCTAATTGTTCTATTGAAAGATATAAATTAAAGTAGATATTCAGCTTTATAATAAAACAACAAATTATGACATAACATGCATAAAATGAAAAATAACATGCAAAAATGAATTTCACACTTTGACAAAAGTATTTGGGTAATCAACATATTTAGTATGAACCCATTCATTGCTAATTATTGACAATTATCATGATTGAAACCAACACCTGATAATAATTATAGAATAAATAAATGCATCATCATCAACTGTGGAAAAAATACATTGGAAACTTGTGATTAAAAAAGCAACACAAATGGTTAAAACTAAATAGTACAGCAACAATCTCAAAATGGCAGTGATACAACTAAACGGAAAAAGGAGAAACTCCCAGTAAAATAGCAGAAAGACATGGTTTACCGAAAAGCACTGTGTGGGCTATTATTGACAAACACAGAACAGGAACTACTGTAACTAGCTACAAGTGTGGAAGACCAAGAAAGATTTCTGAAAAATCTGGAAGAAGAATTGTTCGAGCAGCCCGGCAAAATCCTTGGATTACCACAAGTAGACAGTCAGCATGGTTTCAGGAAAGGGAGATTGTGTCTAACTAACCTACTTGACTTTTTTGATGATGCAACATTGAAAATGGATAATTGCAAAGCATATGACATGGTTTATTTAGATTTCCAGAAAGCTTTTGACAAAGTCCCGCATAAAAGATTAATTCTCAAACTGAACGCAGTAGGGATTCAAGGAAATGCATGCACATGGATTAGGGAGTGAAGAAGTAGAACTCCTCTGTTTCTCCCCTGGGACACTTTCACCCTTCCTTAAATATGCTTTACTTACTCTTATCTGCCCCCTATGTTACTGCATTTAATCCTGTACTTCAGTGTACTGTAATCTGCCAAGTGTTTAAACTGTAGTATTTGGTATTTAATCATATCTTGATGTAACTATCACTGTCACTTTTATCTGCTGTATTATTGAATTGTATTTTGTCACACTTGTACTTGCTTGAACTAGTCATTGTATTTATCTTGCTCTTATTGTATTATTACCTGTACTGTAACACTTGAAATGTATTTGCTTACGATTATAAGTCGCCCTGGATAAGGGCGTCTGCTAAGAAATAAATAATAATAATAATAATTCAAAATGATCTAGACAGCATTCAGAACTGGGCAGACACATGGCAAATGAAATTTAATAGAGAAAAGTGTAAAGTATTGCATGCAGGCAATAAAAATGTGCATTATAAATATCATATGGGAGATAATGAAATTGAAGAAGGGAACTATGAAAAAGACCTAGGAGTTTATGTTGACTCAGAAATGTCTTCCTATAGACAATGTGGGGAAGCTATAAAAAAGGCCAACAAGATGCTCGGATGTATTGTGAGGAGTGTTGAATTTAAATCAAGGGAAGTAATGTTAAAACTTTACAATGCATTAGTAAGACCTCACCTAGAATATTGTGTTCAGTTCTGGTCACCTCGTTACAAAAAGGATATTGCTGCTCTGGAAAGAGTGCAAAGAAGAGCAACCAGAATTATCCCGGGTTTAAAAGGCATGTCATATGCAGACAGGCTAAAAGAATTGAATCTATTCAGTCTTGAACAAAGAAGACTATGCAGCGATCTGATTCAAACATTCAAAATCCTAAAAAAGGTACAGACAATGTCGAGCCAGGGGACTTCTTTGACCTGAAAAAAGAAACAAGGACCAGGGGTCATAAATGGAGATTAGATAAAGGGGCATTCAGAACAGAAAATATGAGGCACTTTTTTACACAGAGAATTGTGAGGGTCTGGAACCAACTCCCCAGTAATGTTGTTGAAGCTGACACCCTGGGATCCTTCAAGAAGCTGCTTGATGAGATTCTGGGATCAATAAGCTACTAACAACCAAACGAGCAAGATGGGCTGAATGGCCTCCTCTCGTTTGTAAACTTTCTTATGTTCTTATGTTCTTATGAAAAAGATTTGTCACAAGAATTGAGAGAAGATGGTCAAGAAATTCACGAGCGAACAATTCAACAATACCTTAACAAAATGAATGTCCATGGGCGAAAAACCAAGAAGCAAACCTTTGTTAAAAACAATACAGAAAAAGAAAGCGATTGGAGTTTTCCAATGAATACTTGAAGAAGCCTAATGATTTCTTCAACCAAATTTTATGGTCAGATGAATCCAAAATATAATTTTTTTCACCAAGAAACCACAATATGTTTAGAGGAAGAGAGGAGAAGAATTTAAAGAAAAGTTCATCATGCTCAGTGTTAAACATGGTGGAGGTTGTGTGATGGTATGGGCTTGTTTTTCTTGGCGACCTTTGTATTGTAGAAGGATCAATGAATGCTGCAAAATATAAAGACATTTTGCACTCTCATTTGTTACCCAGTGCGAGGCTTATTGGACGGAAGTTTGTATTCCAGCAGGATTACAACCCTAAGCATTCTACAAAGGAATTTCTGAAAAAAGGAAGATTACAGTTATGGATTGGCCATCTCAGTCCCCAGACTTGAAACCCATCGAGATGTTGTGGACTGACTTGAAGGCTGCTGTTGCAAAAAGGAAACCAAAGTCGATTGCATAACTCAAAGCTGTATGTGTTGAAGAATGGGCAAAAATATCTCTGGAAAGATGCCAAGAACTGGTTCAAAAGTACAAAAAAAGACTGCAAACTGTAAAGGAAGCAAAGGGTGGGCACACAAAATACTAATGTAAGGGTGCCCAAATACTTTTGTCAAAGTATGACATTATTTTTTGCATGTTATTTTTCATTTTATGCATGTTACGTAATAATTTGTTGTTGTTTTATTATAAAGCTGAATCTCTAATGTATATAGTTCATAGAGCAATTAGAAATGATAGAAATCACTTTCTTTGTGGTTTTTCTTTTTTTATATACTGCCGAAATGTTTTTGTCTGCGACTCTATGCATGGGACTTTTCAAATGTTGCACAGGCGAGTACTGTGCTCACAGGTGTTTGCTTCTGTGTGTGATCTATGTGCATTATCTAAATTGGCTAAAAGTGAAAGTGCTCATTTTATTAGTTGCTGGAGGCATGGGACCAAGAAGTTACCTTTGGTCACTGCAGAAATATACCTTGACCTGGATCCAGGGCTGTACACAACAATGAACTGTTCACATTTATGTTTTACTAACCTGACACAGAACGTACATGCTGATCATGTTCCCTGCTGCTGCAGGTAGTAAAATATGGCTGCTCTGTTTCAAAATGTGTAGTAGTAAGCTGTCAAATGACTGTAAACTTGTTACAGATAGTGCCTAATTAAAGACCATCCATAATTGAGACTACACTTTGTAGCCTTGCTTGCACCCCAACAAGGTATTTAGCAAACAGGGACTTGTGTAAATGTTGGATACCAAATAATCAGCTTATTCTTGTTACGGTCTGTTTCGTTTTTTCTGTTTGTGTTGAAGTATAGTGGGATTGTTCCAATAGGTTATGTGTTCATTCTTGAGGCGTAAGAAATGTGAACAGTCAAGACGTTTTTATCTGTCCACTCATGGCACTTCAGGTCTTCTCCAACGTGTTTCGTTCTTTTTTGAAGAAACATTTAGACTACAACCGTCATCCGTGTACAATAATATATATATATATATATATATATATATATATATATATATATATATATATATATATATATATATATATAAATTCTTGCTGAAATAACATTATAATTAGGGCTTCTGATTCTCGGTTTTAACCGATAAAACCTGATAAAACACCCCCGTAAAAAAAAAAATGAAATCGGTGGATAGCCAATGAACACCGGAAAACACTGGAAAAACTGTGAAAATGTTTAATCAATTCACGTTGACTTTACCCGATTCACATTAAAAAATAAAACCTACTACAAAAATAATAATAAATATGTTTCCTAGTGCTGCTGGGCAATGTCCCGCCTTCCTGACTTGCATCTATCATTGATTCGTTCTCAATACTTTAAACCCGCCCCAACTACTAAATGACAGCACATTCCTACATTTCTATTGGAGACTAGGCTTGAGAGATTTAAAACGAGATTACAATCAGGATGGAGGCTTGTTAGCGGGACTTCAAGCTGTATTACAGTTAAAATACGGAGGATTTAAAACAAAATTGTGGTAAAAGGTACAAAAATGCCTACACACAAAAACCCCAGAAGAATGTGCCCATAGGGATTTCATTGTGGAAGACAGCAATGGAAAGAAGGTACAACTTATGTGTGCAAGTACAGTCGACTTACTACTATACATATTTTGACAGAAATAAATGCTCAAGCATTTTAGAAAATTAACCGAAAACACTCATTTAATACAGTATATCAAAAATGAAAGCCCCGAAAAAAGAACGATTTACATAAAACTTGAAAATAGCTAAAAATAAGCACTGAAAAATACAATTAATAAAACCCGAAAAACAGAAGCCCTAATTATAATAAACTATTAGTTGCGGTTTGGCATGTAAAGGGTTACGACTTCCATTTTAGATATTGCATTCTGTTTTACCTCATTCTACAACAGTGTAATGGAGACTAGCTGCAGTAACCTGAGTTTCTAGTTGAGAAGTGTATCCCTGAAACATTATTTTTTATTTTATTCTTTCAGAATAAATCTAATTTCTTGCCAACCTGCATGTGTGTTTTCATCGGTAGTGTTGCGCTCTCTCTTCCGACAGTAAAAGGGACAGAAATCGAGTGGTGACATTGGTGCTGTGAGCCGGATCGCTAGATCAGCTGGAGGCAGATCTCTAAGGACCTTTTTTAAGATTTCCTGGAGCGAGTTCATAAAGTCTTCAAGCTGGAACGCACATAAATACATTTGTGGGTTGCATATGTAAACATTTCTTTCCCCCTGCCTTTTACCTTTACAATTTGGTATAATTTGTAAATGTTGTATAATTGTTTTATTATTATAATTTATTAATTTATTATAATTATTTTAGTATATAATTTAGCATAGAATTGGTGAGTGAAATCAGTAATAAGCAGGGGCCCTCTGATTCAGGGTTTTACAGCCCTGTTACTGACCGTGTTGGGTGGGGACAAGGTGTACTTGGTTTACCCTTGCAGTGTGAAGCTGAGAGTCCCAGTACAGGGCCAGTACCTCATGTAATAGGCGGGGGTGGGGGATTATTAGCACCCCATAGCCAATATGGGACAAGTATGTCCAGAGAGCCCGCAAGAGGAAATTATTCCCAGTTATAGGGGTATTGCTGCTTCCACCCCCCATCCTAGTGGGGAATGTATTTCCAGTTTAATGGGACAGATGAGTAAATTAGTACAGCAAATGGGTCAGCAATTAGCCCATTTGAACTCAAATAGTTGAACGGCTGATGCACATCAGCAAGATGCTGCAAGTAGCTTAGTTGATGAGTCAAGAATCACTTGATTGATCTGTCACAAATCAATTTAGTCACCCATCCAAAGGTTAAGGAACCGCCCACTTTTAGAGAGGATGGCTCAGATAAACTAACTATTAGAGAATGGGAAGGAATAATGAGAAATTATATTAAAAAAAGAAAATACAAGGTTGAGGAACAGGCTGAGGAAGTTCTTCTCAAGTTGATGGGCAGGGCGAAAGATGTTGCAAAGATTGGTATTCGTAATAGCGGTATTGACATAAAGCAACACCCAGGTGCCATCTACACCTTACTATGACAACACTTTAGCACAACCCCATGCTCCCCCATCCCGCTAACTGATTTTTATACTACTCTGCCCAAGGGCCAAGAGGATGCATATGAATACTGGCTCAGGCTAAATAAAGCTGTTGAGATAGCAGCTGAGTGTTTAGAGTTGCAGGGTAAAAAGCTGGAAGATCCTGCTGTTGAGGTGACACATATGTTTGTGAGAAACTGTCCCAATAAAGACGTAGCACTCACATTTAAGAGCAAAACTACTGACAAATGGACAGCACATGAAATACAGGAGGTGCTGAACAAGTATCACTCTGAAAAAATACTGAAATCTGCCATATCAGTACCAGCTAGTGACATCAAAATGAAGGTTGCTATAAACACAGTGGAGGTTAGCCCACAGCCAGCAGCAGGCATGTCAGTAGAGAATCAGCAACCTAGAATTCTGGACTCATTAGCACTTGAGAGGATCATTGATGTATTAGAAAAGGCACTGCTGTAACCCTCTCGTCAGCCCACCAAGGCTACTCAAACAGACATGGCAGGAGGCTACCTAATAGGGTTATGGGAGATACTACATTACCATGTGACATATGTAAGGATGCTACACACTCTACTTATGCTCATTGCTGGTCAAACAGATTGTGCTTTCAGTGTCATTCAGCAGACCACGCCAAACAGGATTGCCCAGAGAGGAGGACACCAACCTCAAACCACAACCAAGTCAGGAAACTAGGGAATCTGTGCTTGGGGGAGGGCAGCACTGATCTGGGATATATTCCTGCTGATGATGATGTAGATTGTGAGACCCTGTACACTATATTCTATAGTAAAGTTCCTTCATACAAAACTGTAATTTTTAAGAGACACAAAAGTTAATGACAAGCGATATTTTACACAACTGTGCTAATTGGAAATCAAGTGTCCTTGAAGGCTATGATAGATAGTGGATCAATGGTGTGTACCTTAAGTGAAGCAGCTGAAGCACTGCTATTGGAAAGCATCACCCTAGAAATCAAGACGGCTCCAGTTGATGATATCCTCCTTGTTGGCTGTGGTGGGCACGAGGTTACTCCCAAGGGCATGTACGAATTAGATGTGGAGGTTTATGGATTTCCAATGGTTATTCCAGTGCTTGTTGTACAAGGCCAGAAAGACGATTTCATTTTGGGAAGTAATGCTATCAAGAATCTATTGCACCAGTTTAGGGCAGAAGGTTATTGGAGGATAGTATCATTGCTTGAAAGTGAAATGAATAATGAACACTGTCATTTCTTTTCTTTGCTTTCTAGCCTAGAGCGATGGAGAGGAGTTCACCTCCCAGACAAAGTAGGCACTGTAAAACTCAAAAATAGAGTCACTCTGCAGCCTCATTGTGAGCACTTAGTGTGGGGTAAGCTGCCTGATTCAGCATTGTGACAGAAATATAATTCTGAGTTCTGGTTGTAAATCTCCCTCTCGACCTGTGAGGGGGCTAAGTAGCAAAAGGGAAAGGCTTTGGACAGGTTGGCCTGACAGTTCATTCCCTGGGTCGGGAAGTCAGTCAGCCTGGAAAAAGGCAAGACTCCGTTGCAGGAATGTATTGACCTGGAAGTTAAACGAGGTAGCAGCTGCAGGCAATAGAGTCGCTTGGGTTTCAGAGAGACGAGGAAACTGGAAGAACCGGGAGATTTCCCACAGTAAAATAGAGAAAAGAGTTAATGAGTGTTTTGTTTGTTTTGTCTGTTTAGTAACTGTCTGTGTTTTTGTTATATAGCACTAGACGGCTAAACACCAATCCGGAGCTGTCGCCAAAGGCAAGCACAAAACCAGATCACCACTGCACTACCGTCACGATTAACATTGTTATCAGCACTTGTTTCACCAATAGCACGTATTATATTGTACTTCACCCCAAGCACTGAGAGCACTCACTTTGGACCTGTGATCGTGTGTGTGTGTCTAATTGTGTGTGTTTCGTACTGTGCTTATTGTTTGCCGGACTGCAACCCTTTTTCATTACTGTGCAATACTAATTATTATTTGCTGGCTGGTCATCAGACCATTGGATTTATAATCATTAAAACCAACCATT
Organism: Acipenser oxyrinchus oxyrinchus; assembly: GCA_030684275.1. Lineage (NCBI taxonomy): Eukaryota > Metazoa > Chordata > Actinopteri > Acipenseriformes > Acipenseridae > Acipenser > Acipenser oxyrinchus. The sequence goes on from CM060250.1 coordinate 53,989,202, forward strand.
TCACCTGTACTTTGTTGTCTGTTTGTTCTTGGAATTACTGCATCCACACCGCACCTGTTATACACCTGCTACCAATTACCACTTTGCCACAGCACTGTGATTGTAGAGCCTACTCAGTCCAGATCCAAGCCACGGAATGTTATTATTATTATTATTATTATTATTATTATTATTATTATTATTAGTATTAGTATTAGTATTAGTATTAGAATTATTATTATTAGTAGTAGTATTTATTTCTTAGCAGACGTCCTTATCCAGGGCGACTTACAGTCGTAAACAAAAATACATTTCAAGAATCACAGTGCAAGTAATAATACAATTAAGAGCAAGATAAATACAATGACTTTGGTTCTAGCAAGTACAACAAAATACGATTCAATAACGGAGCAGATAACAGTGTCAGTGATAGTTACATCAGGATATAATTAAATACAAAATACTACAGATTAAATAACACTTGACAGATTACAGTACTCTAAAGTACAGGATTAAATGCAGTAAAATAGGGGGCAGATAAGAGCAAGTAAAGAGCATTTAAGGAAGAGTGATAAGTGTCCAGGGGGAAAAAAAAGAGGAGTTCTACAGGTGCTGTCTGAAGAGGTGAGTCTTGAGGAGGCACCGGAAGGTGGTCAGGGACTGGGCAGCCCTGACATCTGTAGGAAGGTCATTCCACCACTACGAGGTGAGGGTGGAGAAGGAGCGGGCTCTGGAGGTAGGGGAGCGTAGAGGAGGTAGAGCCAGTCTTCTAGTGCAGGCGGAGCGGAGAGGTCGAGTGGGGGTGTAGGGAGAGATGAGGGTCTGGAGGTAGCTGGGTGCAGTCTGGTCAAGGCATCTGTAGGCTAGTACAAGAGTCTTGAACTGGATGTGAGCGGTGATCGGGAGCCAGTGGAGTGAGTGGAGCAGTGGAGTTGCGTGGGAGAAGCGAGGCAGAGAGAACACCAGGTGAGCAGCAGAGTTCTAGATGAGCTGGAGCGGACGGGTGGCGAACGCAGGGAGGCCAGCCAGGAGGGAGTTGCAGTAGTCTAGGCAGGAGAGTACCAGGGGCTGGACAAGGAGCTGGGTGGCGTAGTTGGTGAGGAAGGGTCAGATTCTTTGTATGTTGCTCAGTAAGAATCAGCAAGTGCGTGCCAGAGTGGAGATGTGCTGGGAATAAGAGAGGCAGGGGTCCAGGGTGACTCTGAGGTTCTTAGCTGAGGAGGAGGGAGAGAGTGTGGTAGATTCCAGAGGAACGGAGATAGAGAGATCAGAGTTATGGTGGGGAGAATCATTACTCCGCTATGGGGTGATGGCTGGGTACCCATGAAGATAGTTAATCCCAGTAACAAACCCATTTTTCTTAAGAGGAATGCTAAACTTGCTGATGTGTCACCATGTATTGCAGTTGAAGACGTTGACGTGACTGGTTCTTGTGAGTCTAATATCAATGAGAATGTAAAGTGCACCAACATTGAGAACCAAAGCTCTGTCCCTGTCCAGGAGCATGGTCAGTGTGTTACAAGTACTAGGTCAGCTCAGAGATCAGGCTCAGAAATTAGAAGGTTTAAAAGACATTGACCTAGATTCTTGTGAAGTGTCAGAGTCCTGGAAAGAGAAGTTGCTGCAGGTCATCGAGAAATATGAGACAATCTTCTCACGTCACAAGATGGACTGTGGGGAGGCTAAAGACTTCATAGAATTCACCTCCTTGATGACAGTCCCTTTCGTCTGCCTTACCGGAGAGTACCACCCAGCCACTATCAAAACGGCTTTAGATGAGATGGAGGTGACGGGTATCATCAGAAAGTCAAAAAGTGAGTATGCTTCTCCACTGGTACTTGTCTGGAAGAAAAATGGTGGCCTCCGTCTGCACTGACTTTAGATGGCTGAATGCAAGAACAGTCAAGGATGCCCACCCCTTACCCCACCAAGCGGAAGCTTTTGCTGCACTGGGAGGAAATAGTTTGTTCAGCACTATGGATTTAACCTCTGGCTTCTACAACGTCCCTTTGCATGAGCAGGATAAGAAGTACACAGCTTTTTCATCACCATTTGGACTCCATGAGTACAACAGACTGCCACAGGGGTTATGTAATTGTCTTGCGACATTCATGTGTAAGATGATGATGTCCATCTTCGGTGACCAGAACTTCTCAAGTCTTCTTTGTTATCTGGATGACCTGATGGTTTTTGCACCCAATGAGGAAGTAGCACTTGAGCGACTAGAGATGGTGTTCAATCGACTTAAATGTCACTTCTTAAGAAGATCAGTCAAGTTCCTAAGACACATTGTGTTTAAGATGGGGTGAAAACCGACCCTGACAAGGTCAAGGCCATTAATGATGTGCAGAAGGATGATTTAATGGAGCCAGACAAGGTAACCCCCTCTGCAAAGAAGTTAAGATATTTTCTAGGGATGGTGCTTTTTTATCAACACTATAGAAGGGTGTTCTGCAAAAGCAAAACCGCTATTTCATCTCATCTCAGAATCAGGAAATCCAGTAGGAAGTTAACGCAGCAGACTGGACCTCAGAGTGCCAGACACCATTTGAGGAGCTTAAACAATCTTTAGCAGAAACTGCAACATTGGCACATCCAGACTTTGAAAAGCCATTCATTTTGGCTGTGGATGCATCATTCAATGGTCTAGGTGCTGTATTATCCCAAGCCTTCCTGGTGAGGAGAAGGCTAGACCAGTGACCTTTGCAAGCAAAACCTTAACACAAACCCAGACTAAATATCCAGCACATAGGTTGGAGTTTCTTGCCTTAAAATGGGCAGTTTGTGAAAAATTTGGCCATTGGCTCAAAGGACATCATTTTACAGCATGGACAGATAATAACCCTCTGACATATATCATGACCAAACCCAAACTGGATGCTTGTGAGCAGAGGTGGGTTGCTAAACTGGCTGTGTACGACGTTGATCTGAAGTATGTTCCTGGTGCAAAAAATGTGCTGGCTGATGTCCTGGGTCGGGAGCTGTTCGTTCCAACTTGTGTCATTAATGAGCCCTATGCCTCTTTGCTGGAGGAAGCCAATGGAGTCAGAAAAGGAACAGTACAAGATGTTTTCAGGATCACAAACAACTGTCAGGCTATGACAACTCAGTCAGAACCCTTAAGTGAAGGAGATGCTGCCATTGAGGACTCATCAGCTGCGCAAGGTTACTTGACATCAGAGGAAGTGTCAGCGGTGTTAGAGGTTCATTATTCGTGTGGTTTTACCGGCACAATGGCTACAGGCCCAGTAACACCACAGTGTCTACAGTTGGGACACTGTCCTTTGCCAATCCTACATAAGAGTACATAAGTCAGCTATAAGGTGCGCAAGACGAAGACGATACCATCAGAAGAGCACTGTATTTTGTTCAGAGGCAGAGGAGACCATCAAGATGAGAACAAGGCAGAGAAACTGCAAATGTAATTCGACTGCTAAAGAATAATCTGGAATAATCTGAAATGTCATGATGGACTGATGTATAGAGTAAAGAGAGATCATTGGTTTGGAAAGAAGCTGTTCCAATTTGTTGTGCCGGACTCTCTGAAACAAGATGTGCTGAATGGCATACATGATTTAGCAGGACATCAGGGACAATCGCGCACACTTTCTTTAGCACAACAGTGATTCTTTTGGACTGGTATGGAGTGGGACATAACTATGTGAAGAACTGCCATCTGTGTGTAGTTGGCAAATCAGAACCAGAACCAGAAGCACGAGCTCCTCTTGAAAACATAAGAACAACTGCTCCTATGGAATTGATCTGCATTGACTTTTGGACTGCAGAGGTGAGCGATAAGAAGGTGATGGACATTCTTGTTGTCACAGGCCACTTCATGAAAATGGCCCATGCATTTCCGTATCTGCAAAGCAAGTTGCACGCTGCCTGTGGGATGACTTTTTCTGCATCTACGGATTTCTACAGCGGATTTATTCTGATCAAGGGGCCAACTTTGAGAGTAAATTGATTACCAATCCGTTGGAAATGGCGGGAGTGCAAACACCATACCATATTATGGGGAATGGTGTAACAGAACTGTTTAACAGAACTCTCGGAAACATGATCAGAGCATTGCCTCCAAAGTCCAAGGCAAAGTGGCCTCGCATGTTGCAGATGTTAACCTTCTCTTAATTGCACAGTGCATGAAACATCGGGCTTCCCATCGTTCAATTTAATGTTTGGGAGAATCCCACACCTTCCCACTGATGTCATATTCCAAAACATCCAATGAAAACATTGTTTAACATTTGAATTCATATCCAAGACCTATTGGAAGCAGCCAAAATTGCCCAGAAACACAGTCTTGGAGAGCAAGAGCCTCACGCACGACTTTACAACCGCAAGGTGAAGGGTTCTCCTCTGGAAGTAGGAGATTGAGTATTGCTTGCTAATAGAGGAGAATGTGGAAAGAGGAAAATTGCAGATAACTGGAATTCTGTGCCTTATGAAGTAATGTCTATAAACCCCAAATTCATTTTTACAGAATTAGAGACCCTAGGACTGCTAGAGAGAAGATAGTGCACAGAAATCTATTGCTTCCAGTGAATTTCCTACCTGTACAAACAGCAGACCGGGTGGAAGAGACTTCCGTGGAACCTGGATCTACAGGTGTTCAGACTTCTGACAAGGAGCACAATTCTTTGATTCCTGATGAGTGTGAGGACACGAACTGCGATATGGCTTTTAGTAAACACTGAAGAGGCCCAAAGTAAAAACAGATAGTCTTTCAAAGGATGGAGATGTCCTGTCGATGGCCCTCCTCGGGGTGATGACTCAGATGCTAATCAGAATGGACCGGCCAATGACCAAGAAAGTTTAGATGTGTGTTCCTCGGACCTCCGAATGAGCACTCGCCTCCACTTAGCCACAGCAATTCACCCAGTGACACTGCTAGACCAGTAATTTGCTCCCAACCACAAACAAGCCACCCACCAGCTTCCATTAGAACCAGATGTGGTAGAGTTAGTCGACACACCAAATGACTTATTTGTTACTGGGGCATTTGCATTGTAAATGCTATATTTGGGCCTGCACTGCCTTATTGTCCACAGAGACTTGGGGTGTAAAGGTTGAGCATTATTATTATAACAAAGGTGTAGATGGCATCTTTTTAGTCTGTGCTAAGGTTGGGACATGGTACCATTCCATTCTTACACACTTCAGAAAGAAGAGTTATTGTACTGACAGTTTAGATCTCTGTGTGTTTTGTGCTCTGTATAATTCCACATTGCCAACTGATGTTGTATTCCCCCCCCCCAAAATGTTTTTCTCTGGTATTTATCAATTTCAGCAAAATTTAGCAGAGTTAAAATGGTTGCTGAAATAACATTATAATAAACTATTAGTTGCGGTTCGACATGTAAAGGGTTACACTTCTCAACGGCATCCATTTTAGATATTGCATTCTGTTTTACCTCGTTTGTTTTATTGATCAATGGCACTGGTAAGCTTGCAACTTGCTTAAAATTTGAAAATGTAAAAAATTGTATTTTCACTGTAATATTTGTTATATTTCAATGCCTGTTATTGTGATTATTATTGCTAATGTTAATGTTATTCTATAGCCATGTACCTTGACTTTCGTTAGCATCGCCACGGCTCATGAGCATAACTCCAGTCGTGATCATCCGCATCGACGGGCTCTATCGCTTAAATAGTTTTTTTTTGGTATAAAATGATTCCAGGTTATTGTGCATCTTTACATTAAAATGCTGATCATTTCTTTTAGCTGCTTGCTTTTACACACACATAAAATACTGTTCCAATCCACAAATATTAAGATCGGTCATGCACCATATGAGGGTGAGACCCTCACTGTGATATTTCAATGCCTGTTTGTGGAAGGGTGGTGGGCAATTCACTAACACAGAGACAAAACTTTATTTGTAACGCCCCTCAGGTGCACTGATTTATTTTTACCCACAGACGGCGCTGTTGTTCGTGGCCTGAATACTGGCAACAGTAAACCGGACCACAAGGTTACCAATATTACCACATACAAGTGCTCAAAAATAATAATGAAAACAAAAGGCAAAAGAAACATGTGTTATGTATTTAACATTATTTAATGCTGTGTCTTTCCTTAGGAGGGAGCAGTAGTACTATTAGGTGGTCAGTTGTGAGTTTGTCTTTTGAATGCATTATATGTACAACCTGTTTGTCTTTTGCAATTTGAGTGAAGTATCCATTACGAAAATAAATATTTATACCTGTGAGCACTAGCAAGTTGCTGTTTCCTGCGTTCTAAATACCTCCGTGTTCTTGAGAGAATAATGTGATTGTGGATGGGGGTACACACCACAACAGTAAGTCAAAATAGTCAATATGTTTTTTTAATATATACCATAAAATTGCTTCTGTGCTGCATTGAAAAAAAAAATTAACAAACATTTGCTACAAACGGATTACTGTATGTCCCGGTAGTTCTTCCATTGAGTGCAGGCTATCGTTCCATGAAAATAAAAAAAGCAGTTCACCACATTTTAGGCCTGCTTTTCAGTCACATATGTGAATGCGCAAAGGCGCCTTAAAAACGCAAATGTGAACGGGGTGGCAGACCTAAATATGGGGCAAATTTAACAGTGGTTCCCCAACTTGCTTCCAGCATGTGTTTGCATCAAAGTTAACGTTACTGATGGTTACAATGGTTCAATGCACTGTCATACACTGTACCTCATTGTTTCAAGATGTATATTGTGCATGTATTCAGTATAAATCAAACAAGCAACTGAGTGAGTTGAAACTCGACACATAATGGATGTATATTACACCTGATTTATTGGTTTGTTTGTTAATGTAGGCATTATTGGCATTTTTATGACTGCAGTTAACTGATAGTTTACCAGGATTGCTATCATGTATTCCTAATACAGTACCAAATATGGGGAATAAAAATGTACCTGAGACTATATATATATATATATATATATATATATATATATAGTGTAACACAGCAGGGAGGGGGTTAATTTCCTCCCTGCAGGAAAACATGTGAAAATGCACTCCCAGGGCAATTGTTAATTGATTTATTGTTTAATTATCCCCTGCACCTGGTGTACCATAGAGTTTAGTTAGTGCTCGTAAAGAGCTAGGTGTTTGTTTTGTGTTTGTTTCATTTTTGTGAATTAAAAATAGCGCGTCAGCGCAAAAAAATCCATTCCTGTGTGTGTTGGGTCAGTTTTTAAAGGGGCAACGAACCCGAGTGGAAGCAGCTCAGTTACAATATATATATATATATAGAATATGAACCATGAGTGAGTATTTAACCCATCTCATTAAATGTTATAGTATTTCACAATTAAAACATAATAAAAAAGAAAAAAAAAATGAAGAAACACATAAAACAATTGTATTTTAAACCAAGGAGACCTAACCTTAATTGTATTTCTGTTTATAATATAGCTAAATACAGCCAGGACAATTCTTATGTATGCTGTATCAGCTATATTTAGATTTATTCCCCAAGAATAACACCAGATCTTTTTGCCATTGGTTGCAAATTCATTCACAATTCTCAAAGAAGAAAAACTGTTTGTAGAAAAGACAGTTACATTAAACAACAAAAAAAAGCTTTGTCATGTTCTTTGGCACTGGAAAAGTCACATTAATTGTAATACACAATTGCAATAAGAAACTATATATTCTGACATAAGTAAATACTGAACTACACTGGATTGTATATCTGCATAACACATGGCATTTTAGTAAAAAAGTACAAAAAGAAAAAAATATGCATTTAATATGGTCTTGTTTATAACTAACAAATATATCCTCTTAATTCTTGACCAATTTAGTGCTTACAGATTATATATATATTTCAATACTGGAGTCTGGAGTTAATTGCATGGAACCGACATTCCAGATTAGAAGATGGCTATGTATTTGTTTTATTGTCAAAAAGCTTCTTCTGAGACTCCACAACTAAGGTGTGGTCCCAAGGTACCTGAAACATTTCAGACATTTGTGTAGCTTTTCAGATCTGTCTGACAAATCCCATGCATCCTCTTCATGAGTGCTATGATCCTGGCATTGTATCTGAAAAAGCAAAACAATACAAACATGTTGTAAATTCCAAATCAGAGCTATGACTGTGATGAAAAAGTTGATGGCCACAGCACATATCAAAAGTATGTGCAAAAGCATACAGAGTAAGAATTAGTAACACAATGTTTTATCAGAATTTGATTATCCAGACAGTCAAAATTGTACCTGTGACATACAGACAGATATAGCTCCAGAATCTGATATTCTCAATAACTTTAGATAAGTAATGTTAAAACCAAGTTTCATGACGCGTGGATAAGCTGTTTTCTTTATTTTTTATTCTCAGTAGCATTTACATAATATCACCAGTAGATGGCAGCAACCAACAAACAGAACAATCTACACACTTTTAAAAATCTTACTGGTAATGTATTGTGGGATCCATTTCATTAATCAAGATTGTATGATTTTATACATAACCACGACCAATAGCAATGAATAGCCTTGTTTCCCGGACTTTATTTTAGTTAGCTGGTTATAACCAAGGTACAATAACAAGTGCCATATGGTTCTGTGAATTGTTGAGATTGTGTACAAATAAACTTTTTAGTCTGGCAGACCAGAATGACACTGATGAAGTCCATTTAACCTGATTCAGATTCATTCATTCTTTCTCTTTCTCGCTCTGCTGAATACCCTGTTCTGTGGGTAACAGCAGGACCAAGTCATCTGAATAGAGCAGGAATTTATTTTCTGTCGTGGAGAGTGAAACCAGGGACTGCAGACTGTTCCAGCACTGTAGCCAACTCATTGATGTAGATGTTGAACAGTGTTGGGCTCAGACTACAGTTCTGTCTCACTCCATAACTCTGTGTGAAGATGTGTATATAGGTGCTCCACCCAATTCAAAGTGAAACCTATATCCGCCCTGGCGCAAATCCAATTTATTTTCACACACGCAGTTAATTTTAGACGCGCTGTTTAAAAGTATTTTTTTTTCCACAGTCAAGCGGGTTTAAAAGGCCCTGCATATCAACAAAGCACTCACTAGGCATCTCCAGCCCCGCCCCACCCTTTTGTTCGCTATAGCTTTCACATATGCTAATAAATAAATAATAATAATAATAATAATAATAGTCGTACATACAGATCAATCATCTCCTGATCACTCATTTTATCACCAAACGCCTCAATAATGAGATCCAAGTCATTATTTTACTACTATAACATCTCAAAAAAGCTCTACAAATGTCTGTGATATTCTCTGAGCGCTGATGCTGTAGCAGCCAGCTTGTTTCCTTATGGCCGCCGTTATCTGATGCCAGGGACAAGTATGACATTCATGAGATACGCCCTTTTTTTAAATTTTTTTTATTCGCTTGTCTCGCTCCTGTTGCTCCCACTCGCCATTGAATGGTTTTCGCTTTTTCCGAGAAAAACGACTAAAACCTGTTTTTTGCGTCTTTTTGATGATGTCGGACAGGGTCCGACATTGGACCGGATAGGAATAATTGCAATATCGGACCAGGTCCGACATAGGACTGCAAAGGGTTAAACATAATGGATCAATTACTCTTGTCTAACTGAGTGTGGTATCAAAAACGGTGCACGAAAAAAGAAATCTTGAAAAATGGTGAAAGGTACTTACTGGAAGGTATACCCAATATTTTTTACATTTTTATTCAACATACTCCTTTGAAACGGTATCAGAAAATACATATTGAAAAACATGCTTGTCTGAAAAACTGGCTGGCTTTGTGATTTAACTACAGTGTATATAGTTAGTGTTTGCTGTTAGGCGCATTAACATAAGCTGAAGAAAGTTGCAGGGACGGTGGAGGAGTTATGGGGACATCCTTGTTGTAGTATAAGCATGTAGTCAGCGTGTTACTTTGGCAGCTTCAAACTTGCAAGAATATCGGTTCTTATTCATGTTCGTATAATCGGAAAAGGTATAATCAAGTTCCTGTGTATCTGGGAGACACAAGAATAAACCTGGTTTGGTTTACCTGGATTGGTTTTCTTTCACAGATTGTCCAGCTACAATAGCATTATGTTACTGGTAATACTTTGTATTACTTGTAATTGTCATTTAATACAATTTCACATCACTAGCAAACAGGTGTGATTAATAGATAATAAGAGAAAATGTCTAGATTAAAACCTTATTTATAAATGGCACCACCTAATTCAAAGTGAAAATATAGGGCAAGCAATGATCACTATATGGTGCTGGCTTGTATTTCTATAAAGACTCCTTGGCTGATCTACTTTACAATAATTATGTCCTTGGCAAGCAACTAGAAATGGAGTAAGCCGAGGTAAACAGAACTATTGACTAAATGTTTTAACATAAAAAGGCAAGAGGAAAGTAAGAAATGTATGGATACTTACTCTTTTAATATTTAAATAGCAGGCTATAAATTACACCCACTATCTGCATTTAGTTCCCCTATTGTATTTCAATAGTGAATATTCTTAAATAACATGTGTTTACGGGGTCTCAAATCACTAAAGTCTTGATTTTTTTAAAATTTAGTAGTAGCCAATTCGTTTTTTGTTATTTTCTCCCCAATTTAGTAGCGTCCAATTATTTTGTTTGGCTCAGCTCACCACTACCACCACTGCGCTGACTAGGGAGGGGCGAAGACGAACACGCGCTGTCCTCCGAACCGTGTGCCGTTAGCCCCCTGCTTTTTTACACACTGCAGACTCACCATGCAGCCACCCAGAGCTACAGCGTCAGAGGACAACGCAGCCCTGGGCAGCTTACAGGCAAGCCTGCAGGCACTCGGCCAGACCACAGGGGTCGCTGGTGCGCGGAGAGCCGAGGACACCCTGGCCGACCTAACCCTCCCTCCCCCTGGGCGGCGCTCGACCAACTGTGCGCTGCCCCTGGGAGCTCCCGGCCCTCGGTTGGCAAAGGAATATCCTGGACTCAAACCGGCGACGTCCAGACTATAGGGCGCATCCTGCTTCTACGCGTCCAAAAAAAGCATTCTTAGAATGTAACTTCAGTTTACCTTTGTCATTTTCTTTTTCACAAACAACCCTGTTGATATCATCACAGTAGAAGTCATTCCAGAGGCCTGCGTGGATCATCCCAGCACAATCCTCTCCAGGCCCATGGCCATGCTGCCAGTTATCAGGTTGACCCTCTTTCCAGTTCCTTAAACAACAAAGAAGTCAAATTCAGTCACAATGAGTAAGACAATAGATCTAATTGTTAGTGTTTGGCTTGTAGTAGCATACATTTCAATATCCAATAATTTCTCAAATGATGGGCCATTTTGGACAATAGCCTTTACTGAAAATGACCATCCAAACATCTCTAAAGAAATGGAGGCAGTAAATGTTGAGGAGTTCATAGGTAAACTAGGTCACCATGACCTTGATTCTGATCTCAAGAACATATTTCATGTTTGCGGTCTTTGCACTAAAAAAACAACGTAACATTTATGAAATACTCACGTGAATGCAGGCAAGGTTCCATCCACCCATTTCCACACATTCTCCTCCTCTTTGTCTGTCAGACCCAACCAGAAATGACCCTTGTCAGCAATTTGTTTTTTCAACCATTGCTGAAGGAAAAAAAAACAGTGAACACATACATTTATTGCATCATGCAATCACAATAATATTTTTTTTTGTTTTTCTGGTTCCAGTCTACAGTATATGAAGTACGATGTACAATATCTGTCTGTCTGTCAGCCACTATCTACCTAGAGCACAAGTGTCCAATCACAGTCCTGGAGGGACATTCCACTCCAGGTTTAACAGATAAAATTATATAATTGACTACATCAGGGTCTGGTGTAGGTTTAGCTGGTTCAATTAAACAATTTAGAACAGGGTTGGATCAAAGACTAGGAGTAGAAGAGTCAAATTTGGCCACCCCTGGCCTAGAGATTCAGTACTGCTGGTCAACCAAGTAGGTGCCAGTCTCTCAAAATATCTATCTATCTATCTATCTATCTCTGTTGGTGCTGTCTGTCGCAGTGTCTGTCGGGAGTGCTTGTGTCTGTGCGGAGCTCAGAATGAGTGAGGGGTGCTCCCCTGTTTTTCCTTCTGTTAATTATATACAGTGCCTTGCAAAAGTATTCAGACCCCTGACCAATTCTCTCATATTACTGAATTACAAATGGTACATTGAAATTTCGTTCTGTTTGATACTTTATTTTAAAACACTGAAACTCAAAATCAATTATTGTAAGGTGACATTGGTTTTATGTTGGGAAATATTTTTAAGAAAAATAAAAAACTGAAATATCTTGCTTGCGTAAGTATTCAACCCCCACACATTAATATTTGGTAGAGACACCTTTTGCTGCAATAACAGCTTTGTCTTTTGGGGTAAGTATGTACCAGCTTTGCACACAGTGTCAGAGTGATTTTGGCCCATTCTTCTTGGCAGATTTGCTCCAGGTTGTTAAGGTTGGTTGGACAACGCTTGTGGACCGCAATTTTCAAATAGTGCCACAGATTCTCAATGGGATTGAGATCAGGACTTTGACTGGGCCACTGTAGGACATTCACCTTTTTGTTCTTGAGCCACTCCAAAGTTGCTTTGGCCTTGTGCTTGGGATCATTGTCCTGCTGAAAGGTGAATTTCCTCCCAAGCCAGTTTTTTTAGCAGACTGAAGCAGGTTCTCTTGCAGTATTTCCCTGTATTTTGCTCCATCCATTCTTTCTTCAATTTTAACAAGATGCCCAGTCCCTGCTGATGAGAAGCATCCCCACAGCATGATGCTGCCACCACCATACTTCACTGTAGGGATGGTGTGTCTTGAGGCATGGGCAGTGTTAGGTTTGCGCCACACATAGCACTTTGAGTTTTGGCCCAAAAGCTCTATCTTGGTCTCATCTGACCACAAAACCTTTTCCCACATCGCAGCTGGGTCACTCTCATGCTTTCTGGCAAACTCCAGACATGTTTTCAGATGGTACTTTTTGAGTAACAGCTTCTTTCTTGCCACCCTCCCATACAGGCCAGTGTTATGCAGAGCTCATGATATGGTTGACTGGTGCACCATTACTCCACTCCCAGCCACTGAACTCTGTAGCTCCTTCAAAGTTATTGTTGGCCTCTCTGTGGCTTCTCTCACAAGTCTCCTTCTTGTTTGAGCACTGAGTTTTGAGGGATGGCCTTTTCTTGGTAGTGCCTGGGTGGTGTGATGCAGCTTCCACTTCCTGATTATTGATCCAACTGTGCTCACTGGGATAGCCAAACACTTGGATTTTATTTTGTACCCTTTCCCTAATCTATGCATTTGTATTACTTTATCTTTAACTTCTGTAGAATGCTCTTTGGTCTTCATTTTCCTTCAGATTCACAGCTTGACCAATGATCCTTCAACAGAGGGGTTTTTATCCAGAAAATGTGACAGCAACTTTAATGGTTCACAGGTGGAGGACAATGGTAAGGTAATTGTGTCCTCGTTAGGGCAATTTCTTTCATCGGTGTAAACTGGGAGCTTCCATAGCACAGGGGTTGAATACTTATGCAAGCAAGATATTTCAGTTTTTTATTTTTCTTAAAAATATTTCCCAACATAAAACCAATGTCACCTTACAATAATTGATTTTGAGTTTCAGTGCTTTAAAATAAAATATCAAACAGAACAAAATTTCAATGTACCATTTGTAATTCAGTAATATGAGAGAATTGGTCAGGGGTCTGAATACTTTTGCAAGGCGCTGTATATATATTTTTCTCTCTTTATTTTTATTTTTGTATTTTTATTTTTTATTTTTTTTAAATCTGGTCATTGCCAATTATTTTTTATTATTTTCTCCCAATTTGGAATGGCCAATTATTTTTTAAGCTCAGCTCACCGCTACCACCCCTGCGCTGACTCGGGAGGGCGAAGACGAACACACGCTGTCCTCCGAAACGTGTGCCGTCAGCCAACCGCTTTTTTTCACACTGCGGACTCACCATGCAGCCACTCAAGAGCTACAGCGTTGGAGTGCAACACAGCTCTCGGGCAGCTTACAGGCAAGCCTGCAGGCACCCGGCCAGACTACAGGGGTCGCTGGTGCCGAGGACACCCTGGCCGACCTAACCCTCCCTCCCCCCGGGTGACGCTCGGCCAATTGTGCGCCGCCCCCTGGGAGCTCCCATCCATGGTCGTCTGTGGAATAGCCTGGACTTGAACCGGCGACATCCAGGCTATAGAGCACATCCTGCACTCCATGCGGAGCGCCTTTACCGGATGCGCCACTCGGGAGTCCCCCTCTCTTTATTTCTTATGTTATAGTGTTATTAAATCGGATTGAGAGCTGGGTTTTATAAATTGACGGCCGTTATGGCCAAACCGGGGGGAGGGAGAGGTTCAAGCGCCAATTTTGAAAATTTAACAAGAAGGCATGACATTAAAATCATTGTTAATGCTATAGTACCTGTGCAAAAATGTGTTGTCGAAATCGGAAAAGTATTTGGGTGCGGAAACATTAAGTTGGCTTCAAGGATGAATAAAGCTGTTGTGGTTTTCCTCAGTAATGAGGAATTAGTTCAAAAGGTAGATGCAAAGGCTGCCCTTCGAATTGGTGATATCATGGGGCAAGTTCAGCATGGAAGAGGGGGTCTTGGTCTCAGTTCAGCTCCTCCTACATGGCACAAGGCAGCCCCAGCGCAACGGAGGAAGCTTGTTGTCAACGAGGTGCAAAAGCAGGAGGAGAGGATGAGGTGTATAAAGGCCATTTCCCAGGGCAAGCAGGGAGAATGGATGAGATGGGAGAGTGTGGAACAACGCAAGATTGGCTGGCAAGACCTATGGTCAATGGAACAGAGCAGGATCAGTTTCCTTATAAGGTCAACATATGATGTTCTCCCATCACCACAGAACCTAAACCTCTGGGTAGGAGAGGATCCCTCATGTCCTTTGTGTTCATCACCTGCAACATTAAGGCACATTTTGACAGGATGTAAGGTGGCTCTTAGCCAGGACGGTTTACTTGGCCATGACCAGGTGCTGCGATGTTTGGCCTTAGCATTGGAAGACAAGCGTAACATGACCAATAAGTTGCCACCTGTTCCATCAAAACATTACACACAAAGACAACATTCCTCCGCCCAGGAGAGCAACCACCAAGAAAAGGTGTTAAAACCAATCTCGCCCAGGACAACTGGAAGCTGCTAGAGACTGGAAAATGCTGGCGGATGTTGGTCAACGGCTTATTTTTCCACCTGAGATTGCCACCACAAACCTTCGACCAGATATTGTCTTGTGGTCTGGATCAGCACGCCTTGTTCACCTGGTGGAGTTAACAGTGCCATGGGAGGATGCTGTAGATGAGGCGTATGAGAGGAAGAAACTGCGGTATGCTCAACTAGCCACTGAAGCGGAACAGCGAGGATGGAGAGTCTGGGTTTACCCAGTGGAAGTGGGATGTCGAGGATTTGTGGCACACTCTACAACCCGGTTTCTCAGAGATGTTGGATTCAATGGCCAAGAGTTGCGTCGCACAGTGAAGAACTTATCTGAAGCAGCAGAGAGGAGCAGCAACTGGCTGTGGTTGAGACGGAAAGATTCTGGCTGGGGATCTCAAGCACAATAGAAAGAAAGAAAGGCTGATATACAGGTAAGTAAGCTGGGCTGAGTTGAGTGGGGACGGAGGGGGTGATGCTGGGACGCCAGAATCACCGTCGAGCCCTCTTGAGGTGTCGGGCTAGTCGACGAAACACCGAGGATGGAAGGTGCCCACTTGAAGACCCCAGAGATGTACCCTACTTAGCTCAATCCAGACGGTTGTCATGCTGATGCGCTGGGGAGACCGCACTATGGTTGATCCCCAGAGCCAGCATCGCAGCCGCTGTGTGCTGATGCGCTAGGGAGGCAAAATAAGCTGATCCCTGGAGCCAGCATTACACTTCAGCCATCAACACCAGACAGAAGGATATCTACATCATCATATGGAAGGAAGCGCAAATGGATGGAGACACATATGGATCACATTAGTTTACTGTGAAGCTACGTCTTAGTTGGTGCTTATCTTGGCGAGAGCCAAGTTCAAATCAGCATGAAGTTTTAACATCTACTCTCATGTAATGGAAATCAATCAGCAGGGATTAGTAATTAGTGGCGTTTTAGTTTCTGTTTTGCCTCATGCGGTCCCTGCTAAAAAAGTTACTATTTCTAATGTTCCCCCTTATTTAAAAAATGATCTGATATTAAAAGAACTACGCGGTCACGGACAGATAATGTCAGAAATGTCCTTTGGGCTGTAACAACATGTTGTTTCTTTCAGGAGACAATATATTTCTAAATAATACTAATGATGAATTAAACGTAGCTTTCTATTTTCGTGTTGATGGTGCCGATTATGTAATCTTTGCCTCAACAAAATTAATTAAATGTTTCACTTGCGGGCGTGAGGGGCTGTGACAGAAATATAATGAGTTCTGGTGATAAATCTTCCTCCCGACCTGTGAGGGCGCTAAAGAACGGGAGGAGAAGTATCTGGAAGGGCTGGCCTGACAGTTCGTTTCCAGGACCGGGAAGTGGGTCAGCCTGGAAAGAAGCGAGACTCTGTTGTAAGACCGTTTTGACTTGAAAGGTAAATGAGGGGCAGCTGCAAGTAATAAGGCAGCTGCAACCGTTTACCTAGATATCATGCGGGATTACATATAGGGGCCAGGGTAACACTGATCTTTTCCTTCGTTTGGGTAAAGCTCGGTGGAGAGAAGGACTGAGAGTGGAGCTATCAAGTAATAAAAGGAGACGTGTTGCATGTTTTGTGTTGTGTTTTGTCTTTGTTGTAATTGTCCGTGTTTTTACATCACCAGACAGTTAAAGCACACCTCCGGAGCTGTCGCAGAGGGTCAGCACAAATCCGGAGCACCACTGCACTACCGTCACCACTTATCTGTGTTTGCACCCAGCACCAGCACGACCGCACTCACCCCGGACTGGTGACCGTGTGTTTGGTTTTGTTCGGACTGTGCCCTGTTTGTTATCCCCGCTTTACACATTGTTGTGTATAGCCGATTTATTATTTTACGGTCGCCAGACCGATTATAAATAAAGCACCTTTGTCACTGGATACCGTTGTCAGTCTGTCACTCCTGCATCGCATCACCGCTACACCTGTTCCCCTTCCCTAGCCACTTTGCCACAGGGCACATTGCAAAAAGTGTAAAACAATGAGAACCACGATAATGAAAGGGGAGAAAAGGGGAGATACTGACTTCTCAGTAACTTGTGAAATGTCCGCTAGTCAGTTGGAGAGAGGCGGGTAGTTTTCTGGAGCTAATTAAAGGTAAAAAAAATGTTGATCACTTTCCCGACTTGAAATTATTTGTTCTGCGCAGCAATTGATGCGCAATGCGTCAGTTATAGGAATTGAGAGAAAAGAACGAGACCGATTGAAGAATTTAATGAGCAAAGTGCGTGCTTCGTTTAAATCTAGTAAACATGTTTTGACATGCACAATTATCTTATTTTCTTTCTGTCTATTGGTTTGTTGTGTTTATTTTCTCTTTTACTCCTATTATGCAGACTTTTAATTTGGGTACCTTAAATATCAATGGAGGGAGAGAAACAGCAGTAGGAAAGAGAACAGCAGTTTTTGAATATTTAATACAGAAGAAAATGAGTGTTGCCACGCTTCAAGAAACACATACAGATGAAAACAATAAGGCAGATTGGTTTAAACAATGGGAGGGGGAGGTTATACTGAGCCATGGCACTACTTTTAGTGCAGGAGTCGCTATTTTATTTTCTAAAGATTTTAAACCAGATTCTTTTATTGTCAGTGAAGAGGTTCAAGGTCGGCTAGTAAAAGTTCAAGTCAGTATTTGTAGTAAGACTCGTCTTTATAAATGTTTAAGCTCCAAATGATGAGAGACAGAGAGAGTGTTATTCTTCCAAACTATGAATAAAGTACTGGCACAGTGTCAGCCTGAGGATGTGGTTTTATTGGGTGGGGATTTTAATTGTACAGTAGACAATAAGGTTGATAGGAATGGCTCTGAACCCCATCCAAGGTCAGTCAGTGTTAACTCTGTCTTAACAGTGTCAAGGTCTGTCTTAACAAAGCATGATCTAGAGGATGTGTGGAGATTGATGAAACCTTATGCTCGCCTGTATACTTGGGTGAAAGGGAGTGCTGGACATATTTCACTAGTTAGACTTGATAGGTTTTATGTTTTTAAGCATCATTTAAATTGATTTACTACCTGTGATATATGTCCTACTGGTTTCTCTGACCATAGCTTGGTTAATTTGAACATGCTTATCCCTTCTCCATGTGTATATACTTCATATTGGCATTTAAACACTAAGCTTTTAAATGATATCCATTTTATTAAATGTTTTAAAAAAATTTTGAACGATGGAGAAGGCAACAATGTAATTTTTCATCCTTAAGGCTATGGTGGGATGTCTCTAAGGTTCAGATTAAGGAGGCTGTGTAGTCCAGTGGTTAAAGAAAAGGGCTTGTAACCAGGAGGTCCCCGGTTCAAATCCCACCTCAGCCACTGACTCATTGTGTGACCCTGAGCAAGTCACTTAACCTCTTTGTGCTCCGTCTTTCAGGTGAGACGTAGTTGTAAGTGACTCTGCAGCTGATGCATAGTTCACACACCCTAGTCTCTGTAAGTTGCCTTGGATAAAGGCATCTGCTAAATAAACACATAATAATAATAAATTACTTTGTCAACAGTATACTAAAAATATTACTAAGAGTACTAGTTTAGCAATGAGAGAGCTGGAGGAGGACATCCATGAGCTCCATAGAGCTCTGGGGTCCAGCTATAGTGACAGGCTGTTTGAGGACCTGAAGCTTAAGAAAAGTAAACTGGCTGATCTGCTGGATGCATGAGTACAAGAGTCGCTAGTGCGCGGCAGGTTCCTTAACTTGTCTGAAATGGACGCTCCCACCCAATACTTCTTTGCTTTGGAAAAGAAAACTGCTCAGAATAAACTTATTTATTGTTTACGGATGGATCAAGGACAACTACTGAGCGAACCTGAGGTGATCTGGGAGTACAGTGTGGGTTTTTAGACTTGTTCACGGCGGAGGCTGGGGATGAGTCTGGTAAAACTCAGCAGTTCCTAGAAGGTCTGGACCAGGTTCCTGAAGAGGAGAAGGATCAGTTGGAGAGAGAGTTGACTTTCCAGGAGTTCTCTGATGCTCTTGTGGGACTGAACAATGGTAAAGCCCTAGGGATTGATGGTATACCGGTCGAATTCTATAAGACTTTCTGGTCTAGAGTCAGAAAAGACCTGTTTGAAGTGGTATTGCGGAAAAGGAGCTGCCTTTGAGCTGTCGGTGCGCAGTATTGACTTTGCTACCAAAGGAAGGAGACTTATGTAATATAAAGAACTGGCGTCCAATAAGTCTCCTTTGTACAGATTACAACATTTTATCAAAAACTTTGGCGAAAAGGTTGGGCAAAGTGATTGCTTGACATTGTTTGGAGAAGTGTCCTCTGCGAAGACAAACTGGTCGAAAAGCAGTGTGTTTTTATTAGGTGATTGGGAAGGCAGTAGGCCTCCAGATCTTCCCCCAGGGTTACAGTGGAGTCAAGCAGTTTTCTTGGGAGGGGAAGGGGCGGGAGGGGAAGGGGTGGCTAAAGAGAACTGGGATGGGATGTTAGATAAGGTCAAAAGTAGACTGCAGAGCTGGCGATGGCTCCTGACTAAACTATCCTATAGAGGTTTTAGTGATTAACAACCTGGTAACCTCCATGTTGTGGCACAGAGTAAGGTGTGTAGACCCCCCAGTGTTGTTATTAAAAGAGATCCAGAGAGTGAGAGTAGATTTTTTCTGGGATGGATTGCACTGGATAAAGCAGTGTGTGCTGTTTCTGCCTGTTGAAGAGGGAGGGCAGGGCTTGGTTGATATTGTGAGTAGGGTGGCAGCGTTTAGGCGGTCTTCTCTACAGAGGTCACGGTGTGATTAATTATTCTGTGTTTTGATTCTAATCTCCACTCGTTCCCAGCACACGACATCACTGTTTGTAAGCAACGTCAATGAATTTACCTGGCAAATTCAGACTGATAGGACAGAAGGACTGATTGATAGCATCAAAAAAAGAACAACAGAATAACTTAATACCACTTCATTTACCAAAAAGAAAATGATTTATTATGGATGCAGGAAAAACACATTAACAATACGCTGTGCAGCGTCAACCTAGAAATCTGTCTTGTGTAAACTTCATGTTTTTGTTCCATTATGAACCTACACAAAGGGGAAATACCAGGGGCGGCCGGTTAACAGTGTTCCAATCGTCTCTTATTAATGAATTGCGCTTCAGTGTTGCCAACTCCACAAAGCAGGAAGTCACCAGAGAAACCTCACAAAGTCGCTAGATGTTGCTAAAGTCACCAAAAATGTCACTAGACAATTTACCACCCTGAAACATTAAGAGTGAGCACCAATATAACCAATATTAAATGTATTAATGATGGCTGATCATTTTTAAACGTTTTATATTTGTCTGGATTATCTACTTAAACAGAGTCAGTTTAATGTCATTGATTAACATTAACTTTATTATAACGTTATGCAGCACTTATCACAGTTTTAGTACATTTTGTTTGTTTAAATAATTGATGTCGTTCGCTTCCGTTAACAAGGGGGCAGCTGTAGTTTTAGTAGTTATTTACATTATGATTAGCAAGTCACTCGTGATCTCTTTGGTTCACAGCTGCAACAGGTCTCCACAGCAACTTTTCAAAGCTGCACTGGGCTATGCAGGATCTGCACAGATTTCTGCAGGTGGAGTTGAGTGACGTCATGCAGCAGAACCCAAAAGTTGGCAAAACTGTTGTGCTAACCTTCTGCTGGGTGATGTGCGTTTCATTTCCCACTCTCATGTGACACTGACACATCAACAATGTCACTTCTGTTTAATGGGCTGAAGCCGGGCTGTGCTCGCTCAGAAATGCGAGCACCCAAATCCGCCGTGCACATGTGCAGTAGCAGCCAACCGTCAGCCAGGACTGGCTACGATTGGCTTAAAAAAGGGTCTGAAATGTACTATTTAAGAACACAGTATATATACAGTTCTGACAATGTCTAAATCAGATTGGCAGATTTTACCAGAATTTAAGTCAAAGTAAATGGTATAGTCAGAGGTGAAAGTAACTTTAATTTCTTACCTGTGTAGTGTAATTTTCAGGTACGCGTTAAAAATTGGTACTCAGTGCACTGCTGCTGCTCACAAGATGCCTAAACAACTTCCACTAAGAAAGCAGGGATGGTACCAATCAAATATGGTATGTTATGCTGTTTTCGGTCGTTTACATCTTTTTTTAATTGAATGTATCGTTTTTAATGTATTTTACCACCATTAAGAAAATAGTATGCACATATTTATCATATGCAATACACTGGGTCTTGTATATTTTTTTTTTACTTGTGCAACTTTGAGGTGGATTTCTTGTGAATTGTTTTTTCTTTTTAGAGAAATTAATTGTCTGTTGCCAGTTTAAGTTTGCAAAAAAATAATGTATAATTAATGGTAAATGTACCTCTAGACAATAGGAAAACACCCATCAGATTGCAATTGATTGCACATGTACCAAAATATGACATTGTACCACTTTCTGCCATTACAAGGCAAGGTATGTATACCACATTCTGACAATGTACCACTTTCTAACACTACACTGGCTCTATAGTCCAGATCATGGCTTCTATCAACGTCCACAAACTTGAACTTAAAGCTAATCTATAAACTTCAGGTACATTCAAACAGTATTCCCATTCTAATTCCAAAAGAAAAGAAAAGAAGATAGCGACAGACAAGTTAAAAAGGCATGCAAATAGAATAATCTAGCTAGAAAAAAACAAATCAAATAATTTTTTGTGTTTTTATTTTTTATTATTTGTGCCTTTTTCCTGAGGGATATCAGACAACGTTCATTAGGTAAACTGTTAAACTCAAGCTGCTGGTTGTTCCTATGGTAAGACGAGACACAATGTACAATGTGATTTTTTTCACTGTAAGCAAAGTTACCTCACTAATGCAGTAACATCCTTTCAGAATGTCAAAAAGGACTTTTACAACTGGAAAATCCTCAGCTAAAAGGCTTAGAAATTAAAAACGAACTTTAAAGTTGCAAGTAATTCAGTTAATTCCCTGTTGTAGGTATTTTTATTTATTTATTTATTTTTACCGTAATGACTGCTGACTAATACAGAGAAATAAAAAACACAATAATTTGTTTTGTTGGAGTGGAAAAAGAAAAAAAAAAAACGTTTAAGCTGAAAATCATGTTAGAAATCATGTTAAAAATCCCCATTTCTGTAATGCTAATAATACTGAATATTAATACTTTAATACTAAAAAAACTTTGTTTAAATGTTCAATATTATTCAAATGTTATCTATTTACAAGAGATTACTGATTAACTTAGAATGCTATGGGTAAGGCAAAAAAAAAAAAAAAAATCGATACATTGCACATTCTGTGAAGAAAAGTGTTACCCCCCCTCTGACTCGGCGGTCACCAGCCACCACTGCAATAGGTATTTGAATTTAAAACATGTTCAACCTGATTTAGGCATCATAAAGCTCTGTTTGCATTTACTTTCAGTTAGTTAAAAATTCCTGGTCATTTAAAAATATTCATTCTAGTATTCCTGATTTACCTGTTCCTCTTTGTCACTGACAATAACCATAGCTGATGACTTCTCTTCACAAAGTTTTTTGGCTTCATCAAAAATATCCCTTTCCGTTGAGAAGTAGTAGCACTTGTTCCTAAAGTTGATCCACTGTGGAGGACAACCTGGTGAAAATACCAGCAGAAAACATTTTATTAACAACATTTTCCCCTCATTTTATCATATTCTCCATTGCAACTTTCCTCAAACACCTTCCCTTGTCCAAGCCCTGCTGTGAGGGGGAGGGATTGAAGTGATTGAGGGATTGAAGTAGCTACTACCAGAACAGTCAAACACATCTGGATTTACAGTATAATGTATTAGACTTACTTATAAATATCAATTGATACACATTAGCACTGATTTTTTTTATCTAGATACATAAACTTAGTCTAGCAGAGCAGCAGTTTGACAAGTGACTTTTTCAGCGTTTGTATTTGTTAGCACAAGGTAGCAACCATTGATGACAACTTAAAATCTACCTTCAGTCACAACTTCTGATGTTTTTTATAATAGCACCCACAGTGCAGTCACCTGGCCCAACAGGAATACTATGTATAAACCGATACCGTAAATAAAATACTTGCCATTGGGTTTTGCTGATGGTGTAGGGACTTCGCTTTGTAGAGCCTCTGGTCTTCCTGGACTTTCTAAGAATGCTGGAGGGCCTGGGGGCCCAGTTGGTCCAGGGGGTCCGATAAGCCCTCTGGGTCCAGCTGGTCCTGGTATTCCCATCTCCCCTCGCACCCCCTGAGGCCCCTGTGGTCCCGGAGGGCCAGCCAATCCGGTATCCCCCGGGATTCCTGGTAGTCCTGGTTCTCCCTTCTGCCCTGGCAAGCCTGGTCTCCCAGACGAGCCCCTGGAGCCCTTAGAACCGGGGTTTCCTCTAGAGCCAGTTGAACCCATATTTCCTGGGGGTCCTGATGGCCCAGAAGACCCCTTATCTCCTCTGTTCCCGGGTGCTCCTGGCTCTCCCTTATCTCCTCTGTCTCCTTTTAATCCTGTCTGTCCAACAGGGCCCTGAGGCCCTTTGTCACCCCTAGGGCCCCTTGGACCCGGAGGGCCTGGAAAAGAAAAATCAAAGTAATCAGTGTTCATTACTTTGCCAAGCTTTTTTTTTACAGTTATCTATCTCACCAATTGCAACAAACGTTTAAATTTAGTACCAATTGCAATGATAAAAACACACAGAACAAAAGTGAGAAAATCCCCAAATTTAGTATGGATCTGATTATATTTTCTTTGTCTACGGAAAATGACAGTGAGAGTGGGGGGCTGAGCTCCCCCCTGGACTCACTGGAAAGCAAAGCAGACGGGCCTGCTTCGTCCTGCTGCAGAGACTTCAGCCGTCGATCAGGGTATTGTGCACAATACTCATTAAGTGTTCTCCTCTTGCACCCCATTTTCAAATCATAGTACCTGTCACCGTACACCTGTAGCAAAAGCTTACCTACAGCTTAACCCGTTAATTTCAAAGTAGGCGCTTTGAATGACAGGCGCTCTAGCTGGCAAATGAAAGTGCACAGTTGATGCAGGTCTTGATGATTGACAGTCATTTAAATGAATGACAGCATTGTAGCGCTGCTTCAGTCAATGAGATCTGTCAGAACAGGGTGAAATGACAGTGACAGTGAAACTACAGTTCTAACGGACCACTGAGATGACTGACAGCGACCCCTTGCCATTCAGAGTGGAATGGAGGCGGGACAGACAGCAAGCTAAAAACTACACAAACTAGAGATGATTTCTAAATGATTATTTTTAGTAAAATAATTTTTAGTAAATAATAATCAAAATAAAAAATAACAAGTGGTTTTACCATCGTTTATACTATATACATTTATTTCAGTCAATTTATTGGGAATTCAACGTTTAACAAGCTTTACCAATTAATATAGAAAAGTAGCAAGCCTACCTATAACACTCAATATCAAGAAATTCAGTGTGGTGAAAATAAACTTAAAGAACAGTTATCAGATATTAGACAAATGGTCCTACAAGACTTATCATCTAAACATTTGTCGATTTTATAGATGTTTCTTTTTAGTTCTAATCCAGCAGACAGGTGTTTTATAAAAAACATTTAATTAACCTTGTAATCGTGCAACATTATATACATACAGTACCTTGCAAAAGTATTCAGACCCCTGACCAATTCTCTCATATTACTGAATTACAAATGGTACATTGAAATTTCGTTCCATTTGATATTTTATTTTAAAACACTGAAACTCAAAATCAATTATTGTGTGGTGACATTGGTTTTATGTTGGGAAATATTTTTAAGAAAAATAAAAAACTGAAATATCTTGCTTGCATAAGTGTTCAACCTCTGTGCTGTGGAAGCTCCCAGTTTACACCGATGAAAGAAATTGCCCTAACGAGGACACAATTACCTTACCATTGGCCTCCACCTGTGAACCATTAAAGTTGCTGTCACATTTTCTGGATAAAAACCCCACTGTTGAAGGATCACTGGTCAGGCTGTGAATCTGAAGGAAAATGAAGACCAAAGAGCATTCTACAGAAGTTAGAGATAAAGTAATACAAATGCATAGATTAGGGAAAGGGTACAAAATAATATCCAAGTGTTTGGATATCCCAGTGAGCACAGTTGGATCAATAATCAGGAAGTGGAAGCTGCATCACACCACCCAGGCACTGCCAAGAAAAGGCCGCCCCTCAAAACTCAGCGCTCAAACAAGAAGGAGACTTGTGAGAGAAGCCACAGAGAGGCCAACAATAACTTTGAAGGAGCTACAGAGTTCAGTGGCTGGGAGTGGAGTAATGGTGCACCAGTCAACCATATCATGAGCTCTGCATAACACTGGCCTGTATGGGAGGGTGGCAAGAAAGAAGCCGTTACTCAAAAAGTACCATCTGAAAACACGTCTGGAGTTTGCCAGAAAGCATGAGAGTGACCCAGCTGCGATGTGGGAAAAGCTTTTGTGGACAGATGAGACCAAGATAGAGCTTTTGGGCCAAAACTCAAAGTGCTAAGTGTGGCGCAAACCTAACAATGCCCATGCCTCAAGACACACCATCCCTACAGTGAAGTATGGTGGTGGCAGCATCATGCTGTGGGGATGCTTCTCATCAGCAGGGACTGGGCATCTTGTTAAAACTGAAGGAAGAATGGATGGAGGGAAATACTGCAAGAGAACCTGCTTCATTCAGTCTGCTAAAAAACTGGCTTGGGAGGAAATTCACCTTTCAGCAGGACAATGATCCCAAGCACAAGGCCAAAGCAACATTGGAGTGGCTCAAGAACAAAAAGGTGAATGTCCTACAGTGGCCCAGTCAAAGTCCTGATCTCAATCCTATTGAGAATCTGTGGCACTATTTGAAAATTGCGGTCCACAAGCGTTGTCCAACCAACCTGAACAACCTGGAGCAAATCTGCCAAAAAGAATGGGCCAAAATCACTCCGACACTGTGTGCAAAGCTGGTACATACTTACCCCAAAAGACTTAAAGCTGTTAATTGCAGCAAAAGGTGTCTCTACCAAATATTAATGTGTGGGGGTTGAATACTTATGCAAGCAAGATATTTCAGTTTTTTATTTTTCTTAAAAATATTTTTTTTCTTAAAAATATTTCCCAACATAAAACCAATGTCACCTTACAATAATTGATTTTGAGTTTCAGTGTTTTAAAATAAAGTATCAAACAGAACGAAATTTCAATGTACCATTTGTAATTCAGTAATATGAGATATGAGAGAATTGGTCAGGGGTCTGAATATATATATATATATATATATATATATATATATATATATATATATATATATATATATATATATATATATATATTTTTTTATTTTTATCAAGTATAAGCAGTTACAATGGGCAAGAATTTACTTCATTTGATTTTATAATTGGTTAGAATGCTTTATTAAATAATAATAATACCATTTAAAACACACATCAAAGGACTATACTTATATGAATAACAAGTTAATATGGCACTTTAAATCACTGGACTAACTTAATACCCAATAAAATCCCTTACAATGTTACAATAAGTGATTAAAAGCCCTAGAATTATATTACTTGGGTATATTCTAGTTTGATAAAATTAGAGGGGTTCATTAAAGACTGGATTAAACGCTTTGCAATTATGCTCTCAAGTATTAACGTGGCAGCTGAATTATGCATCAGTCAATCTCAATAGTATTTATTTCTTCTGGAAATGTACAGTATACCGTCATTGTAATATTTGTAGTGTGAACTTCTCAGTTAAGAATACATTAATTTACAAATTCGTCCTGTAAGCAAGCAAATCAACAAGATTGTAAGTCAGCAAGCCAACAACAATTGTTTTGTTTAGTGCCTTCAACTACCAAATAACCAGCAACAACTAATTATTTGGAATTGTAAACCAAACTAAACTTACCTTGCAGAATGGTGAAGTTTCTAATCAGCTGCGAGTGCTTGGTGTCCACAAGCTTCAATTCGTTCATTACCATGGACAGGTTGGCCACCTCGATGTCCAGCCTGGACCTCAAGGCATCCTGCTGCATCCTAAGGGCTGTGGTGTCCACACGGATATCCACTAGAGTGTTGTTGAGGTTCAGGAGGTTGTCCGCGTGATTGCTCAGAGTCATGGTGCAAGAAGTCCTGACATCATTGAGGCTGGTGGTGAGCACCCTGAGGTGCTGGGCGGTGTAGCTGATGTTGCCGATGATGCTGTCAATGCCTCTCTCTGCGAGGTCCATACGCAGCTCGAACTGGTCAAACTTGTCCGCTGTCCTGTTGTCATGGTCCCTCTGGTGATCCAGGAGCTCCCGCAGGTTCTGGTCGCGGGTATCTGCCGTAGCCGACATGTTGTACATCTGCCCATTTAGGGTGTTCAGCTGAGTGGTCATGTCATTCAAAGTGTCATTGTTGGATTTGGCAAAGACGGAGTTGTTGGAAGACAGTGTCTGAAGGGTCTGCACCTTCTCCTTCAGCCAGTCAGTGTCCTTCCTTGCTTGGACCACAGTCTGCTGGAGGCTCTGAAAGTCATTCTTGATCTTCTGGATGGCCTGGCTGGTGTCGTCCACAGACTTCTGCAGTGCACTGATGAGAGTCCTCTGCTGTGCCTGGGTCAGGTTCAGGCTGTTAATGTTCACCACCACCGTGCTCTGAGTCTGAACCTGGTTCTGCAGGCCTGTTTGCATCCGATTGGTATCTTCCTGCAGACTGGTTATGTAGCTGCTATAGGTAAGCAAAGTGCGGTTTACATTTTTAATCATATTGGAGTTGCTGTCGAGCAGGCCCTGTAGGGAGCTATGGCTGGACTGCATGGACTGCCCGGCGTCTTGTAGCTTATCCAGAACATCTTTGTTCCTTGTGGCCTTGTCAGCAATGTCCCTGAGCTGCTGCTGTAGAGCCTGAATCTCGGATTTGAACCCTGACAACTCGTTGTTGGTGTTCTCAGATTTTTCCCCTGTCTGGTCATCTGTGGGGCCAAAAATAGGGAAAAAACATAATTCTAGCATATATGAAATAAATACTACCGATATATCATGCCGTTGTAAATATTTTAAGATGATTCTGTCAATTACCCAGCTTCTTCAAGTCACTCTCCACAGCTGTGAGCTTCTCTGAGTAAGACTTGTGTGAAAATTCCATGCCTTCTGTCACAATGTCCATTTTCTGCACCACTAGAAGATCAAGAGAGAGATACTGCAGCACACAATACAACCATGACTGACCTTGGTGATACTTAATGGATCTCCTCCTAGAGGCTGATGAGTTAATCATTTTGACATACAGAACTTACCTTTCGATTAGAGAGCTTGCTCTTTATTTGTATGGTAAGAGGCTCCTCTTTGAAGCGTATGGTTTGTAGTTCGCGTCTAGCGCATACCAATTTATTACAATAACCAGTCCATATAGAAGTGAAAATAATAATTTCTCATGTGTTGGCAAACACCCGGGGAGGTTTATTTTTAAATATCCTCACCATTTTACTGTTACTGCTTCTTGTGTTCTATGTATTATTATTATTTATCTCATCGCTACTTTTTTTTAATTATTTGTATTCACATGTGCCAAGTTATTAGTCAACTGGGGGAAGACATTTATGGAGGGAGATTCTACAACATTACAACAGCAGTAATCTCACATTAATATAGCCCTGCTTATACGATACATCTTCAAGCCCTGTCGAAAAAGAAAGCTTTTAAAGAGTAAGAGGAATACAAAGGGTGTGAATACATGTCAGAACACATGGCAAAGCCAACTGTATACATTTTTAAAACTGCAGTGTTGTGTGTAGAGTAGGTGTGCATGTAAAACTACACAGCGATCACAGCACATTCTCCTAGAAGGAAGTCATCAACCTACAGGGCTTAAGGTTTTTGTCTTAAAAAAAGCTTCTGTCAGAATATCCAATAAACAATTAAAGGCTGATGTGTCATGCTGAATCATTAATTACTGTTAAAGTACACTTTGTGAACTGTACAGTATATCTATTTTCTTGAAGATTAAAATATTTTTTTCCTTCACATTTCTTGTTTAGTTTATCTGATTTCCTTTGCTTTTATAAATAAGTGATGTTGCTGCAATTCAATTTGAGAACTCTCTAGTTTAAATGAATTATATATAAAATAAATAAATGGTTGTGAAATGCACTAACTGTTTACGTATGTTTCACTGTGCGCTAGGGGTCAATGACACTGGTCTACATTTTTACAGGTCAGTTTGCTTTTATAGTCTTCGTTTACTGCGGTATTCCATGATAAAAAACACAGCCAAGTGTGACAGGGTGAGGAAGCCTGCACATAAGAGGGGGCAGGGCAAAGCCCTGCTGTTAAAGTATTGTTTTTATTTTATGGTATTTAAAACAAAAGTATTATTTATTTATTTTAAAATGGGGTACCCCTCCGCCCCTGTGCAATTTATTATTTTGTATTTGTTTTGTATTATTATTTATTTATTTATTTATTTATGTGTATTCATTTAAATATATATGACGACAAGAAGCCGTAGTTTGTTTTGGATCTATTTGGCAGCGTGGATGGGAAGCCCCATCCACATTAAAAACCTCGTGCAGAAAGTGACCTTCTCCAGAGTTAATTAATTGTTTAATTGTTGCTAATCGGGAAATGGTCACCTGCATAAAAGTCTGCAGCTTTCGGCGCTCTGGGTGGGTGTTTGGAAGTGGAGAACGAGAGCGGTGGAGACAAGAGAGAAAACGAAACTAAAATATAAATAGGAACAGTGACAGCAACTGCAACTGTCCTACCTGACCTATTGTTTGTGTTTAGTGTTCGTGATTATTTTGTTTAAACTTGTATTTTGCTCTGAGAGCAAGTGTTTCTGTTTGTTAAAACTGTTTATTTTATTTTTGTTGTTTAAAGAAAATAAACGGCGCTGCAGTGTCTTTTGCACCACAGTACTTGCTTTGTTTTTGTCCTGCATTCTGGCCTGATGTCACCACTACAGCCATCCCTGTCACACCAAGTATAACAAAGCCCTGTAACAACCACAGTGAAATCATAGCACAGGCAAGCATGGTATATAATAGTCATGTATAGTAAACCATAGTAAAGGACATGGTTAAAGGGGTAAAGCAAGGTAAATATAAGCATGGTCAAAGCATAGTAAACTACAAAAGTGCTGTGCAAATTTACTTAGTATACTTTTATAAGGTTTAGGAAAGCAGCATTAAAAATTGCCACTGTTTTATACTGCCACTTGTTTCCAATGATTTAAATATGTAATGTGAAAATGAATACACTTTGGTTGCTTGCTTGTGTTTATTTGTTTCTTGTAATGCCTGTAGTGTGAATGAAGTTTGATGTGGGGAAAGGAAAGTCAGCAACTACAGTAATTCCTCTGGAATGCGCATTAAAAAACAATAGAAAGTGTGGCTCAATTCCGCTAATAACATGTAAACTGACTTTTATCATTTAAATGTCCTTTTTATGAACAAATGCAATATATTCTTAATGGTAAGAAATGTTTGCATAATAACATGCCATCTTCTAGAAAAGGATAGGTACTGTATGTGTTTAACATCCTTATAACTTTGAGACTCCTGACATTTGTAAAATGTCAGTATGAAATTTAATAAAATAAAAAAGTGGGCTTAAAACTTTATTATTTTTGGTGTTAATAAGTCATTCAAAGATTTTGCCAATGGAGGCTATTTAATACTGTAGACCCAGAAACCACCGGTATTTCCTCAAATCTTGTCATCAACAAGGATATCTAGTTTGGAATAGATATTAGCATCTGAACCAAAGTATTGGCTGGGTGTTTCCATTTTGTATTTGTGCTTGTGCTTGTGTTTTTTTTTTTTATTTGTATTTTTTTTATTTATCTTTTTTATCATTGTCATCACTGTAAAATGCAATACACCAGAAGGCAATTTTAAAATGATTGCAGTCAGGAGTCCTAGTTTCTATAGTCCTATAGTCCAGGGCCAGCCTTTACATATATAAGAACGCAAAGCAGACTTAGTGCCGCCTTTTTGTATCACATGACCAATTTGGTTACGTCGCTCAGTACCCCCATACTCCCACAAGCGCGAAAGGTAAATAGAAAGGTGAATGCTCTGCTAGCCAAGACGGCAGTGGATCAATATTGAATGGTAATATTGAATGGTAATTATTTCACGTGAATGGTAATTATTCAGTCTTGCTTGTAATGCTTATGTTCAGTCTTTACTGGTAATGGTTAGGGACTAGAGAATAATAATGACAATGATAATAATAACAAGTAAACAACAGAATAGTTTAACGATCGTGTTTATAAACAAAGACGGTATTCATGCGGGTTAAACAAATACGTATAAATGAGACGAAACATGTGTAATGTAAAATATATGAAAGTTTATTGTAAATGGAATGAATGTTAAATAATAGAGTTTATTTTTGTATAAAATGATTCCAGGTGTAACCGATTATTGAATAATTAATCCTGTTAGGAGTAGGCGTGGCTGGGGATTATTTAATGCCATGTCTTTCCTTAGGAGGGAGCAGTAGTATTAGGTGGTCAGTCGTGAGCTTGTCTTGGGAATGTCATACATTGTATGTACAACCTGTTAGTCATTTGCAATCTGAGTGAATTATCCATTACGAAAATACTTATTTATACCTGTGAACACTAGCAAGTTGCTGTTTCCTGCGTTCTAAATACCTCTGTGTTCTTGAGAGAATAATGTGATTGTGGGTGGGGTTAAGCTCGGACCGTCACCCCATTACACACCATAACATCAAAATAGTCAATAATATATATAGTTCTTTTTAATAGGTACCATAAAATTGCTACTGTGTTGCACTGAAAAAATATATATTAATAAGAAACATCTGCTACAAATCAAGGATTACTGTTAATCCCGGTAGCTCTTCCATTCTAAGTGCAGGTTATCATTCCATAAAAAATAAAAAAAAAGCAATTCATCACATTTTAGGCCGCAAATGTGAAAGGGGTTGCAGACCTAAATATGCGGCAGCCCTAGACCAGCACAGTAGTGTGAACGGGGTCTTTGTCACACATTCCCACATACCTGTACTTCTGCTTGCAAAAAGACACCTCCTTTTCAAAACCACAAATGCTTGTATAACATAGTAACAAACAGAATGACAAAAGCTAATCTCTAAATGCAGAGGTATAACTAAGTTTTAGTATACTGTAAACAAAACTAAAGCCTGGGCTGCCATTTCCCCAATGGACCTTGAACACATACTGAAGGAATGTCCTGCACTTGGGAGTAGAAACAAGATTGAAAAACATCTGGTGGCGCCAAATTATTCCCCTTTTAGAAGTTAACTGTAGTGGGAAAAGTAGTGCACGGTGTATGCATGATATTGTAAAGCATAGTAAAACAAACATGGCAAACCATGATAAACAACAGAGTATAAGTATGGGAAAATACCATACAACAATAACATAGTAAACTTAAAGATCATTGGGCAACATGCAATATATAATCAACCACAACGATTGCATCATAATATGTATTGCTTTATGCCGTGTGTATATTCATCTGTCAATTTATCTCTTCATCATGCAGGTATGGCATTGTTCAGTGCCAGGTGTAATGGTAATTATTTTGAGATGTATAGAGCAGGGATGAGACCACTGGAACTCACTAGGCCAGATTTTAAATAGATGCTGAATATGAAGGCCAAAACCCTTCTTTTTTCATTGACCAAAATAAAAACTAAAAGCATTTAATTGACGTGATTGAATTACAGGCGTGCTTGTGTATATCCTCCATGCAAATGCCAATACAGTTTTGTGTTCAAGTTCAATTTGTATGTTGAGTATGTTTTTTAATACGGTTACATCTCCCTATTGCATATTTATTGTTTTTTTTTAATTAAATTTAACTGGGCTATTGCATATCAAGCATGCAATGTGTAATGTGACTTGTACAAAATGTAGTTCCTGTAACTCCTGGACACATGGAGAGGTTATAGCTATTATTTTTTATTGGCTAAGGGACCTACAAAAAACAAAGTAGATGTATCTATGTAAAAAGTTTTTTTTTTTTTTACCATAACAAAACTATCTACGGTATATTCTTAAAGCGAGTACTATCTTCTTTTCATATTGATTTGTACACATTAATTATTATGTCTATCTTTCTTTTAAAAAGCATATGATGTTTAAAGAAAGAAATCTTTAAAAAATACTATTAGCTCTTTAGCCACAACTTTCTTTCAGACTTTGCAATTATACTTTTGCATAGTATAATTCCTTATTTCTTTCTTCCATATCCTTTAAAGTGGTTGACAGCAAAAACAAAACAACCCACATGTTTCCAAGTGTACAAAAGAACACAGAAGAGGACTGACTGTGTTCCAGGACTAACAAAACCCACAATAGAAGGTTGCTATTTCAGACTGCTTTGCTCTATCAGCATTCACCATGATGAATGCTCAGGAAATTGTTATTTTATACTGTGTCATTATAGGTGCCTTAAACTGATACTTTGCCTTTGCATGGATGTGTCAGAAAGTGTGTGTGTGTGTGTGTGTGTGTGTGTGTGTGTGTGTGTGTGTGTGTGTGTGTGTCTGTAAAGGTGCCTGCTAAGGGTGCATTAACCTCCAGTAAGTATTTAGGCACCTGTGCCCTAACACTTTGTGAAAGCTAGTATACAGAGAATGCAAAAACAGCAAACAGTTCTATATCCAAGAACTCATCAATCACTAGAAATAATGACAAAGAAAAGTAATTGATATACTGAAAACTCACCGCTGTATTAATTATATATATCCCTTGCTCTTAATTGTATTAATACTTGTACTGTGATTCTTGAAATGTATTTTTGTTTACGACTGTAAGTCGCCCTGGATAAGGGCATCTGCTAAGAAATAAATAGTCTGATCAGAGCCTCTGTAGAAAGGCCTGCCCCTACAGCAATGTTGCTGGGAGACAACAACGCAAGAAGAGACTTCCACAGCAGTAGGTTTTAGGGAGCTCTGCCCATACACACAGTGCCAGGTTTGTCCTTACTTATGAGGTGCTGTTTGGGACATAATTCAGCCACTGATATTCACATACACTATATGCTGAAATGCATACACTATATTCTGAGACACATACACTCTATACTGAGACGCATACACGCTATACTGAAATGCATACACTGTATACTGAAATACATACACTATATATTGAAATTGCATACACTACATACTGAAATGCATACACTATTATTGTTATTATTTATTTCTTAGCAGATGCCCTTATCCAGGGCGACTTACAATTGTTACAAGATATCACATTATGAAATTGCATACACTATATACTGAAGTGCATACATCACACACTCAAACTATGGATACACTCAATACTGAAATGCATACACTATATACTGAGACACATACACTACATACTGAGACACACATTGACACTGAGACGCATACACTCTATACTGAGATCGGTCATCAGGCATCTAAGTTGTATCCTCCACCCACATTTTAGAAAATTGCTTGCATAAAGAAAAAAGAGGTCTTCTTGGCAGAGGAGCACCCCAGGCCATCGCGCATCGGCTTAAGGATTACACCATGGGCTGGCTGATGTGGAGGTGATCATGGTCGAGCAGTTCCTGGAGTGCTTAGCTCCGGGATCGCGTC
Organism: Acipenser oxyrinchus oxyrinchus; assembly: GCA_030684275.1. Taxonomy (NCBI): domain Eukaryota; kingdom Metazoa; phylum Chordata; class Actinopteri; order Acipenseriformes; family Acipenseridae; genus Acipenser; species Acipenser oxyrinchus. The sequence goes on from CM060250.1 coordinate 54,023,863, forward strand.
TATGGGTGCAATGGCAGGCACCCGCCACTCTGGATCAGGCTGTCAGATTGGCGGGGCAGTACCAGGCAGCAGAATCAACGCAAGCTAAGCTGCCTGGAAAGAGTACAACTCCAGTATCACCTCCTCTACTGGCCCCAGGGAGGGTGAAGGGACTGGGGTGGAGGGGTAGTCAGGTTTCTGGATGGGGGGTGACGGCGGGAGCTCCCTGGGCTTACCCACGGGCTGCTGCAGTGTCAGACCGGGGTCTCGCGCTGCCATCTTACCGCCAAGCCTCTTTGATGGCTCCGGTATTCGAACCTCTTCCTGAAGCTTCAGGGTGAGAAACTAGTCCATTGAGATGTTGAACGTGCAGGGAGGTGAGCCACATCGCTCGTGATTGCCCCGCTATGGAAGATTGGTTGGCTACAGTTCAAAGACTGGTTGGCTGCTCTGACAGCCCCATCATCCCTATTGGCTAAGAAAGAGGAAGTAATTGGAGAGATCTTCCCCTTTCACAACCTGGAGTGGTATTGCCATAAATTTAAACCCTTTAAAACTATTCGGGAACGCTGGGCCGCTAAGAATGAGGGCTGGCAATGGTCTGAGAAGTTTCTGGTGGGGGCGACTGGTGAAGAGTCTGGGGGGAGGCCGTGGAGTCAGCGCAGGGGTCTGGCTCGGTTGCCTCTGCTCAGGACCGACCCGATCCCGAGCTGGAAGCTGGGAGCTGATTTTTTAGCTCGTTCCTGTGACTTCCGGCTCGAGCAAGGGCGTGATGACGTGCTGGGCAGACTCTGACCAAGCAGCTGTGGTTAATGGTTAAATAACTAAGGAGATGGTAGTAAATGATCTTTTTTACTTACATCCATGATCATTGTCTTGCAACAATTCACAATACTATATTATTATTATTATTATTATTATTATTATTATTATTATTATTATTATTATTATTATTAATAATACTAATAATAATAATATTGAAAAAAGGATGCAGTGAAGTTTAGAAAGATTAATCAAACAATACAAAAAAAAATCATTAGGCTGGAGTTTAAGAAAAATAAAGACGTGCCTGTGGGACAATCTCATTTTACGGATGCGCAATCTGTAGAATGAGGGGGATACAGATTTCTGAGGAGGTACTGAATTGGTTACAACACCGGCAGTGTCACAGACACGTGAAGCGTGTTTTAAGACTGATAAACAGAGTCCTGAGCCATTAATCAGCTTTGGGAGCCTGATCTGGGATTTACTTCAGTAGAGAAAAACCACTTGACCACTTGAGTGGGGGCGTGGTCCGTGACAAGATCAAATGAGTGTCCCAGCAGGTAGCATCGTAAAGAGTGAGTAGCCCATTTAATGGCCAAACACTCCTTTTCGACTACAGAGTAGTTACGCTCCTGAGGTAGCATCTTTTTGCTGAGATACAGTATCAGATGTTCTACTCCATCTACCTTTTGAGACAAGACAGCACCCAAACCCACATCCGATGCATCGATGTGAAGGATGAACCTCTTGGTGAAATCCGGTGTGATAAGAGTGGAGTCCTGGCAAAGTCTACCCTTAATAGTATCAAACGCCCACTGACACTCAGCTGACCATTTAATTACATTTGGAGCACTCTTCTTAGTGAGGTTGACTAAAGGGTTAACCACTGTGGAATACTCGTGGATAAAGCGGCGGTAATAATCGGCTAATCCCAGTAGTGACCTCACCTGAGTCTTGGTTTTGGGGATCGCTGCGTCAACCAAAGCCTGGATTTTGGTGACCACGGGTCTCACCGTTCCATTCCCCATTAAAAATCCCAAATATTGAGTTTCTGTTTTGGCAAACGCACACTTTCTGAAGTTAGATGTCAGCCGGGCTACCCTTAAAGACTGAAGGACGGCTGCAATCCTAGCCAAATGCTCTCGCCAGGTAGAGCTGTAAATGACCATGTCATCAATATACACTGCTGCATATTCATGATCTGGGCGTAAAACCTGGTCCATCAGTCTCTGAAAGGCAGCGGTTGGACCATGTAGCCCAAACGGCATGGTGGAAATAAACCTTGCCTTTCCCAGTCTATCTAAAAGTTCATTGACCCGAGGGATAAGGTATGCATCGAACTTGGCAATAGCGTTTACCTTCCTGAAATCCACACAGAAGCGGTTGGTGCCGTCTTTCTTAGCCACTATGACAATAGGACTGCACCACTCGCTCCTGGAAGGTTCAATCACCCCAAGCTCAAGCATGTCCCATACCTCTTTGCGAACGCCAGTTTGTTGACTTTCTGGGACCCGGTAAGGTCTCTCCCGCACAGTGACATCTAGTGGAGAGATAGTCAGAAAAAGTCAGAAAAAACATCACTGAACTCCTCAATAAGCTTACGCAGCTCCCGTTGCTGATCTGGAACCAACTGTTCCCTCATCAAAATGATTTTTGTGCTAGGAGTCTCTGGACAGGGACCTAAATCATCCTCTATATTGCCTGGGGCTATAAACAAGACCTCCCTGCCTGCCAGTGCTTTAGTAAATTTATATGATAAATTTCACGTTCATTGCGACGATCAGGCTGTCTAATTTCATAATTCACCTTCCCTATAGCCCGAATCACTTCATATGGCCCCTGCCATTTAGCACACAATTTCGATTCTGATGAGGGAAGTAGCAGCATTACCTTGTCTCCTGGTCGAAAGGTTTGAATTAGTGCATTTTTGTTGTAATGTTGCTGTTGTCGGTGCTGAGCCGATATGAGGTTTTCCTGGGCCAAACGACCGACCAAATCTAGGCGATCTCTTAGTAGGATCACATGCTTCACTACATTTTTGGATGAGCCTTTGTGCTCCTCCCACCCCTCTCTCAACAGATCAAGAATGCCGCGAGGCTGTCGGCCGTACAAGAGCTCGAAGGGGGAGAACCCTGTTGAACTCAGCGGCACCTCTCACTGCAAAAAGGAGGTAGGGAAGAAGCGATGCCCAATGTTTCTGCTCTTGTGTTACAAACTGTCTCAGCATCGACTTCAAGTCTGATTAAAGCGATCCACCAAACCATCCGTCTGCAGATGATAAACAGATGTCCCGATGGGTCATATTTTTAATATTTTATATACCTGCTGTAACGTGTTAGACAGCAAATTGGTTCCATGATCAGTCAAGATCTCTTTGGGGATCCCTACTCTAGCCATAATCTGTACTAACTCGGTGGCTATTGCAGCGGCACTAGTGGACCTCAATGAAACTGCCCCTGGGTATAGTGTTGCATAATATACCACTACTGATATATGCATATACCCAGAGTCAGAAGGTAGCAAAGAGGGCTCCCGAGTGGTGCATCCAGTAAAGGCGCTCCGCGCGGAGTGCAGGATGTGCCCTATAGCCTGGAGATCGCAAGTTCGAATCCAGGCTATGTCACAGCTGACCGTGAGCGGGAGTTTCTAGGGGCGGCGCAATTGGCCGAGTGCTGCCCGGGTAGGGAGGGCTTAGGTCGGCAGGGAAATCCACGGCTCACCGCGCATCAGTGACCCCTGTGGCTGATAGGGCGCCTGTGGTTCTGCAGTGGAGCTGCCAGATCTGTGTTGTCCTCCGGCACTATAGGTCTGGTGGCATCGCTGTGGATCCGCAATGCGAAAAATGACGGCTTGGCAGGAGCAGGAGCCACCTGACCTCGTCACACGACACACCGCCCAAGAGAGCTGTTCTATTCAAGGTTTGCTCACATCCCATGTCCACTAATGCTTGGGTTTTCACCCTTCAGTGCCAACATTGCTGGTGTTGCGGTAGGGGCTGGTGCTGTGGAAAGTGCCAGTCCTACCCTTTCAATGAGCGCAGTGTAGCACTCCTATCTCCTTCTCTCCTCTGTGACCCATCTGCTATTCAGCGCCTCCAGCAGCTCCGCTTGTGCGTTGCAATCCATATCCCGTGTCTCACACCACGTGTGGCAAAGTGGCTGCTGAGTAGAAACAGATGCAGTGATGCAGTGCCGGAATAATCACACAAAAGGAAACTGTAATCCGGTTTGGAAAAGGGGTCTTTATTTTGTAAAACTCCCGGTCTGGCGACAATAATTCTCTGGCAATACACACCCATGTGTAAAGCACGGAAGGAAATGATAATAATGGTTTGCAAAACCAAATTATAATAACACGTTATCCGCCCCACAATAATACTAAACATGGTCACCAGTCCGGGTGCGTGCAGTAGTGCTCGGGGTGGTTGATAACAATAAACAGTGACTGTGGTGTTGTTGTTCCGGGTAGTGCTGGCCCAAGGCGACAGCTCCAGAGATGTTTACAAAAACAAAAGACAATTACTAACAGTGCTACAAACAAACAAAACACTCACAAACTCTTTGTTTTTCAATACAATTTGGGAACTCTCCCTGTCCTTCCAGTTCCATGCTTCTCTGAACCAAGCGAAGGAAAAGATTTACAATCCTCCGTCCCCTTTATGCTATCACACATGACCCCTTGGTAAACGATTGCAGCTGTCTCTACTGTCTGCAGCTGCTACATTGTTTCCCTTCCGGGTCAATACGTTCCTGCAACTGAGTCTCACCTTCTTCCAGACTGACGACTTCTCGGGCCGGGGAAAGAACTGTCAGGCCAGCCGTTCCAAAGCCTTCCCCTTTCACTGCTTAGTGCCCTCACAGGTCGGGAGGGAGATTTACAACCAAAACTCATCATATTTCTGTCACACTCGCCAATGGCAGTATGGTACGGACTGCGGTACAGGGCTGAACTGGACAGCGGACCCGTTTCTGAGGTCCAATATGCATCCCTAATATATATATATATACTGTATATACCGGTATATAAATTAACTGGGCCACCAAAGGGATTGCAAATCTATTTATGTCAGCTTTATACAGGTGGCTACTAAAATTGTTTCTTGTCATTAACACTTATCGGTATTGATAATGTAGGTGTATGAACTTAAGAGAGTGTGTGGAATAAATGTACAGCATGTATTCATGGGTCTTCAACTACTACTAAACACTTTCAAAACATATGCAATAAATATGAAATACCGCCCCTCAAAAATAAATATGAATGCTGCCAGTTTTCTCTTACAGTCTGGAACTGCGGTTGCCATACCGGCTCCCTGACAGGCAGGAGGTAACTAGGGACCATCAGACTGCGGTCAGATGTTCCAGTAGGAGCAAAGACATTTCCAAATATATGGTGAACATTAATCTCTGCACTGAATTTAGTTCATTATTATGTCTGTGTTGTTTTAGGCAGATTTTTGTGACTTACCGCACCTATATACATACTGTACTGGCCAACCGCCTTGCAGCTGGTGCACAGCTGGAAGTGATGAGGGTAATAATCTGCATACCAGCACCCTTCCATGCATAACATTTCCATATCATTATTTATTTTGACTGTTGGGTAACCACACATTAAAATATGTATGCTTTCATGTAAATGAATAGATATTTCTATGTAAAGAGTAAAAACAGTCAAACAGCAAGCAGTTGGTAAAGAATACATTGTGTGCAAGTTACTAGTTGTTGGAAACCTGGATTTTACTCTTGTATTAAAGCATGTTTCCCACCACAGAAAAGATAATTCCCAGAAATCTACATATAAAGTCTAATATTGGTATAACATTTTTTTTTAAATGCAGGAATATCTAAGACACTGAAAAATCACTGCCCGACTAAGAAATACGCACCAAAGCTTGAATATTCGATTTTTTTTTCTTTCTTAAAAACAGTAATACACTGTTCTTTTATCAGACAATAGAGGGAAACTATATGTTTAATGTTTCCAGTGGTTTCTCAAGAAGGGGCATGGCCCAAATCAACCCCATTGTGGACCCGGTTTTCAGGGTTATCTCTTACTTTGCATGTGAGGCACATATAGTGTGTGAGATTTAATTGCACTGCACTTACAACAGTGAAACTCTGAAACCACCATTCCTAAAATGAATCATTTGCAGATACCCACTTGAGTTTGGAACCATAACCCTCAAATACTGTCAATATTTGGTGAAAACTGCACACATGACACTCTGCCATGCTGCTGTTTGTGGTTGTGTGCTTCAAATTCACTGCAGTTTAACTGAAGTATTTTTTTTATAAATGTGGCCACAGCTGCATGAATAAGTGAGAAACATAATTTTTATTTAAACAGTCTAAAGCTAGCTAGTCTTCTTAGGGGTCGTCCAAAATTGTCATCAGATACAGCAAGCGTACAAAAGTGTGCTCTTTTCTCTTTTTCAAGACCTGCGCCCCCCAAACAAAGCAAATGTAAAACATCCGAAGCTGGCCCTTTTCACTGGTTTGACTGGCCCTTTTGACTGTATAATATATAATGAACATACCTGACATTACACAGGCACTCGGGTAATGATGATATATTGTGGTTCAGAATCAGAGCACCTGGTCAAAATTTGATAATGATCTTTTCACTCTGTGGTTGGGATGTCATGGTATTACATTTTGATGGTACTTCGGTAAAATGTCTTTTTTTATTATACAGCTGTTAAAGCCAGTATAAATTCCATTAACATATTTTAAAGCAGCCATTTAAAGAAATAAAATAAAATTAAAATAAAACTTTAAACAGCTGTATGTGTATGTAAAACCCTCTTCTGGGTTTTAGCGGGAGAATATTTTTCAGTTCTCTCTGCAACTACAAAATACAATGAACATCCTGTACAAATACACATATTTTAATAAGCTTCCATGACAGTGCAAAGTCTGCACATTTTTTCTTATGGAAAAAAATAATAAAGCTTTCAATGTTTCAAAACAGAAATAAGCTGAGTGTTAATTTAAGTGCTCTTAGTTATCTGGACCCATGTTTAATCTCACCAGCTTTAAACCGTCATAAAATATTATGCAACCTTTGCTTGAGAAAAACTCTACTGTATGTTGAATGTTTAACATGTTCTCTTCTAAATTACACTTGGTGAATATTTTGTTTAAAAAAATAATGCTCATTAAGAAAGGAAAGTTCCAAATTGTAAAAATCTTCCAGCTAAAAGTGGGGTGCTCGGTAAACCGGTCAGTTCGTAAGTTTGGAGTTCATAACTCAGGTTCTATTTTGGTCTCCTGGGCAACTAGGGTAGCAGGCATTTCCAAATCCAATGATATCCATGTTAGGTGGTCCCCATAAGCACCAGGTCAACAGTATTTATTAGTCTTATCCAAATACCCAAGCAAAAACAGATGCAATCACTGTTTTTGTATGACACTAAAAGGCAATTTTTAAAATATGTTGACAGTGTTTTGAACAACAAATTGGTTTATCTGGATGGCTGATTTAAAATGTAAACATATTTATCATTGATTTATTTCCTTTTGTTCATACAACTCACATACAGAAAATATTGACAAATACCATTGGGATACCAGAAGTGTATTATCACCAGGGTTGGAGATTTATTTTATTTTATTTTATTTTGATTTATTTGATTTAAATCAGTTTTTTTTTTATTTAAATCGATATTCTTTATTTATTTTTTTAATTATGGATTTTTTTTGTAGTACTGTAGTTGTAGCTCTACAGTAGCTCCAAACTGTAAATTCAAGGATGTTGGAAATGGTGGTTTGTGAATAGTTACATGCCAAACTAAATTACACAATCTTAAAACATAAATAAAGCAAATGATTTATCATTGTGGCATCCTCTAAATGTGAACTACAATATGTGAACTAGAAGAATTTAGCCAGAGAAAAATACCCCTCACTCATCCCAGTCATACTTTTACTTTTCTTTCTTTGATTTCCTCTTTCTTTGTCAGTCCAAACACACACAGTTGTTACTTAGGACTAATTTGCTTTTTATAGTGTGTTCAATTATTAAAGTTCCTGACTGCATGTGGCAGGCTGGCTTGCAGTGGTGACGTCACGGACCAGGAAGTAACTGAAACCACAACAATGGATGGGCGGGCGAAACTGAACGCAGCGGCGTTCAGTTAATTTTATTAATCAAAATAAACAAAACAAAAGATTTAAACAAAACAGAAAACAAAAAGGCGCGTTGGCCAAACAAATAAACAGACAAACAAGTAAGTGACGTGCTGGCTAAACCAGCACGTTTTAGCAATTGTTTTCTTGTACCTCTCTATCTCCCGTACTTCCTCTCTGCATCCAACACTCAACCCCGCAGCACAGACAGCTGTCGGTTCTTATACTCTGGCCGAGGGTTAACTAGCTGTTTATCTTATTACCCTCGGCCACAGTCTGCATCGCGTTTGGTAAGGATGCATGACTGTCAGCTAGTTAAATAATCAGTAGCTGATCAGTCATGCATCCTCACGGGTTTTAAATATAAATATAAAAAGACGCGGCGCTTTTACCCGCGCCGCAAACAAAAATACAAATAATAATACATAGGGGCGGGACACTCCGCCACACTGCACCACTAAATAAACCTGGTTTCAGCAGGTCTTAACACAGTGCTCAATTGTCTATTTGGGACCCCACTGCACATCAGAATCGCTTTGGTGAATATGTTAATGATGGGGCAGGCGCTCTATAACGGGGCAAGACAAGGAAAGTCTTCAGAATAGAATTTCAGTGCAGTATTTTTTTTTTTTTACATCTTCACTCCATTTATGCGTCACAGAATCGGAGGCAAATGCCATTCGCGCTTGCACTCGCATTTGCGCTGTGATCACAATACAGCCCTAACAGTTTTAGTTTATAGACAGTAAGAGTTTAAGATGTTTGTGTTAATAAAGAAGTTTTAAAACATACTTTTCATGTATTTTCCTTGAGAAACAATGATTTAAATAAATGATTTTCTTTTTAAAAATCAAGTGATTTAAATCAGTGATTTAAATCGGCCAACCCTGATTAATACTCACAGTAAAGTAACCGGAGCAAGACAACATACACAATACTTGGAAATTATATGTTAGCATGGAACATGGCACATAATTCGTGAACAAGATGAGGCCAATGCCTGATTCATAGAAGCTAGTATACCCCAAAACTTTGTCAAGCCAAATCTCATTCCAATCATTTAGCATCTACAACCATCATAAAAGTACATGTATCACTCATGGTCAACTAGTAGTTTCTAAATGTTACATACAGTAGTCCAAATGTATATATTTTCAGTCTTATCAGGCTTTTCTCCAATGCAAACAGTGACCCCATATATTACCCTTGGAGAAGTGTTAATGAGGATTACCTTCTTGATAAACAATAAATAATAGATGTGCCATTAATACAAACAAGTAGGTGAGTTATCTTACCTTTGTATCCCAGAATGGCTACAGTGATGGTTAATAAGGCACAAAGGACATATAGAAGCACAATTGCGCCTTTCAGTGCCCAGTTGTTTTTGCATTTGGTGCACTGGGTGCTCTCCTGAATTCCTGTAAAAGAAGAAACTCATTCAGAACATTTCAGAAATTAAGTCAATTTAAAAGACACCAAGAACCAACCAGTCACCATTCAATCTGGACCAACATTATCCGTTTGATATTCAGCAGGTTCAAATTAGACAATGTCTTTCCTGTTACAAGTTTAATCTGCATTACACATATTAATGGTACATTATCACTGCTTTCCTGGAGTAATTTTTCTATTTTCCCTGGAAACGGGGTTGCTGTTATTCCTAGTTTCCTTTCATTGATCAATACTTTTTTATTGTTACAGTTCCCTACCTTGGGTTTCACTGGTACTTTTGTTGCAGAAGCCAACAGAAAAAAAAGTCAGAGCATTACATTTAACTACACCACCAGGAAAGCAGAGGGGTGAAAGAGGAAGCCTGGCCTAAGATTTGTGTGTGGCTACAGATCCTAAGAAAAGGAATTTCCTTACAGCCACCCATCTGCACAGTGTTTTTAAAGTGACACCCCAACACGGCAGGAAATGGGGAGCAAAAGCATGTAATGCAGACTTGTTTTCTTAGCCTTAGGAAACTTGTTAATGATTTTCTTACAATGGCCTGTAAAGAATTGAAGACTTGTTTGCACTGCCAGTTATGCCTGTAGAAACAATTAATCAGTCGAACGAAAACAAAACGTGGTTAGAAAAGGCGTGGTTAGCTTCCTGTTGTTCTGTCCTAATTACTTCCAGACCGTCTATCACTGTACAGCAATTGCTTGTCAGCCCTGTTAAATACCTGTGAGGACAAATAACTATGGCGGCGTTTACATGCACAAGTCATGACAGTTTTCCTAACAACGTGTTTGCCGTACTTTTCAGGAAATGTGTTGCTATGCAGTTCTGATTTAGGAAAAAAATCGGCCGTACCAATGCAGATTACTCAATTCATAGTGACTTAGGGAAGGGGATATTTAAATGTTCGCGTCTGCACAGGAATTTCACCATGCTAATAAAACCACAGAATGGCAGAAAATACAGCACTAGTGCTGTTTTTGGATGTACTTATGGAAGATTGTGCAGAAAATCTGCTGTTTAATGGCTCTATTGCACTTGCATCGAAAGCCAACACCATGGCTTTAGCAGCAGTGTATTCAAACACATGCAATCGTGTACGGATTGAAAACTACATTGAGACATTGTGTAAAACAGTGCAGTTTACGCTTGCAATTAAGATGTTTCTATTGCATGTATGTATTGTTGTACAGCAAAATAAAAAATAAAAAACTTTCCAAAAATAGAACAATTTATTTTTTCAATAATTATTCAACCCAGTAACATTTTTATACAGCAAATCAAATAAATAAAAACTGGGGCTCCCGAGTGGCGCATCCAGTAAAGGCACTCTGCGTGGAGGGCAGGATGCACCCTATAGCCTGGAAATCGCAGGTTCGAATCTAGGCTATGTCACTGTCAACAGTGACCGGGGGTTCCTAGGGGGTGGCGCATGATTGGCTGAGCGCCACCCAGGTAAGGAGGGCTTAGGTCGGCAGGGCAATCCACGGTTCACCGCGCACCAGTGACCCCTGTGGCTGATAGGGTGCCTCCGGGGTCTGCAGTGGAGCCATTCAGATCTGTGTTGTCCTCCGGCACTATAGGTCTTGTGGCTTCACTGTGGATCCGCAGTGCGAAAAATGACGTATTGGCAGGAACACGTTTCGAGGACGCGTGTTTCAGCCTTCGTTTCCAAGTCGCTGGGGTTGCAGCGGTGAACCGATAAAAATAATAATTGGACATTCCAAATTGGGGAGAAAACTGGGGTAAAAAAACCCCATTGGCGATGACTAAATTAAAAAAAAAAGAAACTGTTTCTTCAACTTTAAATACATATGTGCATGACTTTAGCAGTTAGTTTCTTGTTTTGTATTTCCATGAGCTCCTGCATCTGCCTTTTCTGTTCCTCTGCAAAGTCTTACAATTTAAGTACTACTGTTTGTTTGTTTTTTCTCTCCAATATGATTTAAGTCTTATAGTACATATATAATTTTGTTTTAAATGTGCTCTTGGTTCAATAGTAATGTATCACAGCAAAAGTACCTCATTTTAGTAAAGTTCTCTTACTCTAACATCCCCTTCTGCCACGAAAAAAAAGGTTTTAAAGTTTTCTGTGTAGCCTGTACTGCTGTGCTTTTTCAGTTGAGATACATGGAGAAGCTTAATAATCTCGCAGAAAGTGCAAAACTATAAAAAAAAGAAAACAGCGTTACATGCAGTTCACCTTTAACACATCGCTATTCATCCATTATGTTTCCTTTTAAATGCAGTTAAGAAAATATTCCTTAATGTGAGGCCGACTGATAACAAGCTGAGCGTTTCGAATATCCGATGTTGCATATTCACTGCGTTTAAAAGGAAAAACAGTCAATTACGCTGTTAATTTAAATAAACCATCATATCTTTTTTTACGAAAAAGAATGCACTCAGACATGTTGGTTAAAAAGTCCAATATGTGGGAAATTACCCCACAGTTACCGCACTGATATTGTACCTTCGCCATTTTGAAACGCCCACCAAGTAAGCGCATCAGAATGTTAGCTATCGTTACAAAGCACTCTCGGCGTGCAGGTCGTTCAATATAAAGCACCACATAATGCTCTGTCTATTGAACGCTCCCCTGGTCTCTGCCAACAAGATTGTGCCAGAGCTTGGATCTCTTCCTCATTTGCTTGTTTTAGTGAGAAACTAGAGTTCCTGTGTCTTACTGCTGGATTAACATCTGGAAAAACAACCTGGCACCCAGAGCAAACGCGCCTGCTGTCACAAGTGTACTGGGATCCAACAGACAAGACTGAAAAAAAACAATCATCTCAGCACCCTTGTTATCTGTATCGGTACTGTTTGTTTGCTTAGTGTTGTCTTCTGAAGACTTGTGCTTGTTTAACACATGGTGCCCCTGATGTAGTTTAAAATGTAAACACAATTTTTAAGGCTTGCTTTTGATTAAAGAAAATGCATTAGTTCTGCTCTGCTTATACAGCTGCTGTACTTCATACATGTTATGAAAATATTTGAATGCAGTGTTAATTATTAATATTGTATGAAATGGTTAGTTTATGTAAAAGAAGATTAGCATTAATACAATGTATCCTTTTAGGATCCAAATAAACCTCCTTAATGGCAAAACTATATGTACAAAGGCAGTCAATATCTCTTCACTTTAGTGCCCATGATGACAGCCCTAATTTTGCAGTGTTGTTCAATGTGCCCATACCAAGAACCTTGATATGCCTATGGTATCGCTCAAAATGTAGTTTGTAAACAAAGAAAAAGAACATCGGCCTTGTGGGCCCCCAGTAGTGATGTGGGTGTCAGCTTTACTCCTGTGTCGAAAGTAAGCCACTTGGGGTTGGTTCAGAAAACATTAAAATACATTTTAAAAAATTATATTTTAAAAAGAACTACAGGAAGTTGTATTCTATTTACCATTTTATTGAAAAACCTCCTATGATCACACTAACATAGGTTTCAAATGATATTTAATAATGGCTGGATAATTCAAACAGCTTCACACATATATAAAAATTAAAAGGTTTAAGACAAATTACATTATTCTCATTTATGCTACATATAATAAAGGTTGTTCACCCACAATGGATATCTGTGCCAGCCTTATTGCGCTTCTCTTGGTTTCATAGTTTTGACAGATAGATAGATGCACAAATAACAAAAATCCACATTCCCCCATCCCAATTCTGGAGGCTCTTGTTTTACTGTGAAAATGGTGTATATTGCATTGTGTATTATGCAACCCTGCCCCCTTTTGTAATTTGTTATTGTTCCTCTCATCAAACGTACAACTCATACAGCACTGTCAGAACTACAATTACATAATTGGCCTACTTAATTATATGCTTTATGTAACTTTGTGTTGGTCAAACAGGAACAATAACTAAATTAAAGATTTAAATGTCTGGAATACTGCCTGGAACTGAGGAAGTTCATATGGAGACAATGGGAAAGTTTAATGGTACAATAATTCACTATGAAGACATTTATTTAATCAGCTATAAAAAGCTGGCAAGGGGAAATGAAAAATATGCAGTTCTCATTTGATGCAGTTTTTAATTATTACACTTGTTGAATGTGTTGAATATTTATGGAAGGATTTGCAAAATTGCTTTAAAAAAAAATCAGACATGAGACAGCAGCAGTGTGGAGTAGTGGTTAGGGCTCTGGACTCCTGACCAGAGGGTTGTGGGTTCAATCCCAGGTGGGGGACATTGCTGCTGTACCCTTGAGCAAGGTACTTTACCTAGATTACTCCAATAAAAACCCAACTGTATAAATGGGTAATTGTATGTAAAAATAATGTGTAAAATAAATAAATAATGTAATTGTATGTAAAAATAATGTGATATCTTGTAACAATTGTAAGTCACCCTGGATAAGGGCGTCTGCTAAGAAATAAATAATAATGAGACCATATTTGTTTAGTCCCTTTAAAAAACAGCACACCAGTCATTTCCATGATTCACCCAATAAGACCAAAAACGTGTTGCACTTGGTCTGTCATAAAAGCAAAGTTATAACAATATATGCTGGGTACATACTAAAATAAGTATGGTGCTGGTGTTGAACCTGCACATGTAGCAATTGTTTCTCTCTACTCCCGCTCTCCCCTCCTGAACACTTCAGCCACAGCTGCAGGTCTTTTATATTGTGGCCGAGGGGTCAACTGGCTATCAATTATCTAACTTACCCCTCAACCACATTTGGCACAGGTTTTCTCATCTGCGTGGTCAACAGCCAGTTTATCAATAAGCACTCGCTGTTGACCACGCATTCTCAAGATTTTATCTGAATGGGGCATTTTAACCCCATGCAGACTATAATAACAATAATAAAACGGTGTGTTTTTACAAAATTAAACAATATGTTTTAAATAATAATTCAACAAATAATATAATACACACAGGGGCGGGGTGGACCCCATCGCAGGGATATATTCTATTTTTTTGCAGAGGCCACAGTACAAGGTAAAGTAAAATCTTGCTCTTTCTATTCCTGTTGGAACACTTTTTGAGAGCATACTGTACCCTGGTAGAGAACTCAAAACTACGTTACATAATCACATACGATACAAAGTACCAGTATGCATTTCTAAAAGATCTACAATAACAGATTGTTTCTAACTAACAGTACATGAATATGGAATGATGATTGTTGGCAAAATGTGTCTTTATAAATTCTCAACAGGTAAACAGAAAAGCCTTTTTACAAAGTTTCACTTTTATTGTAGAATCTTCCCAATCCATGCACAGGCCAGGATCAAGGCTACAAGCAATGCATTTTTTTTTTTAAATCTTTTTTTTTTAAATCACATTTATAAAACACACAATACAAACTCAAGATTCAATACTATGCTCTGGACCCAATAAAATTGCTGTAGAAAGTTGGGAAGAACAGGTTAGTGTTCATTTAAACTAAATCAAACCAGACAGAATGTTTTGCATTTCAGATTCATTCACGTTATTTTTGAGACTAATGCTGCATTTCACAACTGCTGAAAATATGGGTTTCTGCTTTGACAGTAAAATATTGTACAGTACAATGAAAATAGGTTTAGCAGACCTGGATGTGAGTCACAACAGAAATCGAAATGATCTTCAACTAAACTACTTTTTGTTCCCATTTAAATGCAGTGAGAGCTTATTTTTCCTAAGAGTCAGCTGTCTGATTTAGTTCATAAGCTAGAAGGATTCCAAAATACACTTGGCACAAGGAGTGTTGCCTGTGTTCCCTTTCAAGTAGGAAATGTAGCCTTTAACCCAATAGGAAATGGTTACATTTCTATTTTAGGGAACCAATGTTATGATAATAACCCAAGGTTCAGTTTCAAGTACAAAATTAACCATTAACTCATGGGTTAATGGTTACATTTCTATTTCAGGGAACCAGGGTCATGATACTAACCTAACAATTTCTATATTTAGAGAGTGATGTTTAGTGTAATTGGCAAAGATGTATTCTGAATGCACGCCATTAATGGTGTTTAGTGTCTATACAATATAATACAGCCTGTAAATGATTTGTAGTGTATTTGACATCTCATGGAAAACCAGCTATCTCAACAGTTCTAAAACATGATAATTTCTCAATAAAACATCTTAAAAGATAAGCTACAGTAGCAATTTCCCTCAAACTACAGCATACAGTTGTCCAAAACCACAGGAGATTATTTACCACCCCAGTTTCAAGTTACTTAAAACATTTTCTGAGGTTCCATTTTGGAACAGGATTGTGCTGAGTTTTGCCCAGCAGCAACAACAGCTGCATTTCATTTTGGTACAGGAAGTTCAAAAAAGAGAATCAAGTTTTTCATGTACCTGAAATAAAAATAGCGAATCATTACCATCGCTAGTGAAAATGTCCTTAGCAACCCAAATTGGTCCTTTGCTTTCAAATATATTCCCAAATATATTCCTCCAAAAGATGACTACCCTGCATCTACCAATTCTCAAACACCCCAAATGAATAATCTGCTATGGTATGTATTTATCAAATGTTCAATAGAAAGTGATTTTAGCTATACTACTGTAGTCTAGCTCTAGAGCATGTTTATTTTTGATAATTGTTAAATGCATTAGCCTTGCCTTGCCTTCTCTTAATTACATAACTCTAATAGCTACAGCTATTCAAAAATAGGGTTTGTAAGTTTCACACACTGTACTTACACATACTGTGAGCCTAACATGTATTACAAACAGTACTGCAACACACTCAGAACCTAGGAATTGTATGAAAAATAAAAACTGTAAATGCATTTTAGCACGTACAGTTCCCATGCAGGTGGTCCCATTTCCCAGCTTTAAAACCAGGCAGCAGTCCCAGTCACATATTGTATGCATGCCGTCAGCACAGCAGACTATATCCTCCACACTTCCTTCCAAAAGAATATTTTTACGAGGATGCAACTGGTGCGTCTTTTGGATCTGAGTCATTACTTCATCCTTAAAAAAGCTTCTCAAGCCCCTGTGGCTTTTTACAAACATGAATTGTAGGTCTTTACAAACCAGTGATGATGCAAAAAGCCATTGTGGAAAACTAACTAGAAGCATGTTCTAATAATCTTTAGTAGAACATTTTGCTGGGAACCATACTGAGCTAAAACTTTTTACATGCAAGTATTAAAAACATGCATGAAACAAAACAAATTGGAATTGGAATCCAAATAACATATAAGATATGTCTGTGAATTACTTGCATGCTTAACCTTAAACACGCTACTTCATGTTTTTTTAAGGACTTGGTAGCAAACTGATGCACACACTTCTTACAAGGAAAATGGAACACATTTGAAAAATGCAGAGCCTTTTGGGTTTCTGTGAGAAGGATGCTGGATTTTTTAATATATTGTACAACATCAAAAGCCAGGATATTTCATATTTGGGTCATTCAAGTTCAAGACCAAATTCTGGGAAGGTGTTTCCTCCATTTGTGGTTGATAGGTGAACACAAACCATATGAGTAAGAAAATGGTGCTGCAGGATCTAAATATCACCCCTGAGATCATTCAAAATTGACAAACAAGTTTAAAAAATAAACAAAGAAAGAAAATCTTGATTTTCCCGACAAGATCAGGTCGAGTGTTAAAAAAGGGTATGTTATTCCTGTATCTGCAATATCGAACAAATCCCAGATACTCTGCAGCCAATACAGATCTTTGAGAGTTTCTTAATAACATGCCGTTTTGGAAACAAGTGGAGTAGAAGTCTTAGCGGGTTCTACTTCATTTTATGACATGTATCCTTTGGGAGTATTTTAATCTTTATAGATAACAATAAAGCTACAGCCTACAGCCACGTGTCTACCTGCTTTTCAAATGCTGTTTAAACATCTGTTTGCCATTAGTATTTACATCATAGTGCGAGTCAGTCACAAAACCTAAAGCCTACATTAAAAGAAGGACTAGTTATACAGTTAGTTACTTTTATAGACTCCTGCCTGTGTGTTTGCAGCTGCCACACTACCTTGTCACAAATGACAAAAGCATGGTGTAGGTATGTGTCAGTGAAAACATTCAGATAATTTGGTCAAACTCTCTCAAATATACCAGTCACTAGAGCCACTGCTACCCACTTTTAAAACTGTGCTTGTGACAGGTGTGGGAGATAAAAAAAACAGACAAATGTCAGGGTCATATGGTTCGGGGTGGAGACCTTGCTACAATTTTTAGTAAAGAGTTTTGCCTTCATTTTGAAACTATAGATGGATAGTCATCGTATGAAATTCTTTTGAGGTTCTTTCCATTTCAGCTTGTAATTATTTATTAGCCTCCTGGTCCCTATTCTCAAGCACAATAGAATTATGGTCTTGGGTGACTGTAATGTACATGTTGATGTAGAGGGAGATCCCCTTGGAAATAATTTCCTGATTTTACTTGAGTCTGTGGGTTTTACTCAGCATGTATCTGGTTCCACTCACACCCACAGTCACACACTTGATCTAGTTATTCATCGTGGTCTTGACATTCAAAATGTAATCCTGCTGCTGCGTAATTTTGCAATCTCAGACCACTCTATTATTATTTTTTAATTAATACTCCCTAGTCCGAGAAACCCCCAGGAATATTAAAACTCTGTCCCTAAATTCCTCGACTGCTGATGAATTCTTGGATGCATTGTCCACCTCAGCACTAATCCATTCAGGATCAGTTGATGTATAACTAGATAATTGTAACACAACCTTAAACAATATCTTGGACACTGTAGCGCTGCTAAAAACTAAAATTTGAACGTAGATGGAAAGACACAAAATGACAGGTTTTTTACCTTGCCTGAAAAGACAGCATCTTGAATTACAAGGCTGCACTATCTTCTGTCAGGTCAGCTTATTACTCAAACTTAACAGAAACAAATAAAAAGTAATCCTCGA
The DNA here is from genome assembly GCA_030684275.1 of Acipenser oxyrinchus oxyrinchus. NCBI lineage: Eukaryota > Metazoa > Chordata > Actinopteri > Acipenseriformes > Acipenseridae > Acipenser > Acipenser oxyrinchus. The sequence goes on from CM060250.1 coordinate 54,042,042, forward strand.
TTTCTTTTTAACACAATAACCCAACTCACAAACCAGCGAACCTTCTACGAAAACCTCAGTAACAGCAAACAGTGATGACTTTATGAATCAATTTAATAATAAAACTGCTGATATAAGAAAACAGATATCAAACATTGCGAGCAAATCCGATGACCCAAATTCAAATACTGACACTGCTAATTCTTTGTGCTACACCAAAACACATTTTTGATTATTTTTCTTTACTGAGCCAACTAGATGTACCTAATTTAGTTATTAAGGCAAAACCTACTACTTGTTCATTAGACCCCATTCCTACTAAACTATTGAAAGAAATATTATCTAGGATTGATTTTTCTATTCTAAATTTCATAAATAGCTCCCTTTAATCTGGCATCATCCCTGACTCATTTAAGGTTGCCGTGGTAAAACCACTACTTAAAAAACCTACTTTGGATCCAGGAGTTCTTAATAATTTTAGGCCCATTTCTAATCTCCCCTTTTTATCAAAGGTATTAGAGAGAGTGGTGGCAAATCAACTAAACTCAGTCCTTGCAGCGCTTAATATATATATATATGAGAAATTTCAGTCAGGCTTCCATCCTGGTCACAGTACTGAAACGGCCCTTATCAAAGTGGCAAACAATGTGCTATTATCTTCTGACTCAGGCCTTCATCCTTCTAGATCATCGACCATCTGATTTTAATTAACCGTCTTGAGAATCTTGTAGGACTGTCAGGTTGCGCCCTATCTTGGTTTAAATCCTATCTTTCAAATAGGTTACAATATGTTCAAATTGAGGATGACACCTCCTTCTTATCTAGAGTTACGTGTTGCGTCCTGCAAGGGCTCTGTTCTAGGACCAATCTTGTTTTCCCTGTATATGCTCCCCCTGGGTGATGTTGTCCGTAGACACAGGGTAAACTTTCACTGCTATGCCGATGACACACAATTGTATCTATCTCTGAAACCAGATGATTCCACATCTGCAAATACCAGAACTACATGCCTCACTGATATTAAGAAATGGATGTCAACACATTTTCTACTGTTAAATTCTGAAAAATTAGGTCATAATTTTGGGGTCAAGAAATCAACAAGAGTGCCTGTACAGTGGACAGCTACCTCACTGAGTAAAAGACATAAATTGGAAATCTGGGTGTCATTTTTGACACTGATCGTTCATATGAATCCCACATTAGGAACGCAACTAAAATGTATTTTTTCCATCTAAGAAACATGCTAAATTAAGATGCTTTCTCTCATCACATGATGCATGCCTTTGTAACTTCTAGAACACATTACTGTAATGCCCTATTTTCTGGTATTCCAAACTTTTGCCCAGATTGTAGCTTGTGCAAAACACTGCTGCCAGGATCCTAACGAAAACAAGAAGGTTTGACCATATTATGCTGGTATTGACATCTCCACACTGGCTCCAAATATGATACAGGATTGATTTTAAAGTCCTGCTTTTAACCTATAAAGCCTTAAATGGGTTAGCTCCATCTTACCCGAGTGACTTATTGGTCTCATATGTTCCAGGTCGTCCTCTCCGATCTCAGGATGCTGGGTATCTCACCGTTCCAAATTGTTTAAAAAAGAACACAGGTGGTAGAGCATTCAGCTATAGGGCCCCTAAATTGTGGAACGAATTGCCAGTCTCTGTAAAGGAGGCACCAACTAAGGCAGCTTTTAAAATGATCCTATACATGACTACTACTATTGCATTTTTACTGTATGTTTTATTGTTTTACTGCTATTGCCTTGTTGGCAATTAAATAAAGATTGATTAACTGATTGATTGATTGAAAAGACATTTAACTAAGCCCCACAGACTCATCCAGGCTCAGCAGTATTGTACCTGAGAATGACCGTGGGAATGATGCATTAGAACACAAAGAAACATGTTGTCTCTACAGAAAAGTTAAAAAATCTCAGGGAAACTCATGACACCACATATCATTATACAGGGCTAGCGTATGTTTGTGTTTTTATTGTCCTACACTTCTCCGTGTGTGGTAGCAGCTCAGAGGGAGCAGGGGGAATGGTTTCCTGGGTTTAAAAGATGTAACATGTGCCAAGTCTAGGAAAAAGTTCATCCCTTTAGCTGTGTTCATATAAAATTCAGTATATGGATGGAAGCTGCTTTTGTCTGTCAGGTAACAGGATGTCTGCTGTGTGGCTGTCATTCCACATTCCCCAAGGTTTTGAACAGATCAGCCACCTCAATCATGCCGCAGTTTTGTTCTCCTTCTTTTCCATTCTTGCACCCTTCAATAATTCAATTCAGACAATTGTTTTGCCAATGCCATGTTATGTACATACATTAACTATTAAAACATAAAGCAGACCTTGGTTTTAACAGCATTCTGTAACCATAACATATGAATCCTATCATCCCTTTTATGCAGACATAAGAAAGGTTACAAATCAGAGGAGGCCATTCAGCCCAACCTTGCTCGTTTGGTTGTTAGTAGCTTATTGATCCCAGAATCTCATCAAGCAGCTTCTTGAAGGATCCCAGGGTGTCGGCTTCAACAACATTACTGGGGAGTTGGTTCCAGACTCCCAAAATTCTGTGTGTAAAAAAGTGCCTCCTATTAACTGTTCTGAATGCTCCTTTATCTAATCTTCGTTTGTGACCCCTGGTCCTTGTTTCTTTTTTCAGGTGGAAAAAGTCCCCTAGGTTGACACTGTCAATACCTTTAGAATTTTATCCACATGGATCCACTGTAATCATTACCAGGTGAGCCCAGGTCATGGAGCCAGCCCAGGTCATGGAGCCAGCCCAGGTCATGGAGCCAGCCCAGGTCACGGAGCCATGGCACAGGGCAAAACAAAATAAAATAAAAATGACATTTACATTTCTTTCACCTTTTTGATGTTTATGATTGTTCTGGATGTTTAATTTTTCCCAAGAACACATATTAGTTCTTTCAGATTCACACGTGCTTATTTGCATCCAGAAAAGTGTATCAGGCCTTCAACCATAATGCAAGAGAGGTGTTAAGAAAGCTGGTCCAACATCACCATACTCTTTGGAATGCAATCACATATAAAAAAAGTCTATTCCATAGTTTATTCCATCATATTTGAAATAAACAAATAGAAAACTAATAGGGTGACCATCAGCTATTACACAATAAAGATAATGTTGCAATTACTGAAAAAGAAACCATCAGGAAATATTTTTTACACTGACTGACCACAAAATGAGAGATCGGCCTTGATAGTGGGTTTTCCAGTATTGAAGGTTTCTGTGATTTATGTCTGCTTCTCATCACAATGCTTTGACCTGCTTGCGACTGGAGATGTGCTTCCCGCTGGCAAACATTCCAGGAATGCCCCGTGTGAAGCCACAGATCTCCTAATGCTTTACCCTGGTTGTTGCTGCATTGTTAGACACAGTTCTTACACATAATGTCACCACTTAAATGTGCATACATTGCAGACAAGGGGATGTTTTCATTTGACTTTTATTATTATTATTATTATTATTATTATTATTATTATTATTATTATTATTATTAACTTTGTATAATCCCAATATATACTTGTAAGTATATATATTTGAAATGTATACAATTATATACTTGAAATGTATTTGCTTACGATTGTAAGTCGCCCTGGATAAGGGTGTCTGCTAAGAAATAAATAATAATAATAATAATAATAATAATAATAATAATAATACTTTGAGGTATAGCTCTGTGACTGTAAAATAAAATCCACAGAACTATATAGCAAGGAGCAATAATTTTGCAGGGCTACGCGAAATCTAGGAGCACATTAAAAAAAAAAAATCACAAACACAATATTGCAAAAACAAGTATAAGAGTACAAACATTTATGTTGAACACCTATATATTCTTTTCCTTTTTTGCATAGCACATGTGGAAAATGTGTTTCATTTTCATTATAATGGACCTGTTTAAATATTTAAACAAAAAATAACATTATTACCTAACACTAAAGTATATGGTACTATAGTACTATGATGCTATGCATAAACACATGAATGAAAAAGTGCTTATATTATTAATATTATTACACATTTATTTATTTAGACTCCAAATTGGGCGCACCGTAGAGCCCTTTTTCATCTTCTGGGATTCAGAGTATTATGATACAAACAGCATAAGAGTTATGTTACTGAATCCCCCCACGTGTTGGTATTTTTCCAATATTGATGTCATCCTTTTGTTTATACGCAGCACTTAAGCTTAAAATGAATCAAATGGTTCTCCTCCTCAGAGAGGGATCACTGACTGAGACAGCACAGTGGGGATCCATTAGCAGCAAAGTAAACACTTCAATTACTCAAGCTTTACCTCCTACAGACTTCATCTGGACTGTGAAGATCCATCACACAGGACAATTGAAACTCACCCATAACTCCATTACACTCAATCACGATGCAGTAGATTCAGTGACTGATTCTGAGTGAATCTCAATTGTAGTTGTAGCTAGGGATGCATGAACTGATATCCCTCTTATTGTGAGAATATGTATTCATATATTGCTGTTCTGTTCTTGTACATCACAGAGTGCATGTGTCTGTTTTCTAGGAACCCACTTAAATTATTACTATCATTGAGGAATGTCACTGAACTACACTAATGCATCTCGGTGGTAAGGGTGTCAGAACTCATCTTTACCTAAATCTAAACAAGAAAGAAATGTAATGCCAGATTTATTCTGAGCTTCATATATTTTATGCAAAAACAGATCATTAAATGTTTTTTTTTCTTTTTTAAAATGAACATTACACAAGATTGTATCAGTATTTATTTATAATAAATATATAATTTACCAGTTTTCCTGGTAAATTCACCTGCTCTGTGAATGCTAACTGTCTAAGTGACTGTTTACAGCTGTTGAAGTTAGGCAAAGTTTTTTTTTTATTATTATTATTATTATTATTATTATTATTATTATTATTACAACATTGGTATGAACTCAAAATAAGGGCATACTTAAGTGGTAACATCATGAAGTTCAGTTCCATTTACCATCTGAGTCTGACTTCAACAAAATCAGTCATTCAGCAACAGGTTGCTATGATATGCTGCAAGTGGAAGCCTTACTGAAGTTCCTGAATTTCAAAAGTGGACTCTATTATGTATCTCACAGGACATAGTGATTTGGAATCTGTGTGGTCCAGTGGTTAAAGAAAAGGGCTTGTAACCAGGAGGTCACTGTTTCAAATCCCACCTCAGCCACTAACTCATTTTGTGAGCCTGAGTAAATCACTTAACCTCCTTGTGCTCCGTCTTTCGGGTGAGACGTAGTTGTAAGTGACTCTGCAGCTGATGCATAGTTCACACACCCTAGACTCTGTAAGTCGCCTTGGATAAAGGCGTCTGCTAAATAAACAAATAATAATAATAATAATCTTAATGAATCAAATCAATATAGAACTGTAACATTAACACTAAGCTGAAGTCTGCTTAAAAATACAGAAACTCAGCAATAGTGACACAAGCTCCTACAGTATGTTCAACATATGGTTCCTTCCATACTGAGTCCCCAATTAATAAGTTTATTTCACCCAACACCCCCTATGGACAACTTATTTAAAATAAATGCAATGACAATAGTGTTTAGCATAATGTGAGAAATGTAATGTAATGTTTCGGTTTGTTCATTCTGTAAAGCAGATGCCAAACATATGGTGCAATTAGCAGTAAAAGATCCTCTTTTTTCACCCCCTTGAAACATAATAGTAAGAACAGCACTTAATCTGCCTCATCAATACCAAGTGGGACCAGTTCATGCCAACTGTTGAAAGCAATTTCTTACTCCAATTTCCGAAAACTGGCCTAAATGTTGTTGTGAAATGTCAAAAGGCCTTACGCTATGTGACCTGTGCCACATCATCTACATTCCTAAAGAGAGTCACAACAAATAATAAATTACAGTTAACAGACTGATTCTCAAATGTTTTATTACATCTTAGCAGCTAAAGCTTTGGCTTGTTTAACTCCTTGAGTTCTGGTATTGTTCTTGAACCACTGCAATTCAATACACATTTGGTAATTAGAGGTTTGGTAGTGCTCTAAATGTATTAATTACTACCGGTATGTTTGTCTTTAGCCTTTGTATTGTGGAAGGCTTCTTCAAAAGTCCTCTGACTGGTCTAACATTGAAACAGCTTTGTAAATATTTATTTTATTTTATTACAATAAATTAAAACCATCTTCAGAAACCTTTAAACAATTTCAACACACAACTAATAAATGAATGAAGCAAACACTGAAACTGAAACATCTTAGAAAATGTATGTGCTGTGCAGGAAACATAAAGCATGTATGCCTATGCCTACTTAAAACTAGATACATTTTAAGATACATGTTCTTGCATAGTGCTCTACAGAGCACTTTTCTTGTTTAGAATGAAAATTTGGTCACCAAGACACATAGTCACTGCTTTTTTTCTTATAAGCGAAAAAACCTGTTTGCTGTTTTTGTCTTCAGCTGAAAGCAGGATGATTACATTTTTCCTTCACTGGCATTTAACCACCCCCCAGATTTTACACTGAACATGCCAGAGAAACTTTGAAGACTAATTTGGCAATTAAAAAAAAAAGATAATACATATGAAGCCTAAGAAGGTGTTGTTATAGAAACAAAAAAAATTCCACTCAAGAGGAATATAGCTTAGTTTAGACCTAAGTAGACCATACTCGATAATAAACAATACAACACTTATATTATTTCTTAGCAGACGCCCTTATCCAGGGCGACTTCCAATTGTTACAAGATATCACATTATTTTTACATACAATTACATTATTTTTTACACATTATTTTACATACAATTATCTATTTATACAGTTGGGTTTTTCTACTGGAGCAATCTAGGTAAAGTACCTTGCTCAAGGGTACAACAGCAGTGTCCCCCACCAGGGTTTGAACCCACAATCCTCCGGTCAAGAGTCCAGAGCCCTAACCACTACTCCACTGCCACTTAATAGTTTAAGAGAAGAACGACTAATTAAGTTGTCATAAGTAGAATTCCAGTTCCAGTCATTCAGTACAATCCTACAAGTAATTTTTTGCACATACTCAAGCTTCTTAGTATTGTATTTTTGCCCCACCCCCCCAGACAAAGGCATTATTGGAGCTGGTTTAGTGGATGGGGAGATAATCATACATTTAGTTTTGGAAATGTTCGGTTGAAATATAATTAATTCCAAACCAATCATAAACAAGATTGATATCATGTTGAAAAGCTAATCAGTCTGTTTCTGGATTTATAATTGTTTTATATAATGTAGTGTCATCTGCAAACATAATAATACTGGTAAATTCTGAAAAATTTATAGTTGCCAAATCATTAACATACAAATTAAACAACAAATGGCCCAAAACAGACACTGAGGAACACCAGATATCACTGGTAACTTAGATGAAAGTTGTCCTTGGACAGCAACACTTTGCCAAAGCCCCACGAGGTAAGAGGAAAACCAGCCCACAATGCTTTCACCAAACCCATATTTAGAAAGTTTTGATAAAAGGACATTATGTGGAACTGAGTCAAAGGCTCTGGAGAGGCCAAAAAATACAGCAGCTGTACTGTAACCTGAAGTTTTTGTATCATGGACCAAGAAATGTTAAAAGTGCATCCCTTGTTCCTGAATCAGTTCGAAAGCCAAACTGAGATTTTGTTAAAATCTGGTTGAAGGAAAGGTAATTTTCACAAAAAACTATACACAATCCTCTCCAGAACCTTAGAGAAAACAGGTGAAAGGGAAATTGACCTGTAATTAGAAACCAATCCTGAATCACCTCCTTTGTGGATTGGAGTAACCCATCATTGTTTCCATTCTGGAGGAACCACTCCCTGACTTAGGGACAGACTGAACAGCAAAGAAAGACGTGGCGCAATGGTTTGAGCAGTGCACCTAAGCATTGTAGCAGAGATGCCATCTAGGCCAGTAGCTGACTCTTACATTTAAGTAATATGTCCATAAACTGGAATGGGGAGCAGGGTAGCAGTGTGGCAGTGTGGAGTAGTGGTTAGGGCTTTGGACTCTTGACCGGAGGGTTGTGGGTTCAACCCCAGGTGGAGGACACTGCTGCTGTAGCCTTGGGCAAGGTACTTTACCTAGATTGCTCTAGTAAAAACCCAACTGTATAAATGGGTAATTGTATGTAAAAAATAATGTATAAAAAAATAATGTAATTATATGTAAAAAATAATGTGACATCTTGTGACAATTGTAAGTTGCCGTGGATAAGGGCGTCTGCTAAGAAATAAATAAATAAATATCTACTAATAAAGTTTTTGGCAAGGGTGTACCAGAATCAAATGGAGTATCAACTGGATTAAAACAAGAAGCAAAATACGTATTGAAAAGATCGGCTATGTCAGCTGGAGTGTCTGCTGAGACTTGCCTGTTGGACATATAACAAGGCTCCACTAAGTAACCCTAAAGCTAGTAAGAATAGTATTGGGTGAGAGAGTACAATGTGTACAAAAAGTGTCAGACCGATACTGGCTAGCCAGTATAAAGAGAGAATGAGAGTGAAAGTTTGACCTAGTGAAAAACTCGTAAGAACTAGGGGGGATATTGAGATGTTCACTATACTCAGAGGTGTAGGGCCTAAAAGGTAGCCAAAACAACAGAGCCAAACTAATGAAGACATCACTGAAAGGGAAAACAGTGATACCAAAAACAGACCAATATAAATAAATACACAGTTAATTCAACTAAGTAAAACCCAAAATCCAAGTATTAAAACCCAGAAAAGTTCAAATTAAGTCAATTTTGTTAGCTAGGCCTCAGGTGAATGCCAGGCCTCCAGACAGTTCAGAGCTGCCTTTCCCTGTTGCTGCTGTAGCACAAGGCAACACCACAGAACAGCCACAAAACAGCTAATGTCCTTGTCTCTTTGTCCTTTCTTTGTTTGCCGCTCACACCACCAGTAAGGATTTAAATAGCAGCAGTAACAAGATGAAAAAAAAGGTACACAGGCTGCAATCAGTGGCAGCAGCAACAGTTGTGTAGTAGAATAGAGGCAGGTCCGTGATGCACTGAGGAGAATCAGCTGGCAAGCACACATGTGTGCTTTTTTCACGGTTTCTTTACTTTCCTTTGCTTCTTAACTTACAAGTAAAAATTAATAAATCGATCAATAAATAAATGTTTCACCTAACAATACTGCCACCTATACAAAGTTGTGCCAGATGTGCTTTTACTGTTATTTTTCCTGGTCCCTGAAAATAGTTGGTGGGGAGTAACTGATGTTTATGAAGATGACATTTTAATCAAGATCACCAAAACATACAAACAGGTATACTGGCACATTCTTGTGTAATTCAACATGTCTCAGTTGCATTCCTACACTCCATAACTTAAGTATATTACCAACTGAGCCATACAGCTTTATCTGTGATATTAAAAAGAGGATTCCTTTTACACAAATGTGTGCTATGACACTACAACGTTTTTGTTTTATATACTGTAAGATGCATGTTTTTCAAATGCAATATTGGAATTGACTTTTGAGTATTTTGTTTAAAGATGTGTTTACAGTGTAGTCATTTCTAATGAAGATGTGAACAGAATTAGTAAAAAAAACATTATATGGCTTTACGGTTTTCATGGTCTGGTGAGGCTATTCAATTAGACTTGTCTAAACTAACAATGAAACTGTCCTGTTCTTTAACAGTCCAAACATTTGGTTGTAATGTATCCTTTATCCCCATTTGCCTTGTATTGACACACTTAATATCTACTCTCTCAACTCAAAAGGCACTCCAGAATTGGCTCTGAATACCAGTGGCCATGTTCAGATAACAGTTCTGTTTACTGGCACTACCTCAGGACAACATGATTGATTTCCATTCATTCCCCTGCATTCCAGGCCCCTTGCTATGAGACAGCCCGTAACCTTTCTGGGCCTCATGAAGGGCTCAGGCTTCCATGCTAAATTTGATTGGCTGGTAATACTTAACTGCACTGGTGGGACGGGACGGGGGACGGGGGACGGGGGACAGGGGACGGGGCTTTCCTTTGTACCTTCTCCATGGATAACTTTGTCTATTGAATCTTATTTTCTAAATAATAATAATAATAATAATAATAATAATAATAATAATAATAATAATAATAATAATAAACACTACCTAGTACAAAAAGCAAGTAAATGGGGGTGTGGCCATTTAATTAATGTCTATTTGGAAATAAAGGCCATGTCATGTGTTACATGATCCAATGTGCAATATGGTTTGATCCAAGAACTGTCTGGTCTGATGTCCAAGTAAACAGCACCACAACAAATGAAGGATGACATTTGCTATACCAGTGTTTCTATGGATGGACTCAGCTATAGTAATATAGGGATGAGAATAATACTCCTATTGCATAGCAGTTTCACCCATTCCAGGTTTTAAAACAAGCTTGATTAACCTTGTATTGACACACTCAGGTGTGTTAAATGTAGTAAAACCAGGAAGGGACAAACTACTCTGCAATGGGAGTCTTATTTCCATCCCTGTAATAATTCAAAACAAATGACTATCAGTAATTGCATGAGTTAAAACCATTTTTTGTCTTCATATAATTTTATACCCTCCCCCCAACAATCCAAGTCATTCTGAAATTGGTTGCAACAAATGCTCAGGCATCTCAAGTATCAAACAAAAGGGTCACTTCACTTAGTTTTTCGTCTAACATAAACACATTTGTTAAAAACATCTATTTTGCTGTTTGTTTATAATTTAAACTTAATTGTTAAGAAATCCAGTGCACTTGTGTAACTATGTTCTTCTGTGTTTGTTAAAACACTGGTTTCCTCTGAGGCAGCTATTGTTTTTCTCTGCATATGATTTTAGAACTTTATGCCATTAATGTACTGAACACAAAGAACCTGATACAAGTATTGTTGAGTAGCCTATGTTGGAGGGCCTGCACAGACCTCTTTTGCGAATATAAATATTTTAATCTTTTAATATACAGTATTTGTGTATTGTATGTATACGCGTGTGTATATGTGTGTTTTTATTGATATTACTTGGATGTATAATAATGTGGTATTGTTTATTATTGAGTATGGTCTACCTGGGTCTCTCTTTTTATTAGTGCTGCACTATGATGCACCTGTGCTGGCCCGGTGGGCACAAAGTGAATAAACTAAACTAAACTAAAGTGCACATATTAAGTAACTGCCTGAATTTAAGTATGATATGACATAACACTTAGACGCATGCTTTGCTTGAGACCACTGGAAAACCTCAAAGATCTTCATAGTAAAGCAGCATTAATCTGCACACAATGCAAATGTGCAAAGTGATCTAAAACAGCAAAAGCACCCACTGCCCTCTTGAATCATTCACAGACATCAGTAAAGACTAAAGATAAAGATATATCCTGGTGACAGTTTGGTTTTCCTTTAAAGGAATGAAAGAACCCTGCTGTAGTCTTGCCCTGTTTAACATCACTGAGAAGTTTGCTAGCAGAAACATGAAATAGTTTATGCAGCATATATAATGAGATATTACATCCCATCTGTACTTTTATTGTGCCAGCAATGTTATGTTACTAAACAGAGCACAAAGCATCTCAGGGGCTCCCAGTTAACAGCCTCTCTCAGACGCCTACAAGCAAAAGACTTTCATGGATCAAAAAGAAAGCTTGAAAGTGGTTGAACAAACAAATGGAACTGAAAACTGAAAGAATGAGGAGAGCTCTTTGGGAACTCTTGGAACTCAGGAAAAAAAATGGCTTTGGGTTACAAAACAAACAGACAGTCTTTTCAAATCCCTGAAGTAAAATAAGGGGCTCCCAATGCAAGAAATGTTGTGGCACCAAATGGGGGAGCACATGGCCTTGTGCAAGGGTGATCTAAAGGGATTAGCCAGAAACATTAATCACAGAAATCTGTATTAAATCCACCCTTGTGTTGCATTTTTAATGCAGAGAGCAAAGGTAACATCGCTTTAAAGTGCTCTACAATGACCTACATTATATATAGGTTGTCTGTTTTTACAGTATGCAGATGTCCACCTTCAAATTAGAATCTAGCTTGACAGAAATATAATTTAATACTATAACAGTCTGACAGCTAGCTGTCATTTAAATAAACCAGTGCAATGAAAGGCCACTTGTTCTATAGCACACCTTTTAAATGTAATGCAAATCTGTCTCAGGCACATTGTTCACTAGTACTTGCATTTACGCTTTACCCTGATATCAGTTGAATTCTGACCCTATCAGAATACATTACCACAAATGCAATAACACTTATCGCCAAAAGTGGTCATAGGGGCAATGCCTACTGTAGCATCCACCTGATAGGTTTAATCAACCATACTCATCAAAGCAAACCCCAAAGACCAACTTTTTTGGTAAAGAGTTAATATCACTATGAATAGTGTTTTGTTTCACAATAAGACCAGTATTGGCTGGAACAAGGTCAAGACACTTTTGTGTCTCCACATTCAATGCACTGTGACTCACATTTTAGATAGTTGAGATGTTCAGATTTTGTTTGTATTTAATGATTTGCATACTGTCATACTGTAAAGAGAAATGTGTAAAAGCTCACCTAATACATTTCTGACAATGCTGGCACATCAGAATGAAGTAACTTCTTATAAAATAGTAACATAAATAGGCAAATACCCAATGGTGCGAGTCACTATTTTATAAAAAGTTACTATGTTCTGTTACTTCATTCAGTTTTATGTTAGCTCTATAGAGAACATTGCCAAGACTACTTAAAACATGGCATTACCTAAGAGTATAGCAGTCACATTGCAGTTTCTCACAAAGGATTAATAAGGATGAACTATTTTCTTGTATAATTTCCTGAGTATAATTTGAAGACACATATATTTGCTGTTAAGGTTCTACAGCTCCTACCTATCAAACTGGCTGTAATAAAATATCTGTGACCGGACATATTATTTTATAAATACTCCTTTAGTTAAAATAAATGAAACAGTATGTCTAATTTGTTAATAATTGAAAATGTTACACCATAATAGTTTTAGTGTGCAGCCTCCTATAAAGCATGTGCTTGTAATGGAATGTATTACTTAACTTCATAAATGCTATCCAATTCAGAATGATTTATATTTCCATGCTCCATGTTTCGAAGCCCAGGATATAATCTGAGAGTTTCAACAACATTTACAGTAGTCTCCGGCTAAGAGAACACCCCTCGGGAAGCAAGCGCAGTGTTCTCTTGGGCGAAATGTTCTCTAAGACGGAGTTGACCACCAGACACAATATGAATCAATCAATAAATAAATATGATGCAGGTGCATCAACATATGAAATGAACTGAATAAGAGAAAAACAGTAGGCTAGTATACGTTAATAAACTATAATAATAAAGTAAAAGACAAACTAACGTTAATAAACAAACTGTCAAACTAAATTAACACAGCACCCCTACACACATTAAAAAATGCAGTACCAGATCTAGAATAGGGGTCTACATAATTCACGATTTCGCGGATTTCATGGAAATCAGGAAATTGAGGGGGTACCGCGAAATTCACCTCTTTTAGGGGCCAATGCATACCGGACAAGTACGGAGAGAAAAAAAAAACTTGTTTAAATGAACTACTGCACATCGCAAGCGAAGCAAACTACGTATCTTAATTCTGTAGATAGGCTTTTTTTGTTTATTCCTTCGTCGTCCTGTGTGCATTGAGAAGAAAAAAAAAAAGAAGCATCCTTAGGCAAATACCATTTAAAAAAAAACTCCAAAGCGGTTAACTTTCTTGTTTACTGTTCACATGACAACAATGTTTTAATCAGCCTATCAGTGCGTCTATACCGGCTTTTCTGTGACCCGTACTGTACAGTAGGAGGTGGGACAAAGTCAGTGTTGCATTGTTATTTTGATTTAGGTTGCTAAAATCTAGTTTTCAGCATTGGAGGTAAAATACCAAAAATGGACAACAAAGCAAAGAAAGCAAAGTATATTTCAGCTGAGGATCGTGTCAAGACATTTCCCAAAGAAACTTTATATGCAGACGGGGGTAAATTGTTTTGCACATCTTGTAATGTGACTTTGAAGAAAATATGTTTGATCACTAGCTTCAGAATCACACATTAAACAAAAGGCTACTACAGAGGCTGCTAAACAGAACGTAAAACAAATAACAGCTTTCAGAAAACAAACTGGAAAGTCAGCGCAGGCAAAAAGTATTCCTTTCAGTTATTGCCAAGTTAAATCAGTACTACATGTACGATCTCACACAGCCGTCTCACTTCAAACAACCTGCTGCTTACTTTTTAAACACAATTAGAATTTTAGACCTGAATAGGCACGTTTTAATTGTTTTGACTTGGTACTAATAAAATAAATTCCTGGATGGGACAAACAACATGACAACGAACATTCTGCATTTACAGCCTTTATTAAAAATGCCCGATGCCCTTGGGTAACTGAGTTTTGGGACTGTTTCTAATCGATTTCCACATCTGTATAACTTGGCAAAGCTTTGCCTTACACTTCCAACCAATTCAATGGATACAGACGTGCAGTCTCAATGTATGGGCAAGTCTTCACATATATTCCTGGGGGATGTTGCATGCTTGCCTTTAACAAATGACAGCACTCCGTTTTAGTAAGGAAGCAAGTACCACTATTTTTAGGCTTTTATAGTGTTCTGAAATATTGTCTACTTGGGTTTATTTAATGTTTAAACAGGTCCGCGAAATGTCCACGAAATCCTAATTTTATTCCATAACCTACCCGGGAAAAATATGTAGATTCTCTGCTATTAAGTAGACGCCTAATTATGAATGCATGTACAGAAGCAATATCTAAGACATGCACAACATTATTTAACAGAATGGTGAAGCAAGTCACCAGAACCAGGTTTTCAGGTTTTTTGAAAGATTGAATAAACCAATCAGTGTGCCTCAAGACACTCTTGAGATGACGCTTTTGAAAAGACTGAATAAACCATTTTAATTTAAGTTTGATGATTATGAGTTATTCGGTTACAAAACAGTACCATATCCGTTGTGAATGACTCGCTATCGGAGCCAAGAAGGTGTTCTTTTAAGCGAATTTCTGTTCCTTAGCCGGACCATTTACTATGGGAAAAATCAGTTTCACCACAAGAAGTGTTCTCTTGGGAGGTGTTTCTATACAGTATGTGGAGACTACTGTATCTGCAATGTGTAATGCCTGTATCAGATCTGTAATTAAAGCCTCTAAATGGGTTGCCTGGTGTGTCTGTGTTCCCCTGTGTAGGTGCAGGATATTATCAAACATGGCAGCCTGTGGGACGTGAGCTGGAATTTAATCCAGGCAGGATTTGGGCTGTCTTCATATTGTAAAACTCACTGAAATGTATTTTATTGTGTATTACTCATAAAAAAAATTGCAAAGTGTGTTTTTCTTAAAAAAAAACTAAAAATTCTCCTTCATTTAATAAGTATGAGTCCTCTTATAACGGCTTGCTATTTTTCAATATTAATCGGTAAAGCTTGTTAAATGTCGAATTCCCACATAAATTTATATAGGATTGTGGCGGAGTGTCCCGCCCCTTTGTTTATTATTTATTTATATTATGATTTATATGTATATATGACGGCGAAAGCCAATATTATTTGTTATTGTTTTGTATTTATATTTTAAAAACCTCGTGAGGATGCATGACTGATCAGCTACTGATTATTTAACTAGCTGACAGTCATGCATCCTTATAAAACTTGTGCAGACTATGGCCGAGGGGTAATAAGATCATTACTATCTAGTTAACCCCTTGGCCAGAATATAAAAGACCTGCAGCTTTGGCTGCAGGAGGAGCGTGTCAGAGGAGAGACGTGAGTTTGTGAAGAGAAGTAAACAATTGCTATTGTTTCTGTTTGTTTGGCCTTTGTGTTTTGTGTTTGTTTAAATCTTTGTTTTATTATTTAAATAAAAAGTGCTGAACACCGTAGTGTTTCAATTTTGCCCCGCTACTTCCTGGAGTTGTCTGTGTTTCTGGTCTGACGTCACCCCTGCAAAGCCATCCTTGTCACAAGGATAAACGTCAGTAAAACCACTCGCTATTTATTTATTTTCTTACCAAAAACAATCATTTAGAAATCATCTCTAGTTTGTGTAGTTTTTATACTTACTGGCTGTCGCTGTCAATCATGTCTGTTAGTACTGTAGTTTTACTGTCACTGTCATTTCACCCTGTTCTGACAAATCTCGTTGACTGAAGCAGCGCCACAATGCTCTCATTCACTTAAATGGCTGTCAGTCATCATGACCTGCACCGACTCTGTCTGCACTTTAATTTGCCAGCTAGAGCGCCTGTCATTCAAAGCGCCTACTTTGAAATTAGCAGATTAATGTGTAGGCAGGCTTTTGCTATAAGTATACGGTGACAGTTACCAGTTTGATTTGAAAATGGGACGCAAGAGGAAAACACTTACTGAATATTGTGCACAGTACCCTGACTGACAGCTGAAGTATATGAGGCAGGACGAAGCGGGTCCGTCTGCCTTCCATTCCAGTGACTCTGAGCCCGAAGCAGGAGAGGGGGGAGCTCAGACTCCAAATAATAAGTGCAAGTTAGTTCTGTTCAGCTATCTAATGTTTTGTTCTGTGCATATTATTTTTATTCGGAAATTTATGCTATAAAGTCTGTGCAATACACTTTTATATGCTGTGCTATCTACAGTTTATTTGAGACAATTTTTAAATGTGTCTAGGATCTATATCTATTCAAGTTGTAGCTCTGCTGTGACCAAATGTTATTTCAATTTGAATGTTGGTAACCATGGTTTTGTTGCATGTTGAATATGATAAAGGGGTTTTGCTAAATGAGATGTTTCTCAATGTGTGACCGAGCTGTCGTTGAGTGGCGTGTGTGGTGACGTCACGGACCAGGAAGTACCAGAAACAAAACAGCGGATGGACGGGTGAAGCAGAACGCTACTGCGGTCAGCGTATTTATTAAATAATAAAACAAAATTTCACACATTCTCTGCTTGAATGGAAAAATAAAGATTGAAAAAAATGGTAAATTCTTTCTAAAATAAACGTTGATATTAATTGTCGATTTGGCAAAAAAATAAAAATCGAATAATAGCATGCCTACTTATATTATAATGTACCCCAAGGGGCCATGAAAATCAGTACGTTATAAACGAAGTACGTTGTAACCATTAGTTTTAACTCCTCAACTTGTCAACAACAGACAAAATAAATATATACAGGTATAATATATCTATCTATCTATATATCCTTTTCCTGACAGTCCCCGATGCACTGTCGAAAATAAAACAATCTCATTTTATATTTTTAACTAGACCTAACACTACATAAAATAATTTTCATTCTGTGCACATAAAGCTTAAAGTTTAGCAGCTGTACTGATTTACTACAGTGTTAATGCTTTGTTGAACATCGTGTATTTGTCTAATGCTTTCACTAACCTCGCAGAAATAAAGCCTGCCTTAAGAAATACTTTATGCAAAGTCTCGATTCTCACTTCACGCAAGCCTTTTCCACCAAGTTAATTGCATCAAGGAGTGTCACTTTGGGAAACTCTTGTGCACCTCCATCCATTTCTGCTATAACACGCATCAGCAACTGTCGCCAATACAAAAGCTGCACACAGCAAAAAACAAAAACAAAAAAAAGGCAATCTAACACAAATTGCACACCCCCTAGCGTGGCAAGCATACTGTAGCTATGGTTATTAAAATTGCATTAAGTTAACTCTTAGTGTAAAATACCTTGCAGGTTTGAATTGGTCCCTGGTCTATGTCTCAAAGTTGTGTTCAGAGGAAAAAATGTCAGCTTGATGTTTTGCAGCTGTATGGTGGGGTGGGCACTGCAGTTGTCAACAAACAAGGTGATGTTCCTGCCTTTTCGCTGTAACTCTCTGTCCCAGTCCCATAGCCAGTTCTCAAATAAGGTAAAAGTCATCCAGGCTTTCTTGTAAGCCATGCAGCGAGGGTTTTGAGATTTGCCAATGACCATTAATTTTTGTTTTTCACTACCATCGCTGTTTGCACAAAACATAACTGTAAGTCGTTCCTTACTTTTCTTCCCTCCGCTGCAATTTTCATCAGAAATGGTCAATGTTTTGTGTAGTCTGTAGGAAGACTACTCATCCAAACTCAATATGAGAAGACTTTCTTTTAGAGATGTATATACTGTCTCTGCAGTTGTGTCCCGTGTAAGCTCCACTAAATCAAGAAAAATATTTTCTATGTCACCGTTGCCAGTTACATCAGATCTGAGGTAAACAATTAGGTAGTTTAACCATACAAGCTGCTTTCATCAACTGTGATGCCGATCCAAGATTTGGTGCTTTTTAACGTTGAAATCATTTTGTTTTTCATTTCATGGGCTATGTGTTCGATAATGTTTGCACAAGAGTGGTCTGATCGGTGTACTGACCCCATTTTTGCACAGTTCATATCCTGAAGTAAAACTAACGGATCCATTTTGCTAAAATCTAGCCTTTCTTTGTTGATTAGGTATGCAGTTCGGAATACTGCCGCCGTGTCATTTAGTAAATGAGAGCTTAACTCTGAAATCATGTTCGGAAGAACGCTTTTCACCCTGGCGATCTCGATAGCCTTTTGATGTGCAGCGCTGTCTCTGTGCTTGTAGATTTTTCTATGTATCTGTTTTGCAAAAGATGAACTCACCATGCCACTCAACCATTCTTCTGATAGCTGAACTCCCTTTTCAGAAAGAAGTCGTTTAGCTTCTTTGCAGACTATACACCCTAGCTTTCCTTCATTGCAAAACAACCATGGATTACGTTCCTTCCATTCCTCCCACTCCTCCCACTGTTTATTGCTCCAGATGTTCGGTGTTTCAGTGTCGTCGTTGTTCTTGTCGGTGTCTACATTCTGTATTTCAGCTTCTTTAATCAAATCTGGCCCGTTGAGCTGCGTGTTGAAATGGTTATGGCCTGACTTTGGGCAGGCTTATATTTCTTCGTGAAACTGAAATCTGACAAATCTTGCTGTTTTCTTTTAGACATTTTCATTCAACTACTCACTATGCACCAAACCTTTATTTCCGATATCAGACCGAGGCACGTAATAAAAAAACGATTGTGTGTAGATGAGCGTTCATTTGAATGTGTTAACTCTACACAGCGCCACCTGTGGTGCGGCTGATCATGACAGGTCCAACTGAGTGAAGGAGCAATAGGCTACGGTCAGAGACCCCCCCCAGGTTTAGATATTTAACTCTTACAGGGGGGGCTCTCATCTCTTATAGGGCAGCTCAGTCCCCCCCCGGAATTCAAACCTTGTATGCTAAGTGTTTTTCGTTTGTTTGTTGTCATTCTCACAGACTGCTGAGTGGCAACATATCACTTCTCTGTTGACGTCACAGCAACTGTCGCAAATGCAGCCCTGATTTTTTTTTTACTGTCCCGGATGTACGTTATATCCAGCAAAAGATCTGTCTGGAATAGAAAAACTCCACATTTTAAAAGGAGAATACGTTATAAACGAGTCAGTTTTAACCAGAGTAATTCCCTATTTTGAATTTTAAAACCTATTTTGTTTGGTCGGGACATGCCTGTTCAGTTCGTTGTAAACGGAGGTCCGTTTTAACCGGATCCGTTATAAGTGAAGTGCACCTGTATGTATGTATGTATATATATATATATATATATATATATATATATATATATATATATATACACACACACTACGGTTCAAAAGTTTGGGGTCACTTAGAAATTTCCTTGTTTTCGAAAGAAAAGCAAATTTTTTGTCCATTAAAATAACATCAAATTGATCAGAAATACAGTGTAGACATTGTTAATGTTGTAAATGACTATTGTAGCTGGAAACGGCTGATTTGTAATGGAATATCTACATAGGCGTCAGAGGCCCATTATCAGCAACCATCAGTCCTGTGTTCCAATGGCACGTTGTGTTTGCTAATCCAAGTTTATCATTTTAAAAGGCTAATTGATCATTAGAAAACCCTTTTGCAATTATGTTAGCACAGCTGAAAACTGTTGTGCTGATTAAAGAAGCAATAAAACTAGCCTTCTTTAGACTAGTTGAGTATCTTGAGCATCAGCAATTGTGGGTTCGATTACAGGTTCAAAATGGCCAGAAACAAAGAACTTTCTTCTGAAACTCGTCAGTCTATTCTTGTTCTGAGAAATGAAGGCTATTCCATGCGAGAAATTGCCAAGAAACTGAAGATGTCGTACAACGCTGTGTACTACTCCCTTCACAGAACAGAGCAAACTGGCTCTAACCAGAATAGAAAGAGGAGTGGGAGGCCCCGGTGCACAACTGAGCAAGAGGACAAATACATTAGAGTGTCTAGTTTGAGAAACAGACGCCTCACAGGTCCTCAACTGGCAGCTTCATTAAATAGTACCCGCAAAACACCAGTCTCAACGTCAACAGTGAAGAGGCGACTCCTCTATGCTGGCCTTCTAGGCAGAGTTGCAAAGAAAAAGCCATATCTCAGACTGGCCAATAAAAAGAAAAGATTAAGATGGGCAAAAGAACACAGACACTGGACAGAGGAAGATTGGAAAAAAGTGTTATGGACAGACGAATCTAAGTTTGAGGTGTTTGGATCACAAAGAAGAACATTCGTGAGAAGCAGACCAAATGAAAAGATGCTGGAAAATATGTAAAAATGCGGAAAATCAGACAGGGGGCAAATACTTTTTCACAGCACTGTATATATCGAAACATCGGCTTGTGACACATTCAGTCATAGGAAAGACAATCTGCAGTGTGTAATAAAATACACAAGCTTGTAAAAAATACATACTGTAATCTTAGATTAAAAGTACTTTTGGTTTATATAGCATAGTTTATTTTTTAATTGAGTACCAATACATCAGGTGTAGTAACAGTAGAGGGCATTAACCCGTCTTACATTTTATCTAAATTTATAATGATGTCTACCTGTAAATAAATAAATAAGAAACAACAACAACAACAACAACAACGTCATCAGGTTGAGCCAGACCCACTTGGTTAGCACATTGAATTCTCTCTTTCCCCGTTTACACTAGATACTTTTAAGCCAGCTTTGAGGCGGCTTAGGTCTGTTTTTTTTTTTTGTAGTGTTAACGCAGCTGTCCCAGGTCCAGCCATCTCAAAAGTGGCCTGTTCCAGAGCAGTGGAAGCTGGTGGCCAAAATAAATGGGGAGGCAGAAAAAGCAGAGGGCTAGGGGACTCCTTTAAGGAAACAAACAGAAACAGTACTCTTAATTGATTTTTTTTCTAAATGTATTATATTTAAATGAATAAATCTATAGGCATTCGCTACGTCCTTCTACTGAGCTTCGCGCCTTTCACTATATTAGCATCCGAGGCCATCAATGTGGGAGCGCACTCATCGGGTGATTGGCTAAAACAGGCAAAAGGGGAGAAGCAGCATGCCTCCTTTGGCTGTTTTTTTAAACGGCTTTACTCAGTGTTCCATGCAAGCCAGCTGAAGAAATGGAAGAATGAGATTGGCTAATAGACGTGCTAATCATAACTACAGAGGGGACAAAAGCACATTTTCCTCCTCCGAACGTACAGCGTAGACTGAGTAGTGAATTTGGATAGGACGCCTGCCTCCACGTTAAAACTGTGTATTTATTGTTATATTACATATAAATAAATACATATTTCAACATTTTGGAGCCAATACAACACTCCCTTCGGAATCCCCAGCGAAGACCGTCTACTTCGCATGGAATGACCACCTTGAAATTGAAACACACAAGTGACACAAATGACAGGCTTGTTGTTGATTTAAACATTTCGGCCTCTGTGTTTAGAGAAGGGGAAATATCTTCTCGCAAGGGGTGGTCGATATGACATCATCGGACATGCACTACAGTTCAGGGGCTATGCAAGCACATACAGGGCCAAAGCCAGTTTAGGTCTGTGCTGAAGTGTAAATGGGTTGCTCAAATGGGAAAGAATCTTTTAACTTCATTGACCCTAAGCCAGCTCAGGTCCTAGTTGTAAGTGTAAACACACTTTCTGTAAAGCACCAGTCTTCCCCAATGGGCTGATTTTTTTAATCCCTTTAACATCGCTGATTACAAGAAAAATCTGACGGCAGAGGTTTGCAGCTGTTAGATCATTGAAATAGATTATACTGTATGTTTGTTATATCACCATTTATTTATTATATTATGTATACAGGCCTCTGGATATACACTTGAACTTTCCTGTATATTTTCCATATTGGCTCAAACAGAAATGAAGCTTAAACTGTTTTAGTGTGCTTGCCATTGCTGAATGAATTACAACTGATGGAATTGTATGAGACAAATATACTGTTGGGTACATTTTTCAATCAGAGCAACAGCGATGCACACCAGTGTCTGTGTATAGCTATATCTTTAGGCAATGGGAAGCTGTTTAGCTGTGTGGGGTCCAGATGTGAACATCCACGAATTACCATGAACATTCAGAGCTGGTACAGAGAGACAGAACACTCCAGATGTTGATTGTGTGCTGTGCCATGGTCTTTGACTTGAACTTTTGGGGATATAGACAAGCAGCAACCAATGTACATTATAACAATACATACCAATTATCTTCTCTTAAATTGTTTATGTTGATGGTCATCTAAATCAAAGCACACATGAGAAGTATCCACAATTTTTGTAAACCATGATTTTTTGATAATGTTACTAATGATCACAAACCAAGCACAGTACACGTTTATTACAATGGAATAATTCTAAGACATAGACAATACCACTCATCCCTATAGTTCTCATCCCAGATGCGATATGCTGCACAAAACATGTTTTAAGGCCTGCTTAATATACAATAATACATTTAAATAAATAATACATATTTAGTCTGGTTCTGTCATGGACTGAACTGAAAATGTGATAGTGATTAGTGCCTTAACTGTGAGAAGATGAAATTCCAGGCTTTTTATGTGCAGGAAGTATTGTGTTGATTTGGGCTTTCCCTGGAGAAAATGTTCTTTTATTAACATTTAAGGCCATGGCCACGCTTTTAAGTGTTCTTTTCTCCTTGTTGTTTTATGGAAATGCTCCTGCTTTATCATTAACATCTGCTTTTCTTTCAGGCAAGCCACATTATATTATTCAATAGTTCTGGGATAACAAAAAGTCACTTTGAATATTTGTCACCAGAGTGAACAAGGCTCCCTTTGTGAGAGACAAGTTTGCTCTTGATATTTTGTGAACATCTATGGTGCAGGGAGGCCCATTCAATACAGAGTCAGAAATTCAAACAGCTTCTCACTTACAATAAATATACATTTCTACAGTAAAGCAATTTTAGCTTCACCTATATCCACATATAGCAAAACAAGTGTTCTTCACCTACTATTGGTGGTGATTTAACCTTCATTGTATTAGGAACAATGTTCCCAATCAGGGGTTTTCAGCTGGGGATACGCATACCTTTGGGGCTACTTCAAATACTCATACTTTTTGTTTTATTTATTTATTAGGCACAGCTGCATTTTATAAACAGCAATAGCAGCGTGTTGGATTGTTTTCGGTGTTTGATACACCCAGATTACCCTGTGTATTGTTTCTTGAGTCAAAAATAGTACATTTCTTACCTCCAAAAGAAGAACGAAGGAACAAAACACAAAAGAGTCTTCAGAAAGTGGAAAGCGACAAAGTTATACCGAGTCTATTTAGATTACTTTTATGTTGGCTTCAATAATTAATTCAATCATCATTATTAGTCAGTCTAGTTTTATCTTTAGGTACATTCTTTTATGTTGTAAACATTTTAAATATCACACACAATTATGCTGAGATGGGAAGTAAAGGGTAACATGATACATATTTACAATGCAGACTGTTTTGGATTATTTATAATAACTTTGCTGAACAGAAAGTGAATTACTGTTTGGTTTGCTGTCCTAAATCAGCTGTTTATTGTCAGTCACAATCTGCTGTGGCATAAATTATGTAAACGGGGAAAGAAAAATATTTGTTAATCAGATTATTCTGCCTTTGTGGTAGGTCTACCACTGCAATTGTGGTACCATTCAACAGAGTAAAGGGGTACTTCAGCTGAAACCTTCAGACAGAAGTAGTACAGTTTCAAAAAGGTTGAAAACTATTGTTCTAAATCGATTGTGTTGTCCTTGCTGGCAATGCTTCGTTCTAATCTACTTCTTTAATACACTGGTATTGTATCTTTCTGTTACCATTCAAAATATCTGTGAAACATGTTCCCATAATTGGCCATTTAATCCACTCAATAAATGGTAAGGCTTCTGCAATAAAAAATAAAAAAAATGTCCTATCTGCTTTAAATTACACATGGTTCTCAGAGTCACTGCTATTGGTCTGTTTGTATATATTTTCATTTGTACTAGACTGAAACAACATTGGCCATGCATGCTAAAATTCTGTAGCCAAACCAAACTCCTTTTACAATGCATACACTGTGAATACTATACACTATTTAATTTCAGTATGTTAATATACTATAGGCTACCTATACATGATTATATATGAAAAGGAACAATATTATGGTTACAGGACTTGTGTATTATCATTCTAGACCAAGGTAAGACAATCTGAATATGATAAAATAAGGGGAAATGATATGTGTATAGGCTATGGTAGGCTATAGTATGTGTCAATGTTAGCATAGGCTTCTGTAATGTGACAAATATTTATTTTGTGAATATAAGGTTAGAGTTGAATATTTGCAGGAATATTTTTGCGCAAATATGTTCTTATGTTCTTTTTCTTTTGCTAATAGAAAAACTCTGGGGGCTGCACCTCTACTCTGCATGTTAAAATTAATTTAAATCTAACACTGGTCAGAAACACTTAATCTACATATGGGTACTTGCACTTTTTCAGGTGAAACAGAATTTGTTTCACCTAGGTAAATACAGAAGTAAACCTGGCCTAAACCTTCAATGACCCCTTTTTTTTAATGTTGACTGACAGTGTTAATACAGGACATGACATCCAATCAGAGGTCAGGAGATTTTATTTCAGGGTGCAAGGATGCGTTAGGCTTTCTTAGTTCTTCGCATCTTCTGTTTTTCACCTTTTCTATTTGTTTTTGGTGCAAGTGAAAACACATTGCTTGGGTTTGTGTTAACTTTTAGGACTACAGACATGCATGATTGTTATAGTGACACATGCATGTCACCCGATCCTGGAATGTTTCATATTCCTCTTTCCTGTATCAGAGATATGGAAATATGGACTTTCTGCCAAAACAAACATCTGTCTCCAATTAAGTTATCTTGTATTTCTCAATGTATATAATATAATGATGAAACACAATCAAGTACACTGGCGCCGCCAAAGGTTAGCAGCCAGTTATGTTAACACACATCTAAGGTAATGGCAGTGTTTTTCTGGTGTGTTATTCACAAGAATCAAAACAGTACCGAATCAATCAATGCTTGAGATCCATAAATTTGTGGAATTCTGAGACTTGTTAGCGATCTGAAGATGGCCATTTCAAAACTGCCCAGAGCAATATCAATAAAACCAAGCATTGCGGTCCTCAGCATTCAGCCTTACCCAGAACGATTAGAAATAACACAAGGTACAGCAAGGGGACGGTAAAAATGTTTTTTTTTTTTTTTAATCAGAAATAGGAAAGCCAAATATAAATGTGAAACAAAACACTCCCTCTTTATTTTGCTGTCTGACTTACATATGAAAAAGATATTGAAAACCGTAAATTAGTGAAAGTATAGCACGTGTACAATTCAAAGTCAAAAGACCTAACCGTGAATTAACCAAAATCTTGTGAATTATCGAATCGTGAAGTATTGAGAGAGATATGTATCGGTTCTTTATTCAATATCAAGTAGTTATTCATTTCATAGTCTATTCTATATACGTACGTATTAATGTACATGATAGAACCCTATTCACACAACTTAAAGAACTGTTTAAAGGAATGTTTTGTTATGGTCTTTATTTAGTTAAATCAAGGGGTTTGTGTTCACAAACCACTTTTGAACTGCTTTAGAGAGGGTTTATTAGTTTACTCTCATTTTTCAAAGTACAGTTAAACCTTAAAAAAAAAAGTACCGTAATTTTTTTTTTTAAAGTCCTTAAAAAAGCATTCTAAACAGTCCTACAGATTTGTGCATAGGGCCTCTATAGACTTACACATTAACCCTTTGCGGTCCATTTATTCAGCGCCTGTCAGGTGCGTCAGGTCTAATCTATTTTCACACAAGCTGTTTATTTTACATGCGCTGTTTAAAAATAATTTTATTCACAGTATTGATAAATCATTTCCTGATCACTCGATTTATCACCAAACTCCTTAATAATGCTATCCAAGTCATTATTTTATTACTGTAACATATCAAAAAGCTCTGCAAATGTCTGCGATTTTCTTTGAGCGCTGGATGCGGAAGCAGCTATCTTGTTTGTTTATGTCCGTGTTATGCCTGTGGTGAAGGGACTATGTGTATTGCTCAGATCCGCCTCCTTTTTTTCCGGCTTCTCTCGGTCTCTCTCAGCCATGGAAAGCTTTTCTCTGCTTTTTCCGGGGAAAAAAACGACTAGAGACCTATGATTTGATGCCTTTTTGATGATGTCGGACAGGGTGCGACATCGGACCGGAAAGGAAAAATTTACTGTCGGACCTGGTCCGATATAGGACCGCAAAGGGTTAATATTGTACTGAAGTTGTTCTTGTCACGAATAATAAATAAACTCAATTATTTACCAGTGTTTGTTTTTTCTGCCTCGTAATAAGAAAGGATTCCAAGGCCATAGCATTTGTTCTCATTTGTGTTTCTACTAACAGCTGAATAATAATCTTAAGCCTTGTGCTTTACAAGGAGTGCGTAAGTGAAACCATGCACATGGTCAGGGTTTCAGTCTGGGTTAATAGCCTAATTCACTCGAAATTTGCTGGCTGCATTTTCTGGGAATTGATCCCATGAGGAGCTCAGAAACATCAGAAATTCCAGAGCAGTTTCACTTAAAAACTCTGCCAAATGAAATCATTGAAACCTAACAGCAGGTTAAGTTAGTCTCTTATGCAGGCACTATAATAACACCTCAGTGATAGTACATGGTCAACAGTGATTCACTGAGCTACGTCCAGTTATTGTATAGATATAGAGCAACCTTTCAGTCTGGGTCTTTGTTTTAAGCATGTGGAATAGGAAGGAGGAGGCTGGGTATGAACCTTAACCACGTCACAACATTGCTTGTTACACATGTGCTTAATTATCAATAACCTATTAAATGTCTGACTAGGTCCTAAAATAATTTAGAATGTAAAGATACCCTGTAAAGATGATGTAGAAGGCCTACCAGAACTGGACATTTTCATAATATTTTCCAGTCTAGAACCTGTATTGGAATTAAGTCACTATCCCTTGCCGCACTGTGGCAAAGTGGTTAACAGTGTGCAGGTGCTGCAGTGATCAATAAACAGACAGACAATGATAATCCAGGTGCAATGGTGTTTTATTTGTACAATCCTAAGTCTGATGACAAAAGGCAGTAAATAATAACAATGAGAACAGGCAATACAGCGGCATGTATTGCTCTGGTTTAATCCATGGGTTGGTCCTGAAATAATAATAGTCCCAATCTTTAACACCCACACGTAACACAAAACACAAACACAAGTCCACAGTGAGTGATATAGTGCTCGTGGTGTAAATACAGTTTATTCGTGAACAATTGGTGCAGTGATGTCCGGGTAAGTGCTTTGGCTACAGCTCCGGATCGTGTTCAGCCGTCTAATAGTAACAAACAAAGTGGTTCCTTAGACACGACAAAACAAACAAAACACTCATGATTACAATACAAGTTCTCCTTCCGGTTCAACCATACAAAGGAACAGACCACTTCGCTACGTCCCCTTTTGTACCATCAATCATGACTTGGGGTCTACTTAGATTGCGGTAAATTTACGTATTTTTCATGAGTAAGTTGCGGAATAAAATAAGGATTTCCCAGACCTGTTTAAACATTAAATAAACCTAAGTAGACAGTATTTCAGAACACTATGAAGCCTAAAAATAGTGGTACTTGCTTCCTTACTAAAACAGAGTGCTGTCATTTGTTAAAGGCAAGCATGCAGCATCCCCCTGCACTTGACTTGCCCATACATTGAGACTGCACGTTTTGCATCCACTGAACTGGTTGGAAGTTAAGGCAAAGCTTTGCCAAGTTATACAGATGTGTAAATCGATTAGAAACAGCCCCTAAACTCTTTTACCCAGGGGCATCTGGTATACTTTAATAAAGGCAATATATGCAGCACGTTCGTTGTCATGTTATTTGTCCCATCCAATAATTTATTTTCTTAGAAAACGTGCCTATTCGGGTCTAAAATTCCAACTGCAAAAAAGTAAATAGCACGTTGAAGCGAGGTGGCTATGCTAGATTGTTGTAGTACTGATTTAACTTTTTGTCTGGGCTGACTTTCCAGTTTGGGTTCAGAAAGCTGTTTATTTTAAGTTCTGTTGAGCAGCCTCTGTAGTAGCCTTTTTTAATGTGTAATTCTGAAGATAAATAGTGATTGATCGTATTTTCTCCAAAGACACATTAAGATATGCAAAACAATTAGCTCAGTCTGCATGTACAGTTTCTTTGGGAAATATCTTGACATGCTCAATCATATCAAGTAGTTATTCATTTCATAGTCTATTCTATATACTGTACATATTAATGTACATGTAGGACCCTATTCACACAACTTAAAGAACTGTATAAAGGAATGTTTTGTTATGGTCTTCATTTAATTAAATCAATATACTTGCTGAAAACTAGATTTCAGCAACCTAAATCAAAACAATGCGGCACTGACTTTGTCCCGCCCCCTACTGCACAGTACAGGTCACAGAAAAGCAGTACAGACGCACTGATAGGCTGATTAAAACTTAGTTGGCATTTGAATAGTAAACAAGAACTTTAACCGCTTTGGAGTATTTTTTGTAAATGTTTTATTTGTGGATGTTTTTTGTTTGTTTGTTTTTTGCTTAAGTGCAATGCACACATGATGATGAAGGAATAAAAAAAGGCTATCTACTGAAAGAAGATATGTAGTTTGCGTCGCTTGCATTGTGCAGTATTTCATTTAAACGAAGTTTCTTTTCTTTCCTCTCCATACTTGCCCGGTATGCATTGGCCCCTAAAAGAGGTGAATTTCGCGGTGACCCCTCAATTTCACGATTTCCATGAAATCGCGAATTTGGTAGACCCCTAATCATGACTCCTTGGTTAAAGAGTGCAACCACTCCTCCAATCCGCGGCTGCCACATTGTTTTCCTTCCAGGTCGATGATTTAGTGTACCGTAGCTTTGCCCCCTTTCTAGATGGCCGACTTCTGACTAACCCTAGGAATGAATTTTGTCTGGCCAGGGCACTCTGTTCCCTTTACACAGTGCCCTCACAGGTCGGGAGGGAGATTTGTCACCAAGAATCATTCTGTCTCTGTCACACGCACCCATGGTCCTTTTTAATGATAACCAGTTAAAGTAGATATTAACTGCATAATCAATAAAATTAACACAATAAAACACAAGAAAAGTAGATGACATTTTCTGCAATGTTCCTTATGTGAAGAATTCAAGCAACAACAAAACATCAATTTTGACTTGAGAAACTTAGAAAATGTCACATTGGGCTGGTTGCTTCAACAGTTTCCAAGAATTGTTGCCTGAACTTTCAGACGTTTTAAGGAACTAATTGTAGGGGGCATTTTTCAACAATTTTCCCTGTATATTTCAACCACAAACATCACATTAGTTTAAAATACTTGCTTCAACAGTTTCCAGACAAGGTTGCTAGAATGTTTCCTGGTGTGTCATTGCCTTAGTGGCCATGAAACTCAAGGCAAAATTCAGGCAACTTGTTTTCTGGCAACTACTGAAGCAACCAGTTGTAGGTGATATTTGAAATTAATTGGGACATTTGATTGAAAGCAACTCCTCCAGTAGTACTGTAGCTTCACAAGTTGCCAGAAAGAAACAAAACTTTTCCTTAAAGTTGCTTCGTCTCATGGCCTTGAGACAGCCTTATCGTGGAATGCATCACACAGACTTACATCTGGCTGGTCTGTGAATAAACACCAAATTAGGGCTGTCTCAGGTGGTCAGGCATGGCATTGGCCACCATCACTCCCCCTAGTACCAAGTCTTTAAAAAAAGCTCTCTTTCTCTCTCTCTTTGTTTTTTTCTCTTTGTTCGCCAAAAATTACATAATTGATAGAAATCATTAATCCCTTATACCACCTTGTGGCAAAGTGCCCCCCCTGTGTGTATTTTGTGTTACGTGTTGTGTGTAAATGTTGGTGTATAGTCATCGGTACACGGGATATAAACGGGTCTGTGTTTCACTTGTGATTTAAAAATGTAGATTTATATTTAGGCACGGAGGGCACAAATCACTTCACGTGCTAGTTAAAATGTAATGTGTGGTCACGGGAGTGCACTTAATTAATTCACGTGCAGTTGTACCGAGATTCCAATTGAATGATTGACTAGCAATCGAGTCTCGGTACAACTGCATAAAAACAGCATGTTTTCACTCACTCGGGTTGGGTGTTCGTGAGTGGAGAACGGGTGAGAGAGAGAGAGATAGGAAATATATAGAACAATTGCTATCGCGTGCTGGTAGGACCAGCACGGTACTTGTTTTATTATTTACTCACCGTGTTTGTGTGTCTGTCCGTCCACCGTTTGTTTAGTGTTAGTCCGTTTTTGTTTATCTATTTATTTTGGCGTAAGTGCCGTGTCCTGTTTTTGTGTGTTTGTTGTTACAACCGTTTATTTTTCTGTTCTGTTTATTCATTAAATGCTGAGCGAATGCATTCGCTCAGCTTCACCAAACTCCTCTCTGTTGCTTTTGTTCCTGCTTCTGACGTGACGTCACCGCTCAGTTGTCTTTGTCACACGTGGTGTCAGAACCGGGATCTACAGCGCCTCCGGGACTCAGGCCAGAGCAGGAACCGCAATTTGGGGTTTAAAAAAAAAAAAAAAAAAAACCAACAACAAAAAAAAAAAGGAAGACAGGATGAGGTGGAAAAAGGACCGGGAAGCGAGGGACAGGGAGGAGGAGGCGTACATCAGGGCCAGGCACCCGAGGAGCTGTAGGTCACCACTGTTGTGCTGCCTCTGTAACCAGCAGCATTACTTTGCCGCCTGTCCCTTCCGCAGTTATGAGGAGGAGCCTGAGTGTCCACAGCCCAAGTGGGAGGAGCCTGAGTGTCCACAGCCCAAGCAGGAGGAGCCCGAACGTCCCACGCCTGAGTGGGAGGAGCCCGAACGTCCCTACGCCTGAGTGGGAGGAGCCCGAACGCCCCACGCCTGAGTGGGAGGAGCCCGAACGTCCCACGCCTGAGTGGGAGGAGCCCGAACGTCCCACGCCTGAGTGGGAGGAGTCCCAACGTCCCACGCCTGAATGGGAGGAGTCGGTCCGTCCACAGCCCAAAAGGGAGGAGTCGGTGCGCCCACAGCCCAAAAGGGAGGAGTCGGTGCGTCCACAGCCCAAGAGGGAGGAGTCGGTGCGCCCACGGCCCAAGAAGGGGAAGGTAGAGCGCCCACAGCCCCAGTCTCCACCAGCAGAGGGTGAATTCCTGCTGGGTCCACCTCCATTGCCATGGGAGGACTGCTTGCAGCTCCCACCTCCACCAGCAGAGGGTGAATTCCTGCTGGTCCCGCCACTTCCATCGGCAGAGCAGCAGGAGCTGCCTCTGCCTCCGCCACCTCCTCCGGCAGGAGCAGAGCAGCAGGAGCTGCCTCTGCCTCCGCCACTTCCATCGGCAGAGCAGCAGGAGCTGCCTCTGCCTCCGCCACCTCCATCGGCAGGAGCAGAGCAGCAAGAGCTGCCTCTGCCTCCGCCACTTCCATCGGCAGAGCAGCAGGAGCTGCCTCTGCCTCCGCCACCTCCATCGGCAGGAGCAGAGCAGCAGGAGCTGCCTCTGCCTCCGCCACCTCCATCTGCAGGAGCAGAGCAGCAGGAGCTGCCTCTGCCTCCGCCACCTCCATCGGCAGGAGCAGAGCAGCAGGAGCTGCCTCTGCCTCCGCCAACCCCACCAGCAGAGGATGAATGCCTGCTGGTAACACTTCCCCCACCAGCAGAGGATGAATCCCTGCTGGTAACACTTCCCCCACCAGCAGAGGATGAATGCCTGCTGGTATCACTTCCCCCACCAGCAGAGAAGGAATGCCTGCTGGTATTACTTCCCCCACCAGCAGAGGATGAATGCCTGCTGGTAACACTTTCCCCACCAGCAGAGGATGAATGCCTGCTGGTAACACTTTCCCCACCAGCAGAGGAGGAATGCCTGCTGGTATCATTTCCCCCACCGTCACGAGGAGAGGAGCAGGAGCTGCCTCTCCCTTCACCAGAAGGACCAGGACTAGATGCTGGCGGTCCTCAGCAGCCCTTGCATAGGCTGCTGAGTGAAGCACGGGGAAGAACCGCCCGGCCGCAGAGGCCGAGAAGAGGGCCAACACCTGCACCCCAGCTAGTCCTGACTCCCTGCCTCGCTTCGCCCAAGGATGCCTGCCTCGCTCGCCCAAGGATGCCTGCCTCGCCGCCCAAGGATGCCTGCACCGCCGCCCAAGGATGCCTGCCCGCTCGCCCAAGGATGCCTGCCTCTCTTCGCCCAAGGATGCCTGCCTCTCTTCGCCCAAGGATGCCTGCCTCGCCGCCCAAGGATGCCTGCCTCGCCGCCCAAGGATGCTTGCCTTGCATCGCCTGGGGTGGCTTTGTTGCTCCGCGACGCCTGGGGTGACTTGGTGCTCCGCGATCGCTTGGGGTTGCCAGCCGCACCGCATCGCCTGGGGTTGCCAGCCGCTCCGCGATCGCCTGGGGTTGCCAGCCGCCCGCATCGCCTGGGGTTGCCAGCCGCTCCGCACGCCTGGGGTTGCCAGCCGCTCCGCATCGCCTGGGGTTGCCAGCCGCCCGCATCGCCTGGGGCTGCCTTTTGCTCCACACAGGGTACAGGGTACGAGGGAGAAGTGGAGCTCCCGCTGCCGCCTCTATGGCCAGGGGCTCCCTCCCGAGTTCGCCTCCCGAGGGTCCGCTGCTGCTGCCGCCGCCTCCCGAGGGTCCGCTGCTGCTGCCGCCGCCTCCCGAGGGTCCGCTGCTGCTGCCGCCGCCTCCCGAGGGTCCGCTGCCGCCGCCTGGGGTCGCCAGGGATCCTGCTTCGCCTGGGGTAGTCGAGGGTCCTGCCGCCTGGGGTTGCTACACTATGGCCAGAACCCCATGAAGGGGAGCTGTCGGCCATGAAGAAAGGGGAGGTCAGGAGACCAGCTCCCCAGCCGCATTTCCGTGGCAGGAAACACGGTGGCCAGAGCCCCACGGAGGGGAGCTAGCGGCCACGAAGGAGGGGGAGGTCAGGAGACCCGCTCCCTCGCAGCAGTTTCGCTGCCGGAATTGGGTGGCCGGCGCCCCACGGAGGGGAACTGCCAGCCATGAAGAAGGGGGAGGTCAGGAGACCAGCTTCCCCGCAGCAGTTTCGCTGCCAGAGATTGTGTGGTCGGAGCCCCACGGAGGGGAACTGCCGGCCATGAAGAAGGGGGAGGTCAGGAGACCAGCTCCCCAGCTGCACTTTCGCGCAGGAGATAGTGTGGCTGAAGCCCCGGAAGAGGAGCTGCCAGCCACGAAGAATTGGGGGTGCCAGACATTTCACCATGGCCACCCCCAGAAACAACTTGCTTCCCCTCTTCCGGGACTTTGGGACTGAGGGGGAGGTGGCCATTGAGGCCATGTGTGCTTTGCACAAGGGGGTATATGTGGCAAAGTGCCCCCTGTGTGTATTTTGTGTTACGTGTTGTGTGTAAATGTTGGTGTATAGTCATCGGTACACGGGATATAAACGGGTCTGTGTTTCACTTGTGATTTAAAAATGTAGATTTATATTTAGGCACGGAGGGCACAAATCACTTCACGTGCTAGTTAAAATGTAATGTGTGGTCACGGGAGTGCACTTAATTAATTCACGTGCAGTTGTACCGAGATTCCAATTGAATGATTGACTAGCAATCGAAGTCTCGGTACAACTGCATAAAACAGCATGTTTTCACTCACTCGGGTTGGGTGTTCGTGAGTGGAGAACGGGTGAGAGAGAGAGAGATAGGAAATATATAGAACAATTGCTATCGCGTGCTGGTAGGACCAGCACGGTACTTGTTTTATTATTTACTCACCGTGTTTGTGTGTCTGTCCGTCCACCGTTTGTTTAGTGTTAGTCCGTTTTTGTTTATCTATTTATTTTGGCGTAAGTGCCGTGTCCTGTTTTTGTGTGTTTGTTGTTACAACCGTTTATTTTTCTGTTCTGTTTATTCATTAAATGCTGAGCGAAAGCATTCGCTCAGCTTCACCAAACTCCTCTCTGTTGTTTTTGTTCCTGCTTCTGACGTGACGTCACCGCTCAGTCGTCTTTGTCACACACCTTAACAGATGGCAAGTGAAAAAGGGTCTCTGTATGATGTGTGGGATTAATATATTGTTATTTAAAAACAAAAAAAGAGGATCAACACAGCTGCTCTTGTCCCCGTTTAAAAAGTTTTTGACAGCAGTAAATAGTCCAGATTACGATGCACACGCAACTCAAGCTGCTAAATAGTGACCTCTACCTACAGTCACAGATGTTGCTGCAGATTTGGGATGCAAGTCAGAATAGGGGGGATACAAATTTCCAACACTGGCCCAGTTATGCAAAATATAATAAACAAGAACCAAAATGGCGAGAGGGTTTTTTTTTTCATTATACATCACCTCACAATATCAGAAATGTAAAAAAACAGCTATGGCCAAAGGTTTTGCATCACCCTATCACCCTATATTAACACATTTTGCTTTATAAAGTCGAATGAAACCTGCTGAATAATGTTACATTAACATATTGAATTACATACCGCTTTGTAGTTTTCCATATACGTAACGAAAAACTGACAAATTGAAAAATGTGACATTTCGAAATCTAACGTAAAATACTGTACTTCTGTTATGGCTTACGGTAGACTTTTGTGATATCACTTTGTAGTTTATTTGATGACATGATGTTAAATATAAGATCTAAATGATGTTCATATCTTTTATTCTAAAATTCTAGGTGATGCAAAACATTTTGGCCATAGCTGAACTTTATGTATTGTTTTGCCTGAAATACACACAAGAAAAAAAAGTTGAACTACTTTATGGCATCCTTCGCTTTGTAGTTATTTCACTGGGGCAACTAGGGCCTCTGCAACCTAATCCTACTTCTGGGATATTTTTCTACTTTATTACAGTGTTTCATTTACTGTAATCTCGGTTTCTTCCAACACTGCTGCTGGGGATGAAGTGAGAGGCTACCGGCCCAACTCAGAGAAGCTAATTACTTTTTGAAAGAGGTAAGTGAATATCGCCTTGTTTGAATAATATATATTATATAGCACGTTCTTTGCCGCTTTCAAATAGACCCAGCAAACTGAGTTTTCAAAGCACTTACTTGCTATTTTTAATAAACAAAAATTAAACAAAACAAAATAAACACCTAGCTCCTTTTTGAGCACTAACTAAAACACATACAGGAACCTAACTCAAACAGGACAGCTAAGCTGTTTACCTGTTAAAAAAAAAAAAAAACCTCATAGATTTACACAAAACACGATTCACAAAAAGGCTATACACAGTACCTTTGTCTTTCTATACGCTTGAGCACAATATCGAGCGGGCTTCTTCACACACAGCAGCCCACACAACAGACTGGCTGCACGCTTTTCAAACCCTGCATCTGGTACTAATTTACAATCATTACCAGGTGCGAGTGATAATTAACAATTAAACAATAATCAAAAACAATGATCATATTAGGGCTTTTCAGCCTGTGTCCTTCTGGGAGGTGTAGTCCTGTTCTCTATCCCAACACTTTCTCACAATATATATACACCTGCTTGAATCCAGGTTTTTCATGATTAACTTTGCTTTTAACTGTATAAACACACTTACTATTTCATTATATGATACGTGCACTTATATATGCTGATAATCATAAGTGAATTGCATTCAAAAATGTTATTTTTAAATGAAAATGTAAATCTTGTCAATTTCAATGAAATGATCACCCAAAGCAAGGGGATTTCAGTCTGAAGCCCAAGTCAGTTAAAAGTCTGAAATGTGTATAACACGGTGTTAGAACACTGGCCTAAGTATAAAAGTGTCTTTTTTAGATGTTCTCCGAGTTAACTAGCATGTTACCTAATTAACCTTTTGTCACCAATTATTGTTAACAGGTGAGGGTCCATGATTACAATAAATATAGGTAGCATAGGCACAAGTTTGTCATTCCTGAATGTAAGGGAGCAGAAAATGGCAAAATACGCTCAGTTAAGCAAAGAAAAAAGACTGTAATTACTTTAAGAAATGAAGGTCAATCTTTAAGACAAATCGCAAGAACTTTGCAAGTGTCTGTAACTGCTGTGGCCAAGACCATCAAACGATTTGAAGAAACTGGCACTCATGAGGACCGAACAAGGTCAGGCAGGCCAAGGGTGACTTCAGAATCAGAGAACAAGTTCATTCGAGTCACAAGTCTGTGAAACCGGCGATTAACTGCCCCTGAAATACAAGCTCAGCTAAATGCTACTAGAAGTACAGATGTTTCAACATCAACTGTTCAGAGGAGATTGCGTGAAGCTTGCCTAACTGGAAGAATTGCTGCAAAGAAACCATTGTTAAGAGTGCAGAATAAAAGGAAGAGACTTGCCTGGGCCAGAAAACACAGAAACTGGACGTTTGAGGAGTGGAAGTCGGTCTTATGGACCGATGAGACAAAATTTGAAATATTTGGGTCCAACCGCCGAGTATTTGTAAGACGCAGAGAGGGTGAGCGCATGAGTTCTGCATGTGTGGTTCCCACTGTCAAGCATGGAGGAGGCAGTGTCGTGATCTGGGGTTGCTTTGCTGGTGACAGAGTTGGTGATCTTTACCAAGTCCATGGCAAGCTCAACCAGCATGGCTATCATAGCATACTTCAGAGGCATGGCATTCCATCAGGATTACGGCTAGTTGGGCAGTCCTTCATTCTTCAGCAAGATAATGACCCGAAACACACCTCAAAGTTGTGCAAGAACTATCTGGCGAAGAAGGAAAGTGAAGGACAACTCAATCTAATGACCTGGCCTGCCCAGTCTCCAGACCTCAATCCCACTGAACTTGTATGGGACGAACTGGACAGAAGAGTCAAAGCAAAGCTACCCACAAGTGCACTACATCTCTTGGAATTGCTGCAGAACAGCTGGGAAGACATGTCGGGTGATTTCCTGCTGAAACTTGTTAACCGAATGCCTCGTGTTTGTGAGGCTGTTATTAAGGCAAAGGGTGGCTATTTGGAGGAATCCAAGGTTTAGAGACAATTTTCAATTTTCTTGAACATTGCTTTGATACTCCTTATGTTTCATGTGTTTTCATTTTCAAGTATTTACAGAAACGTATACGACGTAAAACATTGTCAATTATGAAAAAAAAACTAGTTTCCAGCAAGTGTACTCAAACTTTTGACTGGTACTGTATATATATATATATATATATATATATATATATATATATATATATATATATATATATTACTTAAGGTGTAAATGTAATTATCGTTTTGATTTTTTTTTATTTAAACAGCTTAAAGACTTATTTAAAATTACCTTGATATCTTGTACAGTAATTTTAAGTTAAACGGCTTGTTACATGTGGTGGGGGGAGGGGGCATCTGAGCTGATCACGGGGAATATCAGTTAGCGAGAACCCACCACAGCTCAAGAGGTAGGGAAAAAATATGTTTCTCAGTTGTATTTGATTTTTTTTTTTTACCTGTATCTGTTTAATCATGTTTTTTGGCTTGTCTGTGATCATCCTTTTTTATATACTAATTATTTCACAGTTATTTATTTGTGTTCGCAGGATATATCTTTATATTATAAAATCTGAATGCCATGAATTGTAATTTAATAAAACAGCAATAACAGACATTTTTTTATTAATAAGCCTATACTAATTTTGTAGGATTTTGTAAATTTTGTAAAATTATGTAACGTGTTTGATTTACTTAAAAGTTGTAATTGCTTTGATAAGAGTCTGTCTGCTTTGAGTTCTTTTGCAAGGAATTTTCCCCCTTTTTTTTAATATTGCCTCTGAGACCCAGACCAAAACAAAACTCACATAAACCGTATATTACAAACCCAGTATTGATGTCGGGTTCACTCGGGGGTAGAAACAATAAGCCTGTGAAACAAAAAGCCACCATAAAGCACATTAGCCGGTGGGTCAAAAATGCATCCATTTACAGTGTTTGTGGTTGGGGCATGGTTTTTGTATAACATTATAATTCATGAATATGCATTTTACAATTTAGTTTTTTTAAATTTATTTTTAAACAAAAACATTTTCATTATAATCAAGTTGAATGCATGGATGCTTCTAGCTATTTCAAAGCATGGTGTTTCGTGTGTGGTTTGCGGTCATGCATAAACATTTTTATTATTTATTTTATTATTTGTTTTTGTTAAAATAGTTTGAGTCAAAACATTATTTTGTATCATCTTATTATTGTAGCTATGTATGTTCGTTTCTATGAACAGATGTGCAGAAATGTCTTGTGTAGCTAAGAAGAGGGATGCATGCAAAAAATCCAAATATAGTAAATAACAAGACGTTTGAAAAAGTACAGACCTACTTTGAACCAAAAAAAAAAAAATGTTCTTATTACCGTCATGTTCAAAGCATGCATTAGGTTTAGTGCTGAGTGATTACTCATTGCTCCAATAACAGAGTGTTGCCAAGCTAGGGGGAGGGAGTCATTGCGCTTTCAGGAATGCAATTGGCTCAACCATTAATGGCCAGGTAAACCAATGAATGAGATTGCAGAAGCGGAACTTTTTCTTCCCCACAAACTTCAAATGCATTTAAAACCTACAACAACCCGCTGCCAATACCTGCAAGCGTGCGCTCCATCATATAAACACATTGCACAAAAAAAAGGTGTATTGAAACGTCACTGCTACACGCAGCTGACTGACACACGCACACAGCCTGCCTCTCTTAAAGGGGAACGCACCAAAATGCTGATTGCTATAACGCTTTATTTTTGTTTCCATAGTGGAAGCTGCATTTGCTGCCAATGCCATTACTCTCGTAGCCTACTTTTAATATTTATTTTTTTTATTTAACAAGGCGATTAATTGATCAGGGTGGCTATGTGACGGTCGGATATGCGACGTTCCACTGTACTCATTTTCTTACTCCTAATTTTTTGTTATAGATCGTTTTTATTGTTGCAGATTGCCGAAGCACCTCAACCCTGTCCGAAAACACTTCAAATATGACCCTGGGAAAGATTCATCTCAGTGCCAGATCCAAAACTGCAAATTCACCATTACAGGGAGTCATGCTGCCAACTTGGAAAGGCAGGTTCAGCAGTTTCATTCAAAATATTTCAAAGCCTTCTGTGAGGAGAAGGCTGGAAAAAGAAAAGCAGAAGAAAGTCTGTCAGGTGGCCCTTCGAAAAAAGTAGCAGGCCAGAGACAGCAAACTTTGGACTGTCTTCTGGCAAGTAAGACAGTGAAAGTGAAAATCAATAAGGAGTGTCTCTTAAATGCTTGTGTTGAACTGGTGACAGTCAATGGAAGACCTTTCAGTTTAATGGAAGACTCTGGCTTTCAACAGATAATTGATCCAGTTATTGAAGGTTAGATTCTAATGTTTCTGTTAATGCACAGAATATTAGGAATAAAGTGTCAACTGTGGCCAGTGATGTGCACCAGTCAATCAAACAAGAAGTGAAAGGTCATCTTCTTTCTTTTAAGATTGACTCTGCAACATGTTTGGATCACTCTTTTTGGGATTCACATCCAGTTTGTGAAAGAAGCACAGACTGCAATGCGGACCCTCGTTATGAAAGAAATTAAATTAAATAAAGACATACATCCCAGCATCTCAAGAACATGTGCAGCAAATATACAGCATGACAACAGATAATTGTGCAAACATGATTAAGTGTGTCCAACAAATGAATGATGATGACGAACAGAGGAGTAAAGAACACCTGGATACAGGAGAGGAAATGATGTTGACACAGAAGAGGTTGGTCACAAAGAAACAGATTCGGATCAGATGCATGAACTGGAACAAGCAGCACTGATTGAACTTGATGCTGGTGTTCCTGTAACAAGTGTCCGCTGCTCAGCTCACACTCTTCAGCTAGCAGTTGATGGTGCACTTAAAGATCGTAGCATTGCTCATACAGTTGCTAAAACACGTTCTGTTTGCAAAAAACTGAGAGCACCGACATACATGGTAATTCTGAAGAAACTAAAATTGAAGAGACCTCTCTTAGCCTGCCCCACAAGATGAGACTCAACTTTCAATATGCTTCAGCGCTTGCTTGAGTTGGAGGAATTCTGCCAGGATGTGGCAACGTCATTCTGACCTTCATGTCCAAGATGCTGAGTGGAACACCATGAAACAAATAGCCACAGCTCTCAAACCAACAAAAATAGCAACAAAACAGCTCCAGTCAGAACAGCTGACAATGGGGGACTTTTATGGGATATGGCTAAAATGCCAGATTGACACCTCAAAAGTGAACACATTTCTCAGAGAACCTGCTAAGTTTTATGAAAAGAAGGAAACAATGCTACTTGAAAATGAGACTTTTCTTGCAGCAATCTTTCTTGATCCAAGGTACCACCTGGTGTTATCTGAGGAGGAAAAAAGCAAGGCAAAAGCTAACCTTACCAAGCTATGCACAAACATGGAAAGGTTGTCTGCTACACCAGCAGAAGCAAGCAACAATCGGCAGGGCAGGTAGTAATGAACAATAATGTTAGGGAGGAAGATGATGAACTTGAGCTTCTTTTGCAGGCAAGAGAATCCAGTAAAAAGAGAGTCGTCAAGTGTAAAAGTAAACATTGCTACAATTCTTGATATTTTTACTCATGTCCCTCGACTCAGCAAAGATGAGAACACTTTGAAATACTGGCACTGGCAAAGAAATGCTCAACCTGAACTGTACAAACTGGCTACTGTTTCTCCGGCTGTTCCATCAACTCAAGTTACAATTAAAAGGGCTTTCTCTAGTCTCAAGTTTGTACTGTCACCACAAAGAACAAACATGACAGAAGAGATCCTGGAGGACATTATGGTGATATGTTGCAACAGAATTTTCTTGGAACGAGTGTGATTTTCTTTCCTTAGTTATGTTTATTGTTTTGTAAAAAGTTAAGAGTTAGAGTTATTTATGTGAACCGGTTCAGATTTTTTTTTTTTTCTGAACTGGAAGTGAACCAGAGAGCTACTGTTTATGAACTGGAACCGGACCAGAACGGACATTGACCTGATGCAGTTTGACTCCCTGATTATATATATATATATATATATATATATATATATATATATATATATATATATATATATATATATATATATATATATATAGATGTATTAACAATATAGTACATCTCAAATCTTCTTATAACTCTCTAATTAATTTATCTTTAGTAATAGCCTGAGAACAGCACTAAGGTATTTACCCCTGTTTCTTTATTTTTGAAAGCCATGCTGATTTGCTGCTCTGTGTATAAAGGTCTAGGATTGAGCTGCAGAAAGTCAAATGCATGGTAGGCCCACCCATCATCAGTCCCTTGTTCTGCTGACACAGCTGTACCAGGATAAAAAGCCCAAGTGCTGGTGCCCAGGAGCATATAAGGTTGCAGTGAAGAAATCATAACAACATCAGGAAACAGATCAGCATACTCTGTATTTTACGCTATCCCCCAAGAGTTGCTGTTTTCCAAATGTAGACGTTTGAAAAAAAGACATATATTCTGCAAATCACAGACCTCACTCCAGTTCTTTCATATTTCACCTCCTCAACAGAGACAAACTGAAACCTCTTGGAAAGACAAGACGTGATCCCAGACAGGACACCTCCTGACAATCCCACTGAGCTTTCAAGGCAATTTAATAAAATGGAGTGATCCACAATATCAAAAGCAGCACTTAGATCTAGAAGAAATAAAATTGAGAGAAAGCCCAAGTCAGAGCTTAATAACAGATCATTTACTACTCTAACAAGGGCTGTCTCAGTATTATATTCAGCTCAAAATCCACTGAAATTTTTCATATATGTTATTAAGAGCTAGAAATGTTTGGCAACAACTCTAGAACCTTCACTAAAAACGGCATATTGGAGATTGGCCTATCATTATTAAGGACTTTGTGGTCCAACTATACCAAAGCAAAGTGACTATTTATAGTTTTTAAAATAAGAATATAATAAAACTTATCTTTTTTAAATAGTTTAGTAGGAACGTGATCAACAGCATGTGTGGTAGGTCTCAGGCATAACTAAATCTGTCAGTTCTTGTAGGTAATCAAGGAAAAAGCCTCCATATTAGCATTAACAGATCTAATTGGTACAATTATGGAGGAATCCTCCATAATAGAAGGAATCTGATTTTTTGATGTCTAGAATTTTATTTTGCAGGTATAAGAGAAGCCAAAGTTAAGGGTGGGAGTATTAGGGGGAGGATTTACTAACTAAATAAATCTAGGATAGTTTTTATTGGTTTCGATTAAATTAGAACAATACGATAATCTAGCCAGAGCCTTCCTATATTTTACCTGATGTCTTTTCCATGCAAAGTAATGAACGTGCAGTTTAGATTCCTTCTATCTCCGCTCCAATTTAGAACCCTCATATTTCAATTTACGAGTCGCATCATTAAACCATGACGAAATTCTTTTAAAAGACACTCTGCCCGTTTTAAATGCGCTGCAGTATCTACGATACTAGTCAAGGAGGTGTTGTGGGTGTTAACCAGCTCATGTAATAATAAAAACTCAGTAAGTTGTGATGAACTCAATGCCTCAGAAAACTTTACTGCAGTTGAAGAATGAACTACCCAAGTTTTAATTGTACGTTCTGCACTATTTGTAGTTAAAGGCAGATTAACCTTGAAAAGAATGGCAAGGTGATCAGCAATAGGGAGAATTTTGAACAACTAAACCACAAGAAATTACTAAATCTAAAGTACGGCCACAATTATGTGTAGGACCTTTAACATGCTGGACATGATCTCGGGAATCTTGTAGCCTCAGAAATTCAGAAGAGTTACAATCAGATTCATTGTCAACATGAAAGTTAAAATCATCCAATAAAATAATCCTATCGTAATTGACAAACAATATAGATAAGAGATAACCAAATTCAGTCAAAAATAGCAAGTTTGACTTAGGTGGACGATATACATATTCTTCTTATTATTATTTGTTTATTTAGCAGACGCCTTTATCCAAGGCGACTTACAGAGACTAGGGTGTGTGAACTATGCATCAGCTGCAGAGTCACAGCAGAGTCACTTACAATTACGTCTCACCCGAAAGACAGAGCACAAGGAGGTTAAATTGATGAAAATAGCATGGGAAAAACAGGTTGTACCAAGAGCATGGCGCCGAGCAGGTGGAGTCTTTATACCTAGAGAAAAAGATTCTACAAGCATCAGTCAGTTTCGCCCTATTTCCCTATTAAACGTAGAAGGCAAGATTTTCTTCAGCATTATTGCTCAGAGATTGTCAACTTACCTATTAAAGAACTGCTTTATTGACACTTCAATACAAAAAGCGGGCATTCCAGGTTTCCCAGGATGCTTAGAACACATCAATGTGATCTGGCAACAAATTCAATCAGCTAAAAAGGAGAGGAAGGAGCTCCATGTGACATTCCTGGATTTGGCTAATGCATATGGTTCAGTGCCACATGAACTTCTTTGGGCAGCATTTGATTTTTTCAGTGTACCGATGATAATAACAAATCTAGTGAAAGCCTACTTTGGAGATTTGCAATTTAGTTTTTCAACTTCAGAATTCAGCACTACATGGCAATGCCTAGAAGTTGGAATAATGGCAGGATGCACCATTTCTCCACTGGCTTTTACCATGGCAATGGAAGTAATCATTAGGGCATCAAAATGAGTAGTGAGAGGAGAGCGCTTGGCTTCTGGAATGCGGCTACCACCAATTCGTGCATACATGGATGACATGACAACCATGACTACAACAGTAGCCTGCACTAATCGGTTATTGGGCAAATTAACCAATAACATTGAATGGGCACGAATGCAATTCAAGCCCACTAAATCA
Source organism: Acipenser oxyrinchus oxyrinchus (assembly GCA_030684275.1). Lineage (NCBI taxonomy): Eukaryota > Metazoa > Chordata > Actinopteri > Acipenseriformes > Acipenseridae > Acipenser > Acipenser oxyrinchus. The sequence goes on from CM060250.1 coordinate 54,086,095, forward strand.
AGGAGCATCTCTATAATTAAAGGTAAAGTAGTAGATAAAACGTTCTTCATTAATGGTGAGGCAATACCAACAGTGTCTGAGAAGCCAGTGAACAGCCTTGGGAGATGGTACGACGGGATCTAAAGGACACAGTTCGTGTGGGAGAAGTTAGACAACAAGCTGTGGAAGGGTTGAAGAGCATAGACAGCAGCGCTTTACCAGGCAAACTAAAACTCTGGTGCTTTCAGTTTGGTCTACTGCCAAGGTTGCTGTGGCCACTGACTGTGTACGAGGTTTCTTTGACAACAGTAGAGAAGCTGGAAGCTTTAATCAGTTCACACATCAGGAAATGGTTGGGAGTTCCACGCTGCCTCAGCAGAGTGGGACTTTATGGTAAAGGAATACTGCAGCTACCTGTCTCCGCTCTAACCAAGGAGTTTAAGTGCGCCAAGGTCCGACTGTAAATGACATTAATAGAGTCACGCGACAAATGCGTAAGGGAGGCAGCACCTGTGTTGAAAACTGGAAGAAAGTGGGCGGCAAAGAAAGCTGTGGAGGATGCAAAGGCTGCCCTTCGAATTGGTGATATCATGGGGCAAGTTCAGCATGGAAGAGGAGGTCTTGGTCTCAGTTCAGCTCCTCCTACATGGCACAAGGCAGCCCCAGCTCAACGGAGGAAGCTGGTAGTCAACGAGGTGCAAAAGCAGGAGGAGAGGGCGAGGTGTATAAAGGCCATTTCCCAGGCCAAGCAGGGAGAATAGATGAGATGGGAGAGTGTGGAACAACGCAAGATTGGCTGGCAAGACCTATGGTCAATGGAACAGAGCAGGATCAGTTTCCTTATAAGGTCAACATATGATGTTCTCCCATCACCACAGAACCTAAACCTCTGGGTAGGAGAGGATCCCTCATGTCCGTTGTGTTCATCACCTGCAACATTAAGGCACATTTTGACAGGATGTAAGGTGGCTCTTAGCCAAGGACGGTTTACTTGGCGCCATGACCAGGTGCTGCGATGTTTGGCCTTAGCATTGGAAGACAAGCGTAACATGACCAATAAGTTGCCTCCTGTTCCATCAAAACATTACACACAAAAGACAACATTCCACCACCCAGGAGAGCAAGCACCAAGAAAAGGTGTTAAAGCCAGTCCTCGCCCAGGACAACTGGAAGCTGCTAGAGACTGGAAAATGCTGGCAGATGTTGGTCAATGGCTTATTTTTCCACCTGAGATTGCCACCACTAACCTTCGACCAGATATTGTCTTGTGGTCTGGATTAGCACGCCTTGTTCACCTGGTAGAGTTAACAGTGCCATGGGAGGATGCTGTAGATAAGGCGTATGAGAGGAAGAAACTGCGGTATGTTCAACTAGCCACTGAAGTGGAACAGCGAGGATGGAGAGTCCGGGTTTACCCAGTGGAAGTGGGTTGTCGAGGATTTGTGGCACACTCTACAACCCGGTTTCTCAGAGATGTCGGATTCAATGGCCAAGAGTTGCGTCGCACAGTGAAGAACTTATCTGAAGCAGCAGAGAGGAGCAGCAACTGGCTGTGGTTGAGACGGAAAGATTCTGGCTGGGGATCTCAAGCACAATAGAACGAAAGAAACGCTGATGTACAGGTAAGTAAGCTGGGCTGAGTTGAATGGGGACGGAGGGGTGATTCTGGGACGCCCAATCACCGTCGAGCCCTTTGAGGTGTCGTGGGCTAGTCGACGAAACACCGAGGATGGAAGGTGCCCACTTGAAGACCCCAGAGATGTACCCTACTTAGCTCAATCCAGACGGTTGTCATGCTGATGCGCTGGGGAGACAACACTATGGTTGATCCCCGGTGCCAGCATCGCAGCCGTTGTGTGTGCTGATGCGCTAGGGAGGCAATAAGCTGATCCCTGGAGCCAGCATTACACTTCAGCCATCAACACCAGACAGAAGGATATCTACATCATCATATGGAAGGAAGCGCAAATGGATGGAGACACATATGGATCACAATAGTTTACTGTGAAGCTACGTCTTAGTTGGTGCTTATCTTGGCGAGAGCGAAGTTCAAATCAGCATGAAGTTTTAACATCTTCTCTCATGTAATGGAAATAATAATAATTAGTGACTTGCTCAGGGTCACACAATGAGTCAGTGGCTGAGGTGGGATTTAAACCGGGGACCTCCTGGTTACAAGCCCTTTTCTTAAACCACTGGACCACACAGCCTCCTATATAATTACAATATGAACAGGTGATTGGTTATTTAAAGTTAATAATTCAAAAGATGAATAACCTTCAGCTATTTGCTGTTTGAGTCTATGTTCAGTGCAGAAGATAGAGGCAAGTCCACTTCCTGCCAGAGCGGGCTTTCTGGAAAAAATAGTAATTTGGAGGAGAAGCCTCAATCAAGTCATCAGCTCCAAGCCAAGTTTCAGTTAAAGAGACAATATCAATGTTATAATCCATAATAAAATCACTGATTAGAGGAGCTTTATTTGATAGAAATCTAACATTAAATAAAGCCATGCGTAGATTGGTACAATCAAGAGCAGGTGATTGAGCAGAGGTAATCGGGAGATGAAGAAGATTACTGTAACACCTATGGGATTACTAAATGCCAACGAGTAGCAGAAGTGGTAAAATATTTTAACTTCTATGTTGCACACCTCTTTACTTTGCACACCTCTAACTCACTATAACCATAAACATAAACACAAAAAATTAATATAAAATAAATTAAATAAAAATAATGTGCACATGCAATTTTAATTCAGCTGTTGTTTTTGTTCCGTTTTTCTTTACTTTATGTTATTATACAAAATGCCCAAATGCTTGCCAATTGCTGCAGTTGGCCAAGTAAATGGAGGGTCCAAAATTAATTTCAATTAAATAAATATAACATTGGATGTCTCATTCTGTCTGTTAAACCCAGCCACGTCATTAGATCATAATTGGCTGTCATGGATTTTTCCTCAAAGTTGATATAGAAAAAAATGAAAATAACAATGATAGTTGCTGCTTAGAAACCAGTTTTAAACATGTAAAACATTAACTGAGTATAATGTAATACTCCCATTGCCAACAGCTTGATCCATTAGACCAAATATGCATCCTTTGTATGAGTAATTTACAATTAAGGCTCACGAGAAAATGCCTATAATGGGAGACTTAAATTATTCCCTGATTAATATTAAATATGGCTGTTTAATTCAGAAGCTGTTTTCAGTTTGGTCACATTGGGTTTTATTTACAGCTGCCAGCTATTTTTTAAGGTTATTGGGAATTCACCTCTTCCAAAGAGTGTAAGTCAGGCCTTCCTTGTCAAAGCTCACTTGTGCTACCAGATTACAGCTTACTGTATATTCTTAAATTTTCTTCAAGAAAATAGGTAAGACAGATTCCAACAACACAATGAATGTGGTTCCACAAGGCTGTCTTTAGGTTATGGGATGGCAGTCACTTTACAAATTGTGCTGCAGTTATATTTTCAACAACCCTATCAAAATCTTTATGGATGTATTATTTTACTCCCCTGGGTGTATGAGAGGAAAGGAACTGGCTGTCTGCTTATAACTTGTTGCCGACATCAGGATTAACCCCATTACTGTAAAATGACATGCACAAAGCTATCAGGAGTGCAGTATCAAAGGAAGAAAACAGAAAGCAAGAACAAGATTTGGTTGACTACGCACTTACTGCAAGACAAAGTATGAAACAAAGTGCACAACACAACCATCTTGACAGAGGGGGCATGTCCTAAATCACACATGGGTTTTATTGTTACTCACCAAACCTCTTGTATCCAAAGGACTGCATCTCTTCCTCCTCAGTGAAATCGTCTGTAAAAACAGTTGCAACACACTTGAAACAGCTTAGCAGACTGTCTGCGGGGGCATGTACTGTAGCAGAGTACAGCAGTTTTACATTTGCAGTATTAAAAAGTGTGAAAAAGTGATGCATGTCTTTTTTTCATTTACTTGCTCAGCATAAGTTCTTGAATCTTGAGTGGATACAAAGGAAGTAATAACCAGGACAGTCAAGAGCACATAGCGAGTACATCCTTATAAAAATATACCATGGTAAATGTGCAGGGTAGTTTTGCATTATTTCCATGCTATTCATAACCATTTGCGAATGCATTTATCATAGTTTATCAAGTTTTTTTTCTTTTTTTTATATATGCTTTGCCATACCTCTCTGGGATTTATAATGCTTACATATGCTTTACTAAATTTTGCTATGCTTTTACTATGGTAAACTTTTGAAAGAGCAGGGCTATATTTAATCAAACCAAGGCATTGTCTTTGTGTACCACAAATACTTGGTTGAATGCTTTTTATTACACCTTTAGTGGCAGAATAGGTCAATTTATAGGAAATACAATGATTTCGAAAAATTGTGACTAGAAAACTGAGAGAGACTTGAGAGTTGAAACGTTATAACAAGTAAGCCTAGCAAATATAATATCTTCAAAAGCAGAAACAATAATAGATAATCATACATAACACACATATGATAGCTTTGGAGTGAACAGGATATTAAACAGGAAATTGAATATTAAAAATAGATGATAGTTGATATAATGCATCCCTTGAACATATCTAGATAGGATTCCCCTGTAATTATAAGCGCTGTGGCCATCTGATTGACAGGACCTCTAACAAAGCCATGTGGATCCAATAATTTTCATTCTGTATATTAAAAACTTCTCAGAAGAATGAAAGGCTTTATATGTGCTTAGTAAACACATTTATTCAGTGTTCAGTATCTGGTGAATGATACAGCTGAGTCTTTATTATATAGTTGGGCTTTTCTGCCATTGTTGGCAAGAGAAGTGAATAGCCTCCACATGTCCGGAAATATTCAATTTTTTTACAAACAGTAACTGACATTGTTTCCTATTGAGCTGCCACATTTGCGTGTCTACATTTTTGTCTAATTTTATACAATTTTTTATTCTAAAAGGAATGCTGGTACCAAATTAATAATGTTTTAAAACTAATGGCTTTAGGTTTTAGCACATGTACCATTTGTTTTTCTTTTAAGAACAAATAGTCCTTTAACCCTTTAAGGATTAATAAACACGATCATGCAGAAGTGTCTTTCTGGGCTCTGGATCGGGTAAACATGACACAAAAAGCACTTCATTTTATTGACTTACTGGGCCACCGTACCTTGCCGAACAGGCTGGAAATGCATATCATTGGACATCACTTTAAATTTTAAAGGGCCAAAAAGGCTTAATATTTTTAAATTTTACAACATTTATAAATATTAAGAAACACGTCGATATTAGCAGATACTGCTTCATGAACTAAACGTATATTATTATTTATTATTATTATTTATTTCTTAGCAGACGCCCTTATCCAGGGCGACTTACAATCGTAAGCAAATACATTTCAAGTATCATAGTACAAGTAATAATACAATTAAGAGCAAGATAAATACAATGAATTTGGTTCTGTTATATCTGTTATGTTTGTTTTCATTATTACTGGTAATAATGGAATGGAGAGCTATTATTTTATTTATAAATATTTATTTTGAGAAAATAATCGAGAGTAGTGCTTATTTTTACTTATCCTGAGAATAAACATTTATTATGGCATTACAGTTTTACTGTTTGCTTATAATACTAGTTAGCGTTTTGTAGTTAGCACTATTTATTTTGTTGTCCTTGCTGGCGGTAAAATACTGCTTTAATAATAGGATAATCTGTGTATATGTTTACTGTTTCTGTACAGAAATTGATATGAACACAATAATATTGTAGCGAGCACAAGAGTGATGGACTCTAACCAAAGCACTGAAATAACACACAATCAACATTTTCCCCAAAACATTTGCCCTTTCCCAGCATCCTCTGTTTCTAATTAGCATGCCAGCCTCTCTTAATGAGATATGTTTCCACTCTACAGAATTTTATTTCAAGATGGCAAGACGATTAGATGAATCAATGTTGGCAGAAATCTTGGTTTCCGATTCTGGTGAATCTGAATTTTCTGACAGTTTGTTTATATAATATAGATGTTCTCAGTATTATTTATTTGTTCAGTTCTAAACCATTGTTGTGTTTGTTTTTTATCAAAATGATTTTTAAAAAATCAACATAACTTTCAGGGAGTGTTTGTAGGGTCATTCATCTCTTTGAACCACAAAATCTACTAAGTAATCATTTAAAAATAAATTACTTTTTTGAAAAATATCAGATTTTTATTTTGTACTTATTGGAGTGGAAAATCAGTAAATCTATTTTTTTTATAGTATTGCATAATATTCTCTAGAGCAGTGGTTCCCAATCTGTGGTTCGCAGACCACGTGTTGTCCGTGAGAAAACTCCAGGTGCCTGTTACACAGCCCCCACCTCAGGGCCGAACGTCCCATCAGCCTAATGCCCAGTGTCCGCAAAAAGTCCTCAGGGTGCCATGTAACAAATGGCCACAACCTGCCACCCACCCTAAAACACCAAAATGGAACAGCACAGGAATGGAGGCAACAACAAATCCATGGGGGTCAGCAGCAAAGGACCCCCAAGTGATGGGAACCGGCCTCCCGGCCGCGGAGGCAGCAACAGCATGATGCAATTTTCAAGTCTGTCCTACTAAAAATAGATGTTTTGATCAGTTTCAGATAGAAAGAGAAAGTCAGCTAAAAACGTGTAAAACAAAATCTCTATTGCCCAAACATTAATATTGTTCATCAAAACTTTCAGGAATCTCAGTTAATAGAATAACACATTTTTATACATGTATATCTTTGAAAACACTAAGCGGATTCACTTACAATCTGCCCAGTCGCCAGGAAATGATTTTATAAAATTTATGTTTCAGACCTCGGTGCTCGACCTGTCTAACAAAAGGGCAGTAACATCAGGACCAAGGTCCACAGTTCAGGCACTGCTTACAGTATCAACTCCAATAAACATCCCGGCCCTGACGGAGGCCCTATACAATCACAATGACCGCAGCTTTGTCAAATATCAATCAACGGCCTCCAATTTGGCTTTTGTACTGGTCTCACCCAACTACCATCAGAGTGCTTCAAGTGCAAGAACCTGCATACTGCAACATCTGACCCACAGGTTATTAACTCACTAATTCAAGATGAAGTGGATAAAGGATTTATGGTCAGCCCGTTCACTACACTGCCTTTCTCAAACTACAGGAATAATCCGATAAGGGTAGCTATTCAGGGAAGAAAAGACTAATCATTGATTTATCCGCCCCTCGGGGTAGCCCTATCAGCAGTATAAATTAGATGATTCCACACTCTGACAGGGTGGCTAAGTGGTGACGTCAGGCCAGAGTGCAGGAAGGAAAAACTGACACCAGGTACTGCAGTGCACAAAGGACGCGGCGTGCACCGTTTATTTAAATACAAAAATAAAATAAAAAGTTCAAACAGAAAACAATTGCTCACAGTGCAAAATAAAAGGTTTAAACAAAAACAAAATCACAAACACAAAATAAACAAAACCCAGGTCAGGCTGAGCAATCACCTTCACTGAACCTATAATGAAATGAGTTTAATTTTAAATATCTATCCTCTCGCTCTCCCGTACTCTCCTCTGTAACCCACATTGCGTGCAGAGGGCTGCAGGCTTTTATCTCCTGATTAGCAACAATTACACAACTAATTAAACTCAGGAGATGGTCACCTTCTGCACAAGGTTTTTAATTATTCCAGGCAGAGGACGAGTACTCAACCTCACCTCTGCCAGAACACATTTTAAATAAAAACAGAACAATAACAAAAACACGCGGCGCTTCGCCGTCATATATACAATACCAAAACACGGCTCCGCCACTCTATTTATAAAACAATAAACCATAACAATAATACTACTACGACAACAACACTAATCATAATAATAATAACAACTAAAACAAAACAAATGCAAAATAACAAACTGCAAAAATAAATAAACAAATACATGTACAGGGCTCCTCACCCTGTTACACACACAATCAATTTTCCCTGCACTACATTACCCTAATTGACGCCATCAAGGCTATCAAGATGACAGGACGCGGGGCATGGCTAGCAAAGGCGGACATTTCAGATGCTTTTAAAATCATGCCCATTCACCCATCCCTCCGTCACCTGTACGGTGTGCAATGGAAAGGACTGCACTATTTTGTGACACAATTGACATTTGGCTGCCATAGCAGCCCCAAAGTATTTGACAGCCTGTCAGAAGCATTATGCTGGATATTGCTCAAAACTAACAGAATACCGTTTGTGCCGGAGCAAGCAATATCAGCCCTCCGCTCTCTCTTCAAAACAGTAGTAGTTCCTCTATCAGAAGAAAAAACTATTGGGCCAGTCACTACTATTGAATTCATTGGAATAACTGCATTCAGTGAAGTTCGAGGCCCGTCAGCCACAAATCAAGTTGGAAAGAATACGCCTCCGCAACTTTCAAATGTCGCAGTTCATAACAAAAATAAAACTCTTGTCTCTTCTGGGTCATTTCAATTATGCCTTAAGAATCATCCCCCAGGGCAGGACATTCATTTCACATCTGCTGGCTCTGGCATCCACCACCAGCAGCCTCAATGCGAACATATTTATTTCTATGGAAGCAAGGAAGGACATAAAAATGTGGACAACTCTACTGCAGCACTGGAAAGGGCTATTTATGTTCTACAAGGATTCATAGTGGCTACAAATCTCTATTCACGGACACTTCTCATCTAGGCTATGGGGCAATCCTAGCCAATCAATGATTTTTCGGCCAATGGCCCCCTGAACAAGCAATTCTACCACCAGAACAGAAATCCACTGCATTATAGGAATTATACCCAATAGTTGCTGCTGCTTTCATCTGGGGCAAATCATGGTCTAGAAAATCAATTCTGTTTTATAGCGACAATACAGCCACAGTCCAAATAATCAATAAAGGCCGATCTTCAGTACCATTCATTATGAAATTACTGCGAAGGCTCATTTGGCTATCTGTGTCAAATAATTTCTTAATTTAAGCCAGGCATGTGCCCGGTTCCTCTAATAACGCTGCTGATACTCTCTACCATTTGCAGAGCCGCAGATTCCACCAGATCATGCCAGCAACCTCGCCTCTCTCTCTGCAACCTTCTCCCTTCCATCACCTCATCATTGAATAAATTCATCCCTTTCCAGTGTACTTCTCTCTGCTGAGGGCTACATGACAGCAGCTCTGGCTCCAGCAACCAACTCATCATACAGAACAGCATGGAATTCATACTCCCAATTCTGCTTCCAGCACTGAATCATCCCTGCACAGTACAACCACAACGGGATCGTGGCATTCGTTGTGCTCCTCCAGGACATCCTCCAGCTGTCACCCACTACCATAGATCGTATCTGTCCGGGATTCAACACCTTTCACTGCTTGCAGTCAGCATCACTCTCCAGAATCGAGAAGTCTCTCCCACCAACTTCTCCTATCAGGATGCCGATCACGACGGACATCCTCCTTAAGATCATTTCCATCCTCCGTAACAGATGCTTCAGTCCAGCAGACGACAATCTGTATAACTGCCTTCTTCGGGTTTCTAAGATGAGTTCACGGTTGCATCCTTTTCCAGTTTCCCAGCTTCAGGTATCAGAGCAAGCAATCAACTTTGTTCTGGACATTGTATTCAATTATCAAAGATTAACTCTCCCCTTTGCCCTTACAGTTGTCTGGCAAATCTCATCGCTCTCAAGAAGCCCAGTCACTCAGATCCTGACTGCTCAAGGAACATTGTCACTAGGAACTGGTTTTCATCTCATCTGTCCTCTCTCCTAACTAAAGCAGGTCTGCCGCAGCAATTCTTCACTCCTCACTCCTTTAGAATCGGAGCTGCAACTTCAGTTGCCAGAGCAGGACTAAATCAACTTATTATTAAAACTCTATCAGCAGTTGAGACGTCAGACATCACTTTAGCCCAGCAATCCCTAGCTAGCTTGCTCGGAGTAGGGGCGCCCTCTCCGCCGGGACTACCAGAGGTTTCCACCTTAAAAAGTAAAAAAGAAAAAAGAAAGGTGGTTTTTCCTCTCTGCTGCGCAGATGGCTTTCTTCTAGGTTGTCTTACTAATCTTGCTATGTCCTGTTTGTCTTCTATTCTATAGTGTTGTGCAGGGTGCAGTCTTCTTTCCCCTCACAGGTGTGGGACTTTCTAGTGGGACTTTCTCTGGGGGGGATATTGATCTTTCTTCCTTTAAGGACTTGATCACAAGTACGTTTGGCCCCGTCGAATCAAGGCCATTCTCTTAGTGGGTTTGCATCCGCATCCAAGCCGCTGCTGCGGCTCTCCTGTGAGTAGGGGACTAACACATTATGTTTTCCAGGTCTCGGGGGTCATCTGACCAGCCTTCAGTCACCAAGGTTCCCGATCACGAGACTGAGACTTTCCTATCCACTTTTTCCCCTTTAAGTAAATAGCGCTCATCGAGCCTGCTATAAATCACTCTATAAAAATCACTCTCTATACACGTTTCACCGATACTCCGTGAACTGATTACCGACTTTGGTTTGTGGCTTTTATTTTATGCATGCCTCTCACTGGTGTAGATTCAACAAGCTGTTGGTATGTGAAACTTCCTGTTTAAACATTTACAGGTTTTTAGTTACTTTAAAATAAAGCACCTTCGCTCCACTTGGAGTGCAGAATATGCCCTATAGCCTGGATATCGCCGGTTCGAATCCAGGCTATATCATTGCCGACCCTGATCGGGAGTTCCCAGGGGGCGCCGCACAATTGGCCGAATGCCACCCGGGTAGGGAGGGCTTAGGTCGAGAGGGAAATCCATGGTTCACTATGCACTGTGATGGGTGACGGGTCATTACGCTGGCCCCTCACTATGTCTGCGCTTGAGTACCACATATCCGGTATATTGAGAGGGGCTGGAGTAGCATCAGCCCTAGATGGCCCAGTAACCTCGCCCTCTCGGCCACACTGCGTTCCGACTCCTTTTGACTGGCGTTTGTTACAATCCGAGCGCTCTCCCACCAGACCCCAGCCTTGTCTCAATGATGCTCCCTCCCATTTTGCGGTCCTTCTTTCTTTGTTCATTTTTCTAGGACGGAAAACAGGAGAAAACATTTCAGCTTCAAAAGGAAAAGGGGCAGCTGGGGGACAACCTTGGTCTCGATGTAGGGGAGACAAGGGTGCCCATCGGGGTCAGTGGTCTCAGACGTCTCGATCCCGGGGCTGATGTTGGTGGAGGTGGAGAAAAGAGAGGAGGTGGTGCTCGGCTGCTCCGAAGGGTGGAAACCGACAGTATCCCTGTCCGGGCAGAGACCATGGAGTCCTCAAAATCCTCGGCCAGGTTCACGGCTTCCTCCAGGATGTTGGGGTTGTGGTGCCGGATCCAGGCTTGGGTCTCGGTGCCGACCACATGGCAGAATTGCTCCACGGCCACCGTCTCCCCCATTTGCAAGTTGTTTTTTTCTCAGCCAGTGGACCATATGGTCACACAATCGTTCCACGACCACACTGGGCCGTATCTACGGGGACCTTCGCTACTCCCTGAACTGTACCCAATGAGCCACTGCCGTAATATTGAGGCGGCGGAGAATGGCCAACTTCTGCTAAGAAATAAATAATAATAATAATAATAACTAAAAAGATTTTCATAATCATACAGTAGCCCCTCGCTAAACCGGACATGTCTGTCCGACATAAGGAGGTGTCGGGTTTAAAACAATACAATAAAATCGCACACACATACATTTACAGTGCTGAATGTATTTTAAATATAAATCACTGCTCTGAAATAACACTAATGTGTTTTGGGTAGGCTACACATTATGTAAAAATATAAATCTGTACAGTAGGCGTATACAGTATACAGTACAGTAGTAAAATCAAATGAATACCTAGCGCACTTTTTTTGTACTTTAGCCTACTGGTAACACAAAATAAATCATTGTGCACATTGGTGTACAATGTGAATAAAAGATTGTTTTAAATTGAAACTAAATGATTTTAGGGTTTTTTTTTTTAATTTTATTATTATTATTATTATTATTATTATTATTATTATTATTATTTTTAACTTGGTCTACTTAGTAGCCTAGACAATTAACACACTGGAGCTGAAGGGGTTAGTGGCACATGTGTGCAGTCTATTGTTCCCAACACGCTGGGAAAATCCAGAAATGTCATAGAAATTTGTTTTCAAGGCTTGTAAGTACAACCTGACTTTAGTGAAAATTAGGTACTTGTGTGTTCGTCTAAAAAATACATTGAGCACAACTGGCAATGCATGAGAAAAAATGGACTGGGAAATGCCAGCAAAAATTGTGACTGTTTAAAACATGCTTTCAAAAGTTCTTAACAAATTTATGCAATTGTAAGTGTCGCAATTGCCCGCAGCTTTAGTACATCTCATTACAATATTTTTGATCCCTCATTTGTTTCTCCACCCTGTTTTTTTTAATTTATGCAGGAACGTCCAGAATTACATATTCTAAAGCGCAAATAAGAACTGCGGCTGCAAAGCATTAGTTTAAATGATGCTAACAGCGTTGAGTACATTTCACGCTACACTTCCGTCTGGATTGCATGTTTAGTACATCTACCCCATAGTGTTTAAAAAATAGATTCTAAAGTACTTTATAATGTCCCCCTGTGTTCTGAAAAAAAGGACACCAATCCAAGATGTTACTGTAAAAAATAGATATTTTGTGAATTTGTATAGTAAGAGAATCAAACACAGCCAAAAAAACTAAAAAAAACTAAAAAACCTGGTCCTGGGAGAGCACCCCATTGAAAAATGCTTGGCCCTTAAAGGGATAACTCTTAACTCATCTGCAGTGCTGCCAATGGGAACTGCAGAAAAAACAAAGTTAAAAGTGTCAACAAAACTCTGTTTTATATTTTATTAAAACATAATTGTTCTTAATCCAGATAACACTGAGATTATGTTTTGCCTCCCCTCTTGAAACACCACTTGCCTAAACTGACTACAGCTGGGAGAGGTGGGATGGGAGCAGCTCTATCTAACAGGGTCTTCTTTCCTTCCACCACCACTACGAACGACGATGAAGATGCCACCCAATACAGTGTGACCTAGAGACCTGTAAATTCACTACACTGACACTGGAGAGTCTGCTCAACAGGCCTTGACTACAAGCCAACCAATGTTATGATGGTTAACTGAAAGATTTCTTACTTGCTAAAATGGAATTGAAGAGCATTATATAACAGTAGGATGCATCTACAAATCTTTTTTTCTTTTTAATTACTTCATCCTTTGTCCTCTGTTTTACTGCTTAATAGACCCTTTGTGATTTTTTTGATTGAATTGTCTGAATCATCACATTATTATTATTTCATGGAGATTCTTTTTTTTTTGCACTTATTTATTTATTTTGTTTAAGCCAAGCATTTTTAGGATGCATGAACCCTCCTGTACTATATATATATATATATATATATATATATATATATATATATATATATATATATATATATATATCATTATCATGAATTAGTACTAGCTTACATTTTTTAGCTCAGTCCTGTCACCAGGACTCATTACTCTACATGCATACATAGCTTGTAAAATTGCCCCCTACCTGTGAATCTTGAATATTTTACTGGCTGTAGAAATTGCCTGGTCAACAGCACCTGAGCAATGCTTTATAGCTAAAAAAACAAATGTCCACAGTACAAGTGCATCCCTATCAAAACAAAGTTCACTAATTTGCAATTTCATATACCAAAAGAAAAGCTTTTTCCAGGAGCAATAATGGTGTGGTCTTTTTAAATTGTGTGCTAGCCAAAGTAACTTCTACTATTGTTTTCTATTGGTGAGTGCAACCTTTGGCACAGCACACAATAATATTAGGGCTTTGAAAATGACAATTCATTTTTGTATGAAAATAAAACACTGTTGTAATAGTTCATATATAGTTGTATAACAGTTAACTTTTACAGCACACAAAATGAGGTCACTATACAGTTTTGGAACCTGATTTAAGTCACCGCATTATTTAGGCTGACCCATAAATCACTGCATACATTTTAAAACTGTTAACAAAACCATTTTTAATTGTGTTTTACTTTTAAAAACCTGAACCAACTTTTTTTTTTTTAAATGTGTAGCCTACTATACATTTTCCTACAACTACATTGCAGCTCTTGTTTAAGAATTTTTTGATTTATAATTTTTTTTTTTAAAAAAGACAGAAGCCAACTATATGATCTATTTTCTATGTTTAGTATCTATAGTCTACTGCTTAAATTGTCGAGAAAAGAAAATAGGCAACTTTTTCAAAGAGTTTATTTCAATTTACTTAGTTTACTTAATTGTATGGCTAACAGGAGTTAAATAAAGACTGGAGTAAGCTCTTTGAAAACATATCCCAATGTGCAGTAAGGGAACAAAGTCGTTTTTAATCCAGTTGTCAAATGTCCTAAAATAACAAAACCTATATATGGGAGTAACACTGCTGGACAACAGTGAAAATATGCCAAACCATTTCACAACCCAATTTTTCTTCCATACTGGCACATAATCGCAACCAGATGTTCCTGCGGAACTTCTGGCAAAACAAAAACTTGTACAATAAGCACACAAAAAAAAAAAAAATTCTAAGTATTGCTTAGTACGTTTATTCGTTGTTCATTTGATGTACACTACTGTACATCAAACTGAAATAAGTACATAAATTAGAAAAAAAGAGTTGATTCCACATACCTTTCATTGTGGCAATAGTGTAAACTTCAAGCAAGAATGTCAATTAAAACTAGATATTTTATTATTTTATGTTTCTTCTAATACATTCCTTTGTTGAAAAGCGTCTTCGGATTACAGGAGTAACGTTTCGCAAAATGTTGAGCAGGTAAGAAAAGTTTAGAGTTTCTGCACAGGCATCGTATCTGTCAAAACTCCATCCACACGCCGAGATTGTAGCAGAACTTCTCTCGCTTCCCCCCTTTGATTTTAATATATTTTAAGTAAATCAAGTAGTTGCTGTATTAAAAACTGCAGGAATATAGCTGTTTCTCCTCATACTCCACTGGCTACAATCAGAAAACCACAAAAATGTCAAATGAGAAAGGAAGTCCCGAGTCTGCAGGCTGTCTGTCAAACCACGTGTTTTCTACATCTGTCTGATCCCTCTGGTCTCGGTTTCTTAAAGGGGAAAAGGTGAAGAGCTCCACAAAGTGTAAACCCTAGGATGTGAAGAGTCTGTGAGCCCAGAGATGAGAAAGATTAGATTACTGTCGTGGTGGTACAGGCCTTTGGGAAAGAAATCTGGTACTCATTAAAGTCTAAAAAGTCAAAACGTCACAGAACCAGATCCTGGCTGTAAAATCACACGACAGTGCATCTTTTTTTTTCCATAACATTTTCCACAAGCTGCAGTTCACAGCTTGTAGTCAGCCACCTCCGGTTAGTTGTAAATTGAAGGAATTATACTGTGTATATATATATATATATATATATATATATATATATATATATATATATATATATATATATATATATAACAAGTGCATTGCAAACTAATAATATTAATACACATAATATGTGTGTTTAGGTTGTATAGTATTCATGTGTAATTAAAAATAAGATTGGGGGGGGTAAACCATTTAAAAGTAAAGCTTCTCAGAATGTACATTGGAATCTAGATCTGTGCGTTTCTTTAAAAACACTCCCCACATGCTATACTATACTTAATCAAAAACAAATGGAAAGTAAAAAAAAAAAGGCTAAACTATATTACAGATTATTTCACAACAATCTAAAAGTGTGACATATAGAGCAAGGGTGTAGTTAGGTCCCTGAGTTAGGGGCTCAGGGATGGCCACTGCATAATTACTATACAGGAATTAAGCACTAGGATGAAAAGAAGATGAACCAGATAATAATAATAATAATAATAATAATAATAATAATAATAATAATAATAATAATAATAATAATAATCATCATCATCATTTCAAGATAAATCCATAAAAAACAACAAAGCAACTTCATGATTGAACCCATCAAAGTGCTTTCCAATAAATTCAAACAATTAAGAGACAAATTACTGGCAAACTACTCACATTACTTGACAAAATTCTGAGAGCTATAGTGAGGCCACAGTGGTACTGTTAGCATCAGAGTTTTAAAAAGTCACCAGGTTGTGATAATAGTAATAATTCTGATATGCATCAGCCATACCAAGGTACTCTTTAAGTACTTAAATCAGAGTTATTTTCTGAAGACAAATATTCTTCAGAAATAGCCTTGACTGATCCTGTAGGATAAAAACAGTTTTACAATGGTAATCTTTTATTTTAGAATTGTGTGGAAGGGGTTGAATACTGTTATTGTTATTTATACCCTAAATATCTTGAATGGAAACATGAATTTAATTGTAAAGAAAGCACCACAGTTTGAATTTTCAGAATATATAATTATATAGTATTCCAGTTCTGTAATGTTAACCTTTCTTTCTTTCTTTTTCATTTTTATGCATTCACTTTTAGTACAAATATCTATAAGGTATATGTAAGGATCTGTGAGAATGCCAAAAGCAAGAAACTTGACCTACTGTATACATGAACCTCATTACCAAATTCTCTTCCTGTAGTTTCAAGAACTTCCCTAATGCTTTTTTTCCCCTTATTATTTACAACCATGTGATTTATTTGATTTATCATACCAGTAGATTACAAAAAACACTGCATTACAACTTGTATAATTGTTTTCTGTGTATTTACACCATGCAAACAAATATTTAAAACAGAAATAAAAACTCTTATAATGTGACTGGAGCTGACAAGTGTTTTTCTTAGAGGAGAACATAGGGCTGAATTAAGAGCATATTGAAGTTCCATTCCAGGTGCATGTAGTTGTTTACTTTGATTTCAGACCAACATCTGCCTTTCAGTAACACCAGAGGTTCCCATTTTTTTTTATTACCTGAGGCCCAACTCTTGAGCTGCATTAGGCATTCTGGCCCACTATTAGCACTTCTTAAGAAAAATGACAAATAAAAACATGTGGTTCTCCCCAGATAAACCAGCAGCTTGGAATGATGGAAAATATCTCTGTCATGGCAGCACCCTGTACGCTTTTATATAAGTTCCATTCAAAGCTACTGTGTAGACAGACTGCCGTTTGTCTTACCTGCGCCTTTTATCATTCTGAGGCAGGAAGTGCCAGAAACTGGAACCAGCATGACTGGGATAAACGCGACAGTCATGGAAATCAAGAAGTGGCTGTTTGAAAAACATTCCCTGGCTTGGTGACAGCACAGAATACAACACTTGTTGAAGAGAACTGTTAACAGAGCATGTTAATGTGGGGGAATGTATTCAATGTCCCCTGCAGCTTGGGAAAATATGAAACAGGCAGACCACCTTAAAAAACACAAAAACACAAACAAACAAAAAAGCTATTGGCATCCAGTATCCTTGCATGCTGCTGATAGTCTGAATGTTGATTTAGTTAAAGAAGTATTTCTAATGAAGTGGCATGGCAGTGACTATTTACATTATATATACATACATAGTAAAATCAGTACAATGTAATGACAAACATGTCATTTTCTCAATGTCTAAAGACTTATTGTCAAAACATTTTTCTTTTAGAGAAGGATTGTGTAGATTTTTTAATAATAATAATAATAATAATAATAATAATAATAATAATAATAATATGTTTTCCAAGCATGTGCCCTTTTGGAATGGAATGCCTTCTACTATTAATACCTTTAGTTGACCCCGAGGATTAAATGCTTCCTATTATCTTAAATACGTTTAGAGCTGTATTATTCTTCTCTACATAAATAAAAATACAGGATATTGCATCACCAAAAAAAACATACTTTAAATGTGACTGCCAAGACTTGTGCATGGTATCAAAGTAAATGTTGTACCACCATTGCCAGTCACTATTCCAGAAACCTATTTTTAGGTGGTAAAATAAAGCACAATGTCCAATCTATTCTGAATTGATAATAAACAGATCATATCTGAGGATACCACTGCACTTGTGGGATGGATTGCTTACTCAGACATTTATCTGAAGATGGGACACTGAATTGTTTAGGGACACCAACATAATCTAGTGAGGTGAAGGACTAGGCGGGTAAAATTGGCTAATAAATTGCTTACCCTAGTTGTTATGCATTCTTAGAAACTGGATACAAATTTTGGGGTACCACTTGATGCTGTGAGATGGCTAGCTCATTAAAATAGGATTGTCTCATATTCACTTTTTTATTTTATTATAATTTGTTTTACAGATGATTCGGAATACTCATGTTTGTGTTAAATTGAGGGTCTGACTGGAGTAAAACAAGCTCAAATATCAAATACCCATCCTCAGTCGTTCTGTATTTAATCATCTTTCCCAATACATGTTGAGTCAAATATTTTTTCACACACAGAAAAGCCACTTGATATGATGATCACTTACTCAATGTTCAATGCTAGTGACAGTTTTTTTAAAGAGTGTATTTACAGTACTTACTGTACACAGCACAACACAAACGCTAATGCAAACACGTTAATCGGATTAACTTTGTGGTCAGCAACTCTATATAAATAGATACACATCCTTGGTAAATGCACTTGAGAGTTGACTGTGTTCGCGGTTTTAGTGACTGAACCAGGATATACTGTATACAACCTCTGGTAAATATAAGATTTTCATGCTTTTGTAGCTCTAAGTAAATTATTAGTAAGGTTAATCAATCGTTCAAATCAATGTTCCTGTAAACTGTAGTGATGTTAATGCTGGTAATTTTAGATATTAGTTATAAATAATAATTTTTCAAAAATATAAAAAAATAAATACAAAAAATAAAATCCAAGTTTTAGTGTTAGGGTAGTAAATTGTGATATCAATTTTAATAAGGACATCGTATGCATTCACGTGAGTTATTAAAGCAAATTGAAATAAATGTGTTTTAACGCAAAGGCACCTTGCCGATTTTCAATACATAGCGGAATTTTATTTCCTATGCTAAATGTTCAGGATTCTGTAAAACATCAAATGCAGTACTTTTAAACATCTTCAGTGAATGAAATGCACCAGCGATTTACAAAATCCCTGGTGAAAATGAACAATTGATAATCGCCTTTTTTTGTTTAGCAATTTTGTATAAGAGGCAAACACTAAACAATCTAAAATCTAAACTATATATATATATATATATATATATATATATATATATATATATATATATATATATATATATATATTATACAATACCGGTCAAAAGTTTTAGAACACCTCCATTTTTCCAGTTTTTATTGCAATTTACGCATAAATTAAAGCATAGAACAAATAAACAATTGGAGATAAAAAAGAAATCATGGAATCGTTTTGTTTAACAAAATTTAATCTAAATTTTTGACTCCTCAAAGTAGCCACCTTTTGCAGATATAACAGCCGAACACACTCGTGGCATTCTTTCTACAATGGAAATCAAATATTTTTCGGAAAGTTCTTCCCAACACTGTTGCAGAAGTTCCCACAAATGTGTTGCACTTGTAGGTTGCTTTGCTTTCACCCTTCTGTCCAGTTCATCCCAAACCAGCTCGATGGGGTTTAAGTCTGGAGACTGTGCTGGCCATTGAAGCCTACCGTCTTTTTCTTTTCTTCTAAGGTAGTTCTGACATAGCCTGGAGGTATGTTTTGGGTCATTATCTTGCTGTAGGATGAACCCCTGACCAACTAGGCATATACCAGAGGGTATTGCATGGCGCTGCAAAATGCTGTGGTAGCCGTTTTGGTTCAGGGTGCCACTCACTCTGTGCAAGTAGCCAACTCTGGATCCAGCAAAAGAGCCCCAGACCATCACGCTTCCTCCTCCATGTTTGACAGTTGGTGTCACACACCGAGGAACCATCCTTTAGCCTACTCGACGGCGTACAAAAACCCTGCGTGATGAACCGAAGATTTCAAATTTTGATTCATCGGTCCATAAGACCTTCTTCCAGTCTTCAGTAGTCCACTGGCGGTGCTTCATGGCCCAGGCAAGCCTCTTTTTCTTATTTTGCCATCTTAGCAATGGCTTTCTTACTGCCACTCGACCTGTCAAACCTGCAGCTCGAAGTCTTCTCTTCACAGTTGAAACTGAGACTTGCTTACTTCGACCAGTGTTAAGCTGTGCTTGAAGCTGTTGTCCTGTGAGCCGCCTTTCACGCAAGCTGTTGACTCTCAGAAACTTGTCTTCTGATTCTGTTGTGGCTTTGGGTCTGCCAGATTTCTTCCTGTCAGAGTTTCCTCCAGTTTCCACTCACTGACACCTTGGCTTTCTTTGCAATTTCTCTAAAGGAAAGACCTACACTTTTAAGGGTTATAATGGTCTGTCTGTCTTCCTTTGTTGCCTTTTTCTCGCCATTATGATAGCAATATACTACTTCCTGCAGTACAATACTGTCCAAATAATGCTTAAGAGGGTGTAGTAACACAGTCTGTTCCAACACTGCTTTTATACAGACAGAGGGTTTGTAAGTAATCAACAAAAGTTGGGACACCTGTAGGAATTGTTAGCATCAACTTTCAAGGCTTAATTTACTTCCATTGCTGCAGAACAGCTGTAAGTTGTTAATCCATTACTTGTTCCCTGAAAAAGGCCTTTTGTATAACTCTGAAATGTACATTATTTTTCAGTTTTGGTAACCTAAACTTTTTAACCTCTGGCAGTTTACAGCTTACCTTTGTACCATTTCAGGTTATTCACTGGACTTGAACTTAAATTTCAATAAAAACTGGAAAAATGGGGTGTTCTAAAACTTTTGACCGGTAGTGTATATATATATATATATATATATATATATATATATATATATATATATATATATATATATATATTGTAATGTAATTGTTTTTAATTCAACTTTCAGTGAAGCTTTTTGTGTACTTATTTTTATTTACCCGTAGACTCAAACTACATACAGTCGCAAACAAAAGTAGTGACATCCTATGCAGTAATTCAAGGTAAAAGATTAAGGACAAGTATTTATTCAACTTTAATCACTTTTTAATAAAACAAAAAGCAAAATACACAATTTGTAGTAATTTACAACTAATCGTTATCAAAAAAAAAAAAAAAACATTTAAAGTATTCATTCATGATAAAAGTATTGGCACATGTGTCTTCCTTTTGCTTTATTAAGGTTTCAGAGATATGACCATTTATAACCAGTATGTTACATCTTGTTGGTGAAACCTGGGCAGGCCCATTCTGTCTTGTAAATCTCCTTCAGCTTAGACAGCTGGGATACACAGTGTTTGGCTACAGCTTTTTTTTCAGATCAGTCCAAAGCATTTATATTGGATTGAGAGCTGGTGATTGCTAAGTCCATTCCAAAAGTTATATTTTCATTTTCTTCAAGAATTCCAGTCTGCCAATCAGCCTACTAGCAGCTCTTTGTAAAATGTTTTGATACATGGTTGAATTCATTTGATCATTAATAACATGAATGTCTCCAGTCCGTGAACTACTAAAACACCCCCATGATTGAACCACCGCCATGTTTAACTGTAGGCATAAGGTTTTCTTCATTGAAGGCTGTCTCTTTTTTTCTCCAAACATACTGTGGTCCGTCTTTGGGTAAAAGCTTAATTTTAGTCTCATTGGACCAGAAAATTTAGTTGAAAAATGCTTCAAATTCATGTTCATATTTCTTGGCATACGTTAGCAGGTCTGTTTTATGAATTTTGTTTAACAATAGTTGGCAATGAGGTCTATATGGGGCATACAACTCTTCTGTGTTCAGGTTCCTTTGGATAGTTCTGATGCTTCTAAATCTTTCTTTAAGTCCTTGGCTGTTACTATTTGATTTTTGTTAATCTTTGGACTTCCACTTCTTTTTCAGTTTCAGCGTTTCAGTTGAATTTGTTCTGTGGTACTTCTTGATTATTGCTCTGATTGTGGATTTTGCTATCCATATTTCTCTGATACTGTTCTGTAGCTATCTCCTTTATTGTAGTTTGGTACAAGTGCTTTTCTCAAACTTGAAGCTATCTCCTTTGTCTTGATCTTCATCTTCTGTGTTGCCAAAATGTTCTCCTTCAACAGATGTTGGCAATAATGACCTATTTTTCTGGCTATTGACTTTATAATACAACGTATTTACTGTGTAATGGTTTTCAATCAATTAATTTATTTTTTAAAATTAGTTCAATTCAATTTTTACAAACTTTAATGTAAAGGTCCGAATACTTTTGTCATGAACAAATATTTGAAATTGCTTAAGTGCTTTTTAAACAAAGATTGTTTATTAAACTGCCAGGAATTGTGTATTTTGGACTTAATCATGTTAATTAGTGGGCAATGTTCACTAAATGCTTGTATTAAACATGTTAATTAGTGGGCAATGTTCACTAAATGCTTGTATTAAACATGTTAATTAGTGGGCAATGTTCACTAAATTCTTGTATTAAACATGTTTTCTTGAATTATATTAAGCATAGGCTGTGTTTGTCTGCGATCGTAATGTCCATGTTGAATATGAAAAAATAGATAATTCTAAAAATGCGTAATTCCAATAAATAACACATAGTAAACAGAAATAGATTTTTCTATAAAAGCTCTCTCTCTCTCTCTCTCTCTCTCTCTCTCTCTCTCTCTATATATATATATATATATATATATATACAGTACCAGTCAAAAGTTTGAGTACACTTGCTGGAAACTAGGTTTTTTTTTCATAATTGACAATGTTTTACGTCGTATACGTTTCTGTAAATACTTGAAAATGAAAACACATGTTACAATATACAAAACAAAACATAAGGAGTATCAAAGCAATGTTCAAGAAAATTGAAAATTGTCTCTAAATCTTGGATTCCTCAAAATAGCCACCCTTTGCCTTAATAACAGCCTCACAAACACGAGGCATTTAGTTAACAAGTTTCAGCAGGAAATCACCCGACATGTCTTCCCAGCTCTTCTGCAGCAATTCCCAGAGATGTAGGGCACTTGTGGGTAGCTTTGCTTTGACTCTTCTGTCCAGTTCGTCCCATACAAGTTCTATGGGATTGAGGTCTGGAGACTGGGCAGGCCAGGTCATTAGATTGAGTTGTTCTTCACTTTCCTTCTTTGCCAGATAGTTCTTGCACAACTTTGAGGTGTGTTTCGGGTCATTATCTTGCTGAAGAATGAAGGACTTCCCAACTAGCCGTAATCCTGATGGAATGGCATGCCTCTGAAGTAAGCTACGATAGCCATGCTGGTTGAGCTTGCCATGGACTTGGTAAAGATCACCAACTCTATCACCAGCAAAGCAACCCCAGACCACGATACTGCCTCCTCCATGCTTGACAGCGGGAACCACACATGCAGAACTCATGCGCTCACCCTCTCCGTGTCTTACAAATAATCGGCGGTTGGAACCAAATATTTCAAATTTTGACTCATCAGTCCATAAGACCGACTTCCACTCCTCAAACGTCCAGTTTCTGTGTTTTTTGGCCCTGGCAAGTCTCTTCCTCTTATTCTGCACTCTTAACAATGGTTTCTTTGCAGCATTTCTTCCAGTTAGGCCAGCTCCTCTGAACAGTTGATGTTGAAACATCTGTACTTCTAGTAGCATTTAGCTGAGCCTGTATTTCAGGGGCAGTTAATCGCCGGTTTCGCAGACTTGTGACTCAAATGAACTTGTTCTCTGATTCTGAGGTCACCCTTGGCCTGCCTGACCTTGTTCGGTCCTCATGAGTGCCAGTTTCTTCAAATCATTTGATGGTCTTGGCCACAGCAGTTACAGACACTTGCAAAGTTCTTGCGATTTGTCTTAAAGATTGACCTTCATTTCTTAAAGTAATTACAGACTGTCTTTTTTCTTTGCTTAACTGAGCGTATTTTGCCATTTTCTGCTCCCTTACATTCAGGAATGACAAACTTGTGCCTATGCTACCTAATCATGGACCCTCACCTGTTAACAATAATTGGTGACAAAAGGTTAATTAGGTAACATGCTAGTTAACTCGGAGGACATCTAACAAAGACACCTTTATACTTAGGCCAGTGTTCTAACACCGTGTTATACACATTTCAGACTTTTAACTGACTTGGGCTTCAGACTCAAATCCCCTTGCTTTGGGTGACCATTTCATTGAAATTGACAAAATTTACATTTTCATTTAAAAATGAAATTTTTGAATGCAATTCACTTATGATTATCAGCTTATATAAGTACACGTATCATATAATGAAATATTAAGTGTTTATAGACAAGTTTATACAGTTAAAAGCATAGATAATCATGAAAAACCTGGTTTCAAGCATGTGTACTCAAACTTTTGACTGGTACTGTATATATATATATATATATATATATATATATATATATATATATATATATATATATATATATATATATAAGGTTTGGTGGCATTGCTGTGAATTACATCTGAAATAATCACTGAAAGTGTTAATTTTTGAGAACTGGGCTCGAATGTCTGTATTAAGTGTTTCAGCAAGTTGTGGTTTTAGAACAGGCATCCAAACCTAGTCTAAAAAGAATATGTGACAATAACAATAGCAAATTATTTGTCACATCAAATGTATGATAAGATTCAGCTACTGAAAGATCAGAATTTAAACAAGATATTTTGAGATCTAACCATTTAAAAGTACTATAAACAACCATCCTTGTTAAACAATGTCATAGAGATGGAAGTGGCATCTTATTTTCTAACCCAGACTGACAGGAGATGGTATGTTTGTGCTGTAAAACAGAAAATAATAATTTAAAAAAATGGCAAGTCAAATCCAGCAGGTGTCTCCATTTCACAACTGACTCAGAAGTCTATCATAGAGCTGTGATGCTTTTTTATGTTGCATACTGTCTGTAGCTTTTTCTCCAAATCTAAATGTATGTGCAGAAAGCAGTAGACAATAGACAGCACGTTTTAGCTTGTAATATTTTGAACAATTAGCATATGACAGCACTGTATACCAGCACCAATAGCTGGTATATTAAAATATGTTTTAAGTAAGAAATTAATGAGTCAAAATGAAGCCTCTTCTCACACCACCTGAAAATACAGAATAAGAAAGAATAATACAATCGATGTTTAAACGTTGTTCTTGAAAAAAAGTTAAAATTAACATTTTGTTTTGTTTTTTACTTTGGCCGAATGAAAATGAAGTCCCTGTTTCTCTTAGCCATTTGTTTGACATGGCTGGAAGTTTCTCAAAGCAGACCCAGGGAAAGCTAGAAGGCCTCTCCAGAGAGACCCTGGAAAGTACGCCTATGCATCATATACTGTACCGCTTGTGGTCTAAACTGAACTTGGCTCTATCAATGCTTTTCATTGTTTTGACAATTAAACATATCAGAGAACAAAATGCCAGTTCTGTCAAACTAATCTGTAATTCTGATCATTCACAGTGTGGGGTATTGTTGCTGTTATATTTTTTATATTCACTTGTAACATTTTAGTTTTTTGTTTTCTTCTGCTGGGGATTGATAGCCGCCTGTCTTCCATTAGGAATATTACTTTACTCCCAGTTCCTGGTGATGAGGTCACCAAACCACTCTGAATTTAATAGCAAAACAGAATTAAACATAAATCACGTTTTTTTTTATTCAGTATATATTTTTTCTATTGCTGACAAAAAAAGTAGACATACTTGATATTGCTATCTGACCACTCTACAAACTGAATGCAAAAATTGAATAAAACAAAATACAAGTAGCTAAAAACTAAAAACAGCATAAAACGAGACAGTGTTCAAATGTCATTCAAACTCAAAAATTGAAAGATCAGATTTGAAAATCCACTGAAATGGTTTTAAAACAGGTTTTTTTTTGTTATTTAGAGTTGTCCAGAGATGGTGAAAGGTTTGTGGATGAAGAGGTGAAGAGGGCTTTATTTGGTGTCAAACAGATGAAGGAATTTGTGGAACGAAATGAATAGAAACATGAACACCTAATGAAATCTTTAAGACATAGTAGTGAGAAGAAGCAGGTAATGACACGATTATATTAAGAATAGAATGACATGGATTGTAATAAAGGATTCAGTTGTTCTTCATTATGGTAGAAGTTTATAGCTCTTATACCTCTTATACCAGGATTATTCTCATAACGAACCAGTTAATATATTTTTTTTTATTTCTAAAAAATGTGCTTATTTACTAAACTTCTGTAGCCTTCTTAATGGTTTCTTTGGTTTAGGGAGCTCTTCAGCTTGCTGAAGAGGTGAAGCAAAAGCTAGAGCAGGCTGAGGACCAGTGTCAAGCATCCTTAAAGGCTTCCTGGGATGAATGCAGGCCTTGACTTGAAGACACATGCAAATCATTCTATACCTCTACTTGTCGCAGAGGCTTTTCCACATTTTCTAGCAAGGTGAGCAACAGTATCAACAGCAACCGTTATTATTTACACTGCGAAACAAACGTATTTTGCCTTGCCTCTACAGTTACTTTGTTATGATTAAATATTGCACAAATAACCATGAGTTCATATCAAGTTGTATTATGGTGGACTCGGCTGTATAACTTCTGTCGGTCTGCAGTTGTCTTTTGTGTTGTCTTGACAGGACCTCCATGTAAGTGGGACCATGGACTCAATATTCACTACCTATCTATTATTTGTTTATTTAGCAGACGCCTTTATCTAAGACAACTTACAGAGACTAGGGCGTGTGAACTGTGCATCAGCTGCAGAGTCACTTACAACAAAGTCTCATCCGAAAGACAAAGCACAAGGAGGTTAAGTGACTTGTTCAGGGTCACACAATGAGTCAGTGGCTGAGCCAGGATTTTAATCTCTTGGTTACAAGTCCTTTTCTTTAACCACTGGACCACACAGTCTCCTATCTAAAGTGACCTAAAAGCAACAAGTGTTGCTTGCTTGTGTACCACACTACCTGCAATAAACAAACCCAAGATCCAGCAATTATTACACTAACAGTGTCACCATATATTTATCACTGGAATCATGTGGTCAGATAAGTGCTGTTTTACTTGAAAGAAACCTCTTCATCTGGGCTGCTCTCAGACTGGAGTTATCTTGTTTTTGTTTTACATTCACAGGTAGAGACCTTTTTCAGACAAATGTCACCGGTATTCATGAACTCTCATGAAAACAAAGACCTTGTGGTAAATCAGGACCCAGAAAGTGTTGATGTGAAAGTGGTACAGATTGAAGATAGTTTTAACAAAATGATTTCTGAAGTGAGTACTCTATTCGATCAAAGCATGGAGCTGTTCTACAAGATGCATGAGGAATTTGATCAGTCTTTTCAGGCAGCCTTTGAGATGCACACAGAGGGATCGAGTCTGAGAGCCCATTCTCACTCCAGTCACAACTCAAGTCCAGAGTTCTTTGAAGGCCTGGGCCTAAAGTCTGTTTTAGAGTCCTTTTTTGATTTTGGTAGAAGAATTTTTGATGAATTAAGCTCTGTGATTACTGAGGCATTTCATGGACCCCAGGAGACTATGAGTGATGTGTCAGAGAAGAAACAAGGCAAGTTGATAAGGACAGATATTTATCATGTTTGTTATATTGGGTCTTACACACATTTTACTCATGAGTTCTTTAAGACTGTTTGGTATTTATTAAACTTTTAAAGACTAGTTAAGCCAACAGTATATTAGATATTTAATTCATGAAAAGAGTCTTAAAAAAACGTTTTTCAAATCTTTTTAATGCCTGGCACCATTAACTTGTATTTATATTACTTGGTCATAAAAACAGACATTATAAATAAAACTTAAACCAGGAGTGTCCAGTCACGGTCCTGGAGGCCCATTCCACTCCAGGTTTAACATATAACATTATATAATTAACCACTTCAGTGTCTGGATGGAGGTATACTAGGTTCAATTAAACAAGTTATAACGCGGTTGGAACAAAGACCAGGAGCAAGCCTGACTTAAACAATATATACATAATAAAAAAAGAAACATACTGTATATCAACAAATTTTGGTTTAAAATGCAATGTAGCTTATGTAACAGTTAAGTAAAATAGTCCTAATAGACCGCTAGTTTCGATAGAGGAATATGTGTATAATATACCCTTGGACTGACAGAGAGAAATCTGAATTGTGAGCTGCTCTTTATATGGAGTTGGTCACATGGGGTTTACTGTATATATATATATATATATATATATATATATATATATATATATATATACAGTACTGTGCAAAAGTTTTAGGCAGGTGTGAAAAAATGCTGTAAAGTAAGAATGCTTTCAAAAATAGACATGTTAATAGATTATATTTATCAATTAACTAAATGCAAAGTGAGTGAACAGAAGAAAAATCTAAATCAAACCCATATTTGGTATGACTACCCTTTGCCTTCAAAACAGCATCAATTCTTCTAGGTACACTTGCACACAGTTTTTGAAGGAACTCGGCAGGTAGGTTGGCCCAAACATCTTGGAGAACTAACCACAGTTCTTCTGTGGATTTAGGCAGCCTCAGTTGCTTCTCTCTCTTCATGTAATCCCAGACAGACTCGATGATGTTGAGATCAGGGCTCTGTGGGGGCCATACCATCACTTCCAGGACTCCTTGTTCTTCTTTACGCTGAAGATAGTTCTTAATGACTTTCGCTGTATGTTTGGGGTCGTTGTCATGCTGCAGAATAAATTTGGGGCCAATCAGATGCCTCCCTGATGGTATTGCATGATGGATAAGTATCTGCCTGTACTTCTCAGCATTGAGGAGACCATTCATTCTGACCAAATCCCCAACTCCATTTGCAGAAATGCAGCCCCAAACTTGCAAGGAACCTCCACCATGCTTCACTGTTGCCTGCAGACACTCATTCGTGTATGCTCTCCAGCCCTTCGGCGAACAAACTGCCTTCTGCTACAGCCAAATATTTCAAATTTTGACTCATCAGTCCAGAGCACCTGTTGCCATTTTCTGCACCCCAGTTCCTGTGTTTTCGTGCATAGTTGAGTCGCTTGGCCTTGTTTCCACGTCGGAGGTATGGCTTTTTGGCGCAAGTCTTCCATGAAGGCCACTTCTGACCAGACTTCTCGGACAGTAGATGGGTGTACCAGGGTCCCACTGTTTTCTGCCAATTCTGAGCTGATGGCACTGCTGGACATCTTCCGATTGCGAAGGGAAGTAAGCATGATGTGTCTTTCATCTGCTGCAGTAAGTTTCCTTGGCCGACCACTGCGTCTACGGTCCTCAACGTTGCCCGTTTCTTTGTGCTTCTTCAAAAGAGCTTGGACAGCACATCTGGAAACCCCTGTCTGCCTTGAAATTTCTGCCTGGGAGAGACCTTGCTGATGCAGTATAACTACCTTGTGTCTTGTTGCTGTGCTCAGTCTTGCCATGGAGTATGACTTTTGACAATAAACTGTCTTCAGCAACCTGACCTTGTTAGCTGAGTTTGGCTGTTCCTCACCCAGTTTTATTCCTCCTACACAGCTGTTTCTGTTTCAGTTAATGATTGTGTTTCAACCTACATATTGAATTGATGATCATTAGCACCTGTTTGGTATAATTGTTTAATCATACACCTGACTATATATGCCTACAAAATCCCTGACTTTGTGCAAGTGTACCTAGAAGAATTGATGCTGTTTTGAAGGCAAAGGGTTGTCACACCAAATATGGATTTGATTTAGATTTTTCTTCTGTTCACTCACTTTGCATTTAGTTAATTGATAAATATAATCTATTAACATGTCTATTTTTGAAAGCATTCTTACTTTACAGCATTTTTTCACATCTGCCTAAAACTTTTGCACAGTACTGTATATATATATATATACAGTATATATACATCATGTTATGGGGATGCTTTTCATCGGCAGGTACTGGGAAACTGGTCAGGATTGAGGGCAAGATGGATGGTGCAGGGAAATTCTAGAGGAAAACCTGTTTCAGTCTGCAAGAGACCTGGGACTGGGGCGGAGGTTCACCTTCCAGCAGGACAATGACCCTAAACCCACAGCCAAAGCTACACTGGAGTGGTTTAAAAACAAGAACCTGAATGTCTTAGAATGGCCCAGTCAAAGCCCAGACCTCAATCCGATTGAGAATCTGTGGCAAGACTTGAAAATTGCTGTTCACCAACTACGGTCCCCATCCAACTAGACAGAGCTTGAGCAATTTTGCCAAGAAGAATGGGCAAAAATTACAGGATCCAGATGTGCAAAGCTGGTAGAGACTTACCCAAAAAGACTCACAGCTGTAATTGCTGCCAAAGGTGTTTCTACCAAGTACTGACTCAGAGGGGTGAATACTTATGCAACCAACAAATGTCTTTTTTTTTGTTTAATTAACTTTATGGAAGGAAGCGCAAATGGATGGAGACACATATGGATCACATTAGTTTACTGTGAAGCTACGTCTTAGTTGGTGCTTATCTTGGCGAGAGCCAAGTTCAAATCAGCATAAAGTTTTAACATCTACTCTCATGTAATGGAAATCATGAAGATCTGGATACGTCCAGTGACTGCTGTGAATAGTACAGCTGGCAACAAGGGAAAGACCTTGTGACAGCCTGGAGAGACAGCTGACTGGAGGAAAGAGACCCCATTGGGGCTGGCAAGGGTTAGCTACCCTTGTCGGCAGTATCCAGCTCTGTGTTTATAGGATGCTGGAGACACCCGCCCAAGGCTTCAAAGAAATTAAACAGAAAAATACCCCTAGAGTCTGTGAGAGCGGGGGCGGAAGATGACTCAACGTTGGACAACACGGTTAAGGACTTAGGAACGGAAACGGATATGAGTATGGAGAGTACTTCACAAAAGACTAGTTCAAGATCTGCAGTTAGCAAAGACATGGAACTCCAGGTTTGTGTCTGCGGCTGGAGCAAGGCGACAACAGTCAGGGGTTTGAAGATTCATCAAGGGAGAATGAAATGCTTGAGGGAGAAGGGACAAGGGCCTCGCATTGATCAGTACTTCTTACGAAGTCAGTTAAGTCAGTCGAATGAAATCCAGCGACAGGAAGCAAACCACAGTTCGCAGGATATCAGCACCCCTGTCATAGATGTGAGGAGGACTTGCATGGACACAGTTAGTAATAAACCTAATGATCCTTGTGAACCCGGTCAGACAAACCAGCGTAAGAGAGAAAAGAACCTCAACGGGCACAAGCCTGGAGTTAAATGGCCAAGAGCTTGTGAGAAAACTGCATGGGACACAGTAAACAGAGATCTCTGCTTTGCATTGGAAAGGTTAAGTGGAACAGTTGAAAAGAAACTGGATAAATTTGGGGACATCATCTACGCATATGGAAGCGAGAGGTTTGGAGTTGAGAAAAGGAAGGAAAAAGTACAAACTATTCCTGGAAAGTCTAGACGGCAGCAGGAGATTGAGCAGCTTAGTTAGAGAAAGGAGACAGCTGAGGAAGCAATGGAGAAGAGCAGAAGAAAGTCAGAAGGAAGGACTCAATCTCTTACAAAGGGTCATAAAAGATAAGCTTGCAACATTGCGCAGAGCTGAGCGCCTACGGAAACGCTACAAAAAGAAGGAGCGTGCGAGAACTAACTTTATAAAGACCCATTCAAATTTGTAAAGAAGTTATTCACCAGTGAGAAGAATGGCACACTAAAAGCATCTAAGTTTGAGTTGGAGAGATATTTGGAGGAAAGCATACAGATTCAAAAAGGCAGGAGCCTTTGTCAATTCCTTCAGACATCCCACCTATCAATCCACCAGAATACCAAATGGAGGACTGTGCACCTAAGTGGAAAGAAGTAGAGCAAGCTGTGAAAAAAGCAAGGGCTTCATCATCTCCAAGGCCTAATGGAGTTCCGTACAGAGTGTACAAGAGTGCTTCAGGAGTTCTACGAATCCTGTGGAAACTGATGAAAGTAGCATGGGAAAAACAGGTTGTACCAAGAGCATGGCGCCGAGCAGGTGGAGTCTTTATACCTATAGAAAAAAGATTCTAGCAGCATCAGTCAGTTTCGCCCTATTTCCCTATTAAACGTAGAAGGCAAGATTTTCTTCAGCATTATTGCTCAGAGATTGTCAACTTACCTATTAAAGAACTGCTTCATTGACACTTCAATACAAAAAGCGGGCATTCCAGGTTTCCCAGGATGCTTAGAACACATCAATGTGATCTGGCAACAAATTCAATCAGCTAAAAAGGAGAGGAAGGAGCTCCATGTGACATTCCTGGATTTGGCTAATGCATATGGTTCAGTGCCACATGAACTTCTATGGGCAGCATTTGATTTTTCAGTGTACCAATGACAATAACAAATCTAGTGAAAGCCTACTTTGGAGATTTGCAATTTAGTTTTCAACTTCAGAATTCAGCACTACATGGCAATGCCTAGAAGTTGGAATAATGGCAGGATGCACCATTTCTCCACTGGCTTTTACCATGGCAATGGAAGTAATCATTAGGGCATCAAAATGGGTAGTGGGAGGAGAGCTTGGCTTCTGGAATACGACTACCACCAATTCGAGCATACATGGATGACATGACAACCATGACTACAACAGTAGCCTGCACTAATTGGTTATTGGGCAAATTAACCAATAACATTGAATGGGCACGAATGCAATTCAAGCCCACTAAATCAAGGAGCATCTCTATAATTAAAGGTAAAGTAGTAGATAAAACGTTCTTCATTAATGGTGAGGCAATACCAACAGTGTCTGAGAAGCCAGTGAAGAGCCTTGGGAGATGGTATGACGGGGATCTAAAGGACACAGTTCATGTGGGAGAAGTTAGACAACAAGCTGTGGAAGGGTTGAAGAGCATAGACAGCAGTGCTTTACCAGGCAAACTAAAACTCTGGTGCTTTCAGTTTGGCCTACTGCCAAGGTTGCTGTGGCCACTGACTGTGTACGAGGTTTCTTTGACAACAGTAGAGAAGCTGGAAGCTTTAATCAGTTCACACATCAGGAAATGGTTGGGAGTTCCACGCAGAGTGGGACTTTATGGTAAAGGAATACTGCAGCTACCTGTCTCCGCTCTAACCAAGGAGTTTAAGTGCGCCAAGGTCCGACTGGAAATGACATTAATAGAGTCACACGACAAATGCGTAAGGGAGGCAGCACCTGTGTTGACAACTGGAAGAAAGTGGGCGGCAAAGAAAGCTGTGGAGGATGCAAAGGCTGCCCTTCAAATTGGTGATATCATGGGGCAAGTTCAGCATGGAAGAGTGGTTCTTGGTCTCAGTTCAGCTCCTCCTACATGGCACAAGGCAGCCCCAGCTCAACGGAGGAAGCTGGTAGTCAACAAGGTGCAAAAGCAGGAGGAGAGGGCGAGGTGTATAAAGGCCATTTCCCAGGCCAAGCAGGGAGAATAGATGAGATGGGAGAGTGTGGAACAACGCAAGATTGGCTGGCAAGACCTATGGTCAATGGAACAGAGCAGGATCAGTTTCCTTATAAGGTCAACATATGATGTTCTCCCATCACCACAGAACCTAAACCTCTGGGTAGGAGAGGATCCCTCATGTCCGTTGTGTTCATCACCTGCAACATTAAGGCACATTTTGACAGGATGTAAGGTGGCTCTTAGCCAAGGACGGTTTACTTGGCGTCATGACCAGGTGCTGCGATGTTTGGCCTTAGCATTGGAAGACAAGCGTAACATGACCAATAAGTTGCCAACTGTTCCATCAAAACATTACACACAAAAGACAACATTCCACCGCCCAGGAGAGCAAGCACCAAGAAAAGGTGTTAAAGCCAGTCCTCGCCCAGGACAACTGGAAGCTGCTAGAGACTGGAAAATGCTGGCAGATGTTGGTCAATGGCTTATTTTTCCACCTGAGATTGCCACCACTAACCTTCGACCAGATATTGTCTTGTGGTCTGGATTAGCATGCCTTGTTCACCTGGTAGAGTTAACAGTGCCATGGGAGGATGCTGTAGATGAGGCGTATGAGAGGAAGAAACTGCGGTATGTTCAACTAGCCACTGAAGCGGAACAGCGAGGATGGAGAGTCCGGGTTTACCCAGTGGAAGTGGGTTGTCGAGGATTTGTGGCACACTGTACAACCCGGTTTCTCAGAGATGTCGGATTCAATGGCCAAGAGTTGCGTCGCACAGTGAAGAACTTATCTGAAGCAGCAGAGAGGAGCAGCAACTGGCTGTGGTTGAGACGGAAAGATTCTGGCTGGGGATCTCAAGCACAATAGAACGAAAGAAACGCTGATGTACAGGTAAGTAAGCTGGGCTGAGTTGAATGGGGGATGGAGGGGGGTGATTCTGGGACACCAGAATCACCGTCGAGCCCTTTTGAGGTGTCGTGGGCTAGTCGACGAAACACCGAGGATGGAAGGTGCCCACTTGAAGACCCCAGAGATGTACCCTACTTAGCTCAATCCAGACGGTTGTCATGCTGATGCGCTGGGGAGACCACACTATGGTTGATCCCCGGAGCCAGCATCGCAGCCGTTGTGTGTGCTGATGCGCTAGGGAGGCAATAAGCTGATCCCTGGAGCCAGCATTACACTTCAGCCATCAACACCAGACAGTAGGATATCTACATCATCATATGGAAGGAAGCGCAAATGGATGGAGACACATATGGATCACATTAGTTTACTGTGAAGCTACGTCTTAGTTGGTGCTTATCTTGGCGAGAGCCAAGTTCAAATCAGCATGAAGTTTTAACATCTACTCTCATGTAATGGAAATCAAATCGTGTCACAATAAAAATATTTTGCACCTTCAAAGTGTTAAGTATGTTGTGTAAATCAAATGGTAAAAATCCCAAGTAAATCCATTTTAATTCCAGGTTGTAACACTACAAAATGTGGAAAAGTCCAAGGGGGGTGAATACTTATGCAAGGCACTGTATATATATATATATATATATATATATATATATATATATATATATATATATATATATATATATATATTCTGTAAATAGATTTTGCCTTTATATAACCAACCAGTGCAGCAAGTCTTGACTAATACTTTTGATCTGTCTTAACAAATGAAGGAAATGATATCCTTTCAAGTGTAACTCCGTCGATGAACAGACAGCTGTGTAGAGACCTCCGCAGGAATAGTTCAAAATGCTGGCAGCTTCAGAGCAAGTGTCAATCCTGCCAGGGGGCATTGTCGCAAGGTAACTCTTCAAAACCCCCCCTTTGGTACTAAATGAACATATCTCTAATCAACTGATACCATACAGTACCACACCTTATCCTTAATAATCTGGATCTACCACCCCTTACCTCTTACTATAATAAAAGCATTGCAAAGTGTAATAAAGTATAGTGAAAGCATGATAAAGCATAGATAAGAATTGTAAATCTGAAAAAAGTATGGTAAATCATATTTAAAAACATTGCAAACCTTGCTAAACTATGGCCAGGGACCAACTACTATAAAACACTAAACAAATACAATATACCTATATATAGTGGTGCCTTAACTATTGTAACTTCTGTTAATATAATTAAATACCCATAAGTCATAATACCTTCAGCAATGATCCAGATAGTTTTATACCAATATCTTAAACCTAAAATGAACCCTGGCTAACATCAAGAGAAGTTTACAATAAACTTCACACTAATCAAAATAGATCATTCTAAATTACCCTCAATTCCACAAGTAAATATTGGTATCATATTGTGAAATAATAGAAATCCTGAAGGATTTATCATTTTTAGGGGATATTTTAGGGGAAATCAGCCAGTGTCAATAGTGTGATTGTTAATGTGGATAAGCATCGATCACAAATTGAATATCGCACAATAATGATTTGTTTGTTGTCCTTGTCTGTGTGCGTATTTGATTTTTGGAATGTACAAACAGTATTTAATGTTTTCCCAACAAGAAACTAAATTAAGAATATATGGGTGTATGGCTGTCTGATAAGGATTAAAAAAAGCTAACCTTTTATTTACCCTAACTGAAATGCCTTTCTTTTATTTTCCATTAAGACTTCCCCAGTTTGTCTGAGCTGCACTCAGAGCTTAACGAAATCTCACACCTGATCAACGTGTCTAGCCAGCAGTATGAAGAGGTGCTCCAAATAGTGCAACATCACACTGAGGACACAGTCAGCTGGATTAAGCACATGGCCCAGAGATTTGGCTGGGTGACTGAATTAGCCAACACTACAGTAGAACATGAAAGTGTTTTCAGCATCACAAAGGTAAAGCAGAAAGCAAAAATAAAAATAAAAATTAATTTGTGATGTTTTTCTTTTTTTTTTTTTTTTTTTGCTTAGCACATACACACACTGCCACCCGGGGGATCAATATTGTAATTGTGGTTTAATTGAATCAGACAAAGGTGTTTGTTTAGATGTTTACAATAAAAAGTAGCACGCTATTATAGTAGTGCTATTATTCCTCACAAAAACTACTTGACCCTGTCCTTTTTTAAGGCAGGGTTTTGTTAATATATTGGATGTCACTCATCATAAGAACTGTACAATGACCAAACTGTCACTGGCCTTCCTCCTCCAGGCCTTCCAGGCTTGGAACATGCATCTTCAAAATCTAGAAAACTACAGTACGATTACAGTATAATGACATCCAAGGTCTAAAAAAATAACATCCCATTTTGGGTGCCAAAAGTCGATGTAAACATGTAAACCATAGAAAAAATTACAATGATGCAAGACACTCATTTTCACCCAAGTACTTTAAATTATTGTCATAAGATTTTTTTTTTGTAATTGGCTAGTTTTGGGTTGACATTGTTATACAAACATTCATTGCAGAGAGAGATCTGTGTGTTTTTAGAATGATGTAGCCTTACCAATATGACTGGCTGTCGGGATGCTTATGTGATGGATGCTTCCTAATATAGCCATCTTGAAACGTATTGAATTTTCATTCTGATTTCCACATCTTTGGTGTTGTCTAAACATAGGTGCTGCCTCATTCTGGTAAAGGAACCCCAATGTCTGTTTCAGCCACAGCTGTAGAAGTGACTGTGTTCAACTCACCCACCTTCACTCTTAACGTCCCTGGCGAACTGGAAATAGAAGACCCTGCCTTTATTAAATACGTGGCCCAGGAGGCATTAGGACTCTACAAAGAGATGTACAAGTAAGTTTTTCAAGAGTAGCATTTTTCATTCAGGTGTCTGTACCACTTTTACATGTCTTTATTATTATTTTTTTTTTATTAGTCATTTAGCAGACACTTTTATCCAAAGCAACTTAGAGACTAGGGGGTGAACATTTATTTATTCACAGTACACTGCATTCTAACTGCAAAGCTCATTGAAGCCCTGTATGTGCTTATATAACTACACTCCATATTATACTATAATTACAAAATTTAATAAACTACAGAAATTAACTTGTAAAGAAATAGGTTTAATCACTTGTGAAAGAGATGGTTGCAGGGTGGCGTCAGACCAGAAAGGAACACGCACAGACAGCTTTTATTAAATAAAAAAACAAACAAAAGATTTAAACAAACACAAAACTAAACGGGCACGTTGGCCAAACAAACAGAACCAAAAAAGTATTGTGCTGGTTTTCAGCCAACACGTATAGCAATTGTTTACTTTAGTTTTTACCTTCTAACTCAGTAGCTAATCAGTCACACATCCTCACAAGGTTTTAAAATCAAAAATACAAAACAACCACCCATATATTATTTCACGGGGCGTGAGCTGGGGGGTGTAACGATCGGGCAGAAAGGAGCAGTTAGTAGGATAGAAAGTGGTCACTGACTGAGGGCGATGATGCCGACACATCCCAGGGACAGAGGACCCAGCATACCGAAAACACATACAAGGGTTATGACTCGGGGAGCCACCCCTCGAAAGGAAGTCAGTCCCGGAAAACCGGGACACGAAAGGAGATGAGAGAGAGAAGTACCCAGCATCTGAGACTTCTGTAAAGGGGCTCTCGTTAAACCCCCGATTGGCCGAGACGTCACACTGCCTGGGACCTGAAATAAGGACAAAGCAAAGAGGTTAGTATGGGACTCGAGCACGAGTGGCCACGTCCCGAAAGAAAGGCAGAATACAACAGAGCCTTGAGTGAGGTAAGATAAGACCAGGAGCTGACAGAGTATGGCCGGGGGTCTGCTGAGACTCACGTGGTGAGAACCCCCCTGAAGGTAAGGGAGGTGGGTGCCTAGCCCTGAGGTCGGGGAAGTGAGACCCACTTGCTCTCCAAAGGATGGACCCCCGGCACCTTACGAAATCTCCCACACCGTGAGACAAACAAAAGACAGCACATGCAGTCAGGAAGCCCCCACTCCGGGCATACTAGCGATTTTAAAATGGGCTGCAACTATATCGGAGGGAGATGAATGAACATAAGAATCCACTGCAGAACAGGACCAGCATCCCATGGTTTTGATCAGGCTGTGATTGATGCTGGCCGTTGCGGCGGAGGTGGCTGCACCTATACGGAATGAATGGGGTGTATAAAGCTGAGGAGGGAGGCCTGCTCTGTAGAGGAGGGTGGAGAGGTGGGTTGAGAACCAGTGACGAGTGATAATAGAGCGAGAGGAATCGATGAATAGAGGGTCCAGAGGGGGCAGGGTTTCCTGCTGGAGAGATATCTTGACATTGCTGAGAAAGGGCAGATAGAAGATTCAATCCTTGAGAGCTGAATGAACTGACCATGCCAGAGTTGATCTGTCTTTGAGGTACGCAGCTGAATTATGAAGTAGGAGTTGGAAATAGAAGAGAGGTCACATAAACGAATACCTGCTGCGGGGAAACTAGAAGTTGAAGGAGCTGTGAATTCTGAGCTTCTGAGGAAACCGAAGAAGGCTGTGAGGCAGATGGTCTCCATGAGGAGATCCTCGTAGGGGGGAGAAGCAACCTTTCCGAAGATTAGAGATGAGTGAATGGAGAATGTCTGTTGATATAGGGAGGCGGGAAGGTATGGCGGGGGCTTCTAAGGATTCCACGGACGGTCAGACGAACTGCTGGTATGGAGAGGATGGAGGGAGAAGGCACGGACATGATGCGGTAGTGATATTGGATTCCTGAAATGTAAGATTTAATGGATGCTGGGGAGAGATGGAGAGTTTCCTTAGCATGGACAATGAAGGCTAGGATCCAGTCTTGATTGAAGGGAATAGGGTGGATATGATTATGATCACAGAAGGTTAAGAATGCTGACCAGGCTGTAGAATAAGAAGCTCTTGGAGAAGGGGCGAGGGCTGCAGACATAGTGTTGAGCAGATTGAAGGAGGTTGTGGAGGGTAGGGTTCAGTCTAAAAGCAGCTGATGAAACTGTGGGGTCTGGAGGGGGTTTGGGGAAGCAGACGGGACCAGCTGAAGGAACTTGGATATCTTCAATTATTTGCTTCCTAATTTTTGGAGAAATCGAATGGCTGGTAATAGTACATGGAGAAGAGGAACCTGCTGCAGAGGTTGAACTCTGGAAGAGCAACAGGGGGTACTGAAGAGGAAGTACCAAAAGTATAGGCAGGAGTGCTGGAACTGAAGGCAGGTGGAGCCAAAGGAGAAGGGTTCTCCAGTTTGTCAAGACGAGCACTGAGGGCTAGCTGAGAGTCTATAATGGGCTGGAGCAGAGTTTGCAGCTGACTAAACGTATCATGAGGGGCGCCGCTGGTGGAGAGGACGGGCAAAATGAGTGACTGCGGAAGCTTGGGAGGAAATTCACCTTTCAGCAGGACAATGATCCCAAGCACAAGGCCAAAGCAACATAGGAGTGGCTCAAGAACAAAAAGGTGAATGTCCTAGTGGCCCAGTCAAAGTCTGATCTCAATCCCATTGAGAATCTGTGGCACAATTTAAAAATTGCGGTCCACAAGCGTCGTCCAACCAACCTGAACAACCTGGAGCAAATCTGCCAAGAAGAATGGGCCAAAATCACTCCGACAAAGCTGGTACATACTTACCTCAAAAGACTTAAAGCTGTTATTGCAGCGAAAGGTGGCTCTACCAAATATTAATGTGTGGGGGGTTGAATACTTATGCAAGCAAGATATTTCAGTTTTTTATTTTTCTTAAAAATATTTCCCAACATAAAACCAATGTCACCTTACAATAATTGATTTTGAGTTTCAGTGTTTTAAAATAAAATATCAAACAGAAAGAAATTTCAATGTACCATTTGTAATTCAGTAATATGAGAGAATTGGTCAGGGGTCTGAATACTTTTGCAAGGCACTGTATACATATATATACATATGTATATATATATATATATATATATATATATAGGGGGGGACACGCTGCCACACATGCCCCCCCTTGTGTGCAGCACACATGGCCTTAAAGGCCACCTCCCCCCTTAAAAACCCAGCAGTCCAGGTCAAAGTCTTGGGCCAGGAAGGGAGGCTTCAATGGGCCTATTGATGGCGGCAGTCAGCACTCCTGCTGGCAGTGGCAAGGCTGACCATGCACAGGCCGGCTCCTGCGGCGAAGGCAATCTTGCGGCCACCCGGCTGCCTGGGGGGTTGGTCTCCTGACCCCCCCTTCTCTGTACCTGGCAGCTCCCTCTTCTGGGGCTCTGGCCACAGTATTTCCTGCGGCAAAGCAGGGCTGGCAGCGACCCCAGGCAACAACATGCAGGCATCCCCGGACGGCAAAGCCAGGAGGGGAGCCCCTGGCCCAGACGGCAGCAGCGGACCCTCGGGAGGCGACGACGGCAGCAGGAGCTCCA
This sequence comes from Acipenser oxyrinchus oxyrinchus, assembly GCA_030684275.1. Taxonomy (NCBI): domain Eukaryota; kingdom Metazoa; phylum Chordata; class Actinopteri; order Acipenseriformes; family Acipenseridae; genus Acipenser; species Acipenser oxyrinchus. The sequence goes on from CM060250.1 coordinate 54,126,528, forward strand.
CTTCTCTCTCGTAGTTTGTAACTGGTGGCTCCCCAGGCAATGCAGAGCAGCAGGCAACCCCAGGCGATGCGGAGCCGCAGGCAACCCCAGGCCCTGCGGAGCAGCAGGCAACCCCAGGCCATGTGGAGCAGCAGGCAACCCCTGGCCATGCGGAGCAGCAGGCAACCCCAGGCGATGTGGAGCAGCAGGCAACCCCAGGAGATGTGGAGCAGCAGACAACCCCAGGAGATGTGGAGCGAGGCAGGGCAGGAACAGTCCCTCCCATGGCGGTGGAGATGGGAGTGGCAGGTAGTCCTCCCACAGCGGTAGAGGTGGAAGTGGTAAGCAGTCCTTCAATGGCGGTGGAGGAGGGAGTGGCAGATAATCTTCGGGTGGTGGAGGAGGAACCAGCATGTAGTCACCCTCTGCTGGTGGAGGTGGGAGCGGCAGAGGCAGCTAGCAGTCTCCTCCTGGCGCTGGAGACAGCAGCAATGGCTCCTCTCCTTCTGGCACTGAAAACAGCGATGGCTCCTCTCCCTCCGGCGCTGGAGACGGCAGTGATGGCTCCTCTCCCTCCGGCGCTGGAGACGGCAGAGATGGCTCCTCTCCCTCTGGCGCTGGAGACAGCAGCAATAGCTCGATGGGTGGTGTTGCTGGGTGGTGTTGCTGTTCCCAGGCCTCCCAGCGGTCCCCATGCAGTCCTCTCCCACTGGTCCTGCACTGCTGTTGATGTGCTTGCTGCTGCTGTTTCCTCCGGCCACTTCTTCCCATTTTCATTATTTATTTTTTTCCCCCAGACAAAACAAAAAAACTTATTTTGGAAAAAAAACCTGCAGTATTCCTGGCCTGACGCTTGGAAGCGCTGTATCCCACGATGACACCAACTGTGAAAGAGATGGTTGCAGGGTGGCGTCAGACCAGAAAGGAACACACACAGACAGTACTGGAGGGTGAAAAACTGAAACGCTACGGCTTCAGCTTTTATTAAATAATAAAACAAACAAAATATTTAAACAAACACAAAACAAAAGGGCACGTTGGCCAAACAAACAGAACCAAACAAGTATTGTGCTGGTTTTCAGCCAGCACGTATAGCAATTGTTTACTTTAGTTTTTACCTCCTAACTCCTCACTCGTTGTCCACTCTCGAACACTCTCCTTGAACAAAGAAAGCTGCAGGCTTTTATATTCTGGCCGAGGAGTTAACTAGCTATTAATTATCTTATTACCGCTTGGCCGTAGTCTGCACGAGTTTAATAAGGATGCGTGACTGTCAGCTAGTTAAACAATCAGTAGCTGATCAGTCACACATCCTCATGAGGTTTTAAAATAAAAAATACAAAACAATAACACATAATGGCGGTGACTTTTCGTCCACGCCGCAAACAATAATAATAGGAGGCTGTGTGGTCCAGTGGTTAAAGAAAAGGGCTTGTAACCAGGAGGTCCCCGGTTCAAATCCCACCTCAGCCGCTGACTCATTGTGTGACCCTGAGCAAGTCACTTAACCTCCTTGTGCTCCGTCTTTCGGGTGAGACGTAGTTGTAAGTGACTCTGCAGCTGATGCATAGTTCATGCACCCTAGTCTCTGTAAGTCGCCTTGGATAAAGGCGTCTGCTAAATAAACAAATAATAATAATACAAATAATAATAAACAGCGCACATAGGGGCGGGACACTGCCACATCACTTTATTAAGTTTGACAATCATGCACAACACATTTGTTTAACCGATCTGCTTAACATTGGTCTGATATATAAAAGTTAAACAACCTTGGTGCAATTTGAATTGTTTTACATTTTCAATTTGAACTTGCTATGGAATCATTTTCTAGAATCAGCCTCTGTGCATCTTCATTATCAACCCCTGTGCATCTTCATTATCAGCCCCTGTGCATCTTCATTATCAGCCTGTGATGGGGTGCAACCTATTTTGTGGTGGTTTTGTGTTTTTTTGTATTGTTTAGAGTGGATATGAGTGAGTTTGGGGTGTGGTTCAGTGAGTGAGTGAGTTTGTGTGAGGAATGTGTGGAATGTGCCTGGGCTAATGAGGTGCGAATTGCCCAATTAGCCCAGGCACCTGTATAAAAGGGAGTGGTTGGGTATGTTAGTTGGTGAGTGTTTGTGAGAGTGAGAAGACCTGTATGAGAGTGAGTGGTTAGTTTTGGTGTAGTTTGTTTAAAGCCTGTTTTTGTTTGTCTTTTTGGTTTGCCATCGTGCCTTGTTTTGTGTATTTTGTTTAATTAAAAGTCTTTTTATTTTCCCTGCACATCCTGACTCTGAGTCTCCTTGCCTTGGTCAGCCTGTCACACAGCCCCTGTGCATCTTCCTATTTTTCTAAAAGCAGGAAAGTCAACAAAAATAATTTGCAGCTAAAAAAAATTGCAGACACTTTCATTTTGTTTTTTTCAGGAAGGATGCACCCTGAAGTGATAACAACATGAACGCTCACCCTGGTTTGACATGTGGAAATGAGAAGATTTAAGAATACATTTCATCTTGGCATTTTACAGGTTTATAAATAGTTATAATCTGCTAATTAGATATTGATTAAGACATGTTTGTTTTTACTAAGTTTATTACCTTGCTTGCTAGAGATGGCATGCAATATAATGCATAACTACTGGAAGAATAACAGGAAGTGTAAATCTAATATACACAAATGTCATCTTTGTCATCTTATTGGATAACAACAATATTTTTGTAAAATTGCCTCACAGAAAAAAAGATGTTTGATTGTTCAATTTTGCATGTAGCTATCTATCACAATTGCTTTTAATTAACCTGTGTTCTAGAGCCAAGATAATATAATGCTGTATGTTAGTTTCTTTCCAGATGGGTACATTAAATTATAGTTGCATCTAAACAAATACAGAGCTGGTCTCTTTTTTTGCATAGTATAGACTGCTGAGGATATTTTAGCCAATCAGAGTGTACGCTTTGCTTCACAAAGTAACCCAATTTGGGATATCAACCGTACCATATTGAATTTGTACCATGCTTTATTCTCAACATTAGTACAGTTGGCGTCATCTGCTTTAAAAAACCTTACCCAAGACATAATATAACTGCAACAGAAATTCAAAACAGTGACATTTGATAACCTACAGTACCTAAGCCACTTCATGGTATTCTCTTCAACCATTTCCCTCTTTACAATGGACTATACAATGAACAGAAAACAAATATAGCTGGACTTTTTAACGTGTACTGTATTTTAACAAGAAAAGCAGTGTATATTAGAGTTCTAGGACAGTGCATGGCTTATATGGACACAGCTTTCAGCCTCGGTTTCTTTGGTTCTACTCGTGCCAATATTCCCCTTATACACACTCATTGGTCGCCCAGTTGGTTGTATTGTACACACTCATCATCCATGTGTTTAACTTGTCTATTTGTTAATCCTTGATAGAGTATCTGCAAGATAAATGAAGACTGGTACAAAACTACAATGAATTCTGCCCCCCAATAACCTACTTCAGCTACCTTGGCTTTGAGCTTTTATTGTAGATGCACGTGCATAGTTGTAAAATACAATACACAGTGGTGTAATTGACAAAATATCATTGAATTGTGCTACACGACAGACTCTATCCAATTAATAGCAACGTGTTAACAAAATGTGTGCCCACCTTAACTACTTGTGTAGGATGCCAAAAACAAAAACATCAGAGTGGTATGCAAGATTTGGCGCAGTTAAACAGCCTGATCTATTGCACCAGGTCTTCTTTCATCCCAAAATGTAACATTACTGTGACAAACCCACAAGTCTCATGACATAATCATGACTACAGTTAGTGCATTTGAAGGCTGTAGCAGACAATTGTGCAAGAGCTCCATGACCAACAATATCCTGGCCATCATGGCACCGTCAGACAAGATCCAAGTGGACCAGGAACCTGCAAGATGGAAATGAAGAGAATGTCCTTATAAAAGTTGATCATGCTAAATTTGCACAGTCATTTTGCAGTTTTTATGACTTTACTATACATTTATATAGTTTACAATGGTTTGTCATATATTTGTAATATGCTTTACCATACCTATCTGGGTTTTATAATGCGTTCCTATGCTTTGTGATGGATATATGATGCAATGTATTGAGGTTTAAATGTATAGTATAGGTTATAAGGATTTGACCAAATCCAAATGTAACCATTGTACTGGAGAATTCGGCCTGTCTGTTCTCAGACTGCCATCTCTTCCTAAACCAAAAGACCCACACTTCAAAGTGTGAGTAAGCTTAGTTTTATTGTTTTGAATAAACAAAAATGGTCAGCTTAAGATAATTCAAAGAGACTGGCCCATTTGTGGATAGAAGATATCTGTTATCATTATTATTATTATTATTATTATTATTATTTATTTCTTAGCAGACGCCTTTATCCAGGGCGACTTACAGTCATAAACAAAAATACATTTCAAGAATCACAGTACAAGTATTAAAACAATTAAGAGCAAGATAAAATACAATGACTTCAGTTCTAGCAAGTATGATTTCTATTACAGGAGAGTAGATGTTCAAAAAACAACTGTGTGGAAACCAATCAAATAGCAAAACAACCTCTATTCAATTTAACCACACTCACCTGGTACTAATCACACACTACCTCACCTAATTGAAACACCACCTTACAATGTTACTAAATGTAGTTAAGTTAAAATTACTTGAAGCAGAATCACTTACCTAAAATTACTTGAAGCAGAATCACTTACCTACAGTGCCTTGCATAAGTATTCACCCCCCTTGGACTTTTCCACATTTTCTAGTGTTACAACCTGGAATTAAAATTGATTTAATTAGGATTTTTTGTCACTGATCTACACAAAATAGTCCATGATGTCTAAGTGGGGAACAAAATCTACATATTTTTCAAAATTATTTACAAATAAAAAACTGAAAAATCTTGATTGCATAAGTATTCACCCCCTTTGCTGTGACACCCCTAAATAAGCTCTGGTGCAACCAATTGCCTTCAGAAGTCACATAATTAGTTGAATGGAGTCCACCTGTGTGCAATTAAAGTGTCACATGATCTCAGATTAAATACACCTGTTTCTGGAAGGCCCCAGAGTTTGTTAGAGGGCATATCTAAACAAACAGCATCATGAAGACCAAGGAGCTATCAAAACAAGTCCGGGATAAAGTTCTGGAGAAGCACCAATCAGGGTTGGGTTATAAAAAATATCCCAAACTTTGAACATCCCCCGAGCACCGTTAAATCCATTATTAAAAAATGGAAAGAATATGGCACAACCGTGACTCTGCCTAGAGAAGGCTGTCCACCAAAACTCAGTGACCAGGTAAGGAGGGCATTAGTCAGAGAAGCAACCAAGAGGCCAATGGTAACTCTGAAGGAGCTGAAGAGATCCACAGCTGAGATGGGAGAAACCGTCCATGGGACAACTATAACCCGGACGCTCCACAAAGCTGGGCTTTATGGAAGAGTGGCGAGAAGAAAGCCATTGCTGAAAAAAACCCATATCAAATCCTGTTTGGATTTTGCCAAAAGGCATGTGGCTGAGACAGCAAACATGTGGAAAAAGGTTCTCTGGTCTGATGAGACCAAAATTGAATATTTTGGCCTTAGCGCAAACCACTATGTGTGGCGCAAAGCCAATACTGCTCATTACCCTGAGAACACCATCCCCACGGTGAAGCATAGTGGTGGCAGCATCATGTTATGGGGATGCTTTTCATCGGCAGGGACTGGGAAACTGGTCAGATTTGAGGGCAAGATGGATGGAGCCAAATACAGGGAAATTCTAGAGGAAAACCTGTTTCAGTCTGCAAGAGACCTGGGACAAGGGTGGAGGTTCACCTTCCAGCAGGACAATGACCCTAAACACACAGCCATAGCTACACTGGAGTGGTTTAAAAACAAGAACCTGAATGTTTTAGAATGGCCCAGTCAAAGCCCAGACCTCAATCCGCTTGAGAATCTGTGGCAAGACTTGAAAATTGCTGTTCACCAACGGTCCCCATCCAACTTGACAGAGCTTAAGCAATTTTGCCAAGAAGAATGGGCAAAAATTGCAGGATCCAGATGTGCAAAGCTGGTAGAGACTTACCCAAAAAAGACTCACAGCTGTAATTGCTGCCAAAGGTGCAGCTACCAAGTATTGACTCAGGGGGGTGAATACTTATGCAACCAACAAATGTCTTTTTTTTTGTTTAATTAACACTTGTGTCACAATAAAACGTAAATCAACTTTGAAATAAGTGGCCGAAAGCGATTTTACCCTTGAAATATCCCCTTTATTCAATTTGTGTTACATTTGCCGATGCGAATAAGGTGCTGGAAAATGCGAATAAAAAGCTGGCAGAATAAGAAGCCAACTTTAGCATTGCGATAAATGCCGATTGTAAAACAAGTCACTTTTTTAATGAATTGGACTCTGATTCTGTTTCACTGGTAACCATGTACAAAAAGAACAATTCCGTGTTTAATTCAAACGGAACACAAGAAGCGAGTGAAGATAAATTGTTTTAAATAAATCATAATTAAGAGAGAATGATTAGCAAGACAGGTTATACAATTTTTGCAACGAGTCATTAAGTTTAAATGAGGGAAAATCAATTAAACTTCACTCGCGTGTGTTCAGGGGAATTCAAAACAAGGAGCTACCTTTTTTTTACATTGCTGTCAATGAAGTACTGTATTAGCATTCGAGTTATGGGTGAAAAAACAAAAGGACTCCAAATAACTTTTAAGGGATATCACGAGATCAAAAAACAAAAACGAAGAACCCTAATGATCCGTTTCAGGGGAAATTGTACATGGACTTAAAGAACCTTTACATTCTTTGTTTACTTCTTGTGATCGGGATGTAACCTCACTAATGACGTACTTGGAAGCTGCGCGCTCAATACCAGCAGAGAGCCCAATAGGCTTACGATTTAGGTGACACAAACATCCCCGCCCACAGTCAACTGTATTTGAACAACTGCGCGGCAATTTAACAACTGAGTTTTTTTTTGTTTCAAGAAAAGAGCGCGTCAGGATTAAAGTATAAAGGATCTAGTAAATTTTATTATTATTATTATTATTATTATTATTATTATTATTATTATTATTATTATTTATGAACGTTTGCAGGGATAAAAAAAGGTGGCTGCATCAACGTTTTGAAGAGCATAGTCTGAATCCAAGAGCATATTTAATTTCGAGTTTAACATTTTCACGTTTAATAAATACACCATGCCTGCTACTTCAGAAATTAATGCATGCGCGCAGCATCGTGACAAGCAGCACAAAGAAGCTTATAAAGCCGAGAAGAATTTTACAATGTTTTGTGATGAGCAAGGCTATTTGGATCAAGTTGAGTACATCATTAAACACGGATTCAGAAAAGGGGACCGGACTGGTACTGGGGTCGTCTCGTTGTTCGGTTCACAAGCAAGATACAGTTTAAGGGGTAAGAACCTTAAATTATTATTTATTTTTTTATAACATATTTATGTGCAGAATGGCTTCTGTGTAAACTGTATTGTAAAATCAGTATCGTAAAGTTAATTTATTGTTAAGCAAAGTAATAATTATTTTATTTTTAAAGTGGGGGGAAAAAAGAATTTTGTACACCACAACTATTTCATCCATGCGCCTTATCGTTTGGCTTGCATGGTCATTCTGAAATCTTGAGAGGCGGAGCCCTGCATTTGGCGCTAATTTAGTAGTGACAAAAGGAAGATTTTATTTTATTTTATTTTATTTTATTTATTTATGTATTTATTTATTTATTAAATAATATCATCATGAAATGTCTGTCATGTACATGTTTTACAATACCTTTGGTTACATTCATTAATTCCATTAATTTATTGGCCAAACCTATCGCATAAACTGACAGTACATTATTATTTCAGACCAGTTTCCACTGCTGACAACAAAGAAAGTGTTCTGGCGAGGCATACTGGAAGAGCTGTTATGGTTCATCAAGGTAAAGAAAACCCTGGCTCCTCCAAAAAAAAAAAGAAAGTTTCAAGTGACTAACTTGTAAAATTGAGTATTTTGTGCTTTTTATGATGTCCCTATATTAACTTTCTGATATTTTTTGTGGTTTGACCTGAGGTTAGAAACTTGATGTGTTTATATATATATATATATATATATATATATATATATATATATATATATATATATATATATATATATATATATATATATATATATATGTATATATATATATATATATATATATATATGTGTGTGTATATATATATATATATATATATATATATATATATATATATATATATATATATATATATATATATATATATATATATATATATATATATGTATATGTGTGTATATATATATATATATATATATATATATATATATGTGTGTATGTATATATATATATATATATATGTATATATGTGCCCTTTGGCTGGGTTACCTATGTCCATGGCACAAAACTGGAACAAACTTGGGTCAGATCACCTTATGTGAAAGTTTTTACAAACATAAAGTGGTGGTGGGGAAGAGAAGAGAACCTAAACTTATATACCTCCTCCAATATAGACCTGTTTCCATTATAATTGTATTAAGTTTTTGGTCTGCCTGGGTCTAGATCATTAAAATATACCTCCTATTGTTTGACTTAAGACCCGCAAGCTGAGGGTTAAGTTTGTTTGTGGTTTAGTTTACATTTCTCATATCTTTGATAGTTTTATTAGAATTTTGCATATACAGTACTGTGCAAAAGTTTTAGGCAGGTGTGAAAAAATGTTGTAAAGTAAGAATGCTTTCAAAAATAGACATGTTAATAGATTATATTTATCAATTAACAAAATGCAAAGTGAGTGAACAGAAGAAATCTACATCAAATCAATATTTGGTGTGACCACCCTTTGCCTTCAAAACAGCATCAATTCTTCTAGGTACACTTGCACACAGTTTTTGAAGGAACTTGGCAGGTAGGTTGGCCAAACATCTTGGAGAACTAACCACAGTTCTTCTGTGGATTTAGGCAGCCTCAGTTGCTTCTCTCTCTTCATGTAATCCCAGACAGACTTCGATGTTGAGATCAGGGCTCTGTGGGGCCATACCATCACTTCCAGGACTCCTTGTTCTTCTTTACGCTGAAGATAGTTCTTAATGACTTTCGCTGTATGTTTGGGGTCGTCATGCTGCAGAATAAATTTGGGGCCAATCAGATGCCTCCCTGATGGTATTGCATGATGGATAAGTATCTGCCTGTACTTCTCAGCATTGAGGAGACCATTAATTCTGACCAAATCCCCAACTCCATTTGCAGAAATGCAGCCCCAAACTTGCAAGGAACCTCCACCATGCTTCACTGTTGCCTGCAGACACTCATTCGTGTACCGCTCTCCAGCCCTTCGCGAACAAACTGCCTTCTGCTACAGCCAAATATTTCAAATTTTGACTCATCAGTCCAGAGCACCTGCTGCCATTTTTCTGCACCCCAGTTCCTGTGTTTTCGTGCATACTTGAGTCGCTTGGCCTTGTTTCCACGTCGGAGGTGTGGCTTTTTGGCCGCAAGTCTTCCATGAAGGCCACTTCTGACCAGACTTCTCCGGACAGTAGATGGGTGTACCAGGGTCCCACTGTTTTCTGCCAATTCTGAGCTGATGGCACTGCTGGACATCTTCCGATTGCGAAGGGAAGTAAGCATGATGTGTCTTTCATCTGCTGCAGTAAGTTTCCTTGGCCGACCACTGCGCCTCACGGTCCTCAACGTTGCCCGTTTCTTTGTGCTTCTTCAAAGAGCTTGGACAGCACATCTGGAAACCCCTGTCTGCCTTGAAATTTCTGCCTGGGAGAGACCTTGCTGATGCAGTATAACTACCTTGTGTCTTGTTGCTGTGCTCAGTCTTGCCATGGTGTATGACTTTTGACAGTAAACTGTCTTCAGCAACCTCACCTTGTTATCTGAGTTTGGCTGTTCCTCACCCAGTTTTATTCCTCCTACACAGCTGTTTCTGTTTCAGTTAATGATTGTGTTTCAACCTACATATTGAATTGATGATCATTAGCACCTGTCTGGTATAATTGTTTAATCATACACCTGACTATATGCCTACAAAATCCCTGACTTTGTGCAAGTGTACCTAGAAGAATTGATGCTGTTTTGAAGGCAAAGGGTGGTCACACCAAATATGGATTTGATTTAGATTTTTCTTCTGTTCACTCACTTTGCATTTAGTTAATTGATAAATATAATCTATTAACATGTCTATTTTTGAAAGCATTCTTACTTTACAGCATTTTTTCACACCTGCCTAAAACTTTTGCACAGTACTGTATGTTTAAACTATTATCCACTTGTGTTAAACTTGAAAGACAAAACATTACCACAGGATGTCTTGTGGTTATATGGAGATGTCCTGTCCGTCTGTATCCCAAGTCGAATTACCTTCCCAAGATAAGATGCGTTAACGGTATTCTAGCCACACGTTTATGATTCATTCTGCACTCCATGTAATTTGGGACACTACAACTTTAAAAGGTTAAAATACATTTCAGAAGCTAGTAAAGGGATTAAAGGATTGGGCATTGTTGTGACTCCTTGAGTCCAGTAATGTTACTCTAAATGTAAAAACAATGTGCAGGCATAGGTGAACGTTGCTATTTTTTTTTTCTTTTGGTTCTAGGGTTCAACAAATGCCAAAGAACTGTCTGCAAAGGGTGTGAAAATCTGGGATGCCAATGGATCGCGGGAGTTTTTAGACAGAAGTGGCTTTACATCAAGAGAGGAAGGAGACCTTGGGCCTGTCTACGGCTTCCAGTGGCGACACTTTGGGGCAGAATACAAGGATATGAACTCAGGTGTGATTGCTTAACATTTAAAACGGACATATAGGAATCGTCGCAGTAAAATTTAGAGGGTCACCTACGTTCACAATGATTAAAAATGTAACACTCGGTATGCATGTGGGATCCCAGAGAGACTAACCTGGTAATTGCATGATTTTGTAGTGTGCAGGGCGAGTCGTGCATTCAAGGAAGTGTAGGTTTGGTCCTCGCTGTTCCGAGTTTATTATCTTGGATGTCGATCCTATTTGGAACGTGAGCTGTAAATATTCTAAATTGTAACTGTTGAAAATGTTAATTGGAGTCGTTGGTTATCCATTGTGTTTTTTTGTCTTATTGTTTTTATTAAATTGCTTTGTTCAGATTGAATTAGTTTAGTTTCAGATTTTAAACCTGCATTTTTGCTGCCTTTCTTATCAGAACCTCCTCTTGTAAATGAGATGCATGTCTCAAGGGTTCTGTCCTAGTTCAAGAAACTTGCGCTTGACCAGCAGCCCCTACTGACCAGGCACCTGTTGCGCTTTAGATCGGTGCTCAAGCTTACTGGCTTGGCAGTGGGATCAAAGGATGAGAAAAAATTTCAAATAATTGTTTTTTATATATAATTTGTTCTATACATAAACATTAGCTGCAACAAAGTAAAAACATATGCTATTAATGTATTCCCCAATATACAGTATATGGTCTCAATATTCATGTCAAACAATGTATAAGTTACGGTAAAAGTATGAATATTGGTAAATCTCAAGATTTACTGGTAAATGTTGACATTTACCAAGTAAAGTGGTAAATGTCCAAAATAAACATAACACTTTTACTTCAGACATTGATTGGTAAATCTCATGAATAACCAAGTGCCTTTACCAATAAGCTTTCAGTAAATGTATGAAAAGTAATATTTCTTCATATGAATATGACTCCTTGGTTGATTTAATATATACCCCTTTTTCATAATGTTTAGATTATACTGGACAAGGTGTTGATCAGCTGCAGAAGGTTATTGACACTATTAAAATCAACCCTGAAGACAGAAGGATTATCATGTGTGCTTGGAATCCCAAAGGTATTTTATTTATTATAAAGGAGACTTTTTAAAAGCAGCCAGATTAAACCTGTTGCCATTTCGGACTGGCTGAGAATTATCCCAAACTATTGCAGTATGTGCTTGCACTTGTCTTTTAAAATATGCTGCCAAACAATTTATCAAATCATTATGTGCTGCATCCTGGAAGAAGTGTTGGACAACCCCTGATGGTTTGTGGTGCCTTGAGGTTGCCTATGTTACTCCAGTTACACAGCTTTCTTACTCACAATCTTGGTATGCTTAAATAGTCAGTTTTTTGACCTATATGCAAACTTTTTTATGAGCAAGTGACAGGATGTTACCTATTTTCTAGGCATGATGCATGAAAATGTTATTTTACTTTAAAACCTTGCTTCCTTACGAAGTGTCTTGGTATCTGTGTATAGATAATCTTCCCATCTTTAAAAATAGGTAATAATGTTATCAATTTACTACAAACGTGAAATAACAGGGTGGGATAATTTGACCTTCATTTTTGTCAAAATTAGGACAACATTCATGTGGTACCTTGTCAGTTACCATTGTTGATAAACCAATTTCTGTGTTAAAACAATGTGTCCCACCCATTAATTCTGCATTAGTAGTAAACAGAAAACATATGCACTCTGAATTTTGTATGCCTGTTTTCATTGTATTTCATTTTTTATTTATATTCAAGATCTACCTCAAATGGCTCTTCCTCCCTGCCATGCCTTGTGCCAGTTCTACATTTGTAACGGTGAATTATCCTGTCAGCTCTACCAGCGATCGGGAGACATGGGACTGGGTGTCCCATTCAACATTGCCAGCTATGCATTGCTCACCTATATGATTGCCCATGTTACAGGACTAAAGGTACTACAAAAGTACACATTTTCTTTTGTACTTTTTGAAGTCCACTTTTCAAGCCCAAAACAAACTGTATATTAATTTACATGAGTTAAAGGATTTACCTTTATATTTAAGAAAAAGAATGATGGCAACGACTTCAATAAAACACAATTTGTAAAGGTCAATTAAATCCTCTAGGAATTGTTGCTTGTTTTGAAGAAAAGGATTATGATTCATCATGTATGTGGACTGCAAAAAAAAAAAAAATAGTGGTGGTATGGTTTATACGCCCTTTTCAATCACCCAAAAACTAGGTTTTTTTTCATGTTTGCTCTGCATATATTTGAACATTGTTTGCATTTTGTTTTCCAGCCTGGTGATTTTGTACACTCATTGGGAGATGCGCATATTTATGTAAACCACATTGAGCCTTTAAAAATCCAGGTAAGAGTTGAAGATTCTTAAAACAAAACTCTAAATTAATACAGAATTCACTGAAGTACAATTTTGCAGATCTAATGCTGATGACCTCACCATTTATAAACGTCATTTAATTATTTGTATTTTATATTGTAATGGTCCATTAGTGGGTCTGTAAATCAGCCCTGTGGTAGAAACGGCACTCTGGAAATGGAGGCTGGAACACTCGTCCTCCAAAACGTGCTCCGGCCAATCTGTCATTTTTTGCACTGCGAATCCACAGCGAGGCCACCAGACCTATAGTGCCAGTGGACAACACAGATCTGATGGCTCCACTGCAGAGCCACAGGCGCCCTATTGGCCACAGAGGTCGCTGGTGAGCAGTGGATTCCCCTGCCGATCTAAGCCCTCCCTCGGCCAGTTGTGCGCCACCCCCTAGGAACCCCCGGTCATGGTCGACAGTGACAGCCTGGATTCGAACCTGCGATCTCCAGGGTATAAGGCGCATCCTGCACTCCATGCGGAGCGCCTTTACTGGATGTGCCACTCGGGAGCCACACTGTTTAGATCATTAAAATGAACCCAATATTTAGAAAGTGTTGCATGGATTTTGAATCAAGGCAATGATTTAATGTATTTATTTTTTACCTCTCATTACAGCTTCAGAGAGAACCCAGGCCTTTTCCTAAACTGAAAATCTTGCGCAAAGTGGATAGTATTGATGACTTCAAAGCTGAAGACTTTGAAATTATTGATTATAACCCCCACCCTGCTATTAAAATGCAGATGGCAGTGTAACAACGTTGGAACTTTAAATGACATGGATACAGTGGCTTATTTCATGTTTGAAAGATAAGGGTTTTTTAAAATTTTTTTACATAGACATTTTCATGAATCTTTATGATTTGTTGTAATAAATGTAGTAATATTTGTGTTTGGCACTTTTTTTTTCTCTCATGTTTTGTACATTAACATTAAAAAAATATATATATAATAAAGTGTGGACAAACTCTTCATTGGTACAAAAAAAAGAAAACACTTAGTTTTTTTTTTAATTTTCAGATTAAGAACAAAAAAAAGTTACTCTGTAATTAAAATAAAATGCTAAAATTGAGCCCCATGTCCCAATATAAGATATAAACAGAACTATTGAATAAGTTAACACATGAAGTATTTATTGATACACTTTTAAAGTGTAAGACAGTTACACGCTCACCAGTGCCACCAATCAGTAATATTAACAGACTTACCATTTTACTTTTAAACATTACAAATACTTCTGTAGTAGGGCCTAATAACAAAAAATAGTATTCCTATTAGTTTCTCGGAGTTAGTCTTTGTCATCTTGATGGCTATTGCTAAATTCATTGACTTGATCTTTAGGAGTGATTTATATAGTTTTCTGCATCTTTAAGCAGCTTGTTCAGTACTAACAACACACTGGATACTGAAGTAAACTGCAGCTACGTTTCAACATGAATCACAGTGTGTCTTGTCAACCTTGACCTCTTGGATCAGTATCCAAGAGGTTGGAAATCGTTTCTTTAAAAGGGAAGTGGTACATTATGGTATTTTCTGCTCTCAAAAATGAACTCCAAAAATAGAGCCAAAATCATGTATAATTATATTCTGTTGAGGGGGTCTAAAGACATAGCATTTAATATCTCAGTCAATCTGGTGTGTTTGTAATGTCAAAAGTGAGACACACAGAACTTGGAATAACTTGAAGAAAATAACCATGCAAGTTTTATCAAATAAGGCCAAATGCTTTTTAAGATAAAGCCTTCATTACCCCAGCAAACGCTGGTCAGCATCACTGTTGATACCCTGAAGAACATGTATTAACGAAACATGTATTAAAGGAATCAGCCCATGACATCCTAATCATGTCTGATTAAAATCATTAAACGCTACGACTGCTTACAAATAGTAGCATTATAAATAAGATACACATGCATCTAAAAAAAATGATATGAATAGTTAAAACACAGGCCTATGCTTTAAAAAAATAAATAAAAGGGATTAAATTATGTCAATATTGTACTCCAGACAGCCATTGGCAACATTAGTCGGACTGTTTCTGAACCAGTAATGTGCAGGATTGCTCAAAAGTCACTTGACATGTTCATGGATATTCATAGGAAAAACATATGCACTAGAACAGTAGTTATGGGGCTCAAGTGACCAGTGTGACCACAAGAACTTTGCCAAGATTTGTAGCTTACTTCATTCCAAGCATATCTATGACTTGAACTCCAGTTGCAGTTTATAGAAAAAAAAAACTACATAATATGGGATGTGTAAAGAAATTGTTAAGGTGTGTATTCAGTTACAGACTGGTTTTCAAGACTTCCAGATATAGCAATGTAAACAATATTAAGTGCTGCCCTAGCTCACAGAGGCCAGCTCCTCCAGCATAGGGGCACAGGCACATTTACAAATGACAAGCTGTTGTCATGAAGGCCCCACAGATAATACTAGCTTTTTCTCATGTTCCTACTTTGGAATTTGCTGGCCATTAGCAACACAGAGAGGTTTTCATTGACACTCCCTAGTCTGCAGTTTGTCAAACTGAACAAACTGCAAAGCCTTAGCCTGGAGCATCTGCTTAAACATCACCCTTTTGTGACACTGAACATAAAATAATAATGAGTTAATATGACAAGTATGCAAGTTCAAATCACAGAGCAGCATGTACAGGATGGTTTTATTTGTTCTACATTTGAAATGATCAATGTTGATGTTTCAATGCACTGGATTGGTAATCCCATAGACTGAAGTGAATGGCAGCCTGTTCTAGAGGGGCTACCTTCTTAGGTGGTGGATAAAGGACTCTGCTAAAAAAATAAATAAATGCTGATATCACTATTACTATTAACATAAAAATATGTAAAATGGGCAGAAGTTATTATATGCGCTTCCGTTATTTACAAAGGAAATGGAAGAAGCTTGCAATGACTACCAAATGCCAGCAGATGGTGTAGTTTTCTAAATTAGCTCTGCAGTCCCCCTTTATTAAACTGTAAAGCTGGGTCCACACCTAAGCGATCAGTTGCTAATATGTGGACGTCCCTGCAACCAGTTGCTTGATGTAGAGCCAGGCTCTACTTTCCAAGCAACCTCCTGAGTGACTTCTGTAGACACAGGCGATCACATGGCAATGCGCGAACTCTGATTGATTCTTAGAATGCTGACTGCACGGCTTGCATATCGTGTCACAAAGAAGCGCTAATTTTAAAAATGTCGGGCGGTAAAATTAAACGGTTTCGTCCAGCTTTTACGTGGCTTTGTTTTGGACCTGGCTTAAGAAAGGGAAGCACTGTTTAAGTAATAATATTTTTTTTTTACATGTATCCGAATACAAAAGTAAAATGTCTGCGTTCGTCAGAAGTTACAGTTGACAGAAATGAGAACTGCGTATCACAATGAGTTTTGCATTGCACCGATATCTGCAGTATCGAGTGACCGAAATGTCACAAAAGAAGCTCATTGCTACCTTGATCTCAAACCAGAGCAAAGGGGTCTCTTAAACGAGCTGCTTCAAGTATTGTACCCAATGGATAACGCTACACAGTATCTCAGCAATGAATACGGTCTTACACTTTAAGCAGTTTTCCTGTCATCACAAACTTGGTTGACAAAATTAAACAGGCAATGAGTGATTCAACTGCTGTTAGACAAACACTTTGATCAAAACTGACCTGGAGAATCGTTTCTTAAACGATTTAAATCCAAAATTTGTACAATTGCTAACTTGATCCCCGATTTAAAATGCTTATGCGCATGCAACCCAGAACTGCCAAATACTGCTCTAGCTGGGATCTCAGGTGCTGTTTTGAATTCTGGGAAGCGAGACAAAATCGGGATCGGTTTCTGTTTGCGATACCGATGCACTGACCTCGTGGTCCAAAGAAAGCAAAACACGACTGCAGCAGTTTGTTTGGGGACGAAGATGAGAAACCAGCCTCCATGAACTTTCGATCTGAAGAGGACTATTTATTGCAAGAACCCAAACTATCTATCACATTAGACTAGTGTCTTTTCAAGTATGCAGAGCACTGCGTTTGTTGTGCTGTTTTCTGTCTTTTACATCGTTTGCTCGCGCATGCCTAAATAACTTTCTAAACAACTTCCGCTAAGAAAGCAGGGAAGTGCCCATTCAAATCTGGTATGTTGTGCTGTTTTCTGTCTTTTACATCTTTTTTTTTAAATTGAATTTATCATATTTTTGCACCATTAAGAAAACAGTATGCAAATATTTATCATATGGAATACATTGGGTCTTGTACATTTTTTTACTTCTGCAACTTTGTGGTGGACTTCTCATTTTGTCTGGTTCGTCGGGAATTGTTTTTTCATTTTACATAAATTGATTGTCTGTTTCCAGTTTAAGTTTGCAAAAAATGATTTATAATTAATGGTTTGCAAAAAAAAAAAAAGTACCGGTATAATTAATGGTAAATGTACCTCTGTTTGACAATAGTAAAACACATCACATCACAATTGATTGCACCTGTACCAAAATCTCACAGCATACCACTTTCTAACATTACATGGGTCAGGTTTTGGTACGCGTACCACATTAAGAACATAAGAACATAAGAAAGTTTACAAACGAGAGGAGGCCATTCGGCCCATCTTGCTCGTTTGGTTGTTAGTAGCTTATTGATCCCAGAATCTCATCAAGCAGCTTCTTGAAGGATCCCAGGGTGTCAGCTTCAACAACATTACTGGGGAGTTGGTTCCAGACCCTCACAATTCTTTGTGTAAAAAAGTGCCTCCTATTTTCTGTTCTGAATGCCCCTTTATCTAATCTCCATTTGTGACCCCTGGTCCTTGTTTCTTTTTTAAAGGTCAAAGAAGTCCCCTGGGTTGACATTGTCTATACCTTTTAGGATTTTGAATGTTTGAATCAGATCACCGCGTAGTCTTCTTTGTTCAAGACTGAATAGATTCAATTCTTTTAGCCTGTCTGCATACGACATGCCTTTTATACCCGGGATAATTCTGGTTGCTCTTCTTTGCACTCTTTCTAGAGCAGCAATATTATTATTTGTTTATTTAGCAGGATATCATTGCTTATGATGGAAGCATGCCTCGTGTTTTCCAACACTGTCCCAACTTGCAAGGCAAATGTTATGTATACCGACAACATGGACGCCAGCAGAGAGGATATTTTCAGCAGCCGGTAACAAAGTTAAAAAAAGCGGGCCAGCCTGAGTTCAGAGGTTGTGGATGCAACACTGTTTCTTAAAAAAAAGAAAAAAAAAGAACTTAAAATCAGTTTTTGTTTCTGCTTTTGTTGTCAACCTGTTTTTTGTTATGTGGACTGTAATAAGTAAGCAACTAAACAGTAACTGATTTTATTTATTGTATTTGTATTCTACAAAGGCACCTGTTACACGTTTTTTTTTTTATGGCGAACCAAGTAAATGTTTATTAAACTTAAATTTAGTTGAGTCTTAGTTGTTCAGTTAGCTTCAACAGCTACAAAAGGCCTAAAGTACTTCAGTAATGTTAATAATTAATCAAAATGTGACTTTGGTGACTTTGTTAGCCTATTGAGAAGATGCAACAATGGCATATATGTATATATTAAAATGCATGGTCTCCTTTATTTTTCAAGAATAAGCAAAAAGAATGTTTACCAACTGCTATATGTCATCCTTTGTTTTGTAAAAAAAGAACCTCCTAAACAGCTAAATGCTAGTAATTTTAATGCACTGTATTTTTCTTGATATTTATATTTTCAAAAAGGTCTATATACAGTACTGTGCAAAAGTTTTAGGCAGGTGTGAAAAAATGCTGTAAAGTAAGAATGCTTTCAAAAATAGACATGTTAATAGATTATATTTATCAATTAACTAAATGCAAAGTGAGTGAACAGAAGAAAAATCTAAATCAAATCCATATTTGGTGTGACCACCCTTTGCCTTCAAAACAGCATCAAACATCAATTCTTCTAGGTACACTTGCACACAGTTTTTGAAGGAACTCGGCAGGTAGGTTGGCCCAAACATCTTGGCGAACTAACCACAGTTCTTCTGTGGATTTAGGCAGCCTCAGTTGCTTCTCTCTCTTCATGTAATCCCAGACAGACTCGATGATGTTGAGATCAGGGCTCTGTGGGGGCCATACCATCACTTCAGGACTCCTTGCTCTTCTTTACGCTGAAGATAGTTCTTAATGACTTTCGCTGTATGTTTGGGGTTGTTGTCATGCTGCAGAATAAATTTGGGGCCAATCAGATGCCTCCCCTGATGGTATTGCATGATGGATAAGTATCTGCCTGTACTTCTCAGCATTGAGGAGACCATTAATTCTGACCAAATCCCCAACTCCATTTGCAGAAATGCAGCCCCAAAATTGCAAGGAACTTCCACCATGCTTCACTGTTGCCTGCAGACACTCATTCGTGCACGCTCTCCAGCCCTTCGCGAACAAACTGCCTTCTGCTACAGCCAAATATTTCAAATTTTGACTCATCAGTCCAGAGCACCTGCTGCCATTTTTCTGCACCCCAGTTCCTGTGTTTTCGTGCATAGTTGAGTCGCTTGGCCTTGTTTCCACGCCGGAGGTATGGCTTTTGGCCGCAAGTCTTCCATGAAGGCCACTTCTGACCAGACTTCTCTGGACAGTAGATGGGTGTACCAGGGTCCCACTGTTTTCTGCCAGTTCTGAGCTGATGGCACTGCTGGACATCTTCCGATTGCGAAGGGAAGTAAGCATGATGTGTCTTTCATCTGCTGCAGTAAGTTTCCTTGGCCGACCACTGCGCTTCACGGTCTTCAACGTTGCCCGTTTCTTTGTGCTTCTTCAAAAGAGTTTGGACAGCACATCTGGAAACCCCTGTCTGCCTTGAAATTTCTGCCTGGGAGAGACCTTGCTGATGCAGTATAACTACCTTGTGTCTTGTTGCTGTGCTCAGTCTTGTCATGGTGTATGACTTTTGACAGTAAACTGTCTTCAGCAACCTCACCTTGTTAGCTGAGTTTGGCTGTTCCTCACCCAGTTTTATTCCTCTACACAGCTGTTTCTGTTTCAGTTAATGATTGTGTTTCAACCTACATATTGAATTGATGATCATTAGCACCTGTTTGGTATAATTGTTTAATCATACACCTGACTATATGCCTACAAAATCCCTGACTTTGTGCAAGTGTACCTAGAAGAATTGATGCTGTTTTGAAGGCAAAGGGTGGTCACACCAAATATGGATTTGATTTAGATTTTTCTTCTGTTCACTCACTTTGCATTTAGTTAATTGATAAATATAATTTATTTTTGAAAGCATTCTTACTTTACAGCATTTTTTCACACCTGCCTAAAACTTTTGCACAGTACTGTATGTATATTGTTATTGTGTGAGGTTCAATGGCAAAGCTACAATTTGGCTAATGATTTCATAAAACTGAAAAAACTATTAAATGTTTGTCACATTTATTTTTCCCAGCTACTACTACTTCTATCAGAAGAAAATATGAATTTCATAAATGTAGTCTTTTACCTTACCTATGGATTTTTCCGACAGATCCCAGATTGCATTGAGAATAGCTGCTGTGGCTAGCTGCACAACACCTTTCTCTGGACCAATCTGTTACAGAACATTTGCACACAGGTTCAGTAATCTGTAGTCGTACACAGTGCATTTAGTTACACACAAATGTTCCTGATGTGACAAATTGATTTAATTTGCGTGAAATTTGCTACAGCTTCATCCGGCTGCATTTTAAAATTGGACAGCTGTTCATCCTGCTTTGTTGGCATCTAATACTGACAGGAACAAATTATATTCTTAAACAGACTTTAAAGGCTTTTGACACACAGGGAGTGCTACATTAGCCTTTGCGCTCCGGCAGGTTTTTGGATTGGAAAATCACGAGGCTAGTTTGCCTCCTTGTGCCACAGTGGCCACTATGAGCCAGGCAATGACTAGCCTCCAGGGGAATGTTAAACACGTTTGCTAGCTTAACAAATCCCAAATGATTATGTGTATGGGTCATAAAAAAATATATTTGAATAAAAACCAGCACAATAGGCACTCAAAGTCTGAGAGTGGAGTTATACCAATGCAGCAGGGTGGTCACAGTATACAAGTGGTTCATCTGTAAATGTGGTTCTTAACACAGGTGCATTTCCTGGATCCCAATGTAATTACCCATCTCATTTGCTCATCACTTGTGAGTAGCCTGTAAAACCCCACAGAAGTCGTTCACAATCTCTGTCAGATGCTTCCCAACAACATGCGTGATGAGGGTCTTCACAGCACACACAACTGAGGGAAGGGTCATATGATAAAGCGTTATCAAAGCATGAACAATATGTTGTTTTGTGTCAATTCATTCATTAACTGACAGCTCAACTTCACAAGCTCAAAAATTTCTGTCCCTTTTAATTTGGAGACAATCAGAAGAACCAGCTCACTATTATAGCAGTCCCTTTGGTGGTCGGAATAGAACAAACAGGTGGTATCATAAGACTCGAAGTTGCAACGTATTTAAAACAACAGTAATCATGTGAGTCGTTACAGGAAAAAGTGATACATTGAAAGCAGTTGGTGCCTTTTTTCATTAACAAATTCATTCAACCAGTTTACCAATTCATGTTCCTTTCTAAAAGTCTGTCCATGACCCTTAAACAATTATGTGTCAATTTGGATTGCAGCAGAAGCATAGTCTAGATCTGTATTTTGTACTGTGTATAACTGTAACCAGTGTGCAATTTGACAGGGTGGGTTGGGGTGGGGATTTCCCTGGCTCTGCACTTTACATTTTCATCCCCGGATTGAAAAAGGATTGTTTCCAGATCCCTCCCAAGAATGCAAGAAAACGTTCAGAACTGGCACTGATGCGGCATTTTGGTCTGTGTGAATTGACTATAACGTCACAGAGGTGGTTCAGAGATGGCACTGAACGTTATTATCATAATCCTGGTTCCCTGAAATAGAAATGTAACCATTACCTAATGGGTGTTTACCTCCTAAAGACCCCGAAACCTGAATATTATATACCAAAGCTGCCCGCAGTCATGCCCGCCCACATCTCAGCGTCATTTTTCCTTCAAGCCTGCTGCAATCATGGACGCAGGGACCTTGAAGGTTAATGGTTACATGGGTGAGTATACACAAACCATCGCAAAGGCAATATTGCAGAACGACTGGAACGCTACAAAGCAAAGCTGAGAGTGCATTACCATTAGGGACCCCAGCAAGGCATCTACTGCCAGTGTGTCCCCGTCTCCCATTATAGAGAACCAGAGGGGACACTGGGTTGATTCCTGGGAGGCAAAGAGATCGATCTCTGCTCTCCCGAACCTCTCCCAAATGAGGCTCACCACCTCGGAAGACCGTGACGACAGTTTCCTACGTGGGGTAGTTTCCGGGTGCGTCATCCAACCCCCTTGGCACAGAGCCATGGCATGAGTACGCAGCCACCTCTCTAACAGAGGGTGATGGGGAAGAGTTCTGTGCAGGTGTAAGGGACACAGAGCGCTCTGTAGAGTCGCAGGAGAGTCGTTTCTCCAGCATGCACTTGGAAAAAATGCACAAAACTCACAGAAACTGAGGTTAGTCAGCTTGGCGTGCTCTGGCCCCAGGCAGCAAGCCATGCTTCTCTTCAACAGACTGGCCTTGCACGTGTCGCAGGGATAAAACCCAGGCATGATGCAAGTACCAATACAGTGTACAGTAACAATGTACAGGTGCTGCCTCAGTCTGCTTATAGACAGCAACAGGGTGGGTCAAGACCCGAACAAGACTTGGTACCAGAACGGGGATGTAATCACTGGTCGGTAGTGGGTCGGCACTGGGATGGTACCAGTTTAGTGACTAGAACGTGTTGGTACGGTACCTGATTGGTTCGGTACCGGTTCAGTGACTATAGCACCGGGTTGGCACAGACTGGCACAACACTTAAACACTGCTTTTACAACTATATTAATTTCCTCTGCAAAAAGTATTAGGCCTCCACCTGTGCCTCTCACTCAATTTATATGCAACAGACTCTATGTGGGCCTAGGGGCCCTAATACCTGCTGCACAAGAAGTGATCTTATACTATGGCAGTCAAAATAAATCTAACGTCTGGAGTAATTCTATAGAAATCAGTGGTCGCAGCTGCCAACTGGAATTATGTAACAGTGCATCTGCCATCTTAGTAAAGGAAGGACTTGCACATTATGAATAAATCTTAGGGAACAAAATTTTTCACAGAAAAAAAAAAACTTGAGAAAATCTTTCAAAAATAAAAATGTACCTTTAAAGAAACCTCTGCCCTTTTCCAAAAAACCTTTTATCTGGCAACACTGCTCTGAGAGCAAGTGAAGCTTAATTCCCAAACTTAGCGGTCCTTCGCGAGCCTGTGGTGACGTCTGGCCAAAACATCAGTAACTCTTTTTCTTGTGTTTTTTTTTTCACCTATGCCAGTCACCCTCTCTGCAGAGCAAAGCTTGTTCCCAACCTTGGAGCCCAGCCACAGAGCCTCTACTGAGGTGGCTCTCTGAGAGCTGATGGGAGACCCCTGCCCCTTGCATATTTATTTATTTTTCTCCCCAGCATTCCAGTCTCCCCCTTTAAGGAAGTGAAGCTCACTACTTATAGTTATTATGGCATAGTGTACCATGTAACATATGCTATTTTAGAGGACTAACATTTTAGAGGACTACATTTCAAGTTATACGTTATTTTATGCCCAATGTAGTGTTATGCCTCACTAATCAATCAATAAAAAATTGACCAAAACCATTTTGCATTAAGACAACATTGTTTGCCTTTGAAAAATGGACCTCTACCCTTAAAACTCCTTTTTTCCCCCAACATTGGTGTTCATTTGTTTCCTTTCTTGTTAGACAGTAATTTCACCTTTAAATATTTGATAGGGGTAGACATTTAACTGCATATGACTTTTTGGATGTTACACGTATCACATCATAATCTAAATCCCATTTTTTAATTGTATCTGTAACCACAAATACATTTTTCCTGTGATAAAAATGTCAATGAAAAGGCCATTATATACAGTGCTGTGAAAAAGTATTTGCCCCCTGTATGATTTTCTGCATTTTTGCATATTTTTGACACTGAATGTTATCAGATCTTCAACCAAAACCTAATATTAGATAAAAGGGACCCTGAGTGAACAAATAACACACAAATGTGATACATATTTTATTTAAGAACATAAGAACATAAGAAAGTTTACAAACGAGAGGAGGCCATTCAGCCCATCTTGCTCGTTTGGCTGTTAGTAGCTTATTGATCCCAGAATCTCATCAAGCAGCTTCTTGAAGGATCCCAGGATGTCAGCTTCAACAACATTACTGGGGAGTTTCTTATGTTCTTATGTTCAACCATTCTGATGTAGACTTGCTTGTGTGTTTCGGATCATTGTCTTGCCGACCCAGCTGCGTTTCAGCTTCAGCTCACGGACGGATGGCCTGACATTCTCCTGTAGAATTCTCTGTACAGAGCAGAATTCATGGTTCCTTCAATGATGGCAAGGCGTCCAGGTCCTGATGCAGCAAAAGCATCCCCAAACCATGACACTACCACCACCATGCTTGACCGTTGGTATGAGGTTCTTACTTGGAATGCAGTGTTTGGTTTTCGCCAGACACAACGGGGCCCATGTTGGCCAAAAAGTTCCACTTTTGACTCATCTGTCCATAGAACATTGTTCCAGAACTCTTGAGGATCATCCAGGTGCTTTTTGGCAAACCTGAGACGAGCATTCATGTTCTTCTTAGCGAGCAATGGTTTCCGCCTTGCTACTCTGCCATGAATTTCATTTTTGCCTAGTGTCTTTCTGATGGTGGAGTCATGAATACTGACCTTAGACAAGGCGAGAGAGGCCTGCAGATCCCTGGATGTTGTTCTAGGGTTTTTTGTGACTTCCTGGACAATTTTACCCCTTGCTCTTGGAGAGATTTTGGCAGGGCGGCCACTCCTGGGAAGATTCACTACTGTCCCAAACTTTCTTCATTTTGACAATATGGCTCTGACTGTGGTTCGGTGGAGCCCTAGAGCCTTACAAATGGCTTTGTAATCCTTTCCAGACTGATAGGCATCAACAACTTTTTTTCCGGAGGTCTTCAGGAATTTCTTTTGTTCATGGCATGATGTGCCTCTAGAACCTGTGTGCTGACAACTTCACTCTGATGGTAAGGGCCAAAGTTAGTCAGATTTATATTGGGCAAGGCTGGCCCAAATCAGGCCTGGTTGTTAACCAAAGTACTCAAACAGCTGACCCTAATTATCCCTTTAATTGGGTTGAGTTAACTAGGGGGCAATAACTTTTTCACACCTGAAGATTGCATGTTTGATTACCTTGCACACCAAACAAATGAAAGAAGCACCAAACTTTGGTGTCATTTTTTTCTCTCAGACTCCCTCTACATAAGAACATAAGAACGTAAGAAAGTTTACAAACGAGAGGCCATTCAGCCCATCTTGCTCGTTTGGTTGTTAGTAACTTATTGATCCCAGAATCTCATCAAGCAGCTTCTTGAATGATCCCAGGGTGTCAGCTTCAACAACATTACTGGGGAGTTGGTCCAGACCCTCACAATTCTCTGTAAAAAGTGCCTCCTATTTTCTGTTCTGAATGCCCCTTTATCTAAACTCCATTTGTGACCCCAGGTCCTTGTTTCTTTTTTCAGGTCAAAAAAGTCCCCTGGGTCAACATTGTCTATACCTTTTAGGATTTTGAATTCTTGAATCAGATCACCGCGTAGTCTTCTTTGTTCAAGACTGAATAGATTCAATTCTTTTAGCCTGTCTGCATACGATATGCCTTTTAAACCCGGGGAAATTCCGGTCGCTCTTCTTTGCACTCTTTCTAGAGCAGCAATATCCTTTTTGTAACAAGGTGACAAGAACTGAACACAATATTCTAAGTGAGGTCTTACTAATCAGTTGTAAAGTTTTAACATTACTTCCCTTGATTTAAATTCAACACTTCTCACAATATATCCGAGCATCTTGTTGGCCTTTTTTATAGCTTCCCCACATTGTCTAGATGAAGACATTTCTGTCAACATAAACTCCTAGGACTTTTTCATAGATTCCTTCTTCAATTTTAGTATCTCCCATATGATATTTATAATGCACATTTTTATTGCCTGCGTGCTGTACTTTACACTTTTCTCTATTAAATGTCATTTGCCATGTGCCTGCCCAGTTCTGAATGCTGTCTAGATCATTTTGAATTACCTTTGTTGCTGTAACAGTGTTTGCCACTCCTCCTATTTTTGTGTCATCTGCAAATTTAACAAGTTTGCTTACTATACCAGAATCAAAATCATTAATGTAGATTAGGAATAGCAGAGGACCTAATACTGATCCCTGTGTTACACCACTGGTTACCTTGCTCCATTTTGAGGTTTTTCCTCTAATCAGTACTTTCTGTTTTCTACATGTTAACCACTCCCTATCCCATGTGCATACATTTCCTTGAATCCCTACTGCGTTCAGTTTGAGAATTAATCTTTTATGCGGGACTTTGTCAAAAGCTTTCTGGAAATCTAAATAAACCATGTCATATGCTTTGCAATTATCCATTGTCGGTGTTGCATCCTCAAAAATATCAAGCAGGTTAGTTAGACATGATCTCCCTTTCCTGAAACCATGCTGACTGTCTCCCAGATATTGTTCCCATATAGGTAATTTTCCATTTTGGATCTTATTATAGTTTCCATAAGTTTACATAAAATAGAAGTCAGGCTTGTTGGTCTGTAGTTACCTGGTTGGGTTTTGTCTCTCTTTTTGTGGATCCTAGTCCCTTTAAAACTTCTGCCTCTGTTATGCTAAAGTTATTTAAAACTGGATATGAACAGGTTGACATGTGGGGCATGTTGTCTGTGCCCTCCTTTGTAAAAACCTGTGAATTTAATATATTTGCTATTTTTTTTCTTCGTCTATGATTTTGCCATTTGTGTCTCTTAGACATTTAACCTCCTCTTTGAATATTCTCTTGCTGTTATAATATTGGAAAACATTTTGGAATTGTTTTTAGCTCCCTTAGCAATATTGATTTCTATCTCTCTCTTGGCCTTTCTAACTTCCCTTTTGACTTGTGTTTGCAGTTCCAAGTACTCTTTCTGTGTACTTTGTTTTTGGTCCTTTTTAAACTCTTTGTAAAGTGCCTTTTTTCGCTGAATATTTTTTTTTAATTGATCTATTAAACCATTTTGGCCATTTTGTTTTATATTTAGATTTGTCTACTTTTGGAATGTAATTGTTTTGCGCCTCTAGTACTACATTTTTGAAAAACAGCCATCCTTTTTCTGTGGATGTTTTCTCTATTTTACTCCAATCTACTTCTGTTAGTCTCTGTTTCATACCTTCATAGTTTGCTTTTCTAAAATTGTAAACCTCAGCTTTAGTCATTACTTTTGGGGTTTTAAAAATCACTTAGAATGAGACCATGTTGTGGTCTGAGTTTGTCAATGGCTATCTGACCTTTAGTTATTCTGTCTTTGTTATTTGAAAAGACTAAATTCAAGGCATGCCTCCCCTCTATTCAGTTCCTTGACAAATTGCACCGCGTTTTCTCATTTTATATGGGGGAAGTTCCTTTTCTACACGCATTTCTAATGTCATTGTATAACAGATTATTTTGCTCAGCATCTGAATTTGGCGGTCTATAGCATGCTCCTATTATTATGCCTTTTGAATTTTTGTCCATTATTCTGACCCATATTGATTCGGCGTTGTTTTCATTGTCCAGATTTAACACCTGGGCTTCAAGACTATTTCTTATGTATAGCGCTACCCCTCTGCCTCTTCTGTCCTGCCTGTCTTTCCTATAGTGTGTACCCACTAATATTATATTCGTCTCCATCACTCTCAGACAACCACGTTTCTGTAACATCTATCATCGTAGTTACTTGTTAGTGCAGTAGCTTCAAGTTCTAACATTTTGTTTCTGAGACTTCTAGCATTAAGATAAATACATTT
Organism: Acipenser oxyrinchus oxyrinchus; assembly: GCA_030684275.1. Taxonomy (NCBI): domain Eukaryota; kingdom Metazoa; phylum Chordata; class Actinopteri; order Acipenseriformes; family Acipenseridae; genus Acipenser; species Acipenser oxyrinchus. The sequence continues at coordinate 54,154,559 of CM060250.1, forward strand.
AATAGCTGTCTTACCGGAGTCGTTGCCTTTGTTTTGATGTGGGCATATTACATATGTGACTTGGCAGATGCGAACCCGGACCGCTGGATCGAGGTTGATTACTTCATCTCACTAAACTCATAGAGCCACCACGGATCCCACAAATACGTGTAATTGACGTTGTATCTTTATAAATGCATATTTATTTGATGTTTTATACTACTACAACCCACAAAAAACTCTGACCAAATACAATGTGAAAAAATGTGCAAAAATGCAGAAAATCAGACAGGGGGCAAATACTTTTTCACGGCACTGTATATACCAAACAAGCAAGATGGGCTAAATGGCCTCCTCTCATTTGTAAAATTATATATATATATATAATTTTTTAAGTGGAATTGCTAAAATGCACTGAAAATATTCAATATTATCTTCTAATATTTACAACATCCCATACTAAACATACAGAAGACTGAAGAACCATATTCCTTCAAATTTAAGACACAGCCCAAATTTCCCACCCTCAATCTGAGGAAAAAATAAAACATCAAATAAATATGCATTTATAAAGATACAACCTCAATTACACATATTTGTGATTTGTGCTATTGCTTGGCAGTCAGTCACGTTGCTGTTTGTGTAGTCGGATAGTCACATCTTTTGTTGTAAATTTTAATATATGCATCATTATACTGTACTTGAATTTAAGACGCAGGATATTTTTGAGAAGCAAAAAATGGTTAAAAAAAGAGCGTCTTAAATGCTAAGGAATACGGTAGTTTGAAGTCGGTGCTCACATTGAAATTACCTTAAACGCAATTAGGTAAGTGAATTTCTGCAATTACACCCTTACAAAAAGTTGGAACAACTTCCATAGTAAATATTTTATTTTTTGGCAACCACTTACCAGTAAGTAGAATTTACATCTTACAGACCCTTGTCCTATATATTAGAATAATGGGTGGTCAAACTGAACAGTCTCTTTACAATTCGATTAATTCGTATAAATTCTTGACCATGTAGTTTGCAGTGTTTTAGCTTGAGCGCACAATTATGTCAATGCAGTTAGCTGGCAGTGTAATAGCATAGCTGCGACAATTATAAAATAATTGCCTTTTTGTACAATTTCCAGTCTGGTAAGAAACTCATTACAAGAATGTGAAAAAAACACATATACAAACAGATAAATGCAAGAATTAATGTTTTATTTCTTCACTGTACAAATTCCTCTGGTTAGTAACCAAACCATAATGTTGCCACTGTTTTCTTTCATTTAGTGCTCAACTGTTGTCTGTAATGCTTTATTTTAAAATGTTAAAAAAAAAAAAAAACTTTGTACAAAGCCCTTGTAAAATCCACTATCACAGGTTAATGGAAGAGGACAAGGCTACATATACAAAAGATGGCACTCTATGAGGATCTGTTTGGTTCAGGGTTTCAGCACTAATAAAAAGGTAAACAACTGGATCAATTTTCAAGGTAATTGGTTGAAGAACATTTTTACAGCCACAGTATGAAATGCTCCATCACTGAAGATCACAGTATATAAATTACTGAAACACATCTTGATCAAAAGGAATAAATGTCAACATTTGAACCAATATGTAGTGCACAGTCTTTGATCTACCTCCTGATCTCATCTGGCTAATAAAAACAAACCTTTAATGTTTTTCAGAATGCAGTTCCAAAACAAACCCATATTTACTCTGGGCATTTTTTATTTATTTAACTGCAGCAACAATATGCTCATCAAAGGCTGGGAATAGGTTTTGTGTATCTGAACATTGAATGGTAGACATATTTGACATCCACTGGGAATGTTTGTACTACAGCTGACAAATAACAGAACACATCACCTTTATATTATCAGCTCCATTATGTGTTTATACCATTACGTAACAACTTTCTGAATATTTTGGAATTTAAATGTTTATCAACCAAAAGAGGGACATTTCATTTAAAATCTAGCACAGTATGGTCAACTTATCATAAATCACACTTAAAATCAACATTATAAAATTAGTTCATCTATTCATCTCCATTCTACCAAAGCAAACTATGTAGAAAAATTAAACATCTCACTTTTCCAGTTTATTTGATACAAAGTACTGAAAGCAGTGCATTGAATTTGTGTTGTCAATTTACAAATGGATTAGAGTGATGAAGTTTTTTTGTTATCTTGATCAACATGCTATAGGAAGCATGCATGTTAACATTGTTAACAAGTTATGTGATACTGAGGAGTTATTGATATAACATTGCTTCACGATTCAATCAAGATTGGTAGATTTAAAATATTTCACATGAACGTGTTGTTTACTTTATGTTGTGTTTGTCTATAAGAATCATAATCATCAGTACCCTGAACTAGGGCATTTCAAGGATTAGTGTTAGGAATCAATTAAATAAAAAAAATAAATAAAAACAAAGTGGTTTGTGCAGCTATAAACTGGATTCCAGTTTCTCTTTTGCAGCACGGAGAGAGTGTTGTAGTTTTTGGAGACTTTAAAAGGTCCTTTCGTGAATTTGGCAGACCATATGGGCTGTAGTGCAGTTCATGAGCTTATAAATTATCCCCAGGTTGGTACTGTGGTTCTGTAGCTGTAAAATAATCTTCTAGGAAAGACTGAATGTATTCAAAGGTTGGTCTCTCATCCGGATCCTTCTTCCAACAGAGCTTCATCAACTCATGGAGAGACTCCGGACAACCCTGAGGACAAGGCATCCTATAGCCACGCTCCACTTGTTCTAGCACTTCTCGGTTCACCATACCTGGGGCAGAAAGAGTCAGACATTTAGTTACTAATTTAAAATACACTACATTATTATCAATACATCATACTAATAGGTTTTCAGGATGGCTGAATGTACATGTATTTCAGAGGGAAGAACCAATAGTAACATTTAAACTTTAGACGCTATCTATTAAGTTAGAGCACTCTTATACTAGTAAACATGAAACCAAATGGAGAATAAAAAGTTATTCTTAAAGGATTTGTAATTATCTGGACCCAATGGGAGCTAGACCTGTAACTACTCCATCTTCTACACATGGAGACACTGAAACAGATGTTGATGGCACAGTGTGGGTATGTGTAAATATTTCTGGGTAAAGACAAGGACACACTTGATGGACAGAATGTGCTGAAAGATAGACCAGGACCAACTTAAACTGCCAAATGTTTTGTAAATGGGAACTCTTATGTTAGCATTAAGATTGTTTGTGAGAGCCTATGCTTCGTCTCATACAACAGTGCACATAGACACTTGCACGGAATATGCTGTAGAGTGATGACTGGTTTGTATCTCTAAATTAACTTGATGTCTTCACTGGACTTTTTTTATGCTCGTGGCATTCTATATGTGGTCATGAAAGTGGGGCGCTTCAATTTTCCCCAAGCAGCAACAGCTGGCATCGCTTCACAGTGATCTTGAAATGAACCAGAAGTGTTAATTAAAACTGACAGGCTTGTATTAGTTTCTGAGCTTTGGACACCTTTGCTAAGAACTGTCAGGTTTCCAACCAATCTTTAGAAAAATCTCACTGTTGATGAACAGCTGCTGCCAAGCAAGTGCATGTGCACCTTTCTTCAGTACATGGCAAACACACCTGACATGTTTGGTATAAAGTTCCGGCTTCTTGTAGAAACCAAGTATCTGCTGAATGGATTTCCCTATAGTGGGAAAGCCAATTCTCAGCCACAAAACTGCAAGCTGGGTGAACATGTGCTGAAATTGATGGAGCCATATCTAGGACATGGGTACAATTAGTTTACATGTGAGCTTGGCAAGAGAGCTGAAATCAAAGAACACAAGTCTATTTAGCACAATGTGTGTAAACAGCAGAGAGCTTTGCATCAAACAGACAAGGTGCAGTGCATGAAACAGCTGTATTCAAAGGACATCAATTAGGGATGCAGACAGTCTCTCTACAACACAAATACCTCTTTCTCTCAGAACCAGCACTGATGCGGTCTGTGTGAATTGACTATAACGTCACAGAGGTGGTTCAGAGATGGCACTGAACGTTAGGTTATTATCATAATCCTGGTTCCCAGAAATATAAATGTAACCATTACCTAATGGGTGTTCACTGCCTAAAGACCCAGAAACCTGAATAGATATATCAAAGCTGCTCGTCGGAGCCTGTGACACAGTAATGCCTGCCCCAAGGGCATATAGGGACTGCAAGCACAGATCTCAACATTATCTTTCCTTCAAGCCTGCTGCAATCATGGATGCAGTGACCCTGAAGGTTAATGGTTACATTTTCTATTTCAGGGAACCAGGGTTATGACAATAACCTAACATTCCCTATCAAGTACGAAATGTTAGGGTTAAAAAAACTGAGGGAGAAAATCATCTCTATGTCTATGTTTTAAGGGTAGACCCGGAAGCCCCCCTTAATTATCTATTTCCAAAGCCAGGGTTTTGTGAATCCACGACATTCAGTCTATAGAACCTCATAAAAGGTATGGGGAGTAGCCCACACTGCTGCATTGCAAATGTCTGTGACAGATGCACCCTGGAATAAAGCCCACGAAGTTGCCTTGCCCCTGGTGGAATGAGCTGTGAGCTTTTCTGGAGGTGGAAAGTTGGCTCGCTCATAGGCAGTCTTGACTGTCTGTTATCCATTTGGACAGCCCCTGTTTAGACAGGGCTTGACCATGGGACTTTGCCCCATAACAGACATAAAAACTGTTCAGACTGCCTCCAACTTTATGTCCTGTCAAAATAATATGCTAATGCCTGCACAGGGCAGAGTGTATGGAACTGCTGCTCCCTGGAATGGAGGTGAATGGAAAGCCTCCAATTCCACAGACTAGTTGACATGAAATGGCAAGATAGTTTTCGGCAGAAAAGCAGGATTGGTACGAAGCGTGAACTTTGTCCAAGCTTCTGTAAAAAATAAGCAGGCTTTTGCAATTGACAATGCCTGCATCTCACTCACACAGCTCAGTTGAATTCAAGGGCTCAAATGGAGGCTTCATGAGTGCATTAAGCACCACGTTATCCTTCACAGGTGGCTGAAGCCGCCAAGCTGCTTTTAAATACTGCCCCGCCAGGAAGCGAGCTCCTGGGGAGACACGGCAAGCTGAAATATCTGCCAGATAGACCTTTAAATGTGGAGGGGGATTTCCCCTTGTCAAACAGGTCCTGCAAAAATTGCAATGTAACTGCCATGGGACAGGTCGTGGGGTCAAAACCCGAGGCAGGCACCACGTCTGAAAGAACGCATGGACGCTGCTCTGGCATTTTGCAGGGTATCAATGACCCTATTGGACAGACCTAGGCAGCTTAAATGCAGCCATTATGGGGCCAGAGCCAGAGCTGAAGGCTCAATGGGTTGGAATGTCAGAAGGTCCCCTCCATCTGACTGAGCAGGTCGCGGTGTTTGGGCAGTCTCCACGGCTTGCCGCTCGGAAGCTCGGATGCTCCCGGTTCTGTCTGATTTTCTCCAGACACAGTGGGAGCATGGTGAGTGGTGGGAAGGCATACAACAGTTGCTTCAGCCATTGGTGTGCCAAGGCATCTATCTCCAGCGGGTCCTTGCCTCCTGTTATGGAGAATCAAAGGGGGCAGTGGGTTGATTCTTGAGAGGCAAAGAGATCTATCTCTGCTCTCCCAAACCTCTCCCAAATGAGGCTCACCACCGCAGGATGAAGCCTCCACTGAGGCGCTGGGAACTCCCCTTGAGAGGTCAGCGGCCCAGTTTATCACCTCAGGCACATGTACTACCCACAGCGAGGAGGTTCTCGTGCAACCACAGTAAAAGCTTGTGGGCTACGCGCGATGGAGACCTGAGACCGCCCTGGTGGTTTACATAAGCCTCCCTTGAAAAATTCTGCCTGCAGCTCCAAAAGATTGATGTGGAGACCCTGCCTAGGTGTAGATGGGCAGGCTGTGTCCACCAAGAGAGTGGCTTTAGACGGTGGCGAGGCACTGTCACTAGGCGGCCACGGTTCAACGTGGGCTGAAAAACCTTGCTGTTGAACCAGGCTTAGAGAGGGTGCATGTGCAGGACACCTAATGAAAGGGTCTGGAAAGTGCTGCCATCAAGCCCAGAAGTTTCTGGAACGTTACTAGTTACTAATGTAAGCTCTCTATTGAGTTGAAAAAAAAAGCTCTGAATAGGCAGCTATTGTCTGCACTGGCGTCCGACAAAATGGACAGCATCACACTGGCATGCTCTACCCAGGTCACGACCCGGTGTCATGAGGGTCAGCTACTCGATTTCACACTGCTTTTGATAAAGCAGGGTTGACCTGGGTCGCAGACGGACATAAACAATGCGCATATCAATGTCCCGAAAACAGCTTACAGACGCTTCCATCCAAGCTTCTCTGGACTGAACCGTCGGCCCAAATGTTGATTAGAGCAAATGTTTCTTCATCCCTGCGGCAGTCTGACGTGGTGTGTTTTAAGCAACAGAAATATGGATATACAGAATAATCAAAAGCATTCCTTGTGGAAGTGAAACATTCATGCAGGCGTGGCTGTTTGCTATTTTGTCCCTCTCAACCCGTGTCAAGGCGTGTCGACCAACATCCTGAGGTGTGTCGCTGGAACCCGGGTTAACCTGGGTACAACCCAGGTACGTGGTTTCAGACTACACTGGATTGTGACCCAGGTAGCCAGAACCTGGGTAGGAGTGCCTGTGTGAAAGGGGCACTTGATAGGAGGCTGTCTGCAAAGGTGTGAGCTGGCTCTCTGCATGATTCACCAAAAGGCCCAACTGATGAAAGTGGCCGGTGAAGAGCTCCGTGTGGGCCTTTTCCTGTGCTGGAGACTGGGCACAAATGAGCCAGTCATCCCGGTAATTCAGCATTCTGATGCCTTTGTGTCTCAATGGGGCCAAGACAGCCTCCAAAGCTAGAGAGAGGCCAAATGGCAGGACACACTCGTACACTGTTCCTTGTAAAGTGAACCGCAGGTACCTCCTGTGCCCTGGTCTTATGGGGATGTGGAAATGTGTTTTTTAGGTGCACCGTGGTGAGCCAGGTCGCCAGGCCCTATTGACTGCAACAGCTGTTGCATGGTCAACATTTTGAACTTCCTTCGATTGAGATACAGGTTGACCTGTCTGTCAAGGACTGGTCTGAGGCCACCATCCCACTTGGGCACCAGCAAGTACCTGGAGTAGAACCCTTCCTTCAAGCGGATAGGATGTACAGTACAAATAGTCCATTTTTGCAGCAGAGCTGTCACCTCCTGAGACAATACCGCAGCGTCTCATAGGACCGTGACTAATGTTGTAGTCACGCTTCAAAAGGGTGGGGGACTGTGTCTGAATTGCTGGTCTGAACAGTAGTAAGCATGCAGATGTCCGCAGCATCTCATCCACAGCAGGACCAAAGGTATGCCCCGGTGTAATGGGGACATCTAACAGCAGTGCTTTATCCACATCAGGCATGCCTGACTGGAAAAGCCAAAGCTGCCTTCTTGCGGCTATCAAAGCAGCCAGGTTCCTGCCCAAAGTCTGCCCGTTCAATTTGGAGACACAGAGCACGTTTCATCTAGCTGCTGTGGTGAGGGTCTGTGATTCTCCAGAAGCGATTTTAACAAACAGACCTGGTAGGCTACCAGTAAATTTGGGTGCACTGAGAGGGGTGGGGGCACAGGAGAGGCACCGTTTCCTGATGGGAAAAAGCTGTCCACAATTTCTCCAGCTGTTCGCCGATCTCTTGGATCCAGTCACTTTCTCTTCCTCTTCCTTGGAGAAGGAGAGGCAGAGGAGGATGAGGAAGACCGTGGAGATGGCTTGCTACATGGGCTTTTTCCCCGGGCACGTTGTCTGCTCTCCCTCGACACAGAGCTAAGTGGAGAGGACGCAGCCACCTCTAACAGAGGGTGATGGTGAAGCACGCTGTCCTGGTGTAATGGACACCGAGTGCTCTGTAGAGCTGCGAGACACACATTTCGCCAGCATGCACTTAGAGAAACTCACAGAAACTGTGGTTAGTGAGTGCCTCTGATGTGCTCCTGCCCCAGGCAGGAAGAGCACCTGCCGTGCTTATCCTCAACTGGGAGACTGGCCTTGCATATGTCACAGGGATAAAACCCAGGCATGATGCTAGCAGCAACGCAGTGTACAATACTGTATAACTGCTGCCAGTTTGCTCAAGCAGCAACGCTGTTGTACAGTAATGGACCAGAGATGGTACCGTGGTTGGGAACCGGTTCAGTGACTTTGCAGCGAGTCGGTATGGTACCGGGATGGAACCGGGGTGGTACTAGGATGGTGCCAGGTTGGTTCAGTACCAGAACGGTGCCTTAGCGCCAGGCCAGTACAGCATGGTACCATCAGTAGGATACGTGAACTGGAGCAGTACCGGGACGCTAACTGGTCAGTTTGGTGACTTGCACCGGGTAGGTACAGTACCGGTACAGTAACCTAGTTCCCTGTTCGCACGGTACTGGGTTGGGTCAGTGACCTACGGGTCTACTCTGTGCGCTTACGCAGGGAAGCAGTATACAGGGATGCCCAACTGTATAAGCTTCTGGCAAAACCACAGTCAGTATGAATATGAGACCGAGTGAAGCCTGCTTGTTAGAGCACTAACAGCCCATAATGGTGCGGCAAGCAGTCACCAAGACGGCAACGAGATACTGTGGGAGAGACTGCAAGTAATCTCGGCCGAAGCGCGTATCTTAGTCAAAGCAGAGCTGCTGAGCCCAGCAACTGTGCACGTGTTTCTGCAAAAAAAAACACAACCACAAAAACACGAGAGAAAATAATTCACAGAAAACAGTAATACAACAATTAGTTTAAAATATTATCGTTTACAAAAGGAGAGCACAAGTCAGCCGACTGAAGTTGCTTGGTCCCTGTGAAGGGGCAACATGAACCGTTGACTTCACACGTGTCACAAGGCTGCTGCAGGATGTAACAAACAGGCTGTGCGCAAAAATTATGTGTATTTAGTAAACTAATAAAATGCCAAAAAATATTGCATTTATTAATGTAATACAGAAATAGCGAGTAATATACGCAGACAAAAGCTACAAGTACTCATCTGTCTATGGCTCTCCCATCAGGTTCAGTCCTCTTAAGTAAAAATGATGCTGAGATCTGTGTGTGCAGTCCTTGTACCATATTCCTTTGAATTTTTTTGCTTCCCAAAAATCACGGGCGTCTTAAATTCGAGTATAGTATAGTGAAACGTGTATTAAAAATCACCAACAAAAGACCTTAATACCCAAGTACACAAAACAGCAATGTGCCTGACTGCTGAGAAAAGACAAACAAAGACATCACTGCCCGAATACACAAGGAGCTAGTGACTTACTGCTGAGAAAAGACACACTAAAACGTTACTGCCCAATCTCGAACAACACAGTACCAGCTTGGCCAGATCTGAAATGCTCATCAGACCCCTGTATTTTACGACATGCAAAGCAATACCACAGTTCACAAATTGGGAGAAAAATAGGATGCGAGTAATCTCCATATGTCTATGTTATATTCTGTTGGTATTGTGCATACTGTTCTGTCTGTTGTGTTTGCATGCTGTTGTGGCTGCTGGGTTACATGTTGCCTGATGTATTATTATTTGTTTACAATTAGCAGACGCCTTTATCCAAGGTGACTTATAGACTAGGGTGTGTGAATTATGCATCAGTTGCAGAGTCACTTACAACAACGTCTCACCCAAAAGACATAGCACAAGGAGGTTAAGTGACTTGCTCAAGGTCACACAGTGAGTAAGCCGGGATTTGAACCTCCTGGTTACAAGCCCTATTCTTTAACCACCGGACCACACAGCCTCCTGTAGTGGAGTGTTGTGTCGTGCTTGCTGTTGCCGGGATGTGTGATGCTGCAAGTGAAGTGAATGAAGGGTGTGTGTACAACAGAGAATACCATAGTACACCGCACAATAAACAAGCTCCATGGTTAATCTACAACAACACTGTTTCCGGTCAGTTTTGTACGATACAACAGCGTAATTGAGGTTGTATCTTTGTAAATGCATATTTATTTGATGTTTTTTTTCCCCCCAAAATTGAGGGTGGTAAATTTGGACTGTGTCTTAAATTCGAAGGATGTACTGTATGCCGTCTGGGATGGGCATGACTGCGTCACAGGTTCTGACTAGCAGCTTTTGATATATCTATCCAGGCTTCAGGGTCTTTAGGAGGTAAAACACCCATTAGGTAATGGTTACATTCGTACTTCATAGGGAACCATCTAACTGGTGATATGTATGCCAGTACTGAAGCGTTAGAGTGGGCATGGACTGAAAGCCAACATCTCATGTGACTGTATACCAGACGCAGTTGTTCAGCCAGGTACTCAAATGTTTCTCTTCCCATGTGGAAATATTTTTTCCACTCACTATCTGAAAATCTTGGGAGCGTTTGTTCCAAAGTACATCACCATGTTGGAGTTCCATTACCCAACTCGAGCTTTCACACGGGCATCCTTTATATATAGCAAATACCAGCATCCAAAGTATTTTTTGCACTCTGCTTTTGTCTGAAGAGCTGGACTCTCTTTTAAATATATTGTATCGCCTTCTTTGCAATAAAATACGCTACCTACATTGTGCCTGAAGCTCCTGCAATTTGACACTAAACAGGTTGTTACACTGTATAAAACAGTATTGAAAATTAAAAGCAAACAAAATGCAGCCAAACTTACTTTGTTGACTAACGACGGTGCCATTTTCTTTTGCGATTTTACTTTGTTTCCGTTGCCATGAAAATCTGTGTGATCGGTTAGGACGGTACTATACCGGCATAGATTGCGCAATTTCATGCTGTGTGAATGGGTATTTAAAAAAAAAAAAAAAAAGATTTTTAAAACGTCTTTGAAATGGCTCAGTAGCTGAATTTGTGTGTGAAAGGGGTATAAGACAATTAAGAGTGTTACTTTGCTCTACACATGAAGATGCAGCTATTCAACCTGATGGCAAGAAGAAACCAGACACTGCTCTTCTACAACACAAAATATGGTGTAGACATTCTTGATCAGATGACACAAGTTTCTTCGGTCAAACCAGGATGCAGGCACTGGCCTATCCATGTCTTCAACGTTTTAGATACAGCAGGCATCAATGCCTGGATTGTATACAAGGCTGTTACAGGAAAGGTAATACTGAAAAAGGTCCTACTGGGCCTGATATCTGAGCTCAATGGACAGGAAGCTGAAGGTGACAAACTCAACTGAAGTTGTAGAACCAACAACAAAAAGGAATAAGTGTCAAGTCCGTCTATGCAATGGGAATAAGGCAACAAACACATGCATTCAGTGCAAGAAAGCCATCTGTGGTTAATTTGCATCAAAGCAGTTGAAACGGTTCATATGCAAAAAGTGCGCCTCTTCAACGAAGAGCCACACTGTGCCTATCTGTTCAGTGATAAATTATTCTTGGGTTTCTTAGTCTATTGTTTTGACTTTTTGTTATATTCCCAATGATAGACATAGTTGAATGTAAAATATTTAAATGCACAATGATTTAGTACATTTACATGTTTTGTTTGGAATAAAAAAAAAAAAAGTTTCTTTTGTCCTAAAATAGAAATATAACTTATTGAATAATTATAGTAAAACCATATCAATAACACTATCAGACTCTACTTTGACTAACACTCACCTGTAGTACATTTGTTTAGGGAAATGTGAAACCTGTGGTGAGTGTGGTGTTTAGGGGAGAGGGTTGTTTAGTAAAGGATAATGCTTAACATGGTGTGTGCTGTGCTGCAATTGTATAAAGCTGCAGTTTGGTTACAGGCACAAAGTGAAGCTGGATGCCTTCAAATATGAAAGTTGTGTTATTGCAGCATAACACAGACATGAAGTGTTTTATCACTTTCTTAAAACCTCTCCCCTAAACACCGCAGCCATCGCAGGTTTAACATTTCCCTAAACACAAATGATGTACTACAGTTGAGTATTACAATATGAATACAATTTATTTGAAACACTATAAAATATATCCAGTATCTTCCTGCACCAGAGGAAAAATAAGTTGCTATAATGACAAGACGGTGTTGCTTAAGACTTGAGGCACCATGTAGCAGCATTATGTATTTTTTAAATGGTTTTAAAAAATCTTCTCAATTAGAAATCGTTTATTTAGTTACGTTAAAAAGACACACTGTTATATAGGTGTGTATTTGTATAAATAGCTTATTAACATAGAAAACATTAACCTTTCAAAGTCTGTTTTCATATTTAGCTTTAGTAATGCCAATGTGGCAAACAGAGCACATGTAGATCATTCTATTTATTGTATTGTGTACAGTAAAAAAAAAAAAAAAAAGTTTAGCAGTTTTCTTTAACATTATTTGGTGTGGCTTAAGTTTATCCAGTGTGGCTAAAAAAAATCTTGAGTTACTTAAGCCACAGTGGCTAACTAAATGAAAGTCTTTGCAGGAACGTAGAGTAGGGATCAAAGTGATCGGTCCTTCTAGGTAGGCAGGTTTTTTTGTTGTTCTGGTGTTAGACAATCCCCCCTCTGCAATATATGCACATTTATCGATAGTTGTGTGCAACTATTAAGCAACATTTATCAAAGAGACTTTAGGGGCATAATAGCAGGCCTGTGAAGCCAGCTTGTCCCTCAGTGACCAGTATGTCCATCGAGTCCTATATTGGAAAAACTTGCAGAAAAAGAACACAAGAAAGCACACCACCAGGCACAGCGGGTCATGACAGATAGAGCCTGCAGACACAAGTATTTTAAACAAGCAAAAGACAAGACACACTGACCAAAATAATACTTTAGGTGACTAAGGCTATTCTCTAATTTCTTGAAGAGGTTGTTTCCATTATTTAGGAACAGGCAGGATTGTAAAGCAGAGCTCATTGCAACACTCAGTGTTTATCCCCACTCCTTACCTGGGTATGGGACTCTACCCTTGGTTACCAGTTCTGTCAGCAGGATGCCAAATGACCACCCGTCTGATTTAATTGTAAAACGCCCATACAAAGCTGCTTCAGGCGCTGTCCACTTTATAGGAAACTTGGCTCCTAAATAAAAAAGGCAAACTGGTTAGAAAGAAGCCCTGAAATACAACATATAAAAATATAGTACAGTCGACACCACTTATTTCCATACTGGATAATTGCATAAATCACTTAATTGCATAGCATGCATAGTCCCGTTTTTTTAGTGAATCATTTTCTATGACTGTATGATATGGTTAAATGCATATCGGCTACATGCATAATTTGCTTAATTGCATGTAGCTGTGTGGTCCCAAAGTCCAGTGTACATTGCGTTTTAATTTGGATAATTGCATAATGCAAACAGCGCATAGCAACAACATTACAGCAGGAAATGCAGGCAAGAAAGACACAGAAAATGCAAAGTAAATCTGTTTAACTAGAGCCTCAGCACACCAAGCCTTTATGGAGGCAAATGGTTGTCAGTCTTATGACAGTTGTTTATCAGCAATCGGCCGAATACTGTGCACACTTCCATCAAATCTTTTTTTGCTATGTTGTAGGTCACAAGATCTATAGTAATGTACAGTACACACCTGTTTAACTTTTATGTTTTACTGTATTACAATAACTTAGTTTATGCAGGCTGTTATATACTGTACACTGCATTGCCAGAGAATAGTGTTGTTTGTATTGAGTGCATACCGTATTTCAAGTTGGTTTATTTTTCTGAACTTAATTTTAAGTTACTTGTAATAAAATATAATTGAAATAGTTATGAATCTGATCAAAACGATAGACTTATTGTTATTGTATCCCACTGTATTCCTTCACTCCTGTTATGTGCCCATGCAATTATGCAGAGTCGACTGTATTTTAATACAGTCTTCACTATTAAACTGAACAGAAAAATGTGGTGTCCTTTGATGTTACTAAGTTTTAAAATGTAGTACTATTCTTCACTCAATTAGCCTTAATATGTGGATGCTTGACTTCAGTTTTCCATCATATAGTTACAACGAAAAGCTTTGAAAACAAGGAGGACCATTTACATTTGTACACTTTATAGACTAGTCATAGGAGGTGAAATGTAGCCACTGTAAAGACAAGAGTCCCCGTTTGTCTATTTATTTATATTCACCTTGTCTTGCAGTATACTCATTGTCCTCAATTAACCTTGCCAGCCCGAAATCTGCAATCTTGCACACCAAATTGTCTCCTACAAGAATGTTAGCAGCTCGCAGGTCTCTATGAATGTAGTTCATTCTCTCGATAAATGCCATACCATCAGCAATCTTTAAAAAAAAAAAAAAAAGATTAACATTTACAGGTTTATCAAAATAGGATTTAGGCTAAAAGTACCATCTATATATTCTTATACCCACCCACTTATAGGCTTATTTTTTCACTTTAATTACAGAAGAAAGAGAAACACTTTTTCCTTTTTACCTGGGCAGCCATGTCAACCAGTTGAGGAAGCTTCAGGTATTTTCCATCACCCTCCTTCAGGAAGTCCAGTAAACTTCCTGTAAACAGAAAAAAAGATTCTATATATTAGAAAGGAGGTAGAACAGATATATATATATATATATATATATATATATATATATATATATATATATATATATATATATATATATATATATATATATATATATATACACAGTACTGTGCAAAAGTTTTAGGCAGGTGTGAAAAAATGCTGTAAATTAAGAATGCTTTCAAAAATAGACATGTTAATAGATTATATTTATCAATTAACAAAATGCAAAGTGAGTGAACAGAAGAAAAATCTACATCAAATCAATATTTGGTGTGACCACCCTTTGCCTTCAAAACAGCATCAATTCTTCTAGGTACACTTGCACACAGTTTTTGAAGGAACTCGGCAGGTAGGTAACCACAGTTCTTCTGTGGATTTAGGCAGCCTCAGTTGCTTCTCTCTCTTCATGTAATCCCAGACAGACTCGATGATGTTGAGATCAGGGCTCTGTGGGGGCCATACCATCACTTCCAAGACTCCTTGTTCTTCTTTACGCTGAAGATAGTTCTTAATGACTTTCGCTGTATGTTTGGGGTCGTTGTCATGCTGCAGAATAAATTTGGGGCCAATCAGATGCCTCCCTGATGGTATTGCATGATGGATAAGTATCTGCCTGTACTTCTCAGCATTGAGTAGACCATTAATTCTGACCAAATCCCCAACTCCATTTGCAGAAATGCAGCCCCAAACTTGCAAGGAACCTCCACCATGCTTCACTGTTGCCTGCAGACACTCATTCGTGCACGCTCTCCAGCCCTTCGCTAACAAACTGCCTTCTGCTACAGCCAAATATTTCAAATTTTGACTCATCAGTCCAGAGCACCTGCTGCCATTTTTCTGCACCCCAGTTCCTGTGTTTTCGTGCATAGTTGAGTCGCTGGCCTTGTTTCCACGCCGGAGGTATGGCTTTTGGCCGCAAGTCTTCCATGAAAGCCACTTCTAACCAGACTTCTCCGGACAGTAGATGGGTGTACCAGGGTCCCACTGTTTTCTGCCAGTTCTGAGCTGATGGCACTGCTGGACATCTTCCGAATGCGAAGGGAAGTAAGCATGATGTGTCTTTCATCTGCTGCAGTAAGTTTCCTTGGCCGACCACTGTGTCTACGGTCCTCAACGTTGCCCGTTTCTTTGTGCTTCTTCAAAAGAGCTTGGACAGCACACCTGGAAACCCCTGTCTGCTTTGAAATTTCTGCCTGGGAGAGACCTTGCTGATGCAGTATAACTACCTTGTGTCTTGTTGCTGTGCTCAGTCTTGCCATGGTGTATGACTTTTGACAGTAAACTGTCTTCAGCAACCTCACCTTGTTAGCTGAGTTTGGCTCTTCCTCACCCAGTTTTATTCCTCCTACACAGCTGTTTCTGTTTCAGTTAATGATTGTGTTTCAACCTACATATTGAACTGATGATCATTAGCATCTGTTTGGTATAATTGTTTAATCATACACCTGACTATATGCCTACAAAATCCCTGACTTTGTGCAAGTGTACCTAGAAGAATTGATGCTGTTTTGAAGGCAAAGGGTGGTCACACCAAATATGGATTTGATTTAGATTTTTCTTCTGTTCACTCATTTTGCATTTAGTTAATTGATAAATATAATCTATTAACATGTCTATTTTTGAAAGCATTCTTACTTTACAGCATTTTTTCACACCTGCCTAAAACTTTTGCACAGTACTGTATATATATATATATATGTATGGCACTTGCGAAGTGCTTTGTGAAACACACACGCAGCAACAACCTCTGTGTCTTTGCAACCAAAATGGACCCCTGTTCTTTAGAAACAAACATAAGTGGTTGGTATAAGAATATATAGATGGTAGTTTTAATAATGAGCTGATTTTTGCACATTAAAAGGCGTTAATGGTTTAAAAACACGTTAAGTTTTTTTTTTTTATGTCTTTAATTTAGGTTAAAACTGATCAATAAAAAATCCATTTAGCTTTGTTTCTGTTTAAATCTAAAATAAGTTTAACCACCCTAAGATTAGTTATCTCTTCTTGGCACTCGGTACTTTGATATTAATTTTGAGTCTGTATATAAATCAAGAGGATTTGACTAGTAGTTTTAGCTGGTAGTATGAGCACCCTTGTATGTTTTAATAGGATCTGAGATTAAAATTGCTACTTGCGGCTGCTGTCTGGCTGTCGCAAGTTTATGGTGTAAATCTGTAATGTCTCAGCCTGCAGAAGTTTCATGAAACCCAATTTTTTATTTGTAAGGTGCTTACGATTGTGAATCGTCGCAAATTGCTTTTATGAAAACAGGGCCCAGCACACAACCTGCACAGCTCAGTGACAGGCAGTTTTAACTAATCAAATCCTGATGTGTTCGAGTTACTATAGGAACCAGAGTTTGCAGCTGAGGAGGATGTCAGCAGTATAAAGAACAGATATTCTTATGCCAACACGTAAAAAACTTAAAATGAACAGCTATTTACGAACTAACCAAGCAAACTATGATATACAGGGAGACTTACCTTTTGCCATGTATTCTGTAACAATGTATATTGGCTCCTCAGAGACAACAGCATAGAGAGGTACCAGTTTATCGTGTCTGAGTTTCTTCATTATTTGAGCCTCTTGCAGGAAGGCCTCTGGTGACATTGTACCAGGCTTTAGTGTTTTAATTGCAACCTTTGTTGTTCCATTCCATGTTCCTGAAATGCGTAAAAAAAGAAACTGTCCATATAAACGTTTATATAAAGTGTAACAGAATAACAAATTAGGCATGTTTTTTTTTTTTTTTAATGTACAAATGTCTCTTAACATTTGTTTTACACATCCTTGGTCACTGACTATGTCCTAAAATTCAATTGATAGAAAATCTACTTAGATCGTATGCTTTACAGAAAAAAAGACGACGAAAAAAATAAAAATACCCCATATTTCCTCAAAAGGTGGAAATGAAAATGAAACCATCATTCTCTATCTATTACTTCCACATTATAATGTGAAGATTTATACAGTGTGTCAGACATCAAGAATAACTACGGGCACTTCTTATCTATAACCAGTCATCTCTGGTTACAAGACATAACAGCGAGTTCAAGACCGCGCCAACATCACTGTGAAGGACATTACAGTGCCGACCATTACAGCGACTGCCCATAACAGCGCTATGACATCACCGCGCCGAACCAGGAACTCGGACATACGACACAGTCAGAGCGGGGTTCACCAGAGTCAATTCACCAGCCTCGTAAAAGGACGCAGCTGTTATGCATTCGTTTTGGAGAACTATTCATGGCAAACAACGATGAATGCAGTTGATGGCTGCGTTCGCGTTAGTCCTAAAAAGTCTGCATTGCAGACGGACTTGATTGATTTTCTGATTGCAAAAGATGATAGCTTTTTTTCACTGTTCCCATACAGCTCCATCATACTAAACTGGTAAATATCATAAGTAAAACCTCCATGCAATAAAAGCGTGTTTCCACAAGCATTTTTTATGTAGTTGGGCTGCATATCATTTTTTTTTCACCTGTTGCAAAATGATATTCTGCATGTGTTTTGATATACAGTGCCTTGCAAAAGTATTCAGACCCCTGACCAATTCTCTCATATTACTGAATTACAAATGGTACATTGAAATTTCGTTCTGTTTGATATTTTATTTTAAAACACTGAAACTCAAAATCAATTCTTGTAAGGTGACATTGGTTTTATGTTGGGAAATATTTTTAAGAAAAATAAAAAACACAACCATAAATTCTACACTATCACAAGATTCTAGAGGAGAATGTCAGGCCATCCGTCCGTGAGCTGAAGCTGAACCGAAAGTGGGTCATGCCCTAAACATACAAGCAGATCTACAAAAGAATGGCTGCAGAAGAAGAAATTCCGCGTTTTAGAATGGCCTAGTCAAAGTCCGGACCTAAACCCCATCGAAATGTTGTGGCAGGACCTGAAGCGAGCTGTCCATGCAAGGAAGCCCTCAAATGTCACAGAGTTGAAGCAGTTCTGTAAGGAGGAATGGGCCAAAATTCCTCAAATTCCTCAAAAAAGAGACTGACCAACAGTTACAGGAAACGCTTAGTTGAAGTCATTGCTGCTCAAGGGGGTGCCACCAGTTACTGAATCTAAAGGTTCACATACTTTTTCACACATGGATATTGAATGTTGAATCATCTGTGGATGTTGAAAAAGTATCATGTTTTTGTGTCATTTGTTTAATCAGGTTATCTTTATCTGTTATTAGGATTAAGGATTAAGGATCCAATAACATTTTAGGTTTGAAATATGTTAAATATGTGAAATATGTGAAAATCCTAAGGGGTTCACAAACTTTTTCTCGGCACTGTATATGTATTCAACACTAATTTTAGGAGGTTACACTTCCATAAATTAGGGTTTGTAAACTTTGGATGACCACTGCATACGCGCACACACACACACACACACACACACAGAGTATAAATCTATTCCCCAGGAGTGTTTTTTTTTTTTTTAACCTGTACCCCTTTGTCTGGAGGTTTCAGCTCAAGCATCCCTTTACAGTTTTCACTCTACTCAAATGGCACAACAGTTGTAATAAAGTGGACAATAATCTGATTAATGATTAATACATTTCTTTTCATCCCTGTTTATTTTATAACTAATTTATGTCACAACAGTTTGGGTGACAAACTGCTGGTTTAGGACAGAATAACCTGCCAACCTTAACATATTTTTTAGAGCAGCACTCTTTCATGTTGGGGAGGGGGGTCCGGGGCTTCCCCTAGAATTGTTTTAGGGTATAAAACAGCTAAATGCTACACTCTGGTGAGTTCTGAGTATGAATTTTTCAGTAAAAAAAAGTAATGAGATTATCTATGATTGTTTCAGTTTAAATTTAATTTTGTTAACCTTTCTATAGATAAAACATTTTTAATTTATACCAACTGAATTATTTCAAGAAAATAGCCATTTTTGTAGTATGTTTGTATTTTAGAGAAACAAAGCACTTTCAAAAAGGAAAAAAAAAACTTGTAAAAAGTCACCAAATGTAATAGCTATCCACAAAGTGAGTTGTTTGGAACAGAAAGGAATCCAACAGGTCAAACTGCACTTTCAGATCTTGAATATTTAGTTTCATAGGTGGCTGACTTGGCTTTCCTGAGCAAGGTGTCACTAAAGGTTTGTGTGTGACACTTGCTGCTTCACTGTCATCATGACTTTGTGCATTACCAGTGAACTTAGCTTGTCTGTGCTCAGGCTGGTTCTGTGTTGGGTTTTGTTTTTGGTCACCAAGCTGAACACTCTTTCACAGTCAGCATTACTGTGGAAGATGACCAAAATGCCTAGCGCGGTAACATTACAGTAACGCCCGATTCTTTTGTTTTGGACAGAAATATAAAGTTTCCTTCTACAGGATTCCTGCTGATCCAGACAGGAGGGTAAAATGGATTTCAGCGATTAAAAGAGAATAAAAAAAAAAAAAAAAGACTGGACCCATTCGTTTGTAGTGAACGCTTCATAAAAAGTTAATATCAGTAAGCATATATTGGTAGTTCTGATATTACGTTATTATTATTATTATTATTATTATTAGTATTAGTAGTAGTAGTAGTCGTAGTAGTAGTAGTATTAAGTCCCACTTTAACACGCTATGGCCGTTTTTTTCATAAATATTTAGCTACACAGTTAAACAGGATTACACTTATGCGGGTCAGTGATTCCCAGTCCTTACATAAAAAAAATATTTTACCGTTAACAAAATCCATAATGCTACATTAATGATCTTAATGAACTTCAATATAAAATCACAAACCAGCCGTTTATGACTTGTTTAAAGCACAATGAAACGACATGTATCTACAATGTAATTGTACACTACTTTCAAGGTAAGCAGAAGCCTTACGTACCTTAACCACATTAACAATATTAATGCTGTGCTCATTTTTATAAAATTGAATTTTACTTACATCCCTGTATGGTAACAGGCGTTTGTGAAAAACTGGACAACGAGCCAAAAACAGAATATTAAACTTAAATATTGTACTATATTATTATAATAAATGTTTGTACTTACTCCCTAGCCATTCTCGTAAAATCCTTATTCAGCTGAATTTTCTTTTCATGCGATGCAGTTATCTAAACCGAGCACGTTTTTCTTTAAAACGCAAGTGGGTTTTTCCCCCAGACAAAAATGAATGCATAACTAATGCATTAATTAAAAAACAAAGGTACCATAGCCAGTTTGAAATAAATAATTTCCTCACAAGTTCCAGTACTTCACACTCCTTTCAGTGTGTCCGAAACTGGAAGTTGAAACACAAGCGAGTCAGCTCAACAAAGCCGGATAGACTACAGTAGAATGCCAGTGATTATACAAAGAAACTAGGTGGTAGGAATTTTTGTCAGTCAACCCCCGATAACTTTTTTTTTTTTTTTTTAAATGGAGGTTGGATCGTCAACTAAACTCAAAACCTGATTGGTTAATCTATCTTGCTTGCCTTGCCCTAATGCCGGCTCTGCTGTTAGATGCAACACTTTCTCTAACTACAGGCAACATCATAGACGATGAGCGAAATATGGATTAGGTATTATTGCGTATCATCTCTGATAAAAGCGTACTGCACATTACCAACTCAAAATGCACAGCGGATAATGCAAAAATGTGTAGAGGTTAGCAGGTCTGGAATAACAAACAGTCGGCTTAATTCTTAAAACTTTTAATTAAAAGACAATTATTTAGTAATATGGAAACAGTTGTATTCACTTGCTATTTGCCAAAGTTAGTATAAATAACACAAAATAGTGTGCATTGTATAAGTTTTTCCCATCTCCGCATAATTATGTGCCATTTAAAATGTTTACCTCAAGATAAAACTATAATAACTACTAACAATGATACATGTTTTTATTGAAGCGAACAAAAATTATCCAAAGGGATTGGGTATAACTTTGTCGCTTTGCATTTTCTGTAGACTCTTGTGCTTTCTTCCTTTGTTTTGCAAATAAACAATGTATCCATTTCATCAAAACACCGAAAACAAATTCAACCAGATGCTATTGCTGCTTCTAAAATACAACCAGGCCTAATAAATACAACAGAAAACGTCAAAGTAGAAGTATTATCAATAATAATTATATTTACCGGAGCATTTATACTGTACTTCTAAAAGAAATGTAAAAAGATTGCGCTTCCCTGATTAGGATGCTTGGTGGTCCATTGGTTAAAGAAAGGTACTTATTACCAGGAGGTTCACCCCCCAAGTCGCTTTGGATAAAAGCATCTGCTAAATGACTAAATAATATTAATAATAATTAGTATTCAATTATATATTTAATAATAATATTTGTTTATTTAGCAGACGCCTTTATCCAAGGCGACTTACAGAGACTAGAGAGGTGTGTGAACTATGCATCAGCTGCAGAGTCACTTACAATTACATCTCACCCGAAAGACGGAGCACAAGGAGGTTAAGTGACTTGCTCAGGGTCACACAATGAGTCAGTGGCTGAGGTGGGATTTGAACCGGGGACCTCATGGTTACAAGCCCTTTTCTTTAACCACTGGACCACACAGTCTCCTATAGCAAGTTGAAAACAGCAGAGTTCATGAGCAGCACAGAGCGCTCGCCATAGGAACAAAAATCGCCAGGCGCCTGCTTCACATATACTAATGGAAATCCTGTCCACTCAATCGAAATCACACATGCGCAAGTACGGACGTGATATATTCTGTGTTTTTATTTTATTTTATCTGCAGTTCCCTTTGAGCTGTGGACGCTCTGAGAAATGGGATGGGGGGGCTGGTAGCAAAACCTGGAATGCAACTGCTTTGCAATTGTGCAATATAAGTCTTACTGACACGGCTAGGTCATATTAAAACCTGCACACTGACGGGGTCGTGGGGAGTTCCTGGTCGTAATGACACGTTTGTGAACTTTGCAGTCTCTTCTGGGAATTGAATTGTAGGTCGTAGCGCTGTTATGGGCAGTCGCTGTAATGGTCCTCGCGGTGATGTCGGCTCGGTCTTGGACTCTCAGTGATGTCGTGATACGGTCATCTCTGACAATAGGGGTCTTACTTACCCATCCACACTTCTCCAAAGCACCCCTGTCCAAGTTTCACCTCCAGCCTCAAGGAGTCGCGAGGGATTTCCCACGCATCCTTCGCTAGCCCCTGTGTTTGTGGCTTCACAGTAGGACATACAATTGTCAGCCTGTGGCATAAGCCATCAGAATGTTCTGAAAAAGTAAAAACTAAAGGTCAAACTTTGTTACATGAAGTAGGGTTTGCTTTTAAATGTCTCAATAAATCAATATTAATTACAATACATACCAGTAAAATACTGTATATTGGAAATGGTTCTTGAATGATTAATAAATGCAATTTACAGTGCTACCCTAATTTATTTTTTAACATGATCCATGATTAATTATATTCACTGGTCAGCAATGCCATTATCACTATTACACTACATTTTTAAAAATTATTTATTTACACCCAAGATCCTTTTCTTATGTGAAATTCACCAAATTGCACAGGCAGAGAGTCCCATACCTGTGTAGTGTTTGACCAGTTTTTGGAGCGTTTCAAACTGTGCTCTTGTTGTGATGTAGTAGCCACCGTTGTCAAGTTTTCGGATTTTGTAGTGCTTCACATTGTCTCCTTTCATTTCATCCCAGTCCCGTATGGAGAGAGAATAAGCGCCTAGATAAGAGAAAAAGTTGCAGGGGGTTGCTTTAAATTGACCAATCGCAATATTTGGAGTGATACATATTTTGACAAATCAGGATTTTAAATGAATGAATTTAAGAGAATCCAATCCTAGCCCAGAGGGCTTAGCCCTTTGATCCTTTAAATTACAGGGGTCTTTTCAAGGGTTTAACTATGTTATGGGACAAAAGGCAAATACAAATTTCTAAATCTTACTGGTAGGGTATGCTAGTTCTGCAGTTTAGAAAATGTTAACAAAAGATTGTTATGTTTTACTTTTGGTACAATGATAACCCCCTCTCCCCATTTTACCTTTAGTAGTTTCACTCTCTCGAGCCAAGAAAGTGCCTCGTTGGTTTCCTGGATTCAGGAGTAGTCGTTCGGCATCTTTACGTCCCATTTTACCAAAGTACCATCTGAAAACGAGAGTTAAAAAATGAAATAGATTTAAACTCTTTCCATACAACTTGTAACTAACACCACAATTCACAATTTTCTTACAGCCAAAAAACAAAGGTTAAGGGTGTTCGCATTATGGTGAACACATACCAAGCCAGCTGACTAAAGGATAATGACACCAAGATATCACAGGGATTTGCCCATTTTTCCTCTTCTGGTTTACTGTTTTTTTTTTAATTTTTAAATTTTTATTTTTAGAGTGACCAATTACTATTTGTATTTATTTTTCCCTCCCAATTTGGAATGTCCAATTATGTTATTTTTTTCTCCACACTGCAGCGGGTCCCCACACAGCACAGATGTTTTGAGGGCGTGTGAGCCACACTTTGATCTCACAAGCCTAAAGCCAGAATCGCTTTTATGCCGAGAAATCCAGAGCAGAGGTGGGCGGGCTACCGATACCTGAGAACAGCGATCAGCCCTGTTTTTATTCATTATGAATGTGCTCGGTACCTAGTCAGTAAGGTTTGGTGTTGCGCAATGAGGAGAATGAGTACCTGCCACTTTCCCATCCCCCACCCTGGGAGCGTCTGAGCTAATGTCCCCTGCAAAGTTCAGCCTCTTTGCACAGCCCGGACGCGGACCGGGGACCCATCTGGTTTACTACTTTTAAATAAAAAAATGTGGGTCTGTGTAAGGTAAAGGGATAATTATATCTAAAACCCTGGGAATAAACATGGTGTATATTTTAATCTCAGCTGAGGCCCACATATCCAGACAATAGGATAATTAGATTATATAACAAAAATGGAGACATTTTCCTTTTGATTAAATGATAAATCACCTCAAAAGACATTACTGGTTTAACACAAGCTAATCCTTAAAACACAGTTAAATAGGACATTGCCTTTTCAAGCAAAAGGCAATTAAATCTGACAAAAGATCATGTTTTTCAAATTAAAATAATCTGTAATCAATTGGATTAGCACTGATAAGAAACAGCCTTACTCTTCAGCCTGAATGGAGTCAGCTGGAGCAACATAATTGCTAGGAATGTATCCATTCTTTCCTGTAGTGATAGATCTCGCTTCCCACCAGTCTCCCTCCCTGAAAGAAACAGAATTTGGCTACATTAGTTTAAAAAAAAACAACAAAAGAAAAACACAAACTTAAAAAGACAGCATAGGATATAGTGTTTGTTTTATGTACATGGTTTTTATTTTATATAACATTTCCCAGTCATGTATTGGTGTAGTCATAGAATAACCTTGGTATAAATTTTGTAAATGGGGGTAAATTGACCTATAGCTCAACTAGAACAATCAAGGGCAATCAATGTATTATTTAAAGTTTACAGTATTTTAGTCAGTAATTGTCATACATTTAACAAAAGCTGTGTTAATTTAATTTAAAGTTATTTACTACACTTAACACATTTCATATTTAAGAAACACATTCTGAAATACCTACACAAAAATTCATACTCTACCTTTTGAATAGACTTGATGTTAAAGGGAATTCTTAGAGGTGTCCATAGGTAAGGAATAGTTAGTTACCAATAGGATTTATAAAACTTGTGAAACGTATATTGAAAAATGTGCAGATGACACTTGTCATGCATGTGACTGACTTGCTGCAGCATATACCACAACAATAATATGGATTGGCTGAAAACTGATGTGACTAATCTGTGAAGCAGCTGAGGGTTTCTGGAAGGACTGCATTTCAACTTCATGTGAACAACTTACTTTTAAAAGAGGCTGACTTTGTTGCAGCAGTTTCTAAGGGCAGAGGGAAAAGGTTATTTATGTAATCCCTGTTATTGTTTCAGTTGTGATTTTATAATAGGTGCATTTCCTCTTGCAGTGAGCTTAGAAACATGCAATTGTAGACTTACGTGTTATTAATGATCTGGAACCTTTCACCCTTTTTGAATGACAGGTCATCTGAAGTTCTAGCTTCATAATCATATAAGGCCACAAAAATTGTAACACCACCTAAATGCAGAGATTCAAAAATAATAAAAGTTCACATATTCCAAAACAAAGTAAAAAATGATCAAAAGCAAATGCATGTACCAGAAGGCCTATTTGATAACTAACTGCATTTGTTTAGCAATGTAATGTATTTTTTGTCAATGCAATTTGTGATTGAAACTGCTGTTTAAACATGAATTGAAATGAATGTGAAAAAAATGAAGTGGTAAAGAGGAATAGGTACAAAAGTTTATTTTAAATTGGACAACACCAATAATCAAAGCTGATCAAAAGAATCATAGAGAACATGCGTACACATGTGGATAGTGTTACTTTATTTGAAAACCTATAATGTAACTTTACTAAAATGATACAGCTGTGTCTACGAAACATGAAGACTTAATAATGAGCACCGTCCATCATAAAGAAACCACATGACTTTTACCTGACATTCATATTGAAGTCACCGACCTTTAACTATGCAAGTAAGTACACACTCAGAAATAGGAGGCATTGACAGTGTAATGGTAGCAGCTTTGAAAAGTCATTGCCACAAAAAAAAAAATCACATTGTTGTATGTCATAAATCAAAATGAAGGGAATCATTAAATTTTGCCTGAGGAGTTTTCATGTTAGTGAAAGACGATATCTCAAAAGGATTAAGATGAACCAGGTCAAAAACGTACAAAAAATATAACCTCACCCCTTATGAAGATGCCTAATTATGAAGCAACCTTACGATAAACAGCAATCTTAATGCAGCACCTTAAAGTAGCCTTTTACAAATGCTGCTCTGCAGTGCAGCGACGGTATGTAACGCAGGGCACATGCTCAGCTCAGACTCCCATCTTTGTTGACTTGTTTGCTAACATAATTACAGTTTCTAAATGTTCTTGTTTGTTTCCATGTTCACATTCCATGAGGATGATAAATGTGTATATGACTTCTGAGTGGTGGGGGACTGAAACAGGCAGAATTACAGATTTATAACAAACAGAACAATCTGTTCAACCAAAACACCACCCTCAGCTATTAATAGATATTTGAGCATAATCATGTGCAAGCACACACTGGTAGATAAACACCCTTCTCATTTTAATAGAAATTGTATACAAATGTATTGACTAAGCTTGGAAAGGGCAGAGTAAACATATTGTCATAAACTTTTAAATGCAAAGGATTTACACTGGGAGGCTGCTGTTTTTAGTGCAGACATTCCTAAAACTGTACCACTGGGCACACTCAATTTGTGGGACTTGATGACAGGGCACAGCAATCCTTGCAATCAAGTTTATTGAAAATTGATTGAGCAATCTCAAGCAATCAACAGCAACCATGACAAAGGTATCATTCCTAATGGTCAACCAATTTATTCAACCTCTAAGTGTAATGAACAGATGCGAATGGAGGAGTAGGCTGGGTGAATTTTACAGCAAGAGATTATCACCTGCACATTTTTTAAATGATATCTTAATGTCAGATGTCATTAAGATGTCAAGGGATTTGAGTCAATCATTGTTGACATTCTCTAAATCTATGGCAATTGGCTCTTTTGGAAGGTGATCCAGAACAATGCTGTAGATTCTACTGTAGGTGAAGATATCCCAACCATTCTTGGAATGTGCTAAAAGCCCTGGATACACTAACTATAACACGAAAAATCTTGGGGTTTTTCAACGTGTGCATTCTCGGATCACTACAAAAATGTACGTTAGTAGTGCATACACAAATGAGTATTTTAATTGTGTGTACAGAACTATACCTCATGGTCTGTTATTGATGCATACTTTGGTGAAATTACTTCATGTAGCAATCCCAAAACTGATTTTTTAAAGAAAGAATCTGTAATGAGATTCAGAATACTTCTACAAGGGGGGGGGGGGATGAAAATGAAATAAATATATCCTTATAGACTTTTTAAACCCACCTGTAATAACACTTGGAAAGGGGTTTGTTACAACAGAAAAGGATGAAGATGCCCCACCAAAAGGTGTCATGAGAGAAGATCCTCCAAACGGCGTCATGGAATGACTGTTATAGTTAGAAATTGGTCCCTTAGAGGCTGGAGACTGACTTAATTGTGTGGGATCTGGTCCATAATGTCCAACATGTGCACTTATAGAATCTGGAGCGTTTTCAGGTCTGTATTTTATAGTTGGACCCTTGTCCTCTTTACTCTTGATGCAACCCATTGTCACGTCTAGGGGGAAAAAAGAAAATGGCTTGTAAATTTGGATTACAATTTGGATGTGTGAAAAGTGTCAATCAGTAATCTGACCTTAAAAATACAGCATTGGAGTAAAATAGTTTTTTTCTCATTTAAAAACAAAATGTACATTGACAAATATCACAGAGAGACCAGTCGTCATTCTTACAAATATTCAGGCAGAATTATAATTTGGCCAAATGTGTGTGCATGTGTCAGGAATGCAGAACACTTCGAACAGATGGCACAGCAAGTTTTTTTTTTTAATCTTTGCAATATCCACAGATGTCTCTCATTGCAAAGGTAAAATCCTGCATCCTCACAGTTCTCTAAAATATAAGGCTGTAAATCTATTACCTATTAAACATTTAAACCCTCTCTGTAAATGGTTGATTACTGTTTAAACTATGACTGAAAACGTGGTCTTGATTTGGCATTTAGTCATCTTTATAAGTTCATTGGTTTAAGTGCAGTTTTCAATTAGTGGTTAAATGAATTAAGATGCTACAGTATAAATAATGTAACTTCTTACTGTTTAAATGCTTAAACCTTTACAGCCTTACCACAATACAATGTAGTGATAGTTTTGTAAAATGAATGCCACAAAAGAGCACATTTTTCAAAAACAAATACAGCTTGTCCTTTGGTGAAGCATACACAGTACACAACTGTATGAATTGGATCATTAGCATCCACAAACTACAGTCACATGACCAAATGTATGTCATCCATATTAGGTTACTTGTAAAAATGAAGGGTAACCTTAATTTAGTCTGCATCTCAAGTCTGTTAAAAAGCCATTGAAAAAGCAGTGGCTACTTTATAATAACTGTAATTAAACTTGCTCCCCATTTAGTAAACTATTCTGAACATGCTAAAACCAGCATAGACAGTAATTTCCCGCCATGGCAGTAAATTCAAAATTACAGCAATTAGTAACATGGAAAAGTTTACCAATATAATCCACTACATGTACAGTACTATGTTAGTGCAACATACAAACAATCAGGGTAACTCCATATACCCCAGGACTAAAATCGCATCTCCTTTAGAAATTTGCCCCAGCGAACACAACAGATAAAGCAATGCAAAGTTACTGAATCTCAGACTAATGTATTGCCGAACTCCAGACCTAAAACGTAGACCTTGTCTGTGATAGAGAAATTTGACTTCAGTACAATCAGTTAGGCCAATTCATCTTAAGCTGTGTTCACACTGGATCCACTAGGGTTTGGTCCGCACTCGGTACGTTTGGTGTAAAGTGTGAACAACAAAGTCCGCACAGGAAACATACTATAGGTATACAAGGTAACCTGACTCGGAAGTAAACATTACACGTAGAGCAAAAACAAAATTGTCCCAGTTTTCATCCTACTTTTTTTTGTCCCGGTCGGAAATAGTAAAATTTTTAAATTTTCCTGGTTTTGCGATTGTATCATTTGTTTGCTCTTTTGATTATGTGTTAGTCACACGTTTAAGTGGTAATACTAATAGCTGATCTATTTTTTTTTTAATCTGACGTTTTGTACATTATAAAGAAAATAGAGAGTCGTTATCATTTTTAAACTATTTTGTTATTACTTACTGTTATTTTAACAGATTCAGAGTTGCTATAGCATCAGCGGATTGAAGAACAAAAACCTGTTTTTCACTATGCAAATCTGGTAACCCTTTACATGGACAGTGCAAGAAACTAAAGCGCTCATAGAAATCACCAAAAGCCAAGCCGAACTGGAAAAAAAAAAGATTACTTTGTTCTATTCCTATAGTAGGAGAACAGTGCAGTGTAACTGAATACCGCAGTATTCAACAAATATATTTATTACATTAACAAAGTGCCCCCCCCCCCCAGAAAAGAAAAAAAAAAACATTAATCTAAAACATGAATATAAAGCATGCTATTAAAAACTGAAGCAATACTTCAATGGCAGCCATCATTCAAGGATAATATAAACATCCGGTACACACACCATAGAAACTAAACAAGTGCACTTGCAAACTGCATTATGAACAGAAACTAACTCAGTCCTGAAAAAAAAAATGAAAATGGACCAAAACAAAACTAACTTTAGCTTGCATCCAAATGAACTCAGTCCCTTTGCTCACAGGTAAGTGTGAACAGCAAGCAGATTGATACATTATTTCAAACTAAACAAACCAGGCTGTTTCAAAACTGACCCAGTGAATGCAGCCTTAAAATCTTGAAGTACTGTAGTTTTACTGAACTGTGCTAAAACCTTTCTGAATTGCTCCTGTGAGAGGGAAAGGACAAAACAATCATTCTCTCAGCTTTGACCTTTTAAGGTACACAGCAAGGGAGCTGCTTCCCTCGGACAGATTAATAGATGGTCTGAATGTTGCACTTCTAAATTAATCTTCAGCTGATTTAATCTTCAAGAGGATAACAACACTATTAGAGACTGAAAGAGTAACTCGTGCACTCTTGCTATGCCATGCTTATTGGACACAAATCTGATGAAGAGCGCTAAAATAGGATTGGCATGATCATTGTAAACAAAAAGAAAGCATCACCAGGGGTATTATATAAAAGAAATATCATATCAGATAAAATGGTCTGTAAACATGAAGTCAAAGTATAGTGTCTTTCCCCCTGGGGTATTAGGGGTTGGTCTTTATCATCTGGAGTACTGCTATATTATGCCCAAAACACTTGCAAACTTTTAAGCCCCGGTCACACCTGGAACGATAACAATAACAACTTTAAAAAATCGTTCCAGTTCAAATGAATGGAGGTGGTCACACCACAATGACAATGATCATCGTAAACGATAACGATAACGACAGCTATCGCTCTGATCGCTTTCAGAGCGATTTGTTCCTGCTACAATGATACGATAAATGTTCCTGGTCAATCAGGGCTGTATTAAATGTGACATCATCACCTGCCTGTTATTTTATATATTATTTTAAACACGATAAATTGCAATTTACTACAGAGAAGACTGCCCTCCACTGTTTCACTGCAGAACACGACGGAAAACTGGTTCTAGTATACATCAAGGAATCTTTTTTTATTATTTTTATGATGTGTTAAATTATTTGATAAACAGCCATTAATGTATAATTATAGCACAAGCACGATGTATGATCCTATATGTGCCATAAAAAGACATGTCTGTCTGCATATTGTAGTTGCTTTTTTTCTTTAAATAATAATAATAATAATAATAATAATAATAATAATAATAATAAAAATAATAATAATAATAATAATAATAATAATATACATAATTTATGAAGTATTGTCTATTGTCATATTAAGTAAGGTGTAATCAACGATACATACCATGTTCTTATTTTATGTTTTACTTTAATGGGAAGTGGTTGTACCCAAGGCGACGGTGTAATTTTCAGCACTTGACTATAGCATCGAGCATGTGGAATTCCCCTAACTCCTCCCTACTCTGTAGTATTCTGTGTACCCACACTCGTCTACTCTGTCTCCTATGCCTTCTGTTGATC
Organism: Acipenser oxyrinchus oxyrinchus; assembly: GCA_030684275.1. Taxonomy (NCBI): domain Eukaryota; kingdom Metazoa; phylum Chordata; class Actinopteri; order Acipenseriformes; family Acipenseridae; genus Acipenser; species Acipenser oxyrinchus. The sequence continues at coordinate 54,185,692 of CM060250.1, forward strand.
TAATACTGGGGTTTTCAACCTTGTTTTGAAACTGTACCGCTTCTGGTCGGGAGGTTTCAGCTAAAGTACCCTTTACAATTTTCGCTCACTGAACGGTACTATAGTTGCAATAAAAGGCAGAATAATCTGGTTAACACATTTCCCAATTGCTGAGACAGAAACCCAAACAGTGGCCTTCACTCTTAAAATGTACTTACATGTCTTTGGATGCAAAGAAATAAAAGGCAGTGTTTAGGAATCTTTTTAAACACTTACTCACATTCCATTGGGCAAAGTCATTACAAATAATACAAAATAGTCTGCACTGTAAATGTTTATCACATTACTATTTACTTCCCACTTCAGCATAATTGTGTACTGTTTAAAATGTTTACAGTATCAAAAATAACCTCAAGATAAAACTATAAATTACTAACAATACACTTTTTTTTTTTTTTTTTTAAGTCAGCATAAAAATGATCCAAAGGGACACTGTTTAACTTTATCACTTTGCAGTTTCTGACTTGTTTTCCTTCGGTTTTCTATTGCTAGTAAGAAATGTATCCAACACCGAAAACATATTTAACCAGCTGCTATTGCTGTTCACAAAATGCAGCCGCGGTAATAAACAAAAACCGTCAAATTATGAAAATTGTGATGACTCTGTATGTTTACCAGAGCATTATACTTTTAAACGCAGAGACACTGCTTCACTGATACGACAAGTTGAAAACAGCAAAGATTATAAGCAGCACAGAGCGCTCTCCAGGCAATCGCCAGACGCCTGCTTCACCTATACATCAGAGTGGAAATCTGCGCAATCAAAATCACGCATGCGTACAGGTGGAAAATGTGGACGGGAAAGATTCTGTGTTTATATATTTTTTTTAAATTAGCGGTTAACTTTCAGCTGCTAAACAAAGATTAAATAAGTATACACCGCGGTTTAGAGAATATATAATACTGTTAAAAAAAACTTCAAGATCACTATTTTCTCTTGTACCTTGTTTTTAAGAAACAAACCCATAATGTTCATCCTAAGCAGTGCCATGTCTTCTGTGAGCATGGACTCCATATTTGTAAGGTTGTAAGCAGACAATGCCACAGGCCATTGCGCTGCTAGGAACTGTAACCAAACTATTTTAATAGTGTTTGTACGCATTAAGACCGACTAAACATGAAAACGGTACTTTAGTGTGGACGCTTTGAGCTGGATTAATTAAAACTTTTTTTTAGTATGGTTCTCGACATCGGTTATGTAGTGTGGACAGGGTCTAAAATATCTAAGTGGGCAGTGAAAGACCTAGTTAAATGCTAGCAGCATAAAGCTGCACGTTGCATAGAATATTAAGTAATTTCAGCATTACGGTAAACCGTGGTACAAACTGCCACGGTTTTGAAACCGCAACCATCTTTTTATACCATGATTACCGAGTTCACACGGTTTAAAGGTAATACGTTTTTTTTATTCACTGTTTGTCCATCGGTGAGCCACTGTGTTCATTAGAACTAACTAATGAACACAGACATCTCAAGTTCTGAAAACTGCCATGCATGAGATTATCCGAGTAGGCTATTAAATAAGTGACGTCATATTTAATATAAACCGCTCTACTAAACAATGATCGCTAGCAAACATGATTGTCAGTAAATGAAACACAAATACAACAACAACAAGGCACTGTAACTTTTCATCACTGCCTTCCTATAATTTACCAAACCAAATTAGTATCGTATCGGTCAAGAGAAATGCAGTAAGCTCACACCAAACAGTATTGTAAAGATTTTGCCATCTCCTCGAGTTGATAGTGTTGTAGATATTTTGGTTTTATCTATTCAAAAACTATTACAATTTTATTGCCATTGGAAAAAAAAAAAAACAGTCCCATAGATGCCTCTTAACTTTGCAACGGTGTCATACCCACCTTAACTTTTCTTTTTTCCTTTGTGTTTGTTGCTGTTAAGATGCAGTCCAAAACAAACAAAAAAATTTGCAGACGCCGTCTTCTCATCATTAAGTTTTGCACTTTGCTGAGAGATCAGTGGGCGGGCACTGCATATCTTAACCCTCAGAGTACTACAGGGCCGATGATCGGCCCACGGAGGTGTGCTGCGTGAGGACTAAAGGGCCGATTATCGGACATAGATCTGCCCTCCCATTTGCTCTCTGTTATTTTTTTATTGGTCAATTTTACCTAGCAACAAACTGTGCCGAGCAATAGCAGAGGGCTTTGGTGTTAATATTAGCCAATTAAAATGGTTGTAAAGTGAACACCTTTTTTTTATTGGTTAAAAAGAAAACCCTGTCTCCTAGGCTAGCTGAGAGTTGAGTAATGGCGGATTTAGAGAGTGAGTTTTGCTTATCTGGACGGAGAATGTTTTGAAGGTTTTAAACGATGAGAGGCTATTTTCATGGTTTTCGTGTCTGGCGGTATGACACAAAATAGATTACGTGCTGTTTTAGGATTGTGGCTGAATATGGGGTTAGTGTGGAAGCCTGACATGAAAGAATACTGGAACACGAAAGATGCACTACAAGCAACACCAGGATTCACGCTAATAATGTCCCATGACAAGTTTCTTTTTGTCTTGCAAACCTGCACTTGAACAACAACAAAACCAAAAGAAAAAGACTAACCTGGTTACGACAGTTTATTCAAAGTGCGCACCAGTACTTACTAAAGTGGAGTCTCTTCTTACGAAGTACTACATTTTAAATGAATTCATTGCAATCGATGAAAGCCTGGTTGGATTGAAAACCGAACGCCACTTATGCAGTATCTTCCAAACAAAAACATCACCGATTTGGAATAAAGCTGTGGGTGCTTGCTGACAGTACAAATATATTAATAAGCATAGATTTACAAACCACTGAAAAAAAGACTGATTGCAAAGGACTTTACAGAGAATAAGCTTCCCTGGGCCAATTCAGATGTCTCCACAACTCAAAGTAAGTTACGTGTATTAATACTAAAAATAATAATAATAATAATACTAATAATAATAATAAGTCGTATTTTTGCATATGCTTTTATATTAAATTAACACTTATTTGTGTTGGTATACATGTTGAACAATCTTTATATAAAAGAAAAGGCTTGAGGGCAAGTACGTTTACTGTGCTGTGCGGTTCCGATCTGTTTGTACAGATAGATGCGTTGCTTGCAAAATTGAATATATCTTTTGATTCGTTGTTTGTAAACATCTGTGGTTTTTTACATTTTAAAAATAACATTCCTGGGGATTTATATGTTGTATTTTGAAAGTGTTTATGTGCATGGTTGGTTTTGAAAAGAACTGATGTTTTGATGATAAAAATACAGTTTGTATAACAAAGGTGTCTTTGCCAATGCATATTTCTATATTCAGTCCAAAAATATATCAATAACAGAAAGAACAAAAACTTCAATGTCTTAACGCTTTGTGATATATAGGTTTCATATAATATATACATTTTGGGTGTAAAATTAAGTAATTTGCTATGCTATCCCAAGCGCTGTTATTTGCATGTGACAGCTGTAGTCCTGTGGCGTAGAGCACTCGCTGTGACGTAGTACTCTGAGGGTTAAAACGCAATCGATTGGCTATTGCTAGATATCACTTTGCTTCTCAACTAATAGGATGCCGTCCAAACTACAGATGAAGAGGGTATTCAGTTGCATTCAGTATTCAGCTGTAGTGGTCACATCCTTACTGCCTACCGTTTCAGACTGAGCCCAGAAAATGTTAATATTTTGGTGTTTCTCCACAGTAATTTGAAAAAATAAAGCAGCATTAGTTTGCTGAGCTTGTGTGAGCTGGAGTGAACACTACTTCCAGTTAGGTAGTGCCTGATAGAACTGTAGTACCAGTGTGTTGCATTTGTTTTAAAACTTTAAAGTTATTTTTCTTGTTAAAAAATGACTTGGCTTGAGTGTATTTCTTTAAATAGCCATTTAAAAACAGATTACAAAAAAATGAAATTATACCGCGGTACGGCGATAACCCGGGTTATATTACCATACCGTCAAAATTTGATATCGTGACATCCCTATCCTTGACAGGAATTTTAAGTATAAGTTCAATTACTTTTTTGGGGTCTACAGTAATATTTAAAATTAGGGCTGCGTAAATGTTTTTAGAGATTAATTATTTTAACACGCATTAATCGCATTGCTGTGTCTTGAGCCTTTCGGCACACCGTACTTCAATCCCGTCCGCGGCAACATTGGATTGAGTGTCTGAGTGCAGTTATTGTTTAAATTGAAAGCTAGTCACTGAACCGCTTAATGGAGCAAAGCACTAAAAATGAATGGTTTTTTTTTTTTTTGACGGGCTCACTGGACAGAAAGACGCTTACTTGTCTACTGTCAAAGTGAGTTCCAGTATCAAAACACGAGTACATCTAGTGTACTGCGTGCTGAACATGCCTTCATCTCTCAAAATACACTAGCAGCTCTTTTGCTGCAGACAATAACAACAACAAATTAAACCCACCAGTTTCGACAGAAATGCAGGATCGCTGCAATCCCATATCAAGTATGATCATGATAATAAATGAGTTAGGCTGCATTGCTCCTTTTTTTTTTTTTTTGCTCGTAGTATGTAAAGCCTAACAATTGTTAGTTTGCAGTTTTTGGATATGATGACAGTTTTTTTTTTTTGTATGTTCTCTTCACAATTAACAGTTCATTTCCTAGAAGTGCTTACTATAGCTACATATTTATAATTTAATTAAAAAAAAACAACTAATTTATTTCAGTTCACAATCACATTTAAAAATAGATATCCTATGTATTATGTTTTCTGATCTTTGTATGCTGCTGATCAAGCTTGAACCACAAATTTTATTGTGTTGGTTGGATTTGTAATTTCTAAATTATTGCCCCTAGAACATTTTGGTGGTGGTCTCAATGGGTAAATTTCCTGGTTAAATAAATACATTAAATAAATAGATTTTAAACAATTTTATTTACAGTTAAGGATAATAAAAACAATAGCATCTGTAATGAAACCAATTTAAATTCAATGGATGTAGAAATTGTAACAATTTAATATGCGATTAAAACCGAGATTAACTAAGATTAACTTTTTTAATCGTATGCATTAATCGCGATTAATTTTTTTTTAATCGCTTGACAGCCATATTTAAAATATAAGTCAAAATACTAAGGGCGCTTGGTTTACAGTACGTCTGACATTTGAGTGGTGTTATTTTCCTAGACCTCTTGATAGTTGAAAGAGCTGCATCAGATGGGCAAGAATACAGTATTACCAACATAATAATAGCAACGTATTACCTATTAGTTATAACTAAAGTCAAAATGCAATCAAATGAGAAAACCTGAATCATTTCAAAACTGTTTAAAATACAAGCTAACTAAGATGTAGTTTTTCACCCTGTTTATTAATGTGTATTGGTGGAGCCCATCATGCTATTGAAAGGATGCTCCCTAGAGCACTGGTTGTGAAGTGGTGTGACTGCAAATTGCCCAAAAACAGGAAACACAATGGATTAGTAGTTTACTGGAAGTAATGGGTTAGGGACAGATTTACATTTAGGAAACTCATCAACACACACCTGTACGATTAACCTTTTTAAAAAGGTACCGTAATTTGTTGATTTTTTTTTTACTATGGTAATGCAATTTATAGCACATTTAAACCAAGCTGCACCTTGCAAATATTAGGCCCACCAGCCATTCTTTTCAGCTATGCTTTTGTTCTATCCATAAATTCCATTGGATGTTGTGTACTTGAAATCTGAGATTTTTTCTTGGCTTAATTGCAACTTTATGACATAACCCCCCCCAAGCACAGGAGATGTTTAAGGTAAGCTTTAAGGTTATTGTATGTCAAATCTGACAAATGATACAGGTCTTCCCACCATTTCAAGATACTGTAGGTGGTGGAACACAGTCTCCTGAGTGAGAACATTCAGAAATGCCTCAAAAGCTGCATCAACAACAAACACATCTTCATTTTCATAGCATCAGTTTGAAATAAAACATTTGTACAATACTTTGTCCTGTTATTAATCAAGAAGTAGGCTCAATACCTCAAAGAACTATTGTACATAATCTACTGTATTTTTCTAATAAATTTGAAGGCAAAACATGTAAATCTAATACAGCCACCATTTACTGAAAAAATTGCAATTTTAGTTTTCAAAATCCTACTTTTTCTAAACCAGCAATATTTCCCCTTGTATGTCAGGTGCATAAAATACAGTGCTCCCCCTTTATAACTCTGTAGTCGTGAGCCATAGTTAAGAGACCATGGTATTTGTGTTCCACCTTATTACAAGAATACTAGTGTTAGTGTAATTGCATTATGGGGCACATGGGAGCCATGACCGTACTGCCTTATAACCTGTTCTGCAGTAGAAAATGGCTGCCTTATAAAGGGGGAGCACTGTATATGCCAAACTGTACAACAAACAGCTACTGTAAAGAGTATTGACATTTTCTCTCTCCTTACATCGTAACAAAGTTCAATGACATAAAAAATCTTATTCCCTAGATCAGCTGCTCTGCTGGACCAATGGCACCTGCTGGCACTCAGACTACTGCAAGTTCTGCTGGGAAAACAATGGTTTGTACCCTTCTATAACATTTGGAAAGGGGGTAAAAACAAAGTTTATTTAGAAATGATGATGTTTTGTTAAAAACAACTTTGGCTGGTTTTACAGAGGCATTTTGTTTCAATGGTGGAATATGCCAATGATGGCACCCTACAGCGTCCACTGTCAAATGAGGCTTCCTTCCTTTCTCATTGTTGCTAAACCGGAGTTTATAGTCTGGAATGAAAGGCAAGAGAACTGAAGCTGTGATGAACCAAAAGACCATGTATTGATGAATGCACACATTGAGCCTGTAAGGAAGGCATTCCAAGACAGCTTTATGCTTTTATTATGAAAAACTCAGAACAGCCAAAAGCTGCTGCTTTTTTATATTTTTCTTATAGTGTAGTGTCAGCAATTTGGAAACACTTGTGCAGTGACTCAAATAAAATGCGTACTTTGCTCCTGAAGCAATCCTGTAATACAGGTTCAGTTATCTTTGTTTAAAGAACAACTTTATGGAATGAACAAACATCCTTTCCACCCATCGACTTTAGGCCACTCCCAACCTCGCTCTCACCTGTCTGGTAAACTACTGTCAATATATAATGAACTATTCTGACATTAATAAAGAAAAATAAAATCACGAAAAAAATGACTGTTTAAAACAGGGATGGCCAATCAGTTCAGGAGGGCCATTCCATTCCACATTAAACAGGTACAATTAAATAATGAACTCATTTTTGATAGAACTTTATTTTGTTAAATTAAACAACTTAGAACAAAAGTGAAACGGCCAGCACTGGAATGGCCAACTTCGGACACCCCTGATTTGAATTATGTTCTATAGAACCCCTTGTCAAATTCTCATAAAACTTGCTCAGGACTTCTAGACTTTACATAATTATAAATTCCATACTGAACAAAGAGGAGGACCAGAAATATGGAGGTGAAAAAAAGCATATCAGTCTGGATTTAAAAAAAATGGAGAAAAACTTAAACACCATCTTTAACCAGCTACAACATGACGCAGGACACGCTAGAGCAGGGTTACTCAACCCTGGTCCTGGAAGGCCGCTGTCCCTCCTGGTTTTTGTTCTAACTATTCACTAAATTGATTAACTGGACCAATTAAGGTCTTATAAGCACTTAATCGGTTCAATTAAGTAATTTAGGGTACAGTTGGAACAAAAACCAGGAGGGACAGCGTCTAAAACTAAAACACCTGTACATCAGGAGCGGGATTCAGCACATAGAGAAGCTATTTTTATATTTGAATAACTACCAGCTATTGCTTATTATAGTTGTACTCTTAGTATGTTACTTAAATTTACTAGCAAATGTACTGATGCTAATTTAAAAAAAAAAAAACAATAATAAAACGCTTACCTAGTATGTGATGGATGTCCCTGCTTGTTACCACACACACATTGATGATGGCAGGGAAATTGGAGAGAGCTTCAGTCTCAAGACATTTTTGACGTTTTTAATCGGACGGTATTTCGTCTTGATCGCCCTTTGCTAGTAATGTTCTAGTATTGAGCCAACAATCCATATTTTTTCACTGGATTGAAAGCTAAAAACTCTTAACTCTCACACCAGACGTAATGCATGGCAATACTAGACCGCATGGCAATATGTTGGTTTCTGACTGGCCATACATTCTGTATTTTGAAATGTAATACTTAAGTTACAATAAACTTTAAATCGGGTCATTGAAAAAAATAAATATCGATTTGCAGGCACGAACGCACACAGGAAATAAAATGAGTTAGACTAAGCTTATAGTTTTTTAAAATATGTAAATTTTTTTGTTATCCCAGACAGACCAACTGTTTATATGACATTTAAAACAACAGGGCTTACTTAAAACGCACATATTTAATATGTAAATTAGCCGTGTGTGCACTGAACGCTCTGTCACAGCTCGTCAGTCTGGTGTTAGCGACTAAACGTTGATTACATGATAAAAGTTTGCAATAGATTGGCAAGTGGTACTAACTAAAATGCGTTGTCTGCCATTTCAGAATTTTTCTCCCGTACTCCCAGGGGTACGTGTACCCCAGTTTGAAAACTGCTAGAAGAAACCACATTACTATACAGTTTAATAGTAGTCGTATTTAAATGCCATTGTCCTGACTGGTAAATTCTTACCTTCCAGCTTCCCCTTTATTTTGACAATTTCCATATAAAAAATTGCATTTTTTTTTGTTTACATTTTTCATTCTTAGCGCCCCAAGTAAATATTTTGGACAGTTTTCAAAACAATTGTTGCTTTATTTTTACAACACACGTTGTTGTTGATATGATAAACACGTATATCTGCTTCAGGTACTGTATTTAATTTTTTTTCAATGTTAAACGATGGCCCGTGTTACACAGAACACTAAAAATAAAATGTCAAATATACAATATGTATTTTGTTGGTTTTGTGGATTTGCTATATTTTTTAACTTATTTTAATACTGCACATAATGATATGGTTTTGAAAATGCTACTTACCAAAACCGTGACTGCACCTGAACTGTACTACATAATAATTTCCTTTATTCCGATTCCAGTGGTGTTTTCTCAGTGCAAGATGTATACACTGTGTGTGTGTGTGTATATATATATATATATATATATATATATATATATATAAATATATATATATATATATAATTAGAAATTACACATTTAATAGCGTTAGCGTAGGCTACTTTTTTTTTTTTTTTAGTCAATGATGCAGTTTTCTACTGCACACAGTATTTTTAAGCACAAATATAATAGCCTGCATTTCAAAAGTCACTGCCGAAGCCGATTACTTATTCTTCCAGAAGTAATGGTGGGGTTTAACAGGGATACTATTTTGCTGGCCACGCTTGTTAACAAGCCTGATGATGTTGTCCAGGATTAAATGAGAAACTGCCTGTAACCAGGGAGGGTGTGAGCTCATTCTACTGGACTGGAGAATAAAAACGCGGGAGTTTAAGTGTAAACAAAAAAGATTAGCCTGTCATCAGACATGTCATGGTAATACAAAATGCATTAATTTACTGCGTATTGGTATTGTTCTGGGAAGGGGGACACACGGGCGCATTAAGAGAATTTCGGCGGGACATTTTTTATTTCAGGGGAATTACGAATGGCTGCCTAGCGAACACTGGTAATGAGCTATATTTTATGCTCAAATATATGGGAAAACCATATTATTTTATTCTAATACAATTGCTCAGAGAAAAAAAAAATATTAACAAGTTATAAAAATTTCTCAAAAAGATAGGTGTCAGAATTATTGGCTTTGTACCTTCCTCCATTCATTTTCCCTTCTATCCTGACAAGTGCCCCAGTCCCTGCCGATGAGAAACATCCCCATAACATGATGCTGCCACCACCATGCTTCACAGTAGGGATGGTGTTCTTTGGGTGGTGCGCTTCATTGGGTTTGTGCCAAACATAACACTTTGCATTTAGGCCAAAAAGTTCAATTTTAGTTTCGTCAGACCACAAAACTTTTTGCCACATGGCTACAGAATCTCCTGAGTGTTTTTTTGCATACTTCAAAACGGGATTCAAGGTGGGCTTTCTTGAGTAATGGCTTCCTTCTTGCCACCCTACCATACAGGCCAGATTTGTGGAGTGCTTGGGATATTGTTGTCACATGCACACTTTGACCAGTCTTGGCCATAAAAGCCTGTAGTCTCCTTCTTGCTCGCCCATCCATATATATATATATATATATCCATATATATATATATATATATATATATATATATATATATATATATATATATATATATATATATATATATATATATATATATATATATGGGAGGCAGTGGGCATTTTGTTGGATTCAAACAAGCCTTGTTTTCTGCTACAAAGTACCAGTTTACCCTGACTTTTCTACTCTCCTTTAAAAATGTAATTGATACCTGTTAAGCCATTTGCGTATTTCAAACACAACTGAGAAAAGCGAATAGTAAAATTGATTAAATTTTTTCTGTGAAACAACGAAATGGGCTTTTAAATCTTAAGTCTTACTTTTTAATTTAAAAGCAGAAGCGACTTGTCTTTATTAATGTAAATAGTTACGTATAACGATTGTAATAAAGTGTGTAGCATAAAATACTTTATTTTTCATTATAGCTTGAATAAAGATTTGTCGCTTATTAACATGTTGCAATCTCGTTTGTACAGTCTGCTTGTAAATGAAAAATGAAGACTTGGCCGATTTAAAAGCCCATTTAGTTGTTTCACAGAAAAAAATGAATTAAATCAATTTTACCAACAAGTTTCTCAGTTGTGATTGAGATATACAAATGGCTTAACAGGTACAGTGGTTTGCAGAAGTATTCACCCTCTGCAAAGTTTTCACATTTTGTTGAATTACAAATAATGTATGCAAAGTTTTTCAAACAAACTTTTTTTATTCAAAGCTGTAGTGGTTAAACTGAACACTGTTATATGAGGAAGAAGTTAAATGTCAGCAAAACTTGCAAAGAAAATGTACAAAATGAAATTTACTGGTTGCATAAGTATTCAGCCCCTTAAGTCAGTACTTGGTAGAAGCACGTTTTGCAGCTTTTTGGATAGGTCTCTACTAGCTTTGCACAGTAAGATAGTGAAATGGTTGCCCATTCTTCACACGGAAAATTGCTCCAGTTCTGATAAGTTTGTTGGGGATCGTCAATGGACTGCAATCTTCAAGTCTCGCTATAAATTTTCAATTGGATTCAAGTTAGGACTTTGACTTGGCCACTCAAGAACATCAATTCTCTTCTTTTTCAACCACTCCAGTGTGGCTTTGGCTTTGTGCTTCAGGTCATTGTCCTGCTGAAATGTGAATTTCCTCCCCAGTTTCAGAGTTGGCTGACTCAAACAGGTTTTCCTCAAGGATTCGCCCGTACTTCGCACCATCCATTCTCCCTATCCTGACAAGCTTCCCAGTCCCTGCTGAAGAGAAGCATCCCCATAACATGATCCTGCCACCACCATGCTTGACAGCTGGGATGGTGTTGATTGGGTGATGTGCAGTGTTTGGCTTGCACCAGACGTTACGCTTGGAATTTAGACCGAAAAGTTCGATTTTTTGTCTCGTCTGACCACAAAACCTTTTTCCACATGTCTGCAGTATCATCTACATGCTTTTTCGCAAACTCCATAAGTGCTTTAAGATGAGGCTTTTTGAGTAATGGCTTCTTTCTTGCCACCTGTCCATACAGGCCAGCTTTGTGTAGGGACAAGCTTATTGTTGATGTGTGAACACTGACTCCCATCTCAGACATAGAACTTTGTAGATCTCTCAAGGTCATTGTTGGCTTCAGAGTGACATCTCGAACCAGTTTCCTGCTTGCCTGGCTGCTGAGTTTGGGAGGGCGACCCGATCTTGGTGGTATGATGCATCTTCCACTTCTTAATGATGGACTTCACTGTGCTGAGAGGGATAATCAGCGCCTTTGAAATGTTCTTGTACCCTTCTCCTGCTCTGTGCCTCTCCACCACGTTATCCCTCACTTGTTTCGAAAGCTCCTTGGTCTTCATGGTTGCTTTGTTGGATCACTATGTGAGTTGCAGCTTGAAAGTCTTTATATACCTGAGGGAAATTAGCTACAAGTTTGAGTACACACAGGCTGAAACCATTTCACCAATTTTGTGACCTTTCAAACAAATCATTTGCACCTGAGCTGAGCACCAGGGCTGCAGTAGCAAAAGGGGTTGAATACTTATGCAACTGAGGTTAATCTGTTTTTCTCTGTAAATCTTACTTCTTTATATTCTATATGCATTTTTTTACTATGAATGTGGAGCAGTTTTTGTAGATTCTACATGTAAAGTCTAATTTGAAAGCGTTGTGGAGTACGCTCAGGTGCCATCAAAATGTGAAAACTTTCTGCAAACCACTGTAGCAATTTCATTCTTAAAGGAGAGTATAAAACTCGGAGTAAAACACAGAAAATCAGAAACCCCAATTATAGATTTGAAACATTTTGCAAAAAACTTCTTGCCCATGGGACAAAATGCTAGAAAGACCTACTCCTTAAAAATCTACTTGCCCCCTCACTGTCCCACAAAACTAGAATATAACTTAGAATTTTACTTTTATTAAAACAATAAATAAATCAATTAGTGATTAATAATAATTTTTGCTTCATGAAATCAAATAAAGAAAATGTAATTCAGAACATACTTCCCAAAACTGAGCCCATCTAATTTCTGTGCATTATACATGGCAAGTCAGACTTCACACCCCAGGCCGATAGAGATACCTTTTTAATATGAGGTGCAGCATTTCAGTATTTTAAGTTTCGGTTTTGATTACCGTACATGATTTTAAAGCGCAGCATTACCGGAGAGGATACTAAATTGCTTTACATAACAAAAAATGCTTACCAACCCGAAAGAAAAAAAAAAAAAATTTACAGAAGATGTTGATGAGTTGACAGATCTATCTGATGGCGAACCTCTACACATTACGCATTACAATTTGGTGTAAAATGAAAAACAGACACATTACTTCCGAGTACTTGAACCCTTATCTAACTATGTTGACCATTTTCTTAGACCACTTATAATAGAGTTACCCATGTATATTAGGGACACAGGTGATTTTACTGACCAACTTTCAAATATAGCATTGGACAGTCAGAATATAATTTTAGCAACACGATGTTGTTAGTCTATACGCTAATATTCTGCACACAAATGGTCTACAGGCATTAAGATTGTACCTACACTACCGGTCAAAAGTTTTAGAACACCCCCATTTTTCCAGTTTTTATTGAAATTTAAGCAGTTCAAGTCCAGTGAATAACCTGAAATGGTACAAAGGTAAGCGGTAAACTGCCAGAGGTTAAAAAAAAAGTTTAGGTTACCAAAAACTGAAAAATAATGTACATTTCAGAGTTATACAAAAGGCCTTTTCAGGGAACAAGTAATGGGTTAACAACTTACAGCTGTTCTGCAGCAATGGAAGTAAATTAAGCCTTGAAAGTTGATGCTAACAATTCCTACAGGTGTCCCAACTTTTGTTGATTACTTACAAACCCTCTGTCTGTATAAAAGCAGTGTTGGAACAGACTGTGTTACTACACCCTCTTAAGCATTATTTGGACAGTATTGTACTGCAGGAAGTAGTATATTGCTATCATAATGGCGAGAAAAAGGCAACAAAGGAAGACAGACAGACCATTATAACCCTTAAAAGTGTAGGTCTTTCCTTTAGAGAAATTGCAAAGAAAGCCAAGGTGTCAGTGAGTGGAAACTGGAGGAAACTCTGACAGGAAGAAATCTGGCAGACCCAAAGCCACAACAGAATCAGAAGACAAGTTTCTGAGAGTCAACAGCTTGCGTGATAGGCGGCTCACAGGACAACAGCTTGAAGCACAGCTTAACACTGGTCGAAGTAAGCAAGTCTCAGTTTCAACTGTGAAGAGAAGACTTCGAGCTGCAGGTTTGGCAGGTCGAGTGGCAGTAAGAAAGCCATTGCTAAGATGGCAAAATAAGAAAAAGAGGCTTGCCTGGGCCATGAAGCACCGCCAGTGGACTACTGAAGACTGGAAGAAGGTCTTATGGACCGATGAATCCAAATTTGAAATCTTCGGTTCATCACGCAGGGTTTTTGTACACCGTCGAGTAGGCGAAAGGATGGTTTCTCGGTGTGTGACACCAACTGTCAAACATGGAGGAGGAAGCGTGATGGTCTGGGGCTCTTTTGCTGGATCCAGAGTCGGCGACTTGCACAGAGTGAGTGGCACCCTGAACCAAAACGGCTACCACAGCATTTTGCAGCGCCATGCAATACCCTCTGGTATACACCTAGTTGGTCAGGGGTTCATTCTACAGCAAGATAATGACCCAAAACATACCTCCAGGCTATGTCAGAACTACCTTAGAAGAAAAGAACAACACGGTAGGCTTCAAATCATGGAATGGCCAGCACAGTCTCCAGACTTAAACCCCATCAAGCTGGTTTGGGATGAACTGGACAGAAGGTTGAAAGCAAAGCAACCTACAAGTGCAACTTCTGCAACAGTGTTGGGAAGAACTTTCCGAACAATATTTGATTTCCATTGTAGAAAGAATGCCATGAGTGTGTTCGGCTGTTATATCTGCAAAAGGTGGCTACTTTGATGAGTCAAAAATTTAGATTAAATTTTGTTAAACAAAACGATTCCATGATTTCTTTTTTATCTCCAATTGTTTATTTGTTCTATGCTTTAATTTCAGAGTACATTGAGACATTAAACTGCGTAAATTTCAATAAAAACTGGAAAAATGGAGGCGTTCTAAAACTTTTGACCGGTAGTGTAGATCAGAGAGCTGATTCACAGACCCCCATCTACAGATTTCCTGTATGACACAGATTGTTCTCACTAAAAATTACTTTTTATAAGAGCGAGACTTTCCTACAGATACAGCAACACAAAAAAGAATAAGTACAATATTTACAGGTTATTACCTGTGCCTCGATTAATGTCATGTATATGATTTCCTGTCCTTGCCATTTGCAGTACATTGAAAAAACCACCAGACAGTTAAGATTGTGCATCAATGAACACAAGAGCTCAATCCGGAGAAAAGACCAATATCTAGACATTTTCTCGATGCCAGACATTCAGTTTCGGAGCTTAAATTTTGTGGCATACAACAATTATTCCAAGCACGTAGAGGTGGAAATCTTGACCAAAGATTATTACAGTGTGAATCAAAATTGATTTTTTATTCACGCACGGTACAACCGGAGGGACTGAACGAAGAACTTGCATTATCGTGTTTTCTACTGACTACTGTGCTGTTATATTTATCTGAATTCCTGTAGACCCTAATACGCTATTTTCTTTTCTTTTAACTTTGATATGGTCGAAACTGTGTAATTAATCTAATTTAATCATGAGCTATGAATATTGATTATATATTGAAGATGACAACAATGTGCAGGAACGATGTAATTAACTAACTGTCCTGCTAGCTGTGAACATGCTGTCTATCCTTGTAATGCTTATTATTGTATTTCTGTGTATGCACAAATGCATAGTATATATGGTCCTTATGTGTCGACATACTCGAACAGGGCGATTCCATATGTGTCGTACGACACATTGACAACTTTTTGATTTATATATTAAAAACTGGTTTTAAATTAAGATGTCAAAAACATTTTAGACAGAGTATATTACCAAGGTAAACCAAGGGTATTAATTATTAAAGAATATGTGGTCATTACTATTAAATATTTCTTAAAATGTAGTATATCATACAGGACACTGAATCAGACATGGATTTAGGTGAACAGCATAAAAAGTATGTGAATCTGTTAGTGATGTAAACTTTTATTTACCTTAATAGATATCAAGAGAGGTACATCTAACAAACAAATTCAAATCAGAACCTGTGACAGACCCAGCTACACTACTATAATTACATAACTAAAGTGTTGTACAGGACAGCTTTGTCTACCTGCTCTTTAAACAAAGCTACCTAAATTAACAGGCATACTTTCATCCTACTGTCAAAGTAAAGCAGATTATGTGTCTTAGGATATTTAGGCAATAATAAATCAAGGCTGTAATAGTACAGTACCACACAAAAGCAACAAAACTTCATCCATATTTTCAGTAGCTTGCTCAGGCCACATGTGATTAACGAATTGCAGTAATACCTCCGAAATGTAACCAACAGAGAAGCCACTGGTGCTTCCTGAACTATTGGTAGTATGCGTGTCAGGAGCGTGGTCTGTAGCTGCTGTGTTGTCAATTGGAGGTGCCATGAACCCCTCAGTGGAAGTACTGGCTGTTCCAGTAGCTGTGTCACTGTTGGCAGTGTGAGCATGACCAGTGGGATCAATGATAATGGCTGGAGTAACTTACAAGTCTTTCCAGTTTCAAAATCAGAGCAAACTACATGCATCTTTTGTATTCCTGAGACAGACTGTACATCTACCCAGGGGTTCATACACTGAATGAGGGAGCTGCTTTCCTGTTCAGAAATATGAAACACAATGGTCTTGTGTAACAATTTCTTAGCTACACAAGCAAAATCTGAAGAGGATTGCACAACAGGAGCATCATCTTTTTTGCTCATTACTGTTGAACGAACAAGACTTCTAGCCCTAGCCCTGCCGCAAACTCCATCTACTATGCCTTTCCCATGGCTTGTGGCAAAGTACTTCCAGGTGAAGTTGTTTTTATACTTCTATCTAAGATGTTGCAGAACCCTGACCATGTATCGATTTTTGAATTCAGAGGATGTACCATCTGTCCATATAACTACTTCTTCTGACCCATTATCAGTTGACATTATGTTGTCATATAGCTTGTCAATGAATGCACATACAGTATAATCATCTATAAATTAATCTTGATTCCATAAGATTACATCAATTGTTTATTAATTAAAAAAATAAAGTATTGTACGGGACACTTGTATAATTGATGATTAACAAAGTTACAGTTAAAGTTGCCGGCATATTCCTGGTATCTTTTTGCTACTGGTGTGAGGTTAGACAAACCTTAATGACATTACTTTGGGATTTATATTGAACCATGGGAAGAAATTTAGGTGTAAAAGTGTCATACGGGACATGTCATTATTCATAAAACTGTTGCCTGACTTTTTAGTAAATACATTCACATATTACATTTTTCAGTTTTGTAGTACTTTCTTGAGAACCTCATCAGGCAATTTGCAGTGTCACAAGTTAATTCATTTTTTTTTTTTTTTTTTTTTTTTAAATAAAGCTACCATTCAAAAAGCAGTGGGAAAATTTACAATTTTTTTTTTTTTGAACTTGCATGTTAATTAATTGAATATTTCAACCTCTTTTGTGCTACGGACGTACCTGATACGTCCAAAAAATTCGCTTTCCCAGTGCTAAGGACGTACGTGGCACGTCCAATTGAAATATATGGTAAAAAAAAATAATTAAATCTGGATTGCCGTTTTTCACTCGGGTCGCTCAGAGGAGTTATTACATAATATATTTGATGTGACGCAGTTGTTAAATGTAATTTACAGTCTATTTGAACACAAGCGGTGGCGATCTTTGGCTTGTACTGTGAAACATCCCAAATGAATTTAAAACAGTCTGTGTGTAACTTTCGTTTTCTTTTCAATGAGAATTGATAATAAAAAAAAAAAATACCTTTGACTAGTAGCTGTTTTATTGAGCTGTGCTTCATGAAATCAGCTTTGAAGTAATATCTGACTATTTGTCTACATCTTGTTTTGTTGATGTGGACGGTAGATACAGGAAGTATGTTGATACTTCCTGCTCCTGACTCTGATCACATGACACCACTGTAACGTATCGAGTGTGTGGGAGGTACTAGGTACTTTTTTTTTCTTTTCTTAAGTGGCGTAAATTCAGCGATCAGAGGGTAAAAATAAACATTAGGAACCACATGTTATTTATATATAGTTACTGTGTGTGACACCTTTTGGAAAAAAATGTATGTTTGAAAAGATTAAGGCACATTTTTTTTTTGCTTTACCAAGGAATCGCCCAACACCTGTTTTTAATTGTTTTCAATTGCCTGTTTTGCACATAAATAGGATCACATCAATTAAGCTAATTGAAATAACTATTTATAAATGTGTTTGTTCTTTGTTTCTGGTAGCACTGATGATGGTCAATGTTTGAACGAAACGTCTGCACTTTGCACTTTTTGCACAGTATGCACATTGTCATTAATAAATACAGCCTGTTGTTTTTCATTAAATTTAGCGTTGGTACGCTTTTTTCCTCTGTGTGCGGATCTGTTATGTGGCGTGTTACCTGTGATTTATAGTATTCACATTGTCAAATGGTTTCTGTTACAGAGAGAAAGAACAAAAAAAAAAATACAGTGCATGAATGAACCTGACGAACCTTCGAAGGTTTAAAACTACCTTGTCCTGATATACAAGCCGAAAGTCACGTTATGTCAGTCATAACTCTAAAAGGTAGAATGTTCACCGGAGCAAAGGGTTGAAGGATTGGTTTCTAAACTACATTACCCAGAAGAAGAGTTTTGGTTTCCTGTATAGCCATTGGATAAAGAGAAATCATTTTGTTTTGTGGGCGTTGCGCTGTCAGTCTCACAGTGCAAAGTTGTATTAAAAATAATGAAGTCAATCTATAGCTTTACAAACCTGCTGCCAACCACCCGATTAAGTAGCTTTTTAAAAAATAAATTAATTCCTAAACCATTACAGTTTATCGCTTTTTGTAATTTTATTATGTTAAATATTTTTCTTTGAGCTGGTGGTCAAACTTTACTGGGCTGGAACGGAGTTCCATTTACAATGAATTGAGGAGGCATGTCCTTGCCAAACAACATGGGCTTTAATGGGGAATTACTCTGGTTAAAACAGACTCGTTTATACTGTTTAATATGTACAGTTTTCCTGTTCTTGTAGGTATGTCTTTTGCGTTTAATATGTACAGTTTATACAGTACCTTTTTTTATTAAGTGCAGTTTTCCTGTTCCACAGGCAGGTCTTTTGCGTTGAATACGTACAGTTTAATACATACAGGACCGTTTTATTAGGTAGTTTTCCTGTTCCACAGGTAGATATTTTGCGCAAAGAGGGTACATCCAGGACAGTAAATGGCAGTCATGGCAGCATTTGTGACATCGGGCAGGAAACACAGGTGCTGTTTAATTTTATTCTATGTTTTTGTTGGCACAACCGCTGTACAGTTTAAAACGTATACA
This sequence comes from Acipenser oxyrinchus oxyrinchus, assembly GCA_030684275.1. Taxonomy (NCBI): domain Eukaryota; kingdom Metazoa; phylum Chordata; class Actinopteri; order Acipenseriformes; family Acipenseridae; genus Acipenser; species Acipenser oxyrinchus. Next base: position 54,204,892 of record CM060250.1, read on the forward strand.
ATTTAAATTACATTTAGCGAAAATATAAATTCGTAAAATGGTACTACTTATTACATTGTACCGCCCACAGGGGCGTGTTTTGTATAAATAATAAAATCCCTTTGGCAGTTAAGCTTTCTTGTACTGTTTATATTTCAGGTACTTATGTTCATAGTTACATACAGCATTTCGAATCAGCGACCCACCTCAGGAAGTGGGTCGTCACACTTTGACCCGGGTTGAGCAAGACAAAATGCATGAAGGCCGTTCATATGGGGACGAAGTTTAAAGGCCATTGCACACTGGATCCTTTTCCATCATTTAGCATCTGTCAATCCACTGCACACTAGATATAGATAATACACCTAGTTTCAATATTTTAATAAAAAAATAAATACAATTCTACTGTTAATTCTTACATAACACTGAACAGAAAAAAAAAGTTAAATGTAGTATAAACTTAATGATCAGCAAATGTTGATGGAAGTTAAAATGTTCGCTAATTATTAAGTTTCAACTAGATCTACAATAATGATGTTACGCATTACATAAAAAAATAAAAACATATGATATTACACAACACAGTTGTGATAGCATCAAAAACCATATGACCAATATTTAAATTTTTCAAACACTCGCTCCTGCAATAAATATATCTAGTTGGGAAGCTAGCAATGAGCTACCGAAAATACTTTACCATAAATTACCTTCTACTCTCTGTGTATGAAGCCAGAAATTCCATCACTTTCATGTACTTAGGGCCCTATGAAATCCGTTTTATTATTCTGAATTTTCAGATTTACTTTTTTTCTGATTTCGGTTTTAAAAATATGTAATTTGTTAGTTAGTTTGTTAAGACTTGCCTTACAATTTAAATCCAAACTTTCAAATAATGGAATTGCACATCGTAACATTTGAAGTATTTTTTAAAACGCTTACAGTATACATATTAAATGCTGAAGAAAGGTAAAAAACCATACACCAATCAGCAGCTACACGGACATCGGTTTCATCCAATGGATGCACCGAAAGTTTTTTAGCTCTTGTTTGATTGGACGATTCAGACGATTCTGTCCAACCCTCACTCTCCCGTAAAACAAACAATTAAACAAACAAAAACAAAAAAACAAAAAACAAAACAGGAGGGCTGACTCGAGGAGGGGTGACGACTGAAGATGTCCTAAAATGGACACCGTACACTTAATGGTTGCATGGTTATACAGTACTTTTTCTCTTTCATAAAAGTTACTCCTTTACATATACCTCATTAGTAACATAGCAAGGGAAACAAAATAGATAAAGAAATAAGATAAGACATTCTGATATTGGTCTGAAACTAAAATTACAGTAGGTATTCAAACAACATAATTCACCTCAAACTCTTAAAACACATACATTGATTAAAGTACTATTGTGCAACTGTTTCCCTTTTACAAAGGAGTGATCAGAGCAAATGCGATTTTAAGGGTACTCTACAATACATTTGTATTACATATCAGATAATAAAACAAAACACACCACAAAAAAACACCACAACCCTGCCCTTCTTGAGAATATAATTGCAATAATGTATCTTTTGTTCGACAAAATCTAAGCAGTATCCCAGTACAGTATATTATTTTGGTCACTTTTAATCCAGTACTATGTACTTTGGTAACAGGTCAGACAAAACGTTTTAACCATCTAAACTCTTTCTGTGTTTACTTTACAGTACAATGCATTTAAACCAGTCAAAGCACCCTTTCCTTGCTGGCAAACAAATAACCAAGTTCTGAAAATAAGTGTATTTGTAGGCCGATTAAACTTGTTTACAGGGGGCACATTAGGCCAGCAAAACAACATTGAGTACAAACTGTATTGTTTGAAAGACCAGTAAAAACATGTCCACGAGGTGAGACCTAAACTGGCAAAGGCCTATCGAACCAAACAGGTTCAATGATGTATTGAATTGGCCCATTGTGTCTTGTTCAGTGCTACACTACTTGGTCTCTTGTGATTCTATATAACAGCTGTTGCCATATCTCAGCGCCCACTCCCCTGCACTGTGTAGCCTGTCATGATAATTTGTGCAATGTCCAATCGCCAAAATGTACAATGATCTCTTAAGATAACATAAAATAAAGAATCTGCTAGAGTAGTATTTTCTGGATTAAAGTGCCGTGAATTTCGGCACTAGATTTTTTTTATGTGTATGCATGTTTAACTTTACATTGTGTACACGTTGTTCGCAAGCATAAACAAAACACATTTACTTCAATAATTGTATAAAAACCAAAGAATAGTACAACTCTAAATCAAAGAACTGAAAATTAAGGTTAATAAGATAAAAGCAAACTTTCTTCTTTAAAGTGCATTCTTATCAAAAGCAAAATGCAATGCCAGGCCTACCCCCCCTTCCATTTCGTTGTAATCTTTTTCACCACGTTTATTAAAAAAAAGTGTCTTACCTTTTCAAATTCCCCTTTCTTTCTTTGTTAGGTTACATACGTGTCTGTCTTATGACGACGATAACCTAAAAAGCGTTTTTGTTATTTCAAACCAGAAATCACTGCCTCTCCCATCACTGTTTCAAAGCAACCGCAATGAACGCTATGTTTACGAATGTTTTGGTAATGAATATTTAAAAAAAAAAAAAAAAAAAGAAAAAAAAAAGCTCAGCAAAGCTAACTATAAATGGCAAATAAGGTATATACATAAAAAACGAATTGAAACATGTAACTCTCAAACTAAAAAGACCTAAGACATGGAAACGGTATAAAACGAAATCTACATGACAAAAGACAGCCAAGTGACTTAAAACTCCCCAGCAGTTCCTGTACTTCCCCCTCACGCGAAACTTGCACTAACCCTCAACATGGCCGCCCAAGACCAGTCCAGAGCAATTAGGCCCAGCAACTTCTATTTCTTGGGGCTTGGCAAAATAAATGCACATATTTTCAAACAATGCAAACCACTCCAAAGCTACATTAAACTATCAATTAAGTGTCCAAATGGATTTTAAAATAGCTTATAATCGTACTTTTTAACAAGAGACTTTCCACTAATGCAGTCTACAGCTTTATTTTCGTTAAGCTTTCGCTCTGTGCTGCCCTCTAGGCAGGCTGACATATGCAGAAAGTCAAATCTTTTAAAAATTAGATTTTGCCTCATCTGTCTCTGAGGCTTGAACCTCCAGTCTTCATATATTGCTGAACATACCCATGTTCTCAACTTCTTCAGCACAACACAAACCTTAGTTTTAGTTTCCATTGAATCTAATACTTCTACTTAGTGAATTACACATACATTTACCTTAGAGCATCTATCTATACTTGAAACATTTTATGACCCGGATCATCAAAAGAAACTTAGCCCCTTTCAGTTAGTTTGATGACATTTTTTCTAGCTTAGTTGAAATGTACATTGTTATGCTGTCACCAGTCATATAGTGTGTCATGGATGGGTGCTCAGCTTAAAGAAGTATCTAGGGTGTGTTTTCATTTAAAAATGACATCTGGTACTACTTCAAGTTGACGAAAGCTCTCAATTTCAATGTCTTGTTTTCAGGTTATCTGTTACACATTCACTAGGCTAATTCCCATTTACCTGTGTCTTCTGGGTCAAAAGATGTTACTGTCTGAAAATGTGTCAATCAACAGGGGTCGCAGCTGATTGGTTATTGACAGAAAAGAAGCAAGTGAAGGGGTGGGGATAATTTCACTCTACAGGTGAAATGACCCAGGAAGTGCTGTGCAGACACCCTTATCCAGGGCGACTTAAAGTTGATACAAAATATCACATTACAAAATATCACATTATAGAATATCACATTACAGAATATCAAATTACTAGTAAGAGCAGTTATAAAGTACAGTAAAATCAGTAGAACATAAGATAAAATTCAACTAAGAGCAAAATAAAGAATACAGTAAATAATTACATTTAAGAGCAAGTTCAACTAAAATCAGTTAAACTTATAGTAAAGAGAATGTCATAAGTACAATAAATGGATAAGAACGATTTCAAATAAGAGCAATTACAAAAAATACAGTACCTATAAGAGTAAAATCAAGTACAATATACAGGAAGTAGTTATAATTAAGAGCAGTAGTAGAATACGGCAAGAAATGGTGCAGTTCAGTGCAAGTATGAGCTGATGCAAGTACTGGTGCAATTGGGTGCCATATAGTCCAGTATAGAGTTGTGAGGTTTACAGATGCGGTCTGAACAGGTGTGTCTTGAGGAGGCGTGTTGGAAGGTGGTCAGGGACTGACCAGTCCTAATATCCGTGGGGAAGTTCGTTTCACCACTGCGTGGCAAGGGTGGAATTATTTTGTTAGTTACATTTACTTTAAGAACATTTTGCAAGGCACTAACAAACAAGTCAAAGTGCACAAGACTGATATTTATGCAGTATATATTCACTCAAAGGTAGCATTGCGTTGTCCCTTGTTATTATTATTTATTTCTTAGCAGACACCCTTATCCAGGGCAACTTACAATTGTTACAAGATATCACATTATTTTTTTACTCATTATTTTAACATACAGTTACAAATTTATACAGTTGGGTTTTTACTGGAGCAATCTAGGTAAAGTACCTTGCTTAAGGGTACAGCAGCAGTGTCCCCCACCTGGGATTGAACCCACAACCCTCCGGTCAGGCGTCTAGAGCCCTAACCACTATGCCACACTGCTGCTTGGGTGATATTTAGGTGGCCATTTTCTTTATCATCCACAGAGTTGACAGGAGCTTGGTTTAATATCTCATCCAAAGGACAACACCTCCTGCAGCATTTTTTTGTTTTGTTTGTGGTAGGCTAGAAGTACAGTAGTAATACATTCTTCCATATGGAGGCAGTCAAGATTATGCACATCAGTTATAACCTTGTTTGGGTATCTTGTTTGGCGTTCTTACATACATACTTTTGTAAAATTAAAAAAATAAATCTTAGTTTGTTACTTTTGTTTGTCCCAGGTATTAAATGCTGTTTGTTGAAATGCTTCACAATAGTCAATTGTATTCAGAATATAATTGTATACTGTTTTGTTTTGAAATTGCAGATCCTTTGTATCTAGCACCATCTAGTGCCTGGAGTGCAAAACAATATCAACTATCCCATGTGTCGGTTTGTTTACTGTACATACCCACCTTTACGGTGGCTGATAGATAAGTGAGTTGTAGGCTGCTGTACTGAAAACAAGCCTTCTAATTTTTTTTTTCTCTTGCCTATATACCTAGAATCTGCATAAACATACTGGAACTATGAAAAATGTAGATTAACAGGGTGTGGCTGCCTGATTTAACAGAGACCATCCCAATTGGCATAATATATGATATTGTCTACTGGCTGCTTTAAAAGCAAGAGTCACACATATTTAATGTTTGATAAAAATATGTGTTTACTGAAGAAAGACAACTGAGGTAGGTAACCGCAGGGGACAGCTCGGCAGTATTACTTCCTTTGTCTTAGGGGATTGGGTACCTCCCCCTAAGAATTCTCCACAAATTCCTGTTTAAACAATGTACACACTGCCTGTCTTAAGAAAATGTGCCAAGGGGAGTGAAACATATGCAGATAGCTCTATAAAAATGACCAGTCAGCAAAACCACATTACCATGTATCTCAAAAAAGGCTTTTGGACTGTCAGGTTTTCTCCCTCAACAAAAATAATGTTATCTATAGTTGGGCCTGCTGTGAGAAGCACTTAATGAGCCAATCTTCATCTTGTCAGAAAAACAAATACCTGACTGCTGTTATTCCCCCTGGGGGTGGTTACTCAATCTCATATAAGCCTAAAGTCTCCTGGTCCTACTAGTAAAAGCAAGCATATTTGTGGTGCTGTGGTCCAAACAACTGTTCACCATTCAACTCAGCACTACTGGACAGACTCATCCTTTTCAACGTACTCCATTTTTTCAACCTTCTACAATCACCATCATTACTGGACACTTGCTGGACTTCCATCTGTTGGTGAGATCATTCCTTTTTTGTTTGGATTTTTTCGACTTTAATTTGATACTTTGTTTCCTGTGGTTTTTGGTTTTGTTCTTTTGTTACTTTGCTTGGTTTTCAATTACATTGCTCCTCTGCTGGACTTGTTAGGCCTAACTTTCATGCATCATTGTCACACGGCTGGCTGAGTGATTACGTCAGACCCAGGAAAGGAAACACACACAGGACGGTGAAATGATGAAGGCGCTTGCTTGCGCCGGTTTATTGCAAATAAAAAGGTTGAACAAAACAGAGAACACTGACTGCACAAACAAAAACCGGCGCGTTGGCCAAAGTAAATAGACAGACAGACAGACAGACAAACAACGTGGATGAACCAAACAAGTATCGTGCGAGCCCTCTCGCACGAGTAGCATTTGTTATTTTTGTTTCTCCTCTTTCTCTCCCGTTCTCCACTCTCGAACACACAATCCAGAGTGAATCTGCAATTCCGTGCCTAAATACAATTATACATTTTAAATAACTTGTGCTGCACACACCCACTTATATCCCGTGCAGCCATCTCTATACACCAACATTAATACACTACATGCAACATATAACACACAAATGCACACAGGGGCGGGGCATATTGCCACATATCCCCCTTGTGTGTGCAGCACACATGGTCTCAATGGCCACCTCCTCCCTTAAAAGCCCAAAAGTCCAGCACAAAGTCCTGGGCCAGAACTGGAGGCTTCAAGAGGCCCACAGGTCGTAAGGCTGTCAACAGAAATGCTGACAGCGGGGTGGCATACTCCTGCCATTCTTCTGCTGCTGGTGGCAATGCCAGGAGCTTCCCATCTGACAGCGGAAATGCTGTCACCAGAGACATAAATGGCTCCCAGTCTGGCTCCTCCAGCCGGGGTAGTCCTGGCAGCTGAAAGGCTGCTTGGGGGGTGGTCTTCTGACCTCCCCCCTTCTTCATAGCCGGCAGCTCCCTCTTCCGGGGCTCCGGCCACAGGATCTCCTGCAGCCCAAGTGCTGCAGTGGGAGCAGGTCTCCTGACCTCCCCCACGATCTCCGGAAGCGAAAGTGCTGCAGTGGGAGCAGGTCTCCTGTCCTCCCCCACGATCTCCGGCAACGAAACTGCTGCTGGGGTTGGTTGTCTCTGGACCTCCTCCCCCTTCTTCGTGGCCGGCAGCTCCCCTTGGTGGGGTTCCGGCCACAGTACTTCCTGCTGCATTGCGGAGCAACAGGCAGCCCCAGGCGATGCGGAGCAACAGGCAGCCCCAGGCGATGCGGAGCAACAGGCAGCCCCAGGCGATGCGGAGCAGCAGGCAGCCCCAGGTGATGCGGAGCACCAGGCAGCCCCAGGCGATGCAGAGCACCAGGCAGCCCCAGGCGAATCGGAGCACCAGGCAGCCCCAGGCGATGCAAAGCAAGCATCCTTGGGCGAAGCGAGGCAGGCATCCTTGGGCGGTGTAAGGCAGGCATCCTTGGGCGGTGTGAGGCAGGCATCCTTGGGCTGTGCGAGGCAGGCATCCTTGGGCGGTGCGAGGCAGGCATCCTTGGGCGGTGCGAGGCAGGCATCCTTGGGCGGTGCGAGGCAGGCATCCTTGGGCGGTGCGAAGCAGACATCCTTGAGCGGTGCGAAACTCAGCTGCAGCTTCTTTTGTGGTGGAGGTGGAAGCAACAAGCAGTCCTCCCATGTTGGGGAAGGCGGAACCAGGAAGTATTCACCCTCTGCTGGTGGAGGTGGGAGGGGCAAGGAGTCCTCCCACAACAATGAAGGCAGAACCAGCAGGTATTCACCCTCTGCTGGTGGAGGTGGGAGGGGCAAGCAGTCCTCCCATGACAATGAAGGCGGAACCAGCAGGTATTCACCCTCTGCTGGTGGAGGTGGGAGGGGTAAGCAGACCTCACACAACGGTGGAGGCAGAACCAGCAGGTATTCACCCTCTGCTGGTGGAGGAGGCAGAGGCAGCTCCTGCTGCTCTGCTCCTGCCGGTGGAGGTGATGGAAACAGAGACAGTTCCTGCTGCTCTGCTCCTGGTGGAGGTGGTGGAGGCAGAGGCAGCTCCTGCTGCTCTGTTCCTGCCGGTGGAGGTAGAGGCAGCTCCTGCTGCTCTGCTCCTGCTGGTGGCGGAGGCAGAGGCAGCTCCTGCTGCTCTCCTACTGGTGGCGAAGGTGGTGGAGGCAGAGGCAGCTCTGCTCCTGGTGGTGGAAGCGGTGGAGGTGGGAGCAGCGTGTAGTCTCCTGGCGACGGAGGTGAGAGCAGCGTGTAGTCTCCTGGCAACGGAGGTGGGAGCAGCGTGTAGTTTCCTGGCGACGGAGGTGGGAGCAGCGTGTAGTCTCCTGGCGACGGAGGTGGGAGCAGCGTGTAGTCTCCTGGCGACGGAGGTGGGAGCAGAGTGTAGTCTCCTGGAGACGGAGGAGGGAGCATCGTGTAGTCTCCCCCTTTTGCAGGGGACTGGTGCAGCTCTCCCTCTCTTGCAGGGGACTGGTGCGGCTTTCCCTCTCTTGCAGGGGACTGGTGCGGCTCTGCCTCACTTGCAGGAGACTGGTGTGGTTCTCCCTCTGTCTCGGAAGGGGACACCAGTAGGCATTCTTCCTCTGCTGGTTGTGATGGGGAAACCAGCAGGCATTCTTCCTCTGCTGGTTGTGATGGGGAAACCAGCAGGCATTCTTCCTCTGCTGGTTGTGATGGGGACAGCAGGCATGCTCCCTCTGTTGGTTGTGATGGGGACAGCAGGCATTCTTCCTCTGCTGGTTGTGATGGGGACAGCAGGCATGCTCCCACTGCTGGTGGTGATGGTGGAGGCAGAGGCAGCTCCAGCTCCTCTCCTCGTGATGGTGACGGTGGGGGAAGTGGACCCAGCAGGCATTCACCCTCTGCTGGTGGAAGTGGACCCAGCAGGCTTTCACCCTCTGCTGGTGGAAGTGAAGACAGCAGGCATTCTTGCTCTGCTGGTGAAGGTGGGAACAGCTGCCTCTCGGGCTTTGGATTCCCGCGGTCCCCCCGTCTGGGCGCTGGACGCTCGTTGTCCCCCCGTCTGGGCGCTAGTTCCTCCTTTTCAGACTGCATGGGGCATATGGCTAAAGTGTGCCCATAAGCCCCACAGCCAGGGCATAACTCTGCTGCGAGGTTCTTTCATCCTTCATCATCCCCGACCTCCTCCTGCTGTTGCTGCGGTTGCTGTTGCAGCTTTCCTTTCCCCCTTCTCTTCCTACTCCTTCTCCCTACCTTCCTCTCCTGGGCCGGTTCCTCCTCCTCCTCACCTTGGAAGGGGCAGATCACCACTGTGTGTCCATAGACCCCACAGGCAAGGCTCCAGCCTTGGTCCTCAAGGCCCCCGAGGAGGTCCTCCAGGTCCTGGCAGCCGTCTCTTCAGCCTTCCATTTCCTCTTTTTTTCCCCCAAAAACAATATTTGTAATCTTTTTTTTCCTCTTTTTTAATTTTTTTTTTCCCAAAAGGACACTGTCATCCCGTTCGTGACACCATATGTGACACGGCTGGCTGAGTGATTACGTCAGACCCAGGAAAGGAAACACACACAGGACGGTGAAATGATGAAGGTGCTTGCTTGCGCCGGTTTATTGCAAATAAAAAGGTTGAACAAAACAGAGAACACTGACTGCACAAACAAAAACCGGCGCGTTGGCCAAAGTAAATAGACAGACAGACAGACAGACAGACAGACAAACAACGTGGATGAACCAAACAAGTATTGTGCGAGCCCTCTCACACGAGTAGCATTTGTTATTTTTGTTTCTCCTCTTTCTCTCCCGTTCTCCACTCTCGAACACACAACCCCGAGTGAGTAAAAACGTGCATCTATATATACTGTTGTGCCGGGATTCAATTACTAATTAATTATTCACTTGAATCCCAGCACGTGAATTAATTATGTGCAACCTCGTGCTCACATATTAAATACTTTAAATGCACGTGAAGTGAGTGCAATCCCGTGCCTAAATACATTTATACATTTTAACTCGTGCTGCACACACCCATTTATATCCCGTGCAGCCATCTCTATACACCATTTGAGGCCCATCGGACACTGCACCCATTTCTCCTTTGTGTTACTTTTTGGCCTTCTGTTTTCCTGTTTTGTCCACCTTTTGTTTTTGTTTATATTTCATTTGTTGACATTATTGTTCACAACAATAAACTGGTTGTTTGTGAAATTGACACCTCTGACGTTCCTGCTTTTGCTATCTGTCACTCTTGCTGACTTATTTAGTTATAGGAATAGATCCAGTAGTATCTCCTTAGGGAGGACAGTGCAACTGCTTTTCAGTTGTGCAGAGTGATCATTACAGAATTGGTGGCCCGTACAGGTACCCTTTGTGTCTCATTAAATTCATATCTAAATTCATTGGTTTAAATTGTTGGGAACCTAATGTCAGAAATGGAAAATCGCTAAACTTCTCTGGGATTGGAACCCAAGTGACTTTCAGAGAACCTGTCACAGAGTTAACCACCCGCCTTAGTGACCTGTACATCTCCCAGGAAGGGGCAGATCTTTCTGGAGTCTATGATGATGAAGGTAATCTTACTGACAGTGATGCGATAGGGCAATTGACTGAGCACTGTTCCCACCTCAGAGAGCGGGTTGAGCAGTTGTCTGATTTACAGGAGAGCAGCATTAACTGTGAACAGGTCCTGTGAGGCTACATCGAAGGACGCTTCGCAGATATAGAAAGGCGAAGGCAAGAGGCCATAGACAAAATGGATCTGGAAGTGGCGAAGTGCCTTAAACGCCGCAATGTGCTGTGGGAAGAAGAGCTGAAGAAACTCTTCAAGAAGACCAGCACCCCTCGTCTGCCGCTTGCTTTGCCGCCTCTCTCATCTGGAAGGCAGTCTGCTCCACAACAATTCTCCTTTGAGGGTAGGTCGGCTGATTACCGTGGCTCCAGAAATGAAGGAAGTCTTCCCCAAGGAAAGCTGCCTATTAAAATCAACTAACCAGAGTTTGGTGGGGAGGCCAGCAGCGATGCCATTGACTACCTGGACAAGTGTGTTGAATTCCTTGCGGGGAACGGTGAAGACAGTGGCAGAACAGGTGAGCATCAGGACCCAGGTGGAGAGAAACAACGCTGCCCAGCGGGAGTACTGGTCCAAGGCAAACTCCAGCAAAGATGTCCAGGACAAGAGGGACCATAAAGGAGCTACCAAGAAGTCGGCAGAGGTCAGCATGGTGAGAAGAAGAGAAGAAGAAAATAGTTCCTACGGCAAGCCTAACTGCTGATCGTGGATGTGCGCATTCGAGGGCTCCAAGGGCCTGCAGTCCTGGACACTGGGAGCACCTTCACTCTGATGAGAGAGAGTCTCTGGAGGAAGACAGCTCATCCAGGGGAAGAGCGGGAGTCCTCACAGGATCAGTATTTCACGCTGGCAGACGGTCAGTCCCACCAGGCCAAAGGTCAAGTTCGCCTCACTTACCTTCTCCATGAAGAGGTCTGGTTTCTAGGCACATATGTCCTGGAGGATCGTCATCTGACATTTCTCCTTGAGAAAACTCATACCCAGATTGACATTGTTAATAGGCAGCATGGTGTCAAACACCAGAAGGATTTCTCCTACCATCCTTCCTGGAAGCTTCCTGGGACAGGTTCTTACCGAGTGTCAGCCTCTACTTCCATACGTCTTGCCAGCCACCTACCACCTCTGATCCAAAGCCATGCCAACCAGCGAAGGTTACCATGACCATTACTTCAGCTGAACAATCTCCTGTTGAGCTACAACTCCAGAAGCTCCAGCAGAAGTGGTCATCGGTCTGCACTGATCAGCTGGCAATGACAACAGGTACCCGTCACTCCATCCACACAGAGGACGAAGTTCCTGTCCGTCGTCGACCATATCGAGCGTCTCCACTGAAAAAGGCTTTAATCAAGGAACACGTCCAAGACATGCTTCTGGGCGGAGTTATAGAACAATCAAACCGTGGTCCTCTCCAGTGGTGCTCACAGAGAAGATGGTGGTTACTGATTCTGTGTGGACTACAGGAAGCTGAACGCTAAGACCGTCTTTGATGCATAGCCCATGCCCCTAATTCATGACATCCTGGAGTCCCTGAGTGGTGCTGCGGTATTCAGTTCTCTTGATCTACGCTCAGGTTACTAGCAAGTGGTGATGGGCGCAGGAAGTAGAGCGAAGATGGCTTTTACCACACCCTTTGATTTTTATCAGTTTAATGTAATGCCATTTGGGTTAAAAAATGCTGCAGCCACATTTCAAAGGCTGAAGGAGCGAGTGTTAGGAGACCTTCGAGGAAAGATCTGTTTTGTCTACATAGATGACATCATTGTCTATTCACCAAACTCAGCACAGCATCTTCAAGACCTCGAAGCTGTCTTCCACAAACTTCATCTGGTCCATCTGACTCTCAATCTCAAAAAATGCCACTTCTTCAAACACACTCTCCATTTCCTCTGTCATGTGGTTTCAGATGAGGATGTAGCTGCTGGTCCCCACAAGCTCCAAGCCATCCAGGAATATCCCATACCTACCAACTACAAGGTTTAACGGTTCCTGGGTTTGGCAGTGTGGTACCCCAAGTATATCCCCAGGTTTGCGGATATTGCTGCACCACTTAACAACTTGAAAAAGAAGGATGTCCCCTGGAAATCGACGGGAGAGTGCCAGAAGAGCTTCAAACTCCTACAAGAAGCTTTGATCAGTCCTCCAGTCCTCGCTCACCCGAACATCAACAAGACATTCCAAGTTTTTACAGATGCCGAACAGATGTAGGACTAGGAGCCAAAAAGGAGTGTCTCGCTGTCGTGTGGGCAGTAGAAAAATGGCAGCATTATCTGGAGAGGGTTAAATCTGATGTTGTCACAGACCACGCTGCACTCTCCTGGGCATTCAATAACCCAAAAACCTCTTCCAGACTGACCCGCTGGACTCTTCGCCTACAACAATTCACTTTTACCATTATTTACAGGAAAGGCAGTCTTAACCTTGTACCTGATGCACTCTCCAGAGCTCCTCTTGTACCACCTTCAACTCCCTCTGCAGCAGTGTGTGCCAGCAATGTCTCTGTGAGTAGCATGGATCTTCCCACCACCATGGACCAGATAGCGGCCGCTCAGTCCAAAGACACAGCCATCTCTGACATTCATCAATGACATTGCTTTCAATACTGCCAGTGAGAACCGAATCTCCTTTATCCAACAGCAGGGACTTGTGGATCGCCGGGTGCCCATTCTTAAACAAGGATTCCAATACCAGCTGGTTATTGCGGAACAGCTGACGGATTCCTTCCTCCACCACTACCATAACAACCCTTTGGGAGGTCACTTGGGCAGGATGAAGACCCTGTTGCGCATGCTGGAGGTTGCATGGTGGCCCTCCTTCCATAAAGATACATGGCACCACATAAAGGAGTGTCAAACCTGCCAGAAGTACAAACCTTCCAACACCAAGCCTGCAGGTCATCTCCAGTCCACTACTGTGAAGGAGTCCAGAGAGATGCTGGGTCTGTACCTAATGGGACCTTTGCCAAGAAATAAAAATAGGTAACACCTACATCCTGGTCATTGTTGATTACTTCACAAAGTAGGTTGAGCTGTTTCCATTGCGGGACAGTAAGACCACCAAGATTGTGAACATTTTGACACAGGAAATCTTCACCCAATGGGGAATACCGCAACACATTCTTTCAGACCATGGACCTCAGTTCATGAGCCAGCTACTTGCAGAGGTGTGCAAAACCTGGGGAGTCGTACAAAAACTTATCACCAACTACCACCCACAGACCAACCTGATGGAACGTGTGAACCGCACCTTAAAAAAACATGGTTGGATTATTTGTTGGGAAAAACCATCAGCTGTGGGATCAGTGGCTACCTGAGTTCCATTTCGCCCTCATCACTGCCAAACATGAAAGCACTGGCTTCTCTCCTGCAATACTAACGACCATCAGGGGCCCATTGGACTGATTTAATCACTGTTGCTCCTGCTCCATCCACTGATCCCTACCAACTGCTAGATCGCCAGCAGCGAATTGATGAAGAGGTGAGGGATCATCTTTCCAAAGCTCGGAAATGGCAAGCTCGGAATTACAATGCCCGGAGAGCACACTATCGGTATGAAGAAAGTGAGTTTATCTGGATAAGATCTCACCCTTTATCTGATGCCTCCGGAAAGTTTTCTGCTAAACTTGCCCCTAAATGGTTTGGACCAGCTCTTGTAACCAAAAGACTTGGGTCCAACAACTACAAAGTCAAGTGGGGGGAGCCAGATTCTTTCAAAGAGGATGCAGTCAACATTGTTAATTTAAAACACTATTATGGCATTCGTCCCTTGGGGGTATGTAGCAAAATTCCCATGTTACATAATGTGGGTGTAAGTCTCACCCACCTGTCCCTTTAATTAGGGTCAGTAGCATGGCCAGGTTAAAACTTCATTTCCTACAGTTCCTTGCAACCATTGACTCATTCATATCCACTTCTCCAACCTGTACTAAAGGTGGCTGATTAGGCCTGGAGGGTGACTCCCTGTCTCTGAGGAATCAATAATTATTATTTGTTTATTTAGCAGACGCCTTTATCCAAGGCAACTTACAGAGACTAGGGAGTGTGAACTATGCATCAGCTGCAGAGTCACTTACAATTACGTCTCACCCGAAAGACGGAGCACAAGGAGGTTAAGTGACTTGCTTAGGGTCATACAGTGAGTCAGTGGCTGAGGTGGGATTTGAACCGGGGACCTCCTGGTTACAAGCCCTTTTCTTTAACCACTGGACCACACTGCCTGCCTACAGCATTACAAACGTTAATCTCAGTGAATCCTTTAGCATCTTTAGATAACTCCAGCGCAGTCATTTATTTATTTATTTATTTATATAGCACCTTTCATACCGAAGTATCACGGAAAAAAAAATGTGTGAATGCACATATGGTTTAATTTAATTAGTTAATTGTTTTATTATTTAATTATCCCCTGCACCTGGTGATTATTGTTAAATTAGAACCAGGTGCAGGGTATTTAAAGAGGGCAGTCAGTTTGCTCAGGGCTGCTGAGTAGGAGGAGGCAGAAGAGGTGCTCTGCTTCCGAACAGTCAAGGAGAAGTTTGTGCAGTGTAAACCTGTGTGGTTTTGTTGAAGCTTTTTTCTGTTTTACCTTTTGTGAAGGTAAAAACAAACTGCTCTTCAAATTGAATAATTTATTAACTGTACTGTGACCAGAGTACTGTTCATAATTCTATATTATTATCTTTCTTTACAGGGTTCCTCTCTTTATGGATATCAATCCCACTGAGGATAGCCCCACTTAAAATTCCCCGTATGTTGTGAGCTTTTAGTTACCGTCCTGCTAACCCGTTGGCTTCAGCCAGGGTTTCTTAAAACAAGCACCAGTCCCGTACCACAACACATCCAGGAACAAACACAACACGCCGTACTCACTGTGACCGGGTCCGTGTTGTATGTGTTGTTCCACCGCATTGGTCCTCTGTCGGGAGGTATTTGTAATCCTCAGTGATCCTCCGTGCAGTGTAGCAGACGTGAGCTGAGTGCAGCGTCTCGCTCTCGTCTGGTATTGAATTTGTGCTCCTTAGCTCACCTGTTTGTCTGTCAGGTTGTAAACTCAAATCGAGTGCAACATCCCAGTCTTGTTTGATATTTTATTTGTAATCCATATTGCTCACCACTTTATCAGGTTGAAAACTCGAACCAAGTGCAGCGTCCCGTTCTCGTTTTGATATTTTGTTTGTAATCCTTAGTGTTCACCACTCTGTAATATAGCAGACTCAAGCCGAGTGCAGCGTCCCATTCTCGTCTGCTATTTTAATTTCACCCGTCATATTACCGGCACCTGTTCTCTCCTACCTAGCAGCCTTTTAAAGTCACCACACTTTTGTAAAGTGTTTATTTACTGCTTGGAACCAGTTTATCCAGACCCAACCGTTCCTGGGGAGGGGGCGCCAGTACCCCGCTGTTCTACTAGAGAAGACAACATCGCTCTGTGGAGGTTATGGAGTATTTCAGTGGTAGAAACCTTGCCACGCTCTCCTGCTCCCACACGATTGTGCCGTTGGCCCACTCCAACAAAAGGGGGCCGGTTGTTATCTCTTTGTCTGTGTTCCAGGCGATTACCATCAGAGGGAGCTTACACCTTGCTTACCCGTGTTCCCAGTTCATTCCACTGAAGGGAGCCCACGCCCTGCTTACCTGTGTTACTGGATCACTCCACCCGAGGGAGCCCACGCGCTGCTTACCTGTGTTACCGGCTCACCCCACCAGAGGGAACCCATACCCGGCTTACCTGTGCTTCCAGCTCACTCCACCAGAGGAAGCACACAGTCAACTTACCTGTGTTTCCAGCTCACTCCACCAGAGGGAGCACGCAGTCAACGTACCTGTGTTCCTAGCTCGTCCACCAGAGGGAGCCAAACAGCTACTTACCTGTGTTCCTGGCTTACTACACGTGGAGGAGACATTCTTCATTGCTTGCCTGTGTTCCCGGACTCGAACGTTCTGCAGGCAGAGCCTGTGGCCGCTTGTCATTGTGAAATAGCAAAGAGGGGGGGGGTAAGAAATGAGTAAGTTAGTGGCCCGTACAGGGCACAGTACGTATTGTTTTAAGTATATCTTGTATAAATATTGTAAATAAAGTGACGCACCTGAACACGCAGCGAGTCCAATTCTGTCCATCAGAAAGAAAACAACGGTGTACAGTAGCACCACACTACCAGTCCTTTCACTATATATATACACACACACACACACACACACGCTCTTCATTCAGACCTGCATTGGGTCCGATACTTCCCTAATGGACAAGACAAACTTCTAAGATTTCATTGAACCCCAGCCCTTTGTGGATAATCATCAAGACTGCAAACATTTCACTATAAAGTGTACACGGCAATACTTTCCCTACAACTTTTAATTGTTACATTTCTATGTTCATTAAAAAAACAACACATGACAACTGCATTTTGGTTTCTTTTATTGTAAACTTACAAAGCAGGGATTCAAAACAAGTGACCATAGCCCATTGAACCCTACAGTTAGAAATAGCATAGATCAAAGCTTTTATGTGTCCTAATCAAAGTGCATGATGATGTGTGTCCTCCTTCTGCACTATCATAATCCACCAATATATATATATATATATATATATATATATATATATATATATATATATATATATATACAGTATATATATTGTCTGGTTCTGTGGAAATATGCCCAACCATTTCTGCGTGGTGTAATGATCCGAATCCATGAAGCTGATAGGATCACTTTTTTTTTGTTTTTGTTAATACAGTGGATAAATGGGAAAA
Source organism: Acipenser oxyrinchus oxyrinchus (assembly GCA_030684275.1). Classification (NCBI taxonomy): domain Eukaryota; kingdom Metazoa; phylum Chordata; class Actinopteri; order Acipenseriformes; family Acipenseridae; genus Acipenser; species Acipenser oxyrinchus. Next base: position 54,222,090 of record CM060250.1, read on the forward strand.
GACACAATGAAATGAGTTTCTACCTACTGAACCACTAACCAGCACCAGTTTGTACAAGACTTTATTTTTAAATGTGATTGTCATGTTAAAGCAGACAGTACTTATACTTACAGTAAATCCTGCTATCAGTGTTATTATTTGTACTGCCCCCTCCCCATTGTTTGCCTAATTGCAACACTTTTCACATGGTTTTTAAATGCGTAATGTGGTGATAATGGTAAATTGACACTGTTCCCAGAACTGGCAGTAAATTGTTAATGCAAGTATAAAAAGGATCAGATGAAAGTTAGCTTTTTCCACTTACAGATGAACATTACAGTAAACACAGCACATTACATGTACCGGAATAGGATCATTTATAAATTACAGTACATTATAGTTAAATCTCAATGAAGCTTAGTGGCATTTTCTAAATCAAAGGCTGCAATAATGTTTTAAAAATGTTGTTTACCGTATGAGCCTGTGCTTATAATACAGCTTGTATGTGTTTCCTGTAAAATTTTTATCAGTGTGTGTGTGTATCTATAGATATACACACACACATTATATCTATCTATTGAAAATGCCACAAAGCTTCATTTATATATATATATATATATATATATATATATATATATATATATATATATATATATATATATATATATATATATATATATATATATATATATATATATATATATATATATATATATATACTGTATATATATACACACACACATATACACACACTATATCTGTCTATTAGGAGTGTGATAATACTTGTGATAATACTCATAATTAACAAGTATTTTTAGGCAGGTATTAAATAGATCCATTCATTAATGTAAAGATTTAAAAACAAGCAAAGCTGCCTGTGACACTGATGGCTTGTGGTGACGTCAGACCAGGAAGGCTATTGACACAGAATGTATAGTGAATGAGTGTGCTGTTGTGCTGGTTTATTGTAGATAAACAAAATCAAAGATTTGAACATACAGAACACTAATACAAAACAAAACGGCCAAAAGAAACAGACAAACAAAACACAGCAAACACTAAATAAGTGTAGCAATTATTTTTCTTTCTTTCTTAATTTCTTTCTTTCTCTTTCTCACCTCCTCACTGTACACCCAACCCCAAGTGAGTGATTTGTGCATCTTTATATACAGCTTTGCCGGGATTCAATTATTAATTAATCATTCACTTGAATCCCAGCACGTGAACTAATTGTGCCCTCCCCGTGCCTCCATACAAATACCCACTTTAATCTGCATGTGAAGTGATTGTGCAATCCCAATGCTTAAATACAATTATACATTTTACATCACCTGTGCAACACTCCGTGCGCCACTACAATAATACATATAACAGAAAACATAAAACACAAAAATATGCACAGGGGTGGGGCACCCTGCCGCACTGCTCTTGTCTCACCTTTACAGTACCAATCAATGACAACTAACCTTCGCATTGAGTGTTTTAAAAGTGGTTTGGAAGTGAATTTTCCTCTCATCTGGGGCGCTGACATTTTTAATGCCACACTGCTGTACTGTGGTAGTTGAGGAGGCAGCATGTCCTGTATGATGTGATGGAGTTGCTCACCCGAATTATGTATAAAGATTTCTTAGTTTTTCTGCTACATGTGCTGTGTGCTTTCAGAGCTCTACTATTTGCCACTGGTTCCTGTTCCTCTTTCATTGGTTGATGACATACTCAATTTGACTCGAATTGACTCAGTTACTCCCCTATTTTCATTCTGATAGTTTCTGTTTGTATTGTAAGGGTCTCAATTGGGTATAAAATGTTTTGAAGTGAATGATATGTCTTTGTAAACTTAACTTTTCGTGTGGTTTTTATGACGTGCCTAACAGATGTTATTTTTTGCTAAGCACAAATAAAATAGTTTATCTATGAAAATGTATTCTCACATAAGTTGTAAGTATATACAAACACAGACTTAGAGAAGTCATGGAGAAATACGAGTCTCAAGACCTGAAACGCCTTCTGCCCTGCCATCTGGAAACGCAGATAAAGCTGTGTTTCAAGGTTTAATAGAGGCACTAAATCATACCTTTCTTATTATTTTTTAATACAAAGCTGTATCAACACTTACCACTTACTTAATTTATAAAGTTAAAACCACATTTAAGATGGAAAAAAATATATATATTGTTGACCCAGCAAGAACAAACAAAATTAATCAAAAACAGCAAATGTAGTAAAATGATATCGAGCAATTTCATGTTGGCAAATTCTTTTCTAAATCACAGCACTATTTTCTCCTTACTGGCTACATTCCAGGTCACTTCAATACATTATTAAATGGACCTAATGGTCAGGTTATTTGGACCATATGTTTCATGTGTCACTTTTCTCCAGTTAGATAATACTTTTCACAATTGATCTCTGAATTACCACAAAGGAAAATTAGATTAGGCGGAGTTATCTGATCCCTGAGGCTAGAACTGAATGATGATGTCAGGCCCAGCTGAATGGCTGTTGTGGCTGTGGCCATCAGACCCAATAGTTTCTGGCACAATAGGAGAGTGACCTGCTGTCCCTGTTGAAACAGGGAGAGGCAACCTTGGATATCTGCAACTCTGTCGTCCGACAGGTATGCGTTCATCGCAATGGAGTCCAGCCGGAGCCCCGAGTATGTAGTGCACTGCACCGGTGTAAGCCGACTCTTTGCATCGTTGATGGTGAGGCCCAGCCTCGCCAGATGCTCTGTCACAACCACCATGAGGGCCAGCGCTCCCTCCCACGACTGGCAACAGATCAACCAGTCGTTGAGGTAGTTTAATACTCAGATCCCCTGCAGCCGCAGGGGAGCCAGGATAGCTTCCACGCACTTTGAAAACGTACGAGGAGCTAGGGAGAGGCCAAATGGCAGCAAGGCGGCCACTTCATTCTGAAGTACTGGGGCCTGGAGAGGGTTCGACATAAAAGTATTTGTGATGCCTCGAAAGGGAGGAGGTCCCAATTGTGCACGGTGGCGAGCACCCAGGAGTCTGAGGTGCAAGCATGCCAGTACTGCAGCTGTTGTGCCATAAGATCTCCTCCACGACTGGCCCAAAGGTATGTCCTGGGGATATAGGCGCATCAAGGAGTGCGGCCTTATCCGCATCAGGAACCCTGGCTTGTGACAGCCACAGCTGTCTACGAGCCACAACCAAGCCAGCCAGGCTCCGGCCAGGAGCTTGCCCCTGGAGACCAGAGATCTGCAGCAGCGTGCTGGACAGGAGACATAACTCCGTGGCCACTGGCTCGGGGAGCGGGGCCTCATATAGTACATCGTCCATGTAAGCAGTAAGCACACTCGCTGTGTTAGACAACACGGACCGGCGTGGTTCCGCCGGTGGCGTCCAGGGGACCTGCAAGAAAGCAGCACCTTATCCCATAAGTGCTGAAACCGAGCCGGACAATGGGGGGGGCACTGCCTTCTGAGGCAACCTCGAAGCCAGGATCCTCTTCAACAGGGGTCTCACCCACCTGCATGTCAGAGGAGAAGGAGGCCTCGTCCCCAGAGGCCGCTATGGACAGTGTGTCCTCTAGCATTGGCTGAGAAACCTCTCCCCATCCCCTCTGAACTCCCTTAGGGGAGGGAGGGGGGGCAATTGGGGCTGCAACGGGGCCTGGGCCTGGGCCGCTGGTGCCTGTTTAGCTAGAAGCTCTAGGACCTGGGCCATCTGGGCCTTGAGGTCCATAATATCCCTTGCCTGCTTGGAGCGCTTCACCCTTTTCGCTTGTGGAGATGGGGAGTGACTGCGGGCAGCCTGCGCATCGGGGATGTCTGGCAGGGGGTCCTGGGACAGCTCATGGAGGAGGGGCTCTGGGGCTCCAAGATCCGCCAACGGTCCGGCCATAGAGGATGCGGAGCTCGCCCTCATGGCCCTCCCCAGACGAGCTTCCTTCACCAGGGGCTGGAAAGCCTGGCAGATGTTACAAGCCACCTCCTTTTCAAAGGCCGAGGTGGCATGTTGCACGCCCAAGCATTGCACGCAGAGGGAATGCTTGTCCTCCTGCGGGATGTTGCAGGCCGTGCACGGGTGGCACCCTGACTTGCCTGACATGGGCCTGGTGTTCTGCATGCCGTGCAGGAAGCACCACTCACACTGCGCTCAAGCACTAGTAAGTGTGAATGCCATGCACTCACCCAGTAGCGCTAACAGTACCTAACACTGCACACTGTATGCCCGTGCAGCAGTGTAGATGCAAACACCGCTCGGCCCGTGCACCACGTGTGCTGAGCCCGTGCATGCCCTGAGTACCACGTCACCACGTGTGCTGAGTACTGTGCCGCACCGATCGCTGTAGTGCTAGGTCTAAGCAGTGGTAACCCCGTGCACCGCTGGGGGCTGTTTGCACCGCGTACCGTGCAGCCCTATGCTTGCCTGCACTAAGCACCCATGCACCGAAATACCTGAGTATCAAGGGTGATGTGTGCGCCGTGGTGCCGCAGCACTGGAGAGGCCGCTACACAGAGTGCCTACACAAACCGCGTGGTCAACACACTGGTCAGCACATAGCGTGTACTAGGGGGACACAAGGCCGAAGCCGCTGTGGGCGAGGTAAGCAGACAGCAACACTTGGAAAGATAGTAAAGGGGAGAGCACACTTCTTTTTTTTTGGGCCCGAACCCACTGCAGCCAAGAGGGTCTACTCGACAGCGGGGATGCGGAAAAGCCTAGCCCCGTGGAGGAGACACGGCTGGAATAGTCACTCAACAGCGGGGATATAGAAGGCCTAGCCCCATGGAGGAACTGAGTACTCCCCAGAAGAAAAGACAACCACTCACAGATGACTGCACAGGCAGTCGCTCACACACGACAGACAGATACAAAAGGCGGCCTACCACGCAAGCGAAGATGCCGCTGAAAGACAGAAAGACAAAAGACTTGGCCTTATCAAAGTTGCTGATTCTGGGAAAGCGGTAAGCCAGCTTTCAGCACGAATGCAAGGGAAATACAATCGAGTCGACTCGACTCGAGAAGCTCTTTTCTTATCAATACGCTCAGCTAAACACAGAGGTCTTACTGTACCATCTTGTGAAGGAAAAAGAGAAATGGCTTCCTTCGGATAGTAGTTTTGTACCCTCGGTGGGTGGGACAGAGTGCATCATCCAAGGAAGGGGCCTATTGGAAGCTCTGATATAAAGAGCTCAGCGATACCTACCCAATGGGCAGGAATATCCCATACATAATGTTTGGTGGTTGTCTTCGAATTGAAAGGGAACCTACATTGTCTTTCTCCAGTGCCTAAATAAGCACAGTAATTTACCATAATAAAAAACAGTCATGAAAAAGAAAATGCAGAACATAAAAAAGAGCAACCAGATATAGTCAACGAAAGACGACACATTATTCAAATTCTTTGTCATATTATATATTTAAGGTAAGGCAAGTTTATTTTTCCGTTAAAAGTGCTCCCGGCTATAATATTCTCCCGCCCCGCTGTACAGAATTCCTGGGGAGAACCCCTATATATATACTGTACAGTAGCAGATGGGGTTAAAATCCTCCCTGCCAAACACAAGTGAAAATGTGTGTTAATTGTTTTGTTAATTGTTAATTGTTTTGGCAGTTACAGATTATTGTAAATCAATGCCAGCTGCCTATACCTGTTTCTGTAGGGAATATAAACCCCACAGCTAATTCATTCAGGGCTGCTGAGTAGAAGGGAGCAGGAAGGTGTGTGCTCTGTTGATGAGCAGTCAAAGGAAAGGTACTGTGTGTACTATTGTGCATTTTGTAAAACTGTGTGTGTTGTTTTGTATCGGGCAAACAGCTTAGCTGTCCCGGGCTAGACAGGGTTGTTCCAGTGTCTAGTCAGTGCTTCTGAAAGGAGTTAGGTGTTCATTTTGTTTTTGTTATTTTTCATTAAATGTATGCATAAAAGCACTTAACTGCCAGCGTGTATGTCAGGTCTACGTTATTAAAGGGGCAAACAAATGGGAGAGGAGTGAAATTGTTCACTATATATATATATATATATATATATATATATATATATATATATATATATATATATATTGTAATAAGGTGTGTGGAATTGTGTTGGAAAGTAGGTATATCAGCCTTTGAATGAAGAGGGCACTGTTCCCAGAAAGCCCCTGATCTTAAAACTATTTAAAAAGAAAGGGTTATGTGCAGAATGTCCACTAGGGGGTCAGGAGCCAGTTCTCTCTCAAATGCTTAACTAGCTGATTAGGAGGAGCAGCTGAAGTCAAGCTGTCTCCAATTAAGCTAAATCAGGCAGAGATATAAGCTGTCTCTTTGTCAGTGCTTGGTGATTGCCAGTGAGAGAGTGTGGAAGTCTAAGGGCAACTTAAAGTTACATGGTCTGTGAAAAGGGAAAAATCCCTTACTAACATAAAATAACCCTGTGTTTGGTTACGGTTTGGTAATTGTTTTGTTTGTTGGATAAGCGGCTTATCCGTTCCAACCGTAGTTTAGGAAAGCCTGTGTTTAGTTAGTGCTCTGTGCAGAGCTAGGCCTTTTCTTTTGTGCCCTGTGAGGTGCTGTGTTTTTTTTTTGTTTATTCCAAACCTGTAAATAATAAACTACAAGTCCTGTTTTTGAAGACAACTTTCAGCCTCCAAGTACCTTTATTCTGATTCCAGCCTACCCTTCCAGACACTGTGTTAATGTGTGTATATATATATATATATATATGTGTGTGTGTATGTGTGTGTGTGTGTGTGTGTGTGTATATATATATATATATATATATATATATATATATATATATATATATATATATATATATATATATATATAACCACTTAATTGATGACCATACTGGTTAAGTACATTCAATGTAATCAAATTGTATTTTCTAAAGAATGTTATGGTTCTGTATAGAATGCCAAGGAACCCTTTCTAATAGTGAGCAGTGGTTGCCAAGTGCCCGCTAGCAACTGTTATTTCCGTACATACAGTAAGCATGTGACTGTGAAATCCAACCACCCAATATAAGGGATGCCAGAAATGACTCTGAAGTTGGCTCTTGCAGTTAGCAGAAAAATAATCATTCCTCTTGGATGCCATTTTGGAAAGGGTGCGCCAGACTCGCTTCCATTAACTGTCTTCCACATCAGCTGTGATGGTAGAGGCAGTTTACACATTTGAGAATACCTTGCCAAATGGGAGGCAGTGCTTAGGAAATTTGGTCTGGTGCTCTTCCCAATATGGCATTGAAGAATTAAACCCTTTTCTGCCAACTGCAAGGGGGAAATGATCTACAAGATAAAGAACTGAAGGATTGCCTAAATGTACTTTGAGCAATGTACTGTAATTAGTGAGCTGTATACATTTGTGTACATTTTATTTATTTAATTTTTGGAATCTATTTCAACCACCTGTTGGCAAATACAGACAATCTGTGCCCTTTTAATGGAAGGCATCAGTGCAAGTACAAATCATACTGAGTTATCAACGTCATGTTAGTGAGAGACTTAACAGTATCAAGCACTGTGGTACCTTGTCAGAACAAGAACAAGTTAAAGGTTAAATGGCAGCATGGTTATTTTATATTGTTCGACCACTGCATGTTTAATGTGCAAGTACTTTTTGTGAGTAGTAATTTAGTTTTTAAGTGGAAACACATTCCTCGCAATGAACCTTGCATGCATTTATAAACCAGATCAATGTAAATTGCGTAGGTTAAATTTACCTCACTATTGTCCAACAAAGTAACTTTGCAAAACAAAGAAGTACAATTTTTTGTGATTGCCATGTTTTACAGAGGAGGAATCTGGTTTATTGTTTCCATTGCATGGGTGGATTAGCAATACCTGACTGTTATACAGTGATGACTGAAACTCAAGGTTATAATGTAAATACATATTTCTTTTTCAAAAAATGATGTGAGGTTTAGTCATACACACTTACAACTTTGTGTAACATGACATTTTTTGTTTTGTTTTTGTCGCAAGTCAGTCAACCTCAGTTGCTTACATTTATCATTTAGATATGATTATAGTCGGCCTACAATCCTCGTATTATCAGCAAGAAAACAGTCCTGTAACCAAGTTAACACTGGGTGCACATTTACTAATTTACTATATTACTTTCTTGATGTAGTCTTTGATTAATTGATTATTTTATTGTTTGTCAGATTATTCAAATATATTACGTGTTTGAAATACAGCTTCTGAAGTCCTTAACTACTGTACATATTCATAGCAACAATATAGCAAGAGTACATTTACATTGCAACCACTCATGTTAATATAGTGTCCTACAGGAGACAATAATTCCCTCAACCAGTATAAACCTACATCTTCATCAGGGACAATAGTTTTCCACTATATCAGGAAAGACAGTGTCAACAGCCTTTTTTTCTCCATTTATCCCACTCAGACCCTTGACCCCTCAGATTCCTGAATAGGTAATCGTTGCCACATAAAAAATATGAAAAGGATTTTAATGATCAAGTTATCTTACAAGCCCGGTGGTACCCCAAAATGTTTTTTTTCTGGTTTTTTTTGAAAGAACAACTAGTGGTGGATCTTTTATCGCCCAATTTTTTCAACTCTGGCCCCTTCTTCACTTGGTATCTCTGAATAGACAGTCCTCTCCTCTTCAAATATAGGTAAAAGATTTTAATGAGGAATCTGTCTCACAGTGTTACCCCAAATATTATCCATTTACTACCAAGTGGGAAATGTGTTCTTCAATCAGTGCTCCCGTCAGTGTTTATTTGCACATACACAGTGATTATCTGGGTGTAGTAAAGATGGCAAGTGCAAACAAAAATGCTGGTGGAGAGGAATGTCTCAGAGGAGCAGTATAACATTTTGTCTTGGGCTTTCTGCAAACGATACACGCTTGTGATTGGTGTCATCTTGTTTACACTTCAACTATAATGTATTACTGTCATATCACATAACCTTGGAAAGCTGTGCTCTTGTTTATTTCATGCTATGTGGTGACTGGTTGTTCATCCCTCAATTCCTTAACTCTTGCTCCACCTCTTTAGTGACATTTCTGTGTATACCATCACCACAGGGCATGTGCAACATGACCAGGATAAACCAATCATAACACTATATATCGCTGCTACCTCTCCTGCCACTACCTAGCAGTGTTGCCAGATCAGAGATTTTCCCTCCAGATTTAGACGTTTTTATTCCTTACTTAGGGATTTCTTAATGAATTAAAATCCTCTCAAGTTCATAATGAATTCAGACCCTCCCAAGTCCTCACTTTACAAACATGGCAGATGTGGTTGTGATGTAAAATATCAAGTGTCAATGTAAGAAATTGCTGCAACCCCAGGAGAAAATATACAATACTGTGAAGCCCAGGAAACATACTATTCTATCCTGGCTTTAGAGCTTGAAAGCACTTAAGAGAAGGAGATGTTTGCAATGTCTCCACCATAGAAGCAGAACTACTCACCAGCTTGGGAAGCTGAGAAGACTTTCAAAGGTGTATTGACAACGTCTAGTTGCAGACACATTAGTCTTTATAAATGTTTTTAAAACTACTGTATTTCAAATGTAAATCTTAACAATCTGCTATATTTGAATTAAACGTATGTTTGAACTGTGATTATTATGTTAAAGATACGGCTGAAATCTTCAGTCTTTCAAAAGCATTTAGTTGTTCACGTTTTTTTTTTTAAATTTTGTTTTTGATTTTCAACTTTCATAACCAGTTGTGCAGAGCCTTTAACGAATACAGGCCTTAGGCTTTACCACATGTTGGTCAAATGAGCTGTGCTGAAGATCCCTGCTCCTCGATTCTAACTTCCGTGCGGTTTACTGAATAATTTAATGGCATGGTAATCATTACAAAAATTTGGAACTATGGGTAGTTTTATTGCAATACTAATGCACTTATTGATGCTACAACTTCATGTAACTCCGGTCATAATCTCAACAATAAATCAATTAAGATTTTTTTCAGGCTTTATTTTTTTCATGTCTATTCATGTTTTACAAAATGTTAATATTCTTCTCAAACACCAGTAATCACCAAAGTAAGCACATTTTACAGCCAATCACAGTATTTTGATCATTTGCATATTTTGTTTATTCAAAAATACCTAAAGGAATGCTCAATATTACCCCTTTGCAATCATTTCATATCATTGTTGTAAAAATAGAAATCTGAAGGGTTTTTTGAACTTGCATAGCGTTTTTTTTTTTCATGATCTGCCAATACTGCTTCCTACCCACTGGAAGAGTTGGGAACCAACTCAGAAGACGCCACCATCCAGCAGAGTGCTAATGATAATCAAGTGGTCTGTGGTCTGTGCAGATCCAGCAGTTGCTGACAAATAAGGTAATACAATTCAACCTTGGGGGTGAGAATAAAAAGGTGTTTTACTTATATGGGGACTTGACTCAACCAATCATAGCACTGCAATAACAGCGGATGTTTTATAAACAAGACTAATCCCAGACCATTTAATTAAATCAGAAATTAATCTAGAGGTTTGAGATTTAAATACAAGCCATTCACCCTACTAAAAACAACAATGAAAGGTCGTTGTAAATCTGATTTTAATTAAACTTCATATTTAATTAAAGTAAATATGAATGTACGTCCAATATGTGCTTATGTTACAAGTTGTATAATCAGACCAGGCTTTAAATACTGTATATATATATATATATATATATATATATATATATATATATATATATATATATATATATTTTAATATGAGAAAGTACATATTTTGCACCAACTTTAGTACTGAATGACCTCTAATACTAACCTTATAATATGCACATTTATTTAAATAAGGAGGGCACAGGAAATGTAAGTTTAAAAAGCCTACATTTAAATAAATAAATAAATAAATACAAATAAAAGTGGGGTGGTATATATATATATATATATATATATATATATATATATATATATATATATATATATATATATATAATGGTAGTACACTGTATAAAAGTATTCTAAATACAACCATTCAACCAAAAAAAGTAATTATGTGGTTTCAAATCTGATGCTATAAATTCATAACCTTTGATGACGGTTTCAAAATATGAAACGTTGAATCACATAAACCCTAATGGTTCTTTATAGAATCAAAAAACAAAACTTCTTGAGAATGACCACAAATAACTATTAGAGCATGGCACCATTAAAATGTAACATTATATTTTCTTTAATATTACGAGACAGCACAGCAGCGGCTTGATTAGTAGCCCTTCCTGAAGTAGGCAAAATATTAGAGCAAGCAGCCACTTTCGTGCCACACATAACCCATGAACTCAGAACTCAGCTCCAGCTATGATGGATCTTTTATTTAACATTTCTGATAGTTTTACTCTTGCTATTAATGATGAGCCGCCTTGAATCTTCCTCACAAGAAAACATAATGCAAACTTTATTTATTTATTTATTTATTTATTTATTTTTATTAAACGCACTACTCCCCTTGAGATGCACCGGTATAATACATTTCTATCTGGCTACGCTCCTAAAATGCTTAAAGAATAAAAAATACTTTTTTTTTTCATTTTCATTTTTCAAATGCAAGCAAGAAACCCAGAAGTTAATTTTGAAACTGTATATCAAATTACCGCCACCAGGTGGCAGTCTTAACATGTCCCTTGGCTACGCTAAGCTATTCTTTGGTTCATAGCTATATATACAAAATGTCTATGACGTCAATGAAAAGTGTAAGTCAAATTGAATAAATACATCCTTGCACGACCACACCATTACATTTGATATCAATCAAATTATTATTGTTGTATAAAAGCTCTTCTTCTTCTTCTTCTTCTTCTTATTAACTGTATCAGATAGATTTGTTGTATTAGTAGTGATCTTCGTGTAAACTAATATACTGGAACGCATTATGTTGGAGCTTTTGCAATAAAATGTAAATACCGAGTAGATTTAAAATAATGGCATAAAAACACAAATGTATACCTAATAGTTATTTATTTCACAGAAAACTATTCATTCGGTGCTTTACAATTTTGCCCCGTCTCAGTCAGAATTATGACATATATACTTTTGACACAAAACACATTATCATTTTTTTTAAATATAATGAACAATGTGTAATTAAATTCCACGTCTTAGGTATCTAAATGTAATGTCCGTATGTTCTCATACAACATGTCTTGAAAATCAATACACTAGTTTGTGAATAAATCCCTTAACTTGCTGGTCAATAATATCACTGCGAATTAGGTGTATGGATATTTCATTTGTAAAGAATGAAACATCAGTAAAAAAAAAAAAAAAGGTTTCACTGTACTGCACATTCTACAAAGAGAAATACGATGTCTAATCTGTTTTTGTTTCGTGTTTTCAAATGTGAAAATATAATTTCCATTAATACTAAACGTCAGAGACTGTAAATGCTTTTAATCAGATATAACTGGATTTCAATAAAAAAATAAATAAAAAAGCAGCAATTCGTGATATCTTAAGTCCACTGCATAACTATTAAAAATAAGCACTTCGAATAACTCCAATTCAGCACCAATTGAGTGGTCAGCTCAATTTTACCAAAAGCTCTACAATTCAGATACATGAAAATCAGATATAATTTCACACAACACTCTACTATCAGATTTGTCCAAGTAGATACAATTTGACACAACACTAATTTCCAGTAGTCTACATTTTATGCTACTTTATTGAAATATATCATAAAAGGTACATGACAAATATTCTAAGTCTGAAAATTAAGTTTTTGAAACAGCGCACGTGAGTGGATTATGGCCATGACTAGTTCATCGATGAGGAAGGAAAAGTATTATTACATTCCGGGAGGAAGGCTTGATGACGTCTGTAGCATCCTTAATGTGACTTATTGAAAAAAGGCAAGCTGTTCGGATTCATGAATACAAATCCAAGTGAGTCAGTACAAAAACAAAAGTTTTGGATAAAGGTAATGTGTAGATAAATGTTTGCACTGCTGTTCATAAAGCAGTGTTTGTACAGATTGATAATTGCATATTGTATATAAAAGTGTGGAGGGCTGGCCACGTTGACGGGCACATAAGAAAACAGCAGAGGCGTTTGAGTGAAGTGCCGTGAGAAAGATTTGATCTCATTCTCACAATCTCCGCCTCAGCCGGATCGCATCCTGCACAACTCTCAACTCAAACTGCACTAGGTACGTGGCAATGCTCGATCTTTGAAGGAAAAAAAAACTAAAAAACAAGTTATACTAAAAACTTTAAAAAATTGCAAAAAAATGTAATGTAATTAAAAAAAGGGAAAAACCCTTGTGGAGTACAACTCGGATTTTGCAGGAAAGCGGGAGCCTTTCTCCATTTTACCTTTGGGAAGACAGTTGCACCTTCTTGATTTTCAGAAAGTTTTTGAAGGGGGCGGGAGGAAATAACGAATTTCAGTGCAAAAATCTCAATCTATCTCTTTTTTGTTGTTGGTACAAGAAGACCTGATTTAAGACATAATTGGATTTTAGCAGTGATAGAGAAAGGGTGTTCTGTATGCTCGACTGATGTACTGTAAAGCTGTAATAATTCGTGTATTTTGGTGGGTTCGTATATAAGTATGTAACTTATGATCGCTTTCTTGAGTTGCAACAGGAGGTTGTAACTACAGTATATCTCAGTATGAACTTATTCTCACTGTTCACTTTCTTTTTGCAGAATGGCAATGTCCAGTAAAGCGACTTTAGCATTATTCATCTACGGGATCATAATGCATTGCAGCGTCTACTGTTCACCTACTGGGCTCAGTTATTCTAAAATTAGGTATGTCATATTTTGATTGTGTCCTTTTTTATGTATTTATGTTTCATTTGATTTGTGGTTTTGTGTATTCATGTGTCATTTGTTTAACGTTATCTTATGATTGCCTCGACGTAAAGCTGTTGTTGCCAGCAAGGCACTCTTTGAAAATGCTCTTTGTTTTTGTAGGATAGGATTTATTCGTAAAACCATTAATAATGTCAAAGTTATATAAAAAGGTAAATTGAAAAAGAAAACAGCACCAACATAAATAAAGGTGCAGATGCACAATAAAAAAGGAACGATTATCAAATACATTTTACATCTCTGAATTATATTGCAGTGTTATGTATAAGAATAAATGTTCTGTTCAGTTCTTTAATAATTTGTATATTATGTATTATTTAGCTGTACTTACTAGATACGACTACTACGACTACGACTACTACGACTACTACTACTAATAAAAGTGGGTTTAAAAAAAAACAATTTAGTTGTGTTAAGGGGGGAAAACATGTTACCAGTAATACGTCTTCCTGAGCTTATTAGATGTTTTTTTTTATTTTAAACTATGAATTAACCTTACTAATTCACCACAGTGAGTCTACTTGCTACCGAGATAACAATTAATGGCGAGTTTTAAATCACAAAATACTTTCTCCTCTTATGGAAAGAGTTTAATAAAGAAAATTAGAGGACCGAAATCCTTTGGGTATTGGAGGGATGGCGTCATTTGTTCAGGCATGGGGCGAGGTGAACAAGAGGATGCTACACCGCCCAATCGCAAGACCATACAGCAATGCTCATCATTAAATGTATGAGGTGGATGCTTTTTCAAAGCTTCAATCAGTAACAAGAGTCCCCACCGACTACAAAATGCATTTCGTTTTCATTAGAACGGACTAAGAAGACTTTGTTTTTGCTTTTTAAAATTCAGGGAGAAAATACATTTGGATTTATATTTAAGGGCGTTTTTTCTCTCTTTCTTTGTTTTCATCTGTTAAATTTGACTATGAGTATATTCTTTCTCAGTTTTGTTATAGCTGCCCTGATTTTAATGTTAAGTGTGCATTCCTCATTGAGAACAGTTATTTTACACAGAGTAATACACATATTTCAATGTTAGCTCAAAGCAAGACAAGTACTCTAAAATACATATTTTGCATTTTGTAATTTATATATGCCTGCTACACATCAATTTGGCCATTATAGTACAAACATGGTATCCTTTTTGCCTTTAGAGATGCAAACATGTACATTTGCCCTTTTAGAAATCAGACAAAATGAAAATTCTAATCATTACAAAAGGTTTTATATTATGCATTATAAGTCATTATTGTGTGACCTTTATATTGAGAGGTAAAAGTGAAATTTATTTAAAATATACAATCACTACAGGTTGACTGAACTTGCTATTTCTCGAACGGGTGATGTGACATATTGATACTGGTCTCTGTGGACTCTTACACCAGTGCCTTTAATCTCAACACTGAGCCGTCTTCATAAAGGGTTGTAATGTACACATAAAATAGAAACAAACCCCTGCCAGGCAACAGAACACTGAACAGCATTGATCAAGTTATTAAAATGTATGATTAATCAAGACATGAGGAGAGAAGGCAATCATTTAACTTATATCTTTCTTTCTTCCAGACTTGAAAATGAAGCATATGACGAAGACGGAAACTCATTTCCAGAATTGGCTTTTGACAGTGATCAGATTGCTATACGAAACCCACCATCTGTAATTGACGATGTGTATACATTATATTACCCACCAGAGAAAAGGTGATTGAAAAACAAAATTTACATGTAATGCATGCAGGGCATTTCATTAACTACGTTTTGTTTGTTTGTTTGTTTGTTTGTTTGTTTGTTTGTTTGTTTTCTTCTTCTGTTAAATGTTTTCTGTTCATTAAAAGTGCTGTCGAGACACATGTTTCTAGAATATCATTTTTTCAACAGACTACCATTTTAGAAAGACATATTCTTTTGAAAAATACATCATAGTCAATAACTCACAAATTTCAATGGTCCAGAAGAAAAGTATACAAAGTGCAATTTAATACCAGCCTCCAGGCAATTCATGAATTCCTGCAAAGGATTATTAATAAGTGGACTTTACATTCTTGACCATTAATGGCAAATTCATTTTGGTATGTTGCCTGTGTGACAGGTCACTGATGGTCATTGTGTTTGGCATTTTATCATCTCAGAACAGAAAGGCATGCTGATGGAATATTTAATAAAGCCTATAGGAAGGTGCTGGGTCAGTTGTCAGCGAGAAAATATTTACATTCTGTGATGGCAAAGCGCGTAGGGTAAGGAGTTTTCTTTAAAGCATTTTCTTTGGTTGATCTATTTGTGTCTGTTTTGTCATGACTTGCCTTTTCATTTTCTTAAAACATGTTTTCATCTCATTTTTTGTATTGTTTTATATGTCTTATCCTCTAAAATATAATCTGCAATGCTCCACTAATATCTCATGCATGTGGCTGGTCTATCACCCTTCAACTTAAATACAAACTATTTGTTTTTAATTGTACTTTGAGAAGGAGGCAAATAAGACAATACAAGGCCGTTTTACACTCTTAATATTCCTTTAATGAGCACTGCTAAGAAACCACGTGCGTGAATAAATTACATTTCCACTATGAATAATTTATGTTGCGATATTGTCTCCAGGTCTAGGTTTAATTTATACCCCCATAGAGCTAAAATTTGGTTGCACGTTACGTGGGTTGTGATTTTATTCAGGCAATAAGAATCTTTTGTTTGGCAGATCAAAAACATATTCAGAAAAATGAAATTGCACTGTTTATAGACCTTGCAATCAATTGACAATGAGAAGCATGAGAATGTGTTTTGACTTTCATTTTGCAGTGGTGTGAGCAGTATGGAGGAAGATTCAGAACCTTTATCCAAAAGACACTCGGATGGCATCTTCACAGACAGCTACAGCCGCTACAGGAAACAAATGGCTGTCAAGAAATATCTTGCTGCAGTCCTGGGGAAAAGGTATAGACAAAGGGTTAGAAATAAAGGACGCCGACTGACCTATTTGTAGCGTTAAGGTTACCTACTGTCCTGTGTATACACCTCTAAAGTCAAATCATTTTGAGATAACCGAACAATCATCAATCACTCCTGTGTTATTTAAACATGTATTTATGTATGAAGTAAAGCCATTAAAATGAATATTTTGATAATAATATTGTTTTTCTTTTCTACAAAAGCACTTGAGACCAGACAAATCTACTTTGTGGACCAATCACTAAGTTCCTGCCTATGTGTGTGTGTATCTATATATATATATATATATATATATATATAATATTCATACAAAGTGTGAACACAAACCTAATTAGCCTGAGCTCTTTTATCCTTTATAATAAAACAAATAGAAAAAGATAATCATTATTTTGAATGTTACTCTTTTTATAGCTGAAATTAAGAGGTTAGTGTTTTTATTCATGACAGCCCTGAAGACATAAATTTTGAGCATTTGCTACTGGACATGTTTGATGCCCTGCTTCACGGGGATTATGGTGCTTGTGATTGGGGACAATGGCTGAAAGCGATCCCCCCCTCGGTGAGTCAGAATATAAAGGCTCTCTTTGCACAAGCCTATCTCCAGGGGGAACTGTCCCCCCCTTCTTTATGCCTCAATGCTGCCCTGTCACTTGTACCTCTTATTCAGTTATTTCTCCCTTTCCTAATTCGTACTATTGGTGTTCTAGAAAATCATAACATTTCTAAATGTATACAACCTGTGTGTGCATAGGAAAGGAGTACCACAATGTAAAACTATATATGAAGTCATATTTTGTTTTTGGCAAGGTGTCCCATACTGAAACAAATATCCCAAAGACAAACCTTGCAAACCCAAAGAGATAGAAAGAATGAACCATTTTTACATCAAGAACAGGATTTGTTTCCACCCTAATTTGGTAGAGCCACAATTGTGTCCTTATACCTTGTGCAAAGTATTTTGTGTTACTCTCCAGTGCTACCCATGTTTTTAAATCAGTTTTATGAAAATCTTAAAAGAAAGATCTTTAAGGTGTTCATAATTAACTGGATTTAGTTCAAACTTTACCTTGTTTGTCACCTGATCTATATTCCTTCAAACCTTACAGAAATCAAGTGTTAAGTCCTGCTAATTTCATGATTGTGCCTCATGTATCTATTGTCTTGTAAACAAATCTTCATGTAAACTCTTACTACAAAACTAAGGAAACAATTGTAAAAGCCTCTCAATCAGAATGCAACCTAAAGCAACAGTTTATTTTTGCTCACTGATTGTTGGTTACATTGTACTCTGTATACTGTAGTAAATGTTTTATTTTTTCAGGATTCCTTCCTTAATAATCACTATTTTGTTAAATATCTTTTTTCATGTTGAATGTAAATTAACTAATAACTGGCAAACCTCCTGTCTTCTCATCTGTAGTCTATTGCAAAAACTGTTCAGACTAGTGTAACATAGAAGTGCAGTCAAGAATAGTGACCAGACTACTCAGATTTATCAGGCCTAATTAAAAGGGGTGGCGCTGAATGACTTGGATTCACAAATGCACCAGGAAGTAAGAAAGTGAGGATGTTTCGATCAACTTGGATGGAGGACGTTGTTTATAAACTCATAAATCTTCTAGTCCATGTTTTAAATGAACAAAAAAATAAAACAAACTAAAATGAATAAAACAATCAAACAAAACATTCTCAAAATTTAGGAGGATTATCTAAAGACTGGCCTATTTAAAGTGATTAAAAATGAGAAGGAAATACTTCCTTTATCAATGTATTAAATGTAAAGTGTGAGTCAAAGGGGAAATTTAGTTAGCAGACCAATGCTATACAGACATTGCCAGTTGAGCCTACTGCAAATAGTAGTAGGAAAAAAGTAATTCGATCTGTGCCTGAGCCTTATGTGTGAAATCAATCTTACTTTAATTTTGCATTCTCCTCCAGGCTATGTGACGCAGGATGCAGCTTGCAGCTTTGGTGCCTTGCTTCGACTTTAAAATCGCCACGATTCACAGATGGCTATTTAGTGGCCCTACAATGCTGCAACCCATCAGCTTACATTTCTTTTAGTGGTAATTATTGTAAGGCGCTGAACATTTATTTTAGTAGCGTTAGGATTAGTCTTGAAAGCGCGTTGACTGTGAATTTGTTTTGGAGTTCTAGTTTAGATTTTTAAATGGCTAGTTGCAAGCATCATGATAATCTCCGTAAATATATTGTGTCCATTTTTTGAAGCGCCAAAAGCCTTACGAATCTCTCTCTCTCTCTCTCTCTCTCTCTCTCTCTCTCTCTATGAAGCACTATTAATAGTTGTGGATAATTAAAAAAAAGCTTACTCTTGTGTGGAAAATGGATTTTAACAAACAGCATCATTATTAATTACACACGTAACTCCACAGGAGTAACGTTTATAAATGTCTAAAGTGTTGTAAAATTTGTATGAATAAATTTTTGTAAACAACACAACTTCGTCTAATCTTTGAAACAAGTAATAGCACTATAATTATGTTAGTTGTGTAGGCTAAATAGTATAAAAGTATATCAAGCATATTATTCCAAAAATATTTAAATATCGTATTACAAACATTTCCGACAGCTTTTATAACACAGTGGAACCAGTGGATTTATAGGTAGATAAAAAATGTGTCACTATTCAGGAAAACTACTGGCTCTCCATTATGTGAAAAAGGGGTCAAAAGAGGTACCGGTACGGCAATTAACCTTTAACAACTGCATTGGGAATGTTACATAAATGATACAGGTGATGGGAAGCAATGCATCAAACTATCAGTCCTTTGCCTATAATGGAATTGTTATTGAAACCTAAACCATATACTTCCTCATTTGAATTTCATATTTATGGTATGCCTATATAGCCTAAAGTACCGGGTTGCTTAAAAACGCCAAATTATATGTGTTTCAGGTTGGTGCAAAGCACTGTAACATAAAACATGGGTGAACCATTTTAGATTTCAACATGCAAACATTCAACTTAACACCAAAGGAAACATCTGAAAACAGATTTATGAAATGTTTATAACATGTAAACATTCAACTCTGAGAAGTAAATGTGATAAAACTATAAGAAAAAAACCAACATACACTTCCTACTCACAAGGATATGCCAGAAAATCGTACTGATGTTCAAACTTTCTCATCTGACGAAGTAAACAAAACAAAGTTATACATGAAATGGTGATGCAATTAAATGAACAATACATATTGTAATTCTTTCATATTGTAACACACTTAAAGGCACTTTGTAGCGACAAATCAAAATAATGCATTGGCTACCGAACAAAACATTTGAAAACCTTTACCTAACTATACCCCTATGGGTTTTTATTAAAGCAGCTACATAAAATTTACACACATGCTTTCTATAGGCCCATTATATAAAGACACATTTAGCACACAGTTTTAGCACAAAGCATAAAACACTAAGGTCAGAAATTGAAGATTAACTTCTTCATACACTAAGCTAAATTAATTATTTGGTACATAGCTTCTGATTCCTGTTAAAATGTATAACATCTTCTAAATATGCTATTTAAATGGTATCCCGTGTTTAGTTTTTCACTTTTCTTTTGTAATTACGCTACTTTAAATACAGTGTATTTGAGGGGCCTAAAAAAAACAAAAACTAGTGCAATATAGGGATCTGGATCCAAACAAACTGTATTCACAGTCCAGAAAATACCCAAAGTGAAGGTAAATGGTAAATAGTGGCAGATTTTCTACCATGTACAGTCCCACTTATTAAAACGAAAGCTTGGAATTGTACAAAAAAGAATATTAAAAGAAATAAAAAGGTACCCTTTTTTACGTAATTCATAAGAAGTTCAGCTTTAATGGATATAGGTGCTGTATTGCATTTGTCATGTTCATATCCTGGAAATATCCGGGAGGTAATCACTCAAATCTGATGCACATGGGACTGCACATGAAATCCACAATTAAACAGAATTTGTTAGCCAGAATTAAATAAATTCATTTTCTACCTAGTTCTTATTTCCATCTTTCCATCTTAGAATGGCTTTAGGATGCTTGATGGCCCAGTGGTTAAAGTAAAGGGCTTGTTACCAGGAGGTTCCAGGTTCAATCCCAGCTCAGCCACTGACTCACTGTGTATGACCCTGAGCAAGTCACTTAACCTCCTTGTGCTCTGTCCTTCGGATGAGACGTAACCAAGGTACTATTGTAAGTGACTCTGCAGCAGGAGTTGTGATCTATAGTTCTCTGTAAGTCGCTCTGGATAAAATTGTCTACTAAATAATAATATACTGTGTGTGTGTGTGTATATATATATATATATATATATACAGTATATATATATGTGTGTGTGTGTGTATATATATATGCAAAAAGCTTTGTTAATGCATCAGTTAGGGTTGATATGCACGGCACCACAAGGAACCACAGACAACCATCATCAGGTAAGACACAAACTGACATGACACAGCAGCACATTCAACATGCCCATGTAAACACAGTTTCATAACAGTGGACCTCATACACCTCCATTTTGGTGGTGGTGATATCACTTGTCACTACAACAATACAAAAGTTCAGAATTCTTTCAGCCAAAGTTTCAGTTTTGATGGCTTACCGAAAAAGTTTCCATAGGGACATTCATGGTCGCACGCTTGTCATTTTGCTTCAGAAGGATTAAATATATCCTGCTCATTCGTATTATTCAACAAAAAATCTCTTTATTTATTTAAAAACATGGATGTAAAACAAGCAAACAACGAGTTTTGACACTAATGTGTGTGAACCTGATGAATCTGAATTCCACAGGGACAGTGGGCTTTCTGCAACTGCGTTACAGTGCCTTGCATAAGTATTTACCCCCCTTGGACTTTTCCACATTTTGTAGTGTTACAACCTGGAATTAAAATGGATTTAATTGGGATTTTTACCATTTGATTTACACAACATACTTAACACTTTGAAGGTGCAAAATATTTTTTATTGTGACACAAAAGTTAATTAAACAAAAAAAAGACATTTGTTGGTTGCATAAGTATTCACCCCCCTGAGTCAATACTTGGAAGAAGCACCTTTGGCAGCAATTACAGCTGTGAGTCTTTTTGGGTAAGTCTCTACCAGCTTTGCACATCTGGATCCTGCAATTTTTGCCCATTCTTCTTGGCAAAATTGCTCAAGCTCTGTCAAGTTGGATGGGGACCGTTGGTGAACAGCAATTTTCAAGTCTTGCCACAGATTCTCAAGCGGATTGAGGTCTGGGCTTTGACTGGGCCATTCTAAGACATTCAGGTTCTTGTTTTTAAACCACTCCAGTGTAGCTATGGCTGTGTGTTTAGGGTCATTGTCCTGCTGGAAGGTGAACCTCTGCCCCAGTCCCAGGTCTCTTGCAGACTGAAACAGGTTTTCCTCTAGAATTTCCCTGTATTTGGCTCCATCCATCTTGCCCTCAATCCTGACCAGTTTCCCAGTCCCTGCTGATGAAAAGCATCCTCATAACATGATGCTGCCACCACCATGCTTCACCGTGGGGATGGTGTTCTCAGGGTGATGAGCAGTGTTGGCTTTGCGCCACACATAGCGTTTTGCGCTAAGGCCAAAAAGTTCAATTTTTTTCCACGTTTGCTGTGTCCCCCACATGCCTTTTGGCAAAATTCAAATGGGATTTGATATGGGGTTTTTTCAGCAATGGCTTTCTTCTCGCCACTCTTCCATAAAGCCCAGCTTTGTGGAGCGTCCGGGTTATAGTTGTCCCATGGACGGTTTCTCCCATCTCAGCTGTGGATCTCTCCAGCTCCTTCAGTTACCATTGGCCTCTTGGTTGCTTCTCTGACTAATGCCCTCCTTACCTGGTCAGTGAGTTTTGGTGGATGGCCTTCTCTAGGCAGAGTCGCGGTTGTGCCATATTCTTTCCATTTTTTAATAATGGATTTAACGTTGCAACGGGGGATGTTCAAAGTTTGGGATATTTTTTTATAACCCAACCCTGATTGGTGCTTCTCCAGAACTTTATCCCGGACTTGTTTTGATAGCTCCTTGGTCTTCATGATGCTGTTTGTTTAGATATGCTCTCTAACAAACTCTGGGGCCTTCCAGAAACAGGTGTATTTAATCTGAGATCATGTGACACTTTAATTGCACACAGGTGGACTCCATTCAACTAATTATGTGACTTCACAGCAAAGGGGGTGAATACTTATGCAATCAAGACTTTTCAGTTTTTTATTTGTAAATAATTTTGAAAAATATGTAGATTCTTTTCCACACTTCGACATTATGGACTAGTTTGTGTAGATCAGTGACAAAAAATCCTAATTAAATCCATTTTAATTCCAGGTTGTAACACTACAAAATGTGGAAAAGTCCAAGGGGGGTGAATACTTATGCAAGGCACTGTATGAGTTTTTGAACAAATTTGTGGAACCAACAGTTTATTTTTTATTTTTCATGTATCTAAAACAAATCTCTGTCAATGAATTAGGTTTAACAGATATTACTTCAACAGTAAGTGGGCGCTCAAGCCTGTTGGTGTCGATAGCCTGCAACCATAATAAAGCCACTGGCAATTAATTCCCAGCTCTGCTAATTTAAAACATAGGGGTACAAACATGACTTTTTTGTCCTTGGTAGGTACCCATGATAGATACTACTTAAGGCTAGTGTACAGACTTTGTATTGCATCTTATAGCTAAGAGACAGAAAAGTCTAAGCTTAAAGCAATCGGCAATCCGATCACCAAACATGAAGGTAACAAAAGTGTAAAAAGATGAGCATAAATATCTGTGCTTTGCAAAGGGCTTTGTAATTTATTTTATGTATGTATGTATGTATGTATGTATGGATGTATGTATGTAAGTATGTATTGCAAATTGCTGCTTTTTTTTGTATAGCTTCAGTATTTTTTAAGAACATTGCTGATAAAATAACCTAACTATGAAGCACTATCATTTTCTGAGTCAAATGGCAATGATTTGAAACATTGCATAAAAAGAAATACTAAATTAAGAGGTCTCTAACCCCTCATACTCTATGCGTATGTTTTCTTATTTGGTCAATAAACCTTGCCATGGCTACTTCCAGCAGCTCTCAGATAATAAAGGATTTGTTGGTGGTACAGCTTTTACGTACATTAGAAAGTTGAGCGTGGTTACTTCAGAAATGGGATTTTCAGCACAATACACGACTTACAGGCAAAGTTTCCTTGCAAAGTTTTTGGTCAATTGTATGGCTTTTTAGTGTGAGAAGATGATGGACCCACTCCTTAAAGCTGTACAATGTTTTAGACGCGCACTTCCTATAGAGCGTGGAATGTGTGTGGTATGTGCGGCTACGTCACATTAATAATGACTGTGAAGAGTGAGTGACGACTTTCTAAGCTGCATGAAAACCCCGACAATGTATTGTTCCTTTCAGAAAATTTGAGGTTATTGCTGTTTCTACAATACAGAGCTAAATGATTAATTTAGGGAAGTGCTTACTCAGTCAGTAGTGCTGTAGTGAGGTTTGTTCTGAGGCAGAATACTTTTATTTTGACACTGTATCATATTTAATGGGAAAACTGTATTTTGCACCATTGATAGGAGTCTCACTGGCCAAAGTTACATGGCATTACAAAGTTACATGATAATATTGTTCCTCTGACTAAACTTGTCCATACTCTAGGCATTTCCTTTCAGTCAAACATCTTGGGGATCAGCAGAGAATAGCTCTGGAGGTCTCCCTTTCCCAACCATGAGGGAGGACTAGAAATCTGACCTGGCACCAACTGGAAAAAAGTCTTATCCAGTCAGATTTGGACCAACACTGGCCTAAAATTTTGGGAGACTTAAATTAGATCTGTATAAATGAAAATAAAAACTTTTTGCATGAGCAGTATGAATGGTAAAATAAATGTGCTAGATGTTATGGTATATTAGTTTTCAGTACATACAGTACATTTTAGATGGTACAGGCTCACCTGGTAAAGGCATGATCACATGCTGTGAGGATTCCGCAGACAGCTTTACATTGTCTCTGATGCTGCTGTGGGTTTATTGGCAAAATTACATGGAACTGTTTCTCCTTATTGCATTACAACGGACCCTACTGGCCAGGCATCCAGTGAGCTAATGCAGACACCTGCCTTTTTCCTCAGCTAGCTTTGCTGTAGTGCTCCTGGGTGTAAAGAGGCAATTGCTTTATATGTGGGGTCAGAGGTTGTCCACTTAGATTCCCCTCATCTGTTGTGGGAACTGCTGCGGTGAGGGAATAAAATACAACATTCTAAATTGGTGGGAAAAAATTAATAATCATTATTATTATTATTATTATTATTATTATTATTATTATTATTATTATTATTATTATTTATTTGGCATAAAAAATGGGGGTCAAATAATTGGGCACACTAAACTTGAAGAAAAATACTCCATTCATTTTTCTACTCCATTCAAAATTCTTCAGATACCTTGTTTGGAAAACCTCATGAGGATATTATAGTTTTAAAAATCATGAAAACCTTTAAAGCACTGATTTTAAAATAATAATAATGATTTCCATTACATGAGAGTAGATGTTAAAACTTCATGCTGATTTGAACTTGGCTCTCGCCAAGATAAGCACCAACTAAGACGTAGCTTCACAGTAAACTAATGTGATCCATATGTGTCTCCATCCATTTGCGCTTCCTTCCATATGATGATGTAGATATCCTTCTGTCTGGTGTTGATGGCTGAAGTGTAATGCTGGCTCCAGGGATCAGCTTATTTTGCCTCCCTAGCGCATCAGCACGCACAACGGCTGCGATGCTGGCTCCGGGGATCAACCATAGTGCGGTCTCCCCAGCGCATCAGCATGACAACTGTCTGGATTGAGCTAAGTAGGGTACATCTCTGGGGTCTTCAAGTGGGCACCTTCCATCCTCGGTGTTTCGTTGACTAGCCCACGACACCTCAAGAGGGCTCGACGGTGATTCTGGCGTCCCAGCAACACCCCCATCCGTCCCCCACTGAACTCAGCCCAGCTTACTTACCTGTATATCAGCCTTTCTTTCTTTCTATTGTGCTCGAGATCCCCAGCCAGACTCTTTCCGTCTCAACCACAGCCAGTTGCTGCTCCTCTCTGCTGCTTCAGATAAGTTCTTCACTGTGCGACGCAACTCTTGGCCATTGAATCCGACATCTCTGAGAAACCGGGTTGTAGAGTGTGCCACAAATCCTCGACATCCCACTTCCACTGGGTAAACCCAGACTCTCCATCCTCGCTGTTCCGCTTCAGTGGCTAGTTGAGCATACCGCAGTTTCTTCCTCTCATCGCCTCATCTACAGCATCCTCCCATGGCACTGTTAACTCCACCAGGTGAACAAGGCATGCTGATCCAGACCACAAGACAATATCTGGTCGAAGATTTGTGGTGGCAATCTCAGGTGGAAAAATAAGCCGTTGACCAACATCCGCCAGCATTTTCCAGTCTCTAGCAGCTTCCAGTTGTCCTGGGCGAGGATTGGTTTTAACACCTTTTCTTGGTGGTTGCTCTCCTGGGCGGAGGAATGTTGTCTTGGCCAATATGCATGGATTCCTACACATGTTTTATGAGCAGCACTTGGTTATTATGAGCTCCATATGAATTTGTCATACGATCCCCATTTCTCCCAAAGGGACTACTGCAAGGTCATTGTGACTGAATGTGAGTGGTGTGGTAATAACAGCAGGTCCAAACAGTATTGTAATCCAAAACACCTGTGTTTATTAACAAATAAATAAGAAACCTGCCCCTCTACCAATGATGGTATCGGGGTGTACACGGAGGATTTACAATCCCACACAGGTCATCCACGGTACACAAAACTGTGCTCTCCAAACCGGGATGTGGTGTCTTTGTGCAGTGCAGTGAGGGCAGTGCTCAGGTGTTTGTGCTGGCTCTGTGGCGGCAGCTCCCATCTCCTAATCCTCCTCTACAATACAAGACAAAACGCAAACAGACAAACAGAGCTCTGGCTCATTATTCATGTTTCAGCGTAAGGGGCTGTACTCACATAGCTGCATCCCCTTTGTATTACCAAACTCCTCCCTGTGATCAGCCCGGCACCATGGTCTATCCAATCACTGCATGCCCCGCAGCTGACCACAATGGAGTTGTTTAGTAAACTTACAGCTACGCACTCTCTCCAAAATGGCCGACTTTGGTTGCCATCTAACATCGACTCACCCCCTCTATGGGAAAGCATACCACCAACCTTACACAGCGCCCTTTCTGGTCGGGAGAGAGATTTGCAGCTCAGATTCCTTCTCTCTCTGTCAGTCATGAATGACACTATTAAGCAATATCTCAAATTAAATTACGTGGATATTATATACCTGATATTATATTCTATAAAACTATTTCATAGAATCTCTTCCTGTTAATAAAGGGAGTTCCACAAAAATTTCCAGTAGGCAAAAAAAGAGACACCCCTCCGTGCAAAGATGCACATTCATTTATAGGAACCACTTTTAATGGTATGTAAAAAAATATCTGTACATATTTAGTGATATCTAAAACTATATTTACATGCACCTTTTACTCCCAAAGTTGAAATCTAGGTAATATGCAAAGATAGGGAAATAGGGACTAGTCTATAAGCGAAAACTGCTGATGTACTGACGTCTATAGTAAACAGCAACATGTTTACCAGAGTAAATTTGCACGGTAATTTTGCAGTTTTCAATTTTTTTCAAGGTTATACTACATATTTACCCTAGTTTACCATGTTTTTAAATATACGTTCCATTCTTCTCTTGCTTTACATGGCTTACCTATGCTTCACCATGCTTTCACAGCCATGCTCCTGAGGGCATCATAGACACCTAAAGAGATCTCTGCCTTCCTGTTTAGGTTGATGAAGTTAATTTAATGAGGCATCATTGTTACCCTATGAGATTTCATACAAACCTTTGTAACTCTCATGGTGTTTCATTCACCATCGCTGCCCTCTCCAGGAGACTTGCTGCTTAAAAGGTGTTAAAACAACCCCATGGTGATTTCCCATAAGGGAGCACCACATGGTGGTATACAGTAAATACACAACACGCAATACAGAGGAGTGGCAAGAAAGCTTCAGTGGGGACTCCAGACCAGGAAGTAACACCCAGCAGGCAGCAGTATTGCAGGTGAGATGCCAATGTGCTCAGGCATTTTATTAATGAAACAAAACAAAACACAAAACAAAATGACACAAGGGCCAAAATAAAGCAACACCAAAATAAATCATACAAAAACAAATACCATGCAGGTAGGTAGCAGTTGTTTTCCGTATTTTATTCAGTTATCCAGCAAACCATCTCTGCTCTCTTTCTCTCTCCTCCTCCCCAAATGGAGCCCTGGGCTCTCTTTTCATGTGATGTGGCTTCTCCCAATTAGCACCAATTCTATTAAGGAGCAGCCACGCCCTCACATGTATTTAGCAGGGACAGGAATTAACCCCATCCCTGCCAACTACCACCAAAACATTAAAAAAAACATCCACGCTATTTACAGGCAGAGCTCTTGCACTGCCACAAGAGGATTTTGAGTTAAGAGAGCCTTTAAATCCACTGTCAGAAGGTTCAGTGACGCATTTGGCAGAGCAGTGATGTAGGAACTCACAGGTTTAAAAATAACCATTTAGCTGAAAATAAAAGGTTCTTCAATGGAATGAATGGAAGCTTACAATATATATATATATATATATATATATATATATATATATATATATATATATATATATATATATATAGTGCCGTGACAAGGTATTTGTCCCCTGTATGCTTTTCGGCATTTTTGAATATTTTTGACACTGAATTTTATCAGACCAAAACCTAATATTAGATAAAAGGGACCCTGAGTGAACAAATAACACAACAATTTGATACATATTTCATTTATTTATTAAAGAAAGCTATGCAACACCCAATGCCCCGTGTGAAAAGTAATCGCCCCTTAGACTCAATAACAGGTTACGCCACCTTTAGCAGCAATAACTGCAACCATACGCTTCCTGTAGTTATTGATTAGTCTCTCACAGCGCCGTGGAGAAATTTTGGCCCACTACTCCATGCAGAACTGCTTCTACTCAGTGACATTTGTGAGTTTTTGAGCATGAACTGCTCGTATCAGGTCCTGCCACAACATCTCATTGAGGTTTAGGTCTGGACTTTGACTTTTGCCATTCCAAAACTTTAAATTTCTTGTTCAACCATTCTGATGTAGACTAGCCTGTTTGTTTCGGATCATTGTCTTGCTGCATGACCCAGCTGCGCTTCAGCTTCAGCTCACGGACGGATGGCCTAACATTCTCCTGTAGAATTCTCTGATACAGAGCAGAATTCATGGTTCCTTCAATGATGGCAAGGCATCCAGGTCCTGATGCAGCAAAGCATCCCCAAACCATGACACTACCACCACCATGCTTGAGCGTTGGTATGAGGTTCTTACTGTGGAATGCAGTGTTTGGTTTTCGCCAGACATAACGGGGCTCATGTCGGCCAAAAAGTTCCACTTTTGACTCCTCTGTCCATAGAACATTGTTCCAGAACTCTTGAGGATGATCGAGGTGTTTTTTTTGGCAAACTTGAGACGAGCATTCATGTTTTTCTTAGTGAGCAATGTTTTCCGCCTTGCTACTCTGCCATGAATTCCATTTTTGCCCAGTGTCTTTAAGATGGTGGAGTCATGAACACTGACCTTAGCCAAGGTGAGAGAGGCCTGCAGATCCCTGGATGTTGTTCTAGGGTTATTTGTGACTTCCTGGACGATTTTACACCTTGCTCTTGGAGAGATTTTGGCAGGACGGCCACTCCTGGGAAGATTCACTACTGTCCCAAACTTTCTCTATTTGGACAATATGGCTCTGACTGTGGTTCGGTGGAGCCCCAGAGCCTTAGAAATGGCTTTGTATCCCTTTCCAGACTGATAGGCATCAACAACTTTTTTCCGGAGGTCTTCAGGAATTTCTTTTGTTTGTGGCATGATGTGCCTCGAGAACCTGTGTGCTGACAACTTCACTCTGATGGTAAGGGCCAAAGTTAGTCAGATTTATATTGGGCAGGGCTGGCCCAAATCAGGCCTGGTTGTTAACCAAAGTACTCAAACAGCTGAACCTAATTATCCCTTTAATTGAGTTGAGTTAACTAGGGGTGTGTGACAGGGTGGCTGTGCGGTGACGTCAGGTCAGAAGCAGGAAGGGAAACACTGACACCAGATAATTACTGCAGTTCAAAACAAAGAGACGCTGTGTGCCGTTTATTTAAATACAAAAATGAATAAAATATTTAAACAAAAGGACTGTGCTCACAGAGCGAAAATAAAAAGGTAAACAAAACAAATCTTGAACACAAAATATTAAACAATACAGGTCAGGCTGGGCAGTAGCCTTCACTGATCCTGTACATTTTTAAGTTTAATTTTTCTCTCGCTCCTTTCGCTCTCTCCGCTCTCGCTCCTAACACACCCACCCCGAGGGTAGAGAACTGCAGGTTTATATACAGGTGACTATCTCCCGATTAGCAACAAATTAATCACTTAATTAATTCGGGAGATGGCCACCTTCTGCACAAGGTTTTTTTTTTAAATTATTCCTGGCAGAGGACGAGCACCAATCTCGCCTCTGCCAGAACACGTAAAATAAAAACAATAACAAACACAATTCAGTGCTTCGTCGACAAATATAAATACAATAACAAAACATTGCACAGGGGCGGAGGGGAAGACCCCGTTCTAAAAATAAAATAAACACACATGTACAGGGCTCCTCGCCCTGTTACAGGGGGGCAATAACTTTTTCACACTTGAAGTTTGCATGTTTGATTACCTTGCACACCAAACAAATGAAAGAAGCACCAAACTTCAGTGTCATTTTTTCTCTCAGACTCCCTCAAAATATTACTACTACAACCCACAAAAAATCTGACCAGATACAATGTGAAAAATGTGCAAAAATGCAGAAAATCAGATATATACAGTATATATATATATAGTTTTAAGTAGGAAATGTTTTCTTCATATCTTGTGTGTTCCCCAAATTCTACTTATATATAGAAGATTAATGAACTCACAGAATCCTGAGATTAGTCAGTCAAGGTAGTTTGGTTTAGTTTTTTTTGTAAAGTTTAAAGATTATTTATTTATTTTTATAGCACCTTTCACACAAAGTGTCCCAAAGCGCTTTACAATATAATAAAATCAACAACAAGAATACAGTAAAATTAAACACAGAGTACAGAAAAAAATTGTAAGATTGAGAGTAAAATAAAAGTTATTAAGGAACAATTCAATAATTAAAAGCAACAAAAATACAGTGAAAGAAAAACATTCAATAAAAAGAGAGGAGTAAAATTACAATATTAATAGATTGATAAATAAAATCAGGATTCAAAAGCTAATTTAAAAAAAAAAGTTTTTAACCTTGACTTAAAAACATGAAGTGACTCTGCTTCCCAGATGTCAGAGGGCAATCTATTCCACAATCTTGGTGCATTATAGCTGAAAGCTCTTTTGCCCTTTATCTTTGTCTTAGTCTTTGGAATAGCAAGAAGGCCAGAATTGGCTGACCTTGGGGCATGGATAGGTGCATATGGAGACAGGAGCTCTTTTAAATACTCAGGAGCCAAATCATGGAGAGCCTTATAAGTCAGCAGCAAAATATTAAAATCAATTCTAAAATGTATTGAAAGCCAGTGAAGTGCAGCCACTACTGGAGGTATGTGTTGTCTTTTCTATGTTTTACTTAGCACCCTGGCAGCTGCATTTTGAACGATTTACCTAAATTTGTTTTTATGGAATTTGTCAGGTCCAATTGCTGCTGAGAACCCAACAGCAAGACTTCAGTCTTACCTGAATTTAACTGCAGAAAATTTTGGTACATCTAGCTTTCCACCTCCGACAGACCTGAAATTAGGGTGGAGACAGCTGATGTATCCCCAGGTTTTACCCTACCAAAAATGTGTGTTATTGCTAATTTAATTCTTATTTCTTTGTTAATTATCACCTGCACCTGGCTAATATTGTAACTTAGAGCCAGGTGCAGGGTATTAAAGGAGAGCAGTCAGTCTGCTCAGGGTCTCTGCTTTGTGAAGAGTCCCGACTGTGTGTTGTTTTCGAAAACAAAACATGTTTAATTGTAAACCTGTGTGGTTCTTGTTATTTTAACAGGCAAACAGCTTTGCTGCCCTGTTTAATAGTTAGGGTATTCCCGACAATGTTTAGTAAGTGCTCCGAACGGAGTTAGGAGTTTGTTTTCATTTTTGTTTATTTTGCTTCATTAAAAGTGCGCGCAAGTGCTAAAATCATAAATATTGTGTCTGTGATTTCAAGGGCGAAAACGAACCTGAGCCATGAGACTCCTTACACAGCATAACACTGAAAATGTGCATGGTATTTAAAGATAATCATGTCCAATGGTAGCATTATAAGGAGAATAGTAAGGGGCCAAGAATAGAGCCTTGGCGGACACCACAGGAGGTAGTAGATCATTGTGATACAGAGTCTGCTATTGAAACAAAATTCTGCCTGTCAGTAAGATATGACCTAAACCAGTCTAAAACAGTTCCTGACAGCCCTACCCAGCTTTCAAGGTGATCAATTAAAATAGCATGAGCAACAGTGTCAAATGCTGCACTTAGATCTAACGGAACCAGAATGGATATGGAACCGGAGTCTGCACTCATTAGTAAATCATTTAGCACTTTGACTAGATCTAAAGCCTGATTGAAACTTGATTGATACTTCAGATCGCTTCCGTATAGTGAGCAGTAATTTATGCTGTTCATAAACTTGCAGTGATATTACGGTAGTTGCTCATGAAAAAGAGTTGCTTAGTACATTGCACGCAAAAATTTTACGAAGGACGAGGCTACAAATTTGCAGTATTTACGAACAAATCAGTAATATTAGTACATAGAGCCCAATATGTGTGAGCAATGGATTCTTGGAGCAAGTATACTTATTATCATGCCAAGAAAGCAAATGATCACTCCCAAGACAAGTGAATCTCGATGACACCTAAAATACTTTCTTCCTGTCTTGTTGATATTAGTATGTAATAGAAACTCGTCTTTTGTGAAATTTAGATAAGAATAAAACTTCTGTGGATAAAAACAATGGTGTTGGGGGCTTCCGAGTGGCACATCCAGTAAAGGTGCTCCACATGGAGTGCAGGATGTGCCCTATAGCTTGGAGATCGCAGATTCGAATCCAGGCTATGTCACTGCCAACCATGAGCAGGGGTTCCTAGGGGGTGGCGCACAATTGGCCGAGCGCCGCCCGGGTAGGGAGGGTTTAGGTCGGCAGGGGAATCCACTGTTCACCTCCAGCACTATAGGTCTGGTGGCCTCGCTATGGATCCGCAGTGCGAAAAATGATGGATTGGCAGGAGCACATTTCGGAGGACACATGTTCTGGCCTCCATTTCCTGAGTTGCCAGGGGGTTGCAGTGGTGAACCGGGATACAAATATAATTGGGCATTCCAAATTGGGTAGAAAACCGGGGTAAAAAAAACCAAAACATTGGCGACGACTAAATTAAAAAAGAAACAAAACAATGGTGTTAAACCAAAGTTAAATTGATTCAAAACAAAAGTCCCCTTGTATATTAAATAAATAATAATAGTCAGAAATCATGATAATAAGCAGAGTTGACATTATCAGGGCTTCACTAAAAATGAGCATTCCATACATAAGCATGTTATACATACATCAAACTAAACAAACACTACTTAAACATAAAAAATACTAAACACATTGTACTGTATGCTGTTATTGTACAATTTAGTATTCTCTACTTTAGTACCATCAGCTTTACTATACATATACATCTCAGTGTAACACTGTCATCAAGCTTTGTAGTCCTTCTATTAAATTATTGAACTGCTGCCTCACCTTGTCACGTAAATATAAAAAAAAACCTTAGAAGAAAACAAGCTAAACAGATATGATGTAAAGAATGGATGAGTATGACAGAAGAATGAATCTTGTTTATAAATCTCCCTCCCGACCTGTGAGGGTGCTGCTTAAAGGGAACAGTGTGCTCTGGACTGGATGATTTGACAGTTCATTCCTGGGTCAGTTGGAAGTCGGTCATTGTGAAAGAGACAGAATGATTCTTGTTGATAGATCTCCCTCCCAACCTGTGAGGGTGCTTTGTAAAGGGAACAGAGTGGACTGGATGGCCAGACAATTAATTCCCAGGGTTAGACGAAAGTCAACCATCTAGAAAGCTGGTGGAGGTACTGTACACTAAATCATCGACTGGAAGGGAAACAATGTGGCAGCCGCTGATTGGAGGAGCGGTTGCAATCGTTAACCAAGGGGGCATGATTGATGGTACAAAGGGGGACATAGCGAGGTGATCTGTTCCTTTGTTATGGTTAACGCTAACCCGGAAGGCGAACCGTATTGTGAATCGTGAGTGTTTTGTTTGTTTTGTCATGTCTAATTATACTTGTTTGTTGTATTAGACGGCTAACACGATCCGGAGCTGTCGCTAGAGGCCAGCACAAAACTAGGAAATCACTACACTCGTATCATGATTAATTGTATTTGCACCACGAGCACTACAGATCTCACTTTGGACTTGTGACCGTGTTTGTATATTGTGTGTGTATTAAAGACTGTGTTTATTGTTTCGGGACTGAACCCTGTGGTTTTACTGAGCAATACACATCATTGTGTATTGCCAGTTAACATTATTATTTACTGTTGTCAGGTGACTTTGAATTACAAAAATAAACCATTATTTCACCCATAGTCACCCGTTTCACCCATTGTCATTCTCTTGAACACTGCATCACCTCTACACCTGCACACTGCAACCACTTTGGCATACATGATGTCAGAAAATAAGGGCTGGATCACGTTTCACTGGTGGCGCTCCTGGAAGCACGGACAGCAGATGGGAGGTCGAGGAAAGACAGAGAGAGAAAAGGTACACGGCGCTAATTGAGAGGGTCAGTCTGGCGACACTGGCAAATGTACCAGCAGGACCCGTGATGACGGCCCCAAAGGCAAGGGCACAAAAGATGGCCCAGAAGCTTACCTGGTTGCCTTTGAGTGGCTGGCTACCACCGCATCATGGCCATCTGGGACCCTGCCTGATCGGGGAGGCTCAGACAGCCTACCAGGCCATGACGGACGCCGAAGCCGCCTTAGTACGACCTGGTAAAGCAAGCCATTCTACGCCGTCTGAACATCACGGGGAAACACACCAGGGTTGTCGTGCAGAAATGGTGTACTTGGTGCACTGGCTAAACCCGGCCCAGAAAACGAGCTTACAGATGGGTGAGACTAGCGTTGTGGAGCAGTTTTGCCATGTGGTCGGCGCCGAAGCGTAGATACGGAGCCACAACCCCGACAACCTGGAAGATGCCGTGAAACTGGCAGAGGATTTCGAAGACTCCCAGGTCTCCGCCAAGACCGGCCTACTCATCGCTTCAGCCCAACGGTACCTGTATCCATGGAGACATGGCGGCATACCCCATACCTATCTCCTGTATCCATGGAGACATGGCGACATACCCCACATTAAAAGTGTACTTATCAGTAAGACCGATAAAACGTCACCTAGTAGTAGGGGTGGCGGAATTGCTACCCGACCCGGTTATTCTGGGCCGACACTGGCCAAAATTTAAACAATTGATTAAATTAATGGCAGTCTCAGCCACACACATAAACGTGGCAGAAAAATGTTTTCCCCTATTTTTTGTCCAAGAAAAACAAATAGAGAGAAGGATCGAAAAATGGGAGGGAGCATCAATAAGACGATGCTGGGGTCTGGTGGGAGAATGCTCTGAGTGTACCAAACGCCAGTCAAAGGGAGTCGGAACGCAGTGTGACCGAGAGGGCGAGGTTACTGGGCTATCCAGGGCAGAAGCTACTCCAGCCCCTCTCAATACTGGACATGTGGCACTCAAGTGCGGACATAGTGTGGTGCCAAACCAACGAATCCTCACTAGTGCAAGCTTGGGGACAGGTCTGGTCTATTGAAGGTAAGGATGTTGAAGGCGCTGCGGCACTAGTATTTCCCCACTTCATTATTAAGGGGCAATTATTGTATAGGGTAAACCTTGCCATGGGCACAGGACAGCCTGTAAGACAACTAATGGTTCCCCTGTCTTGTCGGCTCGAGGTCATGAGGCTGGTGCATGATATACCTTTTGCGGGGCACCTCGCAGCTGATAAAATGAGGGAGCGTATATTAGCTCGATTTTATTGGGTAGGGTTTCATAAGGAAGTGTCGAAATATGTAGCCACATGCTCAGACTGCCAGCGAGTTTGAGTGCGCCCCACCCTTTCGGTCCCACTGCCGATTATTTCCACCCCCTTTGAACGCATTGCAATGGACTAGTGGGCCCTTTGCTACCTTTTGATTCTGGGTATACGCATATATTAGTAGTGGTAGATTATGCAACGTGATACACGGAAGCAGTTCCATTGAGGTCCAGTAATGCAGCTGCAATAGCCAAAGAAATAGTGCATATTATGGCGAAAGTAGGGATCCCCAAGGAAATCTTGACTGATCATGGAACTAACTTTCTGTCTAACACGTTACAGCAGGTTTACAAAACATAAAAAATACGTCCCATCAGGACATTTGTTTATCATCCACAGACAGATGGTTTGGTGGAACGCTTTAATCAGACTCTAAAGCAGATGCTGAGACGATATGTGAACCAAGAGCAAAACCATTGGGCATCGCTTCTCCCCTACCTCCTTTTTGCAGTGAGAGAGGTGCCGCAGAGGTCGACAGGCTTCAAGCTCTTGTACGGCCATACAAGAGTCTTGCGGCATCCTCGACCTGTTGAGAGAGGGGTGGGAAGAGTACAAAGGCTTGTCCAAAAATGTAGTGCAGCATGTGCTCCTACTTAGAGATCGCCTGGACTTGGTCGGTTGTTTGGCCCAGGACAATCTCAGATTGGCTCAGCACCGGCAACAGCAGCATTACAATCAAAATGCAGGAATTCAAACTTTTCAACGAGAAGACAAAGTAATGCTGCTTCTTCCCTCGTCAGAATCAAAACTGTGTGCTAAATGGCAGGGGCCATATGAGATGATTTGGGCTATAGGAAAGGTAAATTATGAGATTAAGCAGCCCGATCGCCTTAACAAACGCAAAATTTATCATGTCAATCTGTTAAAGCCCTGGCAGGCAAGAGAGGCCTTATTTATAGCCCCAGGTGAAATAGAGGATGATTTAGGCCCCTGTCTAGAGGCTCCTAGCACCACAGCCATTCCAATGGGGGAACAGTTACTTCCAGATCAGCAAATATTAATTGAGAAGTTCAATGATGTTTTTATAACTCTCCCAGGTGTCACGGTGTAAGAGAGACCTTAATGGATCCCAGGAAGTCAACGAAGTGGTATGGGCGATGCTGGGGTGATTGAACCTTCCAGGAGTGAGTGGTGCAGTCCAATTGTGATAGTTGCCAAAAAGGACGGTACCAACCGCTTCTGTGTTGACTTCCGTAAGGTAAACGCTATTGCCAAGTTCAACGCATACCCCATGCCTCGGGTCGACAAGCTTTTCGAACGGCTATTTTTATTTCCATTCTGGATCTGACCACAGGATACTGGCAGATTCCCTTAACCCGCGGCTCTAGAGAGAAAACCACATTTTCAACTCCTGAAGGGCTGTTTCACTTTAAAACCATGCCGTTTGGGCAACATGGTGAGTCCGCTGCCTTTCAGAGACTGACGGACCAGGTCTTACATCCACATTTGTGAGTATGCGGCAGCGTATATTGACAATGTGGTTAGTTACAGCTCCACCTGGCGAGAGCATTTGGCTAGGATCACGGCCGTCCTTCAGTCTCTAAGGGTAGCCCGGCTGACAGCCAACTTGAGAAAATGTGCGTTTGCCAAAACAGAATCTCAATATGTGGGATTCATTATGGGAAATGGACAGGTGAAACCTGTTATCACCAAAGTCCTGGCTTTGATGGACACGGAAATCCCCAAAACCAAGGCTCAGGTGTGGTCTCTACTGGGGTTGGCCGGTTATTACCGAAGATTCATCCCCGAGTATGCCACAGTGGTCAATTCCTTAGTTGACCTCCTAAAAAGAGCGCTCCAAATCTGATTAAGTGGTCAGGAGAATGTCAGGGGGCATTTGATACTATTAAGCAGAGACTCTGCCAGGCCCCCACTCTCATCACACCAGACTTCACCAAGAGATTCATCCTCCACACTGATGTGTCGGATGTTGGTTTGGGTGCGGTTTTGTCCCAAATGGTAGACGGAGTAGAACACCCCATCCTGTTCATGTATCATATGATCCACCGTGTAGGGAAAGAACACCAAAATGCAGATTATTTTTCCCGGGAGGGGGGAGTAATGGTAAATGTAGATTCAGCCGAGTGTTCCTTCGGCTCCACTCTGAGCAGTGGGATATGTGACAGAGACAGAATGATTCTTGGTGATAGCTCTCTCTCCCAACCTGTGAGGGTGCTGTATAAAGGGAACAGAGTGCCCTGGACTGGATGGCCAGACAAATAATTCCCAGGGTCAGGTGGAAGTCGGCCATCTAGAAAGGGGGCGGAGGTATGGTACACTAAATCATCGACCCGGAAGGGAAACGATGTGGCAGCCGGGGATTGGAGGAGCGGATGCAATCGTTAACCAGGGGGTGTGATTGACGGTACAAAAGGGAAGTAGCGAGGTGATCTGTTCCTTTGTGATGGTTAACGCTAACCCGGAATGAGAACCGTATTATCTATCGTGAGTGTTTTGTTTGTTTTGTCGTGTCTAATTATACTTGTTTGTTGTTATTAGATGGCTAACACAATCCAGAGCTGTTGCTAGAGGCCAGCACAAAACCCGGAGATCACTTCATTCTTATCATGATTAATTGTACTTGCACCAGGAGCACTACAGCACTCACTTTGGACTTGTGACCATGTTTGTATATTGTGTGTGTATTAAAGACTGTGTGTATTGTTTCGGGACTGAACCCTGTGGGTTTTCCTGAGCAATACACATCATTGTGTATTGCCAGTTAACAGTATTATTTACTGTTGTCAAGTGACTTTGGATTACAAAAATAAACCATCATTTCACCAGTAATGTTGTTGTCATGCTCTTGACCACAGTTATCCAGAAAGGAGGCGGAGCCACAATATCAGAAGTTATCGCTTTAATGCGGTAGGCGATTTGTCAGTCACGGATTGGAAGATACATGATTGGACGAAGGGGGCGTGACAGGGTATTTCAGGGGATGTGGCCAAGCAATCTGTTCCTTTGTTATGGTTGTGA
Organism: Acipenser oxyrinchus oxyrinchus; assembly: GCA_030684275.1. NCBI lineage: Eukaryota > Metazoa > Chordata > Actinopteri > Acipenseriformes > Acipenseridae > Acipenser > Acipenser oxyrinchus. Next base: position 54,261,017 of record CM060250.1, read on the forward strand.
ACGGAGTAGTGAGAAGCCGACCGTGAGTGCAAATACACATTGCTGTGTATTTGCCAGCACCATTATTTAATGGTGAAAAGAGCCAAATAAAGCACTCTTTTACAGTGAACATTGTTTGGACTGTTTCTGTTGTGCACTGCGTCACCTCTGCACTTGCACACTACAAACCACTTTGCCACAATGAGTTAACAAATTACAAGTCTGATAAGTTGCTGCTGTGTGTATTAAAATGTGTTGCAACTTTTGGTTAGCAACAAAAAGTTTCCCGTGTATGCTGGCTTTAGGATCATATTCTGTAGTTGTTCTTTACTTTTAAAATACACTTTGCCTGAAAAAAAGCTTTGAATCACTTTCTAGCTACATGATCAATACAAGTCCAGTTAAGAGCTGGCAAGATGACAAGACATGTCTTGGCAGAATAAAGTGATAATAATCTTTGGCCCTTGTAACATCATCAGCACCAGAAAAATGATACTACCTCCTCCATAACTGCCAGGAGGGACAAGAATTGCTGACGCCTTTGCATCACCAGCACATCAATGAACATGTACCCTTGACTATGAACGAAGTACAGTATTAAAATGTTAAATACAAACTTTATTTATTTATTTTTTTAATTTAGTAGTCGCCAATTATTTTATTATTTTTTCTCAATTTGGCATATCCAATTATTTTTAGGCTCAGCTCATCGCTACCACCCAAGCGCTGACTCGGGAGCGGCGAAGACGAACCCACGCTGTCCTCCGAAGCGTGTGGCATCAGCCGACCGCTTTTTTTCACACTGCAGACTCCTAAGAGCTACAGCGTCAGAGGACATCACAGCTCTGGGCAGTTTGCAGGCAGGCGCCTGGCCAGACTACAGGGGTCGCTGGTGCTCCGCCAATTATGTGCTGCCCACTGGGAGCTCCCATCTGCGGTCGGCAATAGAATAAGTACAAACTTAATCAGGATTGGGTACCCGTGTCTTTAGTGTGTTTTGGGGTATTTCAAGTTACAGTTCTTAGCCCTACCACATAAAATTAACCCTTCACAGTGTTTAAAGAATAATGCCTTCTCTTATAAGCATTAGCTTTGCTGCAGTCTGCTGTATTGTGTTGCCCATCATCTGGCACACAGACTGCTCACTTCAATATGGGGGTCCTCAATTTCACATTTTATTAAACTGTTAACTTCAGTGTGCATCGAGTGTACAAGAAGATAACAGTTGTCCTAGTGGATAACAGTCGAGACAAAGTCTCTAAGACAAGAATTTGGGTTATTTCGTTATTTTGTAAAAAAAAGTTAGCTAAGTGTCGCTTCTGCTCTAAGTTTTACTTTAGCCAAATCAGTCATAAGCCCCTTTCACACTGGCATGCTCTACCCGTCATGCTGGTCGGCTCCACGGTTTCACATTGTTTTTTGAAGAAGCAGGGTCGACCTGGGTGACAGAAGCAAGTACACAATGCGCATACACAATGCCCCAGAAGCAGCAACGTTCATGTGACCACTCTTTCATTTGTTTAGACTTTCAAGATGAATCGTCGGCCCAAATGTTAATTATAGCAAATGTTTCTTCATCCCTGCTGCAATTTGGCTCATGGCGTCTCAATTAACAGAAATATGGCTTAACAGAATAAACAGAAATGTTCCTTGCGGAAATTAAACCTTCATGTCATGCATTTTGTCTTGCTCGACCCGCAGAACTAGATGAGGCAAGCTTTAGGATTTTGGTATACTTGGGATGGCATGTTTGCCCACATTCAAGATGATTTTTTTGGCCTCAAAGCTATGACAATCATAGCCATCCTGTCCTCAACAAATTGAATAATAACCTGGTGATTAGTTTCAGCTAGGTAGACTAACAGAGACTGCACATATGTGGTGAGAGGACTGGGTTCTTTAGAGTAGATGTAAGTATAGGCGCAGTGCAAATAATTGGGGATGCAAAATTCAAATTGCATTGCGGCCAGGCAATAATTTTGCACAACGCCCTATGTAAGCTTAAGAGCAATGCAAATTACTCAACACACACAAATAATGATCCGCAATTATGATAATGAGGGTCTCAATGAGTGCATCTGTCTATTTAGTGGCCGCAATTGCAGCTCAGAGGTTACAGAGTTAGGAGTACAGAGAGTAGTAGGCGCTGTATGATATTTGTAGAGCACGAAAATACAAACCAAAAAAAAAAATATGCCAGAAGAAGGGCAGCAAAGTCCTCTTGGTGCACAGAAAAGAAAATACATGTTTTCTGCTAAGGAGCTGAGAGACCTTACAGCTGAGTTCACTCAGCATGAAATGGAGTTGTTTGGAAAAGCCTCAGACAACATCAGAAATGATATGTATTGGCCTGTCCTTTTCAACATGACATCCACAAATTTGCCTAGCTCTCTGGAAAAGGTGGATTGGGCTATCCCTACAGACATTCCAACTGTGGTCTGAAAGGAACCAGACTAGGGCAGAGAACACAGCACTTTCACATGTGCAGGGATAGCGGTCCCTAGATTGATGCTGGGGTCTAGCTCATCCCTCAATTCAGTTATTAGCTCTGGGAATGACCTGCAGAGTGAGACGATAACGCTTCAGCACCACATCCTCCGGCATCCCAAACAAAGTGACCCTGGGATTGAATATACAGGGGCTTTTCTCTTGCCCTTCTCCTCCAAATGTGTTCCTACCTCGCCTCAACAAGAGCCAAGTGCTGCCGCATCAGGAAGTGTACCACAGCAGCCATCCTGAAGCCAATGACAGGTCTCTGCAGGTTTGTGCTTCTATACTGCTCTTAATTACTCACTTCTACAATGGTTTGCACCTTGTAAGAAGAGCTGTGAAGTTTTTGGAGGGTCAGCAATTGCCAAAGTGCAGTTCTTTCTTCATTTGAATGCATTTCAAAGTGCAAATTTGATAGTGAATGCAGAACGGCAGGTGAACACCATTCTTTACACACGCCGCTAAAATCAGATTTTACGGCTGCTAAACGCGATTTACAGCCACATTATGGGTGTTTTTCACCCGCAACTCACTTTATGCGTATCTACCCCTTTGTGTACAAATGCGTTGTCTAAAAGCTGGAGCTGAGTTGTTGCATCTGTGTCAACAACTTCCAGTGATAATATACTAACACAGCAGCTGTGTCAACTAGTACAGGTGATTATATGGTGATACAGTATAAGCTATAACTGATCACATGGTCTTCCTTGCTAATATATACACCTTGACTCCATCTCCATCTGGGATTTTATCCATTTGGAGGGAAACATAATGGTTCTAAGTGGGTAATGCAACAGTAATAAATGGATTGGTTTACATGCAGTTTAGAAACTCCAAATTCTCTCTTCATTGTTGTGAGAATGTGACCTAGTGTTGTGGTACATGTTGGCAAGGCAGTAAAAATATGTATATAGTCCGACTACGCCTCTTGGTGGCGATGGGCACCAGGGCAGCAGTGTGGAGTAGTGGTTAGGGCTCTGGACTCTTGACCGGAGGGTCGTGGGTTCAATCCCAGGTAGGGGACACTGCTGCTGTGCCATTGAGCAAGGTACTTTACCTAGATTGCTCCAGTAAAAAAAAACAAAAAAACACCTGTATAAATGGATAATTGTATGAAAAAATAATGTGATATGTTGTAACAATTGTAAGTCGCTCTGGATAAGGGCGTCTGCTAAGACATTAATAATAATACAGAAATAAGAACATTGATTTGCACAGGTTTGTTTAATTTGTGACATAGGTAGGAGAATAGAGACCAACTTGCCCATAGACAGACAACACCAGCAATGTAATTAAAACAACATTTATTTGAGGTATTAAACTGATAAAAACAATTAAAACACTTGGCAAAAAGACCAACATAAAAAGCACCTACTACTGGACTATGGTGCAAAGTATCAAAATAAAAGAGAGGAAAAATACAACTGGCAGTGTAGAGGCTGTGCCTACTGGACTTTAGCCAAGCTGTCTGCTTCCAGGTTCAGTACTTCTGGAGACGTAGTGTAGGCATGGCCTGGTCCAGTAGTTCCCAGGGCTCCTCTACTACACCTGCCAGGAAGAGACAAAGAAACAAAACACTGGTAAAAAGACTTTAAAAATGATGGGTCAAACGATGAGTCAAACGATGGGTCAAACGATGGGTCAAACGATGGGTCAAACAATGAGTCAAACGATGGGTCAAATGATAGGTCACTTGCTGCCTCCTCTTCCCCCTCTACCAAGCTGATACTAAAATGGTCATCTAAAAACACACTCAACTAAACCCAAGTCCAGGTCCAAAAGGATTTCCCATGCTTCTTCCTCCTGCTCTCTGCTGCTGCTAGTCTCCTGGTTGCTTCTCCTGTGCTGCTGCTGTGTGCCTGCTTATAAGGGGGGTTTAACTCCTCTTCGCGATCCTCTCCACCAATACAGTCAGTTCACTAAATGGGAGCTCATACCTGACCCTATGGTAGTGCTTCACCTTGCCTGCCCAAACAAACTACAGTTCCCAGCAGCCTTTGCTTTCAGCAGTCCTTCAAGTCCTATGGTCCCCCTTCTCACAGCCCCGTGCTCCTCACACAAACAATTCCTACCATGTGTTCTGTGTCAAAAGAATAAGGTGTGTTCTACTAAAATTATATATTTATAAACATGCTCAAAAGTAAATAAAGAAATCATATAAGAAGTGCAAAAAAGTAAACACACACATACTTATTTACAATGTGACAAATAGTAATAGTGTTTAACTATGGCTTTACATGGGGGCCAATGACACCGCATGACACTAGCACACACATTCCTCACGCTATAGCTAGTTTAGTCAATGTCCTTCTATGCCTGGAATAGTACCATAGAACAGAGAAGCAATGGCAGGTATAATTAGATGCTTTAAAAAAAAAATTGAACTGATTTGAACTGATTTTCACAATGTATTTTAAAATAATTAGATATCATCAAAATTGTGATAAGTTTCCATGTTTAAATACTAATATTGTTGTTCAGATAAGGCATAGGATGGAATATACTCCACGTGGACTGTCATGACTGTCTTTGAAAGAAATCAGCTCATTTATAGCATCTCCTAGAGACTGGACAAAGGTGTAAATGGGCATCATTATCGAATGAACCTCTGTATTGCTGTCAGTAGATTCCTTTAGACTATGTTTTCAACAGCTACTGAGGGCCCTCAGGAAACATTTATAGAGCTGATTTATGGAGGCGGATTTCATTCTTGAATGACTATATGCCCATTCATAAATTGCTTATTATTATTATTATTATTATTATTATTATTATTATTATTATTATTATTATTATTATTATAATTATAATTATTATTATTATTATTATTATTATTATTATTATTATTATTATTAATTTCTTAGCAGACACCCTTATCCAAGGCAACTTAAATTGTTACAAAATCATAGTACAAAGTATCACATTACAGAATATGACATTACAGATGAGAGCAGTTGCAATAAAATCAGTAGCAAAAGATCAAAATCAAATAAGAGCGAAAAACAGAGATTAGTTTTGCCATCTGGTATACAGATTTACCTTCCAAAAATGTGGTTGACAGAGAGGTAAATTGGTAGGTTAGGTTGAGGGGGACTAAGACGGTGTCAAGAATTCCCAAAGGATCAAGAATCCAGTCACTTATTCACCAGTCACAAGTGAGTGGATTCAACTGTACGTTGTTTTTTAATTTTTATTTTTTATTGAAAATCTGCACTTATTGGTCACATGTTTCTTGCAATTCCCAGGCAGCTTCAATTGACCATTGAGATGCTGGGAACCAACGAAGTACAAGAAGCTTGATAACATGCCTCAAGCATAACTTGCTATGGGTATTCTTTACGCATTACAATTAAATATCATATGTAATTAATATTTTTTCAAAGCGTAAAACACCCGGTCCAACTGCCAATCAGGTGCATCATAGAGAGTACCTTCATGGCAATGCAAAATAATACCTTAACCTCATTGTGGCAGGCCGGACGCCTTGTAATGAATGTTTTTTTAAAATTTGGCAGGGATGGGGTTTATCTCATCCCTGCCAATTCCATGTGTAGAATGTGCCCATTCCCAGATTATATAATTAGGTGCAAACTGGGAATGGACACATATATAAAAAGGGAACCAAAGAGAGTATGTAGAGGATCAGTGAAGACTTGCCCAGCCTGGAGCGATCATTTTGACCGATCGTGTTTTAAATGCATTTTTCTCCACTGATTTGGCAGCTTTTGTTTTTTTTTTTACTTTTCCAAAATATACTTTATGTATTAAACATCTCAAAGCATTGGTAGACTGAGGGTTGCAGGAACTTATGGAGATATAATGCGTTATACCTAGAACTAACGTAGCAATTAATATTTTGACCGTCATAGTAAAAACAGTGTGCTTAGCTTAGTGCACATGAGATCGATCACACGATTGAGCTGCTGAACTTGAGAGCTTCACATTTATTTTGTATAGCTACAACAGGAGACTTTTTCAGACGTGATTTATTTGTCAACATCTGTAAAAATACTTATTGTCAAGTGAAAATGAATAGACCAACACAATATTGGACTGCACAAGTCTTGCAGTACTTTCAGGAGTTATCAGAAGACGAATCTGGACACGAAAATGCACCAGACCAAGACAGTGATGAAACTTACTCACATCGAGGTTAATGATATTGAAATTGATAATGAAGTTGCAGAAATTTTGCGACAGAGAAAAACACAAACACAGGCTGTGGAAAGTGCGTGGCACATGCATTGCACATGTACAGAAGTGGCATGTCTGTGTTGATTGCACAAACTAGACTCCACAAGGTTTTTTTTTACATTCCTCATTTTGAATAGTTATACATTTGAACATTTGAAAAAAACACATTTTTAACAGTTTTACTTTTCATTCTTTTGAAATCAGTTGAACAATCCATGTTTTGAAAAGGTTTTTAAGTTCCATCCTTTGAAGAGTAAGTTTCATCCTTTGAGCTTTTGAACATGTTAATAAACCACTTTTTAATTAAGTCCTGTTGTACATGATTATATTGAAAAACAAAAATAAAAGTTAAGGAATCATAGTGTAGCAAACCAGCTATTGCAAGACTGGAGACGGAAATTACTGTTGAATAGCCAACAGTCGAACTCAGGCACAAAATAGAAGATGGGTAAAATAAAACAGTCAAACAAACACATCTCGGGCACTGTAATTCTCTACTGTTCCACCGTGCCGTAAGCTCCCGCTGCATCCCAAAAGTCGACTCTAAGCTGCTAAAACCACCCCATTTTATAGCCCAGCATTTGTATAAACTTGCAACATTGTAAATAATGCAACCCATCATAACTCCCAAACAATAACACAGAACAGTTTTGTAGCGCACGCTTAACTATAGTTTTATACACATTTTAATATAGCGGTTAAAAAGACTGCTTTGGTAATTCAAGGTATATATACTGATGCACAAAAGAAATGGAACACTCAGGTCTAATGGATTTAATCAAATATTTTAAACATAGATATCAAACAAAATCTCCCTGAGCATTAACACAATCCTGGCAGCGTAGACCTGATCAGCCTCTGGATAGACTGCTGTGGGATGTTCCGCCACTCTTCCTGTGCAGCTGCAGCCAGCTGGAGAAGGTTGGCTGGTCGCAGTTTCTTCTGTGGATGGCACTGGCAATTTGGCCCCACAGATGTTCTATTGGAAGTCAGTAGAAAAAGGTGGCCACGGCAAGACCTCGACATTGTTTTCTTGAAGTCATGCAATTGTAATCCTGCTGGAAAATCGACACTTCCAGATTGGCTTGCAGGAACGGAAAACTGTTGCCTCAAGGACTACATCAATGTATTGCTTAGCAGTAAGGTTGCCCTCAATCTGCACCGAAGGCGTTCTTGTGTTAAAGGAGATTCCTCCCCACATCATCACACTTCCACAGCCCCACCGGTTGGCTCGAACAATGCAACAGTCAGCATAACACTCACAACGTCTCCACACATGCTGTCTTCCATCAGGTCTGTCAAGGGCAAAACGGCATTCATTGGTGAATAAAACACTCCACCACTCTCTCTGCCGCCACCTCAGATTTTTTCTGGTCCACAGAAGACGGCAATTTCCTCTCTCAGCTGTCAACATGTTACCCCTGAACGGCCTCCGAGCATGCAAATCATTTTCATGCAGACGGCAAGCTACAGTCATTCTGCTGATGCACAGGTTATTTCTTCCAGGAATTTCTCGTGCTGTAGCCACTGCAGTCTGAAAATGATTAGACAGATGGATCAGTCGGATGTGACGGTCCTGGGCCGGTGTGGTTACCCTCTGCCTTCCAGGACATGGCCTGTCCCTCACAGAGCCGGTTTCCTGGTTTCTCTGGACTAGTCTACTGATTGTTGAAGCCGAATATGTCATTCTCCGGGCAACTTCAATCATGCCGATAGCAACCAGGCGATCTTCATTACTCAAGCGGGGCATGGTTGTGTCTTTCGCTGTTCTTGCATTAATTAAAATCATGCCTTTTCAAATGGGTATTTATACAGATTCTTAATCAACTCATTTTGCAATTCTAACAACTCAAATACCAAATACTGAGCACCTGGCATTTTCATCAAATCACATGACTTGAGCTCAGTATTTTGTTATCCCAAGGAACAATACTACTCAAACAATCAAAAAACTGCTCACTATTTAAAATGTACATAACATTGTGTATGTACCCAATGAGCTATTGATGTAAGACTTAGACTGTTGCGTTTTCATAGTGCATCAGTATATGTACGTCCAGTAGTTCTAGTGTTAAACCTATTATTTTGGTCCCTGTACCCTATTTTTTTCTTCCCATGTTTTTGTGTTTATTTCATTTACTTGTTAATAAACATGCACATTAGTGCTTTAAACTGCAGCTTCCTGCCTATGAGTCTCCCTCCAGGTGGTAACCAGCCCTGCCTGTGACCATACCTTTCACACTCATCAAATTGGTGACATCTGGTCCAGTGAAGGTGAGAAGTGATCATTAAAGAAATCCATGGTCTTTTTTTCTTCACAGAAAGCTCAGGTATTCAGTTAAACACAACAACAAATCATACTTGTGAATTGTTCATCTGAGGAAAACATAAAGTATAAATATTGCAATAAATTGCTTTGTGTATATTTTGTTTAATTACAAATTGACAGATGAAAAGTTGTCAACTTAAGTTTAAATTATTGATGTTGCTACGTCATTAAAAGCTTGACTCACAATTATGAATAGTAGGCCTGTAAACAAATTCCTTATGTCTCAGCTATTGTTCATGTGGAAGTTGTGACAATTTTGAGCACACCAGGTGGATTTATTTGACCTCTAAAATGATATATTTGTTATTCTTCAAGAAACAAATTGTATTTTCCAGGGGTAGTATAAGTAGACTGATGGTGTGGCCATATTGTAAAGCTATGGCCAAAAGTTTGCATTACATAGAATTTTAGGATTGAGACACAATTGAAAAAGATATGAACATAATTTAGATATTTTATTTAACATTATGTAATCAAAGAAACTACAAAATGATATCGCAGAAGTCTACTGGAAGCCATAATAGTAGTACAGTATTTCATGTTATATTCAGAAATGTCCAAATTTTTTCAATTTTTGTCAGTTTTTCATTAAGTATAACTACAAAGCGGTATGTAATTCAATTTAATGTAACATTATTCAACAGGTTTAATTTGACTTTATGAAGCAAAATTAGTTAATTCTATAGGGTGATGCAAAACATTTGGCCATAGTTGTATGTTATGGTTAAGGTAGCTGTGATATCATAAAGCATGTAAGACCCATTAACACCCCTGATATTTCCATTGAGAGTTATGTCCTGAATGTGACTCCAGGAGAGTATCAATTTGACCAAGATTAGTTTTGCCATCTGGTTGATTTTCCAAAAACAAAAGACTTGAGAGGAGAGAGCATTAAGCATCTAAGGCCAGCATTAGAAATCACCATCCAAGATGACTCACTAAAGGCAACAGGGGTTATGTATGAAATGTATCATCTGGTTTTCTGGGGTGTTAGGGGTTGTTACTGTAATGTTTTAATTCCTAAAAAGGCTTTACAGGCCTTTTAGTTTCAGCATTGTGATGGTAGTACAGTGCTCAGTCACATAAAATTCAGCTGATTCAGAAAACAATTTGATAACAATAAATGTCTTATTGACATCAAAATGACCACATCTTCTGAGCTGGCGGTGGGCTGACAGAGCTGACAGTACACAGGCTCTAGCTCACATTTTTAAATAAGCAGAATAGTTTTCTTTCTTTTTTTTCATAAAGAGCTAATATCAAAATACTATGTAAGGGTCAGATACACAGACCGGTGCATCAGCTTCCGGATGATGGCTTACAGGCACTTTTTGTAATGAAAAAACATTGCAATAAATAATAACGTGTAAGTAACTGTAATTTAGGGTAGTCATTTAGCATGCTACAGGTTACCCAAATTACAATTTAAGTCAGTAAATGCGTACCATTTATCACAAAATTTACCACATGAAACTACAATATTAATGTACAATAAAGCGATGTTATTAGGTTGTAATAAAAAGTATATAAATGTGTCTTCATAATTTTAAAGGCCACATTAAATTGCATTTCTAAACACATAAGAGAAGTGTTTAAGTTAATTGGTACTTATGTCCTTATGAAAACAAATCGATCAATCTTGTCCATATTGAAATATCCCTGCAATTTCTGTTTTTGAGACACATAAAACTACCTCAGAAGGATAAGTAAACCATTTCCTCATACATATAATCCAAGAAAGTTAAATTACATACTCACTAAAAATGTACCTGCCCTTTTTGCCTCTGCACGCTATACCTCATGCATAGCTGCAGATTACATTTACTTTTAACATTAAAACGAATATGGTGCAAGTACTAAATTTTTGTTAGAGACGCTGTAATCCTGTTTTTCATTGGGTACCTATCTGGTGTCTTCTTTTCAAAGGTTTTAGTCAGACAAATACCAGGATCTGCATTTCATGTCAAGCTAGCTCTGAAAGGCTCACATTTTGACTGAAGTATGAAACTTGTAAAACCTTGATCTTCAGGATGTTTTAAACATCCCATTCTATAAATTACATCGTAAAAAAGCAATTTGTTGCGTTTATTATTATTATTATTACTATTTGTTTATTTAGCCTAAGCCTTTATCCAAGGCGATTTACAGAGTCTAGGGTGTGTGAACTATGCATCATCTGCAGAGTCACTTACAACTACGTCTCACCCAAAAGACGGAGCACAAGGAGGTTAAGTGACTTGCTCAGGGTCACACAATGAGTCAGTGGCTGAGGTGGGATTTGAACCGGGGACCTTCTTGCATCTATTTCCAAGGTTTTCTATATTTAAGATTTCGGAAATAAGTTAGAATAATGTGAGGAGACATTACCTTGACTATACAGAAATTACTTGTGGGAAAACCTCAACTGACCCAATTGTTTAAATGCTATTCTACTTATGATCATATACATATTTTTTACTATCTGTCAAAAGATTAGGAGAAATAAGCAGTCAAAAAGTGGAAACACCATGTTGAAGAAACAGCACGATAAAAGAAGATGGGTCTTCATGAAATATTGCATACTTTTAGGCATTGAGATGAACTAGGGAATACATTACTTTATTCCAACTGGTGGAAAGAGTCGTCATTTTGCAATCTGATATGTTAACTTTAAGGTTAGTACTAAGTTACAGGTTTGGGTAAAACTTTAAATGTAGGTTAGGAATAGTTTTTGTGTAGAGCCAGTTTCATGGAGCATTTAACTCAATCCTGCAAATATTGCTGTATGTTAATTCTATTACATATAAAACCACCGGGCACAGTACAGCTCCATATTTCATTGAGCAAGTCACTTAACCTCCTTGTGCTCCGTCTTTCGGGTGAGACGTAATTGTAAGTGACTCTGCAGCTGATGCATAGTTCACACACCCTAGTCTCTGTAAGTCGCCTTGGATAAAGGCGTCTGCTAAATAAACAAATAATAATAATAATAATAATAATAATAATAATAATAATAATAATAATAATAATAATAATAATAATAATAATAATAATAATAATAATAATAATAACTGAAAACACTAATTTCATACAGTATATCAAAAACGAAAGCCCTCGAAAAAAAACGATTTACATAAAACTCGAAAATAGCTAAAAATAAGCACCACAAAATACAATTAATAAAACCCGAAAAACAGAAACCCTAATTATAATCTAGTTACAGTTGTTGTAGTAGTACAAGTGTTCATGGTTAATCATACTGTACATGTCAACATTTGATATTCAACATTGATTTTTAAATAGTAATGAAGACTATCATTTTTCCTGATCCTTTAAGCCCCGAACGGTCATTTTGCCGGTTTTTGTTTTTAAAATGTAATTTTCTTCAGTCGTGTAATACATATGGGGCTAAGCATTCGTGTACCATTCTGTCTGTATGTATTAAATATTCTCACAAAGCATGAAACACGGGAGTGCAGAAATCAAGGAGATATATTACATTATACCTAAAAGCCCCGGGAGCAGTCACATTGACGGCCACACACAAAACAATTGTATTTTCATTATACAGAACGGTATTCTATGTTATTATTTTTATTTACCAGTCTGCACTGTGTTTAGCTGTAATTAGATTAGTCTCTACTCTCTGCCTGAGTGAATGACAGACAGTCTATTGTTTTTCAATCAGCCTTTTGAAAGGCTTGTGTCTGCTTGCCAGCTGTGCTGCTTTGGTCAGTCAATTAGCATCGGGACTAGTGAAAATAAATACCAGAGACCGTGGAGTTTTACAACGCAACAAAATATGAAATTGATGTTGATGGCACGGAAATATTCTGTGAAAGCTGGCTCCCGACGGTGGTCTGTTCAGGTGTTTTACAATGTATTGGACCTAGCAGCCATCAACTCCTGGGTACTTTACAAAGAATGCACAGAGAAGAATTTACCAAGAGAGAATATATTTTACAGTTGGAACAGGTTGTAATGCCGTATTGTCGTGGCTCCAAATTGGCCCATAATGCCATTATACTAGCACTTGCATTCTCATTACAAGGTGGAACACAAATTGCATGGCCTCTTACCAATGGCTTCTGACTACAGCATTATAAAGACGGGTACTATATTTTATATATATTAACTTACTGCATTGAAACCTCTCTTCATGTCGGTTTAAATAAAATTTGCTTCACAATATCTATTGAGTGTATTTTTATAACTTGGTTTCTTTCATATCCCTTTTTTCCATGTTTCACAGGTGTGGAAGTTAACACCTAAACTGAATTACAGCTTACCATATGCTTGACAGATTTTTTCACTCACAAAATGGGTTTTATTGCTGAAGTACAAACAGTAAGGTGATAAGCTGTCATATTCCTAATATACCAGGACTTACAATACACCATCTGCTAGAATAAAAAATAAGATAAGAAACTGTGACAGAAATATAATTAGTTCTGATTGTAAATCTCCCTCTCAACCTGTGAGGGTAATAAGTAACGAAAGGGAAAGGCTTTGGGCAGGTTGTCCTGACAGTTCATTCCCTGGGTCGGGAAGTCAGTCAGCCTGGAAAAAGACGAGACTCCAGTGCGGGAATGTATTGACCTGGAAGGTAAACGAGGTAGGAGCTGCAGGCAATAGAATCAGCTGCAATCGTTTACCAAGGGGTCATGCATAATCGCATAAAAGGGGCTGGAGAATTGTAAATCTTTTCCTTTGCTTTTGGTTTCGAAATAGACCCGGAAGGACCCGTGCATTGTGTATTAAGAGTATCGTGAGTGTTTGTTTGTTTGTCTTGTCTATAATTGTTACTTGTGTGTTTATAGACGGCTAACACGTTCCTGAGCTGTCGCTAAGAGCCAGCACTGAACCCGGAACGGCACTGCACTATTTGTCACTCTTTAAATTGTATCACCCACCCCGAGCACTACAGCACGCACCAAGGACTGGTGACCGTGGTTGTATATTGTGGGAGAGATACTGTGTTTATTGTTTAGGGCTGCAATTCCTGTTACTGTTCTCCGTGTTTTACGCATCGCTGTGTATAACCACAGTTTATTATTTGGTCACCAGACCTGGATTATAATTAAAATAAAACGGATATTTTTCCATACCGGATTACAAATCTCTGTTTATTCCTGCACTGCATCACCTCTACACCTGTACATAATCACCTGTACATAACCACTTTGCCACAGAAACACATAAGATACAAACTAGAATCACTGATCACAGATCAATTTAGCACACAGTGAACACTTTCTAAAAGCTACACTTGATTGCTACACAACTCCCTTTACTTTCCCGGCACTCAGGCTATCTTTCTCAGTCTCAGTTTTTCAATTCAAGCTGACAGTAGTTGACCCCTGCATGCTCAGCTAGTTTTATATTGCAAATCTCTTTATTGTCATTTAGCTGTGCAATGCTTTACCTAAAGGTTCTTCCTGCATCAATACCTTGACCTCCTTTTTCTTCTTTAAAATACTTATTTCCATTGAAACTTAAGTACTTTCCACTTTTTCATCTACAGTATGTATTAGAGGTGTTCATGGTACTCTTTTTTCCCCCCAAGTAGTCCCTTTTAAGAATGAAACAAAATAAGCCTATCAGTTATTGTTTAACAACAAGAAAGGCTATCTTTTCCTCACCTTTACAATTGAATCGATCAATCAATCTTTATTTTATATAGCACCTTTCATAGTGGACCACCATCACAAAGCGCTTTACAAGATACAGTAAAAAACAATGCATAATACATTAAATACAGTGAAAAACAAAGCATAATACATTAAATACAAGGCTAGGATGTGAAAATTCCAAAACACTGGATGCATATGTCATATAGAATCATAAAAAGATACAGTGAAGGATCAGAAGTAGCAGAGACATAACAGTATGTGTATGTCATATAGAATCATAAGAATAAGATAGTGAATACCAACCAATGGCAACTAACTTCCACATAAAGCCGGTTGGAAGTGAATGTTCTTTCTGGGGTGCTTACATTTTTAATCAAGTTTAATCAGATTTTAAGCATGCATATTAACCTGTCATGACTGGTTGTTCTTACCCCCATTCGTATCCCAAATGTCTCGGTAATAGTGCACAAATTGCTGGGACTCAAGTGAATGATTAATTAGTAATTGAATCCCAGCACAACTGTATATATAGAGTCAGTTTTCCCGCACACAGGGTTGGGTGTTCGTGAGTGGTGATCGAGAGTGAGACAGAGGAAGTAAAATTTAAAATTAAAATAAACAATTGCTACCCGTGCTGGAAGACCAGCACAATACTTGTTTGTTTATTGTTCGTCCACGGTTTGTTTGTCTGTCTATTTGTTTTGGCCCTTGTTTTGTTAAGTCTGTTTGTTTGTTTCACCATCCGTTTATTCTTTAATAAATACTGAATGCAGCCAATGAGACTCAGCTTCTCCCCATATTCACTCTGTGTGTTTCTGTTCCAGGTCTGACATCACCACTACAGCCATCCTTGTGACAAGCCTACTTCACAAAAGTGAAAACTGTCTTCTGTTATTTTTAAATACCACTGCTTCTGATTATACTACTGCTTAATAACAGGAACAACATTTTATTTAGGATTGGTGTTGAACTTAAACACGTTCATGCCTGCCTGTACCCCTACCCTCACGCAGGAACATTACCCTGTGAACTTCCCCTATTAAAAAAATATATCAAAACAATAATAACAGCCTGGTTCTCTCTTGCCTTTTTTCAATGAATAGAATTTAATTAATAAAAAGAGAGTAAAAACAAACCATGCTAGCAACTATCTAGCCTAAATAGAATTTTTTTTTTCAATCTCCACAAACTGCAGGTTCTGTTTCATTCACAGCACTGATAATGTTAGATGTAGCTGTTACTGTTCTGGATGCCTTTTCACATTTTATTTCATTTTAAACCGTTTAAATGCCAAACCACTGTCCCCTCTGCCCGAGGGGTTACATGCCTATGTATACAGGCATATTGCTTTTTGGGTATTTTTTGTCCTGCATTTGCAGTTAATTTATTTTTCTGCACATACTATTACTTTGCATATGATGTAGAATACGTGATTATAAAATCTAACACTAGTACATACTATACTCTGTTATGATTTTGAATGTGCGCTTCTTAAGAACGCTATTATTGTCATTTGTTGCGCCCCTGCACCTCTTTCTTTACAAATTAAGCACTAGTTTCAGTTGTCTATGCACTACATAATTAATTACTGAGAAGAAAAGATTCCAGTTTGTGTTTAATTAAAGAACTCTGCAATGATTTGTTTCCGTGTTTCCCTTCCATTATTAATGTGAAGTCTAAAATAAAGCACCTTAAAATGTAAAAGAAACTAAAACAAAATGTATTTATTGCCATTGTTATTTAATATAAACTATTAATAAATACATTTTTTTTGGTTTATTTTATATTTTAAGGTGCTTTATTTTAAAGTAACTAAAAGCCCATAAATGTTTAAACAGGAAGTTTCACAAACTAACAGCTAATTGAATCTATGCCAGTCAGAGGCATGTGTAAAATAACAGGCACAAACCGAAGTCAGGAAAAAATTATAATACATCAAGGGTAAGCATGAAACTTCAATATTATAATGAGATTTGCATATGAAAGTAGTTTGAAACGAACAGTCGTAACTAAACTACTGCAGCAGGGATGAAACTAAGTTACAGGAGTGAAAATGACTTTAATACATCACAGGTAGATCTGCCAAATCACAAAAACCTACGAAAAGTCAAGATACGAAAGAAAAATCAATGATACATAGAGCCCGATATGGTTTAAAAATTCCACCCAGGCCGCATAGGGAGGCAAATTTAGGGGGGTGGCAAAAAAAAAAGTAAAGAACGATAGGTTGCGGATGCATCCCCAGTTCCCTGAAAGAGAAAATAACCATCAAGTATGGGACATTACCGTCAGGCAGTAGGGATTGGCTGAGCTTTATAGCAAAGCTGCCGATGGGCCTCTGCGCGAGCTGCCACATAAGCCCGCCCCCCTGGGAGCTTACTATACGCAGCGCGCAGAGACTCTCTTCCTCTTTTGCTCTTCAGGCCGTGAAGGCTTCCGAGCGACTATCGGTTGATGGTTATTTTCTCTTTCAGGGAACCGGGGTTGCATCCGCAACCTATCGTTCCCTTTCAAGTCGAAAATAACCATCAAGTATGGGAACAGTGTACCCAAGCCGTCGCGAGGGAGGATTCTCGGCAGTAGGACAGACTTACATCATAACGCAATTGCGTAGGGAACACATCTACGCGTATGCGGAACCGCGCCTCAGCGTCTATGCTGGCAATGACACCTGTCCTAAGGTGGAACAATGAACACCATATCGTGACAATACTCAATATGACCGCCAACTAGGGCGTCATAGAGTGTAACACGGATGCTCCGAATGACTGAGCAGAGGATTCCAGTACATTTAAACGGTAGAACCTCATAAAAGTATGCGGTGTAGCCCAACTGGCTGCAGCGCAAATGTCAGACACCGGCACCCCTCTAAAGAGGGCCCAGGATGTCACCATACCCCTAGTGGAATGTGCCTTCAACTGCTCTGGGGGCGGAAGGCCTGCAGATTCATATGTTAATTTAATAGCATCCACTATCCAATTGGAAAGACGTTGTTTAGACAACGGCTGACCCAAAGTCCTAGAACCATGGCATATGAACAACTGTTCTGTTTGCCTCACAGTCATTGTATGGTCAATATAACACCTCAATGCCCGAACGGGGCAGAGCATGTGTAACCGTTCTTCCTCTGGGGAAGAAAAGGGAGGAGGATGGAACGCCATCAACTCGACTGGTTGGTTCATATGAAACGGGGATATGACCTTGGGTAAAAAGGCCGGATTTGGGCACATGGAGACCTTAGAACCGTCTCCTACGAAACAAGTACATGATGAATGCACAGAAAGTGCGTGTAATTCGTCCACGCGTTTTGCTGATACCACTGATAGCAAAAATGCAGTTTTCATAGACACAAGCTTCATATCCACGCTGTGGAGAGGCTCGAACGGTGCCTTGGTAAGGGCTTCTAATACCACGTCAAGGCTCCATGACGGTATACTGGTCATCCTTGGAGGCCGCAAGTGTCTTGCGCCCTTCAGGAACTGAGATTCCAGAAAATGGCAACCTGGTGATAAACCGTCAATGCGTACATGGCAAGCCGATATGGCGGCTAAATACACCTTAAGTGTAGAGGGAGATTTCCCTTCATCTAACAGTTTCTGTAGAAACTGTAATATCACTGCCATAGGACAGGATATTGGGTCGTGGCCCTCCGCCAAACACCAATCTTGAAACAACTGCCACTTGTACGTATACTGCAACCTAGTAGAGGACGCTCTAGCACTCTGAATGGTCGAAATCACCACCGTCGAGAGCCCTAAGGCTGATAGGCGCTCCCGCTCAGGGGCCAAGCCCATAGCTGCATGAGCTTGGGGTTCGGGTGCCATAGCCCTCCTTGGGCTTGGGACAACAGGTCCGCTCACAGAGGGGGCTCCCTCGGGCGACCGTGCAACAACTGCACTAGACTCGGGAACCATATTCTATGAGGCCACCGAGGAGCGATCAGAATCACTGTCGCTTGCTCTACCCTGACCTTCTCTAAGAAGGCGGGAGCATCGGGATCGGTGGAAATGCATATAGGAGCCCTGGTGGCCATTCGTGAGCCAATGCATCGACTCCTAGGGGCTGTCGAGGTCCTTCACCGAGAACCATAGGGGCAGTGCGTGGTCTCGCGGTTTAAGAGATCTACTTGCTCTGTGCCGAACCATTCCCAGATGTGCTCTACCACCTGAGGGTGAAGACGCCATTCGCCGGCAAGAGGGCCTCCTCTGGATAGGAGGTCTGCTGCGTAATTGACTCTGCCCGGTAGGTGAGCCGCACGCAGAGAGGTTAAACGCGGTTGTGCCCATAGCAACATCTGTGTTACCATCCTGTGAAGACCGGGGGACCGCAAGCCGCCCTGGTGATTGATATACGCCACAACTGTGGTGTTGTCTGACCGCACTAACACATGCTTGCCTAGAAGCACTGGCAAGAAGTGCCGAAGGGCGAGGCCCACCGCTCTGAGTTCCAGAGCATTGATGTGGGCTGACCTCCAGGGTCCTGACCACACTCCACGGGTCCCTGTCCCGTTCCAGACTGCTCCCCAACCTTGGTTGGAAGCATCAGTCGTGATGACTTCCCTCCTGAAAATGGGACCCAAGCGTACGCCCTGGCGGATGTTCAACGGAACTTTCCACCAGCGTAGCGCTTCCCAGCAGGCTCGGGATACCCGTAGCATGCGGTGTTTGTCTCTCCGCGGATGCAACGTGAAGGCATTGAACCAGGCCTGCAGAGGTCTCTGGAGTAGTAAGCCCAAAGGAAGGGCTTGCGAGGCGGCAGCCATCAACCCCAGCATGCGCTGACACAGCTCCATGCTGACTGTTTCTCTCAACCTGAATAGGGAGAGACACCGCTCCATCGAGGCAACTCTTTGTGTCGACAGGGTCGCTTCCATGGACACTGCCAGATGTCCAGATGCAGACCCAAGAATTCAGTCTGTTGGCTCGGCACGAGGCGGCTCTTTTCTGAATTGACCTTCAGACCTAGCCGCTGAAGATGGTCTGTTACCATCACTGTGTGCTGTGCCGCCTGCTCCTTCGACTGCACGCAGACGAGCCAGCCGTCCAGATAATTCAGCAGTCAGACACCTTGAGCCCGCAAGGGAGCTAGAATGGCATCCATACATTTCGAAAAGGAGCTAGTGACAGGCCGAATGGAAGGACACAAAACTCGTATACCCTGCTCTGAAATGCGAAACGCAGATACTTCCTGTGACCCGGGCAGATGGGAACGTGAAAGTACGCATCTGTCAGGTCCACGGTGGTGAACCAGTCGCCGTGTCGGACTGACTGGATGATGTGCCTGTGCGTAAGCATCCTGAACGATAACACCCGCAGGTATTTGTTCAGTACTCGCAGATCTAAAATAGGCCGCTGTCCTTTTTGGGCACCAGGAAGTATTTGGAATAGAACCCCTGGTTGATCAGAGCAGGGTCTACTTGTTGAATGGCACGCTTCCTGAGCAATGCCTGTATTTCCACATTCAGAGATGAGGGCTGAACCGAGTCCTTCACTGCAGTTACGACCACTCCCCGGAAGGGGGGAGGTTTTAACCGGAACTGAAGGGTGTACCCGGTGGATATAGTTTTGCGCACCCAGATGTCGTTGGTGCATTGTTGCCAGAACTGGAGCTGTGAGACAGTGTAGGGGCGGGTTAACAGCTGCCTGGAGTTTTCAGGGCTGTTTCAGCTGCGCTCGTTTGCGAGGGGCCTGGCCAGAGCCCCGAGGGCGTGGCCTGCCACCTCCTCTAGGACGCCACCCTCCGCGCTGCGGTCTTGCAAAAGGAGATTGACCGCGCGCTTCTGTGCTTGAGGGAGAGGTCTTAGTACCACCTGGCCGCGGCTGGTGCTGCGGTGGTGTTCTACGCCACTGGTGCTCTTGTTGGCGTTTAGGCTGGAAGGGCTTATGCGGCCACATCTTCGCCATCTGCTGAGATGCCTCCCGGGCTTTAGCAGAGCGTTGTAGCATCTCCTCAACCGCTGGGCCAAACGTGTGCCCCGGTGTAATAGGAGCATCTAATAATGGGGCCTTGTCAGGCTCTTGAACTCGCCTGCGAGAGCCAGAGCTGCCTTCTGGCGACTACCAGGGATGCAATACTCCTGCCTTGAGCCCGTGCATTTAACTGGGCTATCTTGACTAGGAGTTGAGCGACCAACGCCAATTCCGCCCTCAGAGACGCCGATGGGTGCTCCGGGAGATCCTTCACCAGCGACGCCTGGTAAACTGAAAGGAGGCTGGCCACGTTGGACAACCTAACTGCCTCTGTAGCCGCTAAGTAGCCTTTCTTTAAATGAATCTCCGTGGTCCTGCACTGTCTGTTAGGACATGCAGGGTCTTTAGCTAGACCCGAAAGTGTCAGGGTTCTAACTAGGGCTGCAAAGGCAGCATCAACTGGTGGGAAGGACACCAGACCAGCCTCACTCGCTCCCTGCATGGCAAACGCGGAGGCCTTCCGCGAAGTTGCCGGTGAAGAAGCCGGGGCCCCCCAGGTGGACTGTACCTCCTTAATAAAATCAGGGAAGGCTGGGAGCGTCCTGGGTTCTGGAGACCATACAGACGGCGACTCAAACAGTGACCGCCGAGGTAATTCCACTGCTAGCCACTCAATCCCCAGGTAGCGAGTTTCGCACCTCCGACTCAGTGTCTTGCTCTGAGTGCTGGCATGTCATTTCAGCTTCCACACTGTCCTCTTCATGGAGAGGCTCCCCTTCTGAAGCATCCCTTGAGATGGCATCTACGTCCCACACCCCTTGGGGTTGTTGGACGACCGGGGCGACCAAAGGCTGTGTCGGAAACGCCGGCTGATTGGCAATCGGCCCAGCCGGTGGTGCCATGTTTGTCAGAGACATGAGCAGCGATTGCTGACCCATCATCACGTCTATAAACTGGGACATTTTTGACGTGAGCTCTGCCACGCCTGACTTGTCCCTGTAACGCCTGTCCCGACGAGGAGAACGGGAGCGTCCCCTACGGCGGGGTGACACGGAGCGAGACCGTGACCGGCGAGGGCGTTCCCTGCGAGGGGAGGGGCCTCGGGGTCGGATAGACGGGCTACGAGAGCGCTCCCGGGCACGTCTGCAGTGTGACGGCCTGAGTCGCTGTGGACGACGGCGGGACAGACAGGGTGTAAGACGACCCTGAGGAAGGGGAGTCGCTACTAACTGCTTTCCTCGCCCTCTGGCGAAGAGTGCGCGGCTGAAAATTAGCGCACAATGCGCAAAACGATCTGTCTGCCAAGGCAGACACGGCGTGCTCTGGTCCCAGGCACGCCACACAGTCCTCACGTGGATCGTTCGCAGGCAATTTTGCCTCGCAGGTGACGCAACGGTGGAACCCAGACATCATTAACACTCCGATCGCCGACGCGTTTGCGTGTCGATGCGTTGCGTTGAGCGCCGAAGCGTCTAAGCTACGAGCGTCAGGTGCGTGCACGAAACACCGCAGTGCCGAACTCCGAACGGTGAAGCGTCGAGTGTCGATGCACTGAGCATCGAGCGCCGAAGCCGGCGTCGAAAGCATCGAGTGTGTGCACCGAGCTTCGAGGCGTCGATGCGCCAAGCGTCGAGCATCGCAGTGCATGCACCGAGCACCGAGCGTCGAGCACCGAAGCGCCGAGCGTCGAGATGCGTGCACCGAGCGTCGAGGCGTCGACACGCCGAGCACCGAGCGTCGAGGTGTCGATGCACCGAGCGTCGAGGTATGTGCACTGAGTGTCGAGGCACCGAGCACCGAGCGTCGAACACCAAAGCGTCGAGTGTCGAGGTGCGTGCATCGAGCGTCGAACGTCGAGGCAACGAGCGCCGACATGTCGAGGCGTGTGCACCGAGCGTCGAGCGTCGAGGTGCGTGCACCGAGCGTCGAGCATCGAGGTGCGTGCACCGAGCCCCAAGTGCCGAGGCACTAAGCACAAAGCGCCTAAGCGCTACACCAAAGCGCCAAAGCGCTGACACTGAAAACGCCGAAGCTCTATGCGCTGGAGCGCGTGTACTGAGCGTGAAGACGCTATACACTAGACGCCGAAACGTCAGCTGACCCGCAGAGCGGAGACGCTAAGTGCTAGTACAGTGTCTCAGTCTTAAAAAACAGAGGTGTTGTGCTATACTTACCTGTTAAAAGGGGCAACTGAAAAGTGCAGTTGGCGGTAGTCTTCCTTGTGTATTGTATGGAGAAATTTATTTTTATTATTTTTTTTTAATTTTATTTATTTATTTATTTATTTTTTATTTTTCTTTTATTTTAGAGGAACTGTAGCCGCACTAATGATATTTTTGTAGCGTAGCTACAGTCGTGCAGCAACCACGCGGTGATGTTTACAATCCGCGGGTGGTATTATTGGAGTGGCTGCTAGCAGCAGGCTGCACTCCGGGTCTAGCCGAGGCGAGACCGATGCTGCAAAAAATTGCGTGGCCTAGCCAGGCGCGCAACGTGTCCTCTAAACTCTATTCTATACTACGGAGAGAATAGACAGTACAAAAAACCCAACAACATATATTTTACAATATATAAAAATATATGTATATGTAAGAAAGACGGACGGCGAGAGCCAACACGAGAATCGCAATGCCGAAGCAAAGCGTGAAAGTGAATGAAATATATATATATATATATATATATATAATGATCCGTAGAGCAAACACTGAAATCAACTCAGAGAAGGGGCGGTAGCCAGCTTCTCAAGCTCAAGGCTGACGAGTACAATCAGTGGTGTAAGTCTCTCAGAGAGAAAACTTACCAGCTCAATGTCCTATATAGGCTGAAGGCAAAAGAGGAAGAGAGTCTCTGCGTGCTGCATATAGTAAGCTCCCAGGGGGGCGGGCTTACGTGGCAGCTCGCGCAGAGGCCTATCGGCAGCTTTGCTATAAAGCTCAGCCAATCCCTACTGCCTGACGGCAATGTCCCATACTTGATGGTTATTTTCGACTTGAAAGGGAATCTACATTATATGCGTAACACCTCTCCAGTGATTTTTAATACCATGGTAATTGGCATCGCACTGAAGAATCCTATCCAAACATGCTCTTTCACATTGCATGGAGTGATCGATAGTAAATTGGTTTCGTTCTATCCAGTATGCTGTTCTAAAGAGAAAATTGCTTTTTGAAATTAAAATCTGTAGTATTTGTGACATGGCCAATTGCAACCTTACAGCCAATCAGATTGCTCTGTTGTTGTAGGCTATGTCACTATAGAGTATAGCTTTTGATTTCTGTCATGTGTGAAATGAAACTAGTTTAAGCAGGGGAAAAAAAGCCATCACTACAGCAACCATGGAGACTACCACCAGTGGCTTGAAAAACTGGTGGGGCACAGCTCCCCCCCCCCACCCCCCCCCCAAAAAAACCCCAAAAACAAATCTGTGCTCAAACCCGATGCCCGATTTTAACCATTTTTATGTAAATATTAAGCTAGCTTTCTGACATTACCAGATCTTTCATCACAAACAGTTCCAGATTGTCAACGCCAGATTGTCACAATCAAGAGAGCTGCAAACAACACTTTACAGGCAAGGGTCTCTTATTGACAGACAGCTGCACCTGCACTAACCTGAGCGTTTCAAATGGAAGGATCGTCACACTCTCGTGCTCTTAATAACATTTGGAACTACAGAAGAGTCAGGTTTGGTTTCTGTTGATGTCTCTGGCGTTGGTGGTTTAGCTTTTTTGTTGTAGAAAAACTCTAAACGTAGCTGTCTTTTTGCCATTTTAACAGGGCTGAAATTCACTCTGTTTTTAGCACATATTTTCGCTGACTGAAAAAGTGAACATCTCACATGACAACAAATATAATGGTGAAGGGTCTTAGACACTCTTTGATTATGTTATTACGTTTTGAAAGTTTGAAATAAACTGCGCACTTACGTATTTTTAAATAATAAACCCTGGCAACAGTGGCGTAGCCGGGATTTTTTTTCAGGAGATGGTGGAAATGGTAACTTTTTTAAGGTGAGTACCTGGTGCAATTGGCAACCTGATTTCTTATTAGTGCATTGATGTTTTATTTTTGAAAAATAAAGAACAATCTTTTTTTTTTATACAGAAGATCTATTAACCAAATACACTGTTGTGCAAAAAAAAAGATTCAGTTTAGAACACTTCCGATTAAAAACAAAAAAGGAAATACAAAGCAAAGGACTTGAACTTTTAACATGCGCATCAGATTTCAATTTCACATTATGATAATAAATAAAAATAACTATATATAATTTAATTTGTACTTGGTTGTTTCATTTTTGTTAACTAACATTTGGTGTTCAAAGCAAACCAAACCATTTTATTTAATTTCACAAATCCTGACTAATTTAATTTCCGTTTGATTGATGCAGGACTGTCGGTGGTACCTAATCTTCTGGAGGTTCGGCGGAGGAGGGACTTGTGCACACAGTTGCATTAACTACATTGTATTACAGCGCCTTTAAAAAAAAAAATGTACGAACAGCTGATCCAACAAAAAACTTGGGTTGATTGACAGCAAATCCAGCCACTCATTTTTATGGTATCACACTGCACTGACATTTGCTAGCCTATCAGGCTTTGTTGAGCTGACAGACACGCTGTAGCCTAAACAAATAATCAGAATGAAAACCAATAGGTAACCGAACTGAGGAATTGAAACAGTTTTGCCGTTTCTCTCTCAGCAGCGTCCAGAACTGTTTTCATTCTGATTTATTTCTTTAGTTATTCAATTAATAATAGGTTGCACATTTACCACTCCATCTCCAAGACCTGGATGGACTTGGTTACCATCCCTTGATGAAGCTGGCTGCACAATCTGTAAAAAATGATGATTTTAGTAGGCTGGCCGCAGGAGAGGTCAGCTGGCAGTAAGATATGTCGAGAGGCGAGTGCATTCTACGTAAATACATAGGTTACTAATACATAGTAGATTTCCTCTACCCCATCTATGTGTGTGGTAGCTAGGCTACATAACATATACAGTAATCACAGCCTATATGTTACATGCATCTGTGTGTGGGATTGAGCGAGTGCAGCTTACTTATGTATTCTCATTGGTAAAAAGTTCGCTCTGTGAGCGAAAAGAAAAATCAGCGCCGCCCATGCCACGTCCGCCACGGGGGGGGGGGGAGGGGCACGTGACCAGGCGTGCCCCCCCTACGCGTTGCCACTGAGTCTACCACAGATGTGAGCAAAGTAAAAAAGCAAACATGTCTCCAAGTATCCATGAATAAAAAGCAAAATAAAGATAACAAAACATTTTCAAAGTATTTTCTGTAAAGTAATAGTGAATAATAGCAATTATTTGCTTTTAAGGGTAGTATTCGAGGAGTTAAACCCAAATTCTAAAACAAAAAGCCTGGCAGGCCTTGTAATTTATTATAATTCACACTAAAAAACAAACAATCACTTAAACATTCACTGCTCCATGTCTCTCATGACTTTGAGGGAAAGCAATTAATATAAGGAATTATGTACACCCAATTGTACATAATAATGCTGTAATGTCATTGAGTGTCACAGAGTAGGAGTAGATTTTTCTTTTTTCTTCTCAGTAGCCCAGGGTACATGATTTAAGTAACCGAATTCCCAAAATAAACCGTCCAATCTCCAAAGTATCAAAATTAACTCTCGTCTTTTTGTGTTGAATACATTACCAGGAAAAAAAAGGTTTTCTTAAATAAATACATCCAAATAAAAAATACAGTAAATCGCTTACACACAAAGTTTCATTGATTTGGACAACGAGAAAGTTTCTATCTCCAGACCAAACCTAACATGCACTCGAGTGTGGAGAAAGTTCTCTTGTTAGATGTTAGTTTCAACAACCAAATCTCAACTACAGACTGAAATACTGTACCTGCTTATAGTTACAGTAAGTATTGGTGCTCTTATGCAAGGCTATGTAATACCATGTAAATGGCATTCCAACCAGGGCTACCCTATGAAGAAAATGAGATTTCATATTAAATCATGGATTACACAGATTTCATTCAGGAACTAATAAAAATGAGAACTTTGCAAAATAGAAGTGGAAATGTCAAGTGTGCTAGTATATAGAGCAAATTGTAATTATAGGGGAATACAGTGGCGATGCGTAGGGGGGGGACGCCTGGTCACGTGCCCCCAGATTTCTGCCAGGCAGTGGCTTAGCCACTGCGTTAGGATCGTTCACACTGAAATGTGTAAGAAATAAAGAAATTGCAATATTGTTATATTTTCCTATTATAGTCTACCTGTGTGTTCACACAGGATGTGTGTGAAGACTGTAACTCCTTTAGTGTTACCATAGGCCTCTTGGTGGCCTCCCTGACTAGTGCCCTTCTCGCCTGGATACTCAGTTTTTGAGGACGGCCTGTTCTAGACAGATTCACAGTTGTGCCATATTCTCTCCATTTCTTAAAAATGGACTTTACTGTGCTCTGGGGATATTCAATGCCTTGGAAATGTTCTTATATCCTACCCCTGATTGGTGCTTTTGAAGAACCTTATTCCAGATTTGCTTTGAATATTCCTTTGTCTTCATGATGTAGTTTTTGTTAGGAAATGTACTAACCAACTGTGGGACCTCCCAGAGACAGGTGTATTTAACCAGAAATCATGTGAAACACCTTAATTGCACACAGGTGGACTCCATTCAACTAATTATGTGACTTCTAAAGACAATTGGTTGCACCAGAGCTTATTTAGGTGTGTCATAGCAAAGGGGGTGAATACTTATGCAATCAATTATTTTCTGTTTTATATTTGTAATTAATTTAGAACAATTTGTAGATTTTATTTTTCACTTTGACATTATGGACTTTTTGTGTTGGTCAGTGGCAAAAACTCCTAATTAAATCCATTTTGATTCCATGTTGTAACACAATAAAACGTGGAAAAGTCCAAGGTGGGTGAATACTTTTGAGAGCCACTGTATGTACAGATAATACAAAATCAATACAGTTTGAAACCTTGTGATTCATTCATTCATCTCCTGGGAGTGGTGAATTGGGCAGCGGACCTCCTCTCCAGGGAGGGTCCTCATCCGTCAGAATGGCGACTCCACCCTCAGGTGGTAGAGCGCATTTGGGGACGGTTCGATGGGGTCCGAGTCAATCTCTTTGCCACGGAGGAGACGACTCATTGCCCACTATGGTTCTCCCTCCACCGCTGCGGCGGTCCACTAGGTGTCGACGCCGTAGTGCACGAGTGGCCCAGGACGCTCTTGCACACATTCCCGCCAATACCCATTGCTCATGGCTTTCCTAGAGAAAGTTTGGAGAAAAGAGGCAACAGTTCTCCTGGTGGACCCCAGATGGCCTAGGAGAATCTGGTTCGTGAACCTTTGCCAGCTACTGCAAGGCCAGCCCTGGGAGATCCTGCTACACATGGATCTCCTCAGTCAGACGAGAGGCACTCTCTGGCACATAGAACTGGCCACACTCCTGCTTTGGAGGAGGATCGGGTCTTTGAGGTTGCATGCTTACATCACCAACACTAGTTGGCGGTAGCGAGACGTCCCTCATATGCTGTCCGCTCATACTCCCTAGTGATGGCTTTGGTATACTTTCCCAAAAGTATTGGTTGGTGGTCGTCTTCGAATTGAAAGGGAACAATAGGTTAAGAGGTCGCATTACTCGCATTTGTGGGTTTGATGCAAAAGAGAATGAGTTTTTAGTGTAGTGATGTGACAAACAGCGAATTAATCCTAGTCAACAATCTCCCTCCTGATCTCTTAGGGCACTGTATAACAGGAACAGTGTGCCCCGGACTGGATGGTTTGAAAGTTCATTCCAGGGTCAGTCAGAAGCCAGCCATCCAGGAAGGGGCAGGAGTCACAATGCCCTAATGCGGTACGCGATGTGTCAGTCATGGATTGGAGGATAAGTGATTGAACTAGCTATCACAGGGGGCGTGACTAAGGGTATTTCAGGGGATGTGACGATGCAATCTATTCCTTTGTTATGGCTACTGAAAGGACCTGTACGGAAACAGAAGTAAAAACGGATCGTGAGTGTTTAGTGATTTGTTTGTTTGTCTGTCTAACTGTTACTGTTTGTTCTTGTTAGGCGGCTAATACGTACTGGGAGCTATTGCTACAGAAGGAGAAGTGGCTGTGTCCGTGTTGAGTGTTATTGTTATTGTATTATGATTTAGTGGTTTATTACTGGCGATACACATTGCTGTGTAAAGCCAGTATTATTATGCCAAACTGTGTTAAGGAAAATTAAAGAACTGTTTGGACCGTGAACTTTGTTGTCTGTCGTTGTTTGGAGCACAGCATCACCTACACACCTGCACACTACTAACCACTTTGCCACAAGTAACTATTTATTACCTTGGTGAGGTGAGACCGAGGACATACAGTACTGTGCAAAAGTTTTAGGCAGGTGTGAAAAAATGCTGTAAAGTAAGAATGCTTTCAAAAATAGACATGTTAATAGATTATATTTATCAATTAACTAAATGCAAAGTGAGTGAACAGAAGAAAAATCTAAATCAAATCCATATTTGGTGTGACAACCCTTTGCCTTCAAAACAGCATCAATTCTTCTAGGTACACTTGCACAAAGTCAGGGATTTTGTAGGCATATAGTCAGGTGTATGATTAAACAATTATACCAAACAGGTGCTAATGATCATCAATTCAATATGTAGGTTGAAACACAATCATTAACTGAAACAGAAACAGCTGTGTAGGAGGAATAAAATTGGGTGAGGAACAGCCAAACTCAGCTAACAAGGTGAGGTTGCTGAAGACAGTTTACTGTCAAAAGTCATACACCATTGCAAGACTGAGCACAGCAACAAGACACAAGGTAGTTATACTGCATCAGCAAGGTCTCTCCCAGGCAGAAATTTCAAGGCAGACAGGGGTTTCCAGATGTGCTGTCCAAGCTCTTTTGAAGAAGCACAAAGAAACGGGCAAAGCTGAGGACCGTAGACGCAGTGGTCGGCCAAGGAAACTTACTGCAGCAGATGAAAGACACATTATGCTTACTTCCCTTTGCAATCGGAAGATGTCCAGCAGTGCCATCAGCTCAGAACTGGCAGAAACCAGTGGGACCCTGGTACACCCATCTACTGTCCGGAGAAGTCTGGTCAGAAGTGGCCTTCATGGAAGACTTGCGGCCAAAAAGCCATACCTCCGATGTGGAAACAAGGCCAAGCGACTCAACTATGCACGAAAACACAGGAACTGGGGTGCAGAAAAATGACAGCAGGTGCTCTGGACTGATGAGTCAAAATTTGAAATATTTGGCTGTAGCAGAAGGCAGTTTGTTCGCGAAGGGCTGGAGAGCATACATGAATGAGTGTCTGCAGGCAACAGTGAAGCATTGTGGAGGTTCCTTGCAAGTTTGGGGCTGCATTTCTGCAAATGGAGTTGGGGATTTGGTCAGAATTAATGGTCTCCTCAATGCTGAGAAGTACAGGCAGATGCTTATCCATCATGCAATACCATCAGGGAGGCATCTGATTGGCCCCAAATTTATTCTGCAGCATGACAACGACCCCAAACATACAGTGAAAGTCATTAAGAACTATCTTTAGCGTAAAGAAGAACAAGGAGTCCTGGAAGTGATGGTATGGCCCCCACAGAGCCCTGATCTCAACATCATCAAGTCTGTCTGGGATTACATGAAGAGAGAGAAGCAACTGAGGCTGCCTAAATCCACAAAAGAACTGTGGTTAGTTCTCCAAGATGTTTGGGCCAACCTACCTGCCGAGTTCCTTCAAAAACTGTGTGCAAGTGTACCTAGAAGAATTGATGCTTGATGCTGTTTTGAAGGCAAAGGGTGGTCACACCAAATATGGATTTGATTTAGATTTTTCTTCTGTTCACTCACTTTGCATTTAGTTAATTGATAAATATAATCTATTAACATGTCTATTTTTGAAAGCATTCTTACTTTACAGCATTTTTTCACACCTGCCTAAAACTTTTGCACAGTACTGTAACTCCAAGGAGGGGCCTTTCGGCAGCTTTCATATAAAATGCTCAGTGAATACATCTGTGGCAGGCATATCCTGAAAGTATTGGTTGGTGGTCATCTTCTCTTTCAGGGAACTGGGGCTACATTCGTAACCTAACGATTTCAGTTATTAAAAATTTTAATTTGAAGCCCAACACCTTCCAGGTCTTGCTAATAACACTGCTGATGCTTGTTCTCATTTACAGATTGTGCAATTCAGACGTCCATCTCCTTCAGCTTAACCTTTTCCTCCACCCACTCCTCCATTCAGCGAACTGGTTTTCAGCTAAATTTATACATTTGCAACTTCTGTCTCAGCTCATTCTAAAGCCATTCTTCCTCCCCAATCATATTCTCCCATTCATTCCATATATTGCTAGCGTGCCCGGAGTGGGGGCCATTTGAAGGAGCCGGGGGTCCTCTTTTGGGGGCAAGGGAAGCTCACTTCTCGACCTTAGAGGCCGACTGCATCGCATCGCCCTCTGAGAGGAAGGTTCCCGCTGGCCAGAGGGGACCCCAGGCCAGATAACTTTAACTATATTTTGTTTTCCATTCTCCTGCTAATCTATTCATTTGCACCCGTGTCAGTCTCCCCCATCGGAGAGCAAGCTGCTCCCAACTTTCGAGCTAGTCATTTGACTCACATATCGAAGGTGGCGTGTACAGCTGGGGCCTGGCCCTCTTTATGTGTTTATTTCTTATTCTCTTTTCCAGCACTTTTGTTCTCCCTGTGTAGATCGCGAGGCTCTCCATGCGGCCTCGAAGCGTCAGCCGAGTCTGACCTATCTCGACTAGACGACTCGGTAAGCCAGGGAGACCTCGGTTCATCCTCCTATCCTTCTCGTCCTCGCTTCCCGGCCTTGAAGGTCAATCATTTTGGCCTCACCTCAGCGAGGGCGGTTCTCTGAGTAGTCAAGGGGAAACCCCTATTCTGTGACCAAGTCACAAGCACTTTGTCTTTATTCTAGTAGTCCCTTACGCAGGCCTGGCTCCTGCCTCGTGAAATATATATAATGGGGATTGATTTTATAATTAATAGAAGGGCAGTAGCAAAGCAGGGCCCGCAATGGCAAACTTGTATATCAATCGTTATGAGAATAACGTTAACACACTGATATCTCAGTTCAATCAGGGCAAGGCCTGGTTATTTATTCTCTCCCGGTTTCCAGGCAGAGGGTTCGCAAAGTTTGATACACAATGCAGGTTTTCATGTAACAGCAGGGTCTTACAGCCGGCAGGGTAGTCCAAACATTCCAAGTCGACACAGGCGATCAGTAATTCACAACACAATAACTCTCTTGTCCCCACACACAAATACAACAAAACAACTCTCTCCTCCAAAACACCACCTCTTTGTGGCTATTCCTTCCCTACTTATACAGGTGGTTGGAGTTTAATTGCCCCATTAACCCTTTGCGGTCCTATGTCGGACCTGGTCTGACATTGCAATTATTCCTATCCGGTCCAATGTCGGACCCTGTCCGACGTCATCAAAAAAACACAAAAAATGGGTTTCTAGTCGTTTTTTCTCCGGAAAAAGCTGAGAAAACCATTCAATGGCCGGGTGGGAGCGACATGAGCCGAGACAAGTCAGAAAAAAAGGGTGTATCTCATGAATAGTCATACTTGCCCCTGGCATCGGATAGGGGCGGTCATAAGGAAACAAGCTGGCTGTTACTGAATCAGCGCACAGAGAATATCACGGACATTTGCAGAGCTTTTTT
This sequence comes from Acipenser oxyrinchus oxyrinchus, assembly GCA_030684275.1. Taxonomy (NCBI): domain Eukaryota; kingdom Metazoa; phylum Chordata; class Actinopteri; order Acipenseriformes; family Acipenseridae; genus Acipenser; species Acipenser oxyrinchus. The sequence continues at coordinate 54,293,230 of CM060250.1, forward strand.
GAGATGTTATAGTAATAAAATAATGACTTGGATCGCATTATTGAGGAGTTTGGTGATAAAACGAGTGATCAGGAGATGATTGATCGGTATGTACGACTATTATTATTATTATTATTTATTTCTTAGCATAGGTGAAAGCTGTAGCGAACGAAAGGGTGGGGCGGGGCTGGAGATGCCTAGTGAGTGCATTGTTAATATGCAGGGCCTTTTAAACCTATTTGACTGTGAAAAAAAATACTTTTAAACAGCGCATCTAAAATTAACTGCGCGTGTGAAAATAAATTGGACCTGACGCGCCTGACACGCACTTAATAAATGTACTGCAAAGGGTTAACAGATATTCACCACCCATTCACACCTTTCCCAAGACACCTGTCTCTGGGCAGATTTCCACGTCGATCATTTTGTGAACTGGTTGGCCATTTTGTGTAATCGTCAGCCATTTTGTATGAGGGCACAATCCCAACAAAATGTCCTCCCTCACATATCTCCCATTGATCACTTTACCTCTATCATTATCACACATCCTCCCCCTCAGCTTCGACCTCCTAGGTCGAGCAACCGCTGCAAAAAACTCATGTACCCTGGACAACCCATATGCATTTCCCATATCTTTCCCGGACCTATGTTTAAGGTCAAAATTAAAGGGTTATAGGCTCAAAAACTATCTCATTACCCTGGCATTCTTTTCGTTAGATCGATGCATTCCAAGTCAACGGGGTAAACTTCCAGCTTTCAGCTTGTTTGTACGCTGTACTCGTGATAGTGAAGTGCATGCAAAAAAAACAAAAAAACAAAAAAAACACTCACTCCCGTAGGACCAGCAGTGCATTTTAGAACTCACTATTCAAAGGGTTAAAAGTGAAAACTGTCAAAATTACTGTCATGGCGGTTGTAGTGTTAAACTCTTGACCAAGATTTACTGGTAACTAATTGAGTTTAATCATACAGTGCACAACATTAATTCTTTAGTTTAACTTGGAGGGCGTGTCACCTCAAATGCTGTCTAGGGTGCATAATTTGCCATAGGCAAACATCGTTCAACTTAGTACTGCTTTTCTGTTACTGTAAGCAGGGTGATGTCAATGCTGCTGTTCATGTCCTGGCTCTGGGGATCATAATTTTTGTTTCTGTGTAAAAAGTTATTTTATAGATATGATTGTATTCATGATATAAAGTACCTAACGTGTCAGTTATCCATTGAATTACCCACATTCTTTTGTTTTGGTCACTTTCACAATGTTCTAACATTTACATTACATATGAAAACAATAATTCAATCACTGTTCCTGTGATTACAACTTTTTTTTTTTTTTAAGATTCAGCAATAATTCATACCCTAAGAGATCTGCAAATCTCCAGCAAAAAGCACAGAAAAGGGATAGAATGGTACAGAAATATTTAGGGAAACTGTATAAATCATTAGATTTGGTACTGCGATAAATATGCCAATTATCATTTTTTTTCCACAGAAAATGGTGTGTTATGCTTTTGGAGGCAATGGGAATTTTTTTTTAAACTGTGCTAATGATATTTTAGAGCCTGGTATGAGTCTTCAATATCTGACAAGCAGTGACAAGAGTTCATTGAAGAGCACATGAAGAGTATATAATGGAAAGGGTAAGTGTGTGCAGAATATCTCAATGTGGCATCATACTTTTTCAGACTTTTTATTCTACTTTTATTATAATTGGTTTAAAATTGCTGTGACCATGGCTAATTATGTCAGGAGTAGCAGTGGGATCTTCATGCTTCACATCTTTTTAAAAAAGTTTCATGTGTATCTGACAGCACAGAACATTGCAAAGAGGCACTTTTTTATTTTTTATTTTTTATTTATACTTCTTTTTATTGTCTTAAAGTTGCAAATATGGCAAAATAGAAAAATATTACATAATAAACTATACCAATAAATGAGGAATCAATACTGTACTGTTTTAACCAAGTAGCACCTCAACAAAACTAACAAGCAAAAGTTTCCTACACACAAGCTTCTAAACAAAGAAAAATCTCTGTGAATCAGCGTCAACAAACTCTTGTACCTCGTTTCCATGGACAGCCAAATCGAGTCCACTTGAGTGCACTCAAATTGGTCTGAATTCTCCCAGAACTCGAGCTGATGGACAACTCGAGTTGGTGAAAAAGGAGGCGCTTCCATGGTTTTCTGAGTTATCACGTGAGTGGGGCAGGAAATACTTGTGAGTTAAAGGTCAAGACGTGCATTTGCTGCAGACGGTATTACTGTCAAATTGTCAATGATTTAAAAGATAAATCCATTTAGATATTCTTTTGCATTTGTTTCATGCAGTACATATACCTCTGGCAGACTGGTATGCAGAACAGGGAAAGAAGTGCTGGATGAGGGAAATAATGTGTCAGATGTCAAAGTGGATATGAGAATGGCAGTGATGAAGCCAATTTGCTTGAAAACATTAAAAGTAGACCGGACATTTCCATCAAAGGATTTAAAAAATCTGGAACTGATCTGATGTGATCCGAAAAACCTGCTACTCTAGTAGGACTGTTCTTTTTTATGTAGGGCATTTTTCGTGCTCTTTTTTTAACAAAGGTTTCATTACGTAACAGCCAAAATTGTTTATGCCAGACTTGTTAGAAAGTCTGTAACAAAATGGTTGATTGTTATTGTTGTTGTGGGTATTAAAGACACCCAGCATGCAGGTATTGCAAATTCCATAAATGAAACAAAACATTAAAATAAATTAGTTCTAAAACAGATATGATTTTACCAGGGCTTGGTGGTCTAACTGATTAGATCGCCTTTTTTTGTTCTCCAAGTTGCTGCAGTGACATTGTTGATGCTAGTATAACAAGTTACTGTAAATGAGATTTTTTTTGTCCATGAGTTTAAGCACAGATTTAATTAAGTAAACATTTGTTTGAATTTAAAGTATAAATGCAAAGCTTTGTTGCATTTTTCTTTGTGAACGTGCTAAGTGAAAAACACCAATTCAAAAACCATCAAAATCCCCCAAGGTAGCAAATCCACCGAATTTAATACCAGACAAAATGTCCCATTATATGGTATGTTCCCGCCCCCTACAACATTATTGATTGGCATTTAGTGATGTCATTTCCTACAATTCAGGCCCGCCGAGGAGTGAAATCGGACCAGATAATTCGGGCTCCCGCTCGAATTGGGAGCCAACTCAAGTCATTTAAAAACATGGAAATGGAGGTGTGGGAGGGCAACTCGAGCATGTATCCGGGTTATGTGGTTCATGGAAAGTGATATTGGTTTCAGAGAAACAGCTTCAGAGAACACTTGTAGAATTCCTATCTGGATTGCCCGACTCACTGAGCTCGGTGCTTTAACACATGTGGCCAGGTTAAATGGGCAATCAGTTACCCAGTTTAACCTGACTGCATTTTACACATTCATTTTCTTACAAACTAATGACAAAAATACAGTATTAAGGTTAAGGATTTACTGTAGAAAGGGGTTTAATTTTCTCCAATTGCAAAACTAGTTTATGCTGTCAGTACCCTGAGATATTCTGTGTATGTAGAAGTTATTTTGCTTATGTTAACATTAAGCAAGGCAGGATAAATCAGCTTCAAAGAAATGTAACCCTAAAATGTTAGTTGAATAGAGATGTTCAACAAGCATCATGTTTGAGGTTTGTAAAATAATACAGTTCTGTGTAGAATACTTGAATCAGTGCTGAAAATATGTATTGGTTGTTGGACTGACTCCCATCCTGATGGCAATTTTAAATTATTAGAAGTAGCCTAGTCAATTAAGACACTTATACCTCAAGCTAAGCCCTGCTGCCATGGAGATAATTCACTAAGGGATTCCATGTAAGTAAGATAGATGACTGTTTAATGTCACTGGTTCCAGAGAGGAACCTATCAATATAAGATCATGTCCCTTTCGTCTATTTTATGAGATACAAAAAATATTATAATTCAATAATTATCCTGCTAAGATATTACCATCCATTGTTTTGGATAAATGTAAATGAAAATATAATACACACACACATTAAGATTGTATTTGCATGTTATTTACTGTGTAGTGGCCCTGGCCCTTAGGAATCATACAGCATTAAATATTTCTTTTTAAAATTATCATTGTCAAATGTTTCAGAAAATATTAGTCAAAGAATGTGTTTTTTATTTTTTGTTTCTTGTTTTTTTTATGTATTTATTTATTTTATTTAGCGTGCCCAATTATTTTACCCCTGATTATCTTCCCAATTTAGAATATCCAATTATTTTTCTCCTCACTGCAGCAATTCCCCACACAGCCCATGAGAACTGATGGTTTAGTCCTCTGATCCCACGTCCAATCCAGTTTCCTTTTTTACATGCAGGATCTTGAGAGCAGATGTCAGCAAGCTACCGGCCTCTGGAGGGAAAAAGCCAGCCTTGCAGCTCACTAAGCACCTAGCCGGGAAGAGGAATAGTCCCTGCCAGTTTTGCCTCCCTAACCTGCAGGAGCGCCAGAGCCAATGCGACGCTCTGTTCTGTTTTGCAGCTTATACTGGTAAATGAATACTATGCAAATTATTTTAAAATAGTAACTATATAACACATACTGTACATGGTAAAGTAATACATGGTTATATGCTGACCAGTAAAATGTCTCTACAAGTCTCTCAAACAACAAGAGTGATCCTCGTCTTAGTGCTTTTTATTTTACCTGAAAGTAATATTACAACAATATGCAAGGCATCTGCGCTGTAAAAAGCCTGCAGTTATTCTAATGCTGGACAGTAGAGAAGTACGTTTGCTAAGACTCCTGGTGAGATGTTTATATAATTTTCATCAGTGAAACTGAAGATGAACAGCCAGACTAATCAATGTTTGTTGTGGGATGAAAACAAATCGTCTACTTCATAGATCTGCACTCTTCTATAGATTTTGATCGCCTTTTTAAAATTCTTCAAACAAGAACAACAACTAAAATATACATACAAATTAATATCAAGAGGAAATAAAGCAATGATCCCAGTTGTCATGGAGCTAGGGGGAGCTCCCGTACACTATAAAAATAAAGCAGAATAAATAAATCATAGGATCTTTGTGCTTTTCTTATTCCTTTGGAGCACGTGGCTCCCTCTCACTGGGGCCGTGTACTCAGTGGGGTGCTGCAGGGCTCTGTTCTTTTACTGATATTAATATCACAACTGTCCAATTAACATGAACCACCTAGATTAGGCCTAATTTGGCCAACTAGCCAAATTTCCAGACAACACAAATACTGGGGCCGACATGGTTACAGCCACCCAGGTAATCTAACAAGATTTAGACTGCATATAGAACCGGGGAAGAAATGGCAAATTAAGTTCAGTGTCAACAAATATGAAGTGTTGCATACCTAAATACCAAATGAGGGGATAGAATTGGAACAGGTTCATCAGTAGACTCATCGCTGTCAGCAACCACACAGTGTCGGGAAGCAATCAAAATGGAAAACCAAATGCTTGGGTATACAGCCAAAAGTGTACAGTACAAATCCAAGGAGATTATGAGGAGGCTATATTATGCACTAGTAAGACTGCATTTAAAGTACTTTAAGCACTGTGTCTAATTCAGGTCATCACAGCACCAAAGGGGCATGGAGTCCAAAGACTGAGCTACGTAGATAGGCTGAAAAAACTGAGTGTATTTAACCTAGAACAAAGAAGAATTAGGGGAGGGGAGGGGTTGGGGGGGTGGTGTGATTAACTCCTTAAAATCTTTAAAGGAGTTGACATAGTTAACTTCAACCAACAATTTAAGCGTATCAAAAACCAGGACCAGAGGACACAGTTGGAAATTAAGTGGCAGAATCACTTTGAGCTCCCAACCAAAAGTTCTGAGATCAATCAGCTACAAGAAACTTCCTCTCATTCATACGTTTTCTTTAGTTCTTTTGTTTCAATTTTAGACAAAATGTATATTATGCATGACATTAGTTTGTAGTGGTCTGGTGGTCTCCCCACCACACTGGCTCAGCTGTGAAGTGGAAACGAGGTAATAAAGTTCTTAGGGGTAGATGTACTAAGATGGGCCAGTCGCAGCGCAAATATACCGCAATTTGCATTTTGGTTACGACAATTCTCAAAGTGCACATTTTGTCATATGTACTAATAAAAAATATGTTAATGAAGAGAGCCGCAATATACTAATTTAAATATTATTTGTGTCATCTTAGTGAGATCTCTAGCAAGAGTTAGACATTTTTTTAAAGTAAAATAGCGGCAGTTGAGTTGTGGTTTGCTGCAGCAGAGGGTGCCCGAAGGATAACGTCTATACATGCAAGGATGCAAGAATCAAAATAACATTGTTTTTGTTAAATGTGAACATCATCTGTACAATGCATTCTGTTCCATCTTCATTTTACCTATTTTAGTACTGTTATATATATATATATATATATATATATATATATATATATATATATATATATATATATAGGCAGTTTAATCCCAACAGATTATATAGTGGTACTACAACCTTCACCCCCAAAAAGCTTTTCATAATCATACAGTATAAATCATTGCGCTGAAATAACACTAATGTGTTTTGGGTACGCTACACATTACATTTTGTAAAAATATAAATCTGTACAGTAGGCCTATACAGTATACAACACAGTAGTAAAATCAAATGAATACCTAGCACACTTTTTTGTACTTTAGCTTACTGGTAACAAAAAATAAATCATGCTGCTGCATTGTTCACATTGGTGTAGAATGCAAATAAAAGATTATTTTAAATTGAAACTAAATTATTTTAGGATTTTTTTTTATTTTATGTTAAATACCGTAAAACTTTAAATAATCGCCTATCTCCGGCAAATATTGTAAATAAACGACGGGTCTCTGTCATTGCCATTGAAGCTGAAGAAGATGAGGGTGCACCCGATACGCATGCCAGCGTCAGTGACACATTGTCGCTGGAGGTGAAAAGCACTCAGTGCCTACTGTAACATGTTAAACCAGCGCTCAGTGCCGCACCGCCGCAGACCAGCAGCCAATTGCAAGCTAGCAAGCCAATATAGAAAGTGTCACATGACAATTGTTTGTGTCGTAAGCGAAAAGAATTGTGGGAAATGTGGTATAAATGTGGTATATTTCAAGGTCTTAAAACGACATTTCCCACAATTCTTTTCAATGTCCCGTCATTGCCTATTGGCTGAGCATCGCAGAGCAAGCAGGGGCGGCACATTCAAATTTCAAACTACACAGAAAGACACAAAGCATTTCGCTTATTTGTTTTTAAGTTACTAACTGTCTCTGTTGAACCGAATACTGTTTTGTTTTTAGCAGTATTTTTATTTTCATCGGCAGACGTGCTCTGGATGCAAGTACAGTGCTGACATGTCATTTCCTAAAATTATATTAAGCAAGGTTTCGGGTAAATATATAAAGAAAAAAGGAAGTGTATATTTTAGCACTAGTACAACAAGACCATGTATGGAATTAAAATGGACTATAGAATTGTCATTTTTTTTGTAACAATTTAATTGGCTTAAAAGCAAACAAGATTATCCATAAACTAATGTTAACAGAAAATAAATATAAAAAGAGAATTTCAACAAAAGCTGCCGGGAAGCACTCACTGCTGATTGGTTGTTTCTACGTGCTTTGAAAGGGGAGTCTCATCTTCCAGAATATCACTTATAATGTGCGCCATCAAAAATAAAAATAAAGTTTCTAAAGAAGATGTTTTCAGCAAGCTAAAACACCACACAAACAATTGTCATGTGACACTTTCTATATTGGCTTGCTAGCTTGCAATTGGCTGCTGGTCTGCAGCGGTGCGGCACTGAGCGCAGGTGTTATACACCAGCGCCAGTAGACACTGAGCGCTTTTCACCTCCAGCGACAGTGTGTCACTGACGCTGGCATGCGTATCGGGTGGGAGGAGGAGCTTGAGCGTAATGAACTGCTAATAAGTGACAGCGATGAAAGTGACTCTCAGGATTAATAAATAATAATAATAATAATAATAGAAAACGCAATTTAAGGTAGTCCTACATGTAATGCATATTTGTTTAATGCAGTTATTACGTTATTAAAAATTTTGATACTTTTAAGCGCATGATGAAAGTCGGCCAGATACAAACCTCTTGGTGTTTTTTAACATGTTTTGTTGTAATAACAATGTACAAGTTTGAGATTAAAAAATACATTATTTTTGATAATAATACTTATTGTTTTTATTGTTCATGTTTTAAAACATTTTAAAAGTTATTATTATTATTATTATTATTATTATTATTATTATTATTATTATTATTATTATTCTGTAAGCGTAGCCTACACGCCTGTGTTCTGATATCTACAGGGCTCTCTTTTAGTGGATTTAAGTGTTATTATTATTATTATTATTATTATTATTATTATTATTATTATTATTATTATTAACAATGGTAGAGCTAATTATTTTTAAATACACATTCATACTTCTGCTTGTTCATTTTCCAACGGTTTGCATAACGTATCCTTGTTAACAGTGCATAAAAAAGTATATTTTCGCTTTATATTTAAGGGTGTACAATACAATGTAATTTTGTTATAAAACAAAACTGTTACTTAGTTCCCACTGACACACAACCTTTTAACAAAGTTGCTGGAATGTTTAAATTGAGTTATGATGTTGCTACAAGGTTGTGTGTTAGCGGCTTCTCAATGACCGCACGGAGCATGTGCATCTAATGATCTAATATAAACGCCGGTCTCAGATAATCGCCGGTCTCCAGTAAGCGCTGGGCCTGCTGGCAAATATTGTAAATAAACGCTACTTAGTAGCCAAGACAATTAACACACAATACATCATGTCCTATACAGATGCTGAGAATGCGCTAGAGGGGTTAGTGGCACATGTGTGCAGCCTATTGCTCCCAACATGCTGGGAAAACCAGAAATGTCATAGAAATTTGTTTTCAAGGCTTGTAAGTACACCCTGACTTTAGTGAAAATTAGGTACTTGGGTGTTGTCTCAAAAATACATTTAGCACAACTGACAACACACGAGAAAAAGTGGACTGGGAAATGCCAGCAACAATTGTGACTGTTTAAAACATGCTTTCAAAAATTCATAACAAATTTATGCAATTGTAAGTGTTGCAATTGCCCCAGCTTTAGTACATCTCATTACAATATTTTTGATCCCTCATTTGCACTGTCTCCACCCTGTTTTTGTGAATTTCCTCAGTAACACCCAGAATTACATATTTATATAAGGCTAAAGAGCAAATAAGAACTGCGACTGCAAAGCATTAGTTAAATTGATGCTAACAGCGCTGCGTTTGTTTAGTACATTTCACACTACACTTCCGACTGGTTTGCATGTGGTTTGCAATGATTGAGACAGACGTAATACTTTAGTATGTCTATACCCCTTAATGTTACACATTTTCAACTAGGTCATTCTGGTTTTAAATGTACAATACTGTATACTATATATGCATATGATCCATGATGTAGTGGATATATGAGGGTGGGGCTGCGTGCTTCCAACCAAATGAGATCAGACTTCTGGCCAATAGTTGCAAACACCAGGGTGTCTAATTGTAGTGTATCTTAGACAGGGTATATCATCACATATCACCACATTGGAAGGAAGCAATGGACAGCTTAAGAATTTAGAAGAAGGTCTCAAATAAAGAAGACAAAAAGCCCTGCCCTCTTATTGGACAATATACTACTGCTTTTCTTTTCAAAAGAATGTATAATAAAAAAGTAGGTTCTCTGTGTGCAAAAGATAATAGGCTAAAGTGTTTATGAGACACCCGCAATGGATGTTGACTTATAAAGTACAGAGACACCACATTTCACAAAAACAAAATGACACTGCAAGGAAAAAAATAAAAAGAATCTTACCTATGTTAAGCTAAAAACACTAGCAGTAAAATAGCTGCTGTTTAATTTTTACTATTAGCCTTGACAAAGACAAAATAGTAACACAATAACACACACAGATCCCAGAAACACAAGGCAACTGAAATACCAACATAAAAAATGTACAATTATATGCTGGTCACTTTTTTGTTCTTTGAAAAATATAAACAAAATTCGACATGTGCACGTAAGGAATAATCTTGAAAAAAGGGTGAAATCCCCAAATAAATCAAATATGAACTAAAAAAAGAAACTTTTCTGTTATATAATGTGTGTTTTTAGAACACATATCCTTGGGAAATCCCTTTCTCGAAATGTATGACTTTGATTACTGCAGCCCTGCTCTCTCTTCTCTATATTGCAGTGCTCATGGGTCTTCCTCCTTCCACTCCTGGGCTGACACACAGTCATCACTGCCCTATTGGAAGCAAGAGCTGATTCAATGCATTTTAAAAAAAAATGTTTTCCCAAATATGAGTAATGGCAAAATTACCTGTCTACTAGGAAAAATGGTCATACTCATTATGAATATTCAGTTGTATTCATTGCTCGGCACAGGCCTATACGGTATCACCGTATCTGCACCTTATTCGTGTTGAAATTTAATTGTCACTTAAAATAGAATGGTATGACATAGAAACTGGTCAGCCAATTAGATTCCAAATGTACACCTTCTGGTTCAGAAATAAACAGATTACTGTGATACACTGTTGCTAAGCAACATTTCATCCTAATAGTTACATTAATAGTTACATTAAAGCAGTTAAAATCTCAACATCCGCAACTTGAAATTTGTGGATGTTAAGGCCGAGTAACACAGCTTATTCTTTCCACTAAAACAAATTTTTACAAAGGCTGCACTTATAAACCTGCTATACTCATGAGATTTTCCTGTAAGTGAAAGGGCTTGTGTAATAAAACAAATAACTTGAACAACAATGGCTAGATTTAATGCCAAAATGTACATCATCGCTTGTGGTAGGTACTGTACATACAGTTTTCTATCTATGGTGAGAGGAATATGTCCGAAGTAGTCCTCTCAGTGGATCCTTCAAAGTTAACCCTGTGAGATAGAGATGTGTTTACTTTGAAAGTGATGGAGGATTGTGGGAGGGTAGTGGGTGGAGCTTTAGGGAAGGACCAGAAATGACAGCACACAGGAGTCGGAGCCCTGTACCATCAATGGTATTGGGGCAGGATTTTATTTTAACAAACAATGAAAATAGAACAGTCCAGTATTGCAAAAAATAAACAAAAAAAACACCTGGAATACCAGCAATGCTAAACTCAGGTTTCAAATAAAAAGAGTTAACAAAAACATTGCGGTTACAAAAACAACAACAAAGGAAGCACTGGGTTTCTCCGTGCTACTGCAGTGGGTTTCCTCTCACCGCTTCTTGGCTCCCTTCCATCGATTAATGGCTTGTCCTGGGTTTTCCTCACTGCGGTAATCCACCAAAGTTTCAAGTTTCTGTGAATTACAGCAGTTTGATAAAAACAAAACAACAAAGTACAGCGCATGTTTTCAGTTCAGGACAGGGAGACCGAATGGCAAAACCATACTGCTTAAATACTGCCAAGTCCCACCCCTGCAATCAGCACGCTGCCCCACGTCAGCCAATCGACGAGAACAGCACAGCTGATTGCAATGATGGGACCTGACGGCCGCATGGTTCCACCTTGGGCCAAGATGGCCGCCTGACCCCGAACTTCCTGTATGGTCAGAGTTCAGCCTCCTGACCCAGTCACGGTCAACCCTTACAGCGCTGCCAGTGGTCGGGAGAGCGAATTACGGCAGGGACTCCTTTCAATCCTGTCACAAGGATTTATAATTGTTTTAATGTTCAAAATGCTACAGATTTAATACAGTACAATGTTTCTCAAAAAGTAACAAACTGTGCTTATTGTACTTGTAATTTTTTTTTTTTACTTTTTAAACAGGAAGTATAATTTATAAAAAAATGTGTCACGTAAAGGTTCACCTACAAGTTCATCACTTCTCTGCAAACCCAGAGTGTTTAATTGTGAATGGACACATACATTGTGTAGAATCATTCAGAAAGTATGTGTACTTGATATGCTGTGCAACAGTTGCTGTACCTAAGAAGTTAAAGCTCAAATGATACTATGAAACGACACATGGAACAAAAGAGTTTATTGGGGAATTCCAAAAAATCGAAATATAGAAAATGCATCAGATGTAAAAAAGTGTGTAAGTGTATATTTTAACAGGGGAAGACAGTCAGAAGCAGCCACAAGAGCCAGCTACAAGGTAGTAGAAATCATTGTGAAATCAGCAATTTTGTAAATACTGCCTAAGAGAGGTTTGTGAAAAAATCTGTCCAGAAAAAAGCTTTTCACGTATGACCATGTCACGCCGCATTGAGGATCTGGCTCTAGACCTGAAGCAGCAACTTTGGAACCAAAAGTCAGAAACGGTTTCATTCGTTGCCGCTGGATGAGAGTACTGACATTACAGATTCTGCACAATAATTAGTTTTTATTTGCACTGTGGATGAAAACTTTGTTGTAAGGCAGGAGCTAGCTGGGCTAGCAAATGACTGGTGCTGAAATTTTTAAAAGCATTAAAACTGCTATATAGGACTGCATGTGCTGGGAACGAGTGGAGAGTAGAAGCAAAACACAGAATATTTAATCACACCGTGACTTTCTGATATGAATTAAGAAGCTCTAAAAGTATGACTATAACTTATAATCAGGTTTTTTATCTTTTGTTTTGTGAACCTTTTGTTTTGGCCCGCGTGCCCTTTTGTTTTGTGCTTTCAACAGCGTTTTGTTTGAAAAGTCTTTTGTTTTTATTTAATAAAGGGCAGCAATGTGGAGTAGTGGTTAGGGCTCTGGACTTTTGCCCGGAGGGTCGTGGTTCAATCCCGGTGGGGACACTGCTTTTACCCTTGAGCAAGGTACTTTACCTAGATTGCTCCAGTAAAAACCCTACTGTATAAATGGGTAAAGTGGCTAGTGAAGGGGAACAGGTGTAGTAGTCATGCGATGCAGGAGTGACAGACTGACGACGGTATCCAGTGGGGAAGGTGCTTTTTTTTAATCCCGGTCTGGCGACCGTAAAATAATAAATCCCTGGCTATACACAACAATGTGTAAAGCGCGGGGATAACAAACACACGGTCACCAGTCCTGGGTGAGTGCAGTCGTGCTGGTGCTGAGTGCAAACACAGGTATGTTGTGACAGTAGTGCAGTGGTGCTTCGGAAATTGTGCTGACCCTCGGCGACAGCTTCGGAGGTGTGCTTTAACTTTCTGGTGAAGCAAAACACGAACAATTACAACACAGACAAACACAACACAAAACACGTAACCCGTCTTTTATTTACTCTGAGAGCTCCTCTCTCAGTCCTTCTCTCCACCGAGCTTTACCCAAACGAAGGAAAAGATCAGTGTTACCCTGGCCCCTATATGTAATCCCGCATGATAACTAGGTAAACGGTTGCAGCTGCCTTATTACTTGCAACTGCCCCTCGTTTACCTTTCAAGTCAAAACGGTCTTACAACAGAGTCTCGCTTCTTTCCAGGCTGACCCACTTCCCGGTCCCGGAAACGAACTGTCAGGCCAGCCCTTCCAGATACTTCTCCTCCTGTTCTTTAGCGCCCTCACAGGTCGGGAGGAAGATTTATCACCAGAACTCATTATATTTCTGTCACAAGGACTGTGACAGAAAGACAATGATTCTTGGTGGCAAGTCTCCCTCTTGACCTGTGAGGGCGCTAAGTAACGGGAACAGAGTACTCTGGACTGCTTGACCTGACACTTCATTCCCAGGGTTAAATGGTTATTAATAAGTGACCCGGGAGGACCTGTATTTGTGTGGTGAGTAATCGTGAGTGTTTGTTTTCATTCTGTCTATTGTTGCTTGTAATCACAAGACGGCTAACATGTTCCAGAGCTGTCGCCAGAGGCCAGCACAAACCCGGAACAGCACTTCACTTGTATCACTGTAAACTGTATTGTACCACAATCACTAATTCATGCACTAACCAGACTTGTGTATGTGTTTTGTGTTTAATGTGGGGATATTATTTTGGGACCAACCCAGGGATTATAACGTAAGTAATACACACCGCTGTATTTCTTACCAGCATTATTATTTATTGTTTGTTTTGCCGTCAGGCACTGGACATAAAGAAATAAAACAAACAAACCTTTTCACCTGGATTACAATCGTCTGTTCTTTGGTCACCTGCACCTGCAAACTATTAACCACTTTGCCACAAGGACCTACAATTTGAATGGAAAAAACTTGCTGGTATCACAACAGATGGTGCCCATGCAAAGAGATACACTGCTAGTATTACTGAAAGTGAATCTGGATCTAATGAGAATCTGTTTCAACACCACTGCATCACCACCAGGAAGCCTGTGTGGTAAAATTACATCAACCATGTAATGAGCTTTGTTGTTTCGGCTGAAAACTTCCTTAGGTCCCTGGTATTAAATCAGCAGTAGTGATTCAATGGGGCTATGTGTTAAAGAGGTGTGTGGCATTTCATCAGCAAATAAAGACTTTTCTTGAAGAGAAAAGCAAGGATGCATCCAAGCTTACTGACGAGAAATGTCTCTCTGACCTTGCCTTGCTAACAGATTTAACAAGTCACCTAAACACGCTGAATCTTACATTGCAAGGGAAAGTCAAGCTCATTTGTGGCCTGTTTGAGGCAACGCCGGTGGCTGCTTTCAAGCTGCAACTAAAGTTGTTTGAATTTTGTTGGTAATCTGGCACACTTTCCAACCTGTCAACCACTACGGCCAGAACTTGAGGCAGTGGATTTCAAGTCCTATGTTGCCATTATTGAACAGCGTTTTTTTGGCTCACATAGTAAACTTCGAAATAGTAGTAGATATTTTGACACTCAATGCGTCACAATACTGATTTAAATTCTACTGATATACTAAATAAAAGGGGTTGAATACCATTTTTGGTGGAAATACTTGTGTAACTGTCCCCACAATTTCCTTTGGTAACTCCTAGCAACCACAAAACCAAAACCAAAAAAGAGCGCAAAGGCCATGACAGATATATTAAGAAAGCAGAACCAGGGAGGCAGGGACTTCTAGAGTTAAGAAAGAAGCCATCAGTTGCAGGTTACTGTACATTTACCGTTTGTTTTGTATTTATTTTTTAAAAAAAATCTTTGTGTGGAGATGGCTTATAGCAAACCACATAGCAACACTGTGTATTTGTAGCCTAATTAATCTCGTTTACGTTTTGCTTACTTTTAAAGCAAAAAATGTCCCCATGATTAAAGCAGTTTGCGTGTTGTTTTTGTTAACTAACCTATTTATGGAGGTGTAAATCGCAAATCCGACTTTTTCACATATCCGCCTATACCCTAGTCCACAGGGGGTCAGATATGCCTGGTAAATTAATTGACGTTGCATGCAAACAGTGTAGGCGTGTGCTGGGAACGAGTGGAGAGTAGAAGCAAAACACAGAATATTTAATCACACCGTGACTTTCTGATATGAATTAAGAAGCTCTAAAAGTATGACTATAACTTATAATCAGGTTTTTTATCTTTTGTTTTGTGAACCTTTTGTTTTGGCCCGCGTGCCCTTTTGTTTTGTGCTTTCAACAGCGTTTTGTTTGAAAAGTCTTTTGTTTTTATTTAATAAAGGGCAGCAATGTGGAGTAGTGGTTAGGGCTCTGGACTTTTGCCCGGAGGGTCGTGGGTTCAATCCCCGGTGGGGGACACTGCTTTTTACCCTTGAGCAAGGTACTTTACCTAGATTGCTCCAGTAAAAACCCTACTGTATAAATGGGTAATTGTACGTAAAAATAATGTGATATCTTGTAACAATTGTAAGTCGCCCTGGATAAGGGCGTCTGCTAAGAAATTAATAATAATAATTATATGATTATTATTTTTAATTTGTTTTGTTTTCAGTAAACTCAAAATTAAATTACGTATTTTTCAAGAATGCAGTTTTAGAAATGTATTTCTATAGTACTTAAAAAACTTAGAACATGGTTTAAGTTGTAAAGAGAAATAAGTACTTACTTGTTTACTATGCTGACATAATTTATTCCTTTTAATCCAAAAGACGAATAAAAACTTGGTCTGCGTTAGGTTGTAGCATCAGCTACACCTGTGCAGCATAAAGAGCTTGCTGCCTGCTGCACTTAATTGTGTGGCAGAAAACCTGGCTAGGTTATTATCATGTCTAATAAAAATTCTTAAGCTGTTAAATATGAAATAATCAAATGTAATGGTTTCAAGGATTTCACGGTAAATGCTGAAAATTAAAAGTAATTATTCAATCCAGTATTTTCTACTCAACACTATGTTTAGCTATTTTTTTTGTTGCAGCAGTTCTTAGTTGCCTGGTTAATTGTTTAAGTCCTTTTATTGCAATGCCCTGGTTCTCATTTAATTAATTAGCTTTGTCTCATTAAGCCATTTGGTCAATTTCTTGATAACAGGCACCTGACTGGTTTAGGGGGAGGCAGTTTTTGTGGAGAGAGAAGGGTGTGGCATTTGTTGGTTGGAAACCTATTCTAATCTACTGTGTTTTGAAGAAGAAAGAGGATCTAAGACTTTAATCCTGATTACAATTAACTTCTTGAGCTGAGTTTTGTTTGGCATTAACAACTTAAGAGTAATGTATTGACGTTTTTATCCACCATCCGGACCTTTGGGCCTTGTCTCACCAGGCCGTTCCTGGTTTCCTCTGGAAGCATTATTCAAGGATTATTCAATCAATCTATTTGTCCAAAGGGAAATCGTTTGTTGGGTGGACATTTCCTCCACCAGAGGAACCCTAACTCTGATGCTGCATCATTTCCTGAACTCTGGGTGAGAGATTACCAATTTAATATTTTCTACTGCTGACTTATTTTTTTCTGCCCTGGGCAAGGACAATTTCAATAAGGACATAATTTTTTCTTTTTGGACATTTGTATTTTTGGGTGAATTCTGCCCTGTGGAGAAGGCCTCCAATTGGACTATTTTTTTCATATCGTTTGCACGTATTTATTGTTTTTTGTTCTAATTGTGGATGTATTTTTATTTATTTGTTTTCTTTGGCAGACTCGCAACCACTATTTCTATTTTGTTGTTCTCCACACCTCAATACACATTTACAGTGCCTATAGTAAGTGTTCACCCCCTTGGATGTTTTCACAGTTTGTTGTGTTGCCTACCTGAAATCTTGATGCATTTAATGGGATTTTTTTTTTCATTTTGATTTACACAACCTACTCAACACTTTCAATATGTGAAAAAATGGGGGTGAAAAAACAAATCAATTAAAAATAAATACCTGAAAAGTTTTCATTAGATAAGTATTTACCCCCTTTGCAATGATATTCCTAAATAAGCTCAGGTGCCACCAATTGCCTTCAGAATTCACACAATAAGTCAAATGGAGTCCATCTGTGTGCAATAAAAGTGGTTCACATGATTTCAGATTAAATACACCTGTCTCTGTAAGGTCCCACAGTTGGGTAGTGCATTCAAAACAAAGATACTACCATGAAGACCAAGGAGCTTTCAAAGCAATTCTGGGATAAAGTTGTGGAAAGGCATAGATCAGGGGAGGGGTATAAAAAGATTTCAAAGACATTGAATATCCCTTGGAGCATAGTCAAGTCGATCATTAAGAAGTGGAAGGTATACGGCACCACCCAGAATCTGCTTAGAGCAGGCCGTCCTCCCAAACTGAGCAGCCGGGTAAGAAGGGTATTGGTCAGAGAAGTCCGCAAGAGGCCAATGACAACCCATGTAATATCCGGCTTGGAATTTGCAAAAAGGCATGTGGGAGACTCTGAAAAGATGTGGCAAAAGATTTTGTGGTCCGATGAAACAAAAATTGAACTATTTGGCCTAAATGCAAAGCGTTATGTCTGGCGCAAACCCAACAGCACATCACCCAAGTAACACCCACCCTACTGTGAAGCATGGTGGTGGCAGCATCATGCTATGGGGATGCTTTTCATCGGCAGGGACTGGGAAGCTTGTCAGGGTAGAGGGCAAAATGGATGGGACTAAATACAGGCAAATCCTTGAGGAAAACCTGCTTCAGTCTGCAAAAGACCTAAGACTGGGACGAAGTTCACCTTTCAGTGGGACAATGACCCCAAACACACAGCCGAAGTGACAGTGGATTGGCTTAAAAACAGGAAAGTGAATGTCCTAGAGTGGCCCAGTCAAAGCCCGGACTTGAATCCGATTGAGAATCTGTGGCAAGACTTGAAGATTGCTGTCCACCAACGATCCCCATCCAACTTGACAGAGCTTGAAAAATTTTGCTAAGAAGAATGGGCGAATATTGCACGATCCAGATGTGCAAACCTGGTAGAGACTTACCCCAAAAGACTCACAGCTGTAATTGCTGTCAAAAGTGGTTCTACCAAGTACTGACTCAGGGGGGTGAACACTTAAATAACCAAGATATTTCAGTTTATTTTTTATTTTTCATTAACTGTTTCACAAAATAGTTCTCTTGCCTCTTCAAAGTGTTGAGTAGGTTGTGTAAATCAAAGGAAAAAAAAATCCCATTTAAATGCATTAAGAGTTCAGGTTGTAACACAACAAACTGTGAAAATGTCCAAGGGGGGTGAATACTTTCTATAGGCACTGTATTACAGTGATTGCTATCTTACCCTGCATTTTTGTTCTTGGTTTGTGGCACTCGGCTCGCCTACCTTTTTTATTTTTTTGTAATTGTAGGTAGGAATACAATTTCTATCAACTAGTTTAAAATAATTGATTTTCCACCAGAGTTGAGATTGTTACAAGGTTTTGTCTGGGGGTGCGTTTTACAGCCAGTTGAATTTGAGTGGGGTTGTGCGTACGCTGCAATCTACCTCACTTCCAATTTCTTATTCTTACTATGATTAGCTGCAAAGACAACAGGTCTAACCAGTGACTGGATAATGTTTTGTTGGGTGGGTTTTTATTTTGCACAGGTTTCGAGTCCGAGTCACACAAGGTCGAGTCTGAGTCTTTTGCAGCCGTAACTAAAGTCCGAGTCACGAAAAATGCGACCTGAGTCCCGGACTCGAGTACTACAAGTCTGGTTGTTGGCTATATAATGCGTATTTCACACAGAACAGATTTGGCTTTTAATAATTCCACAGTATCTTGACACATTGTGGAAGTGGAATTTTCCATTTCCATCTCTAGGAATGCAGTTAAAAGCTCTGTGTTTTCATTGATGTATTGGACAGAAAAAACCTTTTCAAGTGGCTTTCCTGTTTTTTCTGACACATACTTTTGTAAACGTAACTTGTGTGCAGCTAATTGTTTGAACGCTTTTTTCACTGATGCAGCTGTTTGGTTGGATAAGCTAAACTTGGTCTGCCAATGTTTCTGATACGTGCATAAAAATGTACTGTACAGGTGACATGAATAGAGTTCACAGCCATGCCTTTGATAACAGACTGGTAACATGTCTTCAGATTTAACTTCAATGAAAACTGTATTTGTTTGAATGCAAAGGCACGGTTTCAAATAATGACAAAAGAATGGACCCTTTTTAAAGCTGCCAGGCTCTATTTTATCGCTCAGTCATAGTCATAGATAACCCTATCAGCTATAAAATGTAACTGGCATAAAAAGGTCATAAAAACAAACAAACAATAAAAACATACATCTAACGGTTAAAATATGGGCTCCTGTGTCAGGAAGGGCTATATGGTGTGTGACAAGACCAGGAAGCAGTACACAGAACTCTGAATTGCAGGGCTGTAACTGTTGCAGCAGTATTATTATTTATTTATTTCTTAGCAGAAATAAATAGGGCAACTTACAATTTGTTACAAGATATCACATTATTTTTACATACAATTACATTATTTGTTTACATACAATTACCCTTTACCCCTTTATACAGTTGGGTTTTTACTGGAGAAATCTAGGTAAAGTACCTTGCTCAGGGGTGCAGCAGCAGAGTCCCCCCCTTGGGTTTCAACCCACGACCCTCCGTTCAAGAGTCCAGAGCCCTAACCACTACTCCACACTGCTGCCCTTTATTAAAATAAAAACAAAAATGCTTTTCAAACCAAACGCTGTTGAAAGCACAAAACAAAAGGGCACACGGGCCAAAACAAAAGGTTCACAAAACAAACTACAAAAAAAAAATCTCGCAATCCAAAAATATAAAGTGCACCAATACTAAAAATAATTAACTACCACCATGCAACTGGTATTTTAGACTGGTCAGGCTATCACATTAACAAACAGTCTGTATCAGAATCAATGCACAGTAGTAATACGATCACGGCAAAATTACAAGTATAAAATAAGCAATTCCTTGTTGTTGCAACACCCTTAATGGTTACACATAATGGTTACACAAGTACAAACATGATACACATTGCCCTAACATGGAGCGTGGAGGGTAAGGCTGTTAAGTAATAATTTGAATTTAGTACTTCTCTATACAGAATACTTCAGTTGTGGTTTTCCGAGGTTACAAAATAGCGCAACCGGCAAAAGCAGAGAGAACGTCTTAATGCAATTAAACAGAAGCTGGTTTTCAAGCACTCGCCATAAAACAAAACAATAGTCCTCGCGTCTCCCACTGCCTCCTCCCAAAAAACTTCTCCCTCCTGTTGGGATGACTCAGTTTAAATACTTTTGCCTACACAGAGAAAACGATTAGAACACTTAACAAACAGCCGGTGTTCTCAATTGGCGCTTAGGTTGTTAAAGATATAATATGCATTTCATAGAAATGGGTTCTACACATATTATGCCCCACAAGGGATGGGTATTCCTGGTGACCAGGATGTACAGTAGTGGAGATCATGGTTACCTAATTATTCACATAGTTGACGTCTGATTGACTGAACTGTCGAAACCTGTTTCTTGGAAAACATGTGTTCTATCTCTATCTCTATCTCAATCACCACAAATGCAGTAAAAATATACATTATTAACTTAAGATTTAAAAAAAACAACAAAAAAAAACACAGTACCACATTTTGTTTTGTATGAGAATACCTTCAGTCACTTTATTAAATGTTCCAAAGTAGTAAGTAGAAGTATAATTGTGAAATATGTTTAACAGCTGACACCCTTAAGGTTTCAAACAGACTAAGCAACTACACCACCAACGCAAAGAAATAAAGGTTCATCATTATTATTATAATATATTTTTTACTCTGATGGAGGAATTAAAGACTAATCTCACCGGTCAGTGGAGAGGAACAAGAAAAAGCTGGATTCCGAAAAATATAGTGATACACATCCCCAGGTGTTGCTACAACTGTTTAAATAACGTTCATGCAATTTTTCTATTCATTGTTAACATCCTGACAACTTTTTACACTTAAGTCTGTTTCAGAACTCTTTTCAAAATGGCTGCTCTAGTGCACTGATAGTGTAAGGATTATTGTCACATTGTCAAACAGGTAACACAGCAGTAACGATCAATGATGTGGTACGCCAGAACACTTTTTTTTCCTGAATTGATTTAGAGGACAGACCTCAAACCCCAGTGCACTAGAGCAGCCATTTTGAAAAGAGCTTTGAAACAGACTTTAAAGTTGTAAGTGTAAAAAGTCGTCAAGATGTTAACACTGAAAAGAAAGATTAGTTACATTTTTTTTTTAAATTTTAGTAGTCACCAATTATTTATATTATTTTCTCCCATTGTAGACTATCCAATTATTTTTAGGCTCAGCTCACCGCTACCACCCCCGTGCTCACTCAGGAGGGCTAAGACGAACACATGCTGTCCTCCGACGAGTGTGCCGTCAGCCGACCGCTTCTTTTCACACTGCAGACTCACCATGCGGCCAATGGTCTTTAATGATGAAAATGGGACAACTGGGACGCATGTGATGCATAACGCAAGTTTTTAGAGAGGATCCTTTACAGTACAATTGACATTTACAGAGCCATCTCATGGTGAAAAAGAAACTTAATACAAAAAACAAAACAAAAATGTGTGTATTACAATGATGTCATTGGTTGTGGATGCTGGAGAATGGCTGGCACAGTGTAGGCTCAAGTGCCAAAGAGAGAGTGACTTTTTGTGTGGGCTGGGTAAGACGCTACATGTTTTGAACTACTAATAAATGGTTTTAAAAATGAGGAACCAAATTTGACACCCCTGCTTATGGTACTGTTATATCCAATGTTCCTATTTAGAACCCATTACATACTGTAGAACCTTCTGTTCAGCATAAAGGAAATATTCTAGAACCTAAATGCAAGAGTTCTAGAGAAAGCACAAAGGAGTTGGAGACAGGTTATTTTTTTCTCTCAAATTGTGTGACTTCAGTCCTTGGAACTTTTCCCTGTTTTATTTTCTTCTGTGTGTGGGGGTTTTCTTCATGCAGCTGGTTGTCTCATTGTCCATCATGCCTTCCTTGAAAAGAACACCTGTCCAAATTCCTTAACCTTCACCAGACCCCAATGTCAATCGATGTTGATCCCTCCAGGTATATTTGTACCGCATATCAGTACTAATAATTCCATATATAAATGCACAACAAGTCTAGTTTGAGTATCAAAGTGATTAATAGCAACACACATGTATTCGATTGATATTATAATGTCTCAACAGCCATCAAATTGTTTCGTTCAAGAGGAAATGTTATTGATTATTAAACACTACCAGAAGTCACAGCTACTGTACTGCTAAACACATGGACTCACGGCAATTCAGCAATAAAAGAGGCACTGATTCAGAAACTACAGAATCGCATAAAACTATTAGAACCACTGTATAATTTTATTTTTTTAACCCTTTCATGTATGGTGATGTCACCATATAAAGCAATGTGTTGTGACAAAGTGGCTGAGTGGATACAGGTGCAGGAGTGATGCAGTGCGTCAATGAAGCAGACAGAGAATTGTAATCCGGTTTAGAAAGTGTTTTATTTATAATTTCCAGGTCTGGCGACCAAACAATAATCCCCCGGCAATACACAATGATGTGTACTGCACGGGGTAAATAAGGGGCTTGCAGTCCCAAATAATAAACAACAATATCCACCCCACAATAATACAAACAAGGTCACCAGTCCTGGGTGCGCGCAGTATTGCTCGTGGTGGGTGATACAAGTTTATTTTGTGACAGTGGTGAAGTGTTCTGGCTTTGTGCTGGCCCAAGGCGACAGCTCCGGAAACGTGTTAGCCGTCTGGCAATTTACAAACAAGAAAAATTACTAAAAGACAAAACAAACAAAACACTCACAATACTGTTACGTTCACTGGGGTCTCTCACAGTCCTTCTAGGTTTAAACACAAACCAAAGCGAAAGAACAGATTGCGAATCTCCGTCCCCTTTTATGCTGTCACACATGACCCCTTGGTAAACAAGTGCAACCGCCTTTCCAATCTGCCGCTGCCACGTCGTTTCCCTTCCGGGTCAATGCGTTCTTGCAACGGAGTTTCTCCCCTTTCCAGGCTGCCCTTGAACCCTGGGAAAGAACTGCCAGGCCATCCCATCCAAGGAACTCTGTTCTTGCTGCTTAGCGCCCTCACAGGTCGGGAGGGAGATTTACAACTAAGAATTATTGTATTTCGGTTACATGTGTCCAAAACGTTTTGTCAGCTATTTTCAATAGATCAATGAATCTTTATTTTAGATAGCACCTTTCATAGTGGACCACCATCACAAAGTGTTTTACAAGATGCAGTAACGACAAGAAAATCCATAATACTTTAAATACAGAGAAATGGGTAATACATGATATACAGTAAAAAAAAACCCGTTGCATAATACATTAAATACAGTGAAAATGCATAATACATGAAATAGTAGCAACAACACTGCAGCTAATAGCAGCTATCAGGCTTAAAGAGCATGGAAAGCAAGAGAGAACAGGTGGGTCTTGAGAGTTGATTTAAAGCGAGCAACGGTGGGAGCATCACGCATCAAAGTTGGGAGAGAGTTCCAAAGAGTCGGAGCAATGAAGCTAAACAAGCGTTCTCCAAGTGTGGTGCACTTTTGCTTGGGGATAACAAGCAGGTCAGAGTCGGAGGACCTCAGCTTGCGGGCAGGGACATAGCGGGTCAGCAAGTCGAGGAGGTAGTCACTACCTGTGTGATGATGGGCATTGTAGGTGAGCAGGAGAGTTTTGAAAGTAATCCTAAACTTTACAGGTAGCCAGTGAAGCTGGACAAGATGGGGGGTGATGTGATCACTTTTTTTTTTTTTTTACATCTGGTAAGCATCCTGGCAGCACCATTCTGAACTAGCTGCAGTTTATGGTGCGTGTCGGGAGACCACCATATAGAGAGTTGCAGGAGTCGAGAAGAGACAAATGCATGACAAAGTATCTCTGCATCCGGGAGGGAAAGGTAGGGACAGACTTTGGAGATGTTTCGAAGATGATAGAAGGAAGATTTCACCACAGAGGAGATGTGGGCATCAAAGGAGAGGTTGCTGTCAAGAAGTACACCACGGCTTTGTACTGTAGGGGAAGGCAGCAGCAGACAGTTTCTGAGGTTCAGGGCAACTATATTGAGATTCTTAAGTTGAGTTTTAGATCCTACTAGGAGTTCAGATTTGCTAGTATTCAGCTGAAGAAAATTGGCAGACATCCAAGCCTCAATGTCTTCAATGCAAGCCGAGAGCTGGACCATGGCAGAGGGGCTTTCAGGGTTGAGTTTTAAGTAGAGCTGGGTGTCGTCACCATAGGAGTGAAACATGAGGCTGTGTTGGCGGATGAGATGACCCAAGGGAACCATGTAGATATTAAAGAGAAGGGGCCCAAGAACAGATCCTTGGGGGACACCACAAGTGACTGGGTTTGCGACACCACTGCATCCAGCATAGAAAACAGACTGCATGCGTCCCGATAGGTAAGAGGACATCCAAGAGAGACAGGTTCCAGAGATCCCAGCATACTTCTGAAGGCGGACAACCTTTTGCCTCTCAAGACGGTAAGGTAAGACCCTTTGTGTTGGTATCTGAGCGTATTGTGAAAAAGAGCTTTGAGTCACTGCAGTTCCCTTGCCTTTCAAGCTGAAAGCTGGCTTGCTGCTTTCACAGAATCAGTGACTCCTGATTCAGCCTTTTTCTTTCTTTCTTCCGTAGCAATCTGCACGCAAGTTGGAATTGAAAATGTTTACGCTGGCTGTCGCAAGCAAGGGTACCCGACGCAGATAAGGCAGCATTGCTGCATGTGCTAATATCATCGGGGCATACATTCGGTGCGCCTGCGGAGAGGAGTTCTACTCGAGATAAACAATACCGGTGCGGGCATTGAGGTGTTACGTGGACAAGAGCTCTGCATCATACTGACCAGCTCTTTGTCTGTCACGGTATACACACCCTAGGACAGCCCCTCTCAAAGTAGCGACCTGTCGCATTGGATTGTGGCGTATGACAGTGCTGGCTAGCCCCCACCTGGGAGAGTAGCTGTGCACTCTACTAGAGGGTTGGCTACATCTTGGGCCCTCTTCAGAGGGGCCTCGCTGTCCGATATATATCGATGCATACATTCTCCAGGTTGTACCGCTTGAATGTGGTAGATCATTCCTTGCCTTCAATAGGCACAAGGGTCCTTGAGGTTGCACACTTGCACTGCTATATTTTGGTTATACGTTTCTGATGCGTCCCTCGTATGCTGCTGTTCCTTCTCCCTCCCGACGGCTCTGGTATACATTTCCCATACGCAATGTTTTGGTGGTCATCTTCGGACTGAAAGGGAACGTTAGATTACTTACCGTAACCCTGGTTCCCTGAAAGAGAAGACAACCACTAACCGCGCGGTCTCATCGGTCACCCTCATGGGTTCGATGCAAAAAGAGAAATGGCTTCCTCAGTATGACGGTTTTAACCCCTCGGTAGGCGGGACCAAGGGGGTCATCCCAGGAAGGTGCCTATTGGCAGCTCTGGTATAGAGAGCTCAGAAAATACCTACCTATAGGCAGGCATATCCCATACGTAATGTTAGTGGTCATCGTCTCTTTCAGGGAACCAGGGTAACGGTAAGTAACCTAATGTTTTGGTCCTTGTGCCATTTTGTTTGTTAATGTGTTTTCTTTAGTATCTGTGTTTTGTTATAAAACGTGCACACTAGCGCTTCCTGCCGGTAACAGCTTGGCCATGATGCTACATTGTCAAGGTGGGGAGCACCCCGTAGAGCAGGACTGCAGTTTGAAAAAAAACTAAAAACCAAACAAAAAAAAGCTGGTACGAACAGCAACGGCAGTGGACAGCCGAAGGTGCTCCGCTTTGCGGGGCCTGTATGGGTACCTGTGGCAGGGTGCCCCTGCCCCTGTGTGTATTTTGTGTTATATGTTGTATGTGGCGTGTTATTGTTGGTGTAGGTATTGGTACACAGAGTGTGGTTTTTGTAGCACAGGTGATGTAAAGTGTATCATTGTATTTAGGCACAGGGATTGCACAATCACTTCACGTGCAGATTAAAATGGGTATTAGTATGGAAGCATGGGGAGTACAATTAGTTCACGTGCAGATGTACCCAGATTCCAATTGAATGATTAGCAGTCCAATCTTGGTACAGCTGCATAAAACGGTGAGTGCTTTACACACACATGGTTGTGTGTTGGAGAGTGGAGAATGGGTGTGGAGAGTAGAGAATTAATTAAGAAAAAAAGAAATAACAATTGCTAAGCGTGCTGGCTTTAAACCAGCACAATACTGGTTTGTTCGTCCACTGTTTGTTTAGTGTTAATCTGTTTTGTTTGTCTATTTATTTTGGCTGAAAGTGCCGTGTGCTGTTTTGTTCAACTGTTTTATTTTCTGTGTATTAAAACACGCAAGCAAGCACATTGACATTTCACTCTAGGTGCTGTATGTGTTTCTTCCGGGTCTGACGTCACCCCTACAGCCAGCCTGTTCACAGTACCATACAGAAGAGTGCCCATATGAAGACTCCGGCTTGGGGATATAACCGATTGGTTTCGGCTGGTAGCCCAACAGCCTCTGCCGTCTCCACTGCCAGGGGAGTTGCCACCTGCCCAGAAGAGGAAGAAGGGGAGGAGCGGCCATCCCCGGAGGTGACGGCTCCAGAGCCAAAGAGGTAGGAGCCACCATACCCACTGCTGGAGAATCCCGCACCCCTGCCAGCTACACATCCGGAGGGCAGCTGGGACGCCTACCTCCGCGCTCTTGAGTTGGTGCCTCGCCTGCGGGGAGTGGGGGCACTTCATAGTCAACTGTGCCCTCCAGGAGGAGGATGAGTCTCCAGTTGCACCGCCAGCATATTTTTATTCTGCATACACATATGTACACAGTTGGGTTGTACCAAATGAATGTTTTTGTAATCGAATATATTCTAGTTTAAAAGCATACTAATAATTACTTATTTAGGCTCTTTTACACGTTGGTATGCCGCAAAATAAAATGCATTTCATCCCTCGTTGTGTGCATGCATTAAAAGTCCTGCTGATATATAGCCTTTGTGCTTTTCAAAATATTTTACTGTCATTGCAGACGCCAGCTACACCATACGGCTCCGTTCATACCACAATAGCTGTTGGTTAAATGTGTTCGAAAGGCTTTGAAACAACCAAGGATTATTAACGACAAAGCAATAATGTTGATTAAAAAGAAGTATATACTGTATCAGCCTCATAAGGAACAATAAATTCCTTTGGTTGGCCACAGTTTAGCGAACCCAGCTTATTAATATTTCAATTCTAAACCGCTAGTGGAAGCAACTTTTAAACTGCAGTTTAGCAGATCCAGTTTATGCACATTTGAACAATTCTAACAACAGTTTAGAGCAGCAGTTCTCAAACTTCGCTGCACTCGACCCCCTTCTAGCAATAAAAATGACTACGCAACCCCACTGCCCTGTGTTACTGCAGAATAGTTAGTATTGATAAGTAAAACATGCATTGCAACTTACTATGCATAAGTGCCTTGGTGATTTTTCATGGCTGACTACGGCCCTGTTATTACAACAGTCACATAAAATAATATTGTATATTAGTGCTCGGAAACACTCTTACAGTAAAAATAATAATAATTTACAGTAACTTATATTTAGAAGTTGTTTATACTGCATAATTTAATTCCTACGTGCAGTGTAAAGTAGTAAGTGTATAGATAAGTTTATGCAATGCTAACCTAATTTGCTTTTTTATTATATATACACTGCTTAAAAATGCTGCCAAATTGGCTATATAGAATTTAACAAAACAAAATACGACATCAAATATCTAATTTATGCTTTTAAATGCCATATATACACAAATGCAAATTAACAAAAATCACCAAAACATAAAACTGCAAACAGCTAGGTTTAGTGCTGCATTAAGTCTGTGATGGGAAGGTTTTTCTTTACAAAAAGCAACATTTCTGCTTTGTCACATAAAATCCTGTTCTTCTCATGTGAAGCAGTACTAAACAAATGTTCACTGTCAACATGGCTACATGGAGCTGAAAGAAACTTTCTTGCAGCTTCAGCCAAATCTGGAAAACGGCAACGTGTGTGCTGCATGTGACTCAAGGAAAATCCCTGTCTCAGTAGTCTTGCGTCATAATACACGCACCAAATGAAACATTGCATTTCATGTGGTGAGAAGTTAAAGACTACAGTAAATATCGGTGCGCATAAAAGGGCTAAAACCACAAAACACAGATGGCCGATTGTGTAATTTTAACTTATATCGGTGCCGAATTCAATGTGCTACTGTGTATCTGTACAACCCTAATTTTAATTATTTTTTTAAAGCTGTTTGAAGTTACTGGTACCATCCTTGTGTACAAGACAGAAGAACGAGTATAAAAATCTGCAACATTTCCTATACTTGTCAAACATTATTCCATCATTCAAAAAGACGATACAACTAAGAACTTGGTTAAGAACTAACGTGTTATGCCCTATTTCCGTTAAAATATTAAACTATTATATTTTACGTGTTAAAAGCAACTGAACCCCACTTAAAATCAATCCCATTACAGATGAAATCCAGAGATCAAGATTCATTGCGGCAAATTACTCTATTATAGTTTATGTATTTCGTTTTTTATTTGGGGACACAACTAACTACAGAGGGATGGGTTTACCTATCGGAGTTGTGATCTGCAAAAGCTATGGGATGCCTTCTTTACTTTTGCCCCATCAAGGACATTGTGCTATTATTGCATTTAAGCTGCTTTTTGCATGTGGGGCATGTTACAACTCCATTGTCTAGTGCAGGGGTGGCCAGTCACGGTCCTGGAGGACCATTCCACCAGGTTTAACAGACACAATGAGATCATTAACTATTTTAGGGTCTGTATGGAAGTTTAATTGGTTCAATTAAACAATTTAGAACAGGGTTGGAACAATTTAGAACCGTGATTGCCCCCGGTCCAGTCTGTTAGTAAAATGATTTTGGTCTTTTCTACCAGTGGCCATTGAATAGAGAGTTTATTAATTAATGTTTGATAAATTAATGCTGTGGTGTCCCCTGAAGAATTAACCATATGTGAGATGAGAGAAAATAATAAGTGAGAGAAAACAATCAAGTTGTGTTTTTTTTTTACTTTCAGTTCTTCAGATCAGTTCATTATTTAAAATTGTCAATTACCCTGTACAAATAATATTTTATTTATTGAGTTCCTGCCTCATACTGGAATTAAATTAAGCAGAATAAATAAAAACTAGCAGTTCACATGTTCATGCTTCCCTTTCTTTATTGTCTCACATTCACAAGTTGTATAACTCAGCCACACTTCCAGATAACAAGCAGCAGCTCTTAGGTTACAGTAACTAACAGTTCCTGGAATGCCGTTATTTCTAGAATTAAGGTTAATTGTAATATTAAGCGGTTTATAATCTAAAAAAACCAAACAAAAAAACCATAAATACACATTCTTCTGGGGAGAATTTCCCTTCCTGAACAACAACAATGAGATGGAAAGTAAAAGAGGGATCATCAAAATATTATTAATAACCTTCAATTAAAATTTCCAATTGAATATTCAGTCTAACTAATTCAGTGAAGGCCATTGCCCAGCCTGAATTTATTTCCCCAAAACACAGTACATACAGTCTCCAAAACTCCTCCTCAAACAAAGGATCGAGCTCCCTTTATATCGCATGTGGCTGGGCTTAATTGATCCTCAAGTAATCAAATAAGCTCCAGCCACATTCTGCACAGGGTTTCGGCAGGTTTGGAATTAACCCCATCACTGCCAAACTTAAATACAAAAATAATAAAACACCCAATTTAAACAGGCAGGGCTTGTGCCCTGCCACAAGTGAGGCACTAGATACCAAGGGGCAGATGTATTAACATTTACTGTATCTAATCTGATTTAATCTGACCCTGGGTTGGATATTTAGTAAGAAAGGCCTATCTTTTTGTAGATTTCTATCCACGAAACATGTTTTATTCTATTTGCTGTGAGCTATTCAGTTTCCATAAGGCACTTGTTTATTGGTTGTACTATTTTGACATGGTGTTTAATATGACGGATATAGATTTGTGTATTGAATTTATAATTGGTTGCTTAATCTTTGAATTTGTGTTTGTGAAAAAAATAAACAACAAATAGCATTTACACGTGCATGAACTGGTGCTGTTGGATATCTGATAAGTTTTTTCCATATGGTTTACTAACCATTTGTAGAGGTTTGTAGATGTTAAAATAGAGACAAAGGAGGGAAGTGTGTAAGAATGTGGAGTGGAGAGCGTGAGCGAGAGAAAAGAGAAAGAAAACACTGGGATAGCCGTATCTTGGGTGTTTTTTGGGTGTGTTTGTTTATTTTTAATAGTTTTGGAGTGTTTGTTTGGTTTACTTGTTATTATTAAAGCACGTAAACTTCAGTATCTGTGTCTGGTTTGCTATTCCTGTTGTTGTCCAGCCTTGACCTCCCGCCACTTCACCACACAGGGGTACTGTTCAGTATGCAGTTTGAAACCCCACATGGATCAATGAAATGCATGTTGGCAGTAGGAAAGGAAAGGTAGAAGATATTTTTTAAATGGGTTGTATTTATTAGGTCAATTACACAACCAACATATAAAATTATGTATTTTGACATGAAACACCCCATGCCTGTCTGTTACATTACACCCAACTGAGTTACTAGTCTGAATGGATGCATCTGCCAGTTGCATTACATTCAGAAAGAGATTCCCTAAAGCTACTAGAGGGGTGTTCATAAATATCACATCTACTTTTTTTTTGATACTGTTGTAAGGTTTTTGCAATTCCATACATTATTCAATCAGGCAAGTAGTAACATAATTCTAAAATAATGACCTGCTGTAATAGGGACAGTATCTAATTATATTACAGTTGTCAAACAATGACACAGTAATTAGTATATAATATTGCCCTGTACTTGAAAGCGTTGTCATTATTTCACTTAAACAAATACTTTTATAATGTATTAAAGATCAAATAGGTAAACACAAAGTACATTGAAAAACATCTAAAATAATATAATTTGAAAAAAAAAAACAGTTGACAAAAATTTAAGTGAGTGATTCACCTGCGGAGGAAGGGATAGGGGTGCATGAGTTGATCAGAGTCAATGAGATTTTCACAGAAGTGTTAGATGGCAATTTAAAGCACTCGGCAGATTGCAGATCATCTTTGACCTGACATTTTATTATTCCCACTGTCTCAAAAGCCATATCAGCAAGGTGCTTTCACTGGAAAATGAAAGTTAAATGGAGGTTTGGGGGGTGAACAAACCACAACTGGATTAGAAGGATATACAGTACAAATTCTGCCTTTTAAATGTTGTTGTCCCTTTTCAAGATTATTGATAGTCATATTGAGATTTACAGCTGAAAGAAGGTTGTCCTTGTCTTATCCTCTTGTCCAGCATCTGGCTTTTTAAGCTTTATGACTTTATCATAAATCGAAGAGTGAGCAAACCCCAAACCTAACTGAATTTGGAAGTATTTTGGCCAAGCAGAAGACAACACTGGGCTATTCTGACTGTATAAGTGTTTGGGTTATGTAATTTGTCTCTCAGTTAATTACAATAATTCAGCGAGTCTTTAAATAATTTGTATTCAGCATTTCATCATTTTTTTTTTAAATTTACAATCTTCCCATAAATGTTGCTACAGTATCTTTCTCTTTAGACACAGTATATACAGAATCACAGCACATTAATAAATTTAGTGACCTTTACACTGCCCTTTGGACTGTTGGCATCCTCTCCTTTAACTTATTGTACAGCATTGGCAGTTGCATCTGGTTACAGCATGTCTCAGTAGCTAGATGCCTAGTTTATACCATAGGGTTGTGTGGACTGTGCCTCACTCTAAAATTAGTCCATCTTTGAAAATACCTCAGCTTATACTGAAATGCTACAACAAAAGGTAAGGGAGTTCAGGGTTTAGAAATGCAGTTAGTGTAGACCAGTGAAATTAAATTTTCCACTCCTTGTTTATTCTTTTAGTAAGCGGAGACAAGAGTGGCAAGCGTGGCTTGAGATCAATGTTTAATTCTTCATTTGTTATTCTATACCCTTTAAGCTTGCTCTGTTACATCACCAGTTGAGAGGTTCTGTTTCAGATGATATAATCCCTTTCTTTGCATGTGCGGGCACGTTTTTAGTCAAAGAACAGGGAATCGTTGTAAATTAATCCATTGATCCTTTTCACAATTTAATCAGAAACCAATTTAGAAACAGATTTATTTCATGTCAAGTGTAGTCATTGACACTTGGGAAGCACAATAATTAAGGAGACTGCGAAGTGTAAGAAATTATATTGTAGAGTTCCACTAAATATAAGAAAGTAGCGTCCATATATCAGTAATCATCTGACGTGAAGCAGAGTTTGTGTACTAGGTCTTGCACAAAAACAAATCAATAGGTAGTGAAACAATGAAAGTGAAATCTTATAAAAAGTTTCTAAATTAAACATTAATTTGGAATTTACTTATGCCAGACTACTCATAGTAATTGACTAGCTTTTATATTGAAGATTGTCAAGGAGACATGGAAAAGAAAACTGTATTTTCCAATTCATTATCTTCTGTTTATGTATAGCTTAATATGAATCTGACTTAATGGTTTCTATTTTTTAAAAACATCGGGCTGTGCTACTTATTCAAGTCTCAATTTAAGGTGATTTGGTGTCCTTAGTTTAAACATAAAGAAACCTGTGAATGGCACATCTGCTTGAAATTTGATTATTTTATACAAGATTAATTACAAGTAGTAAAAAACAGCAGTATACTGTGGTGGAGACATAAATGGGTTAATCATCTATCCCATTTATACATGTGTGATTTATTTGAATTCTTGTTTCTTTCTCAATATAGAAAATAATATCCACACAAGTCATTCTGGTCAGCCTGTTTTCTGGTTGTACCCTCCTTTACAGTTCAGTTTAAGCTTTTGATTGGTTCATTTGTTTGCAATCTACTTACTAAAAGGCAGCTAAATGAACCAATGAAAACCATGATTTAAGTTTATACATATGTTTTGTTGCTAGATTAGGTGTGATAGTGTATTTATCCAAACATTGCTCTGTGTATAGTTTCTGTATCATATAAAATGATCAGTACATCAAATATCCATCCATAGATCCCTACAATAAATGTTTAGATGACTAAGGCTAAATGGCTATTTCATGGCTCTTTCATCTTTATCTTTATTCTTGAAGCTGATTACTTCCTCCATTATAGCCTTATAGTAACTATTATGTTGAAGTGTCAAGTGAGTACGCAGTAGTTGAGGGGGGAGGGGGGAGGGGCAAAGTACAGTATTTACTATTAACTCATGAATCTGTTTAAAACAAGTATACATTGTTTGGTGTTCAGCAGAAAACAACTTTAGTGTGTAGAAACAAACAAACGCCATAAAACATCAATATCTTTCTTTTTTTTCAGAAATTAATTTCCCTGTTGTGGTGGGTGTATATAACTCTGTAAAAACTATAAAGATAATTAAACCTGGTGTAAACCCCACAAATTAATGCTCATGTTAGTGCATTGACCTGGCTGTCAGTACTTGTTTTCTGCTATAACTTGGCCACTGTATTGACTCCTAATTCTGGGTTCAGAGACACATGATTGATGGCTAGGATTGCTTGTAATCCATAGAGTTTATGTTGATGGCATATATATCCATCATTTCTGGAGAGTGAGCAAATAATGCTTTTACAAAGATCTCAAAACCTTCTATTTTGGTACCTTGGCAATGTGATGAGTTTAATTTCCTTTCTTTCCTAAAATAAAGAAATAAACCTCAGTACATTTATTTTGCAGTACACGATTTTGTAAACATACTTTGTTTCCAGAGCTATAAGTTTTGTTGGTAAATGGTATTCATTATTATAAGGGTATTTGTAATTTAATTAAATGTACGTGTTTAATATCACATATTTCATTTTCAACCGGGTCCTGTCAAGACTGCTTCGTATTTTGCAACCACAATCGATTTAATCAACCAACCAAAAAAAAAAAAAAAGAAAGAAAATACAAATAAAAACCTACAGGCTTATTTTCCACAATCACTGGAGTTTAAGTTATCTATAAAGATCATATACTGAGGATTATGGTCAAAGTACAAAATACAGATTAAAATGAAAAGATTTCTGGCCTAAACTCTTTGTGTAACTGCACTGTCTGACCCTGGTGCACAGGTTAATTGATTTAATAAGAAAGCAACTAGATACTGCTAATTTTCAGAAAATGGAAAAGCATACAATCACTCTGGTTACCATAGAGACCACATTGACAGGTTCTGTAAGGTGTTAAGGATGTACTGTATCTAGCTACACAGTTATAAACAAAAACAAGCTGGGATGAAATATGAGTTGTGAATTTCTGAGACTCTAAACCAGGACTGCAGTTTTAGTTATTGGCAGTATAGTTTGTGCTACAAATCTGACTCATGTCAAGCAATTCCTATTAATATTTCTTGTCAATATTACCACTAAAGGAATGGGTTAGAGGAATAGTCCAATGTATTTGTAGGATGGAACTTATTTGTCATTATTTGTTGATACACCTGACGTGTGTAAGAAAAGGCTTCTGATAACAAGTTAGGACAATTGAGTTCTGCATGTGGCATTGTGGCAGGATGGCTTGCAGTGGTGAGGTGTGGTGACACACAGCAGCTGCGGGTTAAAACCCGAGACGTGAACATGCTCGGTTTCTTTATTAAATAATAATTCAAATAAAAGAGTTGAACAAAACAAACGAGCACAAGGGCCAAACAAAACAGTAAACAAACACAAACGGGACGAAACGGACAAACAAGTACCGTAGTGGTTCTCCAGGACGTAGTAGTAATTGTTATTTAGTACATGCTCCTTTCTCTCTCACCCGTTCTCCACTCTCGAACACACCCAACCCCGACTGAGTGACAATGTGCGTCTTTTATGCAGTGGTACTGAGACTCAATTGCTAATCAATCATTCAATTAGAATCTCGGTGCAACTGGATTAATTACGTGTCCTACCTTGTGCTCACATAGTATTACATTTTAATCAGCACGTGAAGTGATGTGCAACCCTCGTGGCTAAATACAAATATACATTTTATCACTCGTGCTACGCAGACCCATTTATATCCTGTGTACCAATGACTATACACCAACATTTAACACACTACATGCAACATATAAACAAACAATACGCACAAGGCGGGGTCAAACTGCCACAGGCATGGAGAACAGTACCAAACACAGAAAGGTATTTGGAGAAGTTCTGTTGTGAAACCGGTTTCAGATATGGAGACTCTCAACCTACAGTAAGTGGGGCATTAGATATGGCACATTCCAAATTATCTTTTTTTATCTTAACCAGACAATATTTATATTAACACATCTATAACAGTTAAAATTAGATGGTCATTAAAATTTAAATATGTTTGGGGTACATAGAATCAATATCAGAACCAATGCAATTCATATCTAAAGTTCAGAATTGTTGTTATTGTGAAAGAGTGTATTTTTAAGGATTTACAATGCCTCCTTCATGAAACGTTTGTAACCACCATTAAACTATATATGATGGTTTAAATCACCACCTGCCACATTCCACACTTTTCCAATCACTCTCAATCACACAATTAATGAAACAATCAAACAATTAACTAGGTGGCTGTCCAAATGGTGGCCATCTTGGTTCCAGACTGTCCCTTCACCAAAATGGCCTCCAGCCACCAAATCTTCACTCACACACACACACACACACACACACATGAGCACCAATGTGCAGAGCCTATGCTCTGTCACACCCTGCTAACATGGTGGCTTAGAGACTGAATCTAGTTGAACTGCTCAGAGCCAGTGCCAGTGCCATGTGATTTTCCATATGCAGTCTGGGAATAACATTCTGGTGATGTTCAGATGTACAGTCCTCTCAACAGATGGACAAACAGACATATACCCCACGATCTCTCCAGCATCTTCAGAATCTGATATTCTCAATGACACACAGATAGACACCCAAATATACTGCCAGAAAATAAGATGAACTAGAACCAGAAAAAACAAGTGCATCTAATTCTGCAGAGATGGATACTAGGTTTGATTATGACCATATACCCTGAACATAAATCTTAAACTGTGGTATAAAATGACTGGAACAAAATAAAAAAATCTAACTTATTGAGAATATCAGATTCTGCAGGCATACAGGGGTCTGTCTGTCTAACATCTGTCCATCTGTATGCCACAGAAATATTGTTATATGTATTTGGAGAATCAAATTGTCACGAAACTTGGTACCTGTCTGTTAATGTAAGTCACACGTACATTTTTTGCATATGTTTAGAGAACTACTTCTCAAATTGTGATAAACATTTAATTGCCATTTCTTATTCGTCACTATTATGTAATGTTGATATATTTCATGATCATCAGCCTTTTCATCATAATGGTAGCTCTAATTGTGGGGGGATGTATGTTACATACATTTTTAAACTAGTATTATTGCTCTACTTTTCTGAAGTGAAAATCTTGAGCTGTATATCCTCCATGAAACTTGTTGTGTCTGAACTTCCTACTCCCACTGCTTCTTTAAAGTTGGTTTCTGAGGATGATTTCATAACATATTTAACATAGTTCACTTAAATAATACAGTGCTTTGCATCGGATTGTAATTACAATAACTTAAGTGAGGTGAAAAAACTGAGTCTGTTCATGGTGCCATATGGATAATATTTAGTACAGTGTTACATGAAAATAATTACGCCAGCATACATCTCATCATATTGGGATTAATCAATGTTTGTAACAACTTGGTATGTCTTAGTGGTGGCAGAAATAATACACATACTAGCATTTAATATGTGTGATCAGGGTAACATCAAAAACGGTCAGCATCTATTATGGTTATAATGTAAGATCTGTGTCAGTAAAGGAAAAAGAACTGCAAGCAAATACACGAATGAGGGAAAGTAAAGCCAATAATGTAGATGTATTTAGAACAGACTACACTTGGCTTCAGGGGTTATCTTTGAGATATACTGTAAAGTGGAGTGTATTAAGTCCTAAATTTCATTTGTATTAAGCGGATTGTAATAATCACTAAAGTAATATCAGGAACTTGTTTCCATTGATTCCCATTGTATTCTGGCTGATACAGTACAATACATGGAGCATGACATTAACAAGAGTTAATGTCTCTTTCTCTTGCTTGGATAAAGCCTACCATTTCTCAGAAGTTTTGAGTTGCTAAGGAAGAATTGCTTGGTATTGCCTTTTTATTTGCACACATTTTAAGGTGTTTGACAATGCACGTTCAGCTGCTAGGAAGAGATCCATTACAAATCACTGCACTCTCATGAAACAATTATAGGAGTGTCAGTAGGTGTAGTCCAGAATTGTCAAATTTTGTGTTTTTGTCTGACTCCCATTTGTGTACCCAGGGAAGGCATCCAGCCAGAATTCAAACCAGCTTCCTTCACAGCAGCTCTGTGGTAAACCACTGTTGTGCTTTGTGCATTTTGTGTATATCTCTAATCCCAATAATATTCTGTCAGGGTACTTCCTAGTTTTCATGTCAAGAGAGTAGAGTGATCTACTTATTGTTGCTTAACAGCTTCATATGACTTTGAAGAGAAGAGGAGTGCGGGCAGATATATTGTTGATAAACAAATCCACAGTTTGTGCTACAAATCCACAAAAAACTGTTGATTCATCAACGAAACCACAGTCAGAACAATTCAACAGAAAAGTGAATACCATTTAATTACACAACAATCATATCAACAATTAGTTAATTATAGTGTTACACATTTCAAAGGTATCACTAGAAAAGAGCTTGCAATTGCAATTTAGCATTTCATATTGTTAAAGCAAAGTAATACAATTATACATTCACAATTTAAAAAAACAAAACAAAAACATAGTTACAAATTCACTTCCACATAAATATCCCCTTCAAATTTTTATTTTACATTTCTTCTGGACAGGTTCAAGAACAATATCAATTTCATCATCACTTAATAAATCTCCATCAATTACATGGACATTAGATGTAAACTCAGTTTTTGCAATTCTTTTGTTTTACCATTGTTAAAACAAGCTTAGAACCACTTACATTTCGCCTCAGTACTTCTCAAACTGATCGCTGGCAATGACATTTA
Organism: Acipenser oxyrinchus oxyrinchus; assembly: GCA_030684275.1. NCBI lineage: Eukaryota > Metazoa > Chordata > Actinopteri > Acipenseriformes > Acipenseridae > Acipenser > Acipenser oxyrinchus. The sequence continues at coordinate 54,331,560 of CM060250.1, forward strand.
GGTCTTCATCTGTTTTAGCTTTGGCAAAACAATCAATAATTTTACTCTCTGTTCCTGGTTCCTTTTGATTTTTGCATTTTTATTTTGCTAATGCCATTTTCATGTTATACATTTAAAACATTCCTCTCCTTACTATCTTCACTTAAACAGACATGTGTCTGTGTTATTGAGATTTCAAACTCAAACTCTGAGGAACTCGCTGCAACATGGCCACAATATGCGAGACAAGGATTTGAACTGTTTGAACTAAGTGTAACAAAAGAGCAAAAAAACAATCCAATTACCAAATTAACAATCAATTGAATCTCATTATTAAACCAGTATCAGTTAGGAAGAAATGTTTGAAGTCACATAAACAATTCAAAGTGTTGAATCGGTGAGAAAATAATTCACAGTTTTGAGTGCCGTTAGGCATGAGAAGCTGTTTATCACTTATATACATATTCTGTATAATGCTGTATAAAAGCTACAATGGGCAAGACAGTAGATCTGACCAATTTTGACAAGTTGTCAGGTGCTTCTGTATCCAAGACTGTATAATACTAATATTTCACAGTATCACAACTTGGTTGAGGTCATGTACTAGTACTATTATTATTATTCTTATTTTATTTATTTATTTATTTATTTATTTATTTCTTAGCAGACGCCCTTATCCAGGGCGACTTAGTCGTAAACAAAAATACATTTCAAGAATCACCGTACAAGTATTAATACAATTAAGAGCAAGATAAAAATACAATAAAAATACAATAGACTTTGGTTCTAGCATGTACAAGTTTATGACAAAATACGATTCAATAACATAATAATCATTAAAGTAATATTATCAGGAACTTGTTTCTATAGTATTACAAATACTATAGTATTACAAATGTATATTGTCCAATAAATAGCTTCATAAAGCAATATTCTTTTTCCATTTTAGATTTAAACCCCCTAAATGCATTATAATTATTTGTTTGTAGATGAGTCAGGGGCTCAAATAGGGGGGTTCAAAAGGTGCAATGAACCTCAGCCCAGGACACAGGGGGCCCAAAAAGCACAATTTGGTTTACAGAAGTGTTTCTATTAAAATAGATATGTCATCCTAGAGATAGCACATAGCACTTACAAATAAAAAAAAAAGTGATTACTTAATTTTTAGACCCTCTCTGGTTAATATGTGTTCTGCCCGCTTCATTTTTTTCGCAGTGTTTACAAAGGTACCACAAAATGTGCCTGTCAGGACAACTAAGGAAGTCAGCACCTCCTGTCACTTTTTTTTAAAGTAACAAAAAACGCTTATTCACTGCCAAACATGAACTACTTTCGATGTGTAATGACTGCAGTATAGGATACTGACCTTAAGGTTAGGGTTTCGGTGTAGGGAGAGGATTATTCATTGTTTAATTAAAATAATATGATAGCCAATCATAGTGCAGTGTCCTGAAAGGAGTATTTCGTGTTACCTTAATAAGGACAGCATTTTTTTCCTCCCCGAATTCCTGAAGAGACTTCAACTGAGAGACTGCTGTGATTGGATACAAACAGGCTGCGGCTGCTGTGATTGGGCGCACAGTTTTGAAGCAGGGAGGGGGAAGATGAGAGACAGCATTTAACACTTTGACATCAGAATGTACTGTGTTGGATTGTTATGGTGATACTGTATTATTTATTCTTTTATATTAGTTTTGTATACTTAAGGCATTAAACATTAATACAGTTTTAAAAAAAAAGATCTGTTTCCACAGTGTAATATGGAAACTGAACTATGTCAGGGCAAATCGTTCCATCTGTGATCATCGTTTCTGCTGAACTAGCTTCCTGTAAACTGGCCTTGTCAACAGTAAAAAGTACACGCATTGCCCCAGTCGTCCCGTCAGGATTGGATCATGCCCCTTTTATTTGTACTTTTTAAATGTGTATTTTATTATTATTATTATTATTATTATTATTATTATTATTATTATTATTATTATTGCAAGGGGCCACGGTCGTGCAATTTGTGCAAATCTGATTATATAAATATTGTATTTTTATTTTTATTGTGGGGTCAGGGTTGCAGTGAACCCACTGGCTGGATAGCCCCGTCTCAACCAGGGAAACCGTACACTCTGTCTAATAAAAATACACTTTATATCAAAAGTCCCCACCCCTTACGTGAATCCTATGCTGATTGGCTGGATATACAGTACTGTGCAAAAGTTTTAGGCAGGTGTGAAAAAATGCTGTAAAGTAAGAATGCTTTCAAAAATAGACATGTTAATAGATTATATTTATCAATTAACTAAATGCAAAGTGAGTGAACAGAAGAAAAATCTAAATCAAATCCATATTTGGTGTGACAACCCTTTGCCTTCAAAACAGCATCAATTCTTCTAGGTACACTTGCACAAAGTCAGGGATTTTGTAGGCATATAGTCAGGTGTATGATTAAACAATTATACCAAACAGGTGCTAATGATCATCAATTCAATATGTAGGTTGAAACACAATCATTAACTGAAACAGAAACAGCTGTGTAGGAGGAATAAAATTGGGTGAGGAACAGCCAAACTCAGCTAACAAGGTGAGGTTGCTGAAGACAGTTTACTGTCAAAAGTCATACACCATTGCAAGACTGAGCACAGCAACAAGACACAAGGTAGTTATACTGCATCAGCAAGGTCTCTCCCAGGCAGAAATTTCAAGGCAGACAGGGGTTTCCAGATGTGCTGTCCAAGCTCTTTTGAAGAAGCACAAAGAAACGGGCAAAGCTGAGGACCGAGACGCAGTGGTCGGCCAAGGAAACTTACTGCAGCAGATGAAAGACACATTATGCTTACTTCCTTTGCAATCGGAAGATGTCCAGCAGTGCCATCAGCTCAGAACTGGCAGAAACCAGTGGGACCCTGGTACACCCATCTACTGTCCGGAGAAGTCTGGTCAGAAGTGGCCTTCATGGAAGACTTGCGCCAAAAAGCCATACCTCCGATGTGGAAACAAGGCCAAGCGACTCAACTATGCACGAAAACACAGGAACTGGGGTGCAGAAAAATGACAGCAGGTGCTCTGGACTGATGAGTCAAAATTTGAAATATTTGGCTGTAGCAGAAGGCAGTTTGTTCGCCGAAGGGCTGGAGAGCATACACGAATGAGTGTCTGCAGGCAACAGTGAAGCATTGTGGAGGTTCCTTGCAAGTTTGGGGCTGCATTTCTGCAAATGGAGTTGGGGATTTGGTCAGAATTAATGGTCTCCTCAATGCTGAGAAGTACAGGCAGATGCTTATCCATCATGCAATACCATCAGGGAGGCATCTGATTGGCCCCAAATTTATTCTGCAGCATGACAACGACCCCAAACATACAGTGAAAGTCATTAAGAACTATCTTTAGCGTAAAGAAGAACAAGGAGTCCTGGAAGTGATGGTATGGCCCCACAGAGCCCTGATCTCAACATCATCGAAGTCTGTCTGGGATTACATGAAGAGAGAGAAGCAACTGAGGCTGCCTAAATCCACAGAAGAACTGTGGTTAGTTCTCCAAGATGTTTGGGCCAACCTACCTGCCGAAGTTCCTTCAAAACTGTGTGCAAGTGTACCTAGAAGAATTGATGCTTGATGCTGTTTTGAAGGCAAAGGGTGGTCACACCAAATATGGATTTGATTTAGATTTTTCTTCTGTTCACTCACTTTGCATTTAGTTAATTGATAAATATAATCTATTAACATGTCTATTTTTGAAAGCATTCTTACTTTACAGCATTTTTTCACACCTGCCTAAAACTTTTGCACAGTACTGTACGTGAGGAACCCGCCAAACAGTTCACCGTCGACTCCACTCAGTAAGATTTAAAAAATGTCTTTAAGAGAACAGAATAATGGATGAGAATAAATGTACATGTTTAGATTTTACTGAATGTAACAAGAGTGGTCTAGTCCCAAAAGATCGCCTCATTCAAGGACATTACATTAAACCTGGACCGTTCAGTCCACAGTTGACCAGAAAAGCAATACTGGTGAGCGCGGTTTCCAGAGTTCCTGGTATGTATTTAAAGTACTGTACATCACAAGCCAAAGATGAACAAGTGTTTCTTACCAGCAGTGCCTTTTACTGGATGTAATGATACCATGGTCGTTTTCATTTCATGGCTTTGGTATATATTTGAAAATTGTTACTTACAAAAAATATTTGTAATTAAAATTACTATTAGTTTAATTAGCAGACGCCTTTATCCAAGGCGACTTACAGAGACTAGGGTGTGTGAACTATGCATCAGCTGCAGAGTCACTTACAACTACATCTCACCCGAAAGACGGAGCACAAGGAGGTTAAGTGACTTGCTCAGGGTCACACAATGAGTTAGTGGCTGAGGTGGGATTTGAACCGGGGACCTCCTGGTTACAAGACCTTTTCTTTAACCACTGGACCACACAGCCTCCTAAAATAAATGCAATGCTAACATCTTGTTACCAAAATAGATGTGTTGCTTGCAACTGTAATACAACTGAATGTATTGTTTATTAAATAGCACAGGGGTAGGATGACGCAGATGCAGTTTCACCATGCTGAAATTTGAATACACAAGGTTTCCGACTGATTTATTTTTCCTTTCTTAATTATGTCTGCCCCCCATCTCAGTACTCTATACTTACTATAATGATGGTTTTAGAGTGCAAACTAACTGTTTAATACATGTATAGATAGAACTAGCTTTGACACCCGTTATTCTGAAAAAAGTGTTGTTGTATTGAATGTCTGATTTTATTGGTCCCTTAGGCTCCACTTAGACTGTACAATATCCATTTAGTCAAAGGGTTACAGTGTAAGTGCTAACAAAATGTTGTTCTGACCAAGTTACATTAGCTATATGTGCTTTTCAGTGTTTCTAACAAAGACATAATTAAATAGCCAGAAGAGAGGAAAGCAGTTGGACGAACATTTACATTTTGAAAGATATTCTTGGAAAAATTGTGTTTCTCAGGTACATCTTAACAACAACATGTCTGATTCTAGTGACAGATCAGGAAGGTGTGCTACACTTTTAACTGCTACAACTAGAAGAGCAAGCCATGGGTTTGTAATATAAGATTTTCATCCCACATTTATATATATCTTTTAGGTCTATCTCCGAGGAAGCTGCTGTCTACTGCATGAGGTGTAAATAAGTCTAAACTGTGCAGTCATTGTAAAGATTCTAAAAGCTTGTGATCAATTCACTGCACTGAGCCATACATTTTGTTTTTTTCTTGGAATCTTCATGATCCAATGTCTGACATTTAAGTCCACTTTCATTTTGAGGACCGTCAAACAACTGCAGTGAATAAATTAATGTATCCCAGTTTCTCAGTGGAGAACATTGAGCAAACAATCTTTGTGTGTGTGGATCACATTGTTTAGAATGCAGTAGAAAAATACCTGTTCCAGATGCAAACCCTGCATTTAATATTCTGGGTCATTTGTATAGATCTGTGTAGTATAAAGCAAATCTACCATAATAGATACCAAGTTTCATCACAGCTGGATAACCATTTTTTCCCAAATATATAAAAAAAATTCCAACCTCCTCCAATATATCCCTGTGCCTTGGAATGTCATTTTTTTGGGGGGTGGAATAAAGTTAAAAATCTGTGAATGGCTAGACTTTTGTTAATGAGGGAGGACCGACTAATACACTGGTGCGACTTATGCGCTAGTGTGTGTAATATTAAACTACTGTACCAGTACCACAATGGGATTACTACAGCCATGGTTATGGCACACACAAACTTAACTGTCAGGTCATGTTGCTAGGTAGAAACACAAAACCACTGTTCTTATTAAAAGTTTTAATTTGTTACTCTCAATACCCTTAGTCATTTTGAATGTTAAACGCAGGCTTTCAGACTTTTGACTGACCTCCTCGTACGTGGAGAAAAAACAAATAGTGGTTAAAGTTATCAATCTTCGGAATATGGAAACGTCACAGCTATACTGCTTCACTGTTAACACAATGGCTGTCAGTCTCTATGAATTTCCTTATTCTCAACCTCCCGAGCCATTGATTTGTCAACATTCAGACTGAACCCGCCCCTGGGATCCAAAGCAAACAGCTGTTGGTTAGAAAGATGAGTAAACTTATCATGTTTTCCGTTTGTTGCAACTACAATGCTATAATAATGAAGGTGACTTTGAGACTGGATAAAGTAGGACAGTCAAACAAAAACGCTACACAACAGGTTTTAAATTGCATGTTGCTATTTTTGCCATCATTTAATAATGAATTGTATTTTAATGTATTACAGTTTTTTGCAGTTTACTGACTTAAAGAGACATTGCATAATTTTTCAGTATAAGATGTCATTGGATAAAGGCACAGTAAGTACTTCTGCTGAAGAGGCATCAGTGCAGCCTTACACTAGGCCTTTTAAGATTGACCTCCTTCCAGCTTTTAAGGGGGTGGCAAGGAATCTTTTTCTAGTTAGGCCAGACATATTGAGGTTGCTGTTGAAGCCATGACTTGTCAAGAGATTTTTACAAGAAATCTTAGATTCTATTCTGTCTACACATTTGGCAGACGCTGCTTTCTTGTACTGGGACAGCCTAACACCTGCTTTAAAAAAAGACTACACTGCAGTGAAGGACAAAATGAAAGAGGTTTTTGGACAAAAGCAATATCTGCCATTTTTTCAAACCTATGTCAATGCCTGTCCGAGAAAACCAAATGAGAGCCTTGACATTTATGATGCAGAAATTACCAGGCGTGTTCTTGAGGCTGTTCCTGACTATGACCGAAATGCACAAAATGGTGAAAAGTTTTGTCGCTTTGCGGCTGGACTAGACCCCACATTGCAGGCTAGAATTTATCAAATGGGAGCTGGTGATCTTGTGGAAGCGCTCATAGTAAGCCACTGTTAGAGAGCCTGAGAAGCGCTGAATTTGAATACAACTCGAAACACCCTCCTGGCCAGCACACCACAGTCAACAAGGGAAAGTCAGATAGCCAAGGTACATGCTAGAGATAACCCTGATACACTACATAGTGCAATTGAGGCACTTACCCTCAAAGTAGACAAACTCCAAAGTGACATGCGTCAACTGAAGGAGAAAAATTGCATGCTGCAATGTGACGGGACTTACACCAACAGTTGTTCCTGCTATGAGTGAAGCTCTGATGACATCCAGTGTTGAACGTGCCACTATGTTCTATCTTCCACCAGATAACTACATAGGAGTTTTGGAACCTCAAACCACCAGCTACCTAGTCATTGCACGTACCTTCAATGAAGTACAAAATTGACTGACTGTTGTGCACATCCTGAATACCTCTGATCAAGATATACAACGCCAATCAAGTCAACATTCCAGTGTAAGGCGTTGCTTTACCCCCAGTTAATATCAATTCTGACAACTTGAACACATCTAAAAAGCAGTCATTGGAAAAGGTGTTACAAAAATACAGGCATAATTAAGCACCATATCTGTACAGGTGATGCTGCACCAATCAAACAGCGAGCTTACTGTGTGACACCTGACAAACGGCTGGAAATTCACCATCAGGTAGAAAAACTCCTAAAGGCTGATGTCATCGAAGAGAGCTTAAGTCCATGGGCTGCACCTGTGGCACTGGTGAGAAAAGAAAGATGGGTCCTGTGGTTCTGCTTAGTCTACCACAAGCTGAATGCTTTAACCATCAAAGAATCTCATCCTTTACCCAGAGTAGACAATGCCTTAGATCAGTGGTGCCCCAACTGTTATAAGATATGTACATAGTTTGCATTTTCCCCCTTTATTTTTTTTTATTACAGGTGTGTTTATAAATTATATATATATATATATATATATATATATATATATATATATATATATATATATATATATATATATATATATATATATATATATATATATATATATACACTACCGGTCAAAAGTTTTAGAACACCTCCATTTTTCCAGTTTTTATTGAAATTTACGCAGTTTAATGTCTCAATGTACTCTGAAATTAAAGCATAGAACAAATAAACAATTGTAGATAAAAAGAAATCATGGAATCATTTTGTTTAACAAAATTTAATCTAAATTTTTGACTCATCAAAGTAGCCACCTTTGCAGATATAACAGCCGAACACACTCGTGGCATTCTTTCTACAATGGAAATCAAATATTGTTCGGAAAGTTCTTCCCAACACTGTTGCAGAAGTTCCCACAAATGTGTTGCATTTGTAGGTTACTTTGCTTTCACCCTTCTGTCCAGTTCATCCCAAACCAGCTCGATGGGGTTTAAGTCTGGAGACTGTGCTGGCCATTCCATGATTTGAAGCCTACCGTCTTGTTCTTTTCTTCTAAGGTAGTTCTGACATAGCCTGGAGGTATGTTTTGGGTCATTATCTTGCTGTAGGATGAACCCCTGACCAACTAGGCGTATACCAGAGGGTATTGCATGGCGCTGCAAAATGCCGTGGTAGCCGTTTTGGCTCAGGGTGCCACTCACTCTGTGCAAGTCACCGACTCTGGATCCAGCAAAACCTGCAGCTCGAAGTCTTCTCTTCACAGTTGAAACTGAGACTTGCTTACTTCGACCAGTGTTAAGCTGTGCTTGAAGCTGTTGTCCTGTGAGCCGCCTATCACGCAAGCTGTTGACTCTCAGAAACTTGTCTTCTGATTCTGTTGTGGCTTTGGGTCTGCCAGACCTCTTCCTGTCAGAGTTTCCTCTAGTTTCCAAGTGCCTTTTGATGGTGTAGGAAACTGTACTCACTGACACCTTGGCTTTCTTTGCAATTTCTCTAAAGGAAAGACCTACACTTTTAAGGGTTATAATGGTCTGTCTGTCTTCCTTTGTTAATTGCCTTTTCTCACCATTATGATAGCAATATACTACTTCCTGCAGTACAATACTGTCCAAATAATGCTTAAGAGGGTGTAGTAACACAGTCTGTTCCAACACTGCTTTTATACAGACAGAGGGTTTGTAAGTAATCAACAAAAGTTGGGACACCTGTAGGAATTGTTAGCATCAACTTTCAAGGCTTAATTTACTTACATTGCTGCAGAACAGCTGTAAGTTGTTAACCCATTACTTGTTCCCTGAAAAAGGCCTTTTGTATAACTCTGAAATGTACATTATTTTTCAGTTTTGGTAACCTAAACTTTTTTTTAACCTCTGGCAGTTTACCGCTTACCTTTGTACCATTTCAGGTTATTCACTGGACTTGAACTGCTTAAATTTCAATAAAAACTGGAAAAATGGGGGTGTTCTAAAACGTTTGACCGGTAGTATGTATATATATATATATATATATATATATATATATATATATATATATATATATATATATATATACACACACACACATATATATATATATATATATATATACACAGTATACTGTATATATATATTTGCATTATTTGTCAGGAGGTTTTGTCAAACAAAACTCTTAAACCTGCAAAATTGAGATGCCTTTTATCTACAAAGCATTCATGTGACAAAAAATGTAAACAAAAGAAACAGGAACTTTGCCATCAGCAACTTTCAATGCGCAAAATGACAACATTCCTTGCTGACCTGGTTAGGTACGTTATATAAATACTTTTTACACGTACTTATATAAACACATAAAAAGTAGTTTTGAAATGCTGTTGTGAAAAAATACGTGGCAAGTGGTCTGTGGGACAAATCCAAACACCAAGGTAGTCCCTGCATTGAAAAAGGTTGGGAACCACTGCCTTAGATGCACTGTCAGGCTCGGCATAGTACTCCACAATGGATCTTCAGCAGAGAAACTGGCTAGTTGAATTGGAGGCGCAAAACAGAGAAAAGACACCTTTCATGACAGGAAGTGGACTGTACCACTTCAAGGTAATGCCAATGGGTCTCACCAATGCTTTTGCAACCTTTCAAAGGTTAATGGAGTTGGTGCTCAGGGGACTTCTGTGGAAAAACTGTTTAGTGTACCTTGATGTGCTTATCTTCAGCTGCTCTTTTGAGGAACATCTACAGCACCTGGAGGAAATCCTCTCTCGATTCCAACGTACTGGCCTGAAGCTAAATCCATCCAAATGCTGTCTTGCTTGAGACCATGTTGTTTTCCTTGAGAATGTTGTCTCCAACTGTCAGCACAAAGCCAACAAGAGATGACACCATCCACACTCTTTGCATTGTCAAATGATGGACAGGACATTTATGTTCAGCAACAGCAGGACCCCATCTTGGCTGAACACAGCCATGTTGGCACATGAAACACAAAGATCGAGCTTTAAAGAAGCTGTGGCAAGAATTTCACAGACCTACCTTTCATAATGGCTTACTGTGCTGGAAGGCCTACCACACTGCATCCAGAGATACTGTCACCAGGTTATAAGAACATAAGAAAGATTACAAACGAGAGGAGGCCATTCGGCCCATCTTGCTTGTTTGGTTGTTAAGAAAGAACATAAGAACATAAAGTTTACAAACGAGAGGAGACACGGATGGAGTGCCTCAGTGCTTGATAGAGGAAGCGCTTTGGTTCCTACATGGTAACCTGGTTGCTGGACACTTAAAAGACCTTGCAATGTGCATATCAGCTATGCTACTGGTCATTCATGTCATGTGACATACAAGCATGGTGTGAGAGTGTACGTCTTGTCAAGCTAGGAGAGCTCCAGTGCCAAGACAATGAGCACCTATGAAGGTGTGGTCACCGACAAGCCATTTCAAAAAGTGGCTGCTGACATTCTAGAGCTTCCCATCACCAGTCGTGGAAACTGCTATGTCCTGGTACTACAAGATTAGTTCACAAAGTATGTGAATCTCTTTGCTCTGCCAGACCAACAATCTACGACTGTAGCAAAATGTTTGTTTGAAAACATTACGGAGCATGGCATTCCTGAAGACTGCACACAGACCAGGGACACCAGTTTGAGTCAGACCTCGTTCACCATCTATGTCAGTTGCTTGGTGTCAAGAAGACCAGAACAAGCCCATGTCATCCACAAGGTGATGGTCTGGTTGATCGTTTTAACAGAACTCTTATTGATTAGCTAGCAAAGAGTTAGAAGACTCTGATGAACGGGGTGACTGTTTAACCCAGTTGCTCTGGCTTATAACACCAGCACTCACTCAAGCCCTGGATTTACACCTTTTTTTCTCACACATGCCTGCCAATGTGATGTTCTGTTCTGAGCCCCATGTAGCCAAGTCCACCACCTGGAACACCTTCAGAATATGCTGCCTTATCAAGACGTTTTAAGTTGCTTTCAATTCTGCTGCCGAAAATAACACCATGCTAGGCTTCAGCAAAAGCGTGCATATGACCAACATGTCAGACATAACCCCTATCAACGAGGTGATCTGGTATGGTTACATGACCCTACTACAGTCCAAATAAAACTTTCCCCCCAATGATAGGGGCTCTGGACTGTCTTGGATCCACTGAAGATGACCCTGGTGTGAACTCAGGATTCAATACTTGCTGGAACCTACAGGAAAGTCTCGGGTGGTACATTATAACCACCTTCGGAAATACACCTTCCCAATACCCTAGCATGTGAAGACGAGATTGGCAGAACACCAGTCTATCTATAAAGATACGCAACAGTTATCAGCTTTGTCTGGAGCCTTACCCTTTAGATGTCCAGAACAACTGTCTGTGAGTACTGTCCATGAACAACCTCGGATCCAGTCAAACCCATCTATCTGTTTCAGCAGAGCAGACCACTTACTCGCCTCAAAGGCCTTTAACCTTTAGCGGTCCATTTATTCAGCATGTCTCAGACGTGTGAGGTCCAGTTTATTTTCACACATGCAGTTTATTTTACACACGCTGTTTAAAAGTATTTTTTTCACAGTAAAACAGGTTTAAAAGGCACTGCATATAAACAGGACACTGAGTACTGCATCTCCAGCCCTGCCCCACCCATTGTTCGCTGTATTTTTCACATACCCCTTCATAGTCTTGCATACTGATAAATCATCTCCTGATCACTCGTTTTATCACCAAACTGCTCAATAATGCGATCCAAGTAATTATTTTATTACTATAACATTTCAAAAAGCTCTGCAAATGTCCGAAAATTCTTTGAGCGGTGGATGCGGAAACAGCTATCTTGTTTGTTTATGTCCGTGTTATCTCTGTGGTGCCGGGCTATGTGTATTGCTCAGATCGTTCCCTTTTTTTCATCTTCTCTCGGCTCCTGTCGGCCATTGAATGGTTTTCTCGGCTTTTTCCGGAGAAAAAACAACTAGAGACCTGTTCTTTATGTCTTTTTGATTATGTCGGTGTGACAGGATGGCTCGAGCGGTGACGTCACGGACCAGGAAGGGATACACAGACAAGCTGCTTCGGTGTAAACCGAGACACGACTGCGCTCGGTTCTTTATTAAATCATAATAAAATAAACAGTTTAAACAAAACACACAAACAAAAAGACACAGACCCGTTTATATCCTGTGTACCAATGTCTATACTCCAACATTTAACACACAACATGCAACATATAACACAAATATACACACAGGGGCGAGACCCTCCGCCACAATCGGACGGTCCAACATCGGACAGGAAAGGGAAAATTGTAATGTCCTACCTGGTCCGACATAGGGCCACAAAGGGTTAAGGACTAGCTTGCACCATTTCCCAGTAAAAGGTAGAGGGCCTACAGCTCCAGCTGCAGTTTCTCCAAGTCCTGTGGTCCATCATGAGAGACCACAGGACTTGGAGAAACCCCCAAAACGCTTTCAAGATTTCATAATGTCTTCAACTTTATAAAAAATAATAATAAAGTATATTAGCTTTCAGACTAATCCTCCTGTTCTCGATTACAATGTATTGTTAATTCATCCAGTTTGTTTACAGTTAAGGATTATAGGTTGTAATAGTTTTTGATAGAAACAAGGATGTTTCTAAAGGAGGAGGGGGAAGAAATTATTTGTGTTATTCTTTAGAACCAATAAGTATTTCAAAATTAGGTTTTTTGTAAATTTATATTTACAAAATTAATCATTAATGTAACATATTCAAAATTAATAACTCCAGTATTACAATTAATAAAATAATAATAATAAATGAAAATACATACAGTTAAAAGGGTAATAAGTAAATTCACCTGGTAGCAATAAGATTGCCTTGCAGTATTGTTTTAGTAGTGTATTAGTGTTTGCTGTGTTTGTATAAAGTTATTTAAGGGTCTTGTATTCAATAAGCTTTATTGACAAACCAAGAAGTGAGTTGGGTGGAGCAGTTGGGTGTGAGCTGCATTAATAAAACGGTCAGATTGTAATCTGTCTGCATCCTGCTGAGTTGTTGATATAAGAGTTATTTCTTCACCACATCCGAACCCCAACATTACACAGTTAAGAAAAATAACCATAACTGCATTCCCTCCCACCCCCTTACAAGCAGTGGAAGGGGCAAAGCAACACAAGCACCCACAGACAACCATCATCAGTTAAGATTTTTTGGGTGGCCGATTTATAGATGTTTACAGTGACTCCCTCATGGAAAATTCAGTTTAGAATCGGGCCGAAGATTGAATGCAGAGGACCTGTTGCCGACGTAGTTTTGATGTTGGAAACATGGGTTTCTCTTGGATTTACCCGATTTTCACTGGACATGGAGAGCTCGGTAGGGGTTTCTTTATCAAGTACACACTGGAGAATTGTAGAGAGAGTTTGACAGCTTGCGCTGTGGTAACACTCTGTTGCTGATATTAATGAGAGTGTGTTTCCCATATCACACAGCCGTGTGATATGGGAAATATCAACTGGATAAGCCCATTGAAAAAATTGCTCACCAGTTAATATGTATAATTATAACATGTGTAAAGATTAATTCATAATTGGAGTGAAAAACTAAAATTAAGAGTCATGACTTTGTTGTTAAGAGGACGGGCAAGTGAAATTCTTGGTGGATTACCTATGAGTGTGCACTCTAACTATTCTGATTTGAAATTGTAGTTGGAGAGGTAACTAACCCCCAGGCTGCAGTTCCAGTGGTGTCCGAGGCAGTTAGGGGAGATAGCTAGAGGTTTTGGGAACAAGGTAAGGCGCTTGGTGCAGAAGGCTTATCCTGGGGTGGGTCCAGATATGTTAGACATGCTTGTTAAATACCATTTTGTTATGCATGCAGGAAGCAGGGTCCTGCGTGTACAACTTCGTAACGTTAAACCTTCAGGGTTGGAAAAGGCAATTGATTTGACTTCTGAACTCTTAGTTATTGCAGGAAATATCGAAAGAGATAACCTTTGCTAGTTGTGGGTAAAAGGGTAAAAGACTAGAGGTGGCTACTGCTAGTGTGTCTAGAGAACCTAATCCAAACCTAGTTAAAATAATGGAAACCTTGAATAGTTTAACTCAAGTAGTACAGAAATTAAAAACACAGCATTTCCAGTAGTCCAGTCTGCCCCGGTAATTGCTGGGAGGCAGCCACAACCTTATTATCAGGCCCATAATCGAGCCCAGGAGAGGAGATGTGGTAGTGACATGCATTTAACACTAGAAGCCCCGTGGCAGTCATTTTGGTGGTTCTTGGTTTTAAAATTTAATTTTCTCCACTCGTGTAACACATATAGGGCTGCCCGTTCATATACCTTTCTGTGCATATGTATTAAATATTCTCACAAAGCATGAAACGCAAGAGTGCAGAAATAAAGAAGATATATTACATTATACCTAAAAGCCCCGGGAGAAGTCACATTGACGGCAACACAGAAAACAATTGTAGTTTGATTATACAGAACAGTATTCTACTTTTATTATTTTTATTTACCAGTCAGCAATGTCTTTAGATGTAATTAGATTAGTTTCTACTCTCTTCCTGAGTGAATGACTGACAGTCTATTGTTTTTCAATCAGCCTTTTTAAACGTTGGCGCCTGCTGGTTTTTTTGGTAGGTGCCACTTTGTCTGTGACGTATTCATTACCCAGGTTACTATAAAGTTCAGAGGCTACCCTGAAGAATTAATTGTCTTCCACAGTTTCAAGAGAGAATACATGAGAGTTTACACAAGAGGATAGTCTTTCATATTTGTTACTTTCCTGCAAATAATAAAAAGAGAAAAATGAGTCAACCAAGACGCATGACTGCTGAGCAGTGCTTGCAGTTGTTACAGACTGTATCTGAAGGTGATTCCAGAGATGAACAAGGTATGGAAAGTGATGGAAGTGACTCAGATGAAGAGTGGATTCGCGTAGAAGAGGGGTCCAGCAGCAGTGAAAGTGAGGACAATGCAAGTGAAGGTGATGATGAGGTGCGCAACCACCTAGCACTTCATCGGGAACATCTCAAGAAGATCTGGACTCACACTGGGGCACAGATGACGATACACTTCTGCGTCTGTACCCGCCCAAGTGCCAGCCACCACTTCTGTGTCTGTACCTGCACCAGTGGCAGCCGCCGCTTCTGCTTCTATACCTGCACCAGTGGCAGATGCCGTTTCTGTGTCTGTACCTGCACCAGTGCCAGCTGCAGAAATGCTGCACAAAATATTATGAAGGAGACTCCAGGACCCACTTCACACGCAAAGAACCACCCAGAAGTGTGCGGCTTCAGACTGATAGATTTGCCCTTGCATCTGAGTTGTGGAACCGGTTAATTGACAACAGCATTGCTTGCTACAAACCAAGGGATAACATCACAGTAGATGAGCAGCATTTCCCAATAAAAGCTAGGTGTCGGTGGACTATATGGCCAACAAACCAGATAAATTTGGAATCAAGTTCTGGCTAGCAGTGGACGTGCATTCCAAGTATGTGATAAATGGTTACCCTTATTTGAGTAAGGATGAGACACGCCTGCCAACCAAAGGCTGAGTGACAGTGTGGTACTTCAGCTAATGGGACCCTATTTGGGGAAAGGCAGAAATGTGACCACAGATAATTTCTTTACCTCAGTGCAGTTTGCAAAAGACTTGAAAAGGAAGAACACAGGCCTGGTTAGAACTATGAATAAAATCAGGAGAGCTGCCACCATCATCAAGGAACCTGCAAACAGAGCTCTACACCACAAGTTTTCTGAAAAACTCTGACTGCACACTAGCCATTTAAAAATGCAAGCCATCGAAAAATGTACTTCTGTTCAGCACACTTCATCAGTCAATTACCATCGGGACTAGTGGAAAAAAAACGTGACCGTGGAGTTTTACAACGCAACAAAATATGGAGTAGATGTTTTGGATCAGATGGCACAAAAGTATTCTGTGAAAGCTGGCTCCCGACGGTGGTCTGTTCAGGTGTTTTACAATGTATTGGACCTAGCAGCCATCAACTCCTGGGTACTTTACAAAGAATGCGTAGAGAAGAACTTACCAAGGAGAGAATTTATTTTACAGTTAACACAGGAACTTTGCAAAATTTGGAACAGAGGGAGACTGCCAAGCGTGTACCCACAGCTGAAGCTGGCAACCCCACTGAGAGCCGCAAGAGACGCCAATGCCAGGTTGGCAAGTGCAATAAAAATAAAACTTGGGACAGCTGTGCCCTGTGCAGAAAGGCGGTGTGTGGAAAATGCACTGCGCATGTGGAGAAGCGCATTATCTGTGTTGACTGTAAACAGCTTTAGAGTAAAGGAATACCCTTTTGTCTATAAAAGCAGAAAGAAATTGGACTTTTTTATAACTTGTACATTGTTCAGTTGCTTTTGCGTATCTGATAATAAACCGATTTCTGTTGCGTTGCTTTGATTTTCAAAATAAATGTTTATATATATATATATTATGCTTCGGTTGTTCAGATGTTTATGTGTCATACTCAATAAAAAAAAGTGAATTACATCCAAGTGTTTCTCTTTTCGTTATACTATTTACAGTGTTTTGAATACATCTCATCTTTGTTCCCATCAAATTGATACAGGGACTGCTCTCCCTATTAAACTTGCCCCCTATGAGTGCTGCTTCACCAGCAAGGGGAAATGCAGCAGGTGCTTGAACATGATGTAATCCAGCCCTCCTACAGCTCATGGGCCGCCCCGATAGTACTGGTAAGGAAGAAGGATGGTGGAGTACGATTTTGTGTTGACTTTGGTAAACTGAATGATGTTAGTCAAGGATGCCTACCCTCTCCCAAGGATAGATGGCACGCTGGATACTTTGTCCTCTGCTAAATTGTTTTCTACATTAGATTTGGCCAGTGGATACTGGCAGATGGAGATTGACCTTGTGGACCACCCTAAGACTGCCTTTACAACGAGGTCTGGGTTGTATGAGTTTAATGTTCTTCCATTTGGTCTATGTAATGGCCCAGGTTCTTTTCAGCGACTCATGCATTTGGTGTTGGCAGATCTTCAGTGGACCACCTGCCTTATTTACTTGGATGGCATGATAGTGTTCGGAAAAACTTTTGACAAACACTTGAGTCGGTTGCAAGCTGTTTTGGAAAAATTTCAAGAAGACAATTTGAAGGTGAAACCTGCCAAATGCCAGATTTTTGCAGCAGAGGTACATTACCCAGGTCATGTGATTACAAAGGCGGGGATGGTGACTGACCCGGAAAAGATATCACCTGTTAAGGACTGGACGGTGCCTAGAAGTCAGACTGAGGTAAGAAGCTTTGTAGGACTGTCTTTATGCTATCGTCGTTTTGTAAATCAACTTTGCAACCATTGCTCGACCTTTACATCACCTGACAGAAAAAGGTGTCAAGTTTCAATGGGATAATCTGTGCCAGGAGGCTGTGGTAAACTCTTCTATTTTGACATTTCCAGATCCTTCAAAGACTTTTTTATTTGATACAGATGCTAGCGATATGGGTTGGCGCAATTTTCAGGGAGTTGAGAAGGTGGTGGCTTACGAGAATTCGTTGCATGGCTTCATAGTTTCAGCCAGCTAGCAGGACAGCCAGCACTTTGACTACGAGATAATTCATCGACCCGGCCGAATACGGATGCCCTATCACGTCTGTCAGTAGAGGTGGAGAGTGAGGAACAGGCTGTTTGCATGTTCAAGGGAAGCCCCCAGATGAAGGGACGCTTGGATGGGATTGGGCTCAAGTGCAGGAAGCTGATCCAGAAATCTAGCAGGTGAGAGCACGGAGAATTGAGAACTCTGAGGTACCCCAGGAACTGAAGAATAATCCAGCCTTTCTGAGGATATTAGAACACCTGGAACCAGTTACGAATACAACATGGGGTCCTGGTGAGTCAGCTTGAGGGGTTGTGGACGGATGGTTCTCCCTAAATCCCTGGTACCGAAGGTTCTAAATATCCTCCATAAAGTAAGACAGGGGGGCATTTAGGGATTAATAAATTTAAGGAAAAGGTCAGGACCCGTTTCTATCGTCCTGGGTGGTCTAAGGAGGTAGAAGAGTGGTGTAAGAAGGTGTGAGACGTCTGCCACTTTTAAATCGGTAGGACCAGAACCTAGAGGACCAATGCCCCCTATTCAGGCCAAATACCCCTTTGAGATGGTGGGTATTGATATTGCTATGTATGGGCGAGAAATTGTGATGCCTGCAGACCTCTTATTTGATTTAAAACCTGTGCAACAGTATAGTACAGATTTCCATTACATGAGAGTAGATGTTAAAACTTCATGCTGATTTGAACTTGGCTCTCGCCAAGATAAGTACCAACTAAGACGTAGCTTCACAGTAAACTAATGTGATCCATATGTGTCTCCATCCATTTGCGCTTCCTTCCATATGATGATGTAGATCTGTCTGGTGTTGATGGCTGAAGTGTAATGCTGGCTCCAGGGATCAGCTTATTGCCTCCCTAGCGCATCAGCACACACAACGGCTGCGATGCTGGCTCCGGGGATCAACCATAGTGCGGTCTCCCCAGCGCATCAGCATGACAACCGTCTGGATTGAGCTAAGTAGGGTACATTTCTGGGGTCTTCAAGTGGGCATCTTCCATCCTCTGTGTTTCGTCGACTAGCCCACGACACCTCAAGAGGGCTCGACAGTGATTCTGGTGTCCCAGCATCACCCCCCTCCGTCCCCCACTCAACTCAGCCCAGCTTACTTATCTGTACATCAGCGTTTCTTTTTTTCTATTGTGCTTGAGATCCCCAGCCAGAATCTTTCCATCTCAACCACAGCCAGTTGCTGCTCCTCTCTGCTGCTTCAGATAAGTTCTTCACTGTGCGACGCAACTCTTGGCCATTGAATCCGACATCTCTGAGAAACCGGGTTGTAGAGTGTGCCACAAATCCTTGACAACCCACTTCCACTGGGTAAACCCAGACTCTCCATCCTCGCTGTTCCGCTTCAGAGGCTAGTTGAGCATACCGTAGTTTCTTCCTCTCATACGCCTCATCTACAGCATCCTCCCATGGCACTGTTAACTCTACCAGGTGAACAAGGCGTGCTGATCCAGACCACAAGACAATATCTGGTCGAAGGTTAGTGGTGGCAATCTCAGGTGGAAAAATAAGCCGCTGACCAACATCTGCCAGCATTTTCCAGTCTCTAGCAGCTTCCAGTTGTCCTGGGCGAGGATTGGTTTTAACACCTTTTCTTGGTGGTTGCTCTCCTGGGCGGAGGAATGTTGTTCTTTTGTGTGTAATGTTTTGATGGAACAGGTGGCAACTTATTGGTCATGTTACGCTTGGGAGGGTTAACATGAGGGTATGTTGAGGAACTGACTGCATGGCTACATTCTGTAAATTCTGCAATTCAGAAACATCAAGAAAGGGCCTCCAGGTGGCAAAGAATTTGATCATTTAAGGGTAGCGGGTCGGTTTATAAATGGAGAGAAAGTGTGGATGAGAAATACAGTTAGGAGGGGGAGATGCCCTAAATTTCAGAGACATTATAGTGAACCCTACAGTATCCTCCAAAAGATTTCTGAAGAGCTTTATAGTTTTGATGATCGGGGGGGGGATAGTGTAAAGATTGATGGATTTGTTGTTTGTTAACAACCCCCCTGTAACAGGGCGAGGTGCCCTGTACATTGTTTTGTTTATTTATTTTTAGAACAGGGTTTTCCTCCGCCCCTGTGTTATTTTGTATTTTATTTTTATTATTATTATTATTATTATTATTATTAGTATTATGGTTTATTTATTATATTTATGACGGCGTGGCGCCGTGTGTTTATTTGTATTTATTTAGAAGTGTATTTGTGACGGCGAAGCGCCGCAGGGTTTGTTATTGTTTTGTATTTTGACGGTGTAGCCGATTATTTTGTAGCGTGGATGGGTAGTCCCATCCACAGCAGTAATTAATAAACTTGTGCAGAATGTGGCTGAGGGGTAATAGACTAATTACTAGGCAGTTAAACCCCTCGGCCACGGTATAAAAAGCCTGCAGCTCTCCAGCTCGTGGTGGGGTGTTAGAGAGGAGAGAGCGAGCAGCAAGCAAGCAAGCAAGCAAGCAAGCAAGCAAGAGGAAACGAAACTAAAATTAAAAACAGATACAGATACAGATACAGATACAGATACAGGAACAGTGAATGCTACAGCCCAGCCTGACCTGTATTATTTTGTGTGCGAGATTTGTTTTGTTTGACTGTTTTGTTTGCTCTGTGAGCACAGTTTTTCTGTTTAAACTTTTTATTTATTTTTGTTATTTTTGCTTAATAAAACGGCGCAGCCGCGTCATTTACTTTAACCGCAGTACTTGCCTGGTGTGAGTTTACCTTCCTGCTTCTGGCCTGACGTCAGACGACTCAGTCACCCTGCCACAACCCCCTATTTAGAACTGCGACTTAATTGATATGCATGTGGGAAACAATTGGATAATTGTCACAGAGGTGGTTATTTAAAAGACAGCTGCTGTGGAGAGAGAGAGAGAGAGGTGCCCGAGACGGCACCGAGCTGGTTGGACTTCACAGTGATGCAAGGTTGCTGCATGCAGAAGCTGGATACAGGCTGCTGGAACTCTATTAGGTGGTCGGTGACTTTAAGTTTGAATTTGATTCACCCAGGCAAGAGATACGGGCTCCTCCCCCTCTCCTGTTGAACTCTATTAACTGTACTCTGTTTGAACAGAATCTAAAATGGCTATTGTTGGCACAGGACTATATTTAATTTAATTTAGGTTAGTTTTACAGTAATTAGTTATATTTATCTGAGAAATGATACTGTGGTTGTACTATTGTTATTGAAGTGTGTATTTGTAATTGCTGTTAACCGATAATTGTTTTGTATGTTTTAATGTGTATGTGTGTGGATGAATGTTAGAAATAGGGGCTAATTTATAAAGTGGGGTGGGTTTATTTAATTGGTCTGTGGGAGGCGTGTGTTGACTGCTCCTGGTTACTGATGGGGTGCTTGGCACAGACTGATTGTGGTCCTGGTCCATTTTATTTTACTGTGTGTTTTATCATCTTTGGGGTGTTTTATTTCACTGCGTGTTTGGTTTGTAGTGTTTTTTTTTATTTACTTGTTATTTTGTGTTCAGTTATTTTACTTTGTTTTGTGTATGTAGTTGTGTTTTTAATTATTAAAATAAAGACTGGATTTATTATTTGTAATACTCTCTGGAGTTTAATGTCTTCTACCCCACTCTGGTCAACCTGTTTTATACAGCCTAGCTTTAGCAGACCTTCCTGGTTATTAAAGGGGGTGGCAGCTCGCACGCTACTGGGTATCCATACTTAATCCAGTGAGTCTGTAGCTCAGACTGACTTTCCTGCTCTTGATACTGTAGTAGTGGGGAGTACGGGTCACTGCACATGTTACTGTAGATAACTAATGCAGCACAATTTAACCATTTTTTTTGTGTAAACAAAATAAAACATTTTTACACAGCTAGTAAAATGAACTCAAGTGGTTTGTCACTAGTTTTGTTACAGTAAAACAGTCTTTTAAAAAAATGGTGCAAATTGCACAATAGCAGAAAAGTACAGTGGTGTACAGTGACATGCTGTTCGTAATAGTGACCCAGTAAAACTAAAGTGAGAGGTTCTAGGCCTGAATCGGTCAAGCACTTATTGTTACTCTTGTTTTTTTCCACAGTTTTATAGCTTCACTCTTCATTGACTGAAGATTCTACCACTAAAATGTACTATATGTAGCATGGAGCATGATGTTAGTTCAGTCTCAATAAAATGTATCAAGTAACTGGAAGATTTTATGAAAGCAACAATGTAACATTTTAAAACAAATGGAAATGTGCGTTTCTAGGTTTACATACAAATCAAAAATACAAAAACCCTTTTGTATTGAATTTATCACGTAACACTAACTTGGAATTAAAAATAAAAAAGTCAGACAGCAGGTGATAGATGTGCATTTTATTAAATACATTTGGGTTGGGGTGTTGCTGTTACTGACAACAACATTAAAAAGGTTCTATGTTTGGAAGCATATCACCTCAATGTAAAACTACTTTTATGTGTTTACAACACTGTGACCGAGTGCTGTTGAGTGGCGTGTGTGGTGACGTCACGGACCAGGAAGTACCAGAAACAATGGAAGTACGGGTGTGGGACTCTCTCTCTCGCTCAAAACCTGTCTCGCCTCTGACACTCTCCTCCGAGCACGGACAGCTGAAGGTTCTTATACAGTGACCATCTCCCGATTAGCAACAATTAAACAATGAATTAACTCTGGAGATGGTCACCATCTGCACGAGTTTAATAAGGATGCGTGACTGTCAGCCAGCTAAATAAATCACCAGCTGATCAGTCGCGCATCCTCACGAGATTTTTAAAATATAAAAACAATAACAAATACGCGGCGCTTTTATCCGCGCCGCAAACAATAAAACAAATAATAAAACAGCGCACATATAAATATAGGGGCGGGACACTCCGCCACACATGCCCCCCCTTGTACGCAGCACACATGGCCTTTTCGGCCACCTCCCCCCTTAGTCCCCAAAGTCCCGGCTAGCAGTCCCGGCCCAGGAACAGGGTCAGCAACGGACCAAAGGTGGCGGCCACGGTGGGATGTCCTCCTCCCACCCAAACAGCCGTAGCGTTCCGGTGGACCGCGCACAGTCCGGCTCCTCTGGCCAAGGAAATTTTGGGGGTGGTCTCCTGACCTCCCCCTTCTTCATGGCTGGCAGCTCCCCTCCGTGGGGCTCCGACCACAGTTTATCCTGCCGCGAAAGTGCGGCTTGGGGAGCTGGACTCCTGACCTCCCCTTCTTCGTGGCCGGCAGCTCCCCTTCATGGGGCTCCAGCCACAGTATTTCCTGCCGCATGGTAGGACTGGTAGCGACCCCAGGCGAAGCAGGACCCTCCGGAGGCGACGGCAGCAGCAGCAGCGGACCCTCGGGAGGCAATGGCAGCAGCAGCAGTGGACACTCGGGAGGCGAACTCGGGAGGGGAGCCCCT
This sequence comes from Acipenser oxyrinchus oxyrinchus, assembly GCA_030684275.1. Taxonomy (NCBI): domain Eukaryota; kingdom Metazoa; phylum Chordata; class Actinopteri; order Acipenseriformes; family Acipenseridae; genus Acipenser; species Acipenser oxyrinchus. Next base: position 54,354,703 of record CM060250.1, read on the forward strand.
GGCCATGGAGGCGGCAGCGGGAGCTCCACTTCTCCCTCGTACCCTGTAACTGGTGGCTCTCCAGGTGATGCGGAGCAACAGGCAGCCCCAGGCGATGCATGGCAGGCATCCTTGGGCGGTGCGAGGCAGGCATCCTTGGGCAGTGCGAGGCAGGCATCCTTGGGCGGTGCGAGGCCGGCATCCTTGGGCGGTGCGAAGTAGGCATCCTTGGGCGGTGCGAAGCAGGCATCCTTGGGCAGAGCAAGGCAGGGCAGGAGCAGTCCTTCCAATGACAATGGAGGTGGAACCAGCAGGTATTCACCCTCTGCTGGTGGAGGTGGAGATGGAACCAGCAGGTATTCACCCTCTGCTGGTGGAGGTGGGAGGGGCAAGCAGTCCTCCCACAGCGCTTGAGACGGAACCAGCAGGCTTTCACCCTCTGCTGGTGGAGCTGGGAGTGGCAAGCTGTCCTCCCATGGCGCTTGAGACGGAACCAGCAGGCATTCACCCTCTGCTGGTGGAGCTGGGAGTGGCAAGCTGTCCTCCCATGGCGCTTGAGACGGAACCAGCAGGCATTCACCCTCTGCTGGTGGAGCTGGGAGTGGCAAGCTGTCCTCCCACGGCGCTTGAGACGGAACCAGCAGGCATTCACCCTCTGCTGGTGGAGCTGGGAGCGGCAAGCTGTCCTCCCACAGAGGTTGAGACGTAACCAGCAGGTATTCATCCTCTGCTGGTGGAGGTGGGATGGGCAAGCAGTCCTCCCACGGCGGCTGAGGCAGAACCAGCAGGCATTCACCCTCTGCTGGTGGAAGCAGCTGGAGACAGAGGTAGCTCATGCTGCTCTGCTCCTGGCGGTGGAGGTGGCGGAGGCAGAGGCAGCTCCCACTGCTCTGCTCCTGGCGGTGGAAGCGGTGGAGGTGGGGACAGCGTGAGGTCTCCTCCTGTTGCAGGGAACCGGTGCTTCTCCTTCTCCTCCTCTTCCTGGAGAATGGGGCAGTTGACCACAAAGTGGCTCCACTCCCCACAGGCAGTGCACCAGTTCATGGCCTCAAGTGCGCTGAGGTATGCTTCCCAGCTGCCCCTCTGTTGTCCCTCCTCCTCCTCTCCAGGGTGGGGGCAGTTGACAACGGAGTGACCCCCCTTCCTGCAGGAAGGGCACCACCTTGAGGCCTCAGCCAGGCGAAGGCAGCCATCCCAGCGTCCACTCTTGAGCTTCCCTCTCTTGGGCTCTTGACGCTCGGACTCCACCTTCATGGGCGCCAGATGCACGGCCACCCCCCTACCGGGCGCTGGATGCACGGGCTCCCCCCTTCCGGGCGCTGGATGCACGGGCTCCCCCTTCCGGCGCTGGATGCACGGGCTCCCCTGACCGTGCGCTGGATGCACGGGCTCCCCCTTCCGGCGCTGGATGCACGCTCCCCCTTCTGGGCGCTGGATGCACGTGTTCCCCCCTCTGGGCGCTGGAGCTTGCTTCTTCGCCTTCTTGGCACCGCCCCTCCTTCCCTTCTTTGGGACCAGCAGTTCCACTTCCTGCCATGGAGGGGGTTTGTCGGGTGCTTTGTGCCCGACCTTGCCGACGGCAAAGCACCACTCCTCCCCTTTGAGGCAGGTGAGGCAGGTTTCCTGATCCACCTGCGGCGATGGTATGGCCTTCAGGTGGATCCACTCCTCCGCGGTCTCCACAAGATCCGAACACCTCAAACTTAGATTCGTCTGTCCATAACACTTTTTTCCAATCTTCCTTTGTCCAGTGTCTGTGTTCTTTTGCCCATCTTAATCTTTTTCTTTTTATTGGCCAGTCTGAGATATGGCTTTTTCTTTGCAACTCTGCCTAGAAGGCCAGCATCCCGAGTCGCCTCTTCACTGTTGACGTTGAGACTGGTGTTTTGGGTACTATTTAATGAAGCTGCCAGTTGAGGACCTGTGAGGCGTCTGTTTCTCAAACTAGACACTCTAATGTATTTGTCCTCTTGCTCAGTTGTGCACCGGGGCCTCCCACTCCTCTTTCTATTCTGGTTAGAGCCAGTTTGCGCTGTTCTGTGAACAGAGTAGTACACAGCGTTGTACGAGATCTTCAGTTTCTTGGCAATTTCTCGCATGGAATAGCCTTCATTTCTCAGAACAAGAATAGACTGACGAGTTTCAGAAGAAAGTTCTTTGTTTCTGGCCATTTTGAGCCTGTAATCGAACCCACAATTGCTGATGCTCCAGATACTCAACTAGTCTAAAGAAGGCCAGTTGTATTGCTTCTTTAATCAGCACAACAGTTTTCAGCTGTGCTTACATAATTGCAAAAGGGTTTTCTAATGATCAATTAGCCTTTTAAAATGATAAACTTGGATTAGCAAACACAACGTGCCATTGGAACACAGGACTGATGGTTGCTGATAATGGGCCTCTGTACGCCTATGTAGATATTCTGTTACAAATCAGCCGTTTCCAGCTACAATAGTCATTTACAACATTAACAATGTCTACACTGTAAAACACGAACAAGGGAAGTCCAAGATATTTATAAGCTTGGTCCCAGAATAAACACAGATGGATACTGAATCCCCTTAAGCAGAATGTCGTACCAGTTGTACTCCCACTGCAGTGACTGTTTTAAAAGGCCACCTTCAAACAGTAATAAACAATGATCCAATACCTCCTCTTTTGCTTCCGTTTCTTGTCTTATAATCACTTCCCATAACAATGTGCAGATCGCTGTTTCCGCAGCTAGACACCCAAACAATGTCTTAATCAGTCCTGGTCATAGAAATAATCCGCTTGGTAGAACAGGTTGCTGCTCCTGAAGCTAGGAACCACACAGTGCTTTAACCAGTCCCGGTCGTAGAAGTAACACACTTGGTAGAACAGTATAATCCGCTGTGACTGAGCCACGTAGGTATCCAGACTAGCCCCGCTGGCCACCTACTAGCAACGGCGCAGGCAGCAGTAAACACAGTATAATGAATCGTCACAGCGAAACAAAACCAAACACACCAAAACAAAAGGCTGCCAAGAGGAGAAACGCGCTCAACTAAACTTTCATGAAATAACTGTGACTGAAATGTAGAGCACTTACTACAGCTTTCCAACGATACAGGTAACTCCACAGGCTGACGCAGGCAGGACAATCGGGCCGTGTTCCCCACAATCACACAACCCCCGATTGTTCTGCCCTGTTTCCTTTTAAACTAAATAACGCCGCCTCACTAATTTTCGCTGAGGTTTCTGGGGTGTGTAGTTTTTCCTCAGCGACGGCATTCCTTAAAGGTGTCCCAGCTCTTTCTTCACAATATATATCGTATTAATTCGAGGGCGGCGTTAATTCAAAGTAACACCTCACTCGGATATCAGCTTTTTAATAGACACTGCCCTCGAATAAAACGCCGCTTCTCAATAAAGAAATGTAAAAGGTATTTTTTTTCTACCCCTGCTCAAAAAATAAAGAAAGAAATGCGCAACTCTGCCTATGTACATGACACTCCCGAAGAGACTACAACCTCAATCAAGCATGTAATACAAACTAATGTACACCCACCTTAAGCAAATGTTATTTTATAGTACAGTCCCGACAGACAACCCAAGATGAACTACTTACAGCACAGCAGTCCTTCACGTCCCTTGGCAGAGTTCAGTGCCAACACAGCAGGGGATAAAACAAGGGCTGTCTGTTTAACTCGTCGTCAGCTTGGATGGTGAAAACTTAAACTCAGAGGAACTTAGAGCTTTGCCAGTCACTCTAAGCGCTATCCGAAAGCTGGCTGAAGATATCTTCTTGAAGGGGGTTTAGTTGTTTTGTTTTTTATTCAATTGGAATTTTACTCAGTCCTGTACAATTGTATAAAAAAAAAAAAAAAATTGCTTACTATCTGTGAGAAGATTTAGTTTTGGTTTCTGTTACAGAGAAATTACAAACAAGCAGGTAAATTACAGTGAGAAAATAAAGTGTAGGATATATTTTAGTTTTAAAAGAAATCAAACTGATATTCAGAGATAATACTTTTTGTTAAGAAAAACAACTGCATCACACTCAAGTACCGTTTTCTCTCCTCTTCTTGTCCCGCCCCATAGCAATACACGCTCCTGATTTGCTGGCACAGTACTCCCCTGACCTCCCAACTCCCACATAATAGACTCTCGTTAACTGTCAGTCAACATACTGTATTCAAGCCCCAAAAACACACAAGAGTATAGTGCTGCAGATTGGAGCCTCTCATGCCACCGTTTCTAAAAAGCCTTAAATCATTTAATAAAATATTGCAGCATTTGTAAAGCATAGTATTATTAATAAAGGTTGCCCTTATTTAAGTGCCACAGTCATTTTGATCAATTTAAAAGAAATGCCGCAACGCCAAATTAAAGTAATACGGTGTGTGTGTGTATATACAGTGGCTCTCAAAAGTATTCACCCCCCTTGGACTTTTCCACATTTTATTGTGTTACAACATGGAACACATTTTATTGTGTTACAACATTGTTAAAAGGGCTGCTTCAAATGAAGTAAAAAATAAATAACGATAACTAACTCTCACTATTTACAATTATTTAAGCCTATAATTTGATCTATATACAATTATTTATTATTTATATACAATTATTTATGTCAAATTTATCAATTTATCTAATGTTTTCTTCCCTTCTCCGTTCAACTGTCTCCAACTTCTGCGACTTAGCTCGAGCAGTTTCTTGGTTTAAACTCACTCAGTCTATGCTTGTGCGCGTGAATATTTTTTAAATCGAACACTCGTACATTTCTTACTGGTATTTTTTTTATGTAGGTCAGTTTTCTACTTCATTTCTTATTTTTTATATTGCGCCCATAAAGACACTTCACAAATGTAACAAAACAGCAAATTGTGTTAAGTAATAAATAATAAAAGAAACACTTAATGAAATAACAGAAACAATTCTAAGGGATAAAGATCTGATTTTTTTTTTATTATAAAACTATTATAATATTCACTGTTACTACACGTTCACATACTGAACACAAAAATATGATTGATTTTTATTTCTAAATGTATGTACATTTAAAAAAATATTTTTTCCGACATTGGGCCAGCACTGGGCCGGTGTTGTAGTTTTACCTCCTTCTAAATACGATGGTCAGTGACATCGTGCCAGAACCTGCCCAACTGCTACTTGCCGCTGCAACTGCGAGCCGACTGTGCCGCTATGTAGCTGGATCCGGCCCGGCATCATATCGCTGTGTGGGTAGGGTGAGGATGACTGTCGTAATTATACCACAGTAATGGGAATTCCTATGGTGAGGGCTTGTCAAGCGAATCTCAGTCCTGAGCTGCTTTGGAGTGTTGAGGACAAGTATGCTTCTCCAGGTAAGTATTTCCCAGGGATCAGTACTTGTCTCAGGTGTTTGGTTTTCTCTTTCCACAGGTATTGCCTTTCCACAGGTATTGCGACGGCAGCAGCAGCAGCGGACCCTCCGGAGGCAACGGCAGCAGCAGCGGACCCTCTGGAGGCGAACTCGGGAGGGGAGCCCCTGGCCATGGAGGCAGCAGCGGGAGCTCCACTTCTCCCTCATACCCTGTAACTGGTGGCTCTCCAGGCGATGCGGAGCCACAGGCAGCCCCAGGCGATGCAGAGCCACAGGCATCCTTGGGCGGTGCGAGGCAGGCATCCTTGGGCGGTGCGAGGCAGGCATCCTTGGGCGGTGCGAGGCAGGCATCCTTGGGCGGTGCGAGGCAGGCATCCTTGGGTGGTGCGAGGCAGGCATCCTTGGGCGGTGCAAGGCAGGGCAGGAGCAGTCTTTTCCATGATGGTGGAGGTGGAACCAGCAGGTATTCACCCTCTGCTGGTGGAGGTGGGAGGGGCAAGCAGTCCTCCCACGGCGGTTGAGGCGGAACCAGCAGGTATTCACCCTCTGCTGGTGGAGGTGGCGGAGGCAGAGACAGCTCCTGCTGCTCTGCCCCTAGCGGTGGTGGAGACAGAGGCAGCTCCTGCTGCTCTGCTCCTGGTGGTGGAGACAGAGGCATCTTCTGCTGCTCTGCTCCTGGTGGTGGTGGACAGAGGCAGTTCCTGCTGCTCTGCTCCTAGCGGTGGTGGAGACAGAGGCAGCTCCTGCTGCTCTGCTCCTAGCAGTGGTGGAGACAGAGGCGAGGGCTCCTCACCCTCTGGCGTTGGAGATGGAAGCAATGGCTCCTCTCCCTCTGGCGCTGGAGACGGCAGCAATGGCTCCTCTCCCTCTGGCGCTGGAGAAGGCAGCGATGGCTCCTCTTCCTCTGGTGCTGGAGATGGCAGCGATGGCTCCTCTCCCTCTGGTGCTGGAGATGGCAGCGGCGGGTCTTTTCCTGATGGAGCTGGAGATAGCGGGAGCCCTGCCATATCTGCAGCCAGGTGGCGGATTACCAAGTCCGCAACCTCCGGGAGGGACACTGGGCAGTGTTGCTTTTCCCAGGCTTCCCATCGCTCTCCATCTCTGGCCCACAGGAGGTTGATCACATCGGGGAGGGCCTCTTCGGCATTCCTCCCAGGCTCCACCAGCCAGCCCCAGATTCCCTCAGAGGAGAGTGCTTTTGTCGGCCTCTGAGCCATCGGGACATCTCCCCCTGAAACCGGATGCTCAGGCTCCTCCATCTCCTGCCATACGTGGCTCTGGCTGAGTGGACTATACCTGACCTCGCCACACAGGAAACACCACCCTTCCTCATCCAGACAGGCCACGCAAACATCCGGTGTGGTAGAAACGCGACAGGACCTGCGACCGGCCCCGCGCTGCTGTTGCTGCTTTCTCCTGCCGCTTCTTCCCATTTTTTTCCCTTCACAAAAAAACACTTTTTGAAAAAACAAACACAAAAAAAAACCTCCCTTTGCTGTTCCTGGTCCGGATCCTGGAGGCGTTGTTTATCCCACCGCCTGCCACCATATGTGACCGAGTACTGTTGTTGAGTGGCGTGTGTGGTGACGTCACGGACCAGGAAGTACCAGAAACAATGGAAGTATGGGTGAGAGCTGAAACGCTACGGCGTTCAGCTGCTTTTATTAAATAATAAAACAAAAACAGAAGATTTAAACACACAAGAAAACTCTACAAAACAAAAGGGCACATTGGCCAAACAAATAAAAATAAACAAATAAGCGTGCTTGTTTTACCCCAGCACGATACTTAGCAGTTGTTTACTCTCTCTCGCTCAAAACCTGTCTCGCCTCTGACACTCTCCCCCGAGCACGGACAACTGCAGGTTCCTATATTCTGGCCGAGGGGTTAACTAGCTGTTAATTATCTTATTACCCCTTGGCCAAAGTCTGCACGAGTTTAGTAAGGATGCGTGACTGTCAGCTAGTTAAATAATCAGTAGCTGATCAGCCACGCATCCTCACAAGGTTTTTAAATTATAAAAACAACAACAAATACGAACAAAAATACAAATAATAATAAATATATACTGTATATATATAGGGGCGGGACACTCCGCCACAGAAATGCATGCACATGGATTAGGGAGTGGTTACCATGTAGAAAACAGAAAGTACTGATTAGAGGAGAAACCTCAAAATGGAGCAAGGTAACCAGTGGTGTACCACAGGGATCAGTATTAGGTCCTCTGCTATTCCTAATCTATATTAATGATTTAGATTCTGGTATAGTAAGCGAACTTGTTAAATTTGCAGACGACACAAAAATAGGAGGAGTGGCAAACACTGTTGCAGCACCAAAGGTCATTTAAAATTATCTAGACAGCATTCAGAACTGGGCAGATGCATGGCAAATGACATTTAATAGAGAAAAGTGTAAGGTACTGCACGCAGGCAATAAAAATGTGCATTATAAATATCATATGGGAGATACTGAAATTGAAGAAGAAATCTATGAAAAAGACCTAGGAGTTTATGTGGACTCAGAAATGTCTTCATGTTCAATGTGGGGAAGCTATAAAAAGGCCAACAAGATGTTCGGATATATTGTGAAAAGTGTTGAATTTAAATCAAGGTAAGTAATGTTAAAACTTTACAATGCATTAGTAAGACCTCATCTAGAATATTGTGTTCAGTTCTGGTCACCTCGTTACAAAAAGGATATTGCTGCTCTAGAAAGAGTGCAAAGAAGAGCAACCAGAATTATCCCGGGTTTGAAAGGCATGTCGTATGCAGACACGCTCAAAGAATTAAACCTATTCAGTCTTGAACAAAGAAGACTACGCGGTGATCTGATCTGACAGACAATGTCGACCCAGGGGACTTTTTCGACTTGAAAAAAGAAACAAATGATAAAAGAAAGGGGGTCACAAATGGAGATTAGATAAAGGGGCATTCAGAATAGAAAACAGGAGGCACTTTTTCACACAGATAATTGTGAGGGTCTGGAACCAACTCCCCAGTAATGTTGTTGAAGCCGACACCTTCAAGAAGCCGCTTGATGAGATTCTGGGATCAATAAGCTACCAACAACCAAACGAGCAAGAAGGGCCGAATGGCCTACTCTCGTTTGTAAACTTTTTTATGTTCTTAACTCTATAGGTGGTTACTCAAGCCTGGTGCTGAGGTTGGTAGCCCTCACCAATAATAAAGGAGACCACTGGCACAGGTTCCCAACTATGCTAATTGAATACATTTTGGGGATACAAATGTGACTTTTCTTGTCCTTGGTAGGTACCCATGACAGATGCTACTTAAGACAAGTCTACAATGAATTGCATCTTATTGCTAAGGGGCAGAAAAGTCAAGGCTTAAAGCAATCAAATATCCGATGACTAAACATGAAGATAACAAAAGGGTAATGGATGAAAAAATATAAAGCACTATAATTTTATGAGTCAAATGGCAATAATTTGAAATGTTGAATAAATGGTGTTGCATAAAAAAACAATGTAGGCTTATTTTTTCCTATTTGGTCAAAGAATCTTGCCAGGTATACTTTCAGCAGATCTCAGTTGTTAATAAAGAATTGCTTGGTATGGCCTTTAGTTATAGTAGAAAGTTGTGCAAGGTTACATCACAAATTACATCTTTACTGCTGAAGTCTTGTGAGCATAAGGTACGACCTTTGGACATTCTTCGATGCAAAAACATAATATACCTTTGGCCTACAGTCTTGTCCATTAGAGCTCGATAGCCACCCCATGAGCTGGCTGAACTGTGATGTAATGATTATTGATAGATGACAGCTACAACCAGCGAGCAGGACAAGTGACGCTCTGGACCAGCTGCCCCTGCCCCATGAGCTGGCTGAACTGTGATGTAATGATTATTGATTGATGACAGCTATAGTAAACAAGCAGGACAAGTGGCACTCTGGACCACCTGCCCCCGCCCCATGAGCTGGCTGAACTGTGATGTAAAGTGATGTAATGACTATGATTGAAGACAGCTAAAGCCAGCGGGCGGACATGGAGCTCCCCTGGACAAGGCATGCTGTGAGGAGGAGGAGGAGGGGGGGGGAGGGGAAGAGGACAAAACAAAGAAACAACGAGGAGGCATAGGCAAGAGGCTATTTATGGAACAGTTTGATTATGTATTTGATTAAATGGAGGATCCTCCAATTAAAGTACTTACTATAGTGTGGGTAATGTGCGTGCTACATCATACAAGTCATGACAGTGGAGAGAGAATTTAGAGCTCCTAAACTGCATGGAAACCCTGCCATTGTCTCCTTAGTTCTTTCCCTCACAAACTGCTTTTTTATTGTGTCTTCAGAAGCTACTCTGCGATAGTGTTGTGCTTTGATAAAGCCTACTTTGAGAAGGTTCATTTGGATTGCAAAGGCAGACTGTCTTCCAAATCGTTGAGGTGAAATTAATAATGAGGCCACTTCCACATTTTTTGTCTTAAATAACACTTGTTGTTAAACTATTCTGTACCTCATGTTCATTTTTCATCATATTGATCTTAGCTCTAATTTTTGAATGCAAAGCCTTGGTTATGGAAGTGTGCTACTGGCTGTTCTGGATTTTTATTGTCATTCTGTATGGTAGATTATGGTTAGGATTATATCTCACTTTACCGTTACAATAACAAGCATATCAGTGTCCAAAGAAATTCTTATTAGCATACAATGGCACCATGCCTCACATGTGCCTTTGTAGAAGCTAGTAAGGGAGGCTTGTCACATTTTCCTCACTCAAATGCTCAAACATTAAAAAAAAATGTAAATGTAAGAAAAGTTAAAACTGTCTGGTACAGTCTTTGGCATAGATAGATCTGAAGCATTAAGCATTGGGCAAGGTTAAATTAGTGTAGATGCGGTACTTCATGAATGGATTCATGAAATATTTCCTCAGTGTAAATTGATTGGGAAAGTTGGATTGGAAAAAGTCATAGGTAAAGCTCTTTTGATATTCTGCTGTTGCTTCTTCATATTATTATTCTCAGTGTGATAGTCCCATTTATTTTCATGTACAGCATAGGGGATTGTTGCTGAAGAATGTGAGGGATTTATTTTGACATATGAAATAATGCCGTGATCAAAGAGTTATTTGTACTTCAATGTGAATCTCTATATTTTAGGAATCAAAAAGGTCACAATGTGAATAAATTTAGGTTCTAGTATTGCTCTACAAACTTCATATGCAATGCTAGTTAGATTTCAGAATGCATTTAATTTCTGACACCAATGACAATAATCTGCCCATATATTTCTTGTTTAGAATTTAAAAAAAGAAAAGAAAATGACATATGGGTACAATAGTAATGTTGCAGTCAAGAGTAGACTGCTGTTTCCACATCTTAAGTACAGTACGTGTTGATTGGTATACTTACTACTGGAGTTCAAAATATAATTTACAGTATTGTAAACCAAGTTCACAGTGGGGAAAAGTGTTAATTATTTCATCATTTTTGTATGATCCTCTTTAGTGTGTCGTGTACATTTCCTATTCACACACTATTCTGAAAAGCATAAGGTGTTAATTAATGTAGGTTTATGCACACACCAGAAGTTCCGGTATGAGTAAAACACAAAATAAATAAATAAATATGGTATGGATAATTTCTTTAAAAACATTAAGCTCTCTAAAATATCAGAAAATGACAGAGAAATACTTGAATCAGAAATCACCTGTATGGAGGTGGTTAAAGCAATCCGTACACTGGCAAGTGGCAAGGCATCTGGGGAGGATGGACTCACAGCTAACCTTTATAAAACCTTTATCGACCCACTAACCGATAAATTATTGAAGGTATACAATGACGCACGGGAGAAGGGGGAACTCCCTGGGTTAATGCACTCTTCTATAATAACCATTTTACTAAAGCCAAATAAAGACCCTCTAGAATGTGGAAGCTACAGACCAATTTTATTATTAAACCTGGACTGCAAGATATACGCTAAGATAGTGGCTGAAAGATTAGACTTACTGCTACCAAAACTAATATGCAGAGAGCAAATTGGATTTGTAAAACACAGACAAATACCGGATAATATAAGAAAATGAATGCAGGTTTTTTTTTTATTATGCTGGCAAATCCACCCTTCCCGCGGCTGCAGTTTCTCTCGATGTGGAGAAGGCATTTGACCACATTGAATGGTCATATCTGTTTAGAACATTAGAGTTTGAACTAGGCCATGATTTTATCCACCTTATAACACTATTGTGTTATACAATAGTGTTATAAAGTGGATAAAAAAGCCAGGATTTGTACTAATGGACTTTGGTCAGATGTCTTCTCCTTGCAATGGGGAACCCGTCAAGGTTGCCCACTCTCTCCACTACTCTTTGTACTATCCCTAGAATCACTGGCATGCTTAATAAGATCCAATCTGAATATTAAAGGAATAAAGGCACCCAAATCAGCTATTAAAATTAGTCTAAACGCAGGTGATATATTATTAATGGTACAGGAGCCACACCCATCTTTAAAATATGCACTGGAATTAATTGACTATTTTGGCAGCTTTTCTGGATATAAAGACAATTGGGAAAAATCAGAGGCTATGCCATTAAATGTACATTGTCACAAAGGAAGCTTAGTCTCACTCCCTTTCAAATGGACTCCTGAGGGAATGAAATACCTTGGAGTGACTCAGATAGAGGAAATTGCCTCAATACGTCATACAATATGTCTATTTTGTTTTAAAGCATTTCAGAGGATTTAGACAGATGGAAGGACCTACCTTTGTCACTATGGGGTAGAATAGATGCAATTAAAATTAATATTTTGCTGAGAATAACTTATTTTATGTGTGCCATCCCACTACCACTACATGGGAACTGGTTTAATGTAAAATGAATGTGTTATTTATTAAATATCTATGGAAAGACTCCTAGAATTAACAGGTTCAAGTTGTCAGTGGATAGGGATAAAGAGGGTCTGGGCCTCTGTGATCTGGATGGCTGCAGGGGTGACGTCAGACCAGGGAAATGAAACCAAAACAAGGAATGGCAGGGCAAACTGAGACGCTACGGCGCTCAGGGTTTTATTAAATAACAAAAATAAATATTTAAACAGAACCAAAACACTGATATAAACAAAAGTGCACAAGGGCCAAAACAAAATGGCACGGAACAATGAGCACAAGTAGTATGCTGGTTACAACTCCCAGCATATGTAGCAATTGTATTTTATTATTATTATTATTTGTTTATTTAGCAAACGCCTTTATCCAAGGCGACTTACAGAGACTAGGGTGTGTAAACTATGCATCAGCTGCAGAGTCACTTACAACTACATCTCACCTGAAAGACGGAGCACAAGGAGGTTAAGTGACTTGCTCAAGGTCACGCAATGAGTCAGTGGTTGAGGTGGGATTTGAACCAGGGACCTCCTGGTTACAAACCCTTTTCTTTAACCACTGGACCACACAGCCTCCTATACTCACGTCTCTTATCTCACCTCTGACACTCTCCATCCGTGCACTGGCAAACGATAGGTTCTTATAGTAGTGGTCGAGGGTTTAACTAGATCTTATTAACACCTCTACCACACTTTGCACATGTTTAAATCTAAATGAGTGACTGTCAGCTAATTCAATAATCAGTAGCTGATCAGTCAAGCATTCGCATGAGGGCAGGCTACACAAACACAAAACAATAACAGATAATGGCAGACAGCTTTTCGTCCGCACTGTAAATAATACATAACACATTATAACAATAACAATAATAATATCGGCTTTTCACCGTCACATATACAATAATAGTATGAACAAATAATAACAGTGCATATATATACATATATACATACATAGGGCGGAGCACCCTGCCACATATGCCCCCACTTAAAAGCCCAAAAGTCTCGCTCAAAGTCTTGGGCCAAAAACAGAGGCTTCAAGGGGCTCACTGGTGGCAATCCGGGCAGTGGCAAACTGGCAACCCCGGGCAACGGCAAATAGTCAAGTCCAGGTAGTAGCAAACTGGCTATCCCGGGCCGTGGCAATCAGGGGACCCCAGGTGGTGCAAGCTCAGTAGCCCTGGAAAGTGCAGGACAGGGTAGGAGCAGACAGCAGTGAGCCTTCATTCTGCAGCAATACCCCTCTCAATGGTGGGGCAAACCGAGACACTACAGCGCTCAGCAATTTGTTAAGCAAACAAAAATAAATATTTAAACAGAACAAAAACATTGATATAAACAAAAGGGCACAAGGGCCAAAACAAGAAAGTACAGTAGTATGCTGGTTACAACTCCTAGCATACGTAGCAATTGTATTTTATAGTTCCAATAGACTCACGTCTCTTATCTCACCTCTGACACTCTCTACCTATGCACTGGCAAACGGTAGGTTATTATAGTAGTGGTTGAGGGTTTAACTAGCTCTTATTAACACCACGACCACACTTTGCATGTGTTTAAATCTAAATGCGTGACTGTCAGCTAATTCAATAATCAGTAGCTGATCAGTCATGCATTCACATATATATATATATATATATATATATATATATATATATATATATATATATATATATATATATATATATATATAGCACCCTGCCTCAGCCTCCCAGATACCCCTTGAAATGGGCTTTGAAATGGGCTTATGATACAAACCTTGATCAAGCATGGTGGGGGTTATATAGCAGGAAGTTTTGGAGGTAAATAAATGTGATCTATCCCTAGACTCCATGTGTTTCACCCCAAAATATTGGAAATCCATAGATAACCCAATTATACAGTTTTCATGTGATATTGCCTGTTGCCTTGTGACAGAAAAAAAAAAAAGATTCTTGGTTGTAAATCTCCTCCCGACCTGTGAGGGCGCTAAGCAGTGAGAACAGAGTTCCCTGGATGGGCTGGCTTGACAGTTCTTTCCCAGGGTTCAAGGGAAGTCGGCCAGCTAGAAAGGGGGTGGAACTCCATTGCATTAACGCATTGACCGGAAGGGAAACGACGTGGCAAACGCCATTTACGTCCAAAAACATCACTCATCGCAATGTTAGAATAACGTGCCCATAGAGACCAATTTTGATTCATAAATGTGTATTGTGCCGTTAATTGACCCTTACCAGCATCATAATTAACACATGCCTCATAACGGTATCAATTCTTAGCATCATTTCATTTAAGCCAATAGTAATAATAAAAGTCTATGTTTAATTATCCAATAATTACGTAATTTAAGTATTTTGTTATTTGTAATGCGTACATTAAATAGCATTGCTAACTCATCTGAACAGGATAGGCTACTTACTGGTTGGAATCACGTTTGTAGCCTATTCGTTGCTCTAAGAAAATGCCAGGCTTCGTGTGCTTGTGGGGACTGTACAGCAAGAGGAAAGAGATATCTTGGAACATGATCCAGAACAGTGAAAAGACCCTGCAGTTTTGTTTACAATCTGACATTCATCTTGCCATTGCTTCTGGCAGTATATGATCTCCCCTTTTACAGTACCAACTGCATAAACATGATCAGCTATCTCCTGCTATATTTTTTCAGCCACAGAACCTTGTAGTTCCGAACAGCTGATCTGCATTGATAAGTACGTATTCTTTTAATACTGTGAGTTACTGGGGAGCGAATGTAGGTTTTCTTAATCTCTCTTGCGTCCAGCACCTTTTAGTACAGGAGTCCCTCGCTATACAGACACCGTTATGCCGTACATTCTAATATGCCTGATATGTCCCCGATCATAACCAATTTAGTGTGACGCTAGGAATTTCATTATCCAAAGAAACCCATTGAAAAAAAAAACTGTTACACTGATTGGATGAAAATAAACCCAACAACAGATACAAGCAGCCTACTAAATCACTAAAATTAAGAACATGATTAAAACAGAGCGTATGAACATACTCTACAGAGTTTAAACAAACTGAGATCGATCGGTTGGAAAAGGGCAAGAAGCTTTCAGAAATACTGCTGGACTCCACTGCTTCGAAATGCAAGATGTGGACTACAATATTCTGAATTTTAAGTCTTAATTGCTTTTGCAAAGAAAAGAAAGTTTGACTCATGCCAAAAGAAAACAAAAGTAGTAGGTAGGCTATGTGTTATTTGTAGCCACCCGTACGCTACAGTTTTCTATGTACATTTTAAATGATTTATTTAGGGTGTGCAGTATATGTAAGGTACTGTATAGTTAGGGTTGCCACCTTTTCCACAGACCAAACCCGGACATATTTCTCAGTCAGCCTAGGTCTATCAAAACTGCAGTATACTGTAATACAGTTAACACATTACCACCAGATCTCAGTACAAATTAATGATCATGCAGTATATACAGTATTGTGCTCTTGATATTTCTAGCAATCAAACTCGATAACAATTTCTGTTTAGTTTTCAAGTAGCCCAAAATTACATGTAGATGAATGTAGTTTTCATTATTATTTATTTTCTCATTTAGCAGACACTTTAAGCGACTTACAGAGACTTGGGGGTGAACTATGCATCACAACTGCTGCTGCAGAGTCACTTACAATAGGACCTTGATTTTACGTCTCATCCAAAGGAGGGCGCACAAGGAGGTTAAGTAACATAATGAGTCAGTGGCTGAGCTGGGATTGAACCTGGAACCTCCTGGTAACAAGCCCCTTTCTTTAACCACTGGACCACCAAGCCTCATTATTGTGTATTTAAATATGTTATAAACTGATGGTTCAGCGAATACATATAAATATTTCTGAAAAATTGGTTATACAAATAACCTGTTACACATAGTAGTCGTCGTAGTAGTAATAATAATAATAAAAATAATAATAATAACAGATTTTTCTATACACTTAAACAGAGGTTAACCTAAGCGGGTTGGTGATTCCCAGTCCTTACATTCATTATTATTTTACTGAACTTCAATATGAAATCACGGAATCATGATTCATAACATATTTAAATGCACAATAATGCAAACTGCATTAATCTACCTGTAATTTTGGGCTACTTGAAAACTGAACAGAAATTGTTATGCACGTACCTTACATATTGCTAGTGCTCATTTTGGCTCAGCATCTTCCTTACACTCCCTTAGCTTAACCGTTTAGCTGTCACTTGCTGAAGTTGATTTTACAGGAACAAAAATCTACAGATTGCAGTCACTGATGCTTCAGTAGAACAATACAAAGTTATGATACTCTTCTATACCAAAATATGTCATTGTGACAAGCAGTGGTGACGTCAGACCGGAAGTAACACACAGAACTGCGAGGTGAAATGTGAATTGCGCTGTTTAATAGTGAACAAAATAAAAGGTTTTAAACAAAAACAGCACACGGCACTTGAGGCCAAAATAAATAGACAAACAAAACAGACTAACACTAAACAAACAATGGACAAAACAGACAAACACTGTGAGTCCAAACAAACACACAAGTATCGTACTGGTCCTATACCAGCACACAATAGCAATTGTTATTATTATTATTATTATTTTACTTTATTTTACTCTTCCTCTCTCTCCCATTCATTACTCACCGAACACCCAACCCTGAGTGAGTAAAACGTGCATATATATATATATACTGTAGTGCCGGGATTCAATTACTAATCAATTATTCACTTGAATCCCAGCACGTGAACTAATTTGTGCAATCCCATGCTCACATAGTATTACATACTTTAAATGCACATGAAGTGTTCAATCCCCGTGCCTAAATACAACTATATATTTTAAATCACTCGTGCTGCACAGACCCATTTATATCCCATGCAGCAATATCTATACACCAACATTAACACTCCACATGTAACACAGAACACATAAATACACACAGGGGCGGGCACTTGGCCATATACCTCCCCCCTTGTGCGCAGCACACATGGCCTCAATGGCCACCTCCCCCCTTAAAATCCCCAAAGTCTCGCTGAAAGTCCCGGGCCAAGAACAGGGACGGTGACATGCAGGCATCCCCAGGCGGTGACGTGCAGGCATCCCCAGGCGGTGACATGCAGGCATCCCCAGGCGGAGACGTGAAGGCATCCCCGGGCGATGACATGCAGGCATCCCCGGGCAGTGACTTAAAGGCATCCCCGAACGGTGACATGCAGGCATCCCAGGGCGGTTACATGCAGGCATCCCTGGGCGGTTACATGCAGGCATCCCAGGGCGGTGATATGCAGGCATCCCCGGGCGGTGACGTGAAGGCATCCCCGGGCGGTGACGTGAAGGCATCCCCGGGCGGTGACATGCAGGCATCCCCGGGCGGTGACTTGGAGTCATCCCCAGGCGGTGACGTTAAGGTATCCCCGGGCAGTGTCCTGAAGGCATCCTTGGGCGGTGTCGTACAGGCATCCCCGGGCAGTGACTTGAAGGCATCCCCGAGCGATGACATGAAGGCATCCTTGGGCGGTGACTTTAGGAGGGGAGCTCCTGGCCCAGGAGGTGGCAGCAGGAGCTCCACTTCTCCCCCTGTGGATTGAGTCAGGACGAGTCGTGGTGCTGGGGTTGGCCACACTGGCAGTGGCTGCGCGGTGCTGGCCCTCTTCGCGCCACTGTGCTGTTTTCCCCGTGCTCCGGAATGCCAGCATCACGTCCTGGTCCTTTCTCTTGTGGTGGAGGTGGGAGCTGCAGGCAGGCTCCCTCTTGCGATGGAGGTGGGAGCTGCAATGAGTCTCCCCTTGGTGGTGAAAGGAGAGGCAGCTCCTGCTGCTTTCCCTCTGGCGGTGGAAGCAGAGGCAGCTCCTGCTGCTCGCTCTGGCGGTGGAAGCAGTGGCTGTGTGTGTGTGTGTTCATTGAGTGAAAAAGTTTACTAGCATTCAGACTACGCATAACTCATCATCATCATCATCATCACCGTGCAGGTCAAGTTTGGGTTAAGCATTAAGATATGTGACATTAATATATTTTAGCTTTTTAACATTCCACCTACTATTAATGATTTTAAGATTTCTCATTCCTCTAAATGTTTGTTTATATATATATATATATATATATATATATATATAGTAAAAGAATTTTGATCTCACGGGTTCGTGCCCCTTTAAAATTACGACCCACAACAACAGAAATGGATTTTCAAGCGCGGTTGCGCTACTTTTTAATAAACACACCAAACAAACAAATACAAAACAAAACCTAACTCCGTTTTGGAGCGCTTACTAAACAGGTTATTCCCTGACTAACTCGCAGGACGGCTAAGCCGTTTACCTGGCACCACAAAACATTCACGCTAACACAGCACTTACTTTACTCTGGCTACTCGAAGACAGAGCGCCTCTCATGCCTCCTTCTACTCAGCAGCCCTGAGCATTCTGACTGCTTAAATACCCTGCACCTGGTCCCAATTCAACAATAGCTACCAGGTGCAGGGGATAATTAATAATAAAACAATTAAATTAAGCTGTTGCTGTTGCTGTTGGGGCGGTCCATCAGGAGAAGGAGGTCTCCAGCTGGTGGTGGA
The DNA here is from genome assembly GCA_030684275.1 of Acipenser oxyrinchus oxyrinchus. Lineage (NCBI taxonomy): Eukaryota > Metazoa > Chordata > Actinopteri > Acipenseriformes > Acipenseridae > Acipenser > Acipenser oxyrinchus. The sequence continues at coordinate 54,373,393 of CM060250.1, forward strand.
GACCTCCTTCTCCTGATGGACAGGGCAGCGGGTCACGTAGTGCTTACCTCCGCAGATGGGGCATAGCTGGGGTAGCTGTCTGAGGGGGTACCAGGGACAGTGTGGCAGTGTGTGTGTGTGTTCATTGAGTGAAAAAGTTTACTAGCATTCAGACTACTAATCATCATCATCATCATCATCATCAGTCAGGTCAAGTTTGGGTTAAGCATTAAGATATGTGACATTAATATATTTTAGCTTTTTAACATTCCACCTACTATTAATGATTTTAAGATTTCTCATTCCTCTAAATGTTTGTTTATATATATATATATATATATATATATATATATATATATATATAAACAAACATTTAGAGGAATGAGAAATCTTAAAATCATTAATAGTAGGTGGAATGTTAAAAAGCTAAAATATATTAATGTCACATATCTTAATGCTTAACCCAAACTTGACCTGCACGGTGATGATGATGATGATGATGATGAGTTATGCGTAGTCTGAATGCTAGTAAACTTTTTCACTCAATGAACACACACACACACAGCCACTGCTTCCACCGCCAGAGGGAGCAGCAGGAGCTGCCTCTGCTTCCACCGCCAGAGGGAGAGCAGCAGGAGCTGCCTCTCCTTTCACCACCAAGGGGAGACTCATTGCAGCTCCCACCTCCACCGCAAGAGGGAGCCTGCCTGCAGCTCCCACCTCCACCACAAGAGAAAGGACCAGGACGTGATGCTGGCATTCCGGAGCACGGGGGAAAACAGCACAGTGGCCGCGAAGAGGGCCAGCACCGCGCAGCCACTGCCAGTGTGGCCAACCCCAGCACCACGACTCGTCCTGACTCAATCCACAGGGGGAGAAGTGGAGCTCCTGCTGCCACCTCCTGGGCCAGGAGCTCCCCTCCTAAAGTCACCGCCCAGGGATACCTGCATGACACCACCCAAGGATGCCTTCATGTCATCGCTCGGGGATGCCTTCAAGTCACTGCCCGGGGATGCCTGTACGACACCGCCCAAGGATGCCTTCAGGACACTGCCCGGGGATACCTTAACGTCACCGCCTGGGGATGACTCCAAGTCACCGCCCGGGGATGCCTGCATGTCACCGCTCGGGGATGCCTTCACGTCACCGCCCGGGGATGCCTTCACGTCACCGCCCGGGATGCCTTCACGCCACCGCCTGGGATGCCTGCATGTAACTGCCCTGGGATGCCTGCATGTAACCGCCCTGGGATGCCTGCATGTAACCGCCCTGGGATGCCTGCATGTCACCGTTCGGGGATGCCTTTAAGTCACTGCCCGGGGATGCCTGCATGTCATCGCCCGGGGATGCCTTCACGTCACCGCCTGGGGATGCCTGCATGTCACCGCCTGGGGATGCCTGCACGTCACCGCCTGGGGATGCCTGCACGTCACCGTCCCTGTTCTTGGCCCGGGACTTTCAGCGAGACTTTGGGGATTTTAAGGGGGGAGGTGGCCATTGAGGCCATGTGTGCTGCGCACAAGGGGGGAGGTATATGGCCAAGTGCCCGCCCCTGTGTGTATTTATGTGTTCTGTGTTACGTGTGGAGTGTTAATGTTGGTGTATAGATATTGCTGCATGGGATATAAATGGGTCTGTGTAGCACGAGTGATTTAAAATATATAGTTGTATTTAGGCACGGGGATTGAACACTTCATGTGCATTTAAAGTATGTAATACTATGTGAGCATGGGATTGCACAAATTAGTTCACGTGCTGGGATTCAAGTGAATAATTGATTAGTAATTGAATCCCGGCACTACAGTATATATATATATGCACGTTTTACTCACTCAGGGTTGGGTGTTCGGTGAGTAATGAATGGGAGAGAGAGGAAGAGTAAAATAAAGTAAAATAATAATAATAATAATAACAATTGCTATTGTGTGCTGGTATAGGACCAGTACGATACTTGTGTGTTTGTTTGGACTCACAGTGTTTGTCTGTTTTGTCCATTGTTTGTTTAGTGTTAGTCTGTTTTGTTTGTCTATTTATTTTGGCCTCAAGTGCCGTGTGCTGTTTTTGTTTAAAACCTTTTATTTTGTTCACTATTAAACAGCGCAATTCACATTTCACCTCGCAGTTCTGTGTGTTACTTCCGGGTCTGACGTCACCACTGCTTGTCACAATGACATATTTTGGTATAGAAGAGTATCATAACTTTGTATTGTTCTACGAAGCATCAGTGACTGCAATCTGTAGATTTTTTGTTCCTGTAAAATCAACTTCAGCAAGTGACAGCTAAACGGTTAAGCTAAGGGAGTGTAAGGAAGATGCTGAGCCAAAATGAGCACTAGCAATATGTAAGGTACGTGCATAACAATTTCTGTTCAGTTTTCAAGTAGCCCAAAATTACAGGTAGATTAATGCAGTTTGCATTATTGTGCATTTAAATATGTTATGAATCATGATTCCGTGATTTCATATTGAAGTTCAGTAAAATAATAATGAATGTAAGGACTGGGAATCACCAACCCGCTTAGGTTAACCTCTGTTTAAGTGTATAGAAAAATCTGTTATTATTATTATTTTTATTATTATTATTACTACTACGACGACTACTATGTGTAACAGGTTATTTGTATAACCAATTTTTCAGAAATATTTATATGTATTCGCTGAACCATCAGTTTATAACATATTTAAATACACAATAATGAGGCTTGGTGGTCCAGTGGTTAAAGAAAGGGGCTTGTTACCAGGAGGTTCCAGGTTCAATCCCAGCTCAGCCACTGACTCATTATGTTACTTAACCTCCTTGTGCGCCGTCCTTTGGATGAGACGTAAAATCAAGGTCCTATTGTAAGTGACTCTGCAGCAGCAGTTGTGATGCATAGTTCACCCCCAAGTCTCTGTAAGTCGCTTAAAGTGTCTGCTAAATGAGAAAATAAATAATAATGAAAACTACATTCATCTACATGTAATTTTGGGCTACTTGAAAACTAAACAGAAATCGTTATCGAGTTTGATTGCTAGAAATATCAAGAGCACAATACTGTATATACTGCATGATCATTAATTTGTACTGAGATCTGGTGGTAATGTGTTAACTGTATTACAGTATACTGCAGTTTTGATAGACCTAGGCTGACTGAGAAATATGTCCGGGTTTGGTCTGTGGAAAAGGTGGCAACCCTAACTATACAGTACCTTACATATACTGCACACCCTAAATAAATCATTTAAAATGTACATAGAAAACTGTAGCGTACGGGTGGCTACAAATAACACATAGCCTACCTACTACTTTTTGTTTTCTTTTGGCATGAGTCAAACTTTCTTTTCTTTGCAAAAAGCAATTAAGACTTAAAATTCAGAATATTGTAGTCCACATCTTGCATTTCGAAGCAGTGGAGTCCAGCAGTATTTCTGAAAGCTTCTTGCCCTTTTCCAACCGATCGATCTCAGTTTGTTTAAACTCTGTAGAGTATGTTCATATGCTCTGTTTTAATCATGTTCTTAATTTTAGTGATTTAGTAGGCTGCTTGTATCTGTTGTTGGGTTTATTTTCATCCAATCAGTGTAACAGTTTTTTTTTTCAATGGGTTTCTTTGGATAATGAAATTCCTAGCGTCACACTAAATTGGTTATGATCGGGGACATATCAGGCATATTAGAATGTACGGCATAACGGTGTCTGTATAGCGAGGGACTCCTGTACTAAAAAGGTGCTGGACGCAAGAGAGATTAAGAAAACCTACATTCGCTCCCCAGTAACTCACAGTATTAAAAGAATACGTACTTATCAATGCAGATCAGCTGTTCGGAACTACAAGGTTCTGTGGCTGAAAAATATAGCAGGAGATAGCTGATCATGTTTATGCAGTTGGTACTGTAAAAGGGGAGATCATATACTGCCAGAAGCAATGGCAAGATGAATGTCAGATTGTAAACAAAACTGCAGGGTCTTTTCACTGTTCTGGATCATGTTCCAAGATATCTCTTTCCTCTTGCTGTACAGTCCCCACAAGCACACCGAAGCCTGGCATTTTCTTAGAGCAACGAATAGGCTACAAACGTGATTCCAACCAGTAAGTAGCCTATCCTGTTCAGATGAGTTAGCAATGCTATTTAATGTACGCATTACAAATAACAAAATACTTAAATTACGTAATTATTGGATAATTAAACATAGACTTTTATTATTACTATTGGCTTAAATGAAATGATGCTAAGAATTGATACCGTTATGAGGCATGTGTTAATTATGATGCTGGTAAGGGTCAATTAACGGCACAATACACATTTATGAATCAAAATTGGTCTCTATGGGCACGTTATTCTAACATTGCGATGAGTGATGTTTTTTGACGTAAATGGCGTTTGCCACGTCGTTTCCCTTCCGGGTCAATGCGTTAATGCAATGGAGTTCCACCCCCTTTCTAGCTGGCCGACTTCCCTTGAACCCTGGGAAAGAACTGTCAAGCCAGCCCATCCAGGGAACTCTGTTCTCACTGCTTAGCGCCCTCACAGGTCGGGAGGGAGATTTACAACCAAGAATCTTTTTTTTTTTTTTTCTGTCACAAGGCAACAGGCAATATCACATGAAAACTGTATAATTGGGTTATCTATGGATTTCCAATATTTTGGGGTGAAACACATGGAGTCTAGGGATAGATCACATTTATTTACCTCCAAAACTTCCTGCTATATAACCCCCCACCATGCTTGATCAAGGTTTGTATCATAAGCCCATTTCAAAGCCCATTTCAAGGGGTATCTGGGAGGCTGAGGCAGGGTGCTCTGCTATATATATATATATATATATATATATATATATATATATATATATATATATATATATATATACAGTATATATATTGTAAAAGAATTTTGCTTTCACGGGTTCGTGCCCCTTTAAAATTACAACCCACAACAACAGAAATGGATTTTCAAGCGCGGTTGCGCTACTTTTTAATAAACACACCAAACAAACAAATACAAAACAAAACCTAACTCCGTTTTGGAGCGCTTACTAAACAGGTTATTCCCTGACTAACTCGCAGGACGGCTAAGCCGTTTACCTGGCACCACAAAACACTCACGCTAACACAGCACTTACTTTACTCTGGCTACTCGAAGACAGAGCGCCTCTTCTGCCTCCTTCTACTCAGCAGCCCTGAGCATTCTGACTGCTCCTCTTAAATACCCTGCACCTGGTCCCAGTTCAACAATAGCTACCAGGTGCAGGGGATAATTAATAATAAAACAATTAAATTAAACAATAAAACAATTAACAAAACTAATTAACAGAAGCACAAAACAATTAAATAAACAAAACGGTGCCATTATTCTCTTCAGGGAGGTTTTAACCCCCTCCCTGCTGTTTCACACAACCTGCTGCCTTACAATATATATATATATATATATATATATATATATATATATATATATATATATATATATATATATATATATATTTAACAAAATTGCAGAATCTCAACAAGTCTCCAAGTCTGATTTTGTTGAAAAAGAACATGCAGAACTGCAAGCATAGTATCAGCAGTTGTTGTCTGCTGTCAAAAGTATATGCTGGAATAGGAAACAGCTCAATTTCTACAATGGACTTCCCTCGAGGGACCACTTTGAGTGGATCCTGTCTTTGATTAAGGAGTAAGGTCACCTTCTCATTGTTTTGATGAAAATCTGTTTGTTTGCAGATATAGCACACAGATTCAACACCTGAAGCAGTTATCTCCAAAGTGTACATAACATGGCTACCTAAAGTTTAGAAGCGCTGATTGTCTGGCCCTGTAAACAAACTGTTCAGGAGAACTTACCTAAATGCTTCAAAAGTAAGTATAGGAACTGCCGTGCCATCATAAGACTGCACCGAAGTTTCCATTGAATGCCACAGTGACCTCACAGCAAGATCACATGCTTGGTCCCATTAAAAATACAACAACATGATAAAATCCTTTCTAGGTATTACACCAGCTGGTGCAGTCAGTTTTGTTTCCAAAGGTTGGGGGCTCGTGCGTCTGACAAACAGATTACAGAATATTCTGGATTTTATTCTAAAATCAAACGTGGTTACTTTGTTCTGGCCGATCGATTATTTCAGATTCAGGTGGAGCTTGCATTGCACAAAGCTATCCTGCTCATCCCATCCTTTACCAAAGGCAAGCTGCAGTGGCCTGGCAGGGATGTGGATAAATTGAGACAGCTGTTGGATTTATGAGAACATAAGAACATAAGAAAGTTTAGAAACGAGTGGAGGCCATTCGGCCCATCTTGCTCGTTTGGTTGTTAGTAGCTTATTGATCCCAAAATCTCGTCAAGCAGCTTCTTGAAGGATCCCAGGGTGTCAGCTTCAACAACATTACTGGGGAGTTGGTTCCAAACCCTCACAATTATCTGTGTAAAAAAGTGCTGAATGCCCCTTTATCTAATCTCCATTTGTGACCCATGGTCCTTGTTTCTTTTATCAGGTCGAAACGTCCCCTGGGTCGACATTGTCAATACCTTTTAGAATTTTGAATGCTTGAATCAGATCACCGCGTAGTCTTCTTTGTTCAAGACTGAATAGATTCAATTATTTTAGCCTGTCTGCTTACGACATGTCTTTTAAACCCAATATAATTCTGGTCGCTCTTCTTTGCACACTTTCTAGAGCAGCAATATCCTTTTTGTAACGAGGTGACCAGAACTGAACACATTATTATTATTATTATTATTTGTTTATTTAGCAGATACCTTTATCCAAGGTGACTTACAGAGACTAGGGTGTGTGAACTATGCATCAGCTGCAAAGTCACTTACAATTACGTCTCAAAGACGGAGCACAAGGAGGTTAAGTGACTTGCTCAGGGTCACACAATGAGTCATCCTAGATGAGGTCTTACTAATGCATTGCAAAGTTTTAACATTATTTCCCTTGTTGGCCTTTTTGATAGCTTCCCCACATTGCCTAGATGAAGACATTTCTGAGTCAACATAAACTCCTAGGTCTTTTTCATAGATTCCTTCTTCAATTTCAGTATCTCCCATATGATATTTATAATGCACAGTTTTATTGCCTGCATGCAGTACCATACACATTTCTCTATTAAATGTAATTTGCCATGTGTCTGCCCAATTCTGAATGCTGTCTAGATCGTTTTGAATGACCTTTGCTGCAAACAGTGTTTGCCACTCCTTCTATTTTTGTCGTCTGCAAATTTAACAAGTTTACTTACTATACCAGAATCTAAATCATTAATATAGATTAGGAATAGCAGAGGACCTAATACTGATCCCTGTGGTACAGCACTGGTTACCTTGCTCCATTTTGAGGTTTCTCCTCTAATCAGTACTTTCTGTTTTCTACATGTTAACCACTCCCTAATCCATGTGCATGCATTTCCTTGAATCTCTACTGCGTTCAGTTTGAGGATTAATCTTTTATGCAGGACTCTGTCAAAAGCTTTCTGGAAATCTACATAAACCTTGTCAATATGCTTTGCAATTATCCATTGTTGATGTTGCATCCTCAAAGAAATCAAGCAGGTTAGTTAGACACGATCTCCCTTTCCTAAAACCATGCTGACTGTCTCCCAGGATACTGTTACCATATAGGTAATTTTCCATTTTGGATCTTATTATAGTTTCCATAAGTTTACATATAATAGAAGTCAGGCTTATTGGTCTGTAGTTATTGGTTTGGTTTTGTCTCCCTTTTTGTGGATCGGTATTAATTTTGCAATTCTCCAGTCTGTCGGTACAACCCCTGTGTCAAGAGACTGTTGCATGATCTTGGTTAGCGGTTTGTAAATAACTTCTTTCATTTCTTTGAGTACTGTTGGGAGGATCTCATCCGGCCCAGGGAATTTGTTTATTTTAAGATCTCCTAGTCCCTTTAACACTTCTGCCTCTGTTATGCTAAAGTTATTTAAAACTGGATAGGAACAGCTCGACATGTGGGGCATGTTGTCCGTATCCTCCTTTGTATATATTTGCTTTTTTTTTTTCTTCGTCTATGATTTTGTCATTTGTTTCTCTTAGACATTTAACCTCCTCTTTGAATGTTCTCTTGCTGTTATAATACAGTATTGGAAAAACATTTTGGAATTGGTTTTAGCAACCTTAGCAATGTTCATTTCTATCTCTCTCTTGGCCTTTCTAACTTCCTTTTTGACTTGTGTTTGCAGTTCCAAGTACGCTTTCTGTGTACTTTGTTTTTGGTCCCTTTTAAACGTTCTGTAAAGTGCCTTTTTCGCTGAATAATGTTTTTAATTGATCTAGAAAACTATTTTGGCCATTTTGTTTTAGATTTAGATTTGTCTACTTTTCGGATGTAATTGTTTTGTGCCTCTAGTACTACATTTTTGAAAAACAGCCATCCTTTTTCTGTGGATGTTTTCTCTATTTTACTCCAATCTACTTCTGTTAGTCTCTTTTTCATACCTTCATAGTTTGCTTTTCTAAAATTGTAAACCTCAGCTTCACAATTTTAGTTGAAAAAATTATTCTTTCTGGTCACTCCAATGGTTTTTGTATTATCCTTAAATTCTTAGATTATTTTTGCAGTAGGGGAGCACATGAAATGACACAAACAGCAGTTTATTACTGAGCCATTTATTTTTGTAATTTTTTGTACATTGTATGTTAATCCTATACAGCTTTATACAATTAATTTCCTTTTTTTATTTACTCTGTAACATTGTAAGTTGCCTTGGATAAAGCAGAATGTCGTTTCACTTTGTTTTTACTTTATTGAGGGAATGTGCATGCACTAGGTAAATAAGGCACATTTTCCATGGCAGTCCCGCCAACACCCTCTCCATAAGCCTTTCTAACGTGGAGGCAGATTACAGACACCAAAGAGGATCGCGCAGCCGTGAATGCTGTCGTCACTCTATCAGCTTTGTCAACCTCCACCTGCCAATACCCAGTCATTAGCCTAATATTGAAAAATCCTCAAATTCCCAAATAACTGAAATAATAAATGGTCTTGCAAATTTGTTATCTTCTTTGAATTATCTAATCAAACTTAGCTGATCTCATCATACTTTCTATGTATTGTACATATGCACAATATGATCACAATAATAACTAATAAATGAATACATCTTGCAGAGTTGCAATCTGCTCTAAGTGGTCTCCATCAACCGTGCACATTAATCAAGATACCCATCGTAGACAACCCATGTAATTCGGTAATAAATAATAATGTATCTTAATTAACAATAATTCAAATGACACATTAGGACTTGTTGAATAAATAAACTTCAATATAAGCACCGTAAGGTCACATTCTGACAGAAAATCAGGGCCTTCGGTATAAACCCTGCCACCTACTGATGATGTTACCCAAGTATCTGTACGTATAATGGTTTCCAAGTACAAGTAATGGGTTCTCCACACACCCATAATGACTGGCCTTATTCTACTATGAATATGCCACATCTGTCCCTTTTGCAGTATATAGCTGACTGATATGCGGTATACTGCAGATACTGAAGATTAAGAAAACTATGACATCAGGGTGCTCTTATGCTCAGAAAAAGTATAAAAAGGTAAAAATGCATCATATTAAGGTGCTATTTTTTATTTCTGTATATTACTATTTAAAATGGTATTTTGTTAAAAACAAGATGAACTTTAACTGTTAAAAAAAGCTCTTCTACGGATAAAATCAAACAAGCAATTTCTGTCTACAAATAGCTGTGCTCGCTGTCAGCTATTAAGATATGTGGTTTGCTGTTTTGTATCATTCTAAAAACATTACTGGCAGCAACTAGTAAGGGCACTGCTAAACTAGTAAGGGCACTGCTAAACAACAATACATTTTTACAAAATGTAAACACAGCTTAGTGGGTCTTTGTCAACTGGGCTACTATCGAAATGTACTCTGGGTACATGTCAATATATCAAAGTGTACCCTGGTTTAGACAAAGCTATCGTTTGGTACCATGGCACGTCACAAATGAACCATGCTTTTCAAATTTCCTGAGAAATAGCAATTGTCACAAATCGTTCATATTCGCTCAGACATACATGCACGTTACAGCTCCTAAAATGGCCACCACCTATCAAACTAGTGTGCCTCAGGGCGAATTGTTTGATTATCTCATGAGCATTCAGACATATGCGGCGGCCGACATGATGAGAAAGGGGAGGGAGATCAGTGTCAAAAATATTTGTATGCGTAAAAATAATTTGTACTTGTAATTACAGGTACAAATTCAAAATACAAATCAAAAATACGAATACAACGCAAGAAAAGCTACGGGTACAAATCACAAAGTTACAAGTACAAATTCTTTTTACGCATACAAATATTTTTGACAGTGATCTTCCTCCATAGATTAAGGGATCAAATTGTTCATTTCCTGAGATAATATAACCTGGGGATGCGAAAGCTACAAATCAGTGATTTAAAAATAAAAAATAAAATCCTATATAGAGCTTGTGAACCGTCAGCTCTGTCAGCTCTCCACCAGATCAGAACATATTTTGATTTTGATGCAGTAACAAGCCATTTAGTTTATTTTTAGTTTGTTTCATGAATCGTTTGAATCATATGCAAATAAGCAAAAAGAGACTGCCGAAACACTACTGCCACTGTCACAAAGCTGGGAAAATGCCAGTAAACCCACTTTATGAATTTAAAAATATGAACAACGTACCAGTAACCAACCCTACCACCTCAGAAAACCAGACGATACATTTTATGTATTACCTTCAAATCTCAAATCTCTTGGATTGGGAAAGAAGTTTGGAGGCAAACTGATGTATGTAGTCACTGTTTCTCTGTCACAAGGGAAAAGGGCAGATAAATGATGCATAATGGGAGTAGCATCATAGTTCCAGTAATGATCTGTTTGATGTAAGAATATGCTGGACTGGTGCTGAGATGAAAAAGAAGCACAAGTCAATAGGGAGCAGATGATGTGAAAAATGTATGAAGAAGGGCTTACTCCAAAATCACCTAAATCCACCAAAGCGGAAATTCAGCAGTTCTAACAATACTGCTTAATATTTAATTTGAACCCGTACTAGTCATTTGTGAAGAAGCGTTTTAATGATGATTGAGGAAAGGCAGGTACTGGGTGTTGCACTGAATCACAAATATAGAAGGTTTAGGTTATGTTTGGTAATTGGTGTAGTGAAGAAAAAACAACAACTATCTGTCAATATGCTTCCGTACACCTCCATGTGACAACATTGATGTGAAGGAAATTAAGTTTGATTTAATAATTTTCCATGAACCTGACTAAGATAAATGAGTGAAGGATTTGAATAGTAATGAGTTATTCGAGGGATTGTTATATTCTCTGAGAAATTATTTTGTATGCAAGCCTGGTCTTTTCAATATTTCAGATTCAATATTAAAACAGCAGGGAAGGCTTTACCCAATACATGCAAAGATTGAAAGAACAATCTGTGCAATTCAGATCTAGAATTAAGATCAGATAGTCTGTAAATTGCGTTCTCGGGACATTTCATTCCAACTGCTAAATGTTTTGTGAATTGTTAAAATCACACTGATGAACACACAATGAATGCACACAACTGTACATAGTTTTCACACCAGTTCTTACAACCACAAATTATTAAAGAGGTTAGTTATGCTGGAATGTATGAACGGCAGCCTACAGATGCCTACTTTAAATGTGTATTATTAGGAGTCAACACAAAACTATATGTACAACTTACATTTCCCTGGCACAATAATTATAATTCTCTTTTGTTTGTTTGAAATGTTTACTTGAAAATCATGAAATCTTTTGCAGTGCAGCTCCTTGATTGATGTTTGAAATGACTATGCAGGATTCATTTATCTCTGCACGAAAACAATGGAAATCTCTGCACGAAAACACAATGGAAATATCTAATGAAGACTGCTTTTTGCTTTCAATAGTGGATTGGCTTTGGCCTACTAAAAAACTAGAAACTTCATGCCAAATTAAACCAGACTAATAAAGGTCATCCCCATTTGTAAATACAATCTGAAATTCCCAATACGTCACTGTATGGTGTACAGGCCAGGTGACTCTGGCAGTATAACACAAAGAGCCTGATTCACGTACCATTGTTAAAATTGGAGCTAAGACTGGAGGTGTGTTAATATCACTCCTCCAAACTTCGACTCCTTGCTTCCCCTGTACTTCATGGATGTCCTAATGGTGTTTTTTCCATGGCATTTGATCAGCTCTCATGAATTATTAATTTGCGTTAATACTACCCTTTTTACCATGGCAGTGAGACTCTAACCTTATTATCTCCTTCAAATAAATTGCCATGCACAACACCTCTTGTACAGCTGGCTGTAGGCACAGTGTGATAATATAGCTTGTATTTAAAAGCCTTTGCTTTAACTAAAAATGGCATCACTAATATAAGTTTGTTACATGAGTTACTTCGATTTTTTTCAAGTTGCTTTTCTGTTACTTTCAAATAACAGTAATGTGGAATGTAGTATAACCGACTGTGTATGATTTTCTGTGACTAAGTGTTTGTTTAGTGAGAAACATTTTTTATAATTTTTTCATTATGTGTTAAACTGAGATATGAACATTCAAACAATCCCTGATGTAGTTAAACTGATTACAATTTCATACTACAATGATTTTTTTTTGGTCATACTAACTGTATATTAAAACAGACAGTGGCTAAAAGTCAGACCAAGACAAAACTTCCAAGACGGGGTACTAATGCAAACTGTCTTGAAAACTATACCACAAGATTACTCTGTCTCTACTGTCTACATGTAGACACTTTGTATTGTCTACAGTAAGTGTCCTGTCCTGGCAGTTTTGTCTTGATCCATCTTTCAAGCAGCACTCCTATTAAAACATACACGCTGCTACAGCTGAATTGGTTTTAGTTGAATAGATTATTAATAACTGCAGTATACAATTATATTTGGAAGACAAGGAACAAACATGGCCAATCAAGGAGAGACTTCATTTGGAGATCTATATAGCAGAATACATGCTGTTGGTCAAACAAAAAGTAGGAGAATCTGAATGAACTACATTAAAAAAATAAATAGATTATATATATATAGTATATATATATATATATATATATATATATATATATATATATATATATATATATATATATATATATATATATATATATGAAGTCTCTACTGAAAAACAAAAGTTCAGAATTCTTTCAGCCAGACAACCAGTTTAAACGGCTTACCAAAAAGTTTTCGTAGAGACATTCATGGTCGCACTCTCGTCATTTTTCTTCAAAAGGATTAATTATTTAAGTCCTGCTCGTTTGTTTTCTTAATAAAATGTATCATTATTAGTTTAAAACCATGACTGTAACAAACAACGCGTTTCGACACCTGCGTGTCTTCATCAGGTTCACATTGAATGTGAATGTCTGTAGGCTTTATATTTATATCAATTAAGTTAATAATTAGTTTAATATCTTATGTCTGTGTCAATTACCTAATAAAATGAACAATTCACATTACCTAATAAATGAACAATTCACATTATCAGTAATCGTACACACCAAAATATTCATTTGTGCATTAATCAGCTTCAGTTAAGTAACAAGTATGCTTTAAACACTCCTTTACATAAACATATGAGCTGTATCTACATAACATATAATCCAGTTCAATTCTTAACTAATGACAAAATATATCTAGATTATTAGAGATAAGAACTGAGATTCAGGGTTTCATTTAACCCAAATGGTTCCATTGTTTTTAAAGTAAAAATCCAAAAAGATTTTCTTCTCAAAAGTGTTTTAATTATATTACCTCCTCTTTCAGAGATTGTCGCTTTTTCAATCGCTATATATTTTAAGCTTGATGCAGAGCCATGATTCAATTTTTTATAATGTCGTGCTTTAGCATAATCCATGTTGTTGTTTCGAATTGCAGCTTTATGTTCACCAATACGTATTTTCAAATTCCTTTTTGTTTGTCCTATATAAGCTAATCCGCACAGACATTTAAGCATATAAATCACATGAGTGGTATTGCAATTAATAAATCCTTTAATAGTGTATATTTTACCTGTATTTGGATGATTAAAATGCTTAGTGTTATATGTATTTGAACAATGTGTACATTTACCACATCGGAAATTACCATGTAGAGAGTTTGTTAACCAATTTTCATTAGTTGCTGGTGTTTTATACATAGACGAAGCTACAAAATCTTTAATATTTCTTCCCCGTCTAAAACAAAATCTCGGAGGGGAACCTATTAATGATTTAAGTTGAGGATCACATTTCAGCACTTCTCCATGTTTCAAAACTATACTTTTAATATCATGAGAAATATAACTATAGTCGGTGACAAAGGTAAGTCTTTATTAATCTTGATAGCATCTATAAGATTGTTACGTTCTACTGTTTCTGATTTGTTATATGCCATTTCAATTGTTTTTCTTTTATAACCTCTAGACAGAAAACGACTCTGCATGTCTTTGACTTGAATCTTATAATCTGATGTATTGTTACATATGGAATGTTTTTAATCATATGTTTTGGATGATCACTTTCTGCATGCAGAATGGTTCTTCTGTCCGTAGGCTTACGAAAGATTGACATAGAAAGTTTACCATCAGCATTGTTTGTTATTAACAAATCAAGGAAATGTATTTCAGTTTGACTATACTCCATCGTAAACTTTAGAGTTGGATAACTACTGTTTATGTAATCTTTAAACTTGAATAAATCAATTTCTTAGCCAGTCCATATTAAGAGTACATCATCTATATATATTTTCCAAAATAAGACATTTCTTAAAAGCGGACTAGAGGCAGTGTCATCAATATATTTCTTTTCCCAATATCCCATATATAAGTTTGCATAATTTAGAGCAAATCATGAACCCATTGCTGTCCCTTGAATTTGTAAATAGTACTTATTTTTAAAAAGAAAATAATTGAATTTTAAAATAAAAATAGTTATGTATATATATATATATATATATATATATATATATATATATATATATATATATATATATACACTACCGGTCAAAAGTTTTAGAACACCTTCATTTTTCCAGTTTTTATTGAAATTTACGCAGTTTAATGTCTCAATGTACTCTGAAATTAAAGCATAGAACAAATAAACAATTGGAGATAAAAAAGAAATCATGGAATCATTTGTTTAACAAAATTTAATCTAAATTTTTGACTCATCAAAGTAGCCACCTTTTGCAGATATAACAGCCGAACACACTCGTGGCATTCTTTCTACAATGGAAATCAAATATTGTTCAGAAAGTTCTTCCCAACACTGTTGTAGAAGTTCCCACAAATGTGTTGCACTTGTAGGTTGCTTTGCTTTCACCCTTCTGTCCGGTTCATCCCAAACCAGCTCGATGGGGTTTAAGTCTGGAGACTGTGCTGGCCATTCCATGATTTGAAGCCTACCGTCTTGTTCTTTTCTTCTAAGGTAGTTCTGACATAGCCTGAAGGTATGTTTTGGGTCATTATCTTGCTGTAGGATGAACCACTGAACAACTAGGCGTATACCAGAGGGTATTGCATGGCGCTGCAAAATGCTGTGGTAGCCGTTTTGGTTCAGGGTGCCACTCACTCTGTGCAAGTCACCGACTCTGGATCCAGCAAAACCTGCAGCTCGAAGTCTTCTCTTCACAGTTGAAACTGAGACTTGCTTACTTCGACCAGTGTTAAGCTGTGCTTGAAGCTGTTGTCCTGTGAGCCGCCTATCACGCAAGCTGTTGACTCTCAGAAACTTGTCTTCTGATTCTGTTGTGGCTTTGGGTCTGCCAGACCTCTTCCTGTCAGAGTTTCCTCTAGTTTCCAAGTGCCTTTTGATGGTGTAGGAAACTGTACTCACTGACACCTTGGCTTTCTTTGCAATTTCTCTAAAGGAAAGACCTACACTTTTAAGGGTTATAATGGTCTGACTGTCTTCCTTTGTTAATTGCCTTTTTCTCACCATTATGATAGCAATATACTACTTCCTGCAGTACAATACTGTCCAAATAATGCTTAAGAGGGTGTAGTAACACAGTCTGTTCCAACACTGCTTTTATATAGACAGAGGGTTTGTAAGTAATCAACAAAAGTTGGGACACCTGTAGGAATTGTTAGCATCAACTTTCAAGGCTTAATTTATTTCCATTGCTGCAGAACAGCTGTAAGTTACCCATTATTTGTTCCCTGAAAAAGGCCTTTTTGTATAAGTCTGAAATGTACATTATTTTTCAGTTTTTGGTAACCTAAACTTTTTTTTTAACCTCTGGCAGTTTACCGCTTACCTTTGTACCATTTCAGGTTATTCACTGGACTTGAACTGCTTAAATTTCAATAAAAACTGGAAAAATGGGGGTGTTCTAAAACTTTTGACCGGTAGTGTATATATATATATATATATATATATATATATATATATATATATATATATATATATATATATATATAATTTAATCTCTCTGGAAATAAGTCAAATTTAGACTCGGGAATTGGAGGAAAAGATATTGCCAGCATTCCAGATATGCTAAATACTGGGTGTTTTACGCATTGAAAAAATATGAATTACGCATGATATTTAAATTGAATGCTTAAGAAATGTTCATAGTCATTTTGCTGCACAGCTTGAGTTCACATGTTATCAAGCTTCTTGTACTTCGTTGGTTTCAGGTTTCAATTGTGAATACACTGCATGCAGTAGCTAAAGAAATGACAGAAAAGCTTGCAGGCTGCTGGGAATTGTCAGAAACATGTGACCAATAAGTTCAGGTTTTCAATTAAAAATAAATACGGTTGATTCCACTCACTTGCAATGCATGTTTGTGACTGGTGAATGGACTGGATTCCTGATTTTAGATTCTGGATTTCTCTGCACCGTCTGTCTTAGTCAACCTGGAGAGCACTGTGGTCTAAGACGTTATTAGTAGGAAGGAGTCAAGAAGCTGCAGTTCAAGCACTAAAGCGCACATTTACTAAACATAACAAAAAACAAATAAACAGGTTTAAACAAACACTAATCAGTAGGCTGAGCATTTCCTTCACTACCTCTAACAACACAGTTCACAAACTCCCTTCACCACACAAAGGGTTTCTCTGTCCTTATATACAGGTGGCCATTCACCGATTACCACTCAATTACCTAACTGGAGAATGGTCACCCCTGTGATTGTTGGCAGGCACTGATTTAACTCCATCCATGAAAGCCTAACATTCACACCAGCAAGGCGTCCGCCCTGCCACACAACCTAACCTACCAATTAACCTGTCAATTATTGCTATAGCAAGGCAATCAAGCAGGAATATAATATTATCGTTTCTTTAGAAATATATGTTGTAGTATGTGCATGCAGGCCTTTTGTTAAGTATATTCCATCTGCAGCGTTGAAATAAAAAAATACAATCTGTTTCTATGTTTATTTGCATCACAGCCATATTGTTTTTGGTCCATAAAGCAAATAATATTAATAGTTGGTTTTATTTATTTTTGTACATTAGTTCAAAGTAAAATTACTGTTCATTACAAATGTAAGGTTGTAGTTAATGCATATGCCATAAGTTAGTGTTAAAGTATGTACAGTATTTATTGATAGTAGTCAAACACTTACATTTGGTCAGTTCGTGTGACTTATAAACCTTCTGCAAGATTCCTATAGATAGTCTCATATAGAAAAATGTAGTAATTTGTTGTAGGACTCTTACTAATTATAATAATTGTAATAGGAAATATCATACACTGTTAAAAAATGTCATTCAATTACAGAAAAAGCAGCAATGTAACTGCTATTTAAACTTGTTGATAAAACCTTGGCTTTAACAGATATTGCATGTGATCGCCTGATAGATGATTCCCATTCCAGTCTAAGCTCCTCGCATAATTCTGATATTGCCTGCCGTATGAGGCGAAACCTTATAGCAAAAATGTCATCCGGGAAACTGTCTAAATTTATTCAGGGTCTGATAAGGAGAGGACAGGATTTCTCTCTGATGCCTCTATGGAACCAAAGAGTGGCAGACATCTTCCTACTCCCATGTATAAGAATGACTTCTGGTTTTAATAACGCTTCAATGAGAAAATGCTAACAGGTGTCCTACACCTTTGTGGATCGCAACACATTATATAACTAACACGGGAACGCCCCTAATGCGTTCACAAAGCGTCACTAAGAAAACATGTTAATGGCACTTATTCAAGCACACAGACAGACTTTTGTGGGTTAGATAATTTGCTGAAGAGGGTATTAGCACTGATATTATGAAATAAATGGAAATGGCCAAGAAAAACATTATCTGAATAAGGCCTGAAGTGTGAAGGAAGAAATAAATGACCATAATAAACCTAGTCAGCTTCACTTTTATGGGTGAGTTTAGGCATAGCAGTATCACACCCAAGATATAGAACAGCAATCAAGCAAACATGCTGTATTTTATTACGATTCTTTGCAACTTTTCTTCCAATGTTTTATTATTTTTTGATTCATGTACTTGACATTTAAAAGGCCAGCATTTTAATGATATTTAGCAGCGAAAAGGGGACTGAACTGGAATGTTGATCAGTATGAATGAAGCGTTTAGTATTTTGGTGTTTTCATGTTCTGAGTTTAAGTGATCCCTTCAGCTAAATTATGTACAGAATTATTAATTATCAGTTGTGTTTTATAACATATCCTGTGTTATCATGGAAAAAGCTATACATAGACACACACACACACACACACATTATATATATATATATATATATATATATATATATATATATATATATATATACACACAGTATATATATTGTAACATAGCAGGGAGGGGGGTTAAAATCCTCCCTGCATAGGACATGTGCGCAGGCACATTTTTTGTTAGTTTTTGTTATTGTTTAATTGTATTTTGCTTTATTGTTAATCAGTTCCAGTAATTGTTTTATTGCTTAATTATTCCCTGCACCTGGAGATCATTATTAAATTAGAGCCAGGTGCAGGGTATAAAAGGAGAGCAGTTAGTTTGCTCGGGGCTGCTGAGGAGAAGGAGGCAGGACGGGTGCTCTGCTTCCAAGCAGTCGTAAAGAGTAAGTGCAAAGAAGAGTGCATTTTGGTTGTCGGGCAGGTAAAAGGCTTAGCCGTCCTGCGGATCAGTTTAGGTTCCCGTTTGTATAGTTAGTACTCATTGAGGAGCTAGGTGTTTATTTTGTGTTTTGTTTATTTTGTGTTTTAGTAAATTAAAAATATAGCGTGACAGCGCAATAAAATCCATTTTCGTGTCTGGGTCTGTGTTTTTAAAGGGGCAAGAACCGTGAGTAGTGCTGGCCGGTTCACAATATATATATATATATATATATATATATATATATATATATATATATAGTGACAAAGTATTGATCTGTAAAGTTTAACTTAAGCACACTTCGGTTAGAGAGCAGAAGCAACAAACAATGGTATCACAGTTAATCAGGACAGTGCCTGTTGGTTTATTGTCTCCCTGGTCCCAGGCAGATGGGTTGTTGAGTTGGGTCGCAAAGTTCAGTACACAAAGCAGGTTATAATACAAACAGAGTCTCACCGCTGGCAGAGTAGTCCAAACAGTCCAAGTCATGCACAGGTATTCAATAGTTTCTTTGTTCAACAATCTCTCCTTCTCTTAAACCGATCCAGCAAAAGCTGTTTGATATTTTATTTCAAAACACTGAAACTCAAAATCAATTATTGTCTGGTGACATTGGATTTATGTTGGGAATTATTTTTAAGAAAAATAAAAAAACTGAAATATCTTGCTTGCATAAGTATTCAACACCTGTGCTGTGGAAGCTCCCAGTTTACAATGATGAAAGAAATTGCCCTAACGAGGACACAATTACCTTACCATTGGCCTCCACCTGTGAACCATTAAAGTTGCTGTCACATTTTCTGGATAAAAACCCCACTGTTGAAGGATCATTGGTCAGGCTGTGAATCTGAAGGAAAATGAAGACCAAAGAGCATTCTACAGAAGTTAGAGATAAAGTAATACAAATGCATAGATTAGGGAAAGGGTACAAAATAATATCCACGTGTTTGGATATCCCAGTGAGCACAGTTGGATCAATAATCAGGAAGTGGAAGCTGCATAACACCACCCAGGCACTGCCAAGAAAAGGCCGTCCCTCAAAACTCAAACAAACAAGAAGGAGACTTGTGAGAGAAGCCACAGAGAGGCCAACAATCAATTTGAAGGAGCTACAGAATTCAGTGGCTGGGAGTGGAGTAATGTTGCACCAGTCAACCATATCAAGAGCTCTGCATAACACTGGCCTGTATGGGAGGGTGGCAAGAAAGAAGCTAGTATGACATGTTACCCCTATCTCACTTAGGTATGCCTGTCATTCTGGCTTTTCTTTTATATTTTATTACATATTATACAAAGTATACCAACAGACTATCACATATATTGTGATATGTTTTGTATGGTATGTTATGTGCCATGAATATCTACACTTTGTTTGCATTTACATTAGAATAACCAAATGTTATAATGCATTATATAATTTGCTCAGATATTGTATTTCAAAGAAAGTAGCTAAATGGAGCTAACATAATATAGAATAATGTTGTGCATACTTGTAGGAAAAATAAAGTTATCCGTTGTGGTAGAAATTACTTTGAAGTTGCACAGAGACATTGATCTACTGTTTATTGTTTGCAAATGTTTATCAATAAATTGGCCCTCACAGAGACATCATATATAAATAAGGTAGGTATATGCAAACTGTGACGCGGTATATGCCTTCATTAACTTTAGGACTGCCCTGAAAAATATATATACTGTATATTTATATATAAAAAAAAAAAAAAAACATTTGTTAAATACATACACATACTTCATAATTACTGGAAGTAGTTTATTACAATATGTTTTAAATTTTGATTTACACAAATTCATTTGCAGTGAGGTCTTTCGTAATATGTTTCAAACCAGACACAAAAAGAAAAGATTCTACTAAAATAATACATGATCTGGAATATATTATTTCACACAGATATGAAGTATGGGCTTTATATTAAGAAAACGTTTTGTGTTAGTCGGATTATTCAGAGCAGCACTAAAATATATGAAGCCAGTAGGCCTGTACTCACTTTGGAGATTGTATTGGAGAGACGTGATTTATTCCTAAACTTTAGTGCTGCTGTGGAAGGTTAAACAAGCCAACTAGCGAAATCAAGGTATAAACAACCCTTGGTCACTAGAATACAAAAATTATATAGAAACACGCCCCCCCCACCAAAAAAAAAAAAAAAACATTAAACCAGTACTATACCTGTACTATATATTTATTTTTATAAAGTCCTGTCAGGAATTTTCTGCAAACTGGGGATTACACTCTGTTAGACATTTATTACCTTTTGTAAAGCTATTTTATAAAAATAATATCCATAATATAAGCAAATAACTGAATTTATACATTTTTTGCCCCCTGATCTGAGACAGTATTGTAAAAGTCCTAGCCTACAGAGTTAGTTAAATGGAGTGACCCTGGTTTTGTAAAGCTGTCGTATTCAAATAATATCCACGTAGTTGAAATCTAAAGCCTTCAGCCTTTCAAATAATGTATTGGATTAGCAAATAACTGAATTTATAATGATATATGCATCTTTTTTTCATTTTCCCTGATTTTTGTGTATTTGACCAACTACTGTATGACCTGTGCACAGTTTAACCAGTTAAGAGTGCCTATTTTCATTATTATGAATAATTACATTTTATTTTTATTGTGCTAAGGATGTCATCATTTTTCTAAACACTGTTGTTAACCAGAATATCTAAATTAAATCAACCACGGAAAGACAGAAAAAACTAAACACAAAGCAATCATTCTTTTTTCTTTACACAGTTATAGATTCCAATAGCAAAGACATTTTTTTGGAAAAAAATAAAATAATACACAAATAAGCCTAATGGTCGACTGCGTAAACAACTCCTTGTGTTCTAATCATTTTAGGGAACAAGCTTATATTTCTGGTAACTGCTGCATGTAGGTGCAGTCTAGTGCCTCTTTGTCTACTGACAGACCTTGACATGCAGCTTTCATTTTCGTTTCTCCTGCCACCCCAGGCCCTCATACTTACTGTATATTAAGCTATTCCCTAATGTACACCCCACTGCAGTCAGAACCACAGCCAAGTTCTGATTGGCTTGACCTGCAGAACACGTTGAGACAATATGGATGTTCACCTGTGCCCAGCAAGCAAATTAGTCACTTAGAAACTAGCAGCAGCCCAAACTGCCTGACTGCCTGGCTGTAAACAACCTTACACTCCAAAACTTTGAAGCAGGAATGTTTGGAAAATATACTAAGTTATTCAGAAGTTATACTAACAGGAGCTGGTGTTAGTTTTGTATTTTAGTTTATATTCTGCAAAAGATTCAATGTTCTTTTGACAAGCAGCTGCAACCTTGAAAATGCATTTTTTTTTAAGAACAGCATTTGCATGCAAAATGAAAGAGAGCTATTGCTCATTAGCAGTCTTTTTATTTATAACATAATGAGGTCTATGAATTGATCTGCTTAGAGGTGGATCTAAATACTGATACTGTTAATGTTATTTTGGAAGGACATCTATGGGAACAGCTTCCTACCAAAAGGAGTTTAACGGAGATGGCGGGAATCTAAACTGCTCGTTCATTACATCGCATGGAAGGGCCACCTGGTTAAATATAGGAAGGCTCTGGTGTTGGCTAGAACATCATATTATTCTAATTGAATTAAAACAAATAGAAATAATCCTAAATTTATTTTTGCTACCCTAGATAAATTCATTAATCCTTCCCCTAACAGCCCTACCCTTGACATTGACTCCTCTCACAGCTGCAATGACTTCTTACATTTCTTTAAAAATAAAATACTGGACATCAGAAATGAGATTCCACAGACACTATTAAGGAGGACTCACAATTTTACCAACTACACCTCTTAAGGCTACTATGGGGTCTTTTTCTTTGATTACCTTGCTAGTTTACCTTGCTTGTTCAACATATGAGAGCTACTAAATGCTCTCTTGATCCTATTCCTACAAAACTATTAAAAGATGTTCTTGGTGTTATTAATATCCACATTTTAAAAATTATAAATGGTTTACTTTCCTCCGGGATAGTTCCCTCAGCACTTAAGGTATCTGTGGTAAAGCCTGTGCTTAAGAAACACCATCTGGACCCTAAAGTCCTCAATAACTATAGGCCAATCCTACCATTCTTAGATAAGGTTCTAGAGAGAGTTGTTGCATTTCAATTACAAAAAATGTCTAACTCTTAATGGTATATTCGAGAAGTTTCAGTCAGGTTTTGTCAGAGTTGTGAATAATCTGCTGATAAGCTCTGACTCTGGCTTTCCATCAGTTTGAATTTTTCTAGATATAAGTGCTGCCTTTGATACTGTAGACCATTCCATCCTACTGAATCATCTTGAAAGCACAGTTGGACTGTCTGGCCTTGTCCTATCCTGGTTCAAATCTTATCTTTCTGATAGGTTTCAGTTTGTCTCTATTGGGTAGGTAAAATCGGCATTATCGGAAGTTGTCTGTGCTGTTCCACAGGGCTCCATTCTAGGTCCCTTGTTGTTTTCATTATATATGCTTCTGTTAGGTGACATTATCCGCAGACACAGAGTGAACTTCCATTGCTATGCTGATGATACCCAGCTATATTTGTCCCTAACGCCAGGAATTTCTTCCTGAGTGTTATTAGCTACTTGCCTTACAGACATCAAGCATTGGATGTCACAGAATTTTCTAATGTTGAATTCAGATAAAACAGAGATCACAGAACCAACTTAAAGGAAATGTGGGATTACATGAGCTTGACCCTTGCAGTCTCTCATCAAAACTAGACATTTAGAGTTTGGGGGGCCATCTTTGATCCTGATCTCTCATTTGAGACTCATATTAGGGAAGTTACTAAAGTATCTTTTCACCATTTGAGAAATATAGCCAAACAGACCAATTATTTCTGTATCTGATGCCAAGAGACTAATGCATGCCTTTGTTTCATCTAGAATTGATTATTGTAATGCACTTTTTTTCTGGTGTCCCAAAACGTGTAATATCCCACTTGCAGCCTGTTCAGAATACATCACTAGAATTCTGACTAAAACCAGGAAAAGTGAACATATTAGCCCTGTTTTGTTTGCTTTTAAGATTTTGCTGTTAACTTACAAGGCCCTGAATGGATTAGCACCTAGTTATTTGCAGGAGTTGCTGACCCCTGGTTATTCCTAGGGTCAACAAAAGCAACACTGGAGGTAGGGCTTTTTCTGGAATGCTCTGCCTTCGTTTGTCAGGTAAGCTGGGACCGTTACAGTTTTCAAGTCATGACTAAAAACACAGTTTTATAAAATGGCTTTCTTATTTTAGTGGGTTTTAATGTAACTTTAAAATTGCTGCTTTTGTATTATGTGTATACTGTTATTTAAATGTTATTTAAATGGTCTGATTATGGCAGTTGTATGTGTGACATGCTATACAAATGATTGTGGTTTGTTCTATGTACTGTACAGTGCTTTGCAATACTGTTGTATAAAAAGCACTATATAAATGCAATAAATAAATACATAAACTTTCCATCTTTAAAAGATAATATAAGGCACTGCGTTAGTATCTGTTTAAAATTAAGAGGTAGTCCAGTCATTGGCTTAAAGCAATGCATTCTATTTTTTTGGCCTTTCATTTGCTACAGTGGATTTTTTTAGGGCTTTGAAGACAAACTCAGGTTCTACTTACAGAGATGTAAGTATGTTTATAGATAAGCATTACATTCTAAAGCTAAATATGTTACCATTTAGAGAGATGAGGAATAATATAGAAATGGCCACTAGAGAGCAACAAGAGTAAAACTCTTAATATTTGGTGCAATATTGTATGATAACAAAAGCACACTGAAATAAAATATTTGCTTTAGAGTGTAGTCAGTGTTCTTTTTATCAGAAAAACTAAGCAAGTTGGATAAGCTTTTCAACAACTACTCTATAAATAATTTTACAGTGATTTTACTGTAGTGCTGCTTAAAAGGGAATACTTAGACATATACTCTCATTTTAAAACAAACTGTTATTATTTCTACTACAACTGAACATGGACATAAATTAAAATAACAGTACTAATAAAAACTATTATAAGAAAACATATTTGTCAAATGTAATGCCAAAGGTAAAACAAGTAATTTTTCTACAAATTAGAATCCCCTCAAAAATGTACTGTTCTTTATGGGGGTTGTTCCTTGATAGCTTTTAAAACAGATTGTTTTCCAAGCTGTAAGGTTTGTATGTACTTCTGTTTAGTTTCAGTACATCCATTTGTTCTAACTTGCCTGTTTTGATCAGTTATTGATGGTTATAGATAATATTATATTTTCCTAGGAAACATGCATTGTTATTGTAGCGTTTCACGCAGTGTGCAGGATAGAAGAAGACAACACGCCGTTTCCAAGTTCAACGCTTTATTCATCAATCTCTTTCAGAGCCCACTGCTCTAGCTCCTTGCTCTGCATCCCCCAATGAGCGTGCAATGCCCCCTTTTATACCTTAGCCCCGCCCCTTTATTCTAATCGGGTGCCAGAGCGAACAGCTATCCCATTGGTCCCCAGCCGCACACCAGGACCAATGGGCACATACAACAAACAGGCAATGACAGGGACAGCTCGCACAGCCAGAGACAGAGCGACCCCGCAGCTACAGGTAATACAGACGGGGGGGAGAGGAACACAATACAGCAGCATTAACAGACAGTAGAAACAAGAGGGAATACAGTACGCAGACACAATACACGGATCGCTACACTACCCCCACCTTAGCCTTTTGTCCCCAAAAGTTCACAGGGCGCCATGCAGCATACGACCGTGATAGGCAACCTCCACCCCTGAAACACAGACCCCTCCCGCATGTCCGGTTTTCCCTCCAGGGCCTTTGGTGGGTGAGCCGGCGGGCCATCCTCTGCTGACCTGAGTGACTCTCGGCACCCCAGTATCAGGAGCTTGCTCTCCGGCAACAAGGTTTCTCCCTCAGGCGGCGGCAGATCTGGGCTCCTCTGCAGCAGTTCTCTTTGCTGCTGTGCCTTGGTGACACCCCTTGCAGGAGCCCTTAAAAGGACTGGCACTTGCAGTGGTAGCTCTTTTAATAAGGCAGGTAGCAGTGATGCTTTCTCAGGCAGCGGCGGCGCTCTCTCAGGCGGCGGCGGCAGCGGCGCTCTCTCAGGCGGCGGCGGCGGCAGCGGCGCTCTCTCAGGCGGCGGCTCTTTCTCAGGCGGCAGCGGCGCTCTCTCAGGCGGCGGCGGCGCTCTCTCAGGCGGCGGCGGTGGCAGCGGCGCTCTCTCAGGTGGCGGCGGCGGCAGCAGCGGCGCTCTCTCAGGTGGCGGCGGTGGCGGCGGCAGCGGCGCTCTCTCAGGCGGCGGCGGCGGCAGCGGCGCTCTCTCAGGTGGCGGCGGCGGCAGTGGCGCTCTCTCAGGTGGCAGCGGCGGCGGCAGCGGCGCTCTCTCAGGCGGCGGCGGCAGTGGCGCTCTCTCAGGCGGCGGCGGCGGCAGCGGCAGCAGCGGCGCTCTCGCTTCGCTCTCTCAGGCGGCGGCGGCGGCGGCAGCAGCGGCGCTCGCTCTCTCAGGCGGCGGCGGCAGCAGCGGCGCTTCGCTCTCTCAGGCGGCGGCGGCAGCAGCGGCGCTCTCGCTTTCTCAGGCGGCGGCGGCAGCAGCGGCGCTCTCGCTCTCTCAGGCGGCGGCGGCGGCAGCGGCGCTCTCTCAGGCGGCGGCGGCAGCGGCGCTCTCTCAGGCGGCGGCGGCGGCGGCAGCGGCGCTCTCTCAGGCGGCGGCGGCAGCGGCAGCGGCGCCTCTCAGGCGGCGGCGGCAGCGGCAGCGGCAGCGGCAGCGCAGCGGCGCTCTCAGGCGGCGGCAGCGGCGCTCTCAGGCGGCGGCGGCAGCGGCAGCGGCGCTCTCTCAGGCGGCGGCGGCAGCGGCGCTCTCTCAGGCGGCGGCGGCAACGGCGCTCTCTCAGGCGGCGGCGGCAGGCCCTCCATCTCACACACTGGAGATGGTCCAGAATCCTTCGCTAGCCTCCTCGAACGGCCACCCCTCCTCCGCTTCCGTTTTCGGGCAGGTAGTAGGTCCCCTTCCACCTGGAAGGGGCAGCACGCCACTTGGTGCCCGATCTCCCCGCAGGCAAGGCACCAACCCTCCTCCTCTAAACCACCGAGGAAATCCTCCAGTCTGCCGTCCCACCGGTTCCGTGGCGGCTCGGGTCGCACCACAGCCATTGGTCCATCACTGTCTTCTATCCGGCTCTTGCTCAACGCTGAATTACTTGTTGTTTTGATCCCGCTTCTGACACCAGTGTAGCGTTACAGGGTAAATGGACAGCCCTTATAAGGACTCCCTGGAAGCAATCACACTACAATGATTGGACGATAGAGAGGAGAACAAATAGACACACTCATTGCAAGCTCAAACACTTTATTAGCACAGAGCCCAAAGGGTATCTCTCGAACACAGTGAAAGCAGAGGGTCACTACAGAGAAGCGTCCCCCTCACCACCACAGGCCCTCACCCCCCAAACCATCACCACTGTGTCCCATATGTTTGCACAAGCATACACCAACCCAGTCCATCCCACATTTATAACAGCCCCCTCTCAATGTTTAATTACCCCTTTATTCCAGTTAACAGTTACCCATGATCCTGTGCGCTATGCAACTAATTTGCATAGTGCCCCCGTGCACGTCACACTGCCCCCCTCTTAAATCCTTTTGGCGCTCTCTCAGGCGGCGGCGGCAGCGGCGCTCTCTCAGGCGGCGGCGGCGGCAGCGGCGCTCTCTCAGGCGGCGGCTCTTTCTCAGGCGGCAGCGGCGCTCTCTCAGGCGGCGGCGGCGCTCTCTCAGACGGCGGCGGCGGCAGCGGCGCTCTCTCAGGTGGCGGCGGCGGCGGCAGCGGCGCTCTCAGGCGGCGGCGGCGCAGCGGCGCTCTCAGGTGGCGGCGGCGGCAGTGGCGCTCTCAGGTGGCAGCGCCGGCGCAGCGGCGCTCTCTCAGGCGGCGGCGGCAGTGGCGCTCTCAGGCGGCGGCGGCGGTAGCGCAGCAGCGGCGCTCGCTTCGCTCTCTCAGGCGGCGGCAGCAGCGGCGCTCGCTCTCAGGCGGCGGCGGCAGCGGCGCTTCGCTCTCAGGCGGCGGCGGCAGCAGCGGCGCTCGCTCTCAGGCGGCGGCGGCGGCAGCGGCGCTCTCTCAGGCGGCGGCGGCAGCGGCGCTCTCTCAGGCGGCGGCGGCGGCGGCAGCGGCGCTCTCAGGCGGCGGCGGCAGCGCAGCGGCGCTCTCAGGCGGCGGCGGCAGCGGCAGCGGCAGCGGCGCTCTCTCAGGCGGCGGCGGCAGCGCGCTCTCTCAGGCGGCGGCGGCAGCGCAGCGCGCTCTCAGGCGGCGGCGGCAGCGGCGCTCTCTCAGGCGGCGGCGGCAGCGGCGCTCTCTCAGGCGGCGGCGGCAGGCCCTCCATCTCACACACTGGAGATGGTCCAGAATCCTTCGCTAGCCTCCTCGAACGGCCACCCCTCCTCCGCTTCCGTTTTCGGGCAGGTAGTAGGTCCCCTTCCACCTGGAAGGGGCAGCACGCCACTTGGTGCCCGATCTCCCCGCAGGCAAGGCACCAACCCTCCTCCTCTAAACCACCGAGGAAATCCTCCAGTCTGCCGTCCCACCGGTTCCGTGACGGCTCGGGGTCGTACCACAGCCATTGGTCCATCACTGTCTTCTATCCGGCTCTTGCTCAACGCTGAATTACTTGTTGTTTTGATCCCGCTTCTGACACCAGTGTAGCGTTACAGGGTAAATGGACAGCCCTTATAAGGACTCCCTGGAAGCAATCACACTACAATGATTGGACGATAGAGAGGAGAACAAATAGACACACTCATTGCAAGCTCAAACACTTTATTAGCACAGAGCCCAAAGGGTATCTCTCGAACACAGTGAAAGCAGAGGGGGTCACTACAGAGAAGCGTCCCCCCTCACCACCACAGGCCCTCACCCCCCCCCCAAACCATCACCACTGTGTCCCATATGTTTGCACAAGCATACACCAACCCAGTCCATCCCACATTTATAACAGCCCCCTCTCAATGTTTAATTACCCCTTTATTCCAGTTAACAGTTACCCATGATCCTGTGCGCTATGCAACTAATTTGCATAGTGCCCCCGTGCACGTCACACTGACCCCTCTTAAATCCTTTTGTCCCCAAAAGCTTCCCAGCCCACCCCTGTACACTACATACCTGGCATATCTGGCGTAGTCATATCCCATGTACAGCACAACAATAAATGCAATCATGAACAATAACCAACAGTTGAATAACACCGCAATCCAAGTCCCAGCATTGCATTTGCAACAAGTCCAGAACACAATAGTTCAGCGAGTGGCCCCATTAATCCTTGTATCGGGCAGGTCTACGGGCGCTACGGAGGGTCCTCCGGTCTTTTCCCAGGGCGGTGAGGCAGCTCCCACTGCCGCAGGAGATGGCGTGACTGCGGTGTGTGAGCCCCGATCGGTCGGGTGCAGGGGAAAGGTGGGTTTGCTGCCGGCGGCTGGGATGATGCTGGCGGAGATGAAGAGGTGCCCAGCACCCGCCCTTGGTATGGGGCAAGCCGATCGCGGTGCAGCACGACCCGCCGGCTCCTTGCAATTAACTGCACCCGGTACACCACTTCACCCAGTCGTTCCGTCACCGTGCAGGGGCCGACCCAGGAGGACTCGAGCTTGGGGCAGCGACCTTTCCTCCTCCGCGGGCTGTATACCCACACTTGCTCCCCGGGCTCAAAGTCCCGTCCTTTTCCCCGTAGGTCGTAGTGGCAGTGTTGGCGTATCCCTGCGGCTTGCAGCTGCCCCCGGGCGAAAGCATGGGCACTGTCCAGCCGGTCCTGCAGGAGCTGGACGTACTCTGGTCCAGGAGGCTTCCCTGTGTCTGGTGGCTGCCCGAAGAATATATCTGCAGGTGTATTGAGCTCCCACCCCATCATTAGCAGCGCAGGGGTGCAACGGGTGGATTCCTGCACAGCTGTGCGGCAGGCAAGCAAGATCAGTGGCAGGTGCAGGTCCCAGTCTCGCTGGTGCTCGCTGGTGACGATGGCCAGCTGCGTGCTCAGCGTCCGGTTAAAGCGCTTCGACCAAACCGTCGCCCTGTGGGTGCAGCGGGTGGTCCTGGTCTTGCGGATCCCCAAACGCTGGCACACTCCTGCGAACACCCGTGACTCGAAATTGCGCCCTTGGTCAGAGTGCAGCTCCTGGGGATCCCGAATCGAGAGAAGAAACCATCCACCAACGCATCAGCTACTGTCGAAGCCTCCTGGTCTGGCAGTGCGTAAGCTTCGAGCCACTTTGTGAAGTAATCCATGGCGACCAGCACCACGCGATTACCCGGTCTGTAGCCGGAAGGGCCCTAAGACATCCACCCCGATGCGTTCCATCGGCGCGCCGACCTGGTACTGCTGAAGGGGGGCCTGGGAGCGCTCACCTGGCCCCTTCTTCGCTGTACAGTCATCGCAACGGCGGCAAAAGGTTGCGACATCTCGTCGGCATCGCCCCCAGTAATAACGAGCCCGGAGGCGCGCCAGTGTCTTTGTGATGCCGAAGTGCCCTACCCCAGGTACTCCGTGGTTTGCCTGTAGCACGGTGTCATGGAGCAGAGCTGGTACCACGATCTGCCATCGCTGCTCTCTGCTGGCTGGCTCCTGCCACTGCCGGTATAGCACACCCTCTCGGAGGCTGAGTGCACTCCACTGTGACCACAAGCCCTTGACAGTCTCCGAGAGGGAGCCACCTCCTCCCAAGTTGGTCGCCTGTTTCCCTCTTTCCAGCGCAGCAGCCAGCTGATGTCAGGATCCTGTGCTTGCTGCCTGCGCCACTCTTCCGGGTCACCGCCTGCATCTCTTGAGCGTGCACAACATCGCTGCCCTCTCCTACAGCTTCCTGCTCTCTGGCTTCCCGCTGCTCACAGTGACGGCACCCTGTTTCACTGCACGGTCTACGGATAGCGCATCTGCATTACCGTGCTTCACTCCAGGCCGATGTTGGATTGCAAAGTCAAAGCCTGGAGTGTTTCGAGCCAGCGGCCACCTGCCCCTCCGGCTCCCGAAACTGCAACAGCCATTGTAGCGAGGCGTGGTCAGTGCGGAGCAGAAACCGGCAGCCACAGAGATAGGGGCGGTAGTGCATGATGGCTTCCACCACCGCCAGTAGCTCTCTCCGGGTCACGCAGTAGGCTACACATAGCAAGGTACAACTACAAATAGGCTACAGCTCTCTCTTCCCCCCCGTGGCACTCTTGGGACAGCACAGCGCCGATCCCTACGTTGCTGGCATCCGTATCTAGGATAAAAGGTGCAGCAGTGGATGGGGCAGCGAGTACCGGGGCTTGTGTCAGGGCCTCGCGTAGCTGGGAGAAGGCATTCTTGCGCTCCGCTGTCCACTCAAAGGGAACGCTCCTCTCCAGCAACTGATGCAGGGGGCTAGCGATTGTTGCAAAACCCTTTACAAACCTCCGGTAATAGGAGGCCAGTCCCAGGAAACTGCGCAGCTGCTTTGCTGAGGAGGGAGCGGGCCACTGCTGCACAGCAGCTATCTTCTCAGGGTCTGTAGCGATCCCCTGCTCGCTAACCCGGTGTCCCAGGAAGGTGGTTTGGCGGCGCAACAGGTGGCACTTTCCTGGGTGCAGTCTCAGCCCGGCAGCGCTGATCCTTTCCAGTACTTGCCTTAGGTTGTGCACAGCTGGAGAGAAGGTGGGGGCGTGCACCAATAGGTAATCCAGGTAAACAATGCACGCCTTTCTCGGGATCCCACTGAGCACCTTCTCCATCAGTCGTTCGAAGGTGGCAGGGGCATTGCACAGACCAAACGGCATCACCCGGAACTGCCAGAGCCCCTGACCAGTGGAGAAGGCTGTTTTTGGTCGGGCGTCGGGGGCAAGCTCCACCTGCCAGTAGCCGCTGCGGAGATCGAGGGAGCTGAACCAGGACGATCCAGACACCAGATCGAGTGACTCGTCAATCCGGGGTAGCGGGTAGGAATCTTTCCTAGTTGCTGCATTCAGGTGCCGGTAGTCCACACAAAAGCGCAGGCTACCATCCTTCTTTTTAACCAAGACTACCGGCGCTGCCCACGGACTGTCAGATGGCTCGATAACGTCCGCATCCAGCATCTCCTGTATCATGCTCCCAGCCACTTCGCGTTGAAAAAGGGGGAGTCGGCGAGGTGGTTCCCGGCTCGGGGGCCGCCCTGTATCGATTTGGTGTTGTACCAGGTTGGTCCGACCCCATCTTCTGGTCGTGCTGCGAAAGTTCCCTGGAATTCATGAAGCAGCTGCCGCAGTTCGCTCTTTTCTTCCAGGCTGAGACCTCCGCTGCTTCTTTGCCACACCGCTTCCACGGCTTCGTTCAGCGCCGGCAGTGACTCGGCCCCTCCTGTTGCAGTTCGGGTTTGATTCTGCTCTGAGCCTGCCCTTACTGCAGTCTCGGCTGCCACCTGGTGGGAAACAACTGTCACTGCACCCGCGCCGCTGATGCTTTGCACCAGGTCTTTGTTTTCGCCGCCGTGGCCTTTCGTCGCAGCCCTGAGAAGGGCTGTGGTCAGGTTCAATCCGCCCCCTCCTCCCGATCTGTTGGGGTAGGCGGGTGTGTTGGCACTTGCAGCATTGTTGTCGCCTGCCCCAGATATACTGGGATAGCCGGATAAGGGCTCCGACCGGTCTCCTCCTTCCACCCTCCCAGTCCGGTCCCCGGGAGAGGCTTGTGCACCCACTAACCCCACTGGAATCTCTAGTTGCAGTGCCGGACCATCGCCAAACTGCACCGTCCCCATGGCTAGGTCTAGTCAGCCCTCTCGCCCTCTGTAAGAAATCTAGTCCCAGGATGCAGGGGTCCTGGATGTCAGACACCCACACTTTGTGCTGGATGAGTAGGGGTCCCAGGTGGATTTCAAGCCAGCCACGGCCGTGCATCGGCGCTAGCTGCCCAGTCACAGTCCGCAGCTGCACAGTTGTTGGTTTGAGTTTAGCCCGGCTGGCTACGCTTGACTGCTGCACAATGTCAGTGCGGACAACAGTGGCGCTGGAACCAGTGTCAATTAAAGCGGTGCAGGGCACACCTTCCACTCGGCAAGCCAAGTGCAGGTGCGCCCGATGCTTGTCCTCCCGGCGACAGCCGTCATCTCGCCAGGGACGGATGTCACTACAGTGGGGTTGGTAGCGTGGGGCAGCGCTCCCCTTCTATGCTGACCCTGTGCCATTTCCGCCCGGCCGCGGGTTTGGCGTCAAACCTGCGGGATGGTCTGCACGTCTCCATCTTCTCCAGCAGTCGACTCGAATATGCCGGGCTGCCCGCACTCCCAGCAGAGGCGGGGTCCGGATTGAGGGGACGGGGAGGCGCGCTGCCATTGCTTTTCTAATGGCCACTATCTCCTCCATCACCTCGGCCAGCCCCAGTCCGCTTTGCTCGGCCCCACCTCTACCTCGGTCGCTCTAACAGCAGGTCGGCTGCGATGCTTATCTTCCTCTTTGGAGATGTCTTCCCATTCCTGTGCTAGTTGGAAGGCCTCTTGCAGGGAGCGGCTTGGACAGCCGCAGGTGTTTGCGCAGCTCCCGGGGCCGACTGCCTCCACAAACTGGAAGCGCTTGTTCTTCTTGTTCTTGCGCTGGTGAATCTGCATAGGCGCGCGCTTCCGCTCCAGATTAGAAGCCAGTTTCGCCAGACTTTCCCCGGGGGAACGCACTCTCCGCCTGAATCGCGCTCGTAGCAGCTCTCGGTCCCCCATGCTGCCGAACCTGCGCTGGAGAGCGGCGGTCAGAGCGTTCAAGTCGCCCCACTCTTCCTGCGCCAGGTTCAGCAGCACCATCTGCGCCTCTCCCCGCAGCGCCGCCGTCAGTTGCTGCGCTTTTTCTTCAGGGGTCCACCCGCACAGCTTCTCCATCACTCCCATTTGGGCGTTGAATGCTTCCCAGCTTGAGGTGCCGTCGAAGCTAGGCAGTTTGGTAGGCAGCCTTCGCTCCACCATTGGTTTCTCCCTGCGTCCCCTTTCCATTGCAGGCTCGTCCCTGAACCTCTCCGCTGCTCTCTCGGGTTTCAGCTCACCTCTCGTCCGCTCTTCAGGCGCCTTCCAGTCAGACATCTCGACCACCACGTCTGCCGAGAGCTGTCGGTTTTGCAGCCGCAAACCTCTTCTCCTTCTCACAGCCAGGTTCCAGTTTAATCCTGTGCTCCATCAGAACCACTTCTGACACCAGTGTAGCGTTTCACGCAGTGTGCAGGATAGAAGAAGACAACACGCCGTTTCCAAGTTCAACGCTTTATTCATCAATCTCTTTCAGAGCCCACTGCTCTAGCCCCTTGCTCTGCATCCCCCAATGAGCGTGCAACACCCCCTTTTATACCTTAGCCCCGCCCCTTTATTCTAATCGGGTGCCAGAGCGAACAGCTATCCCATTGGTCCCCAGCCGCACACCAGGACCAATGGGCACATACAACAAACAGGCAATGACAGGGACAGCTCGCACAGCCAGAGACAGAGCGACCCCGCAGCTACAGGTAATACAGACGGGGGGGAGAGGAACACAATACAGCAGCATTAACAGACAGTAGAAACAAGAGGGAATACAGTACGCAGACACAATACACGGATCGCTACACTATTTACATTTACATATCAGAAAATTGTCAGATTTTTGAAACAATGCAATTCTTATAATTGTGACTATAAACCATACCTCTGTCAGTAATGCTAGTTAGTAACATATATTTAAGCAAGGTAATGTTGACATTGGCTCATTGTAAGACAATTTTACAACTCTGTATAAAACTAAACCCTACCATTGACAAAAGTAACTATAAACCTTATCATTAGACAAACAGTTTGTTAATAACCTGTAATGTCAAACAAAATCTAATTTGCACATATGAATATTGGTTTAGTTATACTTGCAATCAGATTGGGACTCGAAATTGGGACTTGAGTCGAGTCATTGTGGAGTAAAGACTTGAGTCGAGCCGAGTCTTTGACATGGCAAGCTCCACAATTCATGGATCGACTTAGCTCCCTTTTTCTTCCTATTGTTCTGTCTCGTGGGCGGTCCGTGGGCAGCGTCTATTTTAATTTAAGCATGAAAATCTCTCATGATTAAAGGAAAAGGTGTAAACATGGAACGTTCGGAAAAGATTTCTTAAAAGATTTTAAACACCGACATTTTGATGAATAGAGCCCCGAAAATCAAAGCGTTTCTGACAGTCGGAAACCCCAATTCTGACAGTTAAGGGAATGTTATGCAAATGAAGTGGGTACCTAATTAGCATACCCCCATGCAAAAATCAAAAGGGTTGATGAGTCTTTTCCGTCTAAAAGAGTTCCGCCTGTTTCAAAGTGTACTAAACTTTCGGGAAGGTTGAGAGGCGTCAGCATTAATGTCAATTTTGATACAGCCTTTGTGAAATTGTCACCCTAGCGACTTGTTAACTGGAAAAAAATAATACAATTGACAATGTACGTTTAATGATTGATTGTATTTTTCTTTTTTTTTTTTTTTAAAGAACCTAAGAATGTAACATGGAATTTCATAATACAGTAAGTCTTACTGAGTAAGAGACACGTAACGTCACTGTTATGATAAAGAACAAACAACTGGAACATTTTGAAGTCAGTAAACAAAATGAGTAGTTGTATTGTATACCTTACTGTATTTCATTTTATTAATAAATCATGTTTATCTGCAACACGCAGTTAAGAACAGATTGTTGGGTATAGTAGTGCATTTAGAACGAATGACGTTGTGTTACAGAGCAAGAGAAATAAATAAATAAATAAATTAATTAATTCATTTGCTATAGCCTAACATCGCAATCTAAGGTTAGCATGGTTAATATTAGTATCGCTTTTTATGTCCTGATTTATAATGTGTTTATTTCATGTTAATGATTATCAGTCCTAGATGGTAAAATAAAACAAGCTTACTTAGTTGTAGATGAACTATAACAAAACTAGCATTGATCACAGCTACTGAAATAATTTGCTGTAGACTTTTAGCTGCTGGGAGTATTATGAAAAAAAATTAAAAAAAATAAGTGATATTTTACCCACATTGTCAAATATTTTTTACTTAATTATTGTTGTGAGATTTATTTTTTTTATTATTGCAGGTTTACCAAAACATAAACAATAGGTCTACTAGCCAGTTATATATATATATATATATATATATATATATATATATATATATATATATATACATGGGGTGTCAGAACCCCCTACAAGCTCACTCATGCGCCTGACAGCCAGTCCAGATCCCTCCCCTCTCATAACATACAACCATACATACATTAAATAAAAAGAGAATAGTGAGCACCAAGTACTTCCCAAATTATTTAATAAAGGGATTTTACACCTGCGTCGTAACATAAATATTATTTTTTGTTAAACATAAAAGCACTAAGTAATTCATTTTATTGCAACTACTGTATGTACTTACTACAAAAGGCAATACAGAAATTACAAGGATGTTTTATAGGAGCATCTATTTCTAACTAGATGTTACTTATGGCAACCTGTTAGTGCTCTAGTCATAACCATAGCTCCCAAAAATACAACTTTAAGCATTTAATTAACAGCCTTCTTGCGTCACAGATAGAGACAGTGATAGATGGATTCTAAAATGCAGTAACTATTCAGTTACAGAAATAAATTCTGGAGTTCCAAATGCCATCAGTTCTTATTAAATTATAATGTCCAATGTGTTTCTCAACTAAACTTTGATTGTTATTATATTTTGTTATAAATTATTTACAAGAGTTAACTTTTCAGGGGGTTACTGGACATGAATATAAAACCAAGGTGTCTAAATAGCATATGGACCAAGTCTGACATTTCAGTTTTATCCTTAGCCTTTTTATGGATCATAATAAACACCTTACTGTGTATCTCAATTTGGCTTATCACGCTCTACAACCTGCATTTTTTTGCTTATTTTTCAAATGTGCTTTACTTGTCGTCTTTTGTGTTTCAGGCATCTTATTTATCACTGTGTTACACCCTGACGGTGTGGTAATAATGAATAAAGACGCTGGAGAGGTCAATATTCACAGCCAAGTCAACTTTATTCCTGAAACATAACAATGGAGAACCAAACAGGTAAGTGTGGCTACCATCAGTCAGTCAGCAGCAATCAGTCTGTCTCTTGGTGCACTGAGTTTGTATCTGTAGTATTATTGTTATTAAAACCCATATAATGTAACTTTCACAAACTTCCAAATTAAGCCACTGCATAACATTATTTATTAATCAATTGCAACTAATTCACCAGTTCCCACTATCATAATATGACCGTAAGCTTCATTCTGCATGCTTTTGTCGTCAGTATAGCAATTTCCATATGCCTAAAATGGCCGCTTCCGTGAGTATGGCAGAATGGCCGCCACCATGTTATGTCTGCCTGACAGCCGCTGTGATCCTCAGACATACAGCAGGACCGTGGCTGCACTGAATGCAGTGTAATGGCGATCCTCAGACATACAGGGGGACCGTGGCTGCACTGAATGCAGTGTAATGGCGATCCTCAGACATACAGGGGGACCGTGGCTGCACTGAATGCAGTGTAATGGCGATCCTCAGACATACAGGGGGACCGTGGCTGCACTGAATGCAGTGTAATGGCGATCCTCAGACATACAGGGGACCGTGGCTGCACTGAATGCAGTGTAATGGCGATCCTCAGACATACAGGGGACCGTGGCTGCACTGAATGCAGTGTAATGGCGATCCTCAGACATACAGGGGACCGTGGCTGCACTGAATGCAGTGTAATGGCGATCCTCAGACATACAGGGGACCGTGGCTGCACTGAATGCAGTGTAATGGCGATCCTCAGACATACAGGGGACCGTGGCTGCACTGAATGCAGTGTAATGGCGATCCTCAGACATACAGGGGACCGTGGCTGCACTGAATGCAGTGTAATGGCGATCCTCAGACATACAGGGGACCGTGGCTGCACTGAATGCAGTGTAATGGCGATCCTCAGACATACAGGGGACCGTGGCTGCACTGAATGCAGTGTAATGGCGATCCTCAGACATACAGGGGACCGTGGCTGCACTGAATGCAGTGTAATGGCGATCCTCAGACATACAGGGGACCGTGGCTGCACTGAATGCAGTGTAATGGCGATCCTCAGACATACAGGGGACCGTGGCTGCACTGAATGCAGTGTAATGGCGATCCTCAGACATACAGGGGGACCGTGGCTGCACTGAATGCAGTGTAATGGCGATCCTCAGACATACAGGGGGACCGTGGCTGCACTGAATGCAGTGTAATGGCGATCCTCAGACATACAGGGGGACCGTGGCTGCACTGAATGCAGTGTAATGGCGATCCTCAGACATACAGGGGGACCGTGGCTGCACTGAATGCAGTGTAATGGCGATCCTCAGACATACAGGGGGACCGTGGCTGCACTGAATGCAGTGTAATGGCGATCCTCAGTGCCATGGGAGGATGCTGTGGATGAGGTGTACAAAAGTAAGAAACTTCGGTACAGTGAAGTAGCTGCTGAAGCAGAACAGTGAGGATGGAGAGTCCAGGTTTAGCCAGTGGTGGTGGGTTGGTGAGGATTTGTGGCACAATCCACAACCCGTTTTCTCAGAGACATCGGATTCAGTGGTCAAGAGTTGCAATGCATACTGAAGAACTTATCTGAAGCAGCAGAGAGGAGCAGCAACTGGCTCTGGTTGAGACGAAAAGATTCCGGTTGGGGATCTCAAGCACAGTAGAAATAAAAAACGTTGATGTAAAGGAAGGTAAGTAAGCTGGGCTTAGCTGAGTGGGGTGATGCTGGGATGCCAGAATCACTGTGGAGACCTCTTGAGCTGTTGTGGGCTAGTCGATGAAACACCAACGATGGAAGGTGCCCACTTGAATACCCTAGAGAAGTACCCTGCTCAGCTCAGTCCAGACGGTCATGGTGATGCGCTAGGGAGGCCGCAATGTGGTTGATCCCTGGAGCCAGCATTATAGCCATTGTGTGTGCTGATGCGCCAGGGAGGCAAAATAGGCTCATCCCTGGAGCCAGCATTACAATTCAGCCATCAACACCAGGCAGAAGGATATCTACATCCTCAGATGAAAGGAAACATAGACGGATCACATTAGTTTACAGTAAAAGAAGCTATATCATAGTTGGTGCTTATCTTGAGAAGAGCTGAGTCCAATATCAGCATGAAGTTCTAACACCTACTCTCATATCATGGAAATCATGTGTGAACCCAATGTACCAGGTGTTGAAATAGATGTGTCTTTCAGATGTGTGAAGGTCACTAATGTGCTGAAGGTAACTAAATGCCTAACTATAATATTTAGCCTTTTCAGCTCAATTTGAGTCAGACAAACCTATGAGTTCGTCATAGTTCAGACTTTACTTCCCAAAAGTGTATTCTGTAAAGAAAAAGTAGAACAACTGCATATAACTATCTGAAACAAAAACACAAGCCAAGTTAGTAGAAACAGTTGGGATAACCTTGACCCCCACCACTTTTACAGTTGTGCCTATTTGCTTGGTGCTGGCCAAGGTTGCCCCAGTTGTTTCTTCTAATAACTTAGCTTGTGTTTTTAATACAACTTAAAATAAACAATTGGGGCAACCTTGGCCCCCATCGGTTTTACAGTTGTGCATATTTGCTTTGTGCTAGGCAAGGTTGCCCCAATGGTTTCTTGAGACTTGGTTTGTGTTTTTGACATCTCCACTTTAAATGGCTGGGCACTTTTGATAACTTGGAGGGGTTTTTTCACATTTCCAATGTGTTTTTTTGTGATCAGATATGTATATATATATATATAAAAATAATAATTTGCAGGCAAATGTTCCATTTTAAAACAGAAATAGATAATTTAATATAGATGTCACAATAAGTGTGTTCCCTAGTATATTTCCATGTTGACAAAACACGTTAATTGTCATTAAACTCGGATTTCCTGTAACATACATATGCGTGGATAAAAGTGCCTGGGGTCTGCAAAAATCTGCACAAAAAAAGGAGAAAAAGAGAAGGGCATTTTTACCTTACTTTGTCGACTTATTTCTCTTAGTGTATGACAGGTTGTGACAGAAATATAATGAATCTTGGTTGTAAATCTCCCTCCCGGCCTGTGAGGGCGCTAAGCAGCGAAAGTAGAGTCAGTCTGGAAGAAGGCGAGACTCCGTTGCAAGAACGTATTGACCCGGAAGGGAAACGATGTAGTAGCTGCAGATTGTAGAGACAGCTGCACTCGTTTACCAAGGGGTCATGCGTGATAGCATAAAAGGAGACGGAGAATCGCAATCTACTCCTTCGCTTGGTTTTTGGTCTAGAGAACTGGAAGGACCGTGAGAGACCCAGTGAAAGCTGAAAAAAATATTTGTGAGTGTTT
The DNA here is from genome assembly GCA_030684275.1 of Acipenser oxyrinchus oxyrinchus. Classification (NCBI taxonomy): domain Eukaryota; kingdom Metazoa; phylum Chordata; class Actinopteri; order Acipenseriformes; family Acipenseridae; genus Acipenser; species Acipenser oxyrinchus. The sequence goes on from CM060250.1 coordinate 54,413,725, forward strand.
TGTTTGTTTGACGCTGTTAGTAATTGTCTTTGTTTGTGAACCACCAGACGGCTAACACATATCCGGAGCTGTCGCCTTGGGCCAGCATTACCCGGAACAACACTGCACCACAGTCACTAAATTAATTATCACCCACCACGAGCACTACTGCACGCACCCAGACTGGTGACCGTGTACAGTATTATTGTGGGGCAGATAACGTGTATTTATTGTTTGGGCTGTAACCCATTGTTGTTGTTACCTCCGTGCATTACACATTGGTGTGTATTGCCAGAGGTTATTGTTTGGTCGCCAGACCGGGATTTAAAAATAAAAGACCCCTTTTCCAAACGGATTACAGTTTTTCTGTCTGTGATTATTCCTGCACTGCATCACCTCTGCACCTGTTCTCACTCAGCAGCCACTTTGCCACACAGGTATTGACTTTTCTTTCCACATTTCACCTAAGTGTTGGGAACTACAAATTAAAAGTGAAATGGTGCTTTTGGCTAATTTACTTTTGCTGCACCAATACCCCCGAAAACACATAAACTATAGAGTATAGAGTCTCTGGCAGTTCTCGCACTTCACTGATAACTTGGCGTGAGGAACTACCGTACCTCTCAATAAGTGTTAATGTACAAGATTACCTGCTTATCTCTATATCTATATTTCTGTGTCCACAAAGGAATTATATTGGACCATGTTTTTTTAAATTTTATTTTAGATGTCTACTTGAGTGATACAAATTCATACTTGATTTGACACATCACATTATCACATACAGGTAGCAGGCATTAACAAGAAAATAATGTATCATCCTATGATGAGAGAGTTTGGTGCAATACATTAAATTGAATTAGTCTATTTTTCCCATTATTGTAATCATATATATATATATATATATATATATATATATATATATATATATATATATATATATATATATTACACACACTGTAGGCCCCCTTGTCATTGTTCTTTTATTCCTGGGTCTTCATGTATCAAGTTGTTATTGGTAACATAATACATTTGAGAACTTAAACCTTTGGGAGTTTATTTTTATTTATTCATTGTTTAAACAGGAATACACCCATTGAGACTGAGGCTTCATTCACAAGAGTGTCCTGGCAAGATGACCAGAATCATTTACACTTGAATAATTCCCTGAACCTACTCATTAAAATAAATGTAATCTTAGTCATTATTCTATGTTTAGCTGATATATGTGGGTTATTTATCTGATGCACATATCCCAGATACTCTGGTCCAGACTATCCCATGCCATTGTGGTATAAATGCTGATTGGCCAACACAGGACCTTCATCCAAGGCACTTGATAGGTAAGTGTAAGACTAGATCGTAAACTGTACTTATCGTAAGTATATTTACCTGTAACATCAAACCTATTATAGTTTTACACACAAAAAGTACCCTATGCAATTGCCTTCTAGAGTTCAGCAGCATCCAATTTAAAGAAGCTAGTAATTGGCAGTGATGGATTTGAGGGTGTCATTTTAATACAAATCTGGCTGCTTTGTTCTTTTGGCGATGAAGTTTTTTTAATTGCTTAGCAGAGAGAAGCATGTAAAAATAGTATCGCCGTAATCAAACATGGGGAAAATACAACTTTTAATATTTCTACTTTTGAGCTATTTTCTTTGAGACAGCGTAGTTGAAGTACACAAATCAAACTTCAGCAATGGTTCCAACCAGATCCCCAGGTATTTATAACTATCCACCACCTCTCCAGTCAGTGACTGAATGATTAACTCTTGTTTCAAGCCTTTAAACTTAGGTACAAAAAAGTTTTTTTGTTTGTTTGTAATAAGCAATAGTTCTAAACTCCTTTTGGAGTTTTTAATTGCATCTGTACCAGAGTACCCAGTTGTGTAAAATACTGTATCATCTGCATATAGATGACAATGGACTCTTTGGTACACCTTTTTCATTGCTAAAATAAAAGACAACATATGTCCTTTCTTTACCTGTTGTTGCCTATCTGTTAAATAACTATGGAACCAGTCAATAGCTTTATCAGACAAACACAATTCCCCCAACCTATGACATAATAATAAGTGCTCAATGGTATGGAAAGCCTTGGACAGAGCAATAAAGACTGCAGATACCACCTGCTCATATCGAAGGCTTTCACAATTATTATTACCTTAGGGATGTAGGGTTCATTCTTGTGGAGGGTTGATTTAAACAGAGTATGTTGAAGTCCAACGTGTTTATGGCTCTTCAGCCAGAATTCAAAAGTAATCAGGACACATGGTTTTTTGGCTGTGTTCATACTGGGTCCATTTAGAGCAGGGGTCTCCAATCCTGGTCCTGGAGGGCCGGTGTCCCTCTTGGTTTTTCTTCCAACTATGGACCAATTAAGTGCTTATTAGAAGCTCATTAGACACCGGCCCTCCAGGACCAGGATTGGAGACCCCTGATTTAGAGAGTTTGGTCCACACTCGGTACAGTTTGGTACATTTTGTGAGATGTGTGGCAAAACAAACTGTACCGAGTCCACCTAAAGAGGTGGTCTTGGTCCATTTGGCAAATGCACCAAGTCTGATTTGCTTGCTAAGCCTCAGTGTGAACAACTGCTGGACTTGGTCCTTTTTCACATAGGAAAGGAACTATACAAGGTAACACCACTTGGAAGTAAACATTTTGCACGTAGTTTAGTTCATATTCTGAGGAAACAAGTAGAGCAAAATCAGTCTTCATTTTTTGTACTGGTCGGAAACAATATAATTGTTAAATCGTCCATGTTTTGCAATTGTATCACTTTTTATAAGTATAAAACTGCATCGATGTGCTCAGCAAGATAAGCAACAACCACAACAACAACATTTCATTTATATAGCACCCTTCATAACAAGTATCCCAGGGCACTTCACAGAGGGAAAAAAAGCAGAGTCAAAATAAAATTATCTTATGGATTATTAGTTTAATCATTCTGAATATGTGTTTATCACTTTTAAATGGTAATACTAATAGCTGATGTATTTTTTAAATCTAGATTTTTGTACATTTAACATGTTTTGAGATGACAATATAAAAAAAGAGCTGTTATCATCTGCAATAAATATTTAACTATTATTGTGTTATTTTAATGGCTTCGGAGTTGTTGGTATCAGTGAATTGAAGAAAAAAAAAATGTCCCAGTTTTTCACTCTGCAAATCTGGTAACCCTAATTACATTGACAGTGCGAGAAACTAAAGGTCTGATGTAAATTTAGTCAGAGACCAAAATCCAACCCGAACAACTGGATCCGAAAAAAACAACTTTAGCTCGCATCCAAACAAACTTGGTCCTTTTGCTCGTGGATAAGTGTGAATGCAGCCTTAGTTTTTGTCAAAAATGACCAAAAAAATGTGTGTGTGTGTGTCATATATATATATATATACATATATATAATTTTGGATTTTTTTAAAGAAATTGTTTGAGATAAGCAATGGTATATAGGCAAAACATTAATTTCTATTACATTTACCAAGCTAATTTTAGAGATAGCAGTAAATCATGCCATCTCTGAAGATGCCAGAGTTATTTGGACATCCAAATATTTAAAGCCATTCGGGCACCACTAGAAAGAACCAACCAAATCTTTAATTTCATAGTTAGTTTTATTAAGAGACTTCACTTTTTTCATAGTTCAAGTTATAATCAGATACTAACCTATATACTTCAAAGGTTTGAAATACATTACTGTTGCAAAGTGGGTTATAGTGTGCAGGTGTAGATGTGATGCAGTGCTCCAAACAACGACAAACATAGTTCTGTTGATTTGATGGCTGTTTTTATTTTTATTCGGTCAGAACTGACCAACAAAAACTATAAAGACATACAGGCAGTATCCAATGCTTGGTACTGCTCTGTATAAATAATGCACGGGGTAGTCCCAAATAATAACACACAAGTTCACAAAAATAGACACACAAGACAAAACATACACTGTCATCAGTCCTATAGTGAGTGCAGTAGTGCTAGTGGTTGTTAATATACAGTACAGTGTGCTTTATAGTGCAGTGATGTTCCGGGTGGGTGCTGACCTCTGGCGACAGCTCCGGAACGTGTTTAGTCGTCTAACAAACAAACAAGCAACAGTTTAGACAAAAAAAAACAAAACACTCACGATACAATAACATGAGTCCTTCCAGTCTCAATACAGTCACCAAAACGAAGGAACAGATTGCGATTCTCCGTCCTCTTTTATGCTATCACACATGAACCCTTGGTAAATGAGTGCAACCACCTCTCCAATCTGCGGCTGCCACGTCGTTTCCCTTCCGGGTCAAAGCGTTATTGCAACAGAGTCTCGCCCCCTTCCTGGATGGCCAACTTCCCTTGAACCCTGGGAAAGAACTGTCAGACCAGCCCGTTCAGGGAACTCTGGTCCGGAGGGAGATTTACAACCAAGAATCATTGTATTTCTGTCACAATTACACGATGACATTTCTGGGTTGGTGTAAGGGAGCACTCACACCCCTATGTTTATTTGTATTTTTGTATTATTATTAGTGTGGTTTTGGTTTGGCAGGGAAGCAGACAATTATCATCCCTGCCAAAAATAACACATGCAGAATGTGGCACACTTCAAATTGGCTAACATTAGAACCGCCACAGTAGTCATTTTGACGGTTTTCACTTTTAAATTTTAAATTACTCTGCGTGTGTTAAAGATTCGCGGTTGTCTGTTTTTGACTTTTTCTAAATACATGTATTAAATATACTGACGGCGTTTGAAGTCAGAATCGCAAAAATAAAAAAAGTTACCATTTTGACTGCTTGTTACAATATATGCATTTATTGTTAGTATAACCTGCACTATGCCATTTTTTATATGTATACTTACCAGTTTGTTATCTGTACCTCCGCTGAGTTTACAGCAGTATGTATTTGAATAGAATATTGCTCTTGACGTATAGATATGTGTTATCCAAATGTCTATTGTAATCCTATCAATTCCTTGGAGAACTGCCGTCTGGCTGTCTACGTGAGCATATATAGTCTGCTGTCTTATAATATTACTATAACAAGAATTTTTCAAGAAATCTTTATTTTTGCGTTTTGATTTGAGAGCAACTACAGATAGATTTGCCTTGGCATCAGGAATTTGGAACGACTTCATTGAAAACAGCGTTGCCTGTTTCAAGCTAAACATAAAACATTACATGGAGAAGCAGCTGTTTCTGACAAAACCACGGTGTTGCTGGACAAACAAACTTGTCAAGTTTGGGATCAAGTTTTGGCTGGCAGCAGACCGTACCCCTACCCCTACCTGTGCAAAGATGAAACTCGCCCAGCTGGTCAGAGACTGGGTGACAATGTGTTAGGCTGACGTAACAATTCCTTCGTTTTGTACAATGAATGCACCGGGGAATATATTAGTAGGAGAGATCTCTTATGATGCTAGCCACGGAGCTTTGCCAGAAACATTTTGATCAGAAAACTGCAAAGCGGCAGGGAAACGTAGCTCAACCTAGATACAGTGCGCATCCATCAAGTGACGCACGCAACAGAAAACAATGCCAGGTAACTAAATGCAGTAAAAATAAAACTTCTGATATCTGTGCCCAGTGTGAAAGAGCAGTATGCAAATGCACACAAGTTGATAAGCGTTACATCTGTGTGGATTGTGCTAAATCGCGATGCTACTTTGAAGTATGTTTCCCTGAATGCGAATTCCCGTTACCCAATGGGAACCGAGTTATTTTCTTTTTTATGTTTTTTTTTTTTTTATAAATAATATTTTCGATTTTATAATTGTGTATGTAGGCCTACATATAACCAGTTTACAGCTGGTTACACTATTTTCTTTTGAAATGTTTTATTTTATTATAGTTTTTTTTGGAAGTCGTACTATGCAGTAGGCTAATGTGAAAAAAGCCTCATGTTATTTTTGTAAATAATGACTTCGTTTTCACAATTTTGTATGTACATATAGCAGTTTACACCTGTTTACACAATATCTTCTTTTGAAATGCTTATTTTATTGTTGTTTTTCATTTTTTACTTCATGCATTATATGCGCTAATTTAAAAAATAAAGCCTTTTATGTTATTTTTGTAAATAATTACTTCGTTTTTACAATTTCGTATGTACATATAGCAGTTTACAGCTGTTTACACAATATCTTCTTTTGAAATGTTTATTTTATTATAGTTTTTCATTTTTTTACGCCATGATTAAATGTGCTAATTTCGAAAATAAAGCCTTTTATTTTTATTTTTTCATTTAAATACGATGTTTCTGCTATGCAAATGTTAGATATGATGTTCATAAATAACACTTTTGGGTCGTATCTGATAGTTTGTGTTTCATTTTCATACCAAAGCTGTTTAAAATGTACCCATCAAAATGACTACTGCTGGCAGTTCTAGGTAGTAGCATAAACCCGGCGGTTCTCGTGTTAATTGTTTGCCAATTTGAGGACAGCCACATGTATAAAAAGAGAAGCAGCTGAGCGCTGCGGAAGAGGGGAGAGAAGAAAGAACAAGAGAGAGGGACAGAGAGCGGAGAAGAAGAACCTTACAATAACAACAACTACCCGTGCTGGATTTACACCAGCACAATATTTGTTGGATTGTGTTTGTTTATTTTGGCCACCGTGCCATTTTATTTGTGTTCGGTTTATTTAATTTATTTGATAAAGAACAAGTGCATTTGCGTCTCAACCCACAGCACTGAGCTTGTGTATTTCCTGGTCTGGTGATGTCACCCACCCAGCCATCTGTGACAGTCGGATATAATATGTGAGTTGGAACGGATTAGAACAACCAGCAGTTCAATATGGGTTCAATAGCCAAAGCAAAAAGTGGTGAGATGGGACACCCCTGTCCAGTGGAAAAGGTTCTGAGATTATTCTGTGACTGTTCCATCGATCCACTCAGTTGGCCACGATTAGGTAAGTAAAATCAGAACATTTCTGTGATATCATTCTAAAATCTTACAAAGTCATTGTAAACAGCCTTTTTAACCCTTTGCAGTCCTATGTCAGACCAGGTCCGACATCATCAAAAAGACGTAAAACACAGGTCTCTAGTTGTTTTTTCTCCAGAAAAAAGCTGAGGAAGCCATTCAATGGCCGAGTGAGACCGATAGAAGCCAAGAGAAGCTGAAAAAAGGTGCGGATCTGAGCAATACACATAGCCCCGGCACCACAGAGATAACACGGCCATAAACAAACAAGATAGCTGCTTCTGCATCCAGCACTCAAAGAATATCACAGACATTTGCAGAGCTTTTTGAGATGTTATAGTAATAAAATAATGACTTGGAAAGCATTATTGAGGAGTTTTGTGATAAAACGAGTGATCAGGAGATGATTTATCAGTATGCACTATGAAGAGGTATGTGAAAAATACAGTGAACAAGGGGTGGGGCGGGGCTGGAGATGCAGTACTGAGTGTCCTGTTGATATGCATTGCCTTTTAAACCTGTTTTACTGTGAAAAAATACTTTTAAACAGTGCATCTAAAATAAACTGCGCGTGTGAAAATAAATTGGACCTGACACGCCTGAGACGCACTGAATAAATTGACCGCAAAGGGTTAATTAATGGTACAGTTCTTATTATGCATGACATTTGAAATATGAGCATAGCCCCTCCTTATTTCCCATAAAAAGACACCCACAGACACAGCTCTTAGAAGTTTGTTGTAAACATATGTCACAATATAAAAGGACTGGGTCAAGTTGTTTTTACATAAAATGCATTTTGATAATACTTGATTAATTTAAAGCCAGAATGACCATGCATTATAAAAATTTAAAAAAGCATTATCAAAAGGCTCTGAAAATGTCCCTATTATTTTCTAATTTCCATATCTTCTGTGGGTGGTGGGTGGTGCATTTTTACTGGGGTGTTGCATCCCACTTACACTCCACTGAGGGATGATGATTGTATTGAAGATCCCTTCTCTGATCCCAGTGCTTGTTTTCAGCAGTCAGTTGAAAGTAATGAAAGAAATGTAACAATTTGTTGCAGGTCAAGTCACAATCAGATTGCCTCAACCTTAAACAAGAACCTTACAGCAGCGTGTCGTTTCAGTCATTAAGATCTGATACAGCAGGCATTGACGAATTCAAGGACAGTCAATAAATACCACTGTCAAAGAGGCATTGGAGATAAAGATGCAGTATGTATTCTAAAATGTAAAAAATGCACAATTTGGAACCCAGCTGCATTAGCAATTCAAAGTTACATGAGTGTCCAGATGCTTTTTGCCAACATCTCATTTAGAAAAAGCCATGTATCATTCTACACAAATAAACTGTTATGCAGAAAGTGAATACGTAACAAATCCACTTCGAACCTTATTATCCAGAAACTACTTAAGAATAACCCAGATACAAGTAACTGATTTGCAGACATGTTTTCTACCATCAAAGACATATGTGAGGCCTTATTGATGCCATAGGCAGTCTATAAGTAGCTCAAGTACTTATTTTGCATACTATTCAACTTTTGCCAGTGATCAAGATTTTCTACAAAGTTTCATACAGTGCCATTTATTGAATAGTTGATTGTGTTATTATGCAGTTTAATCAGTAGTAATAAAAAGATGGTACATAAATTCATCTCTGATAGCAATGAAAAGTGCAACTCTCCAAACAAAGAAAAATAGTTACTTCCTGTGTGTTTGCACATGATGATCAGTATTAAGTGTAATGGCTTAGAGACGAATTGGGTGCATGTTTTGTAATGAGGACATGAACACTGGCCAAAATGGATAACTCAACGTCAAGTTTCTCAATTAGTGAATATATCCTAAAGTGTGGTCTTCCATTATTGGAGTCAATACCAAACCAGTGGCAAGCTCAGGAGACAACATGATGGGCGGTGCAATAGTCACTACCTCGGGAAGATCACCATATTCACCGTATAACTGACCTTACACAAATGCTAACCTTGATAAATGACCTCCAGATAGGCTGGTATTCAATATTGGGATCATGACTGCTTGTTTGGATATGGTGAAGTGGTGATTATGGACTATTTGGCAGCTGGTCCCATCTGTTTAAGAAGAAGAAGGCACCGCCCTCTGAAAGAGGAACTGATCTGTCGATGCCAGGTCAGCAGGGTGGACCGTACCAAAGCCACACCCTTCTCCACTTAAGTGCAGGAGTAACTGAAAAAAATAAAACAAATAGACCCAAACCCCCCAAAGTTATCATTTTTTATTGGCTCATGGCTAGCTGAGCAACAGCTATGTCTTCTGGAGCAGTTCTACACCTTGGCCCATCTGCCAAGGTGTTTAATCATGTGATGAGAAAGTCCAGCTTTGATGCTGAAGTGGCTCCTCCAAACCTAAAATAGGAGGCTGTGCGGTCCAGTGGTTAAAGAAACAGGCTTGTAACCAGGAGGTTCAAATCCCACCTCAGCCACTGACTTATTGTGTGACCCTGAGCAAGTCACTTAACCTCCTTGTGCTTCGTCATTCGGGTGAGACGTAATTGTAAGTGACTCTGCAGCTGATGCACAGTTCACACACCCTAGTCTCTGTAAGTCGCCTTGGATAAAGGCATCTGCTAAATAAACAAATAATAATAATAATAAAAGAATGGCCTGAAAAAATGTGTGGAAGAGAAACCTGCACAAAGTGATAGTGTAGGTAGGTGGATTGTAAACCATGATCGAGTTACTGGTTTATTTGTTTCTGTAATGAACAAACGATCTTGAGTAATATTCCTAAAAGGCCTGGCTAAAGTGTACTTGCAGATGGAGTTGTAGGGGCCTTATGGCAGTGAATATGGACTCCTTGCAAGATGGAGAAGATAGTAGGTCTCTGTCATGCAGAGCTCATTGATGTAAAGATTTGTTGTTGGATTGAAAGAAGCATAGTGAATTTTCTGTAAAAACACACAAAAAACATCATGCATAAGGTTTCCATGAGGAGGTCAATGTAAGGGGAAAACAGCCATTTGTCAGCTTTGAAAATAGTGTTGATAAAATGTTGAAAGTTATTGGTAGACAAGCTGTGGTAGGATTGGGTGAGGATTTTTGAATTCCCCGTAATAATAAAGATGCTTGCGGTAGTCCGGTGATAGAAGGACAGTTGATTCCGTTTAGTCTTAGGTTGAATTGGATGCCTGATAGTTATGTTTTAATTGTAGATAACTGGAGGAGGAGTTTTTCATGACAGTGTGTGATGAAGACCAAGAACTGATCGGCAAGATAGATGGTAAACTAAACAGAAGTGGAGATAGGATTTCCGTCCTGTATTATATGAAGCCAGGGTCCAGGAAGCTAAGGAATTCATCAAGAGTTTAAGGGCTAAAGAGAGTAGATGGCTGGAGAGGTCATTTATAGGAGTAGGCTCTGGAAGTCTGGAACTGGTAGGCTGACTGGATCAGGGGTTGGGGCCAGTTTTTTGAAGCGTTGAATCTGAAAATGAGGTAAGGCATCAGTAGATAACTACTTTTACCAGATATGTGTGAGGCACGGATTGTGAAATTATTGAGACTGCAAAAGCTGCCTTTTTGTACAAGATTTTAGTTTTAGAAACTGCCTAATGTATTCGTGTGTCCTAGATAGTTGCTCTTCTGGAAGCCGTGCTTTCAGAGGATATGGTGTCCAACATATTGCCCAAAAATTCTGTGGAAGTAGAGTGTCCTAGAGTTTTTTTTCTTCTGATAGGGGAACACCAAGGTGTTTTGTTTTTTTTAAACCAACTTCAGAGTTGTTATTTGTTGGTCCATAGGTGAAGAAGGAAAATCAAACAGAAGGAAATCACCCAATAGATGTACTAGAAAAGGGATCTTGTAGTTGTTTAATAAAATTCAACAAAGGCCTTCTGAAAGTGTGTTGAACAGGAAGAGGCTACTTTTACACCAGAAAGTAAGCCGAATTATTTAATTTGCTTAACTGCATGATCAATGGTTGCATACTGAAAAGGGTATTATTTTCAAAGAGCAAGTACATTAACACTAGAACGACCGCGTTTATAGGCATACACAGAACAACCATGACCGGTCAATTTGACTGGTGTATTAAAAACAACATAAATATTATAATGAAAGGACAAACAATTGAATATGAGTCGTAGTTTTATTCAGAAATGTCATATAAAGCATCTACACAACTGAAACATTGTAAATCAATCGAAAATTGAACAGAAATGTGTTTATATACAGACATATTACATAAAGTGCATCCTCAAAAAACAGTAGAAAATGAAATAAACAAATATTTGAAATAAATTTGTGTATATACAGGTATATCAGGTACATACAAAACTGCACAATTGAAACAATGTAAATAAGTATCACAAAACATTTAAATAGATGGGTTTATATTGCCTACATAACAAAGCGCATCTACACAACCGAACCTATGTGTTTATACACAGACATACTATAATCGAAATGACATAAGAACATAACAAAGTTTACAAGCGAGAGGAGGCCATTCGACCCATCTCGCTCATTTGGTTGTTAGTAGCTTATTGATCCCAGAATCTCATCAAGCAGCTTCTTGAAGGATCCCAGGGTGTCAGCTTCAACAACATTACTGGGGAGTTGGTTCCAGACCCTCACAATTCTCTGTGTAAAAAAGTGCCTCCTATTTTCTGTTCTGAATGCCCCATTTATCTAATCTCCATTTGTGACCCCTGGTCCTTGTTTCTTTTTTCAGGTCAAAAAAGTCCCCTGGGTCGACATTGTCTATACCTTTTAGGATTTTGAATGCTTGAATCAGATCACTGCGTAGTCTTCTTTGTTCAAGACTGAATAGATTAAATTCTTTTAGCCTGTCTGCATACGACATGCCTTTTAAACCCGGGATAATTCTGGTTGCTCTTCTTTGCACTCTTTCTAGAGTAGCAATATCCTTTTTGTAACGAGGTGACCAGAACTGAACACAATATTCTAGGTGAGGTCTTACTAATGCATTGTAAACTTTTAACATTACTTCCCTTGATTTAAATTCAACACTTCTCACAATATATCCGAGCATCTTGTTGGCCTTTTTTATAGCTTCCCCACATTGTCTAGATGAAGACATTTCTGAATCAACATAAACTCCTAGGTCTTTTTCATAGATCCCTTCTTCAATTTCAGTATCTCCCATATGATATTTATAATGCACATTTTTATTGCCTGTCATTTGCCATGTGTCTGCCCAGTTCTGAATGCTGTCTAGATCATTTTGAATGACCTTTGCTGCTGCAACAGTGTTTGCCACTCCTCTTATTTTTGTGTCATCTGCAAATTTAACAAGTTTGCTTACTATACCAGAATCTAAATCATTAATGTAGATTAGGAATAGCAGAGGACCTAATACTGATCCCTGTGGTACACCACTGGTTACCTCACTCCATTTTGAGGTTTCTCCTCTAATCAGTACTTTCTGTTTTCTACATGTTAACCACTCCCTAATCCATGTGCATGCATTTCCTTGAATCTCTACTACGTTCAGTTTGAGAATTAATCTTTAATGCTGGACTTTGTCAAAAGCTTTCTGGAAATCTAAATAAACCATGTTGTATGCTTTGCAATTATCCATTACCATATAGGTAATTTTCCATTTTGGATCTTATTATAGTTTACATAAGTTTACATATAACAGAAGTCAGGCTTATTGGTCTGTAGTTACCTGGTTCGGTTTTGTCTGCCTTTTTGTGGATCGGTATTACATTTGCAATTTTCCAGTCTGTCGGTACAACCCCTGTGTCAAGAGACTGTTGCATGATCTTGGTTAGCGGTTTGTAAATAACTTCTTTTATTTCTTTGAGGGGATTTGTTTATTTTAAGAGCTCCTAGTCCCTTTAACACTTCTGCCTCTGTTATGCTAAAGTTATTTAAAATTGGATAGGAACAGGTCGACATGTGGGGCATGTTGTCCGTGTCCTCCTTTGTAAAAACCTGTGAAAAGTAATCATTTAATATATTTGCTATTTTTTTTCTTCGTCTATGATTTTGCCATTTGTGTCTCTTAGACATTTAACCTCCTCTTTGAATGTTCTCTTGCTGTTATAATATTGGAAAAACATTTTGGAATTGGTTTTAGCCACCTTAGCAATATTGATTTCTATCTCTCTCTTGGCCTTTCTAACTTCCTTTTTGACATGAATAAATAAACATTTGAACAGAATGGGCTTAATCTACAATTGTTTACAAAGTCTAAGTGCTGGTACAAATCACACAGATCCTGCGCTTTTCAAAATATGCAGTGCACTTACCACAGACTTTGGGCATTTGGCACAACTATCAATAGTAACCCAGGTTTCTGGCACCAAATGCTCCACAGGAATATACTAGTACAATGAAAGCTTCTTATTCCTCCAAGGCAGCGTTCCCCACTAAAATATTGTGGAGGGCCACATAAGTAACTCTGCAGTCATTGGCGGGCCACATAGACATATTATAACCCCCTTATCCCCAAATATTAACCCTTTGCGGTCCTATGTCAGACCTAGTCCGACATCGCAATTTTCCCTTTCCGGTCCAATGTCGGATCCTGTCTGACATCATCAAAAAGACGCAAAAAAACGGTCTCTAGTCGTTTTTTCTCCGGATAAAGCCGAGAAAACCATTCAACGGCCGAGTGAGACCGATAGGAGCCGAAAGAAGCCAAAAAAAGGCCGTATCTCATGAATACTGATAGACCCGACACCACATAGATAACACGGACATAAACAAACAAGATAGCTGCTTCTGCATCCAGCGCTCAAAGAACATCACAGCCATTTGCAGAGCTTTTTTTAGATGTTATAGTAAAAAAATAACGACTTGGATCGCATTATTGAGGAGTTTGGTGATAAAACGAGTGATCAAGAGATGATTTATCGGTATGCACTACTATGTAGAGGTATGTAAAAAATACAGCGAACAAGGGGTGGGGCGGGGCTGGAGATGCAGTACTGAGTGTCCTGTTGATTTGCAGTGCCTTTTAAACCTGTTTTACTTTGAAAAAAAAATACTTTTAAACAGCGCGTGTAAAATAAACTGCGCGTGTGAAAATAAATTGGACCTGACACGCGCTGAATAAATGGACCGCTAAGGGTTAAAAATGGAATATGTTTTTAACTTACCTTTACTTGTTGGAACTTCGGAAATGAGTGAACTTGCTTGTAATATTCTGATAACGTGGTTTGTAGGAGGTGGTTGCGGCATGCAAACAATGCTGCAGGCGGTCGTGCCTCAGTCTGTTACAGTGCTTGTTCTTTATTGAGTTATTTGCCGAAAAGCTGGCTTCACACACATATGTGGACAGTCCCTTAAAAGCACAGGATACCAATGTGGGGGATTTTTTCTTGAGGTACTTTAAACCGGAATTCAGGCACGGAGCATGTCGAATGTATTGCTTGCATGTCAAAGTCAGTTTGAAGTTCCAAAAGTTCAGAATCTGAATTGGCAGTTGCTGCCCCCATTTGTGCCAGTTCAGTAGAGGTGGCTCTCACTGGTACAACAAAAGGGTTTTGAAAAAAATGGGACAAAACCTTCCTATTGGAAAAGTCACCAAATCGTGCTTCAAACCTCTCCCTCAGTACATCCCAAATACGTCAGGTCTGTGGTGATCCTTCAGCTCAGATCGTTCAGTGTTGATACACGCAAGTTTGGGGAAATGGTGTGTGAACTCTGCGCTTTGCAAGTCGCTGATCAAACGCCGCACTTTGCTTTGGAAGGAAAGCACACACTGCAGCAGGTCACTCACCATTTTACATTTTCCTTGCAGGGAGAGATTCAGGGTGTTTAAATGCTCAGTCATATCTGTGAGAAAAGCTAGTTTTAATATCCAGTTAGGGTCGGAAAACTTTGCTTTGTTTTTTGCCTTGCTCAGTTAAAAAATCCAGAACTACTGGAAGCAAAGACAAAAAACGCTCAAGTACACATCCACGAGACAACCATCGAATCTCACTGTGCAGAATGATGTTGTTATACTCTGCATTGCAGTGACTGAGAAACTCGCGGAAGAGGGGGTGGTTTAACCCTTTGCGGTCCTATGTCGGACCTGGTCCGACATTGCGATTATTCCTATCCGATCCAATGTGGGACCCTGTCCGACAGCATCAAAAAGACGCAAAAAACGGGTTTCTAGTCGTTTTTTCTCCGAAAAAAAACGAGAAAACCATTCAATGGCCGAGTGGGAGCGACAGGAGCCGAGACAAGCCAAAAAAAAGGGCGTATCTCATGAATAGTCATACTTGCCCCTGGCATCAGATAACGGCGGCCATACGGAAACAAGCTTGCTGCTACAGCATCAGCGCTCAGAGAATATCACAGACATTTGCAGAGCTTTTTTGAGATGTTATAGTAATAAAATAATGACTTGGATCGCATTATTGAGTCGTTTGGTGATAAAACGAGTGATCAGGAGATGATTGATTGGTATGACTATTATTATTATTATTATTTATTAGCATATGTGAAAGCTATAGCGAATAAAAGTGGGGCGGGGCTGGAGATGCCTAGTGTGTGCTTTGTTGATATGCAGGGCCTTTTAAACCCGTTTGACTGTGGAAAAAATACTTTTAAACAGCGCATGTGAAAATACTTTTAAAATTAACTGCGCGTGTGAAAATAAATAGGACCTGACGCGCCTGACACGCACTTAATAAATGGACTGCAAAGGGTTAAGGCTCATGCACGCAGGTAGTTTACTGTTTTCACATCAAGATCCATGAGTTGAGAGAGTTCCCCTTCTTTTGTCTTTGCAACCAGAGCCTCTTGGTAAATTATGCAATGGTATGAAATAAACTTTCCAACACCTTTGGCTCGTCTGAGCAGCAACACTGCACCATTTTCACATCCAGTCATTGAAGGCGCTCCGTCTGTACAAACTGAAACTAGCTTTTCACACCGTACATTATGATCATCAAAGAAATCTGTCAGCTTCTCACATAAATCTCGCCCCCGAGTGTAGCCTTCAAGAGGCAGTAAACAGAGGATCTCCGCCCGAAACACACCATCAGACTGTTGTGGAAAACATACCCATACAAGTAGCTGTGCAATATTTCGGACATCGGTTGTTTAATCCAGTCCTGTTCAAATACATCAGAACCAAGACCTTTGCATTGCCTTGTAGCTGTACCGTCCAATAGCTTCAAGAGACTGATCTCTTTCAGTATTTTTTCTTTGTTTGGAAAGTTAGCATAAAGAATTTTAGCAGATTCAATGAAGCACTCCTTTATGATTTCTGCGTCACTCAAAGCTTTCTTATGTTTGAGTAAAATCCATATCATTCGAAAAGATGCTTCAGTAACAACCGATTCCTGCCCAGTTGCCTGAGTTAACAACTGCTCCTGATAATTTACTTGCTCTTTTCTAATTATAGATCACATCGGAAAGCAGACTGAATAATCGCTGTACACTGTTTTAAAATGCCTTTCCAGATTGCTCCGTTTCATGACTGACATGGATTTCTGACAAATCAGACAGATGGGTTTATTTTCTAACTCGATAAAGAAAAACTCATCTTTCCAGACAGAGTTAAATTTTCTGTATTTAAGAGAATCATTTTTATTATACTGCCTTACTTGTTTCGGTTGAATGTGAGGACTTGCTGCCTGGCATGAAACGTCTTCAGAATCAGAGAGCGCTGGGGACTCGCTTGTTGTACTTTGACTGGGAGCAGTATCGGTGGCTTCAGTAGAAAGCTCTCATTTTCATATCTTGTTCGTTTTTTGTGAATTAAAAAATGCTCAATTTTTTACGACTGCTTTCAATCCCTTTTCAAATTACAAACCTCAGTAGCTATCACCACTGTACTGATGCCAGCGGGAACTGACATATGGTCACGTGGTTCTCTAGCATCAACCAATAAGAAGAGTAGGATTTATGATTTAGATTTTGTGATTGGCTGAACAACAAGTATGTACAAAAAAAAGGATTGTAATATAATAAAGATGTACAAAACATGGCAGGATTATACAGAGGCCCACGGGATTTTGGCCCACGGGACATATATTGAGGAACGCTGTTCCAAAGGCATTGAACTTGTTCTCTGATTCTGAGGTCACCCTTGGCCTGCCTGACCTTGTTCGGTCCTCATGAGTGCCAGTTTCTTCAAATCGTTTCATGGTCTTGGCCACAGCAGGTACAGACACTTGCAAAGTTCTTGCGATTTGCCTTAAAGAGTTACCTTCATTTCTTAAAGTAATTACAGACTTTTTTCTTTGCTTAACTGAGCGTATTTTGCCATTTTCTGCTCCCTTACATTCAGGAATGTCAAACTTGTGCTTATGCTACCTATATTTAAAGTAATCATGGACCCTCACCTGTTAACAATAATTGGTGACAAAAGGTTAATAAGGTAACATGCTAGTTAAATCGGAGAACATCTAACAAAGACACTTTTATACTTAGGCCAGTGTTCTAATACCGTGTTATACACATTTCAGACTTTTAACTGACTTGGGCTTCAGACTGAAATCCCCTTGCTTTGGGTGACCATTTCATTGAAATTGACAAGATTTACATTTTCATTTAAAAATAAAATTTTTGAATGCAATTCACTTATGATTATCAGCTTAGAAAAGTACACGTATCATATAATGAAATATTAAGTGTTTATAGACAAGTTTATATAGTTAAAAGCATAGATAATCATGAAAAACCTGGTTTCAAGCAGGTGTACTCAAACTTTTGACTGGTACTGTATATTTATGAAAAGTCAGTATCTTAAACATACACGCCGCAATTTAAATTTAAACAACAATCTATCGGATACAACACAAAAGTTTTATTCAAGCACATCATATCAAATATCTGCACAGCCAAAATGCCGTAAAATACACTGGTGTATAGCCAATAAACACCAGAAAAACATTGGAAATGGTTACTCAATTCACGTTGACTTCACCCCTTTCCCATAAAAAAAGCAAAAACAAAATTAAAAAAATAATTAAAAATACCTTTCTATGCAGTTGGGCAATGACCCACCTTCCTGACTCATATCTATCATTGATTCGTTCTGAATACTTTAAACAAACCCCAACTACTGAGTGGCAGCAAATTCTAGATTTATATTGGAGACTCTGCTTACGAGATTTAAAACGAGATTACAATTATAATAAAAGGCTTGTTCGCAGGATTTAAAGCTATATTACAGTTAGCTAGTGAGAATTTAAAACAGAATTGCAAATTGTTGAGAAATGTAAAAAAAAATGCCTAGACACACAAAAACCCCAGAAGAATGTGCCAGTGACCATAAAGATTTTGTTGTGGAAGACAGCAAAGGAAAGAAGGTACAACTAACCATTTCCAGTGTTTTTCTGGTGTTTATTGGCAATACACCGGTGTGTTTTACGTCGTTTCGGCTGTGCAGATGTTTGATATGATGTGCTTGAATAAAACTTTTGTGTTGTATCCGATAGATTGTTGTTTAAAATGGCGGTTTTAGGTATGAGTATAACGGTGACGGTTCTAGTGTTTGACTATTTTTGGAATTTAAATTTAACTGTTGAGTTACTACTATTGTGGCAGCATTTTGGAAAGTAACCAAAAACAATAATTTTTTACAGTATATACAAAGCGAAAGCCCCAAAAAAAAAAAATACATAAAACTCGAAAATAGCTAAAAAATAAGCACCGAAAAATGAAATGAATAAAAAACAAAAAACAGAAGCCCTATTTAAGATCCTTATCATTACATTATTACAGCGCATAGACACGTAATCCTTAACAGTAAGGATGCGATATGAAGCCAGATGCTTGTTTATATGTGTATATAGTTGTGTATAAAGTGCTAGCGCTGGTCAAAAAAAAAAAGTTTTAAAATGTTCAGGGTTTTCTGTGTTTCACGCTACTTCTCAATTTGCCACAATCCTTGCACAATGTTATGATTATTGCCTGTGGTGGGGTACCCCGCCCCTGTGCATATTTTTGTAATTTATGTTTTATGTGGGGTGTTATTGTTGGTGTGTATGTATTGGTACACGGGGTATAATGTGGGCTATGTAGCACGAATGATTTAAAATGTATATTTGTATTTAGGCATGGGGATTGCACAATCACTTCACGTGCAGATAAAATATGTATTAGACTTTGGGCACGAGGAGTGTATTAGACTTTGGGCACAAAGTAGTTCACGTGCAGACTTAGCAATCCAGTCTCCGTACAGCTGCATAAAAGAGTCAGTGTTTCACGCACACAGGGTTGGTGTTCAGTGTGGAGAGAAGGGGAGAGAGAGTCAAGAGAAAGAATTAGAATTATAAATATAACAATTGCTACTCGTGCAGGAGGACTTGCACGATACTTGTTTTGGTTCGTCCACTGTTTGTTTGTCTGTCTATTTATTTTGTCCAACATGTCGCTTTGTTTGTTCAGTGTTTCTGTTTTGTTCAAACCTTTTATTTATTTTACAATAAACCGGCACACCAGCGTATTCACTTATCATTCTGTGTCCTGCATTTCCTGGCCTGACCTCATTACACAAGCCAGCTTGTTCACATTGCCACAATCATTGTCATACTCTGTGTGTTTGGAAGTACTCCCAGCTCCCAGAACTGCATCATGTTGTCTGTGAAAGGTAAGGCACATATTTTTCAGTAACACATGTTTCTAAAATGCTTACATAACCCTAAAGAAGAGACCTTGAAAGTGAAACTTAAAGAAACAGGCATTCTTTACAAATCAGAAGAGTCTACAAGTAGACGGTGCCAATACTATATGCAAGTTTTCGATGCTTCGCGCCATTTCTGATGGCAAAATTAATGCTTAAACCTTAGCGGTCCATTTATTCAGCGCGTATCAGGCGCGCCAGGTCCAATTTATTTTCACACGCGCAGTTTATTTTAGACGCGCTGTTTAAAAGTATTTTTTTCACAGTAAAACAGGTTTAAAAGGCATTGCATATCAACAGGACACTCAGCACTGCATCTCCAGCCCCACCCCACCTCTTGTTCGCTGTATTTTTCACATACCTCTACACAGTAGTGCATACCGATAAATCATCTCCTGATCACTCGTTTTATCACCAAACTCCTCAATAATGCGATCCAAGTCATTATTTTATTACTATAAGATCTAAAAAAAGCTCTGCAAATGTCTGTGATATTCTTTGAGCGCTGGATGCAGAAGCAGCTATCTTGTTTGTTTTTTTCCGTGTTATCTATGTGGTGTCTTTTTGATGATGTTGGACAGGGTATGACATTGGACTGGAAAGGGAAAATTGCATTGTCGGACCAGGTCCGACATAGGACCGCAAAGGGTTAATTCACACATAACGATTTTTTTACAGTTAAGATCTATGTTTGGTCAAAATAAGAGTGCATTTTAGATTAGCTAAAAAAAAAATATATATATATATATATATATATATATATATATATATATATATATATATATATATATATATATATTTTTTATTTATTCCAAAAACAGATGCAAACCCCCACCCGACTGCGTCGTTGACTAATTTGGACATTTTGAAATCGGTAGCACAGTTTTAGGATTACAACTGAATTGCGACTGCAATGCCCAGGTAAGATTTATATAGCATACGAGAGAGTGATCTAACGAGAGCAATCATTCAATAGTCCTAGTGAGAGAGCAATCATTCAATAATCTCTGACACATCCAGGCTAGTTATCACAGCAGGTGGAACGTCGATGATTGAGCGGCCAGTCCTATTAACTGACAAATTCAGATTCGGTCTTCATTATACTGACCAGTGTAATAGGGTCTGGAGAGAATATGGTAAATGTTTCTTGCTGCTGCATGCTGTAGAACATAATACTTATGGAGGAATATCTGTTGTGTTGTGGGTTGGAATCCTCATACAGGGAAGGACAGACCGTCATGTCACTCAGAATGGCACCTCACTGCTTTTAAGTATCTGGATGAGATCATCCATCTAATATTGAGACCTTTTTGCTGGTGCAGTCGGGCAGGATTTCTCTTTGTTAAACCATAGGAAAATTTGAGTAGTACAGTATATTATAAAGAGAAGGTGTAAGAGATATAATTAAATACATTCAAGGATAATAGGTCCTGAGACACAACAGTTAAGAAACAGATTCATATTAACACTTTGGGCATTTTAAATGTTTGTTAATTATTTTTGGAACTCATACTTGTATATTTAATATGCATGACACATAGTTAAAGCTTGATTCTTGAAAGGTTTGTGCGCAAGCCCAGGCTTATTAAGCTGAAGTTGAGTGCTGAACAAAAAAAAGTATGACTGGCAGCACAGTCTCTGGTGACCAATTATGATTACAGGGGAGGACCCGGGGGGCTAAGAGATGTTTGTTCTTATGCCTGTCTAACTATGTTGATACTATGCTGTTGCCAGATATGTTATTTTTAGTCTATGTTACTGTCAGATATAAGGATAGTTGAGTGGTCAGAAACTGGCATGCCAGAAAAAAAATAATATGTAGTGTTTATGGTGCACACTTTTATTAATGGTGCACTGTTCTTTTATTTAAGACAGTAACACAAATAATTGTCCTCTCACACTTGCAACATTTGTGAGCCTCTCAGCACTTCTCTCATAAGCCTGGAACAGATGTTTTAAATAGACCCACCTGGCTGATCATTCACAAAATTATCTTTAACACTTGCATTACAAGATCTGGGAGTCCATAGAAATAATACATGTAGTTTGAACAGGAGTGGTGATGACAGCATTGTCTACAATACCTTCCTTCACATGATCTACCCTTCTAAAAGCCAAGACTATGGTAAGTGCAAGCTACAGGGAATTTCATTTTAGAATTCTATGGAAAGTGTGTTGCTAGCGATTTATGATTTGTCAACATCTTTAGATCTTCAGAGTAAGCCTACAATATCAGATATGTTTTTCATAATTTGTAATTATTTTTATGGCAGACAAGCCAGTAACCGTATTTTTCTAAAGATAATATGGTCATCCCCACAAACAGGAAACATAAACGGCATGCTGTGACATAGAGTGAATGAATCCGAATCAACAATCTCCCTCTCGACCTGTGAGGGCACTGTATAACAGGAACTGTGTGCCTCATACTGAATGGTTGGGCAGTTCATTCCAGGGGCAGTCGGAAGCCGGCCATTCAGGAAGGGGGCGGCGTCACGGTACCAGGAGTCCTTGCCCTAGTACGGTGAGCGAGGTTTCATTCATGAATTGGAGGAGACGTGATTGAACTAGCTATCGGAAGGGGGAGGGTACTTTAGGGGGCATTCCTTTGTTGTGGTTAATGGGAGGAAACAAGGACTGGAAATGTGAGTGGAGAGTTTTTCCATTGATAAACTGTCTTTATTTGTCTTTGTCAGACGGCTAATACGAAGCCGGGAGCTACAGCATGAAGCCAGTGCTAAGCCCGGACCTGTAAATACACACCACCACTGCTGAGAGCACCGCACCTGCACAAAGAGCACGTTCACCTGAGCACTGCAAACCACCTGTTCACACATGCGCATACTTTTTATTATTTTTATTAATATATATGTTTATAAGAATTAATTCTTAGGTAGAGATAGAGGTTGGGAAGGTACATCAAATAATTAGAGATTTACAGAGAGCTAATATATTTTTTATTAATTGTTATTCATGCCCAATGCCATTGTAGCTTTTTATATAAAATGTGTCTAACGCAATATCTGGGCTCAGCTGACTGGTAACTCTTATAACTTGTTGTGGCTTGGTAGCATCACTGCCCAGATGTTACTTGCAGAGAGACAGACTCAGAAACAGAAAGCTGCAAGTTAAATAGCGCTAATGCGCTCTTTAATCCACAAATAAACAAAAATAACACGGAAAAAAACACTTTACAAAACACACTTAACAAAATAAATGGCACAAGGGCCAAAACAAAAACTCACGAAAGTAAACAAGACGGGACAGCACAGCATGGAACACAAACACGCACCTCCACCTCTATCACCAATATTAATCCTACTAATCCTAAACTAACCCCTATAACACCTATTTTATACACCTGTGGCTGGAGCCACATTCCCACGTGTTTTGACAGGGAGAAATGTAACCCCTCCCTGCCAACTCAACATTCCCCACAAAAACACACACTGGCAGGGCTTCCACCCTGCCTCACTGCACATTTGGAAAGTAACCTTTCTGCTGCAAAACATCAGTGATTTGGGGATAATCAGGTTTTAAGTGTCTTTAGAACGGTTTTGCTGGAATAACGAAGCAGAAACAAAAATATAGACTGGTTTAGAACACACATAATATTTAACAGGCAAGAAATTAGTTGCTATGGAAAAAAACTGGAACAGGTCAAAAACCCAGCTGGCTTTGTGGACAGAAAGTCCTTACACCTTGTCAGCTTTCGTTCCCTGGGTTGAATCTGAAGTTTACATAATCTGTACTGGTTACAGTGTTTACGTTTCTGGAGGATTGTGACAGAGTGGTGAGTGATTACAGGTGAGTGCAGTGCAGAGCGGTGCAAGGTTGTTTATTGAATGGTTTTACAATGTCCGGAGCCTTATGGCAAACACCTGTAAATAATAATGTTGAAGTAATACAGCGGCGTGTATCACTCAGTATTTATAATCCCTGGGTTTGACCCATAACCAAAAAGTCCAGTTTACGTACACCCACACTAAACACAGAACACAAACACAGTTTTTAGTGACAGTGAGTAAGTGCTAGTCGTGTAATACAGTTCTCCGTGAATGCAGGGGTGAAACTGATGTCTGGGTTGATGCTGGCTTTCGCTACAGCTACGGATCGTGTTACTGGTAGTTTAGTTTAAGACAGACAGACAGACACTAACAAACACTAACAGACACAAGATCACTTACACTACGACCCCTTATATACCCTCCCCCATGTTAACGAGCACATCTGCTCCTCCAGTCCACGGATGCCATGCCGTTTCCCGTCCGGGTCATTTAGTTTGTGTACCGTAGCTCCACCCCTTTTCTAGATGGCCAATTTCCACCTAACCCATGGAATAAATTGTCAAGACATTTAGTTAAGGGTATTCTGTGCCCTTTGCATAGAGCCCTCACAGGTTGAGAGGGAGATCTAACACCAAGAATCTCTGTCACAAGGATCTCTGTCATAAGGATCCAAACAGTTACTGTAACCATGACCAAGATTCTTCTTAGCATTTCTTGCAGACTATGAAATACCCTTCTGTACTGTCTCTTCCATCTGTCTGTTGTCTCCCTCAGGCATTGGAAGACAAAAGTATGTACTCAGCTCTTTTGTTCATCCATCCTGTGGGGATATTCTGTTCCTTAAGGCTACTGTGTGCCATCTGCATTTTTGAAGCACACTATTTCATTGCTGTGAGTGACCAGTAAAGTGCCAAAACCATCCAAAGAAATATAGTGATGGGGATGTAGTTCTGCTTTAGGAGAGGGAGATGTATTTAAAATCAATTAATCTCTGCCTTTTTGCAATTATAACATGGCTTGTTTGTTTATTTTATAAAAGCAAAACAAACAAAAAACACTGAATAAAGGTGATCAATTTCTGTTTAATCACATATTATGTCCACACTTGATATATGAACACCAATAAGGTAACTTAAGTCACAAACTAAAGGAGTACTATAATCTAATAGTAGTAAAGTACATGCAATACCGGCGAATTGAGGATGGCTGTTGTGGATAGAAGAATTAAATGACTCATGGAACTTCAAAAGGTTAAAGATATTTAAAGGTTAAAGATATTTAAATTTTGTTTGGTTGTTTTTGCAACCCTTTCAAACTTATGTACGGTTAAACTTTTTGGAATTGTGTCAATTAATTCTAATTTACCTTGGGTATGATCCTAAACATCTCTGACAAAGTGTTTGCTCAGAATTTACGTAGGTCTGTTGACTCTGTCATTTTGACCCAGTACAATTTCAAACAAACTGAAACAGCCTTGAATTGATAAAAAAAAGTTCTTTGCATAGCTTTTTCTCTTATGTTAAATATTAAAAATGTGTGTAAACTCTCATTATAATAAACTCAAAGATATATTGAATTGCATTATAACGGTTTATGACCATTTTACTACACTAAACCCAAAATTGTACGGTACCTTAATATTTGGAGAAGAGAATAAATTAAGCTTGAGTATAGTGCAGAATTTCAAGTATGTAAATAAAAAGTATGGTACATTCATTTTCAGTGTTTCGTTATAAATGTCCCAATAAATGTGGATATCTACAAATATAGGACATACAGTGCTTTAAATTACAGAACAAAAACATAATTTCTTTTCCAGTTATATAAAGAAAATTTCTGCCCATGATTAGTTATTTGAACAACATTTCTGTCCTGGATGAATGATATTGTAGCGTGCACGGGGGAAGGCAGCTGCAGGGCTGGTAGGTGACATAATCACACACGAAGACATAAGCCCAATATACGCTCCTTGCAAAGGAGCCGACTCTTTTGTACAGCGGTATCGGCGCTATGCTTTAGTGTGAGAGGTCCCAGGTTCATGCCCGCCCTCCGCCTGTGTGTGGGTTGCCTCGCCCTGTGTGATGCGCTTGCCTGCGTTGACCGAGATCGCTGCATTGGTGTCAGAAGTGGACGCAGGTACCCCGGCACGCATTGGTCGGACTGTAGCCTGGTGAGCAAGTCTGGGGTGGACTTGAGGCTGGCAGGGGAGAGTGTAGCGTGCACGGAGGAAGTCAGCAGCAGGGCTGGTAGGTGATGTAATCACTCACGAAGACATGAGCCCGATATACACTCCTTGCAAAGGAGCTGGCTCTTTTGTACAGTGGTATCGGTGCTATGCTTTTAGTGTGAGAGGTCCCAGGTTCACGCCCGCCCTCCGGCTGTGTGTGGATTGCCTCGCCCTGTGTGATGCACCTGCTTGCGGGGACTGAGGTTCGCTGCAATATTTACTCTCAGGTTCCTTTGTAAATGCAGGCAGAACTGTGAGACGGACAGAAGGTAGACATATGAGGTTTGCACACATACTTTCTGCATTTTACGGAAGCGTATTGTTGCCACGTAGAGCAAAAAAAAATTCAGCATATATATATATATATATATATATATATATATATATATATATATATCGTTAAAACGATATAAGTATTTTGTTAAAACGTTTTAAAAAAATAGTTATCTCGTAAAAACGGAAATAGAAATCAGTGTCAGTCTTGAGAACGTCCCCAACAGCAGACATCTCTATACAACCCCCAAATCTGTGCAAGTAAGTCACACAGTCTGTTTTTAAGTAGACCTATTTATTTCTATAATACGTTATTTACATGATGATGTAGTTAATATATATGGACACTTCCGTAAATGTGGAATGTGTTTGTGTTGTGACAAATTAACTAAAAATAATGTTTAGCGCTATAGGCCCAGCCTGTTCAGTCCATTGAGGCACTTGCTCCTGTAAGAGCTGGTTAATACATTTGATAAATACCACTATAACTTTAGGGTGTATTTATACATTTGTACTCAATAGTCATTATTACGGAAGATAACTTCAAAAGGTTAAGTGTCGTCATGGCAAGAGCACCGGAGGACAATGCTGTAAGATTTCTCAGGAAGTGTTTCTAAATTACATACAGCTCTTACTAATCTAATTGCATCTCATTCTGTTTCACATTGCACCCAAATGGCATAATATAACATAACGCCCTGGAAACTGTTTACTTGCACTGCAGTAAAGAGATTTTTAATTTTTTTTGCAAAAATATCGAAGAACGTATAATATAATAAATAAAACACATATGGACACATATTCAAATTTTTCATTTAGTATAAGTAACTGGTGACAAATATTTGAATAAGAATTAGAAAAGTGTGATCTGAATATGAATCGAAAAATAAACTTTCTTGGTTCATCTGTCTAACTACAGTGTCTATCTATCTATCTATCAATCAATCTTCGTGTGTAAATGCAGGTGTTTTTATTTATTTTTATATGAATGTGTCTGGAATGTTTAAGTTTTGCAGTTAAATCATGCATTGTCATTCATTTTTTAGTATTTTTTGTTCAGCTCGATATATATTTTCAGTTATGTTTATACAGTAGGCCTACATACAAAGATTAAACAATCACTGTCTACAGTCTTGCAAACCACTCGTCTGGGTTTAAGGAAACTTTTGCATGAACATTTTTTATGGGTTGCTCTTGGATGTATGTCATTTGTTAGTGTAGTAATGTCTTATGTTTGGTGTATATTGGTGTGTTTTACTAATACACTCGCATTGTTTTCAAGAGTAGGTTGCAAAATATTTTTTAAAACCGGATTCAGGCATCTGTATCTTTTTATATGTTTGTAAAGGGATTAGTAGCAAGTGAGCAGGTTTTACGTAACCCTTTACAACCCTAAAAAAAGGTTTTATAAATCCTTTTACCACCGAAGGCCTGTTTTACCCTCTTGAAATCAAGAATCAATTATGTGCATTGCTTTCATGTTTACTGTGATAAGTACATGGTGAAATTAATGGTGTATGGTTCCTCATTGTTTATTTATTTGTTTGTTTGTTTGTTTGTTTTCATTAATGGTTAATAGTAAATGATTAGGATTACATCTCTATCTGATTTTTATTTGTTGTTGTGCTATTTTAAAACATAAGTCAAAAGTTTTAAACATTATATTAAATCAGCAGGATCACTGCCTCTTTAGGTCAGTGGTCTTTTTTATATGTCGGGATATGTACAATGTACCCTTATTTCAATTATCATATTTGTTTAAAGGGGAATTTACAAACTTCAGCATAATTATCCACATTCATTTAATTGCATTTCAGAAATCTGCTTCAATTTATCCTATTATTGTCAAAGTGTGCCTGAAAAACACATGTAGAAACAGTGTTTGCCGAATGGATGTTACTTAAAAGGCAACAGGCATGCAGTAAAAGAAAGTCGCAGGATTGAATTGGGATGGTTGCATGAAGGAAAGCAAGACAGGAAGCGAAATGGTGGAGGAAACCATGTGTTAGAAGTTCCCAAAACAGCAGACAAACAGGCACTTATATAGTTGGCGAAGGATTTGTTCTTTCCCAATGGAAAATCCAAGAAAGGTTACTTGGAAGTCTTCAAATATGACATCCTGGATTTCCAGGAAAAAGTAATGCCAGATAGTTCAAATGTGGGGCAATTGTACAATGCTCTAAAACTGGGTGTTTTAAGATTTTACCTGGCAACCTATCCAATTTCTGAGAGTACATCAGATTCAGACAGTCAACCGCAAAAGGATATATTACTTCAGATTGATCTAACTAGAGACATAAATGACTGTAGACAATCCTTAGCTCAAACCCATGGTGAGGTCAAAGATGAGAGAATTAATCTTTCCACATTAGCCATGGAACAAGAGGCAGTATTAGAGACCATGAGCAAACACAATGAAGACAGGTCAGAAATAATAGTGTAACAAATTGCACTGAATACAAATGCTATAAGTGAAGAACCCATTGTGCATGAACCAACATGTCATGTTGTAGGATTGTCTGCAACTAACATGCAGCCCCTGAACCAAAGTGTCTTGTATGAAATACAGTTTGGACCATTGTCTGAGGACCTAGCAGCTTCTCAGTTGACTGACACTCTCCCATATGAGACACCACCACCTCTACACTGTCAGTCAATTCACAACATGACCCATTCCACTCCAGAGAATTCACAATGTGTTGTGCACCTAAATTTATCTTCAATAGAGGTGGACAGTGTTTCTTATAATGTCCCACCATCTCCAAGAAGACTGACCCCTTCTCCTGAAGACCAGCCCATAACTAAAACTATCAGACTACATATATCTAATATTCTTCAAGAAATGAATGCACACTTCAAGAATCCAGATATACTGTCAGCACAGCTAAAAATGTTCTTCATAGATGAAGCAGGAGCTGATGTTTCAGGACTGTCTAGAGATGCTTATTCTGCCTTTTGGACAGAATTCTTTGCTTCTGTCGCTGAAGGGGTAAATGCTAGAATGGAGGGTTTATGGCAGAGTTTTAGCCAAGGGATATTCAGACCACAGTTACTTCCCACTACACTCTGTTAATCCAAATATTTTGCATGGATCATTTCTTTCCTATATAAGCCAAACTGAAAGAGATTTGGTTGATGCAGCAATTGAAGGCATTCTTACAGAAGATGACACAGGTGACTTGTTGGATTTTCTGGACAGGATGGGGTGTACCACTATTCCAACAAAGGAAAACATGAAACAAGTCCTCCTACAGATTGCCCACAAAGAACTTATCCAGAAACCAAAATACACCCTTGATAAAATGTCAGAAGTTTCCAGAGTTATTCTGGGGTTATTAATTGCAGATTAAGCTCTTCAGCGCTTGTTTATTTACACAGAACACAGCACACACTATCACCCTCAACCTCACCCCACCCCACCCCACCCTACCCCACCCTACCCTCTCCACTCTTCCCCATACTCCAACAACTCTCACACACACCTAGCCCCCTCCCTCTCCCTCTCTCTCTCTCTCTCTCTCTATATATATATATATATATTGTGAGATTAAAAGAGTTTCGAAGGGGTTAGAGACAGCAGGTACAGGGAGTAACCCTGGAAGAGACACAGAATGACCAGGAACTACATTTCCCAACAACGGGGAAAATCCACATTGCATGACGGGTAACAGCGGCAGTTTTAAAAAGCTGCTGGAATTAGATAGTAGGGAGGAGAGTGAGAACAGGTGCACACACGAGCCGTGGGACGGGAGAGTACCTAACCAAGATAAAAGTGGGCAGCTGCATTGGGAGCGAGATTGGGATATTAACCAGTGGTAAACCAGAGGAATACAATTTTAGCACTTGTTTCTAAAAGCGGTACAGCATATTGGGGCACTGCATTGAAGCAACCTTGCGGACTACCATTGTCACCAGTCGGAGACAACAATTGTTTCTACAGCGGGACAGTGCGGTGGTTCTACCTTGAAACAACACGGCGGACTACACGCTTCCCTGTATCGAACAACGCAGAGAACACGGATTGCTGTAGAGTGAGTGCGCTGTGTTTTACCTTTGATATGCTGGGAGCTACTGAAGTATGGGACTTGTGTGTATTCAAACAGAGTGTTTAAAGACTGTATCAAAAGCCCACGAACAGGGCAAGTTATTAACCCAGGAGAACTGTGTCCATCTGGAAGTGTTGAACGGTGTAATAATAAGCAGGGACGCAAACAGGGTTATTTAAACGAAACACAACTTTATTTTATGTCCAGGAAACAGTGGAACCTGCAACAAAAGAGAAGCGAGAGTTAGAGAATGCTCATTGCTCACTGTTTGATCACCTATACTAATTCTAATCTACACAGCACTGTTATTACTTACCTTAACGAAAGGTTGGCTGGGTGTTGGGGCCGTACTCTTCCGCAGCAGACCTCTGGGGCAGTCGGGAGTACAAACCTGTGAGTAGAGGACGAGGACGATCACGACTCCAAAGCGCCATCTGGTGGACGTCCGCGCCAACCTGGAAAAGAGAAAGATACCACAATACCAAGCCAACACTGAAGGAACTTGGATACAACAAGCAACTACTTACCTGAGGGTCTCGATCCACAAAGAAAGTCCTGGACTGTGTTTATTTGAGTTTGTTTATTATTTGTCTTGATAACTGGAACTTCTGTGTGTTCATTTTTATTGAAGATAAGAGAAAAAGGAAAATCATTAAAACTGAAATCTCCTTGGACCTGGGTCTCTGTCACGTTCTTCTGCACCAAAACAGACACCACTTGCGCATCTCATACTTACGTGGACTATACCTGTTCACAATATATATATATATATATATATATATCCCCGTGCATTAAACAATCACAAAGAAACCACCACAAGTGAACAGTAAACTAAACAATTATCTAAACAACACACACACATGGATTTGAAGGGCACACGCCCTTGCACAGGTTTTAATCAATCAAACAAACATTCTCACATGGACACAATCTCACAAGTCTTTGAAGGGCTTCTGTTAAATACCCAGAGAAATATGCAACATTGACAAAAGTTAGTATGATATTGTTCAAAATAAAAAATGAAAAAACAAACTACATTTGAAAAGGTATTTTATTTAATCTCACCTACATTAACCTTTTATTCTTATTCAGGTTTACATGGGTTTAATGCATTGTTATAGAATTTCCAAGTCAAGTATTTTTTTATTTCTGACATAAAAAAACTATTAATCATTCAGACACATTTATGAGGAGCAGTGCATGTTTATCACACTTTAGTACATCTGATAGCTATCGTGAAATAATTACATTTTATCGTAATTGGTCACTGACAGCAGGGCTCGGAACCCCGCCTTCTAGAACACTGCACCAATCAGCGCGGCCCATTCACGTGCAGGCAACGTCGCCACAAACACCAGAAAGAGAGAGAGGGAGAAAGAACAGTAACATACTGAACCATTCACACACGCTCTGGGACTCCACACGCACTCAGTGGTACAACAGAAAAAAACTAACTATATACACTTCCTGACATACTCCCTGGTAATACACACTGAATCAGCCATTATTCTATTTATAAATCTGAGTACATTGTGTTTCGAAGGAACTCATAGAGTAGAATTGCATCTGATGGGTTGGTTGGTGGGCTGCAACCATTTTCCTGCATCAACAAACGGCACAGTTCAAATACAGTTTTGTCACAAGGAAGGTGACCCTCCTGTACACATTTTTCCAGGCACAGATGTGCTTGGGTACCATATAGATGTGGCAATTTATACATCCTCATTGAATGAACACAAGGTGCAACTTGATTCCGGCAAGGACGAATACGATGATTATTCCATAAGTGAACAATTCTGTTGAGGTCATCCTGTAGTTAATAAACCAAAATGTTAGAATTGCCTTATGTCAACTAAATACATGGCTGGCAGTTTTTGTATAAATGTAAAGCAAGTGGGAGATTTGTCAGTTGTTAAAAGTATAAAAACAAGGAAAAGCATTAACAAAAAAGGGGGTGCTCCAAGATGACCTGTGTGTGTGTGTGTGTGTGTGTGTATATATATATATATATATATATATATATATATATATATATATATATATATATATATATATATATATATATACAGTACTATGCAAAAGTTTTAGGCAGGTGTGAAAAAATGCTATAAAGTAAGAATGCTTTCAAAATAGACATGTTAATAGATTATATTTATCAATTAACTAAATGCAAAGTGAGTGAACAGAAGAAAAATCTACATCAAATCCATATTTGGTGTGACCACCCTTGCCTTCAAAACAGCATCAAGCATCAATTCTTCTAGGTACACTTGCACAAAGTCAGGGATTTTGTAGGGATATAGTCAGGTGTATGATTAAACAATTATACCAAACAGGTGCTAATGATCATCAATTCAATATGTAGGTTGAAACACAATCATTAACTGAAACAGAAACAGCTGTGTAGGAGGAATAAAACTGGGTGAGGAACAGCCAAACTCAGCTAACAAGGTGAGGTTGCTGAAGACAGTTTACTGTCAAAAGTCATACACCATGGCAAGACTGAGCACAGCAACAAGACACAAGGTAGTTATACTGCATCAGCAAGGTCTCTCCCAGGCAGAAATTTCAAGGCAGACAGGGGTTTCCAGATGTGCTGTCCAAGCTCTTTGAAGAAGCACAAAGAAACGGGCAACGTTGAGGACCGTGAGACGCAGTGGTCGGCCAAGGAAACTTACTGCAGCAGATGAAAGACACATCATGCTTACTTCCCTTCACAATCGGAAGATGTCCAGCAGTGCCATCAGCTCAGAACTGGCAGAAAACAGTGGGACCCTGGTACACCCATCTACTGTCTGGAGAAGTCTGGTCAGAAGTGGCCTTCATGGAAGACTTGCGGCCAAAAAGCCATACCTCCGACGTGGAAACAAGGCCAAGCGACTCAACTATGCACGAAAACACAGGAACTGGGGTGCAGAAAAATGGCAGCAGGTGCTCTAGACTGATGAGTCAAAATTTGAAATATTTGGCTGTAGCAGAAGGCAGTTTGTTCGCGAAGGGCTGGAGAGCGTACACGAATGAGTGTCTGCAGGCAACAGTGAAGCATTGTGGAGGTTCCTTGCAAGTTTGAGGCTGCATTTCTGCAAATGGAGTTGGGGATTTGGTCAGAATTAATGGTCTCCTCAATGCTGAGAAGTACAGGCAGATACTTATCCATCATGCAATACCATCAGGGAGGCATCTGATTGGCCCCAAATTTATTCTGCAGCATGACAACGACCCCAAACATACAGCTTAAAGTCATTAAGAACTATCTTCAGCGTAAAGAAGAACAAGGAGTCCTGGAAGTGATGGTATGGCCCCCACAGAGCCCTGATCTCAACATCATCGAGTCTGTCTGGGATTACATGAAGAGAGAGAAGCAACTGAGGCTGCCTAAATCCACAGAAGAACTGTGGTTAGTGCTCCAAGATGTTTGGGCCAACCTACCTGCCGAGTTCCTTCAAAAACTGTGTGCAAGTGTACCTAGAAGAATTGATGCTGTTTCGAAGGCAAAGGGTGGTCACACCAAATATTGATTTGATGTAGATTTTTCTTCTGTTCACTCACTTTGCATTTTGTTAATTGATAAATATAAACTATTAACATGTCTATTTTTGAAAGCATTCTTACTTTACAGCATTTTTTCACACCTGCCTAAAACTTTTGCACAGTACTGTATATATATATATATATATATATATATATATATATATATATATATATATATATATATATATATATATATATATATTGAAGAAAGAGCAGGGACGCCTTTAAGGAATGGCGTCTCTGAAGAAAAACTACACACCCCAGAAACCTCAGCGCAAATTAGTGAGGCGGGGTTAGACAGTTTAAAAGGAAGCAGGGGAGAACAATCGGGGGAAGTGTGATTGTGGGGAACACGGCCCGATGTCCTGTCTGCGTAAACTTTGGAGTCGCCGATATCTTTGGAAAGCGATAGTAAGTGCTTTTCATTTCAGTCGTAGTTATTTCGTGAAAGTTTAAGACAGTGCGTTTTTTCTCCTCTTGGTAAGGCAGCCTTTTGTTTTTGGATTTGTTTGGTTTTGTTTTGTTGTTACGATTTATTAAACCACTGTGTTGTCGGCTAGTAGGTGACCCGCAGGGTTAGCTTGCGTACCTACGTGGCACAGTCACGGCGAATATACTGTTTTGGTTTATAGCTGCAGGAGCGGCGATCTGTTCAACTAAGAGTATTATTGCTATAACCAGGACTGGTTTAAACACTGTTTGGTTCCTAGCTGCAGGAGCAGCGATCTGTTCTACCATGTGTTTTATGTCTATGATCAGGACTGTTTAGACACTGTTTGGTTTCTAGTTGCAGGAGCAGTGATCTGCACGGTATTGTGGGAAGTGTTTACTAGTCAAGAAAGTGAAGCACGAGACGTGGTATTGGAACATTGATTATTACTGTTGGAAGGTGGCTTTTTAAACAGTCACTGCAGTGATAGCACAAGTGTGACGTCATTCCGCTTCAAGGAAGTCAGTATTCATCCGTGCTTGTTCTGGAACCTGGTCGTAGTAAGGAGACTACTGAACATCTTGCACTTCCCTTGCTTGTGGTCCGGGCCCACTCCACCAGAGGGGGCCGTTGCTCTCTGTTCTTCTGTGTTTCAGGAGATAATCAACTGAGGGACCCAACCTCGACTCACCTGTGTTCCTGGCTCACTCCACCAGAGGGAGCCCAACCTCGACTCACCTGTGTTCCTGGCTCACTCCACCTGAGGGAGCCCAACCTTAACCTTCCTGTTGTGCAGAATCAGGACATTCTACAGGCAAAGCCTGTTTCAGTCTGGTCATCTCGCAGTAGTATAGAGAGGGGAGAAGAAGTGAGGTAGTTAGCAGCCCGTACAGGGCAAGATAAAGGCTTTTGATTGATTATAATCTTGTGTAAATATTGTAAATAAAAGTAATTACCTGAATACGTAACAAATTCACTCCAGTCCTTGGGAAGAAAATACCAGAGTCCAGTAGCACCACACTACCAATCTTTCACTATATATATATATATATATATATATATATATATATATATATATATATATATATATATTAGTGTAACACAGTAGGGAGGGGGTTAATATCCTCCCTGCAGAAAACATGTGCGTATGCACATTTTGTTTAATTGTTTAGTTAGTTGTTAATTGTTATTAGTAATTATTACCTGCACCTGGTGGTTATTGTAAATTAGAGCCAGGTACAGGGTATATAAAGGAAGCAGCCAATCTGCTCAGGGCTGGTGTGTATGGAAGCCCGCTTGACTTAGTGCTCAAGTGTACTAAGAAAAGGTAGTGTAAAATCCTTTTTGTTTTTGTGTTAAACCTGTGTGGTTTGGTGGTTGTTTGGCAGGTAAACGGCTTAGCCATCCAGCGAGCTAGTCAGGGACCTGCCTGTATAGTCAGTGCTCCAACAAGGAGCTAGATGTTTATTTTATTTATTAAAAATAGCGCAACCACGCTTAAAACTCCATTTCCTGTGTCCTGGGTCTGCTTTTAAAGGGGCAAACGAACGACCGTGAGTGCCGGCCGGTTACAATATATATATATATATATATATATATATATATATATATATATATATATATATATATATATATATATATATATATATTTATATATACACAAACACACGCACACGCAGTACTGGAAATAAAAAGCAAAACAATAAACTAGATCTTCAATAGCAAAGGTTTTGACTTGATTAATAAGATATATGTCAAGATTGCTAATTATTCTGGTATTCTACAAA
This sequence comes from Acipenser oxyrinchus oxyrinchus, assembly GCA_030684275.1. Taxonomy (NCBI): domain Eukaryota; kingdom Metazoa; phylum Chordata; class Actinopteri; order Acipenseriformes; family Acipenseridae; genus Acipenser; species Acipenser oxyrinchus. The sequence continues at coordinate 54,449,294 of CM060250.1, forward strand.
GTTATTTAACATGGTGGTCCTAATCATGTAACCCAACATCTATCATAATTTAACCTGTAAACCATATTTTGCCAATGTGTTGATTCCAGTGTAATGGAAGGGATGTTTAATATATATTCATTATTTATTCCTGACAGATACATGTATTTTTATTGGGCATATATGGAATTGCAATTCGACAATAATTGAAACGATTAATGTGAATAAATGTAATTTACTCTGTTTACAATTCAAGCTAGCTTTCAATCAACTAACAGGAGCACCACAGCTCCCAGGTTACTTTAAAACTGTTTAAAACACTGCTGCACAAGGGTATAGTCTACTCTGAGCACCGTCTAAATTGGAAACTTACCTGTATTATTTGTAGGAAACAAAACTGTATCAAGTTGCATCTTGCTATTTTTTTTTTGTTTGCAAATGCCAGTTGCTGTAGGCAGAGATGCACTGGCTCCTTCTGTCTGAACATTCTGGAGAAGAGCAGTTGTTACAGGTGCTCAAGCATTCTTGATCTTCTTTGAATTAAGGGTGTCACTAGTGCCTTGCTCAACATCTCCAGGAAAATTCTGCATCATACAGCTTGCCAATATTCCACATTGCATTGATATCAGTGCAAAGGACAACAGCATTGTATGCCGACACATCAACTATACTGTAGAAAATTACCATTGGGCAGTCATGCGTTGACAGGTGTATGTTTTATCAGTTTATCCAGTTTGTCATCCAATATAATCTCTGGTCCTGGTAGGTACTGTTGTATCATGCACATTACAATAACATTCTTGCTTTTATTGGACAGTATGAGACAACTGCTGTGCTTTGTGAAAATGCTAATTTTAAGAGTGCACAAGACTGTATTTCCTAATGTCCCTGTGGAAGGGTGTGGGTATTCACTGACATGGGAGACACGAAGGGTGTACTTGAAACACCGCACAGGTGCTCAGTTTGATTTATTACTTTTTTTTTTTTTTTTTGCAAGTGCGTGTTTTAGCCCGCAGAGGGCGCTGTTGTCTGTGGTCTGAATACCAGCGATGGTAGACAGGACCACAGAAATACCCACAGGTAAAAAGTCCCGCTGACGCACTCACAGGTGCTCTCAAATAATAATAATAACAAAAGGTGAAATCAAAAAGAGAAAATAAAACACAATAATCAAAAACTACAAAGAAAAGGTAATGCACTTGTCGCTACCCGCATGGCCCGGGTCCCCGTCCTACACTTCACGGCTCCCTCAGCCTACTTTTTATGGGGTCTGCCCAAGGTTTCCCCACTACCAATATTTTGTTTTTCTTCTCTTTGGGTTTCCTTTCATTTTTTTTTCTTTTACTAGCAGTTCTCAGTCCTGGAGCAGAGCTCCCGCTGGCTTGTTGTGTCGTCTTATAGGGGCAGAGCTGAGGGAACAACAGAACGTTATTTTATAGGGCCATCAATTCCACCAATGCCTGCCTCTCAGCCACTCAGAGAGAGGGAAAGCCCACACACCCTCTCTCTCACCTCTCGGTGTCACTGCCATGACTGACCAGCGGATATTGCAAGGCTGCTGCTCTCTTCCTGCAGCACTATGAATGCACCAGAAGAGTCAGCTCAGATCTCCACCTGTTACAGTCCCAAAGTGGTAAAATATAGAACAACAAAGGGCCCAAAACAGAGCTCTGAGGAATGCCAAACTGTACAGTACCTATTTCAGAGGTGCAGTTGTCCACTGAGATAAATAGGAAACAAACCAATCTGAACTTTCCCAGAAAGAACAACATGAGACTGCAGACGATTTAACAAAATATCATGATCAACAGTATCAAATGCTATGGAAAGATCTAACAAAACAAGAACTGAAAACATACAGGAGTCTGTAGCCATATGAAGACCATTGCAAACTCTCAATGAAGAAGTCTCATTACTATGACCGGAAAGAAAACCAGATTGAAATTTCTACAGCAAATCCTTACTGCTGAGATGGTCAGCAACAACTTTTTCAATTACTTTGGCTAAAAATGGTATGTTGGAAATAAGACGGTAGTTTCCTATCACCTCAGGGGAGAAATATTGTTTCTTAAGAAGAGATCTCACCTGCATGAGTTTTAAATCTGGGGGAATGTGGCAGAGCTGAAGCCCTGTTGGTATAAGGTGTGTGGGGGTGTGGAGGCAGAAACACGTGGGAGTAACACATGTATATAAAAGGGAAATCACAGGTGTTAAGCGGAATTAATGTTGGTGATAGAGGTGGAGGTTAGAGTGTGTGTTTTGTGTGCGGTGCTCTAAATAGATTGAGGAATTATTGTTGGTGTTCAGGGGAGTTTTATGAAGCCGTGTTTCCTTGCAAGCGGCCTGAAACCACGGTAGTTAAAACTGTTGGGTATTGTTTTGTTAAACTATTTGTTTTGTCCACCGTGTCGCTGTTTGTTTTGTCTGGATTATTAAACGTGCGAATTAGTGCTTTAAAAGTGTAGCTTTCTGTGTTTGAGTCTCTCTTCCTGCCGATAACAGCTTGGCCATGACGCTACCCTGTCAGAGGGAACCACACCTGAAATTAAACATCTAAAAGTTCTGTTTATAAGTTCATGAGCCCAAAGCCATAAAATATTATAGGGCGGAAAAAGTTCAATTTAATGTCAATGGAAACCAGTGTCGGGTCAAATAGACCCGAAATATAATAGGATAATTAAATATGTTATTTTTAAATCTGTAAGTCTTCATCAACATATTCTTCTTGACTGCCATATCTTTCCAATATTATTTACAGAAACACTTAGCATAAACAGAGTACTGTTGTTTCTAGCTCTGTCCCTGTTGTGGTGCTGATACAAGATCACAGCAGTTGTTATTTGACTTAAGTAAACAAATGGAATTTTGCATGGACAAAGTTTGACAGTGTTAAACAGAGGTCAGCTCCATATGCACCCAATCTCTACCTCTTGCTAGTCTCAAGCTTCTCTGAAGTGGTTAGGGAATACATCCAAGGAAAATTGCTCAACCAATAGCCATACATTGACTTTCTCATTCATTCCAAGTGTTTCATGCTGCAATTTTAATCACCCTCAGATTGCATTTTATACAAACTGACCTACAGTGCAGTGCTTTAAAGTATAAATGCTCAACCTGAGATAAAGGGCAAGATGTGTCATCAATGCAATGATAAAACCTGGCTTCTTATTTGATGTGTGTAACTTTTGTTCTCGGACTCACATACTGTGAGGCAGAAGCAGAGGGCTGCTGGAAGCAAGGATATATTCTTAAGCTTTGGCAGTTTGGGACCAACTTAAAAATAATATATGTAGAAAAAACTATTTAGAAATACATGTTAGAAAAACGTAAATGTTTGTAGTTTCCCCATTTTCCCATTCCTTTAAGTAAAGATGCCATGTAGTTGTGTTCCCAAGCTGTAGTTGAAATACAAATAAATGGAAAGACAACATTTAAATATAAACTGACCTCGCAACCCTCCCACCAATACGGAGCTTGTTGGTATCTTGTTTTGCCCTCCTAGCTTGTTGTCTTCATAGACATCTATGGGGGAATGATGAATGTGTTTTTATTGTTGGTTATTTTTACATATGCTGACTGTAAGTTGTCTCTGTCCATCTGTTGGCTTGTAAGCATGATAAAGTTGTCAATTTTGAACATAGCCATCATCAAACCGTCTATTTTCTGTGTTCTACATGTATGTCAGGGTTTTGTTAGCTTGTATTTTCTTTTTTTATATATTCAGCTGCCTCAGTAGATATCATGAGGTACTGTTATAATATTTCTGGATGATTTTCTTGTTGTTGAATTAAGTATACATTTTCTCTATTTTCATCTGTCTTATTTTCCTATGTTGATTTTACCAGTTTGTTTGTTACTGACACCAGCCTATTATTACTGCTGTTAATTATATAACACACTATGCTCATTGCAATCGCACGTGCCCATATAAGAAATGTGACTATTGCATTCAGTTTCACTGGCAAGAATTACAGTGGTATAATGCATGTGCTTGTTCATTTGGGTAAATAGTATATAACTATTCATTATGTTGTCAAACAGACTTCAAACATTGGGCTGCATTCATGAAGTGTTTACTATGCTTTTAACTTTAGATGTGGCTGAGAGTTACACACAGATTTTCAATGAAATTTCAACCAGTATTCAAATAACGATTTAAACACTGCGTGAATGGTCGGGCGCAGAAGGTGTTCTGGTGTGGAAAATAATACACATTTCAAAGTTTTTACAATTAAAAACAAAAGGGTTTTATTATCAACACACTGATAGCTATATACAATCAAATGAGAAACACAATGAAGGTTGGTGCAGGTACTCTTGAAAAGAAAAACAAAGTATCCAAACAAAGTCCATGGAGTTCGTGGTCCTTCAGGCCCACCACTTTACCGACTGTCCGTGGGATCTGTCAATGCTTTCTGCCACTCTGCTAGTTTGCAACACAGGAATATTAAAAAAACAAGCACCTCAGCCCATCTCTTCTCCTCTCACCTTGCTCCATTTACCAACTGAGAGTCATGAGGCAGCACACTCCCTTTTGTATCTAGAGCCTCGCCCCTGTAGTCAGCCGAACTCCCTTGTGAACAGGTGTTCTCAAAGATGGCTGACTAGAGTAACAGAGCCTGGATCACATATGCTGACCTCCTTCAGCAGGATGGCAGCCTAAAACTGTGATTACATCAGGGTCGTGCAGATCCTAGTAAACTCTCTGCTGGTTCAGCGCCTCCTAATGTCGGGAGGTGAAATCACACACCATTAGCTGAACTTGTTAAAATATGAAAAAAGCACTGTTTAGCTATGTTCTTGCAGATACAAGTGGCTATGCTTGCAGTCAAGTGTAATTGATTGCAACTGCACACTTGTGGTTTAGCCAGTGGTGTAAAGGGTAGCACTCACCCAGTTCAGTTTGATTGACAATACTGAAATGCAAGAGGAAAACGTAAGAGCAATGTTGCATGGAAATGTAAAAAGGAACTTAAACTGGTACTCAACACCCTTTAGCGTTTCAGTCAGGACAATAGTGCGTTAAATAACCACCTTTATTATAATACAAAATCTTACAGATTTCCAAAAACACTGTTGCGTATATTTAGAAAGATAAAACTTAACATTAATTCCTCAAGAGCCCCACTATGCTGGTAAAATACAAATATTAATTAATATTAATTTCTCCATATAAGGGACAATGCCTCCATTATGGGTGAATATTTAAATCTAAATATAGGGTTTTAATCCTTAACATGTTTCATATTCATTATAAAATTATATTTACTATTCCATTATTCTATTTATCAAATATATCAATAGAACTATGAACATAACAGAAATTAAATATGCGGCTAAGTTATAAAAATGTGCTTTTCAGATTCCAGATCAAGAGCAGTTAACCAGTCAAATAACTATGTCAATAAATTAACATTAAAAGTTCATACATAGGTTTGAAGGATCTCAAATCAAACAAATGGTTACTTTAGTACTCGTAACAGGCAAAAAGAAACTCAACACATAAAAATGATTACGTTTATTAAGTTTTAACAAAAGGAAGTAGAATTTAGAAGTTAGAAATCACTTAAACAAACATTTTCATAAGCAAGCAGGCTTATGTATGGTTACCTCCACGTTCATGAAGGATTCGTAGCACGGTACGTACTGTACAGTAACGCCGTGTTAAGCAGTGTCTCTTTTGGTCGGAATGAAGGTTGCATTACGTTTCAGTTCAGAAGCAGTTCAATTGAATTTAGTTTTACATTGTGAGTTACTTCACAACTTGTAGATAAACTCAATCAATGTTGAAATGGTTCCGACTTTCGTAGTTGTTGTTTTCAAATACACACAATATCGGTTCAGTTGAATACTTGTTTCAATTGTTCATCAAAGTAGAATTATTTGTCTTTTTAAATCTTTAGCAAAGTGATATGTTGTATTAACCGTTTTTACTTCTGGTTTGCATGTAGATATTTCTTATGCAAACAAATAGTATTTTACTTGAATCTTTGAAGTCTTTGAAACGTAATACTTATTCTGGAGATGTGTTTGGCATGCAGTTGGTCGTCTCCTTAACAGGCAGGGTTGCTGGATGTAGAAGTCTTCTTCAGGACGAAGATACGTACGATGCTTGAATGGGTCCCCATTACTAGCGAAGGCTCCATGATCACTTCATGGCGATGTTTTTCCGAATCCAAGAGAGAGAGAGTGAGTTCATGCTTGTTTAGCTTTAAATATAGTGCCCAAAAGGAGTTTACTTTGGTGATTCCATCACTTCTGGGTCAACACAGGAAGTCTATGCCTGAACAAAATCAGTCCTTTCATTGGCTTCCAGAGTTTGAATGACACTTCCTTTTACACAAGCAATGTGCGTCACTAACATAGGCACTAAACTTCATTTTGATATAACTTTAGTTATATTGGTCATAGAAGGATACAAATTTCAGTTTCATTCTCCTAAATTACCATTACAAGCATATTAAACACATTATACAATAATTAAAGGAAAATAATGTAATCGTTATTTTCACTTTAAAACTTCATTAAACTTGCGTCTGCAAGATTAGTTAGTAATTATTCTAAAACCAATTTAATCATTTAAATTGTTACACATTCGTCAAACTACGTTTGGACATCGTTGGTCATTTCATGGGAGAGATGGCACCTTGTATCCACCAGGTGTCAGACAGACATTCTTAATTAAACGATAGGAATCAGCTTTGTTTGTCTCTACAAGACTAGCAGGTCAGCACAGCAGGTATTCTAAACCATTCTCCAATTAAAATCTTTATGACCCTGTGTGACCGAGTGGTTGCCGTGCGCAGGTGTGGTGACGTCACGGACCAGGAACACAAAATGAAAACAATGAATGGTGGGACAAAACTGAAGCGCAAAGGCGCTCAGCGCTTTATTAAATAATAAAACAAAAGATTTAAACAAACACAAAACACCAAACAAAAAGGCACATTGGCCAGCCAAACAAGCATCGTGCTGGTTTTTAGCCAGCACATATAGCAATTGTTTACTCTTGTCTCCCACAGACTCAAGTCTCTCCTCTGACACTTTCTTCCCTGAGCGCAGACAGCTGCAGGCCTTTATATTCTGGCTGAGGGGTTAACCCCTCGGCATAGTCTGCACGAATTTAATAAGGATGCGTGACTGTCAGCTAGTTAAATAATCAGTAGCTGACAGTCACGCATCCTCACGAGGTTTTATAGTCAAAACACAAAACAATAACAAATAATATTGGCTTTCATCGTCATATAAACATATAAATCATAATATAAATAAATAATAAACAAAGAGGCGGGACACTAAGCCACACCCTGTTACCAGTATCTAGTCCACCGGGTGGAACTATATTTTACAGTGTACAGTTTCTGTGACTAAGACGGGGATATCCAGCCAATGGGATCACTGCTATCCCCCTCCCCCCTCCCCCAAAAAATCTCACTGCCCCCTGGCAAAAATAAATAAATACATAAATAATTAAACAAACAAACAAAAATTGCATGATTCATCCTAATGTGGCAACAGCCCCACTCAGCCACATTGTAGCTATGCTAGTGATCATGAGCTACATTGGTAAATATTGAGTCGCTCTTTTTTATCAATCAGCATATCTTTTAGTCATTCAGGGACATTCATGTTTATTATTAAACAAATGTGAGTTTAAATTATTACTAAGTACACACGTTTGAAAGCTGAACATTAACATCAGCAAAGAACAACTAAGTTACATGTTTTTAATCAAAAAGCAATTGTAGCCAACGTTAAAATAAAATTAGGCTTGTGTGATTGTAAAATGCCACTTTTTTATATATTTACTACTGCTTAATCTAAGTTAAAAATAAAAGATTTTTAGTGGGAAATAAACGTGTTCATGGCCCCGCTGCAACGCTACCCTATCTTTAATTCTAAAACCCAACATTATTCGATTTTTAAAAATGGTCTGATGCTCTCTCTTCCTTATTTTTTTCTTGTAATAATGGTCTATACTCTCTCTTTCTTCAGTAATAAATAAAAAATATATGCCTAAATTTAAGTATTAATATTTCATGTAGTCGTCTCACTGACCGCCTGCCAAGTTCACATTCACTTAACAACTTTTTTTCTTACTGTTAACGAACGTTAGCCATGGTGAAGCCACAGGGTCAAACCAATGTGTTTGTGCGTGTAGAGAGAGTTTATTATGCTTGTTTATAAATGTGGCCCATCATCTGAATACTTTTCAATTTTTAGATTAAAGCAAACCAATGCCAAACACAACAAAGGGTAATGCATAAATAATGAATGAAAAAAGTGTGGGGTGCAAAATATTAGTTAGACCCCCTATATTCTAAGTGGGGGCACTGCATATTGGAGGCCAAACATACATTTAATTTGCAGCTTTGTAAGTATGTTTTGTTGTAATGCACTGAGAATATATAGTATATTTCTATGTTCTTTTTCGTTACACTGTACCTTTTGTTCAGATTGTGTCTTTAAATAGGGCTCAGATTATGTAAACAGACAGAAAGATAGATATGCATGCACATAACCAAGGCTTAGACAGAAAATAATCGAAACAATAAAAGCCTCATCAGTATGGTTTAAAGAGCTTTATGAAAATCGGTTGCCTTTGTTCTAAATTGCATTTTCAGTTTTACTGCTGAGGTCCTTTTATTTGTCATAGAAATCCTCCACAATCTTTTCATCCTGGACACTGTTTCTCTTGAGACTTGAGCACACCATACTCCCAAAGTCTGACTGTTTTTTCTAATTTTCAGTTCACCATCCTTTTGTATAATATTATTAATAAAATTATATATAATATATATATATATATATATATATATATATATATATATATATATATATATATATATATATATATATATATATACACAGTGCTTCATCGCTATAAGTCTCTCGGTTATAATGCACCTCAAATATAATGATCCTACAGAAGGACCCTCAATTCACTATACTAGTGATTCATTCAATATTTCTACAATAAATATAGTACTGGTGTTGTTCAAACTGTAAACAACTTATCAGTCTGACTTACGTTTCTGTCTCGCCCTTTTGATACAGTATTTGAACTGAAGAAAAGCTGTGCTGGCACTTTATAATTCCCTCTCCTTCTCACACTTGGTTTGCTTGTCTGTCACTTCGAACTGAACTCCCGACCGCCGTTTAGCCAGGCTAAACTGATAATTTTAGGAATGTTACCCTTTTTTTGGGGTGAGGAGAATATAGCGTTGATTACATGGTGCTTTATGCATGGTTAATTCATGGAAAGTTACATTTTTGCTTCACTAGATATGCATTATAGAGAGGGAGTTATTTTATTTTTTAGTTTATTCAGGTGTGTGTTTGTTATGTGTCCCGCTGTGCCCCCACCCCCTTCCCCATTTCTAAGGCTCTTCGGTTAGAAACGCTCATATTGTGTGTCCCCCGAGACCCACGTTATAGAGAGGGAGCTATATATATATATATATATATATATATATTTACTCAAATTGTTAATTACAAGGAATCTAAATTGCATTTTTATTTGTTAAGTTCAACACCCTCTCTGTACACTGTCTTAGTGTTTGGAAAGGAAACATTAGCAATTTCAAGCCTAACTGGTCGTCAGTCTGGTGCACATAAGAATCTTCAATCCAAACTGCCATTGAATTCTGAAAAAGTTGATGCTTTAATTGGTATGGCTTTAATTTGTTCAACCAGATTAAAAACAAAATAATAATGATAACTATAATGAGGTCCTGATATCAAGGTAAAAACATAAAATCACTAGGTAAAACAATATCATGTAATTTGGCCAAACATCAATATTTGTTAACACAATTTTCAGGAAGTATTGTAAGGTCCATCAGTTCATAGAATAACATGTTTTTATACATGTAATTCTTTTGAAAACACTAAGCGGAATACATAATAATAATAATAATAATAATAATAATACAAAAAAATACTTAACGTTTTAATTATTATTATTTTTTAATACCTAAATACAGTGTTGAAAAAAATACACAGTGTTCTGAAAAAAGGACACAAATTTAAAAATGCTAATGTAAAAAAAAAAATATAGGAAGAGAGTCTAATACATTAAAAAAAAAGACTGGTTGGGGTGGTGGGGTGTTAGGGGGCTGTGACTGAGCTGTCGTTGAGTGGCGTGTGAGGTGACGTCACGGACCAGGAAGTAACAGAAACAAAACAATGGATGGGCGGGTGAAGCTGAACGCAGCGGCGCTCAGAGTTTTATTAACTAAATAAACCAAAAGATTTAAATAAAACACAAAACAAAAAGCCGCGTTGGCCAAACAAATAGAAATAAACAAATAAGCGTGCTTGTTTTACCACCAGCACGATACTTAGCAGTTGTTTTTAAATGTAGTTTCTCTCTCCTCGCTCTCTCCGCTCCCTGTACTCTCCGCTGTACACTCTCCCCCCGAGCACGGACAGCTGCAAGTTCTTATATTCTGGCCGAGGGGTTAACTAGCTGTTAATTATCTTATTACCCCTCGGCCACAGTCTGCACGAGTTTAGTAAGGATGCGTGACTGTCAGCTAGTTAAATAATCAGTAGCTGATCAGCCACGAATCCTCACAAAGTTTTTAAAATATAAATACAAAACAATAACAAATACGCGGCGCTTTGACCTGCGCCACAAACAAAAATACAAATAATAATACAAATATATATATAGGGGCGGGACACTCCGCCACAGGGGCTCACTGAAAAACACTTGGTCCTTAAGGGTTAACTAATCAAGGGTAGAAATATGACAAACCAAAGGGCCAAGTGATAAATGGCAGGTATGTGAGGACAGAACTGCTAACGGGGCTCTGCCCTTTCAATGGATTGCGACCAGAGGGGGGACTACAATTTGCAAAAAGACTACAAGCCCCAACAGCCACAGCAATGTGCCGAGGCAGGGCAGCCACACCCATAACAGTCATGGGGTGTGGCCGGCCAATATAAAAAGGATCAACACAGATCAGAAAGTGAAGAGAGAGAGGAGTAGAAGGCGGTGGGGCGGTGGGGAGTGTGCTATTTGTGGATTTTGAATTGATTTACTGTGTATGACCTGGACCGATTGAGAACCCTACTGGCTGTGAACTTGATTTGTACGGAGAACCAGACTTGTGAACTGACCCTTGATATCCTTGACCCTGCGGGCCGTGTGTCCAACATGGCACAAGGTAATAAACATACAAGCACCGTCTTGTTGGAAAGAAATTTATTTGTGACTGTACCTTCTTGTGTGTGTTTCCCATAACGATTTGTGTACAAGTTCGCTTACCAAGCAAGAGCTTTGTCACAATATGAATAGTTATATAGAAACAGATGAGGTCCCTGAAGCCTGGAAGCTTGCAAATATTGTACAATTATTTAAAAAGGGGGATAAAACAGACCTAGGTAATTGTACCTTTTAGTTTAACTTCTGTAACATGCAAAATTAGGTAAGCTTGAAGATTTATACAGCAACAATTGCGTTTTTTGACTGAGTATAATAAAGTAAAAACTAAATAATAATACTTGTCTAGCATTGGACATTTCTTTTAGCTTTCTTCAGCTTATGTTTTAACAGTGCTTACAGCTGTGATGAAGCCCCCACTTGTCAGGATGGCCTGGGCTCTGTCACAGATGGTGGTAGGTGTGGGATAGCGCCACCTAGTGACCAAGGCTGAGTGGTGCACTGAAAAAAAAAAAAAAAAATGGAACACATCATGCAGGCTTTAGCGGAGGGCCAATGACAGATACAGGCCGCCACCCAAACCACAGAAGCTGCAGACTCCAGAAAAGGAGCCACCGACTACCGAGAAAGGGGAGGAGGTGAAGAGACCACCTCCACTACAGCCCCAACCACCACCCCTGTTCAATAGTCCGGCGCCTGTAAATTGGATCCCTTGACCCCGGCTCCCAGACACCTGACCTTCATGTCTGGACCTCTGGTTGCTGGGCCAAGTTCCCAGGTTGCTGCACCTCCAGACACAGTCGTTCACCTGGTCTCCCATTCTGTTCCCCCTGGTGAACCAGAAGTCACAGCACAGTTGCAGAGGCTCTCACCAACCTGCTCTCCATCCATTTTGCCCGGGTTCCCTGTCACTGGTTCTCGGTCTGGGTGGAAGTGCCGGACTGTGGGTCAACTCTCCCTCAAGAAGACAATATGAAGATGGACAATGTGGGAGGGTGGTTGTGTTTTAAAGGGGGGGGGGGGGTGATAATTTACATTAGATCATTGATAGCTGAAAATGTTGTTATCGTGACAAAGTCGAGGTGAGTGAGTATAAAGACAGCAATTTTTTTTTGTTGATTTTTTGGTATTTTTTTCTGTCTTCCAGTTTTGCTATCTTCCAGTTCATCCAAATTGTTCTTAATCTAAATCGGCATGTTTGCTTACTACTTTGGGGATTTTTTTTTTTGTTCCAGCTGAGAAATTTCACAGTTAGTTTATTGATTGGTCAATTGAATCAGGTTTCTTGACCAAGCATTTTGGTCTATATAGTCACAAGTGACGTTTTATTAATTATTATTATTTTGTGCACTGAAATGATTTATTATTGTGTTTCCCATTTACGATGTACCTTTACCTGATTTGTTTTTCTTTTGTGTTTTCTTTTTGTTTTTGCACTTTGGAATCTGCATGTTTAAATCACTGTTTATTTTTGTGTGCACACTATTTTACCATCTGCATGAGCACTTTCCCCACATTAGTAGGAAGTCCCGCCCCACACCCAGTCCAGCGAATTTGAGTATCCAGGGGGATATAAAAGAGGAAGGAGGAGGAGAGCGGTGTAAGGAAGCAGTCTGATTGTGGTTGCTGAAGGAAAACTGGTTGCTGGAATCGTTAAATGGACGGAAGAAAAAAAGAGAGTCTTGGCTACCCTGAAAGAAGGATTCTGGCTGTAGGGTAATTAACAGATTTGGATTCTTTTGTTTTGTTGTTTTGGGATTTTTGTTGTTTCAGGACTGTGCTACAATTGTTCGGTTTATTTTATTTTGGATTATCTTTTTTTTGTTTATGTACCTGTGACGAAGAGCGAACGAATCCGAATCAACAATCTCCCTCTCGACTGGTGAGGGCACTGTACCATAGGAACTGTGGGCTTCGTACTGAATGGTTGGGCAGTTCATTCCGGGGACAGTCGGAAGCCGGCCATTCAGGAAGAGGGCGGTGTTACGGTACCTGGAGTCATCGCCCTAGTATGGTGAGCAAAGTTTCAGTCATGAATTGGAGGAGACGTGATTGAACTAGCTATCGGAGGGGGTGGGGCTTAGGGTACTTTAGGGGGACGTGACGCTGTAATCGGTTCCTTTGTTGTGGTTAATGGGAGGAGACAAGGATGGGAACCTTAAATGAAGTGTGGGTCCATTGATAAAACGCTTGGTTCCATTGATAAAACGGTTGTGTTTGTTTTGCCATACGGCTGATACGAAGCCGGGAGCTGCAGCGAGAAGCCAGCCCGGACCTGAATGCACAAGAGCACCAGCACTCAGAGCACCGCACCTGCACCAGAGCACACAGTCCGGAGACGTGTTGTTTGTGACTGTATTACGTGTTTGGTGTTTGAATTATTATTTCGGGACTGCAACCCCTTTGTTTTTGGCGCTGGCAATACCCATTGCTGGGCAGAGCCAGCTTTATTATTTAAAAACCTCGTCAAGGAAATTAAAGAACCTGACCTGTGAACTTTGTTTGTCCTTTGTCTGGAGCACCTTGAATCACCTGTACACCGGAGCACTACAAACCACTTTGCCACAACCACACCAACTTTTTGTGACTGCTTTTCATGCCCCATCATATTGGGCTTTTTTTTTTTTTTGAAAGCTACCAGACACTGCGAACCTCATTGGGATTTTAGAAAGACGTTTTTTGGAGCTGTATACATCTTTTTATTTTTTTTTCTGGTCATGCTTATGTTTGGCTACATTGTAGGGGCTGTCCAGGTTGAGCAGTCCTGTGACCTGTGAAGAGAGAGAGAAGGGAAGTGACATTCATTTTTTGCTTATTCTTTTGAGACTTTTATATATTACAAATTGTATATCCATAACTTATATTAACCTTCCCTGAGTCGGCTCTGTGTTCTATCAGGGTATGTCTGAAACCCACCAGGGTGATATTTACCTGTCCACCTTTGGGGGTCCAGTCTAGGGTGCAACAGACGGGTTCCAGAACCGGAGAGAGAGGGAGATACGCAAGAGTCAAAGATAAGCTAAGGGGAAGTAACCAGCTGGAACACAGGAGTGTATGAGAAAGCTTTACTTACCGTTGTACACGTTTCTGACAGCCTCCTTTCTTTGCCCCCCCCCTTCCCCCTCTCAGGTTTCCCGGGATCTTCATTTTCTTCAGTGGGTCGGCGTATCGTTGCAGTGAGGTCCATTGGTGGTTCTAAAATTGATCAAACTAAATCATGGTTGCCAACCCCTCCTGGTGGTAATTTTAAGTGCGGACATTGTATACATTGTTCCAATACAACTAACAAAGTATTTTGTTCACCCCAGATCTGGCAGAAAAATAAAAATTAAAAGGTTTTATTAATTGCAATACCCTGGCGTAATTCACATGCTGACATGCCTGTGTGGACAGGTATATGTGGACCAAACAAAAAGAGCTTTAAAACTGCGTATTGCTCAACATAATGCGGCAATTAGAAATAATAACCAAGATTATTCTGTTGCGAAACATTATAGGAAAGCTGGACATGGATCTTCTCCACATTCACTAAGATTTGTGGGTGTGGAGAGGGTCACTGTCCATATTCGGGGTGGCAATCTAGTTGACCTCCTCCTACGATGAGAGGCACATTGGATACTTACATTACAAGTGCTGAAACCATTTGGACTTAATGAGGAATTGAATTTGTGTCCCCTAATTTAAATCACAATGTGATATTTGATGGATCATACTAACTGAAAGACATCGGAAAGTAACAATTCTATTGTGTGTCATCTGGGTAATATGATAAATGATTGTTGTTCCTTAAGAAATGCATACTAGGTGTTTGAACGAGAAATAGTAGAACTACTACGATTTAATGTGCAGTTGACTTTTTTATTTCTGAATTTGAATTGTAAAAAATGTATTGTGTTTGAATGAATTAACTCAGAAAATTCCCAGATGTTTTTTTTTTTTAAAGATAAAAGCCAAAAATGCGGAACACTAGGTGTACTCTATGAGAAACAGATTTGAGATGCTAATCTATGTATTGTATTTGAATGAATTGCGCAGGTATTTGAAAACTGAGGGAATACAGTAACAAATAAAAGCATAGGCTATTTATTTTTTACAATGTGGTGTTGTATTTCTGTGCCATTTGTAATTCAAACAGAAGTTTTAAACATATGAGAAAAAAATAACCAGAGCTTGCTGATGCTCTTGTGCCTTCTATACCTTTTTGTGCGCTGGGAAGAAAACGTGTGCTAAGATGAATTGTGACAAAAATTCTCATTTTTGTGCATATATTGTAACATGCACGGAGGGTTCCTGCATCAGAATGTGAGCTGAGAGTCTTTGTTTCCCCCCGGCTGGATTGTGGAAGTGCATACCCTCGTTAGCCCTGCCCAGAGGGTCAATCACCAGACTGGACGCTGATTGACGGATCCCCATAGGGCTCTATGGGGAGTGATGAAGCGGAGACACACGACTGCTGCTGGTGGTTGGCTAGAGAGACTCGGGGAGAGGAGGGCGGGACTAGCAAGGGTTATAAGACTGGGGAGCGGCCATTTTCTCTCTCTCTTGGTGAATGGACATGAACTGTGAAGGAGCTCTATGTGGATTAAAGTATCCAAAAATAATTACGCTGTGGTTGTGGCCAACAGCAACCTTACAATCACTTTGGCAACACATAGCTTTTTATTTCATGTTACATTTTGTGCACTTATCAGTCCCAATAAATGTGTGTTTAACCCTGTTTCAGCCTCCGAAACAAAATTAGTGCATAATAAGGCATTTATACTAGTCAACTTATACATTCATATTTAAACAAAGATAGAAGTAATAATTGATTAGTGCATAGACAACTTAGCGCTTAGTAAAGATTAAAAAAAAAATGTTGGCGCTGTTCAGTTCGCAAAATGAAGTAATTCAAGAGATTTTGTCTATTTCAGTGTGAGTTTCTTTTGAACGTGTAGAACTGCCAAGTGATTCAGTCATTCTTGGCTCATACATAGAGGTTCACAAGTCATATTTTAGTCTTGGTAGGCAGACTAACAACACACTACCATAATATTGAACACAAAAATAAAACATACAAATATAGTACTGAACATGGAAATGACAAAAGAAAGTGGACCCTGACACAATCTGGTCCATCACTTTTTGTGAGAGCCGGTGGTCTGTGAGGCTTGCTCCAATGACTAGGGCTCAGAACTTTCACTTCTAACGAAGGAGGAATAACGCTGATTTTCCTGTTAAACTAACCTGATGTGAAATGTTATTCTATAGGTATGCTATTTCTCGTGTATTTTTCCATTATGAGGTGAAATTATCGTTCCCATCAAAAGGCACATATAATTATTATATATAAGCTCAACCATTGGTGGTGATGGAACCACATTCCAGAATATTGGTGGAGCATGGGCACCAACCCGGCGCCTATGTGTGCATATAAACTACATAAAAATGTAATGATTTTTAAAATCAAAAAGCATACAGTGACCTTAACCTAACCTCTCACTTGCATCCAGTACCTGCGTGTGCAATAAAAAAAAGTAAACTGACATCTCGTTATTTCACACAACTTGCTTGTCTCCAGACATGTCCCGTGGCCATAACTTGACGGTGAATGCCATTGATGTCTTAAGTAGGGGACACAGCACATTTGCATACCTCGGTAACAATCTGTGAGACACTTTTTTTTATTGTTGTGTGTAAAACAAGCCTATATCTCAACTTGTTTCAAGATATGATTGGCTGTCGATTGACAATAATATACAAAAAATATTTAAACTCTGTTGTCAACCCTACATATGCTGTTCATAAAATGTCTCCAAACTATTGCAATCCACCATGAAGATGTACGTAGTATCTTCTTAAACATGTGTCTAATAAGTTTAGCGTAGTAATACCGTAGCAAAGTGTAATTAACGCACAGTATAATAATGGGAAAACTGCAAATTTACTGTGGTAAATTTCTACAATGGACAATTCAGCCTCAGTTTCCTGGGTCTGGATATTTTTTAAACCATGACCAACAAGCAATGTTTATTTCTTATACACATCTTTTCATAATACACATGGAAAATCTACAACTGAGTGTTCCATTAATTAATACCATAATTCTCCTGGTTAATTTGAATACATCACACATGGAACTCCTTCTTAGTCATGACCATGTACATTTTATTAAACTGTAAATTCTTTTTTTTTTTTTTTTTTTTTTTAATCATTGGCAAGGTTTGCATTCACTTATTAATAACAACAGAAAATCACCAGCTGGTGTCAACGTATATTTTATATCCATTAGGCATTGTACAGAAAACCCACAAATGCCAGTTGAAAAAAAGACTGCAATATTCACAATACAGCCTCTAGTAAAATTCAGCTATAAATAACATTTTATACAGTCCCCTGCCAAACATTTTGGCATGCTGAACCAATGTTCTGGAAATCTTCAAAAAACATAAGGCTGTGAAATATTCTGTAGCTGTCATAACCTCTAACAGATGACATGTAAAATAGGTACCTTGCCATTGGCCTACTACATAATACAATAATGCCTGTTGGCATCATATTTCTTTACATAGAATGCTTGAATGATCTCTAGCTGTCTCAAGGCACATGGTAAGAGAAAGGACAAAACAAGTCTCCATGTTCACTTCATCGCATAAGGCAATAATATCGATGCATATTTAAATCTCATCAAATTGTATAAACACTGGGGACAGAATATAATATATTGTAATAAATATGAAAGATTAATAATAATATTAATAACAATAGTTGATATTTCAAATTACAAAGTACAGAACTCACACATTTTAACATTTAACATTTCCAAGGAATGAAATCTCCTTCTTTGATGCAATAGATTTACATTATTAATTATTCAGATGACTATGTTTCATCTGGTTTAGGCAAGCGTGTGCAGACAACAATACTAATCCTAAAACTAATGACTACATCATTGACATAAATAAAGATACTTTTGTGCTGATCAAGTGTTTCTTTTAATTATTCTTAAAATATAAGAATAAAATAAATAGTTTAATTTTGCATTGGAACACACCAGCACTTTGCTTCACTTTATTTTTGACACAGTAAAAAATGCAGTAGTAGCTCTAGATTAATTACCTGTACAAGAGGAGCAGAACGGAAAACACCAAATTGCTTGGCGACTTGTGTCTGATTCATGTTTTTTTTTTCAGGAGGTCAAACAATTTCCAACTTTTTGTAACAAGAGAAACGGTGCCACATTTTGACATTTGTTTACATGCCATTTTGTAGTGATGAGGTGCACTCATGGAAATCAGAATACAAAACAAGGCAATGGGTGTGCCTCAAGACACTCTCACGATGACAAGTCACAGTTGAAAAGACTGAATAAACCATTTGAATTTAAGTTTGATGATAATGATTTATTGGGTTACAAAATAGTACTGTATCAGTTGTGAACGAATTGCTAGCAGTGCCAAAAAGCCGTTCTTTCAAGCAAAGTTCTGTTCCTTTAGGGGGAGCATTTACAGTGAGTGAGTGTCGCATGGGCTCTAGTGCTCCTGCAGGTTAGGGAGGCAAAATTGACAGGGACTGTTTGTCCTCATCACGCAACAACTGAACCTACTGGCCGGGTGTACCCTAAAACTAGATGTTTATTGGTAACAATCACTGTTAAAACATACATGCACATCATTTTATTGTAGTTGCTGTAAAATACAAAAAGCAAGATTGGCTGACTAATACATTTTAAGTTGAACACATTACCAAGTCATTTAAAATCCACATTACGGGTGTTGTCTCTGATATAAATCATCATACTTGGATTCAAGCTGCAGGTGCTAACTGTTTTTATTTTTTTAATTATAGCACTGTAGATGAAGATGGCCAATAGGTAGCCTCAGGGTGGAGTGGGAGGACTTCAGCGATTATGCTTGGGTGTTAATTAATCGCTGGCAGCATGTTCTCTCTTTCCTGTGGTAAAAGTTGAAAATCAAGGATTGCACTAACTATGGCACATCCTCTTCATCTGTCTGCCTGGGAAGATTTGTGCCAGGATCATTTAGCACTGCTTGGTATATAGTTTGCGGAGATGCACAGAAACGACATGTTTGTTTTCACTGATCAGCATTACCAAGCTCGGGAGAATTCTGAAAACTGTTCTTGTTGGGTATCATGCCTATAATTTAAAGTGTCAGGCTGCCTTTCCATTAAACCCTTGCGACCTTTCCTCTTTGAGTCTTGCATGCTGATTTGCTTGCTTTGAGAGTAAGTTATTACACAGCTACAGATCATCTATTTAGCGTCTTCTTTGATCACTATGTATATGGGCAATCCCATATCCATAGAACAATAGTATGTTAAATGATGTCTAGAAAAACTTCCAGGATGGCCTTGTCTTTGATATTGCTTCTGCAGTGAACTGGTGCAGTATATTATTCTGACAATATATTACTGTGACTTGGGGGACATGCTTAAATTAAAAATAGTTTTTAACCATATGTTACATGTAACAGGGGTGTTCTGTTACTGTGTGGGTATCCGCTGAGAGACGAGAGAGACACAGAGGGTTTGAAGTTGAATAACCGCTCAGGTGTCCAGGTTTTCTTGAGAATCACAGGCAGTTGCAGTGGTTGGTGGCCGCCAGAAATGGTAGCCCTAGTGTGGAAGGATATATACAACAATGTACATGCAAAAAAAAAAAAGAAAAGAAAAGGTGGCCAAACTCAGGCTGTGCGCTACCCCCACTAAAAGGGAGGTCCCGCACCAGGAACCTTCTATCTGCACAAACTAAATAAATTTGGGAGGGATTAAAATCCCTTAAATTAATCCCTAATCTAAAGTTGTAGGTATCCTGGTCTCCACACAGTGATCACCCTGGTTATCCACACAGCCGTGAGGGTTCTTCATTTTCAGCTTGTAAACACACAGCTTGGTACAGCACATGGCTTTCCAGACCCTTTTTAAAGGCAGATGACCAGGGTTAATTTATAATCAATTATTCAATTGACACCTGGCCACTTGTTGCCCATTCATTTCAATTAGACAGGGAGGGGAGTCTAATCTTAGGCCTCAGCCCAGCACTACCTAAAACAGTGAAGACGGCACAGATCGGACAGATGGCTGAGATGACGAGACAAAGGAAGATTTTGATTCCTACCTGGAGAGACTGGTGTTCTGCATGTCTGCAAACGAGATTTCAGAGGAAAACCATGTATGCACCTTTTTATCTGTTATTGGCTTTAAAGCTTACGGTCTGTTGAAGAACTTAATATCTCCAGATAAGCCAAGCAATAAAATGTTTGACCAACTTGCAAAAGTACTGTTAGAGCATTACAAGCCACAGCCTTTAGTGATTGCGGAGAGATTCCGTTTTCACAGACGAGACCAGAAGGAAGGGGAAAGCATTGCTGATTTTATCATTGCTTTGAGAAAGCTTGCCATGCACTGTGAGTTGGGAACTTTCCTGAGTGATGTCCTCTGTGATAGACTTGTATGTGGGTTGAATTCTGATTCGATTCAAAAGAAACTCTTGCCTGTACCTATGTTAACGTTTCAGACTGCTTGTGATATTGCTCTAGCAATGGAGTTGGTGGCGAAAAATTCAAAAGAGCTGTCAGTGAAAAGCCATTCTCAGCCTCATAAAGTGTCGTATGCAGCCAGACCTCATAACGTGCGGCCCCCTTCTATGTTTGCTCATATGAAAAGAGATGTGTCTTTTCCCGGTGGGAGAAGAAGAAGGGCACAGAAAATAAAATAAGCAGCTGCTATCATTGTGGCAAAAAGCACAATGCACAGAGTTGCAAGTTTAAAAATGAGACATGCTACGTGTGTTCTAAAGTGGGTCATATTGCATGGGTGTGCAGGAATAAAAAGAAGCATACAGAAGCAAAATTTATCACAGAATACAGTGCGATAGACGTGATTGCTGATGCAGAGCTTGGGCTGTTGGCAGTTTTCAACGCGAGTAGAACTGAAACAGGAATGAAAGTAAAAGTGAGCTTGCAGGGAACACCAGTTGAAATGGAGGAGGATACAGGAGCTACTGTTTCAATTATACCGGAAACCATCTATGCTAGATGCTTAGCACAGTTGCCTTTAGAGGAAACATCTATGCAGTTAAGGACGTATTCAGGATGAAAAATCCCCTTGCTGGGTAAAATGAAAGTGCCGGTTCAGTACAAGACGCAATCTGCGACTTTACCACTAAAGGCAACAATCCAGCTTTACTGGGAAGAAATTGGCTGAAGCACATTCATTTAGACTGGGAGGGCATTTTTCAAGTTAAAAGCTCACAACTGACAGTAGAACAAACTTTGGAAAAGTACAAAGCAGTGTTCAAGGAAGGTTTGAGTACAATCAAAGAATTCAAAGCTGAAATAAAAATGAAACCTAATGCACAGCCACACTTCCACAAGGCTCTCCCTCTACTCTATGCACTGAGAGAGAGTGTTGAAAATGAGCTGGATAGGTTGGAAATGGAAGGCATTATTTAAAAAATTGATCAAAGCAAATGGGCAGCCCTGATAGTAGTGGTGCCAAAAGCAGACAAGACGTTGAGAATATGTGAAGACTAAGTTCACTGTGAACTGCTGTGTTGAAGAAGAACCGTACCCTCTTCCTGCAGCTGAGGATTCTTCGCCACTTTAGTGGGTGGAAAGTTTTTCACCAAATTGGACCTGTCTCATGCATATCAGCAATTAGAATTGGAGGAAGCGTCCAAACAGTACTTGGTTGTAAACACCCATAAAGGCTTGTATCGTTACAACCGGCTGTCTTATGGAGTTTCAAGTGCACCAGCCATATTCCAATGGTTATGGACCCGGTTCTGCAGGGATTGGAGCATATTACTTGTTTTTTAGATGACATCTTGATCACAGTTTACATCTTGAATTACTTTAATCAGAAAACACTGCAGCTTAAAGTCTAACAGCTGCGTGTCTTTTTCTGATAACAAGCTGACACTTGGAGCAGCTGATTCAAATTCTGCGCCGTTCTGAGACACAGGGGAGGGGTGGAGCCCACAGCACAACGCATAAACAAACAAAAGGCAGCCAGTGTTCAAGTGACAGCATGTGGAAGCGGCAACGTGGGAGAAGTACAGTCGTGGACAAGAACAGCGCAGTTAGAAGCAGTTTGAAAGCAGGATGACAGCTGCAGAAGCTAAACTGAACTTCCAAAAAAAATAAAAAAAATAAAAAAAATAAAAATGGTCTTCAAGCCAGTAATCTGTGACAACTGCATGATGTGGGAAATCCGAGAAAACCCAACAGAGCTCAACCAAGTTTGTGTAAAGCGTCGCACGATACAGGACATGCTTCAACGAGTAAGTCTGTTAGAAAAGGAGCTGGAGGAAATGAGACAGCAACAGGAGCTTGAGGCGCTGACACACCCACAATTCATGGAAGTCTGCACCCCTAGCAGACTGAAAGCCACCAGGGAGATGGAAGAGAGTCGAAACAGCTGGGTTCAGATAGGCAGAAGCAGGGAAAAAAAGAAACTTCGTCAAACACAACCTCCAGAAATCCAAACATCCAACAAATTTGAGCCACTTCAACATTTAGATGACCAAAACCAAAATCAAGAGAATGAAAGGAACAACATCCAGGACCCTATAAACAGTGCTGGCCAGGCAGCAAAAAGAAGGGAGGTCATGATTGTTGGGGACTCCATATTGAGAAACACAGCAAGTTCAGTTCGCAGTTTGGACCCCCTTACTACATCAGTGTGCTGCCTTCCAGGAGCCTCTGTCACGCACATCACTGAGAACGTGGACAGGCTCCTAGAACGAACAGGAGACGACCCGGTAGTAGTCGTCCACATCGGTACAAACAACATTGGAAGAGACAGGCCATGATCCCTGCAAAACAAATTCAGAGAGCTAGGAAGGAAATTAAAAGACAAGACCAAAACCGTGGTATTTTCTGGGATACCATATGGACAGCTGGAAATACAAAATCAAAATGCATGGCTGAAATCATGGCGCACACAGGAAGGCTTCACCTTTCTTGAACATTGGAGCACATTCTACAACAAGGACTATCTATATAGGTGGGACTGACTGCACTTAAACAGAAAGGGAACCAGTCTACTCTGAGAAAGGATCCTTGAGGAGGTCCAGAAGCATTTAAACTAGAAAGGAAGGGGTGAGAAAACAAAAAAACAGAAGGGAGACCACATCAAAACAAGGGCAACAACTCAGATAAGACAACTATTAAATGTATTTATCAATGCTGGAAGTCTCAGAAAGAAAATGTTAGAACTTGAAGCTTCTGCACTAACAAGTAACTACGATATGATAGGTGTTAGAGAAACTTGGTTGTCTGAGAGTGATGGAGACGAATATAATATTAGTGGGTACACACTGTATAGGAAAGACAGGCAGGACAGAAGAGGCGGAGGGGTAGCGCTATACATAAGAAATAGTCTTGAAGCCCAGGTGTTAAATCAGGACAAAAAAAACAATGCAGAATCAATATGGGTCAGAATAATGGACAAAAATTCAAAGGGCATAATAATAGGAGCATGCTATAGACCACCAAATTCAGACACTGAGCAAAATAATCTGTTATACAATGACATTCGAAATGCGTGTAGAAAAGGAGAAGCCATACTAATGGGGGATTTCAACTTCCCCCATATAAAATGGGAGAAGCCGGTGGGGATCACGACGGACAAAATTGAAATGGTGGAAATGACAAATGACTGCTTCCTAACGCAATTTGTCAAGGCACCAACTAGAGGGGAGGCATGCCTTGATTTAGTCTTTTCAAATAACAAAGACAGAATAACTAAAACAGAGGTCAGAGAGCCATTGGCAAACTCAGACCAAAACATGGTCTCATTTGAAGTATTTTTTAAAACCCCAAAAGTAATGACTAAAGCTAAGGTTTACAATTTTAGAAAAGCAAACTATGAAGGTATGAAACAGAGACTAACAGAAGTAGATTGGAGTAAAATAGAGAAAACATCTACAGAAAAAGGATGGCTGTTTTTTAAAAATGTAGTACTAGAGGTGCAAAACAATTACATCCCAGAAGTAGACAAATCTAAATTTAAAACAAAATGGCCAAAATGGTTTAATAGATCAATTAAAAAAAAAATATTCAGTGAAAAATGGCACTTTTCAGAGCATTTAAAAGGGACCAAAAACAAAATACACAGAAAGAGTACTTGGAACTGCAAACGCAAGTCAAAAAGGAAGTTAGAAAGGCCAAGAGAGAGATAGACATCAATATTGCTAAGGGGGCTAAAACCAATTCCAAAATGTTTTTCCAATATTATTATTAACAGCAAGAGAACATTCAAAGTGGAGGTTAAATGTCTAAGAGACATAAATGCCAAAATCATAGGTGAAGAAAAAAATAGCAAATATATTAAATGATTACTTTTCACAAGTTTTTACAAAGGAGGACACGGACAACATGCCCCACATGTCGACCTGTTCCTATCCAATTTTAAATAACTTTAGCATAACAGAGGCAGAAGTGTTAAAGGGACTAGGAGCTCTTAAAATAAACAAATCCCCTCAAAGAAATAAAAGAAGTTATTTACAAACCGCTAACCAAGATCATGCAACAGTCTCTTGACACAGGGGTTGTACCGACAGACTGGAAAATTGCAAACGTAGTAGTGATCCACAAAAAGGGAGACAAAACCGAACCAGGTAACTACAGACCAATAAGTCTGACTTCTATTATATGTAAACTTATGGAAACTATAATAAGATCTAAAATGGAAAATTACCTATATGGTAACAATATCCTGGGAGACAGTCAGCATGGTTTTAGGAAAGGGAGATCGTGTCTAACTAACCTGCTTGACGTTTTTGAGGATGCAACATTGACAATGTATAATTGCAAAGCATACGACATGGTTTATTTAGATTTCCAGAAAGCTTTTGACATAAGTCCAGCATAAAAGATTAATTCTCAAACTGAACGCAGTAGGGATTCAAGGAAATGCATGCACATGGATTAGGGAGTGGTTAACATGTAGAAAACAGAAAGTACTGATTAGAGGAGAAACCTCAAAATGGAGCAACGTAACCAGTGGTGTACCACAGGGATCAGTATTAGGTCCTCTGATATTCCTAATCTACATTAATGATTTTGATTCTGGAATAGTAAGCAAGCTTGTTAAATTTGCAGACGACACAAAAATAGGAGGAGTGGCAAACACTGTTACAGCAGCAAAGGTCATTCAAAATGATCAAGACAGCATTCAGAACTGGGCAGACACATGGCAAATGACATTTAATAGAGAAAAGTGTAAAGTACAGCACGCAGGCAATAAAAATGTGCATTATAAATATCATATGGGAGATACTGAAATTGAAGAAGGGAACTATGAAAAAGACCTAGGAGTTTATGTTGACTCAGAAATGTCTTCATCTAGACAATGTGGGGAAGCTATAAAAAAGGCCAACAAGATGCTCGGATATATTGTGAGAAGAGTTGAATTTAAATCAAGGGAAGTAATGTTAAAAGTTTACAATGCATTAGTAAGACCTCACCTAGAATATTGTGTTGGAGATGGAGATTAGATAAAGGGGCATTCAGAACAGAAAATAGGAGGCACTTTTTTACACAGAGAATTATGAGGGTCTGGAACCAACCCCACTGTAATGTTATTGAAGCTGACACCCTGGGATCCTTCAAGAAGCTGCTTGATGAGATTCTGGGATCAATAAGCTACTAACAACCAAACAAGCAAGATGGGCTGAATGGCCTATTCTCGTTTGTAAACTTTCTTGTGTTCTTATGTTCTTAAGAGAAACACATTCAAACACTGGATGAAGTGCTGACACGGTTGGAACGATACGGGATCTGAGTGAAGAGGGCAAAGTGTAGCTTGCAAGGGAGTGTGGAATATCTGGGACACAGCATTGACGCAGAGGGCCTTCACCCAACAAATGGGAAGGTTACAGCCATTATCAAAGCCCTGAAACCTCAGAATGTAACAGAACTTCGGTCATTTCTCTCAACAGTGCTTCAGCCCCTCCATGAACTGCTGCAGTGCAACAAGCTCTGGCGATGGACCACAAAATGTGATGAGGCTTTTAGGCAGTGTAAGCAGATGCTGCTTAAAAACCAAGTGCTGGCCCATTATGATACAACAAGGCCCCTTTGCTTAGCATGTGATGCCTCACCCTATAGTGCTGGAGCTGTGATTTCACGTCTTCGTAAAAGGGGAAGAAAGACCCATTGCTTTCGCATCCAGAACACTCAGTCCGGGTGAACGCAGTTACGCACAAATAGAAAAGGAAGCCCTGGCCATAATATTTGGAGTGAAGAAATTTCACAAGTTTTTGTATGGTCGCAGATTCATGCTGGTCACAGACCACAAACCCCTTCTGTCTATATTCGGACCCAAAACAGCCATACCAACCCTGGCTGCTTTCAGGATGCAGCGGTGGGCCATCATTTTGTCTGCCCACAAGTACGACATTGAGTACAGGCGATCCAGCAGATCATGGAGCTACTGACATTGCAAGAGAGAGTCAGAAACCCATTTACCATAGGTGGGAGGTAACGTTGGGGCTCAGCCAGCCTCTATCAAACATTAGACAGACAGGGTTGCCCTCCACCACTCGTACACCTTGCTGTCTGATGCCAGCTGGCCCCAACACTAGCTCCTGGCTATTTATTGGGCTTCTGTCAGGGGGCGCCTGTTTAACCCCCATTGTAACCCCTGGGCTTCTGTAAGGGGGCACCCGTTTAACCCCCATGGTGACCCCTGTTCTTCTATAAGAGTGTGCTGTTTCAACTCCCAGCCTACTTCCTAAACCCAGTGTCCCATTTATAACTTCTTGGGGCTCCTCTCCGGAGGACAGCCCGGCACTGCTGGCGTTACTTGCGGGGGGTCCTCCAGCAGTGGCATTGGAGGTACGCACTCCAGCAGTGGCACTGGCAACAACAGCACTGGGTACTCCAGCAGTGGCACTGGCAACAAAAGCACTGGGTACTCCAGCAGTGGCGCTGGCAAAACCAGTGCTGGGCACTCCAGCAGTGGCGCTGGTAACAAACTCGGACTCCAGCTAAATAAAAAAATATGCAATAATCTTTAAATCGTTTAATCATTTATTTAATAGAAACTAAAAATGGTGGAAAACAGTTTGCTCTCAAAGCTCCTGATGGACATATTTTTTTCCATGGGGGGGGGGCAATGTATTGTACACAAGGTATACTTACTAATTGATTGATTTTCCCAAATACAATATTTACCATTACATCTAAGTGTTCTAAATGAATGCAAGATTATCCAGAAATGTTTCTGCATTGCTACAAATCTTAACTTCAGTCCATTCCTTGGGTCGCATTGAGCCTCGCAAATGTTGATGAAAACCTAGCCTCCCTACACTCCTGCAGATGTCACATCCTAGTTTTCCATACTGAATTCTGAGCCATGGGTTTTTTTCTTTAAAATATTTTCCCTGATCTTCTGTCAAACAACTTGGTAATTCACATGCTTCCCGAAATCAGACTGCACGTTACTGTCCTGTAGCTGTTCCTGTCTGTATCTTTTATTTAAAGATTTTTCTCTTCTGGGGTGACTTGAGCCCCACATGCAGTTAGCTCTTCTGCACCTACTGACTCCTCTATTTCTTTTTAAATAACTGAACAAAGATTTCTGCATTTCTATGACTACTTCCTTTTTCCTCTTGCTTCCTCTCAATATCTCCACTATACCTGCTGATCTCTGGAATTTCTCTCTCTCTTGTTCTGTAAGAAAAAACAAAGTAAAACATTATTTTTAATAATAATTAAATATTGATTACTATCAAAATATAATTTTAACCCAGTGCTGCATCATACTATCACCTACTCAAAAAAACAATCAGTAGAGGGCCAAAATGCATTCATGTGCATTTCATATTTCAGCAGTTTGTTAGGCTGCAGGTTTTATGAATGCTGTAGGAGACTGTAATAACTGTAAACCACTCAGACAAGAAAAATAATACGCAAGGACAGGGAATTGACTAGTTGCTTACTATTTAGTTTCTCCATCGGAGATTTAAAGAATATAATCTATTACCATCATAGCTCAATGAATGGGTCATATTTTGCTCTCTAAATTCCAACTTTCAGAATCAGATTTTTTACTTTTAAACTTGAAATACACATTTTAAAAAACTCAAAATTGATTAGTTTTAAAATTATTCAGGAGGCTCTGCCCCCTTAGCTGCGTATAAACTACTTAATAATGTGATTAGTGCTGTAAAGATTATCAATCAATCAAATTAATTTTATATAGCGCCTTTCATGCCATGGCATCCCAAAGCGCTTCACAGTAAAAACAAGTATACAATATAAATATAAAAACACTAATACTAAAACATTCAAAATAAGTACTTTAAAAAACAAACAAACGTCATAATAAAAACAATTTAACACACACTATATAACAATATAACAGAGCATGTAAACAGTCTGATACACAAAACACTTGAATAGATCATCCCAGTCTACAAATAGGCCTTTGTGTAAAAATGCATTTTAAGTTTAGATTTAAATGTATTTAATGAATCAGCATTACAAATTTTGAAAGGGAGAGTGGGGCAGAGCAGGGCTCTGCCCTTGGAAATACTGGCAGGGATGGAGTTAAATTCTCCTCCCTGCCCAGATTGATTGGGTCAGGTGGGAGCAATCAAACAATTAATTAATCAATTGTTACTCAGCCACCTGGCATAAAAGGAGGCCTCAGCCTCCCAGCGGAGGGAGAGTTCTAGAAGGAGAAGCAGCAAGAGTGTTGTTCTCTGTGTGCTGTTTTTGTTCGTTTTTGCAAACCAGTGAAGGCAATGCCCAGCCTGGAAACCGTATTTTTGTAAGTTTTGTTTGGTGGTTATTGTCTGTGTGTTTGAAACCTTTTTGTTTGGCCCTCGTGTCGGTTTATTTTGTATTTTTGAGTATTAAAAGTTTTATTTTTGAACTTTTCACACTGTCTCTGAGTCTCAAACTCTGTCTTCTTCTGTAGTTTTGGCTGGGACATCTTGAGTTGGGTTGCCGCTTCCGCCGAGGCTGAGGACGCTGTCATCTGTTTTACCAGACTCTCTAGGAAGTTAGCCAACTGCTCCGAGCGTCTGGCTTCACACTCCTCCTGCTGCTGTGCCTGCTCCTTGAACAGCTGTAGGATGGTCCTTGGGTCCATTTTGGATTCTAAATCCCACTCCTGACACCAAATGTGTCAGGATGACAGAGGTTGAGACTCAGAGACTGTGTGAAAAGTTCAAAAATAAAACTTTTAGTACTCAAAAATACAAAATAAACCGACACGAGGGCCAAACAAAAAGGTTTCAAACACACAGACAGTAAACACCAAGCAAAACTTACAAAAATACGGCTTCCAGGCTGGGCATTGCCTTCACTGGTTTGCAGAAACAAACAAAAACAGCACACACAGAAAAACACTCTTGCTTCTTCTCCTTCTAGAACTCTCCCTCCACTGGGAGGCTGAGGCCTCCTTTTATGCCAGGTGGCTGAGTAACAATTGATTAATTAATTGTTTGATTGCTCCCACCTGACGCAATCAATCTGGGCAGAGAGGAGAATTTAACTTGATCCCTGCCAGTATTTCCAAGGGCAGAGCCCTGCTCTGCCACAGAGAGTATTCCACAACCTGGGTGCATAATGACGAAAGGCTCATCCACCAAGAGAACTACGCTTAGCCACTCTAGACACCAGAAGTCCAGCATCTGCTGATATCAACTGGCGTCCAGGGACATGGGGTATAAGCATGTCATGAATGTAAGTAGGGCCATTTCCAGAAAGCCCTTAATGTTATAAAAAATATTTCGAAGATTACCACATTTTACTGGAAGCCAATGTAACCAGACAAGAACTGGTGTAATGTGTTCAGATATTTTTGTTCCTGTCAGAATACATGCTGCTGCATTCCGTATGTGCTGTAACCGATTTATAAGCTTACATGGCATACCAGCCAGGAGAGCATTACAATAGTCCAAACAGGACGAAACAAATGCCTGAATTAAAAATTTCAGCTTCAGATTCAGCAAAATACGAACAGACTTGAGCAATGTTCCACAGACGGTAATAAGCAGACTTAACTACAGCTGAGACATGAGGCTGGAAGCTAAGGGTGGAATCCAACAAAACTCGAAGATTTTTCACAGTTTGTGAAGATCCGATAGAGGGACTGCTTAGGGTCAGTAATAGTGGAGTTTTGTTTCGTACTGTTTTGGAGCCAATCAATAGCAATTCAGTTTTATTTGCATTTAGCTGCAGAAAACTTTCAGACATCCAAGCCCCTATTTTGTCAAGGCAAGTCGGCAGTCTGGAGTTTATGTGCCGTGTTGTTTCCGAAAAACAGATTGAAATTTTTCAAAGAGGTTATTGGCAGAAAGATGTATAGACAACTGAGCTACAACGACTTTTTCTAAAAACTTTGCAAGGAAAATTAAGTTAGAAATTGTACAATAATTTGACAAGACAGCAGAGTCCAATGTAGGTTTAAGAACTGGTGTACAGTTGCCAACTTTAGGATAGAGGGAACAATTCCAGATGCTAAAGAAAGATTAACAATGTTACATATCACAGGAGCGAGCGCATCTGCACACTGGCGAACAATATTAGTTGGCCAGGGATCAAGAGAACACAAAGTTGAACGAGCTTTGTGGATAATATCTAAAAAACCAGTGGTCTGTTGTAGCAAAATGTGAGCGTCTGTTAGAAGCTACTACAAATTTGATGTCCATATCCCCTATATCTCCTGTAGAGGGAGTTAGAGAATTCCTTATTGTAATGATCTTGTCAGTGAAAAACATTTATAAAATTATCACAATTGATACCGAAACAGCTGCATCACATTTTAGAGTTATAAGCTGATTAAAAGTTTGGAATAATACCCTAGGGTGTCCTTGGTCCTCAGCTATAATAGCAGAAAAGTGATTGGACCTAGCAGAGTTTAGGGCAAGTCTGTAACCAAAAAGGTGTTTCCACATTTCTTTGTGAACAACAAGATCTGAACGCTTTCATTGGTGCTTCAGTTTTCTGCCAGTTTTTTTTCAGAGCCCTGAGCTCATCATTAAATCAAGGAGTAGAACGTCGTTTTGTAACAGTTCGAGTTTTAAGCGGGGCGACGTGGTCAATTATGTTTGTCAGAGACAGATTGTAAAGTGTATCATCAGAATTACTGGGGGCTGCACTTACAAGTGGTGAAGAGGCAAGACATTCAATAAAGGCCACTGGATTTAACAGACTTTTGGTACAAAAAGTAATGTCCTTATTTATTTTAGGTTGGTCAAAGGAAGGAAGATTACAGGATTCAAGTCACCCAATACAAATATGAACACTCAAGCTATCTCCAAGATATTATCCTGGGAAAAATCGAACACTTGTAAAAGTTATTGCAGCTGAATATAAACAATAGTAATAACTCCTTGAATAATAAACCTGTCTTCATTTTAGCCAGGAAGCATTGCTCTGCTCCCTAATTTTATAATTATACAGTGAAAAAATCCCAGACACCAAACACTTAAACAGTATTAACTCCTTGATAATAAACACAAGTATTATTTTTAGCCAGGAAGCACTGCTCCCTTTTTCAGGAGATCACTTTTCTAGCTTATATAATGTCACCCTTGTCATTTTAAAAGCACTAAGCAAGCAGAAACCACACAGACAGTCGCACTATAATTAAGGCCTGGAAGTCACTACTGTGAATTATCGACATCCCTGTCTGATTCATATTAGGTATGCACCGAATCCAAGATTTTGAGATTCGGCCGAATAGCGAATTCATCTCAAAAGATATGTCCGAATACCTAATCTACAAAAACTGTCAAGAAAACTGAAGAAAACTGTTGAATGAAAAACAGACTGGCAGCTACTAACAAGGGACATGCACAATCTAGTTTTGAGCCTTTTAGTTAATCGTATTTTTATTACGGAATGGAAATATATCCCTGAATTAGATTTCAGTTTGAAACGTATACAATTTACCGCTAGCCCCTTCCCCCCACAACAGAAACGTCAAAATACAGAACTGTTTACTTTACCTTTACAAGAAAAGAGAGCTGCATCTTTGCAAAAACCAACTATTTTCTTTAATGACATTTCAACCTGTGTCACCTGATCTGAGAGTAGGATTGCCAACAGGCTCCCGAATCTCGGGACACTTAAGGCAGGTCAGATTTGATAACTAACCTCTCTAAACTGCAATGTATTCAGTAAAGTGAGTGTGAATTGTGCAAAATGTTGCTAAATTAATTTAATTGTTACCAAAAGCACACACCTACCTGCAAGGATTGTTTCCATCAATCAGACCTATACAGCAGCTGATTGGCTTTCTGAGTCTGTGACTGGGCGGGACTGTGGAAGCAAGAAATATTAAACACATAGAAACTTTACCTGCTGTCACAAGGTTAAATGAAAGAGTGCAGGTGAGTGCAAAATTATCTATAATAATGGTGTTGCGCTATTTTGATAGATATTGTTTACTGTATAAAAAAATTCAAGCAATACGATTAATCATTGTTAAGAGGCTTTCTGGATAGAATCACCACCACAATTAAACAATTACTAAACTGCTCAGGCAATTTACACTCACTTTACATGTCGAATACATTGCAGTTTAGAGAGGTGAAAAACCTGATCTGCCTTAAAGTGTCCCGAGATTCTGGAGCCTGTTGACAACCCTATCTGAGAGCTATGAGGAAAAAAATTACCGTGATGACTGACCTGAATGATCTCCCTGCGAAATAAAACCCACGTTGATTTAAATGCAGTGTGTGTGTAACAAATATCAAATAGGCTATGAAATAGTTTTAAAATTATTTTAATAAAACACAGCAGTTCCCAAATGGTTCAACTTGTATTAGCACATTTCAGTAACGTAACATTTTATTTACTAAAGCATATTGTTCAACAACACCTTGCACATCTGACAGTTGTAAAACTAAAAAAATATATATTTCTGTGCACCGATTTTTATTTATTTATTTATTTATTTAAATCGCAGTATGATCTTTAGAACACATTTGACAGACAAAGCAACAAAGCACAAAAGTCTATAAGAGTTTGCCATTACTATATATTACAGGTTCACTGCATAACAGTTTGCATTCAGCAGCTGCGTGACGTGTTTAGTGCATGCGTGTGGCAAAGTGGTGAGTGGATACAGGTGAGTCCAGTGCAGGTACAAATCACACGGACAATTACTAACAGGTGCAAGGGTGTTTATTGATAAATTACTACAATGTCCAGTGAAAAGACAGTTCTCAGTGGAAAGTGAAGTACTGGTGTCCAGGTTTAATGCTGGCCTGTGGCTGCAGCTCCAGATCGTGTTAGTAATCCTTTAGACAAACGAAACAAACAAACAACGTTTACAAGACAGACTAACAGAACACTCATGGGTTTTTTACATGCAGGGACAAAAGGAACAGATCAAGTACGCTATGTTCCCTATTTATATCCTCGCTCATGACCCCTAGGTTAACGAGCACATCCGCTCCTCCAATCCTCAGATGCCATGCCGTTTACCATCTGGGTCATTGACTTTGGATACCGTAGCTCTGCCCCTTTCCTAAATGACCGACTTCCACCTACCCTACGGAATAAATTGTTGTGCCATTTAATTAAGGGTACTCTGTTCCTCTTACACAGTGCCCTCACAGGTCAAGAGGGAGAACCAACACCAAGAATCATTCGATCTCTGTCACAGTGCGCCACCAGTAATTTAGGTAGTTAAGAGCTGCGACAGAGTTCATCAGACATGTTCTTGTTATTAAATACAACAGTTACATTCAATATCAGATTTTTGTCTTTTATCTAAAGAAGAACTGCACACATTGGAGGGATGTATTAAAGTGGATGTGTGTCTGGACGGATATATAGGATTCAGATTCAGTTCACCAAATCCTTCGGCCGAATCCGAATCCTGCTCAAAAAGTAGGTATTCGGGCCGAATCCGAAACTAAATCCTGGATTCGGTGCATCCCTAATTCATATACTGTGTGTTTATTTGTTGTTTATGTAGGTTAACGTAGACTCTGTTCCTTACATCATAGTGTTCTGTACACTTGACTCTTTTTTTTTTAAAACATAAATTATGTTAAATACATCCTGGTTCAAATGAATTCTGATGTTAAACCAATTTCCCTCTCGTTCCACTTCTGGCACAGAGAGGATCATATACCTGTAAACTCATATAACCATACAGCAGAGTTATGAAATTGTATATTTAAAAAAAATATAACAATGTACCGGTCAGATCTTTTACTGAATAATCATTTGCTGTAAAACTGTGGTCTAATAATATTATTGGCTGTTTACACCCACTCACAAACACGCACATACAAATATGCATAAAAACATACCGTACTGTGATTATTTATATGTTTAAATAGACGTGGCACTAAAGATGATTAAAGACAAAGGTTTTTTTTATTTTAGAAGAGTATCTAAATTACCTTTTTAAGAAGTTCAAGTCAAATGGAAATTTATGTCCAAACTTATGTTCAGTACGAATCTCTTCTTCTTCCTCTTCCTCCTCTTCTGTTGATGTCACACTTTCCATGTCTTCCCAAAACACTATTTTCTTTGTATTAGGTAAGCGCAACAGTGGGGGGAGGGAGGGTATTGTCACGTTAAATGGAATGCTATAAGGTACTTTTTTACCCGGGAAAGGGAATTGACACTTGGGTACAGACACACTGGTGTGGCACTGTCTACCGCACGTCAAAAAAAACAAAAAACAAAGCAACGCGCGGCTGTGTCCGGGTCTTTAATTACACCGGAGCAACACAATCCTGCCTGCAACTACGGTAGGAAAACAAATGAGCCAAGACGCTGTAGTTCTTTTAACAATACTGAGCGCTAATTCAAAGAAATTATAGACAAGGTGTGCCGCAGTACTCATCTGTTTGCATTTTTTATGTTTATCCCATGATTTCCACGTGGAGTGCAAGCGAGTCCAAAATTGGCACATCTGTGAGAATAGCGTGCAGGGGGTTATATGTGCTTATATTTTTCGACGTGGTATACTACTAAATAAATACGCAGACTATATGGTACTTTAGTCTGCAGTTTTGTTTTTTGCTGGCATATGACAGCAGTCTGTCAAGAAATGTGCTTGACAGACCGGCCCATCCATAGATGAGCAGTAAAAAATGTGCAGTGGAATTCGCTGATTAAAAAATGGATGCTTACTACAGTGACTGAAATGAGGGTATTTATGTCTTTGTTGATGTTACAAGGATTTGTAAGAAAGCAATTTATTCTTCACAGATAATAATGCATATAACAGCGATACAGACCAGTACCCAAAACAGTGGAAAATAGAAAGTAAGTTTACCATACCAATCACCCTGTATGATGTGATTGAAATTTTAGGATGCAAGTTTTCTGATGTTATGTACTAGATAAACCTTAGCATTGATGAGAGTTTGAAGGGCATCTGATTTGAAATCTATAGCACAAAAAGAATTTCTAAAAGTGATATGACTTTTGTTGCACTGTGGCTATAATGCTGCAATTGTAAAAAAAAAATATATATAAACAAATTGTTATTTTGTTATTTAAGTATGATTTAAATAATATATTTCCGTTTTTCATAATAACAATATAAGTTTAAATTGTTTTGAAAACTGTCCATATTGCTTATTTGAGGGCTAAGAATGAAAAATCTGCAATAATAATAATAATAATAATAATAATAATAATAATACAATAAAAATAAAAAAATGACATGGAAATTGACAAAATAAACCACTTACAGTAGCTGATGACTACCCCACATATACAAAAAAAAAAAAAAAAACACGCACACAAACGGCGGTTTTATTTAAAAAATACAAAAAGATTTCAATCAGGTCCTGTAGCCTTTCCTCACCGCCAAGTCTGGCACAGATCTCGTAAACATCAATAGGAATTAATTAAATAGTTGAAATAGAAAAATCCTCCTTGGTGGTAAATTTAGCTTGTACACAGCAACTACCTAGTACCAGCCAATAGCAATTGAGTAATACCATGGTACTGCATGGTACATTGATGGTACAGCATAGTACTACCATGGTACAATAATTAGTACCATGGTAAATTGAAGGTACAGCATAGTACGACCATGGTACAATAATTAGTACCATGGTACAGCTTAGTACGACCATGGTACATTATTGGATTACAATGGCACTCGTTATAGATACCATGGTACTTCTATTGTACAATAATGGTACAATGGTGCAACATGGTATAGTATGTCTATATGACAATAAAGTGATATAAAAGTACATATATTGTGACTAATTTTATACTGTGTAGTTAACACTGTAGGACATAATATGTGCAGAAACTATAGATACTGAGACTTAAGTATTGTACTCCATACTGTATGGTTTTATATTATACTTTATGAATAGTGTTGGAGTATTTAATAGCATTGATTTGTACCTTGGCCATAAAAGTAGAACAATGTTTACTTTCCAGTTCTCTTTTTTTGAGTTAGTTGCACCACTTTAACCATGGTACAGTATTTAAAACAATCTTTGTATATGTAATGTTGAAATATATAGTTAGAAGATAAAGGTGGGGTTTTATTTTATAAAATTATCAAATATAAAATCATATAGTTAATATATTTATTTTTTAGTAAAATGTACTTTACTTTAAAAAGGTAAATGTTTTAATATTGGTAAACATCAAACATCAACATACATATCATTTATAATATGTTTATCTTCATATAGGTAATAAATGCAATATATACAGACATATATCACTATAGATATAGCAGGTAAAAATGACAAATATAAACAGTCACATTACATACTGTATATTGTATTAGTTTTAAACAGATAAAAGTGAAATATAAAACTAAAAACATTTTGTATCAGTAAATATACTTAATGAAATCAGACATTGTACTATAGACAATCTGAAATAAACTTATAAAACAGATTTTTTTCTTAACGGCTCAAATTATATAGTCCAAAGAAACAGACATTTAACAATACAAATTCAAGGAACTATTTGCAGTATAACAGTATAACAGACAATCTGGTTGTCACAGTCTTGTACCTTTAAGAAAGCCGCTCGTGCAGATAGACTCGCGAACAGAACCGCTTGAGCCTGAAGTCGTCTCCTGATAGCGTCTTCTTTTGTAATTTTTACCTCAGGACCTCAGGTGAGTGAAATAATGTACTGTACCCAAATGTTTAATGTCTATATAAAACATATTTATATATTTGTAACGTTGTGTTACGTGAATGTTTGTCAAAACATTACTCCCCCAAAAAAGTAAATTAAACGGCATGTAGGTGTTCCCTCGCTCGCTACCAAATTATAATCTTGGATAGATGCTGTGGGTAAATTATGAGCCCAAAATGGGCATATTTATTTAAGTTTAATTCACTGATTGTTTATGGGTTTGAAAGTAACTATAAAGTTTTGACTGCTGTATTATTTTGTGTATCATTGAGGATGTTAATGGTTACACACAATGTTCTTATCGTTTCCTATAGTAGTTTACAAATGCACATTCATGTCATAAAGTATACAAATATGACTTGATAGGATTTTAATAAATTTAATATCGTATGTGGTTAGGAAAATAACACCTCTCTTAAACAACATTCATTTAATGCTAGGGCGTGCAGTCATTTTTTTTTTTACATCGCATTTAACACAGTGCTGTGTTAAATACAGTAACCTGAGCATCAGTTAGTAAATACCCCTATGCTCACTACAGCAGCATAAACATGTAAAAACTAGCTTATTTTTGTATTGTACGTCAACTTGCTTTTGTATTGCATTTTAAACTGTCTATAAAGACCCTGTTTTGTAACGTGTTTTGTAATATTTTTTATAGGCACATACTTAGTAAAAGCCTGATAACATGGCTTCGATGAAATATGCACTTTTTGATTTTTATGATGACAAGCCTCATCCAGCGACGGGAATAGGTTTGGCAGAATGGGTTGAAACAGAAAATCAAAGCGTTTTTCTCAACGAAATCCATGATTTTACCAAGGCAGTTCATGTAACATGGCCCACTGGTGGAATTTCACACAAACCAAAATGCAAGTGGATAGAAAGTCCAGCAAAAATAATCAAGTTTTGATAATTTAAGGTAGAAAATAAGAATTATAATAATCTCTCTCTCTCGTGAGTGGGCGGAGTTTCGGAAGGTGTGTGAGAGCGGTCGAGGTTTGGTTTTCTTCTCTTTTCTATTTTTTTTTTTCGTTTTCAAACTGTTTTACAAAGTTTATTTTTCATTTTAAAAGTGTAGTTAAGGGAGGTGTTTTTATTTGGTGTCGGCTTTTGTGGCCGAAATGGTCACTTCGGGGGGGGGGGGTGCTATCCCCCCGAACTACGCTTTTGAAAAATTAACTAGGCGACATGAAGTTAAAATTTCCCTGGAGCAGTTCTGCACCTTGGAGTGGTGTGTGTTGGCAGTCGGGGAGATAGTTGGATGTGAGAATGTCAAATCTGCTTCACGCATGAATGGAGCTATTGTCATTTTTCTCAAAACAACTGAGCTAGTACAGAGAGTAGTTGAGAATGGGGTTGTGTTAAACGACACGTTTACGCCAGTGCTGCCACTAGCAGCCCCATCTCGGAAGATCACCATTTCGAATGTGCCGCTGTTTATCCAAAATGAGATTCTGGAGAGGGAACTGGCAAGATACGGGCAGGTAATGTTCGGGATTAAGAGAATTCCTCTGGGGTGGAAAGCCCCACAACTGAAGCACATCGTCTCATTCCGAAGGCAAGTATACATGATTTTAAATAATATTAACGATGACTTAAACATCTCTTTAAAGTTTAAAATTGAGAATCATGATTACGTGCTTCAGGTGTGGGAGCGAGGGGCACATTGTTAAAAACTGTCCGCAACGGGAGGAGGAGGAGGAGCGGGGTGCAGCCGAGGAGCGGGTGCAGCCGGGAGGGTGGTGAGACAGGGTCTGGGCCGCGGCCGAGACCAAGAGCACGGACAGATCGGAAAAGGTTGCTAACATCGCTGATGGGGAAACAGAACTGATCCGGGGAAAAGACGTCCAAGGACAGCAGGTAGGTGATAGTGTTGAGGCAGAGGGAGGGGAGGAGGCTGGAAGCAACACTGAAGGGGTTGCAGCGCGGGCTGCTGCTGAGGAAACAGAGACGGGTCTGAAGGAAATTGGAGAAATCAGGGAGGAGATAGCACAGATGGAGACTGAAAAAGAAAAGGATGGAAATATTAAAATCCCAGGAAAAAAGAGGACAAGGAAAAGAAGCAGAGGATTGGTGGCTAAAAAACGTAATACAGAGGTAGTGGAAGGAGGTATTGGAGGTGTTGGACTGGGGGTAAAGGAGAGAAAAGCTGAAGGGAAAGATGTAGAAGAAAGGAGACCCACAACTAGATGGAGTGTTTTAGCTGCTAGTAGCGTCACCGAGGAGTCTTCGGAGTCAGAGAGCGAGAGTGAGGGCGGCCTCACTGACTCGTCTCTGGCAGCTGAGTCCTCGGATAGTCAGAGCGGATCGGGGCCAGCCGGGGGGGTATGAGCTGGAGAAGGTTAGGAGTTTTACAAAAACAAAAAGAAAAATGTGGTGGTCGAGGAATATTTTCCGAACATAAGTCTGTTCAAGGCAACTGTGAGGGTTTTTTTGAAAAAGAATACATCAAGTGAAGGTCTGAGCGATCTGGAAAAGTGGAGGTTAAAAAATGTTTTAACAAAATTAAAAATAATTATTATTATTATTATTTACACTACCGGTCAAAAGTTTTAGAACACCTCCATTTTTCCAGTTTTTATTGAAATTTACGCAGTTTAATGTCTCAATGTACTCTGAAATTAAAGCATAGAACAAATAAACAATTGGAGATAAAAAGAAATCATGGAATCGTTTTGTTTAACAAAATTTAATCTAAATTTTTGACTCATCAATGTAGCCACCTTTTGCAGATATAACAGCCGAACACACTCGTGGCATTTTTTCTACAATGGAAATCAAATATTGTTCGGAAAGTTCTTCCCAACACTGTTGCAGAAGTTCCCACAAATGTGTTGCACTTGTAGGTTGCTTTGCTTTCATCCTTCTGTCCAGTTCATCCCAAACCAGCTCGATGGGGTTTAAATCTGGAGACTGTGCTGGCCATTCCATGATTTGAAGCCTACCGTCTTGTTCTTTTCTTCTAAGGTAGTTCTGACATAGCCTGGAGGTATGTCTTGGGTCATTATCTTGCTGTAGGATGAACCCCTGACCAACTAGGCGTATACCAGAGGGTATTGCATGGCGCTGCAAAATGCTGTGGTAGCCGTTTTGGTTCAGGGTGCCACTCACTCTGTGCAAGTCGCCGACTCTGGATCCAGCAAAAGAGCCCCAGACCATCACGCTTCCTCCTCCATGTTTGACAGTTGGTGTCACACACCGAGGAACCATCCTTTCGCCTACTCGACGGCGTACAAAAACCCTGCATGATGAACCGAAGATTTCAAATTTTGATTCATCAGTCCATAAGACCTTCTTCCAGTCTTCAGTAGTCCACTGGCGGTGCTTCATGGCCCAGGCAAGCCTCTTTTTCTTATTTTGCCATCTTAGCAATGGCTTTCTTACTGCCACTCGACCCGTCAAACCTGCAGCTCGAAGTCTTCCCCTCACAGTTGAAACTGAGACTTGCTTACTTCGACCAGTGTTAAGCTGTGCTTGAAGCTGTTGTCCTGTGAGCCGCCTATCACGCAAGCTGTTGACTCTAAGAAACTTGTCTTCTGAATTCTGTTGTGGCTTTGGGTCTGCCAGACCTCTTCCTGTCAGTGTTTCCTCCAGTTTCCAGGTGCCTTTTGATGGTGTAGGAAACTGTACTCACTGACACCTTGGCTTTCTTTGCAATTTCTCTAAAGGAAAGACCTACACTTTTAAGGGTTATAATGGTCTGTCTGTCTTCCTTTGTTAATTGCCTTTTTCTCGCCATTATGATAGCAATATACTACTTCCTGCAGTACAATACTGTCCAAATAATGCTTAAGAGGGTGTAGTAACACAGTCTGTTCCAGCACTGCTTTTATACAGACAGAGGGTTTGTAAGTAATCAACAAAAGTTGGGACACCTGTAGGAATTGTTAGCATCAACTTTCAAGGCTTAATTTACTTCCATTGCTGGAGAACAGCTGTAGGTTGTTAACCCATTACTTGTTCCCTGAAAAAGGCCTTTTTGTATAACTCTGAAATGTACATTATTTTTCAGTTTTTGGTAACCTAAACTTTTTTTTTAACCTCTGGCAGTTTACCGCTTACCTTTGTACCATTTCAGGTTATTCACTGGACTTGAACTGCTTAAATTTCAATAAAAACTGGAAAAATGGGGGTGTTCTAAAACTTTTGACCGGTAGTGTATTTCTTAGCAGACGCCCTTATCTAGGGCGACTTACAATCGTAAGCAAATACATTTCAAGTATCACAGTACAAGTAATAATACAATTAAGAGCAAGATAAATACAATGACTTTGGTTCAAGCAAGTACAAGTGTGACAAAATATGATTCAATAATACAGCAGATATGTGTCAGTGATAGTTACATCAGGATATGATTAAATACAAAATACTACAGATTAAACACTTGGCAGATTACAGTACTCTGAAGTACAGGATTAAATGCAATAAAATAGGGGGCAGATAAGAGCAAGTAAAGCGCATTTAAGGAAGGGTGATAAGTGTCCCAGGGGAAGAACAGAGGAGTTCTACAGGTGCTTGCTGAAGAGGTGAGTCTTGAGGAGGCGCTGGAATGTGGTCAGGGACTGGGCAGTCCTAACATCTGTAGGAAGGTCATTCCACCACTGCGGGGCGAGGGTGGAGAAGGAGTGGGCTCTGGAGGCAGGGGAGCGTAGAGGAGGTAGAGCCAGTCTAGTGCAGGCAGAGTGGAGAGGTCGAGTGGGGGTGTAGGGAGAGATGAGGGTCTGGAGGTAGCTGGGTGCAGTCTGGTCAAGGCATCAGTAGGCGAGTACAAGAGTCTTGAACTGGATGCGAGCGGTGTTCGGGAGCCAGTGGAGTGAGCGGAGCAGTGGAGTTGCATGGGAGAAGCGAGGCAGAGAGAACACCAGGAGGACAGCGGAGTTCTGGATGAGCTGGAGTGGATGGGTGGCGGACGCAGGGAGGCCAGCCAGGAGGGAGTTGCAGTAGTCTAGGCGGGAGAGTACCAAGGCCTGGACCAGGAGCTGGGTGGCGTAGCTGGTAAAGGGTAGTTTATCTCTCGCTTTTATCTGTCTCTCCGCTGCTCCTTTCTGCTTGTTTTCTTTTTTATTTTATCTAATGGGTGAAATTAAAATCGGGAGCTTAAATATTAACGGGTGTCGAGATGCTCTGAAGAGAGCCGCTGTGTTTGAGCTGATTAAACAGAAGAATATAAATGTTATGTTTTT
Organism: Acipenser oxyrinchus oxyrinchus; assembly: GCA_030684275.1. Classification (NCBI taxonomy): domain Eukaryota; kingdom Metazoa; phylum Chordata; class Actinopteri; order Acipenseriformes; family Acipenseridae; genus Acipenser; species Acipenser oxyrinchus. Next base: position 54,491,749 of record CM060250.1, read on the forward strand.
ACAGGAAATGCAGTGATGATAGGAATTGTACTGAATGGATGAAAGAATGAAAGGGTGATATTGTTTTAAGTCACGGGTCCTCTCTGAGTGCCGGGGTTGCTGTTTTATTTGCAGAAAATGTAAAACCTATTTCTGTGAATGTTGAAGAGGTTATTAAAGGGCATCTCCTTGTAGTGCATGGAGTGATGGAGAAGACCTCGCTCGTTTTTATTAACATTTATGCGCCAACCGACGGAAAAGAAAGTTTTTTATTTTTAAAGGTTTTAGAGGATACCCTTCTTTATTATTTTATTATTATTTGTTTATTTAGCAGACACCTTTATCCAAGGCGACTTACAGAGACTAGGGTGTGTGAACTATGCCTCAGCTGCACAGTCACTTACAATTACGTCTCACCCGAAAGACGGAGCACAAGGAGGTTAAGTGACTGGCTCAGGGTCACACAATGAGTCAGTGGCTGAGGTGGGATTTGAACCAGGGACCTCCTAGTTACAAGCCTTTTTCTTTACCACTGGACCTAAATGTGAAGCAGAGGAATATCTTTTTCTGGGCGGAGATTTTAATTGTACAGAAAATGAGAAAGAGGACAGGAATCACGTAGAACCCCACACACTATCAGCCAGAGAGATGCACCATATAACAGGAAAGTGCGAGTTAAAAGATCTGTGGAAAACTTTTAATATTAACAAAAGACAGTACACATGGGTAAAAGCGAGGGGAGTTTTTACTGTTTTAAACACCATTTTAGCACTGTAAAGTCTTGTTTTGTCACCAACACTGGTTTGTCCGATCACTGTTTTAATAGTAACTGTTTTAATTCTGGCAGTTAGAACGCGCAGCGCGTACTGGCATTTTAACACCCTATTAACCAATGATGCACATTTTAAAAGCTGTTTTAATTTTTTCTGGCACGAGTGGAGAAGGCAAAAGGCCAGTTTTAGTTCCCTGAGACAGTGGTGGGATGTGGGGAAGGTGCAGATTCGCCAGCTGTCAGCAGTGCACTGTGAGCATTACAGGGCATCAATGAGTCAATGAGATCTTTGGAGAAGGATATTCTGGAGCTTCAGCAGGCTCTAGAGTACACATTAAATAGTAGGCTTTCAAAGGAAAATAGTAGGATTTCAAAGGAAAAAAAAGCATTACTCATTGACCTGCTGGACACAAAAGCACAGGGAGCGTTAACAAGATCAAGGTTCCAGAGTGTATCACAGGTGGACGCCCCAACCAACTATTTCTTCAGCCTGGAGAAAAAACAGGGACAGAGCAAGCTGCTCCACTGCCTGCGTGCAGAGGATGGGAGGGAGCTGCTGGAGCCAGGAGAGATCCGCAGGACAGGTGTGCAGTTTTACACAGAGCTGTTCTCCAGTCAGGTAGGAGGAGAAGCCACAGCCCACACTCACAGTTTCCACCAAGGTCTGCCACAGGTCCCTGAAGAGGAGAGGAAGGGGCTGGAGAGAGCACTCTCTGCAGGAGCTCTCCACAGCCCTCAGTGGATTGAGCAACGGGAAAACCCCTGGCATGGACGTCCTGCCCACAGAGTTTTACAAAACGTTCTGGAGTGAACTCGGGGAGGACCTCCTGGCGGTTTACAACGAAAGCCTGGTGTGACAGAGAGAGAAAGAATTCGAACTGTAAATCTCCCTCCCGACCAAGAAAGGCGCTGGGTAAGGTTGATCGTATGCTTCCTCCTAGATGGACTGCCTTGACGGTAGGCGGAAACCGGAAGGTGACCATATTAGGGGGAGCGCGTAGTTGCATGTACCTGGAAGGATTTCATTGCAATCAGCTGCGGGTTGTTTGCAAGGAGGAGGTTCTGGGTACAAAAGGGAGCAGCTACGTTAGTACGGCCCCTTGCGCTGATGACAGTATCCAGCCGGAGCCTGTGTCTTGTTATTGTTTGTGTTTTGTCTCAACCAGAGGAGGAGTGAGAGTCGGGAGCTGCAGCCGCGGAGCCAGCACTAAAAACCCGGAGCACATCCCTCACAGCACAACACAGCACAGCACAGCACCAGCACTCACCACGTCCCCGGAGAAAGAGCACAGTTTCGTGCACAGAGGATTGTGGTCACAGGAGTGTTATTATTATTATTATTATTATTATTATTATCATTATTATTATCATTATTATTATTATTATTATTATTATTATTATTATTATTATTATTATTATTATTATTTTGTGTTTACCTCAAATAAACACAGACTTTTTGGGAGAACTCTGGTCTGGACTTTCACTTGTGTTTTACACCACTCACATCCTGTTCACACCTGGCCAAAGGAGAGCTGCCACTTAGCTGCAGGAGAGCGGTGGTAATGCTGCTGCCCAAAAAGGGGGACCTGTGTGAGATAAAGAACTGGAGACCTGTCTCGCTGTTATGTGTGGATTACAAGTTGCTGTCGAAGACCCTGGCCAGTTGGCTGAGAGATGTCCTGTGCTCAGTTATACACTCGGACCAGACCTACTGTGTGTCCGGCAGGTCAATCTTTGACAACATATTTTTGATTCGGGACATTTTGGAAGTCTCCAAGATATTTGGCTTAAACACTGGTCTGATTTCACTGGATCAGGAAAAGGCTTTTGACTGGGTTGAGCACCAGTATTTGTGGAGAACCATGCAGGCCTTCGGGTTCAGCCCTGTTTTCATGGCCATGACTCAGGTGCACTATCATGACATTCACAGTGTACTGAAGATAAACGGTGTGCTGAGTGCTCCTTTCAGCGTACAGAGGGGGGTCAGACAGGGCTGCGCACTGTCAGGCATGTTGTACTCCCTGGCCATCGAACCCCTGCTCCAAGAACTTTGTCGAGGGATCAGTGGACTGTATATACCGCACTGCCTCGGCCCCCCTGTCACAGTGTCAGCATACGCTGACGACCTTGTGGTGATGGTCCAGGGGGAGCAGGACATCAAGACACTGCACAGCACACTTGTAGACTTTGAGACATTGTCCTCAGCCAAGGTGAACTGGAATAAAAGCTGTGCACTGCTGCTGGGGCAGTGGGAGGTCTGCGGACCCCCAGCGCTGCCAGGAGGGCTTCAATGGAGCAGGGGAGGATTCAAGTACTTGGGGGTGCACCTGGGGGACGACATCAGGCAGCAGTGTGGAGTAGTGGTTAGGGCTCTGGACTCTTGACCGAAGGGTTGTGGGTTCAATCCCTCGTGGGGGACACTGCTGCTGTACCCTTGAGCAAGGTACTTTACCTAGATTGCTCCAGTAAAAACCCAACTGTATAAATGGGTAATTGTATGTAAAAAAAAATAATAATAATGTGATGTCTTGTAACAATTGTAAGTCGCCCTGGATAAGGGTGTCTGCTAAGAAATAAATAAAATAAATATCAGCGAGATAAAGAACTGGGAGGGGGTGCTGGAGGGAGTGGAGGCGCGACTGGGCAGGTGGCGCTGGCTGCTTCTGCAGCTTTCCTACAGAGGCAGAGCTCTGATTATTAACAACCTGGTGGCATCCACACTGTGGCACCGGCTGGTGTGTTTGGAACCACCACAGAGGCTGCTGGAAGAGGTGCAGAAGGTGATGCTGGATTTCTTTTGGGACGGGTTGCACTGGCTAAGGAAAGGAGTGCTGTACCTGCCAAGGGAGAAAGGAGGTCAGGGTGTGATGGATGTGGGCAGCCGGATCTCGGCTTTCCGACTGGTCAGTCCAGCGGCTGCTATATGGATCTGACTCACTGTCCTGGAGACTGCTGGCCTGCGCCCTGTTGAGGAAAGCAGGAGTGCTACAGCTGCATAAGCACCTGTTCCTAGTGGATTCCAGCTGGGTGGACCTGTCATCGCTCCCCACTTTCTACAGGAGCATGCTGAGAGCCTGGCGCCTTTTGAGGGTTGAGAGAGGGGAGGAGGCCCTCACCTTGCATTGGCTTCTGGAAGAGCCAATTGTAAACAACCCGCTCCTTGCTCCTCCAGGCATCAACGCCCCTGCATTGAACCACCAGCTAATCAGAGCTCGCCTCACGAAGCTGCGCCACCTGCTGGACCTGCAGCAGGGCTGCTGGCTGAGCACGGAAAGGCTGAATGCGGAGCTGGGAGTGCACTCAGTACGAAGAGTGGAGAGGTTTTTGAGCCAGCTCAGATCCACTTTGTCCCCGGAGGAACGGCTGCTCCTGGAAGAGTTGTTCCAGGGACACCCCCTCCCTAACATCCCGCCCCCGTTCCCAGGCCTGCGAGAGCCCTGTACAGAACTTGCGTGCTTGTTAAACATCAGACCCAGCTAACCACACTCCCTGACACACCCTGGAGAGCCAGGCTGGAAGAGGAGGAGAGTATAGTGCCAGCCTGGAGCAGCTTGTATAAACCCCCCCTCAATAAGAGAGCTGGGGCTCTGCAGTGGAGGGTTATACACATGATTGTTGCTGTCAATGCTTTTATCAGCATTATTAACCCCGGCTTGTCTGATTCCTGTCTGTTCTGTGCTCAGAGACTGTGTTTTATTGTTTTAGCACATGCTCCCGATTAGCACCTATTTTTAGTCTTTTAGTTCAGTTTTATACTGCCCTCAATTTAAATTTTAACATCACAGTTTTTATTTTTGGAAATGGTTATAGGAAGAAAACAAAAAGAATCGATCAAATTGTGAATTTCCTAGTGGGGCAGGCCAAGCTGGCTATTTATAAGAGCAGGAAGAACAGAGTGGAGGGGGAGGGGAGTGAGGATGTGCTGACCATGTTTAAGATACTGGTGAAATGCAGACTGAAAGTAGATTATGAGTTTTATAAAGTAATGAAAGATCTTGGAAAATCTGAGGATCTGTGGTGTGTAAACGAGGTGCTGTGCGAATTAGACAGAGTAAACTTAAAAATTAACTTTTAACATAACAGATGGAAAAGATGATTTGTGTTTTTCTTTTCTGTATGGTAGTGGGGGGGAAATAATGATTGCGGTTGGTTTTTTGTCATGGCAAAAAAAAATGTATTCATGTATTAATAATTAATTGAAAATAAAGGAAATTGAAAAGTCAAAGTCTCTCTCTCTCTCTCAAGAAACAACTTGTTACATTGAAATACTATATATTTAAAAGTACAATTGTTACTTTATTACAAACTATTGCATTCATGCCAATAGCAGTATTTCCAAATTAGTTCAAAGGTTTTCTTTCCTGCATATGTTATGGAAAACTGAGGGAATTTAAAAACAACTCAACACCAAGTATAGTTTTCTCTGTGACAGATAGTCAAATGTGAAAATGGGCAGACCATTTGAAAGACTTAAATATTAAAGCATTTAGGAATAATATATTAACAAAAAACATTAGATCTTAAAAATATAAATGTTTTTGTTATTCCTCTCCCAGAACATCTAGAGCTACAAAACTGATGTTATTATTCTTAAATTTTTTAGACAACAAAGACGATCTGTTAGAACTATTGAAAACATTGGAAAAAGAGAAAACGTCAAAGGAAAGTAGGAAAGAAAAAAAAAGAAAAGAAATATCCCAATGAGGAGGATTGTTTCCTGAATTCTGACAGCGAGGTTAGTTATTGCTTGGAGATTGGCCTACAGAGGTCCTTGTAGCTCACAAATTAGTATTACTTTTGTTATTATTTGTCAGACCACATTCATGAGTTCAAATTCTGTTTAATTATGCTAATAAGGGCTAATTCTTGAAAAATACTTTTCACATTATCAATGTTATTTTTTTCTAAATTGTTTTACAGAATGTAAGAATTCTATTAAAAAAAATTAAGAAAACAAGTATCAGAAAACAAGAGCACAGCAGCTTGGAGAAGCAGTTAGGGTCCGAAGAAGATCAAGCAGTTCTTCAAGCGAAGATCTTGAAGAAGTAGGTGTAATGTATTTTTTCTGTATCAGACCACATTTAATATTCCTAAATAATTTAATGTAATTTCATATCAAGTCAGAATGATAGGTTGATCCAAAATAATACTAAATTCTCTACTGTACATCTTTAAAAATAATTCTTCAAATATTTATAATCCTATTCAATTTAAATAGCTAATTTCCTTCAACTAATGGCAGATACTTGAACACAAGTGTGTAGTAGGTTAAGTTTCTACCTCTATCAAGATAATAAAGATTATAAACTTATAATTGGAAAATTCAGTAGATTTTTTTATTTACAAAAAATTATTCTAGTGATAACTGCTATTTGTATGCAACACTGATATCTACCGTTTCATTTCCTGTCATTAAGTTAGATGTTTGTTACCACAACAGTGAACAAACTAAGTATAAACCATAAAAAGCACCAGTACTCATTTAATAAGACATTCAGCAAGTAGGAAATTAAATAACAACACCATGCAGATGGAATGCACTACTTATTTAAAAAGTAAAAAAAGTATGACAAAGGAATATAACCTGATTCTCCCTATTACAGAGTTTGTGAATTGGGTATCAGTGCAGGAAAAGACCAGCTACATAATAAAGTTGATATTCTCAAATTTGAGAATGCAAGTCTGAAGAAAGAAAATAATGAGCTTAAAAGAAAAGTGGAAAGTCTGACAAACACAATTGCCCTGATTGAGAGTAGGTGTACATATTCTGAAATATTTGTTATATTTTGGTATAGAAGGCACTTTGTATTCTTTACCTGTATTTACATACAATAAACATAAACTTGTTATCAATGGGTATGTATTTTCATGGCTACTTTTTAAATGTACGTTCTTATTGGAATATGATTGCATTAAAATAACCAAGTTTACCAATTATTTTTAACTGTTGTAATATATTAAGTATGTCAGCTTTGTTACACCTTGGATATTTAATATTTAGCTACAAATGAAACATGTGAGGCTCTGTGTATTACTGTACTTAGTTTAAATGTATAAAAAGTGATCTTATTATTCTTGCCATGATCAACAGGTTGTAGGTGCTAGGCCACTAAACTGGATATTTCTTTTTTTATGAACATCAACTTTAAAATATTGATTTAGATATATTTAACTATTTTTTTAATAGATATTCCTCATCTGTTACGAGAGGTTAAAAAAATAGGAGGTTTGGGAGTCACTCACATGGAGAAATCTTTCTACAAGTCACCATCACATGAAGCACCCTGTTCAGTTTCTGGAGCTAGGCAGGATAACAGTGACCCAGATCATGAAATGGTAAGCATATATGATTTACTACTATAAAGTGGGAAGGAGTATGCATGCAGCTTATATATATTTTTAAGTTAATCAAACTCCAGTCTTTGAGAATCACAGTCTTTTGGTTTTTGTTCCGTCATAAACTTCAATTACTTAATTGATCAAAATATTCTATTAGACATATTTTATGTTTGTCCTGGTATTATGTAATTAATGGTTTAAAATATACACTGTTACCCAAGGGGCAGAGTCTATAAAAAAAAATTCAGAAAGAATTTGTAAATGTGTTTAAGTCATAAAATAATTAGATCAATTAAGTAATTGAGATCTCAGGTGAAGTGATAGCCAGAATACACTTTGTCCTCAAATCTTTCTACCAATTTTGTTATTTTTCAGGAAATGATACAGCTTTCATCTGGCATTAAAATAATAAAAAGCAAGTTGCAAAGATGTAGCCACAAGACCCATACTAAGCTTGTGTCAGACTTGTTGACTGTTCTGGTTCCCAGAGAGATTTTGGCCCAGTGTTCTTTGACGGGAACAAGCAGTCATGCAGCTAAAGAAGGAAAACTAAGAAAAGAAAACTGGACGAAGAGGTTGTTGATGCCATTGTTTGTGAGTTTTATCTTTTCTGTGCGTTTATCATATGGTATTAAACACTCTAACAAAGAACAATACTTAATAAATTAGTATTTGTTATTGTGAAAAAAGTAATATAACCTCAACAATTTGTTATAAACTAGATATGCAAAGTTTTGCAAATGTGCAAGGATATCAATGGAGATTCCATATGATCACAGTAACAATCTGTTTTGATTAAATTATACTGCATAAAAATGACAAACTAATTTTAAAAAGTAAGAATGAAACTTTTAAAACATTTTACTACATCTATTTTAATATAAATATTAATATTGTTATTTTTTAGTGTACGCCACAAAGACATTGAACTGCACAGAAGCAGAAGTGAAGAAAGCCATTCGGCAGAAATTAAGCAATGAAGAAAAGCTTATGCATCGTTTTAGGAGTGGTCACAGTACTTTTTTTGGGGGGGGAGTGGTCACAGTACTTTTTTTATTGTATTACCTGGCCCCTAAATTGAGGGTTTGTTATTTTTCTGTTTTTTTCTGTATATATATATATATATATATATATATATATATATATATATATATATATATATATATATATATATATACTGTATATAAATAGGGCAGCTGGCTCTTTGAGCTAAAATGATATATATATATATATATATATATATATACTTTAAATTCATTTTGTCGCATCACATCGCATCTCGTGGAAACGACAAGTTTTCTGAAAAGACTTTGTTCAAAAATAGTAACTTACTAAATATAAAAAGGATTTTAAACCAAGTCATTTGATTTTTAAAGCGTCACTATAGCCCCTTCCAAAAAAAAAAGTTACCATCAGACCATTGGTAATGCAAACAGCTTTTATTTGAATACCTTCCAGTCAAACACTTTTTTACCACAGTAAATCAAAACAATGACTTATTATTTTACAGTAATGTATACTAGACTTTCTTTACTTTTCCTGGTCTTGCTCTAAAACTTTCTCTACTGCTTCTCAACCTGTTATCTGAATTAAAGTGCAGATGAAAGCAGTACATGTATGTGTCTTCTTTTGGGTAGGTGACTACAGAGGCATGACCAAGACAGTTCTGCCAGAACACAGGAGAGGTACAGGGACAAAAAAAAACAAAACAAACAAACAAAAAAAAAACTGGTTTCAAAATTGTCCCTGATTCCTTCCAAATTGTCACTCCCACCACAGCGTTTTGGTTCGTTCTGGCCCAATTCCACCACTGATCATAAGAGTAAATGTAAAAACATGTACCACTTTGCAGAAAATAACAACAATAGCTTTTGGAAATAAATATTAAATCTTCTTGAAACCATCATATAAATATTTATGTCCTAAATAAAACAAATACATATTTGAGTATGTTTACTTATTAATGGTGGCCTTGTATATTTGACACACTCCATATTGTATTTCTAATATAGCAAAGATGTTCGTTTTTAAGGCAATGAGGTGTCATTCTTAGTTCAAACAAGCAAAGCTCTACTTTAATAATTTGTAATTTTAAACTGGCAATTCTGTTTCACATTGGAGGTTATGTTTTGTGATCGAAGTAAATACACATACTTTAAAGAAACACAAGATTTCATAACAACAATAAAAAATAAAAAAGACCATTGCAAATATATCTTAATTAAAGCTACAGTACCAGTACATCTCATGTTTTTGTTAACTACCAATAAAAGTTATTCTAATTTTAAACAGTATTCCCACAACTCTCTAAACAGAGGCTTATTTGTTTTTAATTATATAAGTATTAACATTAATACTTAATACGATATTTTATGGTAAACACATTTCGACTGTAATTTGAACAGTATGTTTTGGCAAATAGTGTTTTGTTTAGAAATGTCTCAATATTATTAAATAGTATTTTTATTTTTAAAAAAAAAAGTTAAATCCAGAACTAACAATCTCAACTGTAATTGTGCAGTGTTTAGTCAAAAAGTGAGATATTTAATGTATGTCGTCCCAAAAAGGTGGCACATTTATTCAGGTAAGGGCTACCAGGTGATGACCTGCTTTAGGACTGGTGTTCACTATACTACTAGTTTTGTGCAACTTATTTCACAAAAAGACCCTACACTAGGGTGACCACCCATCCCAAATTGGGCGGGACAGTCCCAAAATGCAACCTGCCCCACACCGAAATCAAATATGTACTAACCTTTATGTTCGATGGAATTTACCTAAAATTACAAGATGGTTGAGTTCCAGACAATAAAACACACATTTCAGTGTTAGTATCACCTGCCTGCACCAGTTATGAGCACTGTGACAACCAATCCATGTGACTGGTCTCCTCTAGCAACCACACCGGAGTGCAAAGTCCCGCCCCTACAGCGTCATTCACAATGCTTTACACAGCCACAGAATGATTGACACATTGTGTAGCCAATCTAAGAACGTATTGTCCCAGTATCATGTGACCATATCATCCTCCATGTTCCCCAACGGCTGACACTGCTTTGGCGGTGCCGACAGAAAACGATATAATTCATACACAGCAGTATATTATTATTTTAATTTCAAAGCAGACAGTGTTTTTTTAAATCCGAAATGGCCGACTCCATAAGTGGAAGAGACACTGATACCGATAGTGAAACATCAGACTCGGAGAAAGAGGGACCCTCAGCCTCAGCCTTTTCCACAACGCCACCAAAGAAAAAAAGTAAGCGCTTGTGTAAATTCAGAAAGGAGTGGGTTAGGTCATACACGTGGATTCGGAAAAATCCAAAAAATTCAACTAAAGTTTTTTGTACATTATGTAGAAGAGAGTTTGGAATTGGACACGGAGGTGAAAACGATATCAAGAAGCATTCAAAGTCAGACAGACACAAAGCGAAAGATGTTTCTGATACCAGACAGACACTGATGACTGCATTTGCTGTGAAATCAAATGATGTAGACCGGATAAAGAAATGTACAGCAGCGGCGATAACCTTGGTTTACCACGCAAACCAACAGCACCATTCTTATCGATCTTTAGACTGCACAAACAAGCTAGTTAGCAGTGTGTTTAGCGATTCAGACACAACAACGAAAATATCATGCGGAAGCACAAAAGCTGTGGCCATAGCTGAAAATGTACTTGCCCCATACAGTGTAGAGCTTATGCTAAATGAATTAATGAAGTCCTACATGTTTTACAGTGTGTCTTCTGATGCATCAAATAAAGGAAACACTAAGCTCTTCCCCGTTGCTCTGAGGTATTTTGTACCAACAAAGGGTATTCAGACAGGTCTGTTGGATTTTTACAGTGATCACAATGAGACAGCAGTTGCGATTTCAGAGACGCTAAAGCATGTGCTAGATTCTAACGGGCTTGACTTATTTCTCATGACTGCCTACTGCGCTGACAATGCCAGCGTGAATTATGGAAAACACCATTCAGTGTAGCAATTGCTTAAAAAAGAAAACAGTGGGCTCGTAGCTGCCAACTGCCCAGCACACATAACCCACAACTGTGCAAAGTTTGCTGCTGATAAACTGGAATATGATGTGGAGACAGTGATCATTACAATTTTCAACCACTTTTCAGTTTCAGCGATTTCTACAACACGGTTCCCAGGACTGGCGAAGATGCAATGGATTTCTGGATTCGGTTGAACAAAGCAGTTGATGTGGCAGACGAATGTTTGCATCGGCAGGGGAGGAAGATTGAAAATCCCAGTTTGGAAGTGGTTATGATGTTTATAAAACATTGCCCAGACTCTGGCCTTGGGAGAGTATTTAAACTTAAATCTGCTGAGAAGTGGACAGCCGGTGAGATTCAGGAGCGTCTCGACGATTTTCAAAGAGATCAGAAAGCAAGAAGGAATGCAAACCAGCCTGGGAATTTGATGCCTAGATCCGTTACTGCTTGCACACAGACATCTCACGAGTTGCAGGTAGCGTGCACTCAGGTTGATCAGCTTTCCCTAACATCATCACCTGCGAGTACACCAACTTTGGAGGAACCAAGCCTTCACAAAATGATAGGAATGCTGGACAGAGTTCTGTCACTGAACACGCAAACCACCACTTTTCCACATAACCAAAGCCTGGTTCAAAATCCTTCTAGATCTCATGTTTACCATGGTGGAGCATGCAAGGTTTGTGGCTCTTCTACACACTCCACTCATGCTCACTGCATGCGAGACAATTTGTGCCTCCAATGCTTTGCACATGGTCACATCAAAGGGATTGTGCTGCCCGTTCCAGGCCTGGGCCGCCTGGGACCCAGCCCCATACAAGTCATTTAAACTAGAGAGCCCATATAGCGAGAGGGAAGTATGGGCATTGTGCAACAAACCCTCAGTGTGGATAAAACCTGGAAGCCATGTTCATGCAACATTGTGAAACGTTACCACAGGGTCAGAAAGCCATTTTGTAGGATCACAGAGACTTGAAAAGTTTTGTGACCTGTTTTACACCTCTGTTACTGTTTGTGATCTTGTCGAGTTGAAGGCCATGCTTGATTCTGGTTCCATGGCGTGCACCTTGAGCGAAGCAGGAGAGTTGAAATTACTATCGGCTGGTGTGCTTTCTGCGAAGCAAGCCGCACCTGACAATCTGGTGCTAGTTGGCTGTGGAGGCCTGACAACTCACCCAAAATGTATCTATGAGTTACAGCTTGAGGTTTATGGTCTAAAAATGGTGGTTCCTACCTTGGTTGTACCTGGACAGCACGATGAATTAATTGTAGGTTCTAATGTTATCAAGCACATATTACAAACTATGAGATCTACAGACAGTTACTGGGAGCTGATTTCTTCAAAGAGCAACAACTCTGATGGTGAACATTTCCTAGAGATGTTATCAAGCGTTGTTCAGTGGAAAGGCGATGGTGTATCTGTGAAGATTGGAACAGTCAAATTAAATGAGGCCGTCACTCTGTTACCAAAGCGTGAATATCTGGTGTGGGGAAGTTGCCTAGTTCTGCTTGTGTGTCCCCAGGGAGCACGGTGATTGTTGAGCCAACCACATCTAAAACTTAGCGAAAAACATTCTAGTTGGAAGAGTGGTCACACCCATGTGGGAGACCGATGGGTTCCAATGAAGATTATCAACCCTTCCTTGAAAGCTATAACTTTAAAGCGCAACTGTAAACTGGCGGACGTCTTTCCCTGTCTTGCTGTTGAAGACCTGAACATTGATCAAGGAGTTAGTCAATATAAGTGTGCCTCTCAAGCTTCTGAAAACCATACAGTACACTCTGCAGCTACTGATCATGTGATGATTTTACAGGACGCAGGGATTAGGTGATATTGACATTGAAGCTTGTCAGACCTCATCCGTTTGGAAGAATAAATTGGCACACTTATTAGTGGAGTACCAAGACATTTTTCGAGAGGAAAACTAGACTGTGGTGAGGCTAAAGGCTTTGTGCACAGGATCCACTTATCTGATGAGCGTCCATTTCGACTTCCTTACCGCAGAATCCCGCCTGCACATTACCAGGAGTTACGAAGGTCCTGACAGAAATGGAGGAGAAGGGGATTATCAGCAAGTCTGTTAGTGAATATGCCTCTCCTTTAGTCATGGTTTGGAAGAAAAATGGGGACCTTAGGATTTGCACAGATTTTAGATGGCTGAACGCCAGGACCTTCAAGGACGCACACCCCTACCTCATCAAGCCGATTGTCTTGCAGCATTGGGAGGAAACGTTTTCTTTAGCACAATGGACCTGACGTCGGGATTTTATAACATCCCTCTCCATGAGGCGGACAGAAAATTTACGGCATTCACTACTCCACTGGGGCTGCAGAGTATAATCGCTTACCCCAAGGGTTATGTAACAGCCCTGCATCTTTTATGCGCATGATGTTGAGTATTTTTGGTGACTTAAATTTTCTAGTCTCCTTTGTTATCTTGACGATTTGCTTGTGTTCGCACCATCTGAAGAGGAGGCTCTGAAACGCCTTGAGATAGTGTTCAGTCGTCTCGAGATAACAACTTGAAACTTGCTCAGAAAAAGTGTCACCTTTTGCGCAAGACTGTCAAGTTTTTAGGTCATGTCATTGACCACAACGGTGTTGGGGTTGATCAAGACAAGATAAAGGCCATTTCGGACATAAGGAAAGAGGATCTTATGAATGATGACGGCTGTACACCATCTCAAAAGAAGGTCCGGTCGTTCCTCGGCATGGTCCTCTATTATCAGCACTTCATACCAGGCTGTTCTTCTATTGCCAAGCCCCTCTTCAGTCTCATTGCAGGTCAGAAGCGGAAATGCAAGACGGCCAAAGGCCTGGGAAAGCCTGGTGCTTTTCGAAAACTGTCCCCACAGGATTGGACCACCTCTTGTGACGTTGCCTTTGCGAAATTGAAGGATGCTCTTCTAAACAGTGCTATTTTAGCACACCCTGACTTTGACATACCATTCGTCCTGTCAATCGATGCCTCACTTGATGGTCTTGGAGCTGTGCTGTCACAAATCCCAGTCGGGGAGGACAAAGCAAGACCAGTTGCTTTTGCAAGCAAATCATTGAGCCGCAGTCAAGCTAGATACCCAGCCCACAGACTTGAATTTCTCGCATTGAAATGGTCAGTCTGTGACAAATTTAGTCATTGGCTTAAAGGCCACAGATTTACTGTGTGGACTGATAACAATCCACTGACCTATATTATGACCAAGCCAAAATTAGATGCGTGTGAACAGCGTTGGGTCGCTAAACTTGCCCCTTATACTTTCGATATTAAGCACATTCCAGGCAGGTTGAACATCGTGGCGGACGCTTTGAGTAGGGAGCCTTTCGTGAAGCCTCTCGATCAGAGATTGCTGTCTGTGCCTTATACTAAGTTGATGGAGGAAGCTCAAGAAGTTGCAGCTATTGAAATACAGGATGTGTTTCGGTGGAGTTGCCAGCAACAGGAGGTACTAAACCCCAGTTTTCCCCATCTATCAGGTGGTGCTTCCACTCAGCCACTGCATTCAGTACAAGGGTCACTGTCGATGGAAGAAGTGTCTGCAGTTCTAGATATGCATGTGGAATGGGACGTTGCTTCCAAGCTCAGAGCTGTCGGCCTTGCACAACATGTTCAGGAGCTGGTGCCTTCAGGTCAAGATACTCTACCCACCTTGTCCCTACATGACCTACAAATTCACCAAAGACAGGACGCTACTATCTCTAGGATCATTACGTATGTGGAGAGGAGAAGACGGCCTTCCAGGAGAGAGCGGTTTGGAATACCAAACCATGCCTTGAAACTTGTTAAACAGTGGGAGAAACTTGTGCTGCAGAATGGCATCTTATATAGGGTTTCTAAGGACTCACTCACAAAGAAGAAAAGGTTTCAATACATCGTCCCTGAGGTCTTCTTGAAATGAGGCTTTAACTGGAGTACATGACCTGGCAGGTCATCAGGGGCAAGCTCGAACATTATATCTCGCTCGTCAACGTTTCTTTTGGCCTGACATGGAGAAAGACATTCGAGAACATGTGCGATGCTGTCACAGATGTGTCTTTGCCAAGATCCCTGAACC
The DNA here is from genome assembly GCA_030684275.1 of Acipenser oxyrinchus oxyrinchus. Classification (NCBI taxonomy): domain Eukaryota; kingdom Metazoa; phylum Chordata; class Actinopteri; order Acipenseriformes; family Acipenseridae; genus Acipenser; species Acipenser oxyrinchus. The sequence continues at coordinate 54,506,895 of CM060250.1, forward strand.
TGCTGCAAGAGCCCCTTAGAAAGCATTAGGACCACTGCTGCACTTGAGCTCGTATGCATCGACTTCTGGTCTGCTGAAGACAATAAAAACAAGTCAGTTGACGTTCTTGTGGTAACAGACCACTTCACAAAGCTGGCTCATGCCTTTCCTTGCAAAGACCAGACTGCCAAGCAAGTTGCAAAGAAACTATGGGACAATTTTTTTTGTGTGTACGGCTTTCCTGAGCGGATTCACTCCGATCAAGGAGCGAATTTCGAAAGCAACTTAATAGCCGAACTACTTGAGTTAGCTGGAGTTAACAAATCCCATACCACCGCATACCATCCAATGGGTAATGGCGGTACTGAAAGATTCAATAGAACATTGGGGAACATGCTCAGATCGTTGCCACCTAAAGCAAAGCACCAATGGCCTCAGCTGATCCAGTCAATGACATTTGTATATAATTGCACGGCCCATGAGACAACTGGATTTGCACCTTTCTTTCTCATGTTTGGTAGGGTACCCAGGTTGCCAGTCGATTTGATGTTCAAAATGTCTTGAATGACAGTGCAGTCTGTGATTACAATTCTTATGTCCTGTCTCTCATCAGTGATCTCAAAGAAGCCATGTCTCTAGCTCAGCAACACTCTGCTAAAGAACAGACCCATCAAGCCAAGGAGTTTAACAAGAAATTAAAGGTTAAGCCTCTCTCCGTGGGAGACAGAGTCCTCTTAGCCAATAAAGGGAGCGAGGCAAACGAAAACTGGCAGATAAATGGGAACCAACAGTGTACACTGTGTTAGAACACGAATCCTTCAATCCACATTTATAAGATCCAAGATCAGTCTGGGAACACCAGAGTAGTGCACAGAAATCTGCTGCTCCAAGCCAACTTCTTGCCTCTCCATATGCCTGACGATAACCCTTCCACAGATTTCCTTAGTGAGATGGAAGACAGTTCATTACAAGATTCGCTGCCTTCAGAGTCTGTTGCCTTTGTCGAGGAAGCAAGTGCTGATGATCGCGTCCGCTCCTGGGTTTTTGACAACTCGACTTGCAACAATACCGGAGAATCTCAAACATTACAAGACTTGGATTCTAATTCTGTTTCTGCCTTAACTACTGAGAACCTGGCACAATTAGATGAGAGCTCAAACGCATGTAGCAATCCAGGTACTGATGTCTCATCTGCTCCTCCCACTTTCCCTCACAGCACTAGCTTCCCCACTTGTTCCACTAGTATTCAGGGCTCTGTCTCTGGCCTTGAACCTGTCCGAACTAGATTTGGTAGAATTGTTCGATCAGTGAATAGGTTAATTGAGCAAATGACTTTGCAACACAATCAGAATCTGCTCCCTAGTGTGTAATCCTTTATTTTGTTTTAATGACTGACGGGATATGTTGGTAATTTTCTTGTATTAGATGTATCCATATTATCTATACATGTTTTGTTCTTTACCACCCTGATGTTAAGCTTAGATGCTATGGAATTCCTGTTTTATTTACTGCATGTCTATTGGCCAAGGTGTTTGTGGTGTACTAGGCATCACATTAGTCTAGGAGAGATTTAAGACTTGATCAACCTCAATTTTTTTCTCCAAGCCTTCTGTTAGGTAGCAAAATGCTGACTTAAGATGTATATGTATTTTCATATGTGTCTGACTTGGGCCTGGTGATTCTTGAGTGTTTGAATTCTAATGGGTGGCTATTTTTTTTTTCCCCTTACAATGTCGTATATTGATTTTGGTGTAATTTAAGGGGGGTGAGTGTAACAGGTTTAATACAGAGTTTAATTCTACCAGTTTAATTTCACCAAAAGTCAATTGTGATAATGAGGTTAACTGTTCTGACACCTTGTGGTGAGACAAAGGGAGTGGACAATGCCCTTTTTAAATAGTTCCGGTTTCGGGTTACCTCTTCCCAGTCACTGCTTGAATGGAAAGAGGGTGAGCATCATGACGTTTCCTCCAATCATAATCTTTAGTTTTATCAAGATAAAAGTACTCCAATAGTTTTGTAATTTTAACAAACTGAAAATAACTTCTACCTGTAACGTTTTATTCCCATATAAGTGCGCTATATGTTTTTAATACATATATTTTTGTTGCATTTGTGAGTACTGTAGTTACACGTGGTTGCTATGTATACTGTACGCTGTCCCCCAGGGATTTGACCTAAGCTGAATTGCATATCGGGTGAATCTATTTTATTTTGTTTTAGGGATTTAAGGAAACGTACATTGCTGCCTGAAACTGAAATCTGTTTTTATTTTAACAGGTATGTTGTCCTCCCTTTTATCAGTTATGCGTAATTGTTTTGAATGTTTTTATATTAGGGTTTAACGGTAGGATCTAGTAGACTATACAGAGATAGCATGTAAGCTGGGTTTTGTTCAATTTTGTTTTTCTGCAAATGCATGTTATAATTGTACTGTCTACTGGCCCAGTCACTGCTTGAATGGAAAGAGGGGATTTAAGGAAACGTACATTGCTGCCTGAAACTGAAATCTGTTTTTATTTTAACAGCAATAACCACAATAAACTGCCTGCCGTGCCTGAATTGTGTTGTCTGTGTATGATAAGGATAGGGGGACAGAGTAGCAGAAGCGAGAATAATAAATTAAACACAACGCAGAGACATTCACATTACCGGAGCGAAAGTGAACCGGTTACACAAGCAATAGGCAGTCTGGGTAATTCCAGTGCCTTTACAGGTTTAACAGCATTAATACTTCAACACTGTAATACAGGTATGGTTATCACATACCCAGCCCTTAGGCTAGATATGCAAACCGCTAAAGCGCCCACCGCCAAATCCTAAAACATCCAATATATCACTCTCCAAACTAAAATGTAAATCCTATACCTTATAGCAATGCATCAGTATAAATGAGATATACATTCAAAATTGTTCTTACCTTCCACTATATGGAAGTGTAGTTGTAGAATACAACATAAAAAGCTGTCTTTAAAGGCAGACTTCTGAATATGACTAAACAGCAACCAGCTTTTTCAGAGATCCTCAGAGCTTGATTGTAAGATCAAGTTGAGTGATATTTGACTGGGTTTTACATCAGCTTTTATAGAGGTTTTTCTCCATTTAATATGTCAGAAGACCCAATTAAATCAATTATTTATTCTGTTTTGACAGCTCCTATCTTTAAGTGAACAATATATCTAAAATATACTGGTGACTCCCTTTTCAAAATTAACTGAATGTGAGCTCATGGTTCACTATGTTCCACCCCTCCTTTCCCTAAAAATTAATTGAACTGGAGTTCACAGGGACCATGCTACCAAGTATAATACAGTATATATATATATATATATATATATATATATATATATATATATATATATATACATTATATATTAGAAAGATGTTTTTAATATGTAACACCAGCTCTATTTGATTATATTAACCTGGGTCAAAAGTATATATCCCTCTTAGCATCATATTATGTTACCTTTTCAGTGTGTTGTCAATGGGCCAGTTTAACTTCATATACAAATGTGTGTTAACAAAATATTGGACAAAGATTGTAGGGGTTTATCATAAGCCTTTGAATAAAAACACTAAGCAAATAGTGGCCAGTCCAGTTATTTTCATTTAAATTCAGGCTATAATGAACATGTTAAATATAATACTCATATTAACTGTACCATGCTTGGACTAAGCCTGACCTCTCTCTGTTTCTAAAAATCCCCTGAGCAAGCAGGTTTGAGACACACTGTTTACCTGCATGGCTAGTTTTTTAATTAATAGGAAGCTCTACTGCAAGCGCTTTTCCAAATTCACCACATGAAGTCATTTTTGGAACGGATTCAAGAGACGCCTCGGACCGCTATCTTTAAAAATAACGAAAAAGCTTACATCTTAATTTTTATAACTAAGCTCTCATTATTTTCTTAATATAATGAGGTACATACTTATTATTTGTTTATTTAGCAGACGCTTTTATCCAAGGCGACTTACAGAGACTAGGGTGTGTGAACTATGCATCAGCTTTAGAGTCACTTACAATTACGTCTCACCCGAAAGACGGAGTACAAGGAGGTTAAGTGACTTGCTCAGGGTCACACAATGAGTCAGTGGCTGAGGTGGGATTTGAACCAGGGACCTCCTAAAGAAAGCCCTTTTCTTTAACCACTGGACCACACAGCCTCCGCCTACAGCATACGCCTGTCTTTCTTAAAGCACCTTCCGTTGGTTATCATTCAAGAGTGGCAAATCCTGCTTTTAAGAGGACTTGGTTCTCTTATCTTATTGATACCTAAATGGCCCGAACAGGGGACATCGTGAGCCAACCGCATGATCTCATGTCGAAAGACTGGGGAACGAGTAATTGTGTTACAATCTGACTTGTGCTCGTGGCTTGGGATACTCTATATAGTAAGTGCCTGACAATAATGTGGTGGGGATATGTAAGTGGCTGGCTATCCTCTACATCCTTCCCCTCGATAGACGGAACCTGCCCCCAGATGTGTGCCAGTGAAGGATCATTTTTCTGTTCCAACGCTAGGTCCACATCTCGGTCCCAAAACTTCGGGATATCGAGCGGAGCTAAAGTAGCTTCAGCCCTGGGGGCCTCAGTAACCTGCCCCCGCAGGTCACACTGGGTCCCAACCCCCTTTCTTTACATTTGACAGATCCTGAGGCTTTCCCCACCTAAAACCCCAGCCTTGTTTCATTAATGTTCCTTCCCATTTTTCAACCCTTCGCTCTCTTTTAGTTTTTTTTGGGCAAAATCGAGAATGGAACAAATCGGTGTGCAGCGGGAAAATATTCCCAATAGTTTCCCCCGCTGCTCCCATGGTCTTACCAGAGACTGGCTTTACCGTTTGTTAATCATGCTATCAAAATGCGCCAGTCTCAACCAAAATAACTGGATAGGGCAGCTTGTCTGCCACAGCCACGATTACGCGACGGGAGTGACATCCAATTGTCAAATCTAATTTAGTAAGGGGGTAGTCCTTGTTATCCCCATGAATACAGGAAATGACCACGACCCCTTGTGACCACCAAGGTACCCCCTTTAATAGAGCTCGTCTAATTAAAGTCTGCCCACATCCTGAGTCCACTAATGCGTGGGTACTCACCTCACCAACCCGTACATTAACAACACAAGGCCCCTCCCAATCATTACCCTGGGACTTACCTGGTGCTGTCAGGATGTAATGGGAGGTCACCCCACACTCCATGGCCGCCGGACAATTCTGTGCCAGATGACCGAACTCCTGGCACCGGTAACAGGTGGGGCGAAAGGGTGCCCACGGAGCCTGCGTGTCCCGTTGTCGATTTGGCTGCGGGGAGGGATACTCTGCTCTTACCCCTGGGGGTCGCCCTAGCTCTCCATTGTGTTGGAGGGAGGCCGCCCATGGGGTGACGCTGCAGTGCTGGTCCGTGGGTAGTGGGGGTGAAGCATGGTGGTGGTGGTGGTGCCGCCACTCGCGGTCTACTGGAGGCAGGAGCAGGTAGGGTGACCACTGGAGCGGAAGGGAGGGCATCCTCGAACCCTTCGGCGAATCAAACTGCTGCATCCAACATGGTGGGACGGTGGCGACTGACCCAGGTCCGGGTGTCCGGCCCCAGCACCTTCACAAACTGCTCAATAGCGATGAGCTCAGTTACTTTCTCCGCACTATTGGTGCCGGGGGAGAGCCACCGGGTCATGTGGGTCACCATTTGTTGCGCCACCACGCGGGGTCGCTAGTATTCCCAGAACCGGCGACGGTGGGTCTCTTCAGTGATATCCAGTCACTGAAGAATGGCCTGCCTCACACGATCATCATCAAGGGCGTCTTTGTTTGTTAAGGCTTGGTAGGCTGCCTGGGCCTCCCCGATCAGATTGGGGCCCAACTGGGTAGCCCACCAATCCCGAGGCCAGTGTGCTGCAGTAGCCTGCTTTTCAAAAGCTACTAAGTAGGTCTCGGGATCATCCTCCAGCGACATCTTCACTACCCTTATCCTGGGAACGGGTGGCGTTGGTTCAGTCGCTGGTCCCCCCCCTCGATTGGCCTCCAAGAACATGGAATGCATCCGCTCAATCATGGTCGCCATTCCCTCCTGATGTCTTCACTCCTGCGCTTCCAGTATTGCTCCCAATGCGGCGGCCATTCGAATCCTCTTCTGATCACCAACTCTGGTAAGGATGACTGGTGCAGTGCAAAAAGAGTATAATGTCCAGGCTGCTGTTTCCCAATAATAATCAATATTTATTAAATCCAACAGAAATTTCCAGAAAGTAATCCACAAACGAAACAATAATAAGCCCCGCTACCAACGATGGTATTGGGGCAAAATAACAAAAGGTTCAGGGTCCAAAAAGTAAACAAAAAGACACTCCGTTAACCACAATCCTCCGAGCACGAAAACTGTGCTCTTTTCCTCCGGGGATCGTGGTGCGTGCGCTGTGCGGTGTTGTGCTTGTGTGGTGAGGGGCGTGCTCTGGGGTTAACGCTGGCTCTCCGGCTACAGCCTCCTGTCCTCCTGCTCCTTTACTAAAACGCAAACAGACACATAACACAAAAAGGTAAACAAACACTAGCTCCGGCCGGTTGTTTCACTTTCTCAGCGCAAGGGGAGGAACTGACGTAGCTGCTTCCCCTTTGTACCCAGCAAACTCCTCCCTGCAGTCAATGCGTCGCCATGGTTTCTCCAATAGAGGGCTGCCCCGCAGTTGACTGCAATGGAATCATCCTGAGTACTTGCAGCTACGCGCCCCTCCTACTATGGTCACCTTATGGTTTCCACCAACCACCGAGGTGGCAGATCTAGGAGGCAGCATACCTTCCCCCTTACACAGCGCCCTTTCTAGTTGGGAGGGAGATTTACAGCATTGATCCTTTCTCTCTCTATCACACTGTACCATACACTAAAAGCAGAATCTACCACCGAAGGGGGGGAACACATGGTTTACGTCTACAGGGGCAGACATAGACATAAATTGTAGACCATATTTCCGCCTAAACTGAGCACAAAATCTGGAGGGATTGATACACGAGTGGATTAACACTAAATTGAGAGACAGAGAGGGGAAGGGAGGAGCATAAAAGAGCTGGCAGTGAAGTACCCTGACAAGAAGCAGCTTCCATGACTAGCCATGCAGGCCTGTCCAGTTGGGGATGAGATTGCAACCAGTGCAATAAATTCTGAATGTTAGCAGACCAATAATAAAGTTGAAAACTTGGTAAGGCCATAACCCCTGTTGGTTTTGTTCTCTGGAGGAAGGGTGGTAAAAATGGTCTGTTATATCTGGACAGGGCAATGAGTACAAAAAATACTCGTAATGATTATGGCCATTTTCCCAGTATAATTAATACACAATAAGTAAATTTGCTATTACTCATGTTAGTTCCTGGTTTCCACAAGGGAGTGACATTTATCGTTGTCTCACTGGAGCATAGACAGCAGAGCTGAAGACATCAAATTCTTACATAGTTTCACTTTGAAAAAAGTGTTTCACAAGGATATTTCTAAAAACACACTTTTTAGGGGGGAATTTAGCCTTTTTTTCAAGGTTATTCCTTCAGTCAGTTTGCACACGTCTGTAAAAATAATTGTATTTACATTTGTCAATAAAAAAGTAAAACAACTGTGCCCCCACCCCTGTGCATATTTTGTGTTTTATGTTGTATGTGGTGTGTTTCATGTTGTCTGTTATATGTGGATATAGTGGTGCATGGAATATAAATTGGGCTATGTAGCACAAGAGTTATAATATGTATTTAGGCACAGGGATTGCACAATCCACCACCAGAGGAAGACTGCCTTCAGCTCCCACCTCCACCACCATGGGGAGACTGCCTGCAGCTCCCACCTCCACCGCAAGAGGGAGACTACTTGCAGCTCCCACCACCACCACCATGGAAGGACTACCTACAGCTCCCACCTCCACAACATGAGGAAGGACCAGGATGTTATGATGGTATTCCTCAGCAGCCAGTGCACAGGCTGCTGAGGGGAGCACGGCGGAAAACAGCCCGACCGCAGTGGCTGTGAAGAGGGCCAGCACCGCCACAGCCACTGCCAGAGTGGCCAACCCCAGCACCACGACTGGTCCTAACTCCATCACCAGGGGGAGAAATGGAGCTCCCGCTGCCCCCCTCTTGGCCGGGGGCTCCCCTCCCAGCTTCACCTCTCGAGGGTCCGCCCTTGCCGTTGCCTTGCGAGGGACCACTCTGGCCCTGTCCCGCACCACCTGGGGTTGCCTGTTCACCATCGCCTGGGGATGCCTGTTTGCCATCAGCTCGGGAGGCCAGCTCGCCATCACCTGGGGATGCCCGTGCGCTATTGCCGGGAGATGCCTGCCCTGGAGGCCGTTTGCTGTTGACCTCTGGGGATTTGCTAGGGTCGGAGGAGCCAGCTTTGGTGCTGTCAACACGTCTTGACAGTAGTATCGTTGCTGCTGCCAATGGTGCCAATAGCATCATTTCCACTGCTGGAGTGTGCCACCCCGCTGTCAGCATTTCCACTGCAAGCAGGGCTACGGGATGAAGCAGCTTTTCCGCTGCCGGAGTGCCCTGCACCATTGTCAGCAAGAGAGCTGCCAGCCTTGCCCTTATGGGCTGCACAGCTGGAGAGAGCAGCCTTTCCGCTGCCAGGATTACCAGCTGTGGACCCCTTGAAGTCCCTGTTCTTGGCCTGAGACTTTGCATGAGACTTTGGGAATTTTAAGGGGGGAGGTAGCCGTTGAAGCCATGTGTGCTGCTCACAAGGGGGAGATATGTGGCGGGTGTCCCCTGCCTGTGTGTATTTTGTGTTTTATGTTGTATGTGGTGTGTTTCATGTTGTCTGTTATATGTAGATACAGTGGTGCACGGAATATAAATTGGGCTATGTGCTGTAATATGTATTTAGGAACAGGGATTGCACAATCACGTCACATGCAGATAAAATGTGTATTAGTATGTGAGCATGGGGAGTGCAAAAATTAGTTCACGTGCAAGGGATTCAAGTAAGTAATTAATTAGTAATTGAATCCCGGCACAACTGTATATATAGGTGCATGTTTCACTCGCTCAGGGTTGGGTGTACAGTGAGGAGGTATGGGGTAGAGAGAGGAGACTTAAAGATAAAAACAAAAACAATTGCTATTCATGTTGGGAGCTCCAACACGCTACTTGTTTGGTTTTGTTTCGGCTGTTTGTCTGTCTATCTGTTTTGGCCACTGCGCTGTTTGTTTTGTTAAGTGTTTTTTGTTTTGTTCAACCTTTTATTTTCTGTTTTAGAATAAACCGGTGCATCCACATTTCACCCTCAGTACTGTGTGTACTTCCGGGTCTGACGTCACCACCAGCCAGCCTGTTCACAAACTGGCATATACTTTTTAAAAGATGTTTCTGTGTAAGCATTTCAGTTGTTTTTTGTTTTATTTGCGTGGAATATTGTATTTTACAAATAAATAACCTAAATACTGCTACACAATTCGCTATGAAAAAGAACAGAAACTAAAAGTAAATCCAAACCCTCCCTCTACTGTATATTAACACTGTCTGTCAGGGATATGTCATCTCAGAGGTGGCCAGCCACAGTAGATTGGCTTTTTAAAGGTTGTTATCAAAGATTAGCTAAAGGGTTACTCACAACCTCCAATGTTTTTTATAGTCCTGAACCCAATCACAAAAACAAAAATAGCCGTAAGGGTTCTTCTTGAGAAATAGGTTACACAAAACTGTGAGTCTACTTTGACAAGAAAAGTTAGCGGCCAAAATCATCACAACACATCCAGCTCCCTCATGTTGGATGTTTTTTCTTTTAAATCCGAGCCGCTGTTATCGATTTCTGTTCACACAAGGGGTAAAGACTGCTGAAATGCTGAAACTTAAATCATCCCTGTGATCAGTTATAACAGCAAAAAAGTAACAGCTAATCTTTCAAGATCAGACACACTAATACCCAGCTGATTTGCTGTCTGTACTTAAACTATTGATAGGGTTTAAACATGTTTAATTTGAAAATGTGTTTTGAATAAAGATACAGATTTTCAAAAAACTCAGCAGACACAATCTGAAAAAGTCTGCCATCGCTTTAAATTATTCTTTATACTTGTGTATTATTTATTAAGTGCTTGGCTCCTGCATATAGTATATTCCCACAAACCATTTCATACAGGCCTATGCACATTCAGGGATGAAACAAAACATTTAAGGTTAGATTATTGGATTTATTGATGTACATACATTTTTATTTTATTTTATTGTATTATTTGTATCTATTTTTGAAATATCAAATGTTTTGCATTTTATTTAAAAGATTTTTAAAGAACTTTTTAATAAGTTTTGTCATTGCCTCTGAGGTATAAAGGGTTACATTTGGCAGTCAGGATAACTGTACAAATCATGAAAATAATGTATTTTTATTGGTCAATCTGTGTCAAATACACAGGATGCTGTACAAGGAATGCTTGGTCATAAAGATTGTGTATTTGTATATTGTTCTTTGATATAATGATATAAAATGGAGTATTATCAATTCCCCAGTGGTCCTGTTGCATTGAGGACACCATACAGTATGGGGACATACAAATAAGTAGGTTCGTGCAGAGCAACGAGTACAAACAAATATTCATAACGAATATGACAGTTTTTCTGTGTACAGGTATGTGACAGAAATACAATGATTCTTGGTTGTAAATCTCCCTCCCGACCTGTGATGGTGCTAAGCAGCGAGAACAGCGTTCTTTGGATGTGCTGGTCTGACAGTACTTTCCCAGGGTCGGGAAGTCGGCCAGTCTGGATGAAGGCGAGACTCTGTTGCAAGAACGTATTGACCTGGAAGAGAAATGACGTGGCAGCCGCAGATTGGAGAAGCGGTTGCACTCGTTTACTAAGGGGTCATGTGTGATAGCATAACCCTTTGCTGCCGACGCGCTGTAATTTTGTAACTTTTGTTACGATGACAAAACACGTCATATCTCAGCTGTCCAACCAGCAATTTTTTTTTTTCTTAAAGTGTGGGTCATAGCCATGACTACAGGGCTTGTCATGATACCATTGGTTTTGGGCTAGGGTGGGCGGGCAGTTCTGTATCTCCGGTTTTACAATCTGAAGAGTTCTAATCTACATATCATCTAAACGGTAAGTACTTGGGCTAATTAGCCATATTGTTGTTGTTTTTTTCAACTTTATATTCGTTTTTTTGTGCTTTTTTTGTGTCTGCAGTGTTTTTTGTTTTTTCCCGCTGTGTCTTGTGTGTGTGCGCGCGCTTGCTTGCTGGGCAGGGCTAATTTTTATGACTGCTGTAGACAAGAGTAACTACTGTACCAACATCATGTTTTGTTTTTTTTAAAACATCTTTCTTATAGTTAGTTTCATATATATGTTTTTATTTTAGACTTGTTTTTCTATTTTTTGAACTTGTTTCTCCTCAGGAGAGAAGGCAAAACTAATAGGTTTACGCATGTGAGGTGTTTGTGTACGTCTGTGTTAGCTATTTTTTTTTTTTTTAACTTTTTCTAGTCGATTCATTATTTATCTGTAGTCGTTATTATTATTTAGCTATGCATTTATTATTATTTTTAACTTATTTCTTTATTCGATGTGTAAAAGAATGAGGAATAAATCTTGTTGTTTTTTATTATTGGTTTAGTTTTTATTTTTACTTTGTGTATGTAGCTGTGACAGAGATCGAACGGTGCTTGGTGTTAGATCTCCCTCTCGACCTGTGAGGGCACTGTGTAACGGGAACAGAGTACCCTTAACTAAATGGCACGACAATTTATTCTGTAGGGTAGGTAGAAGTTGGTCATATAGGAAAGGGGCGCAGCTACGGTATCCAAACTCAATGAACCAGACGGTAAAAGGTGTGGCATCTGAGGTTTGGAGGAGTCGGATGCACACGTTAACCTAGGGGTCATGAGCGAGGATATAAATAGTGGTCATAGCGGACGTGATCTGTTCCTTGGTAAATGGTTAGTGTTGAAAACCTACAAGGAGTCTGTGTGCTGTATCATGAACCGTGAGTTTTGTCTTGTGTTTGTTAGTGTTTTGTTAACTATCGTGTTTTTTAATAGACTACCAGTTGCACGATCCGGAGCTGTAGAGAAAGCCAGCATAAACCTGGACATCTCTTTCACCCCTGCATTTCACAGAGAACTGTATTACACCACTTGCACGTATTCACTATCACTAAGAACTGTGTTTGTGACTAGACTTTTGGTTACGTGTCAAACTCAGGTAATTACAAATACCGATTGATACACGTCGCCATATCACTCCAACATTATTATTTACAGATGTTAATTAAATTTTAATTAAGTTTACTAATTAAATCAATAAACACCCTTGCACCTGGAAATCATTGTCTGTCTGTTTTGTATCCACTCTGCACTGCACGCACCTGTATTCACTTACCACTTTGTTACAGTAGCCTATGTAAAGAACAAAGACATTTAGCTTTAGTTATTATTATTATTATTATTTAGCCATGTATTTTATTATTAGTTTACTTTTACTTTGTGTGTGTGTGTAAAGAACAGTCATTATTATTAGTTTACTTTTTATGTGTATGAAAAAGGATGGAGATTATTAATAATAATAATAATAATAATAATAATAATAATAATAGGTATTTATTTTAATGTTTTATGTCGGTGTGTGTAAGCCAGAAATGGATGGAGACAATCAGCTCTAGCATCTGGTTCAGTCACTGAAGAGGAGGAGGGCCCTGACTGAGGAAGAGATTGCGGGCATGTACACCATGGAGGCTGACCTCCTTGATGAAGAGCTGCTGCAGGAGGATGAGGAGGAGGAGAGTGATCTGGAGGAGCCCCAGCCCAGCACTTCAACTGCAGGGTAGTTTTGAAAATAAATAAATACAGCATAATATGGAAGGTTTTTTTGTCTCCCTCCCTCCCAAATAAAATTCTTAAGTTTTTATTCTTAAATTTTTAACTTTTTTCAACAAAAAAAAAAACACATTTTACTTGATAATTTGTGTGTTTCTTTATTTTTATACTGAAATATAATTGCATCTCAAACAGGGCAATAATGTTTCCAGTCTCACTTTTTGGCAAGTTTTAACCCTCGTCTGCCTTTGCCATTTCGGAGGTTGATTTTTGTAAAATACTATGCACTGCAAAACCTTATCTAGCTCTGCAAGTTTTTTTCTATAAAACTTGGAAAGAGGTTGAAATTGCCAATGTTTTAAATTATTTATTAATATTTTACATTTGCCATTTCGGAAGTTGATTTTTGTAAAATACTATGCATTATAAAACCTTATCTAGTTCTGCAACTGTACAATATATTAAAATTCTGATTTCAGATTTGAAATCCTTGACAAATTGTGAAGGTACAATATACTGTAAGGTTTTTTTTTTATATGAAACTTGGAAAGAGGTTGAAATTGGCAATTTTTAAAAATATTATTTATTATTTTTCATATTTCAAAAAATTTTTGGGTGGTGTAGCTCATATAAAAAAAAGGGAACAGAGAATCATAACCTGTTTCTTCGCTTTGGTTTGCATTTTGAACCTGTTAGGACCTGAGAGAGAACAGTGATTATACGTCTTGTTTGTTATTATTAGACGGCTAACATGTTGCCAAGGGCCAGCACCAAAACCGATTGTCACTGTTATAAACCTGTATCGCCCAGCATGAGCACTACTGCACGCACCCAGGACTGGTGCCCATGTTAGTATATTGTGGGACAGATATTTGTGTTTATTATTTGGGACTGCAACCCTGTTATATACTCCGTGCACTACACATTGCCGGGGATTATTATTTGGTCACCAGACTTGGATATAAATAAAAACTGTTTCCAAACCTTCTTTCAAACCTCTCTATCTGCTTAATTACGCACTGTATCACTCCTGCACCTGTACCCAATCAACCACTTTGCCACAGGGTAATACAAAAGGAATTTTGCTGTTACTCATACTCTGAACATTTATTGACTCAGCTGGTTCCAATAGGACAGTGATGACTGTCAATGCCAAGTTCAGATAGAGAGATAATCCAGAGGGGAAGGAGGAGAGACCATTAGCACACCAAAACATTAGGCATCCATCATGTTACCAAAGTCCCAAAGTATAAGTATAAGTAGGGACCTACCTAAATTGAGGGGTCACCGTGAAATTCACCTCTTAGGGGCCAATGCATATAAACAAGTACGGAGAGGAAAAAAAAAGAAACCTTGTTTAAATGAACTACTGCACAACGCAACCGACGCAAACTACATATCTTCATTCTGTAGATAGCCCTTTTTGATTCCTTCGCCGTCCCGTGTGCATTGCACTTAAGCAAAAAACAAACAAACAAAAAACGTCCACAAGTAACATTTACAAAATAAATTCTCCAAAGCAGTTAACGTGCTTGTTTACTATTCAAATGACAACGTTTTAATCAGCCTATCAGAGCGTCTTTACAGCTTTTATGTGACCTGTACTGTGCAGTAGGGGGTGGGACAGAGTTGGTGCTGCATTGTTTTGATTTAGGTTGCTAAAATCTAGTTTTCAGCATTGGAGTTAAAATAGTAGAAATGGATGACAAAAAAAGCAAAGTATATTTCAGTGATTGATCGTTTCAAGATATTTCCCAAAGAAACTTTACATGCAGACTGAGGTAATTGTTTTGCATATCTTAATGTGTCTTTGGAGAAAATACGATCGCTATTTAGCTTCAGAATCACACATTAAACAAAAGGCTACTACAGAGGCTGCTGAACAGAACGTAAAATAAACAGCTTTCAGAAACCAAACTGGAAAGTCAGCCCAGACAAAAAGTATTCCTGTCTGCAAGTTAAATCAGTACTAAAACAATCCAGCACAGCCACCTCGCTTCAACCTGCTGCTTTCTTTTTCGCAGTTGGAATTTTAGACCTGAATAGCCACGTTCTCTATGTTTTGACTTGGTACTAATAAAATAAATTATTGGGTGGGACAAATAACATGACAACAAACGTGCTGCATACATCGCCTTTATTAAAGTATGCCAGATGCCCTTGTGTAACCGAGTTTTTGGGCTGTTTCTAATCAATTTCCACATTGCATGCCTTTAACAAATGATAGCACTCTGTTTTAGTAAGGAAGCAAGTACCACTGTTTTTAGGCTTTATAGTGTTCTGAAATACTGTCCACTTAGGTTTATTTAATGTTTAAACAGGTCCGTGAAATCCTAATTTATTCCGCAACATACCCGTGTATAAGTTACTGCTATGACAAAAATTGTAATTATAATAAAACATCATTACAGTACATTTACACTTTAAATTTTCTTTCACCTAGTATATTCAGATGGTAAAATATTTTTCTTCAGTTACAAAACATTAAAATGGTCTTATTCCTCTGCCATACTTAAAAAATAATATAAACAAGTTAATGTGTTTATTTTATGGACTGGATTTTTTCCATCTTCATTGTTTTAAATGATGCATTATAAACCAGCCACTGTTTTTATTGGGACTTCTTTCATGCAGTCCTCTACCACTAACTGTCCATCTGGCATCACATTCACCCCCTCTCACTTGTCCTTCATAACTCCCCATAGGTATTCATTTTGCACTCCTTTCACGCAGGTGTTTACTGGCTTTCATAAACAAAGCCGGTAAATTCTGGCACGGAAATAAAAACACAGTAAATTGTTCTTAGGTGCTGTAACAGGGGGAGATATATGCTGACT
Source organism: Acipenser oxyrinchus oxyrinchus (assembly GCA_030684275.1). Classification (NCBI taxonomy): domain Eukaryota; kingdom Metazoa; phylum Chordata; class Actinopteri; order Acipenseriformes; family Acipenseridae; genus Acipenser; species Acipenser oxyrinchus. The sequence continues at coordinate 54,522,501 of CM060250.1, forward strand.
ATTTGGCGCATGCATGGTACTGCAGGAAGGGGCAGCAGTCCCTTAGATCCGCCTGTCAGTCATGGCAGTGGCACGGAGAGGTGGGGAAAAGGGTGTGTTGGCTTTCCCTCTCTCTGTGTGGCTGAGAGGCGGGCCTTGGGGGATTGCTCGGCCCATAAGTACTGTGCTGGGTTATGCATTCGGGTGGCCATGATTGGAAACACAGAGAGACGATGGCTGAGAAGGCCAGTAGTTGGAAAGAGCAACCAAAACAGGCAAGCCCGGCTGAGGAAGACAGCCTGCAATAAATAAACAAATTATTAAAATCTATTGTTACGTACCCAAGGGGACGTGTGTAGTGATAGGGGAACCTTGGCCACCCCAGTGTATAGTGCATAACAGCGTAGGACGGAGATCCTGAGCTGACCAGCTTAGCGGCAGTGGGAGCCTGCGTAAGCAGCACCTTTATTTTGTAGTTTTATTACTGTGTTTTATTTTGCCCTTTTCATTTCGCCTTTTGTTTTCATTATTATTTTGAGCACCTGTGAGTGTGCCAGCGTTTCACTGTTTACCAGTATTGGTACTCCTGTGGTCCTGTGTACCGTTGTCGGTACTCAGGCCACGGACAACAGCGCCATCTGCGGGCAATAAGAAAAAAACATCAGAAATAATAAAACTGGGCACCAGTGCAGTGTTTTCAAATAAAACTTCTGTCTCCCGTGTGTGTCAGTGAATTACCCACGACCCTTCCACAGGTGCATACACAACTGCTGACAAAAAAAGAGTATTCAATTCTATTTTAGGCACTTTGCATTTTATTAAAGTTGCGCCCGTTATGCGGGAGCAATCCCCAATGCTGAACAAAAGTCCAGTCCATGCTGGTGACTAATAAACAAAAATGATAAACACCCTCCCGCTCAACACCAACCCACACCCGATGGCAGACCTTTATGACTCACTAAATGCCCCATCCTATTTCCCCAAAACCTCCAATAAACCCCCCAAAAACTTCCCTATTCTAAATTTTACAGCCCCGAACCCCCGCCCCCTCAATTTGCATAAAATCCCACTGCCAACCAATCAGAACTCCCCTCGCTTCCCTCAGCACAGACATCTGTCGGTTTATGACTGCCCCCAGGACCATTGGTCCCCAAATGGGAGTAGCACGCCCCAACTTAAATCCACTCCCACCAGACTGCTAAGATAAGAACATTTACCCAAAATTTATTCATCCCCTAGTCGAGGGCCACTACCTGCACACTGGGCATTGGCTCTGCACACTGGGCTGCTTCCCGTCTCTTCCTGAAGTTTGCAGAACCGTCAGCCCACCACAGCGCAAGGTCAGCAAAACAGTCGAAATGGCTCGTGGCATACTGTGAACTGAAACTGCTGGAGCCTCTCGATCTGCCAGGCCAGCTATCCTTCTGGCTGCTTGAAGTTGGGCATCTACTGGCAGGAGGCGTGGTAACCCAGTACCACCTCTCCATCCTAGATTCCTGTGACAGGACAGCCCCGATCCCAATGCCACTCGCTTTAGTGTCCAGAATGAACGGTCAATCATGGAGGGGGAATGGCAATACGGGGGCAACGACCAAGGCCTGTTGGAGGAACTGGAAGACAGTGTCGCACTCCAAGGTCCAATGGAATCTGCTGTCTCTATTAGTGAGCTCGTATAGGGGGAGAGCCACAGTAGCAAAGTCCTGCATGAACCGTCGATAGTAAGACCAGGTGTCCCAAGAATGGGACTCGCTGCTGGAGGAGGTTGAACTTCTCCAAGTGCAGTTTGAGTTGGGCCTGGTGTAGACACTGCAACACCTCACGTAGGTGGACCAATGTGTGGTCAAAGGAGGTGCTGTGGACCAGCAGGTCATCCTGATAGACAAGGTACTTTAAGAGCCTCCTATATCAGCCGCTCAATGGGGTGCTCAGCACTTCCATCTTGCAGTTTGTCACAGTATAAAAGCTTTCACCTAAGAAATATTAGCCGTTTTGTATTTAGTAACAAATAGAAAACAAAACAACACAGCATTAAATCAGAATTATTATCTTGCTGTTTAAATCAGAGCCTACTGCACTATTGTGCTTTTATTCTTTCATGTTTTAAAATATTGTCCAGGAGATATTATGAAAACATTTATTCCAAAGGAAATTACAGATGCATATTCACTTAATTTGTAATTCTTTGAATTAATTATTTGGATGCTAAATAATTTAAAAAATGTAGAATCACCTGTTACCAGTTGCCTCAGGTAAGTCTGTTTTATGATGCAAGTGATAAAAAGCCACCCTAACCATCTACTGGCATTAATCATGTTTAACATTTATAACTCCATGACAGAAATTATTGTGACAAATGTCTGTTAATATGCAAATTTGGTTTCTGTTGCCTATGGCATAGTCCTGTAATAGACCAGCTGTTTCTTCAGTGTGATTTATTGAATCAGCAACTTATAAAGAATAGCATAGACTAATTTACCTATGTAGATTCATTAATGTTTTAGTGGTGGAAATATGCTGGCTGTCACATTCAGGGTACTAATTTTTAGCTCGAAAATAAGATGTGGCTTATTTAATTAATCTGTGTAAGTTCTATTGCAATATTGGGCCATAAAGAGATTAGATAACTAAGCCCATAAAATGTTTTTACTATGAGGGAGAAAAACAACAGTTATAAAGTAAAATAAACAGATGCAAGACTTCATTAACAGTAATTCAGTCATGCACAAGCTTAGGCGTCACTAGCTTGTTAATCATATTTATGGACATATTTATAGATGAAAAAGTGAGTAACCATTTGCAGGCTGGTCAATAAGGAACGAAAGATGACCCTTATGAAATTACCTTCATTTATTTTACTGAAGCAAAAGAAATGAAGGCTCTGGAGATGGGGAGGGGCAACATGTTTGAAAAAAAACTTTTGCTAATGAGATCGCTGTTAGTACTGTGCAGTTTAGCTCCTGTCACATACACAACAAAAATAGCTTACGCTTTATAAATATGCCTACAGCATGTAGAGGTAATGAAAAAAATGTGCAATTAACAATTGTCACATTATGTGTACATTTGCAGTACAAAACGCTGTTCCTTTAAAATTTACAGTTCATCCATCCATTGCATTCATTCAAGAGATCAGAGATTGTTCATTTTTTTATGTCCCATTTGGTAATAAAGTGATAAGCAAGTTTTTGCTGGCTTGTCTTGGGGGTTTTCTTTAGAAAAAACACAAATGTCTTTCTTTTGACCTACTGTAAGTGACCCATATTTTTTCTAGGTGCTCTCTCTAATGCATAGGTTTTGCTAAGTTTTAATGAATACTCATGCTCCACTACTGTTTACTTAGGACACTTTCACACCTAGTTCATTTGACCCTTTGATGCAGATTGAAGTGTGGTTCTGTTCCCTTGGAGTTGTATGTGAAACCTCAGAGAACCACGTAATCGCACAGTGTCTCACCACTGCCGCACATACGCAATGCAGGGCTTGTAAAATCAACCACACACACACACAATACAATGGCATACACACATGGCAAGAACACCATAATGTCACATGGACACAACAGCACATCACTAAAAAAATACTGTGGGTCTGATTTACTAACTGGCGCAACCTGGGGCTATTCAATGAAATGACACTAATAACCAGTGTTTGAAATGTACAATTGCAGCATGCATGTTCTTTAAGCATAATAGCAAAACTTTCAAAAGATAAATAAAAGTCATAGGAAAAATATGAAATGACAATTGAATAATGATTTAGCACACGTATTGCATCTGGCTTTATTGTTATTGTGCCATATACAGTCGCATGGAAAACACTGTGCCAAAAGAGAAAGCGGTACTGTACAGACATTAAATGAATTTGCGCTGCTCTGTCTGAGTTTAGTAAACCAGCTCCTGTTGCGTCTGTATCTCACGCATACAACATTCATAACAAGCTATCATTATTATCATCATCATCAATAACAGCTAAATTGTAGTTGGTTGAATGAACAACAGCACAGTCACAGCATGTAATGTATTCGAATCACTTGCAAGTGAACTAGGTGTGAAAGTAGGTGTGAAAGTGCTCTTAGATTCATGTTCTCGCAGTTCACCAGGGGTTTTATGTGCAATATATGCCAAATATACTGCAAATTGTATGGTTGATGGCAGTTTAAATGGATAAAATACATTTAAGGAATTGTGTTCTTTGACTAAATCTGGCAGATAGTGGAAGTGGTGGTACAGTGGCTCTAAAAAGTATTCACCCCCTTTGGACTTTTCCACATTTTATTGTGTTACAACATGGAATCAAAATGGATTTAATTAGGAGTTTTTGCCACTGTCCAGAATGTCAAAGTGAAAAATAAAATCTACAAATTGTTCTAAATTAATTACAAATACAAAACAGAAAATAATTGATTGCATAAGTATACACCCCCTTGAGTCAATATTTGGTAGAGGCACCTTTGGCAGCAATTACAGCCATGAGTCTATTTAGATGAGTCTCTACCAGCTTTGCACATCTGGACACTGCAATTTTTGCCCATTCTTCTTTGCAAAATTGCTCAAGCTCTGTCAAGTTGGATGAGGGCCTTTGGTGAACTGCAATTTTCAACTCTTTCCACATATTCTCAATTGGATTGAGGTCCGGGCTTTAACTGGGCCACTCCAGGACATTGACCTTTTTGTTTTTAAGCCACTCCAGTGTGGCTTTGGCTGTATGTTTGGGGTCATTGTCCTGCTGGAAGATGAATCCCAAGTCCCAGGTCTCTTGCAGACTTCAGAAGGTTTTCCTCCGGGATTTCTCTGTACTTTGCTGCATCCATTTTGCCCTCTATCTTCACAAGCTTTCCAGGCCCTGACGCAGAGAAGCATCCCTATAGCATGATGCTGCCACCACCATGCTTCACGGTAGGGATGGTGTTCTCAGGATGATGTGCGGTGTTAGGCTTGCGCCAAACATAACGCTTAGTGTTGAGGCCAAAAAGCTCTATTTTGGTCGCATCAGACCATAGAATCTTCTTCCACTTGGTCTCAGAGTCTCCCACATGCCTTCTGGCAAACTCTAGCCGAGATTTGATGTGAGTTTTTTTCAACAATGGCTTTCTTTTTGCCACTCTCCCATAAAGGCCAGTTTTGTGAAGCACCCGGGCTATTGTTGCCGTATGCAGAGTGTCTCCCAGCTCAGCCGTGGAAGACTGTAACTCCTTTAGAGTTCCCATAGGCCTCTTGGTGGCCTCCCTGACTAGTGCCCGTCTCGCCCGGATACTCAGTTTTTGAGGGCAGCCTGTTCTAGACAGATTCACAGTTGTGCCATATTCTCTCCATTTCTTAATAATGGACTTTACTGTGCTCCGGGGGATATTCAATGCCTTGGAAATGTTCTTATATCCTACCCCTGATTGGTGCTTTTGAAGAACCTTTTTCCGGATTTGCTTTGAATGTTCCTTCGTCTTCATGATGTCATTTTTGTTAGGAAATGTACTAACCAACTGTGGGACCTCCCAGAGACAGGTGTATTTAACCTGAAATCATGTGAAACACCTTAATTGTACACAGGTGGACTCCATTCAACTAATTATGTGACTTCTAAAGACAATTCTAAAGCTTATTTAGGTGTGTCATAGCGTAGTGGTTAGGGCTCTGGACTCTTGACCGGAGGATTGTGGTTTCAATCCTAGGCGGGGGACACTGCTGCTGTACCCTTGAGCAAGGTACTTTACCTAGATTGCTCCAGTAAAAATCCAACTGTATAAATGGGTAATTGTATGTAAAAATAATGTGATATCTTGTAACAATTGTAAGTCGCCCTGGATAAGGGTGTCTGCTAAGAAATAAATAATAATAATATTTTCTGTGCAATGATATTTTAATATTGATACTTCAAATCTAAGTTATTATTACTTCCAATGTTCTTGGTCTCAGCCAACTCTATTTGCTTTTGCATTTGCTCTCGTTAGCAGCATCTGCCCTTCCTTACTCTGCCAAAGCAGTTTATACCTACCTCTAATTTTTGAAACAACAGGTCTTTGATTGCCTTATCCACATGGCTGGGTAATCACTCCCTCAGCCAAGAGGAGTGTTTAAGGCCAAAGTCTATGTCTACTATGCTTAATCCAATTAAAAAAGCAACTTCCTTCTTATTAGCAGTAGAGTTGTGGTTTTCCCAAAGTCCTGAACAAACTAATTAAACAAAACAACCAATTAAACAAAAAAATAATAGTTTGCATAAAGATTAATTTGCTTAACAATATTTTTATAATCTACCCATTAAAATTAATTAGGGCAGCAGTGTGGACTAGTGGTTAGGGCTCTGGACTCTTGACCGGAGGGTCGTGGGTTCAATCCCAGGTGGGGGACACTGCTGCTGTACTCTTGAGCAAGGTACTTTACCTAGATTGCTCCAGTAAAAACCCAACTGTATAAATGGGTAATTGTATGTAAAAAATAATGTGATTGTATGTAAAAATAACGTGATATCTTGTAACAATTGTAAGTCTCCCTGGATAAAGGTGTCTGCTAAGAAATAAATAGTAATAATAATAATAAAAGGCCATCATTGGTCCTATTATTGGTCTCCTGGGAGAGTGTCTTTGGTAAACCACACTGTCCACCTGAGGCCAATGGTTTTACAGCCCTATACTGTTGTTGAATTATCCATCAGCCAATTATTAAAAATGTAAAAAGTATAAGAGTGAATTGAGTATCTGTGAAGGGTTAAGATGATCGAGTGAGATATATAAAGGGAACTCCGGAGTTAGAAACTACATTCCAGTTTACTTGATATACTTGGCGCCTTTAGAAATGTATCTTGGTGCACCAAAGTTTGTAATACAAAGTAGTTTTACCATTAGTTTATGACACACTAACACACATTAGCATCCTTCACTTAGCGTTTGTATCCGAGATGTGACACCAGCCTCATCAAACATCTCTATCTTCAATTATATATTATATTCAAGAGGATGGCAGTTGAAAACGTGCACTTCGCTTTTAAGTGATATTGTCTCTTTTAAGTGATATTGTTTCTTTTAACATTGTTTTGGCAAACCAAGCCATCTGATTGGCTAAGAGGCATGTGCATATCTCACAACAATGCACGTAGGTCCAGAAGAGGTGATTCAGAGATCTAGTATATTACACAACGACTGCACACCCTGTCATGTGTTATTCCTTACTTAGCAGTTTTTAAGCATGTGAATGGCTAATAATTCTAAAAGGCAGGAATTTAATTTTTCCCCTACAATTCTCAACACAATATAAGCAAACAAACAATGAGGAACAGAGTGTGACATTTTCTAAGATGACCAAGGGGCCAAGACAGTTATAATTCATGTTTTTATGTCTAGTGTAAAATGTTAATGGAATTATTTTGTTATCTACGGTCACTTTAAAGACTAAGGAGCTTCAAATAACATTGTAATAGTTTTTAGGGGCTTTTACCAGGTTGTTTAAAGTTCTTTAGCCAGCACTCCAGCTAAGCTGCATAATGAGTGTTTACTCATTTAAAAAATATGAATTACACATGCTATTTAAATGTAATGCTTAATAAATATGTATAGCAATTTTGCTGCACAGCTTGAGTTTGCATGTTATCAAGTTCTTGTACTTCGTTGGTTACCGCCATCTCAGTGGTCAGTTGTAAATATCTGGAATGCTAAGTGGGCGCAAACATTCCAATGAGATCTAAGGATTTTCCTTGTAGTTGGGCAATTGCTGACCCTCCAAAAACTTGCACCTCCTCCGACAAGGTTCAAACCATTGTAGAAGCAAGTAATTACATGCTGTATAAAACCACACACCTGCAGAGACCTGTCATTGGCCTCAGGATGGCTGCTGTGGTACACTTCCTGATGAAACGATGCTTGGCTCTTGTTGAGGACAGGCAGGAAAACCTTCAGAGAAGGGCAAGATGGAGAAGACCCCCCATATTCAAACCCAGGGTCACTTTGTTTGGAATCCCAGAGAATGCGGTGGTAAGGTGTTATTGTCTCACTCCACAGGTCATCCTAGACCAGGGGTTCCCATTTTCCCATTTTTCCGGACCCCTACGCATCTGCCAATATTGTGACTTAAGGGCTGTTCACACCGGACTCAGCGTGCATGCCGCCTGCTTGCTTGCCTCTCCGCAGTCACCGCGGACCAGTGTTCACACCGAATGTGGCAGGGGAAAGACAGTGGACGGTCTGCTGTTACGTCACGACTGCACGTGCGGCAGCGCGTCCATTGTGAACGGCCCTTTAAACTGCAATTATATACAACGCCGCTTGTGGAAGACTGCGTAGTTTTTAAGTTATCTAATCAGTGCAGTTAAAATCATAGTGCACATTGAAAGATTTGTACAAAATGGATGCCAAAAAGAGAAAAGTCGACTTAGAAAACTGTGTTTTTGAAGACAACTGGACATCTGATTTCTTGTTTATTCTTCCTGATCGACCGAACAGCAAGCCAGTGTGCCTATTATGTACCGAGACAGTGGCTCTGATCAAAAGCTCACATTTAAAAGGCATTACGATAGTAAACACAGCAAGGAGTTTGACAAGGTTCTGAACAACGGTTACAGAAGATATCTTCACTCCAGGCAAGTTACCAGCATAGCACAGCACTTATAAAGCGGTCTATGACAGATCAGGAAAGAGCAACTGAGGCTTCATTGCGAGTAGCTTGGCTTCTCTGTAAAAAAATGGCTCCTTACTCTTAACTGAAAATGATAAAAGAGTGCATGGTCGAAAGTGCTTCAGTGTTGTTCCCAGAATATAAAAATCTTGTGGACACTTTTAAAAGGATTCCGCTGTCAAACAATTCTACTACTCGCCGATGTGAAGTACTGGCTGATGATGTCTTTGGTGATCTGAAATCAGATATAGAAAAGGCTGAATGGATTTCGATTGCACTCGATGAATCTGGCGACATTGGTGATATTGCTCAGATCTCAGTGTTCGCTCGTTTTTTAAATGGTACGAAGTTTAAGGAGGAATTGCACGGTCTCTTACCAATGGCAAATCACACTTGCGGTGATGATCTGTTCAACTCGGTTTCTTCTTACTTAGAATCACATGGCATTGATGTGAAGAAAATAATCTCACTTTGTACTGATGGCACTCCTGCAATGGTTGGTAAAGAGAAGAGCTTTGTAAAGAAAATGAAAGAAGTTAATCCAACACTTCTTGCCTACCACTGCATTATTCATCAGGCCATCCTCTGCTCTCACCTTAGTGAAGAATATGGCAAAGTCATGTCCACAGTGATTAAGTTGGTCAGCTTCATTCGTAGTAAATCCTCCCTGCAACACAGGCAACTCAAAGCATTTCTGCAAGAAGTTGATGATTTTTTGGTTTGAGGGATGCGATTTTGCAGTTCCTTTCTGATGATTCATCTTCACGTGCAGAGGAATTTCTGAATTTTATGCGTGATGAACATCAGATGGAAGTTGTTGCTTTCCTTGTAGATATAATTGAGCATTTGAACACACTAAATTTAGCACTTCAAGGCAAACAAAGGGTCATATTTGATCTTTGGGATAGTGTCAAAGCATTCAAGGAGAAGCTGGTCGTGTTTCAGGAAGACCTGCAGTTGGAAGAGCTCCTTCATTTTCCCACTTTGAAGGAGGTTTTGGCACCATCTGCTGGAAAAAAAAAAACATGATGCGTTGTGGCAGGATAGCCGCAGAGGGAAGACTCAGAGTCAGAAAATGCAGTGAAACAAAAATACAATTAACCAATTAAGGCTCCAGCCACATTCTCACATGTATTTTGCAGGGAGGAATTTAACCCCCTCCCTGCCAATCCAAAACAAACAAGAATTATAATGAAAACAACAGTAAAAATAATAATAATAAACACAAATTATAAAGGCAAGCTGGCACCCCATCACACGCGTCTATGGTAATCTTTTCTGAGTTTTTGAGTAAGCTAGCCACCGAATTCAGTGAACGGTTTTCCCAGTTCAGCACAACGGAAGACCTTTTCTTGTTTGCGAAAAACCCATTTCTTATAGAACCAAGAGGATCGTGGAATGTGACTGCCAGTAATACATTTTCTTGGGTAGACAGAGGATGCCTTCAGATGGAGCTGTGTGATCTGCGTGCCAGTGTTGCGTTAAAGGAGAAGTTTTGTGAACATAGTGATTGCCCTGACAAGTTTTGGATCAATTACATTGATCCTGAGAAATTCCCAAACGTGAGAAAACTGGCTTTGGCAATATGTACCATGTTTGGATCAACATATTGCTGTGAAGCATGTTTTTCAAAAATGAACATGATCAAAAACAGATACCGCAGTCAGATAACCAATGAACATCTTGCACAGTCTCTTCGCATTGATACTACAGCCTACACACCCAACTTCAAAAGGCTGATTTTGGAGAAGAAGTGCAATTTTTCAAACTAGACTCAATAAACTGAAAAAAATAGTGACATTGTAAATAGTTTGTAAACAGTTAGGAAAGAAAAACGAAATAAAACTAGATGGTAACTTTACAAGTAAAGTTGTGGGGCTTGCTTTATTGGGAAAGTGGTCAAAGTAGCTGATTTGTGTCAAAAGTCACATTGTTGACTAATTGTCTCATGCTTAGAATGTGCTATAATTTGAAATTTCTATGACTGTTAATTCAACAGTGGGAAGTAGCCTACTGAAAGAAGTTGATGCGGTTACTAAAACAGCTGTACCTCTTGATTGGTAGAAGCCATTCCTGTTTTTATTTCATATTTGAATAGCTGAGAAGTAGAGGAAGATTTCATTTCCTCCTAGTATTTGTCTAACTTGTTGGGAAAGTGGTCAAAACAGCAGTTATTTCTAAAAGTTCACAGAAAACGTAGTTGGTGCGGTTACTAAAACAGGTTTACCTCTTGATTGGTAAAAGTTATTTCTGTTTTGATTTCAGATTTTAAAAGCAGAGAAGTAGACGAAGATTCCATATGCTCTAACTTTTTGTCTTGTTCGGAAAGTGGTCTGATCGTGGTCGGAAAATAGCTGATTTGTGTCAAAAGTTACATTGTTTACAGTAAATAGAATGTTGGAAGTCTGGGTGTTTTTTAAACAATGGGGAGCTTTAGAATGTTGAAAAAAGTTCCATTAAAGTGAATGAAGATGGACAAAAAAGGACAAAAAGCTTAATAGTTTAAAAAGTATAAAAGATATCAAAAAGTTGTATACAAGCACACTATTTCAGACCGGTCTACACGTTTTAAAGTTTGAACGGCGTTTCTAGCTTTAACAGTGTAAGAGGAGTAGCGTGCCAAAGAATAAGAAAAAGAAGAAGAAGAAGAAAAAGTATGTCGAAGATTTAAAGTGGGGACTCTTGCTTCACAAGCCCCACTAACAAAAAAAAAAGGTTTCCTGTTATGGACTGATCCTGACAAGTATGGCTGGCTGTGTAACCGATTTGTGTTCCTGGTCCTCAGAGGGAAGAGTATATTAGGTAAGTGGACCTTCGCTAAATAATGTTGGGAACCCCTGTCCTAGACCTATTTGCTGAATTTCACCTTTTCATCACCTGGTTGACTGTCCTCTTGGTAACACCGACAACATTGACTTTCTCCACTATAGAGGCCCACATGGCCTCCTTGGTAGCATAACTGATGTTGGCGGACGCTCTCCCAAATAACTAAATTTCATCCTGAGTGACCTCAGCTGTAAGCACTCTCGGCTCCTCCTCAGAAAACATTTATTTTATTTTCTGTGCACCAAGCGGACTTTGCTGCCATTCCTGACATATGTTTTTGTTTGGTTTCATTTTCGTGCTCCACAAATCTCATACAGTGCCTACTGCTCTCTGTACTCCTAACTCACCTCACTCACCTCTCTGTGAGTGCGGCCACTAAATAGCCCGATGCACAGGCGGTGCTCATTGCGACCCTCATTATCATGATTCCGGCATGATTATTTGTGCGTGTTGAGTCATTTGCATTGCTCTTAAGCTTACGTAAGCCACTGTGCAAAATAATTGCCTGGCCGCTAGGCAATTTGGATTTACATCAGCCCCATAGTGTATAAATTGGAGAGTGAATTACAGTGGCCCAAAACTTTATCTGGAGCACTGTTTTTAGCCAAAGTTCAGAAGGTACAACTCAGGTCTCGATTCCAGCACTAGACATATAACAGAGGCTAGATCAGCCAAAGGATATATATTTTAAGTAAAAGCCAGTGACATTATTGTTTGAGTTGTAAAATGTTACCCATAACAAGGCTTGGGTTTGGATAGGGACATACTCTGATAGCGAATGGTTTAAAGCAGCGGTGCCCAATCCTGGTCCTGGAGGGCCGATGCCCTCCTGGCTTTTGTTGCAACTGTGCCCTAAATTACTTAATTGGACCAATCAAGCCCTTATTAGAAGCTTAATTGGTCCAATTAATCAATTTAGTGTACAGTTTGAACAAAAACCAGGAGGGCATCGGCCCTCCAGGACCAGGATTGGGCACCCCTGGTTTAAAGTTAGTTATGCCTTAAAATCACCAGGCAGTGTGGTAATTCCACAACAATGCTCACCCTAACATGTTTCTTTCTCTTCTTAAGTATGTTCTTTTACCATATTGGTTACATAAAAGTCTCTGACATTTAATGTGTTGATTTAACTACTGTACAGGGGGTGTAAAACAAACATCTGTTTTTTTACACTCATTCTGCCCACACCTATAAAAAAAAATAGTTTCTTGTTATTGTAAAAAAAAATCTTTCATATGGCGGCAGCATAACTACATATTAGAGTGTGAATCTCATAGATTGAACATTTTATTGCTTAACACCTGCAGTGTCTTTCAGAAATCATTGGGGAGTGACAGAATGATGTGTATTACTGTCAAGCTACTGTAAGTTTGAGAGATATCAAATCTCCAAAAATTGGACTTAGTTATGAAAGACATCTTGTATTTTCATATATATAAATATATATATATATATATATATATATATATATATATATATATATATATATATATATATATATATATATATATAATGTATGAAAAAAACACTCTAAAATGAATATATGTTTATGTAACATTTCTTGGCAAGTAACAATAATGTGAGTATATAGCATTGTTCCTGCTTAGTTTTTATAGAACAAAGAATATTAATAAATCACAATCTAATCTGGCTAATAAACAAATGCAACTGATAAGTACCACCTTTTAGAGATCACAGTCATACTTAAGGCTGCTATCTTTCCAGGCTTATTAGAAAACAGTACATTGGTGTAATTCTAATCAATGAAGAGCTGTCAGTTAATTATTCCTTTGCCAAGAGCAACAAGTACTTTGATAATAAAGTCCCATGGTATAACTCAGTGTTTACTGACCTTGAGAAAACCCCATGGTGGAGTTTTAGATGTTCACGCTGGGTTCACAGCTGATGAGAGTGAAGCGGGACAAACTAGAATGAGCTGCACAACACATGGGTAACAGTGACTTGAGAATGACAGTAAGATTTTCAGACATAAAAATCACAAAATTACAAAAAATGTATGGCCTTAACTGGGAAGGGGCATAGCAGACCCCTTTAACCAGGTACTATGTTTTAAAATGGTTCTTCCTAAAAAAACGTCATAGCAACAGCCTCTCCCAGGTTATCACGATAATTTGCATTTGTTGAAATTCAAAATTAACGATAACAGCTGTTGTGTTACAAAAAGCAGGATAAAGGTACGCTTTACTCAGTGGTGTAGTGGTAAATAAAAAAGTGTGTAAACGTGATAAACATGAACAGATACGTTGTTATTGTCCCTCAGCCAACCAGAACCCCCCTATACAGTTATTTCCACTTTCAGGTGCTGTTCACATGAAAATGTTACTAGCACCGCCATGCAGGTCCAACGTGCCTAACAATGAACATTAACAGAACATAAACAACTAATCACAGAACACTCACACACACACACACACACACACACACACACACACGCACACGCACACACAAAGAACACGCAGTCCAGTGGCCACACCCCCCTGCTCCCACCACAGTTCTGACTGAGGTCTCATCTGTCAGTCTCACGCGCAGGAACACCCAGAGAGTGTGATCGGAGCAGACCGAGCCAATTGTATATGCAGCGGGGGAGCAGAGCAGGGAAGTTGCTGGAGTGGACATTTCCGGCCCGCTCCTTTACAGCACTTAAATATATGTTCTGCCATGGAGTTTGCACAAAAGAGTTATAAAAAAGGTGACAAATACAGGTGCAGTCATTTTATCATGCCTGTGCATAGTAACCATTCATTTTCCAGTTTCAAACCACAATTAGACACTTTTATGTTTTGCAGACTTGAGAATTGCATTTTTTTTTTTAAACTTTTATTTTTCTTTTATATTCAATATGATTGACGTGGCACTTTATAATTCATTATGATATATATTCTCCCGATTGTGGAGCTGCATTTATGCCATATAAAAATGTGATTAACGTCATCCGTGTGTGTGTCCATCTGTCCGCAGTTATTGTTCTACAGTTATAGTTCTACGGTTATGCACCAATAAAGCGCTGTGAACATGGTTTATATTTTCTGCACTTTGTTTAATCATTGACATTTTACTGTCTGTAGCCTATCAGTCTATGGTTGAGCTGACCCGCTCTTGTTTCAACTGCCAGTAAATCCAGCTTCAGTACACACCGGAGCAAGTATGAAGTACTAGACTTAAGAGGACATTATTTAGATTGTTTTTTTTAAATAAATGCATTTACCGTGGTTATGTATTTTTCTCTGAACAAAAAAAAAACACGTTTTAAAAAAATTGCTCGGTTTAGATAGGCTAACTGCATCGCAAGAAAAGAAAAAAAACAGCTGCATGTACGAGAATGGTGTGGGAGTAAGTCCAAACCTTTATTATACAATATTTAAGTTTAATATCCTGTTTTTGGCTCGTCGTCCCATTTTTCATAAACGCCACAACGACACTTTTTTCATAAAGTGTTCTTGCTTGGTGCGTATGTAAATGTGTTAAACAGTGTTGAAGAAAAAAAAACCCATCAAAATACAAAGATGTTTTTTTTTAATTTTTTTTTTTTCCTTCTGACATGACATGAAAACACATAACAGCATACTGTACAGTAGGATGTCAGTAACATTCGATTTGATATTTTCAGGAATCTCCTGATTATCCATATCCCACAGTTCCCAGGATGTCCATGTATAACCCTGACGATTTAGCTTTGGCTTGAAGGCAGCAGGAGAAGTAGGCTCTTGCATATTGTCTGTTTTGTTTAGTTTGAGGAATTTTTAAAATGTCTGCTTTTTTTGAAAAGTTTTTTGCAATTATTGCCGAGTGTGTGCTTGTTTCTGAAGGTTATATGCATATTTGCTTTCTATTTGTAATGAATATTTGCAACTGTTAAAATATAAGCTGCTCGTGATACACTCTGCAACACACATTTCAATCTTGGCTACTTTGCTGTGCTCCCATAACTGAGTGTCCCCGGATTTGGTTTACAAAATATGGTCACCCAATCATACACTAGCACAGGGTGGTCCGTCAGCCCCGTCGACTCACTCATGGTCATAGCTGGGGATTTTTAAATTTTTTTTACTTGGGTCAAGGTATGCGATTATAATAAGGACGATTAAATAGTATTCCTTTCTGAATGTACATTACATCTTTTCATTTGCAATCGGCAACATGATGGGGGGAAAAAACAGCTAGTTTATTTATTTACTTATTATTATATATCTTTTTTAATACCATGTGAGCGGAGCATGCCTATTATGTCTGGAGCGGGGCAGCGGAGCGGGAATCACAAGGAGTGGAGTGGAGCGGAGGATATTATGAGCAGTGAGCGCAATTGTCACCGTTTCACTCTGCTCACATTTCCGAACACAACATATTGTCTTTAACCCAGGATTTGCAGATCACAGGAGAGTTGCACAAGAGAGCAGCATAACAACAGGAACGCCACTTCTGTATCTGTATGTAGACTCCTATCAAGTGCCGTTCTGCAGGCGTGTGGAATGTTAGCAAAAAGAAAGGGGCGTGTGTGAAAATTAACTTGCCTTTAAAATAAGAATAGGTAGAAGGGTAAACGAGTAGAGCAGGTAGATAGACGGATAGTGAAGGCTGCGGGAGATCTGGACAGACACACTCCTATATTGGTTATGCCCCGTTGATGGAGGTAGTATAATCGGGTTTCCGGGTTGTACTGACATGTAATATGCAGTAAATAAGTGTTTTATTTATTCAGTCCAAAACACGGCAATAGGGCAACTGGCCCTTTTAAATGCAAACAAGAAAAAAACTGTACAAAACTCAAACAAAAACCTAGCTCTCTCTGAGCTCTACCTTAACTTTAGTGATTTCCCTCGTTTCAGTCCCTGTCTATAAAAGGAGATGGCTAATTCCTGCTCCCCTTCTTAAACCAAAAGGCTATTTGTTTTGTTTTACCTTTATTTCCAGTTGAGCTACCAAAACTCCTTGTTTCCTTCAGCAGTGTTTACAACCACACACCATGCTAACACCACCAACCAAGGACTGTTTGCACTGGTCTTTTATACCAGCCCTTATTAGTTAATTGTAACCAGCTGTATAATTAACTAATTTGTTATACCCAAATTGGCCTCATTAGACCATTGCCTTCTGGGAGATGTAGTTTTCTGTCTCTCTGAACTACATCTCTCATCTCCACTGCATCTGCAGTGGTACATGGGGTATACTTAGCGATACGGGGACCAATATATCTCCCTTCTGCTATTCTACCCCATACTTTACCACAGTATTTATCTTCAACCACCTTGTTGCTGCTATCTGTAACTTTTCTATATTGGATTTTGCATGTATAAACTGCCTCACTGTTGCTAATTGCTACCTACCTGTATTGTATTTGCCTTTAAGCACCTTGTTGCTGCTATTTGTAACTTTTCTGAATTGGATTTATAATGTATGTATAAACTGTTATATTTTACATCATGGTGGTCTCTCTTTGTTCCTGCTCAGTATGCCCTATGTAGACAAACCTGTGTGTCTTGAGTAATTTGTTAAATCTAAAATTAATACCTTCAGTGATGTAGTCTGGCTACAGGATTTTAGTATATCCCTATAACGAAGCTCCCTTGTCTGGTCCTCGTAGTGCTATGTGTGCAGGTATCATGTGCAACTGTATACAAGTTAACTGCTGTGTAAACTTGATACAATGCTTTGTTTCCGTGATTTAAATAAGTCAGTACTGTTGTCAAACCTTGACTGAATGGCCTGAGAAATGATTTAAATCACTCTCAGCACTAGTTTATGAAAACCTTTTTTATTTTCTTTATAGTAATGTGTGAATCTAAAACTGAGAATGTAATGCCTGTCTTTTTATAGCAATGCAATTTACTTAATGTGTTGGGAATCGGAGACCTTCTCTGTGGAAGTCCAGAGTTGCACCTGTGGTTGATTCATGCATCTGTCTTTTGGAGTTTTACTTAAGTGTACTTGTATGTAATTTCCTAGTTGGCGACTGAAACAGAAAAACAAAACTTTAAGAAATGCTTATAAAACCCGCCAAACTAAAAATCATCAAGGTAGTCATCACTCTCCCAGTAACCACTACAACAATGCGTCTGTTTTCTGTTTTAAGTTTGGTTAAAACCTATTTACGAACTTCCATGACCAATCCCCATCTGAGTGATCTGCTTGTAATGGCAACTGAAAAATCATGGTAAAAAAAAACCTTGATTTTGATGTCTTGGTTGATAGCTTTGCAAAGATGAAGTGTGGTGGAGTGTCCCGCCCCTATTATTATTATTTGTATTATTGTTTGCGGCGCGGATAACAGCGCCGCGTATTTATTACTATTTATATTTAAAAACCTTGTGAGGATGCATGACTGATCAGCTACTGATTATTTAACTAGCTGACAGTCATGCATCCTTACAAAACGCGTGCAGACTGTGGCCGAGGGGTAATAAGATAATTAACAGCTAGTTAACCCCTCGGCCAGAGTATAAGAACCTGCAGCTGTCCGTTCTGGGTTGGTGTAGAGTGTAGAGAGAGCGGAGAGAGCGGAGAGAGCGCGTAGAGCGCGTAGAGCGCGTAGAATACAACAAAACAATTGCTATATTATTATTATTATTATTTGTTTATTTAGCAGACGCCTTTATCCAAGGCGACTTACAGAGACTAGGGTGTGTGAACTATGCATCAGCTGCAGAGTCACTTACAATTACGTCTCACCCGAAAGACGGAGCACAAGGAGGTTAAGTGACTTGCTCAGGGTCACACAATGAGTCAGTGGCTGAGATGGGATTTGAACCGGGGACCTCCACACTGCCTCCTAATTATATTTAAAAAGTATACTTGTTTCTATTTGTTTGGCCATCGCGCCTTTTTGTTTTGTGTTTTGGTGTTTTGTTTAAATCTTTTGTTTTTGTTTGTTTATTTATTAAATATGCTGAATGCAGTTGCATTCAGCTTCACCCGCCCATCCATTGTTTGTGATTCAGTTACTTCCTGGTCCGTGACGTCGTCACACTTCACCACTGCGAGCCAGACTGTCACATATGGTGTCCTGTGTGGGATAAAACAACGCCTCCAACAGTCGGACCAGGAAGGAAAAGGACGTTTTTTTTTTTTTCAAAAGTATTTTTTTGTGGTATTTTTTGAAAAAAAAAAAAATGGGGAAAAGTAGCCAGAGGAGAAAGCAGCAGCAGCAACAACAACAGCAGCAGGAGACGCAGCAACAGCAGCGGGTCCTTACCACGCTGGACGTCTGCCTCACCTGCCTGAAGGGTGAGGAGTGGTGCTTCGTGGTTGGTGAGGTCGGGCACGTGGCACCGGACCAACCCCCTCCATGGCAGGAGAGGAAGGAGCCTGAGCATCCAGCAAAGGTGAGAGAGGACCCGCATCCTCCGAGGCGGAAGAATCCTGTCTCCTCTGAGGGGATCTGGGACTGGCTGGCGGAGCCTGAGAGGGATATAATGGTCGCCCTCCCTGCTGTGATCAACATCCTGTGGGGGAGAGATGGGGAGCACTGGGAGGCCTGGGAACAGAAACACCACCCAGCATCCCTCCCAGACATTGCAGCCATGGTGCTCAACTACCTGGCTGCAGATATGGGAGGGGCCCCGCTGCTGTTTGCAAGGCCAGAGGGAGAGGAGTCATCGCTGCCTTCTCCAGTGCCAGAAGGAGAGGAGCCCTTACCATTGTTTCCAACACCAGAAGGAGTGGAGCCATTGCTGCCTTCTCCAGCGCCAGAGGGAGAGGAGCCGTCGCTGCCGTCCCCAGCGCCAGAGGGAGAGGAGCCGTCACTGCCGTCCCCAGCGCCAGAGGGAGAGTAGTCATCGCTGCCTTCTCCAGCGCCAGAGGGAGAGGAGCCGTCGCTGCCGTCTCCAGCGCCAGAGGGAGAGGAGCCGTCGCTGTCGTCCCCAGCGCCAGAGGGAGAGGAGCCGTCGCTGCCGTCTCCAGCGCCAGAGGGAGAGGAGCCGTCGCTGCCGTCTCCAGCGCCAGAGGGAGAGGAGCCGTCGCTGCCGTCTCCAGCGCCAGAGGGAGAGGAGCCGTCACTTCCGTCACCAACGCCAGAGGATGAGGAGCCCTCGCCACTGCCTCTGCCTCCGCCACCACCAGGAGCAGAGCAGCAGGAGCTGCCTCTGTCTCCACCGCCAGGAGCAGAGCAGCAGGAGCTGCCTCTGTCTCCACCGCTAGGAGCAGAGCAGCAGGAGCTGCCTCTGTCTCCACCGCCAGGAGCAGAGCAGCAGGAGCTGCCTCTGTCTCCACCACAGTGGGAGGACTGCTTGCCCCTCCCACCAACACCAGCAGAGGGTGAATGCCTGCTGGTTCCGTCTCAAGCGCCGTGGGAGGACAGCTTACCGCTCCCAGCTCCACCAGCAGAGGTTGAATACCTGCTGGTTCCGCCTCAACCGCCGTGGGAGGACTGCTTGCCTCTCCCACCTCCACCAGCAGAGGATGAATACCTGCTGGTTCCGCCTCAACCACCGTGGGTGGATCTCTTGCCCCTCCCACCTCCACAAGCAGAGGGTAAATGCCTGCTGGTTCCGCCTCAACCGCCGTGGGAGGACTGCTTGCTGCTCCCAGCTCCACCAGCAGAGGGTGAATACCTGCCTGTTCCACATCCACCGTCATGGGAAGGACTGCTCTTGCCCTGCTACACACCGCCCAAGGATGCCTGTCTTGCATCGCCCAAGAATGCCTGTCTCGCATCGCCTGGGGCTGCCTGTTGCTCTGCATCGCCTGAGGCTGCCTGTTGCTCCGCATCGCCTGGAGAGCCACCAGTTACAGGGAAAGAGGGAGAAGTGGAGCTCCCGCTGCTGCCTCCAAGGCCAGGGGCTCCCCTCCCGAGTTCGCCTCCCGAGGGTCCGCTGCTGCTGCCGTCGCCTTCCGAGAGTCCGCTGCGGCTGCCGTCGCCTCCCGAGGGTCCGCTGCGGCTGCCGTCGCCTCCCGAGGGTCCGCTGCGGCTGCCGTCGCCTCCCGAGAGTCCGCTGCGGCTGCCGTCTACCTCCCGAGGGTCCGCTGCGGCTGTCGTCGCCTCCCGAGGGTCCGCTGCGGCTGCCGTCGCCTCCCGAGGGTCTGCTGCGGCTGCCGTCGCCCCCCGAAGGTCTGCTGCTGCTGCCGTTGCCTGCCGAAGGTCTGCAGCTGCTACCTTCGCCTCCCGAGGGTCCTGTTTTGCCTGGGGTCGCTACCAGTCCTGCCATGCGGCAGGAAATACTGTGGCTGGAGCACCATGACGGGGAGCTGCCGACCACAGAAAAGGGGGGGGAGGTCAGGAGACCAGCTCCCCTAGCCGCACTTTCGCGGCAGGAAATACTATGGCTGGAACCCCATGAAGGGCAGCTGCGGCCACGAAGAAGTGGGGAAGGTCAGAAGACCAGCTCCCCAGCCGCACTTTCGCGGCAGGAAATACTGTGGCTGGAGCCCCATGAAGGGCAGCTGCCAGCCATGAAGAAGGGGAGGTCAGGAGACCAGCTCCCCGCAGCAATTTCGCTGCAGGAAATACTGTGGCGGAGCCCCACGGAGGGAGCTGCCGGCCATGAAGAAGGGGGGCAGGTCTGGAGACCACCCCAAAATTTTTCTGGCCAGAGGAGCCGGCCTGTGCGTGGTCCACTAGGACGCTACAGTTGTTGGGGTGGGAGGAGGACATCCCGCCGTGGCCGCCCGAGACACCTTGCTTCCCTGTTCCTGAGCCAGGACTGCTAGCCGGGACTTTAGGGAATAAGGGGGAGGTGGCCGAAAAGGCCATGTGTGCTGCGCACAAGGGGCATGTGTGGCGGAGTGTTCCGCCCCTATTATTATTATTTGTATTATTGTTTGCGCGCGGATAACAGCGCCGTATTTATTATTATTTATATTTAAAACCTGCGTGAGGATGCATGACTGATCAGCTACTGATTATTTAACTAGCTGACAGTCATGCATCCTTACCAAACGCGTGCAGACTGTGGCCGAGGGGTAATAAGATAATTAACAGCTAGTTAACCCCTCGGCCAGAGTATAAGAACCTGCAGCTGTCCGTTCTGGGTTGGTTGAGTGTAGAGTGTAGAGAGTACGGGAGAGCGGAGAGAGCACGTAGAGCGCGTAGAATACAACAAAACAACTGCTATATTTAAAAAGTATACTTGTTTCTATTTGTTTGGCCATCGCACCTTTTTGTTTTGTGTTTTGGTGTTTTGTTTAAATCTTTTGTTTTTGTTTGTTTATTTATTAAATACGTTGAATGCAGTTGCATTCAGCTTCACCCGCCCGTCCATTGTTTGTGATTCAGTTACTTCCTGGTCCGTGACGTCATCACACTTCACCACTGCGAGCCAGACTGTCACATGAAGCCTAGATGATAAATAAATGCATTGTTTGCCCCCCTCCCAAGCCTTTTGTGAAGTGACGCCCTGTGACAGGGTGACTGGTGGTCTGACGTCACGGCAGAAGGAGGAACAAAATACTGACACCAGAGAGTACTGCAGGTAAAAGAAAGAATCGGCTGGCTGCCGTTTTTATTAATAACAAAAATAAATAAAATATTTAAACAAAAACACACTGCTCACAGAGCGAAAATAAAAGGTTTAAATATAAACAAGTCTCAAACACAAAATAAATAAATAAAACACAGGTCAGGCTGAGCTATAGCCTTCACTGATCCTGTATCTTTTTAAATAAAGTTTCTCTCTCTACTCGCTCTCTCCTCTCTCACCCACCCGGAACATGGAGAGCTGCAGGCTTTTTATATTCAGGTGACCATCTCCCGATTAGCAACAAAATGAATCACTTAATTAATTCGGGAGATGGCCACCTTCTGCACGAGTTTAATTATTCCTGGCAGAGGAAGAGCACCAATCTCGCCTCTGCCAGAACACGTTTTAAAAAGTAAACAAAACCATAACAAACCCGCGGCACTTTGCAGTCATACATTTAAATACTAAATCATAATAAACAAATACAAAATAACACAGGGGCGGAGGGGGACCCCGCTCTAAAATAAAATAAACAAAACAATGCACAGGGCACCTCACCCTGTTACACGCCCCTACTTATAACTGTCAAAACATGTGGCTAGCTGGTAACAAAAAGATAAATATAAATCAAAATACATAAGAAATGAACATGAGATTTACTCTTGAGGCAAAGTGTGCACAATCTGTCAAGCTATAAATAAAAGAGTTAATCATGCAAAAAATAAATCTACAAGTGAAATTTTATGAGCGATCTATTATATCAAAACAACCTCTTTAACATGCAATAGGAATATATTTAAAGTCTGTGTGATCTGGGAAAACATTTACAATCTGAAATGCTACAACAAGCCAATCATGCAGTAATTATGAAGATTATTAAAAGGGAAAATAGACAGGTTGATCTGAGTTTAAAAATCTGAGTTTAACAAAACCTTTGTCGCAGTTTGCTAAATTGCTAAATTAAAATGAAGCAACTAAAATATATTTCATCATATATAATTTATATTCAGTAGTAAGTTATCTGCAAATAAAATTAATAATGTAACAAAACAATGTAAGATTACATAAAATGGTATACGTTATGAACGTTATTGCATTGCAATGGCCAATATATATTTAGCAGTGAAAAATACTGAACGAACTCTGTTGGGGGAGGAAAAAGAAAGAAATACTGAATTTAAGCACATTGCAGAGCCCATTGATGGTGTTTACAAGCAGATGATCCCATTTCCTAAGTGGTCAGTCAAATACATTTATTTAGATCAGTCAACCCTTTCTTATGCTGTGGTTTGTTGTATCCTAGAAGACTAATGGTGGTTCTTTTTTTGGGGGGGTGCGTTTAAACAAATTATTAGGTTCCAAAATAAATCAAGATGCAACCGCTGAACTTGGACCCGAGTGGTCTCAAGTCTTTCGTATTGTTACATTGACTTTTATACTACAGACTACAATATAAAATGGCTTGGATATATTAAATGCTGTGATTGGCGGAGCAAAATCACATGACTGTGCAGTTTGAATTGTCTCATGCATGACAAGGGGTGAATCATCTCTGAAGAACAAAGGGTGCCTGGGTCAACAGCTTGAAATAGACTTCTCGTCATCATACTGGCAGTTAGTAGATGTTCAGCATTGTTATATTTCTCTTATAGTCAAACACTACAGAAATTAAATAGAATTGTAAAATATGTCAATGATAATCAATTACTGTGAATTTATTTTCTTTACAATTTCAAAATCTCGATTCTCTCCGCCATGACGATAGTTCTTGTAAAGCCCCTGGCTTAACCTCTTCATCTCCAGATGCAAAAATGAATGTGCACTTATAATGAATGTTGGTGGTAAATCTCCCTCCCGACCTGTGAGGGCGCTAAGCAGCGAGGACAGAGTTGTTTGGACGTGCTGCCCTGACAGTTCTTTCCCTGGGTCGGGAAGTCGGTCAGTCTGGAAGAAGGTGAGACTCTGTTGCAAGAACGTATTGACCCGGAAGGGAAACAGTATAGCAGCTGTAGATTGTAAAGGCAGCTGCATTCATTTACCAAGGGGTCATGTGTGAGAGCATATAAGGGGGACGGAAAATCGTAATCGGTTCCTTCGCTTTGGTTACGAAACATAACTCGGAAGGACCCGTGCAGCATTTGTAAAATATCTTCAGTGTTTGTTTGTCTTGTCTGTAATTGTTTCTTGTGTTTTATAGACAGCTAACATGTTTCCGGAGCTGTCGCTAAGGGCCAGCATAAAAACCCGGAACAGCACTACACTATTGTCACTCATTAAACTGTATCACCCACCACAAGCACTACAGCACGCACCTAGGACTGGTGACCGTGTATGTATATTGTTTGGGACTGCAACCCGTTATTATTTAACCCTGTGCAATTCACATTGCTGTGTATTGCCGGGGATCATTGTTTTGGTCACCAGACCTGGATTATAAAATACCTTTTTCCATACCAGATTACAACCCTTTGCGGTCCTATGTCGGACCAGGTCCGACATTATAATTTTCCCTTTCCGGTCTGACGTTGGACCCTGTCCGACATCATCAAAAAGACATAAAACACAGGTCTCTAGTCGACAAAACCATTCAGTGGCCAAGTGAGACCGATAGGAAACGAGAGAAGCTGAAAAAAAGGGGCGAATCTGAACAATACACATAGCCCCAGACCCACAGAGATAACATGGCCATAAACAAACAAGATAGCTGCTTCCGCATCCAGTGTTCAAAGAATATCACAGACATTTGCAGAGCTTTCTGAAATGTTATAGTAATAAAATAATGACTTGGATCACATTATTTAGTTTGGTGATAAAATTTATTTGAGTTTGGTGATAAAACCAGTGATCAGGAGATGATTTATCAGTATGCACGACTATGAAGAGGTATGTGAAAAATACAGAGAACAAGGGGTGGGGTGGGGCTGTAGATGCAGTACTGAGTGTCCTGTTGATATGCAGTGGCTTTTAAACCTGTTTTACTGTGAAAAAATAATACTTTTAAACAGCGCGTCTAAAATAAACTGCGCATGTGAAAATAAATTGGACCTGACGTGCCTGAGACGCGCTGAATAAATGGACTGCTAAGGGTTAAAGCACAATTGTTAGAGTTGCAGGGGGGGACCTTTAGTGACAAGAGAATAAGATCTATTGGTCGAAGGGAGAGAGGTTGTTTTTCGACTGTGTTGTGACTACCGTCTGCATCAAACTAGATAGCCTCTGTGTATAGCTGTTTAGTGAGAATGATTCGTTTTATTATTCAGGTTCGGGAATATATGTACATCGAGTGATATAGACTCTGAGTTTATGTAAAACAAATCTTTATTTTGTTGAATACTTGTAAGTAGCTGTGACTGTGCCAATAAACCGAGAGATTTGTGAATTTCCTTTTAATGCCTTTGAATCTTCATTACTTCTCTGGGTCAGGTTAAAGAATAGGGTCACCTTAAGTAGACAACGCATAGTATTACAAGAAACAGCGATTCCAGATCGTACAGGCTATACATAGAATAGATGGCAAACCTTGACGTATGCAAGCACGGCATGGTACTGCAAGTGCACGTTCATTTGATGTACATGCATACATCCTGGCGCTGAAGTGGTTAAGTACCAAATTGCACCGGACTGCAGGATCTGAAATCGGGGTGGAGATCGGTTGCGTTGGATCTTAACAACAAAGGGATGGCATATTACAAAAAAACAAACAAAAACCTAGGTCTCACAAAATTCTGTAGAATGTAAATACTGTGCATAGAGTAGAAAATTGAAAAATATATATATAGAAAACGATTGTCAGTTCTGATGTTTCTTGCAATATATTGGCGGATTTCAATGATAGGTAGCCTTACTCATAACTGCACATTCTTTATGGATCTAAATTAGTTTCACACTTTTTTATGAAATTAAATTAATGGGAGAAATACTGGAAGGGGAGATAAAAAAAAAAAGTCTAGGAGAAGGGAGAAGTATTTCGCCCTCATGGCAGATTTATCAACTGTCAAACACAGTGACAGTGTGCTTTGTTTTGACTGACTATATAATTGAAAGCAGGGGGCAAGGAGAGTCATACATTTTAAGACAAGATCATTCTTAAACTAAAAAGTGTTTCTTAAACTAAAAGTGTTAATCCATAGTTTACAAATTGTACTTGCTTTCAGTGTAGTTTTTATTTTATTTTTATTGACAGAAATTGTGACCTAGGCAGCTTCATCACATGCGTGCAGAATGAGGTTTCCAGTAACCATGTATGTGGGTGGCTGTTAGCTCCCAAGATAGAAGAGGTAATTGGATGATATATTTTCAGACTGCTCATCTGATTGGATTTATATCCTGCCTTTAAAGCTCTGGAGTGTATAGAGAATAGGCAGATCTAGTGACGTTGTGTGAAGGAGAAAACAACAGAAAAAACACCAAGGCATACATCTTTTGAGCAGAGGAAGAGTCTTAAATAAATTAAATGTTTTAAAAGCAGAGGCAGTAGACTCCAGGGAGACAACAAGATAATAATTGGAATGGAAGGGCATAAAGCAAAAGAAAGTGATAACAGACACAGGATTGGGGATGTTTTTTTTAGAATATGGGTTTGTCGTCAGGTGTGTGTGGTGTGGAAACAGATGCAATGTCCAAACAGTACTTCTCCCAAAAATGTCTGTGTTTATTTAATAAATAACAAAAAGAGCCACCCCTCTACCAATGATGTTATCGGGGGGGTACACGGCTGGCTTACAGGCCAAAGTAAAAACAATAGTAATTCACAAATAATCCCCAATCCATAAAAGTGTGCGTTCCAAAACAGCGCGCTGTGGTGAGGGCAGAGCTCAGTGAGTTGGGATGGCTCCGTGGCTGCAGCCCCTGGCTCCGTTCTCTTCGTCTATAATACAAAAAGAGACACAAACAAACAATACAAAAAGCAAGGCTTCGGCCGTATGCTACGTTCAGCGCAGGGCTGTACCCACATAGCTGCATCCCCTTTGTACTGCCCAACTCCTCCCTGCAATCAGCTCAGCGCCCCGGTGTAACCAATCGCTGCCTAGCGCGTAGCTGATCACATTGGAATCGTTTCGAGTATGCGCAGCTATGTGCTTTCTCAAAGATGGCTGACTTCCTGTTTCTGCCCACCGTCGAGTCGACCCATCTACAGGGAAGTGTACTACCAAACTTACATGCGCTTTTTCTGTTTGGGAGGGAGATTTACAGCATCGATTCTTTCTGTCTTTATCACAGGGTTGTATGGGTTAAAATCTATTATAACTCGAACCTCATGAATGAAAAATCGACCTTCCCATTAAACTAGATAAAAAAAAGAAACAAACACTGAGATAGGCTCATCATGATACACTACTACAAATTAAACAGTTTAATCTTTTTTATTATTTATATTAGGAAGGTTTACTAAACAACTGGTCCCCCAAGCAAACGTACGATAAAATTTTGTATTTGTACTTTTCTATTTACTTTTTATTATATATTTTTTCTGTAGTGTCATTCTTGTGTATTAGAATCACCATAAAGCTGTTTTACAAATAAAACATGGTAAGCATCACAAATGCTGGACAGCAAGCTCCACACCCTAGGCGCTCAACAGCTAAAGGTAATGTTGTCCAAGGCCATTAAGGACATGTTCTGCACTGTTTCCGGTTATCACTAAACAGCTTAATCGACACTTGGATAGAATGGTTTCATCCTCAATGGAACAGAACAGCAGTGAAAAAACTATTTATTTTTGACAAGAACAGGAAATCTCTAATCCAGTGATGTTAGGTCCACCAAATATGGTCTGGTAACAATGGCAAAAGGTTGTGTAGATAAGCTTTAAGATTCATCATTAATGGGGAAAAAATGAAATGTTGCTTTTGACTTAAGTGAAAGTACAAACAGTGCCACACTTGGAATACTTTTTTTTCACCCAAAACATTTGAATAATTATTTAAATTGAATAATATTATATGAAGTGATCTGTATACACACTTAAGTGTATAGTATTTAATTGAATAGGCATGGACATGGCCAATTACTGTCTATTGAAGT
The DNA here is from genome assembly GCA_030684275.1 of Acipenser oxyrinchus oxyrinchus. Classification (NCBI taxonomy): domain Eukaryota; kingdom Metazoa; phylum Chordata; class Actinopteri; order Acipenseriformes; family Acipenseridae; genus Acipenser; species Acipenser oxyrinchus. The sequence continues at coordinate 54,550,339 of CM060250.1, forward strand.
GCAGTCCTTCTTCTGCTTAGAGATTTAAGTTATTGCAGTGAGTAGATTATATATATATATATATATATATATATATATATATATATATATATATATATATATACATATTGTATTCAGCCGATGAAGGACTTGTAGTCCGAAACATCCTGATAATTGATTTGTAATCAATTATTCTACCTTTTAAGTACCTTTTCTTTTTTTCTTTTTTCTTATTGATCAGCAGTTTTCCTTTTTCTCAAACTTTATATATATATATATATATATATATATATATATATATATATATACTGAGCATCAAAATAATCTTATCACTTATATTTGAGCATCAAAAGAAACTTATCACTCATATTTGGATAAAATTCACTAGATTGTGCTGATTAACAATTGACATCACGAAGATGCTGCAAAATGATCTGTCGATCTTGGGCAGGTGTTGTGACTCTTGGTCTCCCAGTTCGTGGCCTGTCATTGACAGAGTGTGTCTGGTTATACCGTCTCGCCAGGTTTGAAATTGCTGGCTGTGAGCACTCAAGATGGCGAGCCACAGCTGCTGCCGAGTCCAGCCTCCAACATGCGGTTGCACGAAGCACTGCTCACTTGACTGACGCGCATATTGTTTTTTTTCTGTGATTTTCTTTATTGCTTTTATTTAAGCTTGCAATTCAACAGCTGAAATCAATCCATATCCAGTGTCCAATCAACTGTCACTAATTAGGTGATTAAGTGCATATGCTTCAGTCATAGTCACTCGTGTGTCATGGTCAAGGATGAATGATCGAGTGATTAAAAAGAAACCAAAAACATTTTGCCAATGTCCATCGTTTATATACCTTTTTTTTTCGAAAATAAATGTGTTATAATAGTTGATAATTTGACCCCTTCCTTTTGGAAAAAATCCTTTAGTGCAAAATATAGAGCTAAATAGAAGTACTGCTTACTTGTGACAAAGCAGAAGACAGTAAGTGCTCACTGGAGAGCAAGCAAGATATCAATCAGCAAGAATCAACAAACCCTGGTTACTACCCCAGGAGGTTTTGTGCATCACTCGCTGGTGATAAAATTATTTTTAAGAGCATCCTTACCCATGTGATATTGCTTATGGATTAACTGCAGTAGATAAGCAGGTGGCAATTGCTTAATTATGTCGAAAAAGTACATTTACTAATGTAAATAGGGAAGTTTTTCTCAGTTTCCTCATTGAATTGCTTTTGTGGATTTTTACTGGGCCCTGCAATATCCTGTCTTCAAAAAGTATCAGAGCAAGCACAACCAGCCATATAATTCTACAGGGATATACTTTACCAGTTTAATTTTTAGAGCATCATTTGAGATATATAATATTCATGGGAAATTAATATTGCTTAATTGCATGCCTTGAATTAATTTGTAAAGATATTACGCCTTTGAATGGCCATGTATTGTTTTATTGCTATAACAAATTTGGTGGTATATCTACAATTTTTAATGGTATTGAAGATTTCAAACTTTAATGATACCCTTCCACTGAGAAATGTATATAGTCATGACAAGTTGAATAAAACAAACAAACAAACAAAAACTTTCGTAAGAACAACATTCATAATGTGAGAAAAGAAATATACTTAATTAAAAAAAAAAAAAACCTTGACATTTCTGTGACTCTTCTCATCCGAAAGGCTGTTTAAGCCAAAAAGGTTGGCTAGTCAAATGTCACTACTGCATTATTTTAGCTGTTCTACGTATCATATGGCCAAGATATATTTTATTTTGCTGAAGTGAACAGAGAGTTAGCATGTATACTTAGAATATCATTACATTAGATAACCGTGCCTGCGAGGCTTAATTTATCATACTGTGCTTTTGGGTGTATATCCCAAATAGCATTATTTTCTTTTCATTAATGGATTTATTACATCATTTACTATACTATAAAATACCTTACACTAGAACATTCGGCGTGGCATAAAAATATGTTTGTTATGTGTGCCCCACTGTTTTACACAGCAAATGCCTTTGCATCTTCTCCTTTTTATTGGTCAGCAAAGAACTTCAGTAGCCATAGCAACAGGTATTTCACATCCAAAGATAGTCTCCAAGGACTGATATGGATTTGTGTTTTATTCAAGCAATATTCCCTGCTTAGACAGAGGATTCTAAAGACTTCATACACACATTGATATATATATATATATATATATATATATATATATATATATATATATATATATATATATATATATATATAAATAAAATGTCTAAATATCATAATCTGCCTAGTTAGTCAAATACATTCCACACAAAAATATTGCAGTATTATGTGATTGTAATGAAGGAGCTGAATGAAGTGAAATGCAGATACTGTATAAATAAAAGAAAACTGAGCAAGAGTTTACTAGGATTAAATTTAATAGAACCAGGCACCAGGATGAACTGAGATGATGACAGGGATATATACGAATAGCAGGAAAACTTCCTGCCATTTAATTAAATAATGATGAGAGTAAATGCTGAGTCATATACCTTATTAAATGTTTTCTTTGTGTCTGGGCCTAAAAGAAAAATCCATTTACTCAAATTAACACGCACAGAAACTATGGCAAACTGATTCATTCAGCTGAACAGATCACATCAGGGACAAAACCATTAATTATACATCAAGTCCTTGTTTCCTGTGAAGCGCTTCTTCATGACTATTAAATCTGTAAAATGGCAGTTCTGTTTCAAATGACACATTTATGAATGCAACACATCTCCCTTCAAGCATAAGCCCCCAGATGTACTTAATTTAGTCAGGTCATGGACACTCACCCTTCCATTATTTTTTTCTCAACAAATTCCCCAGACAAAAGAAGTAAAATGGAGTTTTACAAATTTAAGCTCTTTGGATTTTCAACACTTGTTTCTGTCAGTATGAGTTAGTAACCACGCTTGTTTCCTGCCAAGCATCTCTCTGAGGTTAGCAGAGATGTTGTCCACAATGCCTCAAAATCATTTGCCAGCAGAAAGTTAAGTACCCAGGTCAGTGTAGGTAACTAAACACCTGGGGTGAAATTCACTTAGAAATAATTCATGGAATGTGACATTCTTGTTAACTTTGTGTCCTTAAACAATTAGTTTTGAAATATTGATATTCCCAATTGCTATTTACTCGTGCATTAATGTTATGTGCTGTGGATAGCGTCTTAAAGTCTGTTGTTAGAGCATTCCTATTAAGCTCGTGCCAATCAACAAGTCCAAACGAATATCCATAATGAGTATGGCAATCTTACTGTTAATCATACTCAGAACAGTTTTTTTTCTATGTGAAAAAATACATTGAATCAGATCCTGGTTACAATATGACAGGGTTGACTCTCAATCTCAAGTTTCGAGATAAAGAGCAAATCCAAGGGGCATCAATCCCTGCAGTCTCTGACTTAAGCAAAGCATCAGGCATCCATCATTGTCTCACTGGAGATCAGACAGAGCAAAACTCTATCTGGTCGAGTTTTCTGGGTAAATGTGACATCTTCCAAGTATGATCAAATACTATTGGTTTTAATGTCAGTTGTTTGGTCATTTAAAACATTATATATGCAAAGCAAAAAGTCCTATTGTATGAATCACAGTATATTGCTTTATTTGTAGTGATAGAGTGAAATAATAGTGGATGAAGCTGTATGTTACACTATATTTTTCAATATATTTTGTTTCTTTAAGGAGCTTTTCTTGTAATTTTTACGGTGACTCACCATGGTTAACCACAGATTCTCATATGCTTTACCATACCTGGCTATGCTTTACAAGGCTTTCCTGCTGTTTTCATTACACTGTACTACATGTTTTTACTATGGTGTATGCCAAATAGACATGTCCTGAAAAAGAAAGATTTTAAAAAGTGTATTAACTGAAACAATCTATCATTTTTTAAGCATTGATAATAAACAAGTAAAAATATAACAATTAAAATAGATCATATAGAATATGATTTATGAAAAATTACACCAAATTTTATTGACAAAAACTTGAGACATTTTCAATAGTCGATTATGGTTTCAGGCAATGCTGTGTTAATTATTTTAATTTAATCTACTAGATGGCTTTATTATTTTTAGCCTCTTAGAAAGTCTATTTTAAATAGTAAATAAGATGACAGCAAAGGGTAATAAATAGGTTTGTCACAGATTACTACTGAAATACAGCAGGTGTCACACGGTGAAGATCAGGTACTATAGAAGACCGTATTCTAAAAATAAATACTACACATTATAATTTGATTAAACAGGAAATTGAACTAAATCTAACAAAATACAATACAGTAAGTGTGGACATACATGTTTTAGAAGTCACCAACAATCTGTCTGAATCAGCTTCCTGAAAAAAGAAAACTCAAATTGTTAAGTATTAAGCATCTGCAGGAACTGCATGTGATAATTTGCATGTGACAAAATCTGACTTCAAATCTGGTTTCGGGCAATACTGTTATACAGTGAAGCGTCTAAATTGAATGTAGTTCGATTAGATGAGGATGAGATTTCTGTCTGCATAATTTCCATTCTTGAAGCTGTCGAACAGGCCAAAGAATGACACATACCCTTTTAACCATGTAGATTTGTTTAAAGAACAAGGCATTGTCATAACAGCAGCACATCACAATATGACTGGGCTAAAACTTGTAACCCTGCTCTATCACAGATCACTTTCTACTGTACATATTTATATAGTTAAAAGGCTTCAGTAAGTATTGAGATGTGTCACTGTTTAGTTAATTAAAACAGATGCCATGGTTTTATTAAAACAAAATTGAATGTTAGTTTGCATTAACAAATCTATGTGTGTCTATTTGTGTGTTGGTGAGTGTTTATAAGATAACTGTGGAATAACTAATATTATGAACCTAAACTAGTTAAGACTGCCATATGTCAGATCATTTTACTTGTGTAAGTTATTTTCACACCATTTAACTTGAAATTAATAAAGAGTTATTAAGTGTGTGTATCATGCGATTGTGAGCTTGCTAGTAAAACAGTGAGCACAGCGTTAGCCTTTGGATTTCTGCAGTCATCTGTAATAGGTTGCCAAGCTGTGTCTCAGTGGCCTCTGCTGCTCATGCACCACATCAAACCTAGCCAGGCAAAATATTTATTATGTAGCTTGGCCGTACCTATTGCTTACAGTAGAGTTGCCAGGTACAAAGAAGCAACTGGCTTTGAAGTGGGAATGGAGGTCGCACATTGACCTTAGGAATGTCATGAGTCAGTATGTGGGTTGCATTCAAATTGGTCATTTCAAATTGTGGTAAATACCGGACAGGGCACTCCAAATATACTGTATATATAAAAAAAAAAAATTAAAAAAAAAACATAAAATAAAGAATAGTAACTATCAGCTATTGATCAATTTTAAAGGTTTTATTCTGAGAAAAGTAAAAAATATTACCTAAAAATTTATTCTGCCCAGCATGAAGTCCGATATTCATGTTTGTTTCATGCAAAGGCATTTTTAAATTTTAATTTTCATCTAATTAGTGACTGATCAATAAAGCAATTGATATAACAGTATGCACAAGAGCTTACCAACAGTGTCATGGTAGTTACTATGCTCATTGAATTTGGAAAATGATACATCTCAATCTAAATATACACAGTGAACGAGTAAAAAGCAAATCCATCATTACATAAGACATAGAAAAAACACAGAACAGCACAAAGAGTTACTGTAACACAAGTACACTGTCCAGGTACATTTCACACAGTAAATGAGTAAAGCAAAGCAAATCATTTTAAAATACTAATTCATCAATGTCACTCTGACAGGTTGTGAGCGTTGTAGTGCAAAGGATGTACAATATTCAAACAGAATTCTCCCAAAAATCCTTCTTTTATTATTACAACAAAAATGCCACAAAGTAAGCCAAATCAAAAATAATAAACCACCCCTCTACCAGCGATGTTATCGGGGTAAAAACAGAAAGGGTCCAGTCTCTGGAAAATAAACAAAGCGACACTCCTCAACCACAATCCTCCGTGCACAAAAATGTGCTCTTCTCCTCCAGGGATTGTGGTGCGTGCGCTGTGCTGTGTTGTGCTGTGCTGTGCGGTGAGGGCGTGCTCGGGGGTTTGTGCTGGCTTTGTAGCTACAGCCTCCCGTCCTCCGGCTCCTCTGCAGAATACACAAAAACAAACACATAATAAAACAAAACACAACAACTCCGGCTGGTCGTTTAACCTCTCAGCGCAAGGGAGGTACTGACGTAGCTGCTTCCCCTTTGTACCCAGAACACTCCTCCCTGCAATCAATGCGTCGCCATGGTTTCTCCAATAGAGGGCTGCCCCGCAGCTGACTGCAATGGAATCGTCCTGACTACTTGCAGCTACGCGCCCCTCCTAATATGGTTACCTTCCGGTTTCCACCTACCATCGAGGTGGCATATCTAGGAGGCAGCATACCTTCCCCCTTACACAGCGCCCTTTCTAATTGGGAGGGAGATTTACAGCATTGACCCTTTCTCTCTATCACAGTCACGTATTATTCATTTTATGAACAGAGACAGCAAACAAAATTGTGGAAAGTAACTAACTTACAGAAACCGTTTTGCTTGTTTAATTTTGAACCAGTAACTCTGAAATCCAGACAACCCAGGTGTGTTACTACTTAGAAAACATAAACCACTGGGTCAAACAGCAAGTAAGCCACAAATAAACTTGTCCAGGAGCTGCTCAAGTTATTTCAGTCCCTGTTCAACATCTAATGTAATGTGACAAAGATCACAGTGCACAATGCATAATATATATTACATAATATAGAAACTGATTAGCAGATCAATTTGACTACATTTTAATTAATATTACCAACAAACACTATTTTTTTAAATAGGCATTTCCATATATATGTCGGCTCAAGTATTACACTATTTTGAGCACCCTCTGAAGGTACACTTTTTGTCTTTGTTAATATACAAATCCTGGGGCTGGTACTCTCAAAAAATGTGATTTTCCCACTAAAAGTAAACAAATGTGTGTAATACTTATGAATGCCATTTACAATCAATATATACAGTATATATACAGTACTGTGCAAAAGTTTTAGGCAGGTGTGAAAAAATGCTGTAAAGTAAGAATGCTTTCAAAAATAGACATGTTAATAGATTATATTTATCAATTAACTAAATGCAAAGTGAGTGAAAAGAAGAAAAATCTAAATCAAATCCATATTTGGTGTGACCACCCTTTGCCTTCAAAACAGCATCAATTCTTCAGGTGTATGATTAAACAATTATACCAAACAGGTGCTAATGATCATCAATTCAATATGTAGGTTGAAACACAATCATTAACTGAAACAGAAACACCTGTGTAGGAGGAATAAAACTGGGTGAGGAACAGCCAAACTCAGCTAACAAGGTGAGGTTGCTGAAGACAGTTTACTGTCATAAGTCATACACCATGGCAAGACTGAGCACAGCAACAAGACACAAGGTAGTTATACTGCATCAGCAAGGTCTCTCCCAGGCAGAAATTTCAAGGCAGACAGGGGTTTCCAGATGTGCTGTCCAAGCTCTTTGAAGAAGCACAAAGAAACGGGCAACGTTGAGGACCGTAGACGCAGTGGTCGCCAAGGAAACTTACTGCAGCAGATGAAAGACACATCATGCTTACTTCCCTTCATAATCGGAAGATGTCCAGCAGTGCCATCAGCTCAGAATTGGCAGAAAACAGTGGGACCTGGTACACCCATCTACTGTCCGGAGTAGTCTGGTCAGAAGTGGCCTTCATGGAAGACTTGCGGCCAAAAGCCATACCTCCGACATGGAAACAAGGCCAAGCGACTCAACTATGCACGAAAACACAGGAACTGGGGTGCAGAAAAATGGCAGCAGGTGCTCTGGACTGAGGAGTCAAAATTTGAAATATTTGGCTGTAGCAGAAGGCAGTTTGTTCGCCGAAGGGCTGGAGAGCGTACACGAATGAGTGTCTGCAGGCAACAGTGAAGCATGGTGGAGGTTCCTTGCAAGTTTGGGGCTGCATTTCTGCAAATGGAGTTGGGGATTTGGTCAGAATTAATGGTCTCCTCAATGCTGAGAAGTACAAGCAGATACTTATCCATCATGCAATACCATCAGGGAGGCATCTGATTGGCCCCAAATGTATTCTGCAGCATGACAACGACCCCAAACATACAGCGAAAGTCATTAAGAACTATCTTCAGCGTAAAGAAGAACAAGGAGTCCTGGAAGTGATGGTATGGCCCCCACAGAGCCCCTGATCTCAACATCATCGAGTCTGTCTGGGATTACATGAAGAGAGAGAAGCAACTGAGGCTGCCTAAATCCACAGAAGAACTGTGGTTAGTTCTCCAAGATGTTTGGCCAACCTACCTGCCGAGTTCCTTCAAAAACTGTGTGCAAGTGTACCTAGAAGAATTGATGCTGTTTTGAAGGCAAAGGGTGGTCACACCAAATATTGATTTGATGTAGATTTTTCTTCTGTTCACTCACTTTGCATTTTGTTAATTGATAAATATAAACTATTAACATGTCTATTTTTGAAAGCATTCTTACTTTACAGCATTTTTTCACAGGGTCAAGTGTTTTGTTTTCTAGAATAATAGTGCTACTATCATAGCATCTATTCTTGTTGTAAACACATACCATAGTCTGTAAACTTGTTTGCCACCATTACAATGCTACTTCTTGATAAGGCAACCCTTTTAGGCTGTGGAACAGGTTGTAATGCTGTATTGTCATGGCTTCAAATTGGCCCATAATGCCATTACACTAGCACTTGCATTCTTATTACAAGGTGGAACACAAATTGCATGGCCTCTTACCAATGGCTCCTGACTACAGCATTATAAAGATGGATACTATATTTTATATATTTTAACTTACTGCATTGAATCCCCTCTTCATGTCAGTTTAAATAAAATTCGCTTCACAATATCTATTGAGTGTATTTTTATAACTTGGTTTCTTTCATATCCCTTTTTTCCATGTTTCACAGGTGTGGAAGTTAACACCTAAACTGAATCACAGCTTACCATATGCTTGACAGATTTTTCACTCACAAAATGGGTTTTATTGCTGAAGTACAAACAGTAAGGTGATAAGCTGTCATATTTCTAATATACCAGGACCTACAATACACCATCTGCTAGAACAAAAAAATAAGATAAGAAACACATAACATAAAAACTAGAATCACTGATCATAGATCAATTTAGCACACAGTGAACACTTTCTAAAAGCTACACTTGATTGCTACACAACTCCCTTTACTTTCCCGGCACTCAGGCTATCTTTCTCAGTCTCAGTTTTTCAATGCAAGCTGACGGTAGTTGACCCCTGCATGCTCAGCTAGTTTTATATTGCAAATTTCTTTATTGTCATTTAGCTGTACAACGCTTTACCTAAAGGTTCTTCCTGCATCAATACCTTGACCTCCTTTTTCTTCTTTAAAATACTTATTTCCTTTGAAATACTTTCCACTTTTTCATCTACAGTATGTATTAGAAGTGTTCATGATACTATTCCCTCCCCCAGTAGTTCCTTTTTTAATAAGCCTATTAATTATTGTTCAACAACAAGAAAGGCTGTCTTTTCCTCACCTTTACAATTGAATACCAATCAATGGCAACTAACTTCCACATAGCCGGTTGGAAGTGAATGTTCTTTCTGGGGTGCTTACATTTTTACTGCCGTCTCTACCGAGGCCTTACTGACAATGAACATATGTTGCGAAACTAAAAAATGCAACTGATTTGTCACATGCACCTGGAGAATACAAATGACCTGCATGACCATAGCTGGACCCCCTGAACTCATCTGGTATAGTACTAGAAAATCCTATTACGTTCAGAAAATCTTTAAGGCTGGGGATATGAAATATTTCAGCTTCTCTGGTGCTGTGAAAAACAAAACATGATTTAATATCGCAGCATTTCTTTATTTCTTACTGCTTTACAATTTGTATTTTTCCCAAATAATGAATTTCTTTACATTTACAGTATTGCAGCTTTTGTGTGTGTTTTAAATTGTGCGTTTGCATTATTAAAATAAAACCAGTAAAATAAATGAAATAAATACATTGTGAAATAAGACTCGACGTAGCTCGGGTAGTTGAGCAACATTACTACCGTTTTCGTAAGCACAGCAATAGTGGAGAAAATGCTCGTTCACGGCCACACACACGCAGGCTTATATTAAAGAAATATGCGCCTGCTCCAAACCAGTCTAGGGAGATCTGCGCAAGCGTGAAATGTTGGTGATTGCTCGGGGATGCAAGATATCAAGGGGGTACAGGATTCATCATAACACGGGATAAATACATATGGATGACGTAGAGGGGTTCCCATGTGTTTGTGTTATTTGTGTGAAATTAGCAACCCAAGGCGATTTATCCCCTGAAATACCCTAGTTACTTATTCAATTTTACTTATAGGAAGCCAACTTCAGCATCGTTGCATTAACGTTTTTTTTTTTTTTTGTAATTTTGTAATTTTTCCAAAGTAGCCTACAGTTTGACATATTTGGGGCTACCCTGGAAAATAATTCAAATTAGTCTCACTTTGACATGAAGGGATGGTCGGATCTTCTTCAGATAGGCTTGAGGTAAAGAGAATTGCATGCATTACAATGGGATTGTATTTGGGATCGTAATACACAGCACACACACACACACACACAGCTGCCATGTTGAATGCCAGGGATACTCTGGCTGGCTGTCACTCTGTTTTTTACTGCTGGATAGTCGTATTTGTGCTGAAGCAGGCGGAAAGCTAACTGGTGGAAGTTTACATTCTCCAGCACTCGTCTTTAGAAAATAGACTTGGCTTCTTAGATCATTACGTATTCCACCAAAATAAACTGTCAGAATAACTAATGAACCAAACTAGAGGATAGAGTCCCACTGTGTTTTCCGTAGCTTTAGAAAATACTGAATGGGTGTAGAAAACAAAAAATTGAAATAATGCAATCCTCCAGTGGATCTCCATTGAAATGTGTACATAAAAATGAAAAAGGGAAATAATCAATGCACATAAAGATTAATTATTTATGAAAAAAACTGTAAGCATCTGGGGGTCCAGCACTCTGAAGGACAGAAGTCTTGAAGGCAAGAGTTGTCCAATCACTAACACTGTGGTGAGCCAACATTTAAATATAATGCATTAAAAGGTAAATATAGTACCGATTTGTGTAGAAATGTATCTGATGGCTATATATAGTGTCACACCAGTTGTTTCCATCCAGTAGTTTGAAAAAGTTTCGTATAACAATAATAACATCTTTATGTCCTGAAAATACATTTCAGAAGATTTCTATTTCTATCTTTGAATGCTTATTGGATGTTTTTTTTTTACTTCTTTATTATTATTATTATTATTATTATTATTATTATTATTATTAATTGTGAACCGGACTCACATCGTATAAAGCCACAATAGAATAATGAAGGTCTCATCACTAACCCATGTGTGCAAGGACACCCTTATCTATATTGACACGTTGTGTGTCTGGGTCAGGGTCAACACCAAGAACATTTAGAGATCCCAGCTAACCGTAATTTGTGTCAGCATTTTATTTTAGTATTACTGGTACTTTCCACTCCAATTGTATTAGTATGTTTTTTCTACAATATCACAACACCTGTTTAAAACAAGACCTCAGCTGACACTTACAAATCAAAGTAATCTACAGCCTGTGTGCTAGTTATCTCTATAATGAAATAATGAACTATAAATTTTTCAAAAATTTTAATTCTTAATTCATGGTAATGAAATCTGTGTTAGGTTGTGTTGCCTGAGTAGAAACTGTGTAATATCTAATTTATTTTGTAATAGACTGCTACAGAGCATGGCTCCTAAAAAGAAGAATCTGGAGGAGACAGAACTAAAGAACAGATATTCCAAAGTTGGCCGGTACAAGAGAGAAAAAATCATGGACATCAGTAAACAATTTAAAAAAGCAAATTAAAAAAAACAAGCCGCAAGTAACATACATTAATCCCTGAACCCTTTGTCAATACACCCAAAAGATAAATTAAAAAAATTAACCCCTACAGTTATTTCATGTTAAAATGATATTTGTAGCGAAAGCCCTGCCGAGGCACGGGTGGTCTGTCTGGCGGGAAAACATTTTTTAATCCCTCATTCCTTATAACAGAAAATATTGAAGTACACAAGCAATAAAGCCCTCCACATCAGGTATTATCATGTATTAGGAAGCTTTAAAAGTGTCAGAGCTTTACCTCCAGTATCATTACAAACCAAAATCTATAATCCATGGTGATTAACTTTGTGACATGTTTTTTTGTTTGTTTTAAACTAAAGCAAATGATTTAATGTAGAACAAATAACAGATACCGACGGATAAAGAATAGACATCATATTATATAAAACTGGTTGGATGTAACAGGGAATGTATTACGTGTGTGGGTTGTCACTGGATGATAATGAGGCAGTCCCAGAACATTGGTGTTGACACGCCGCACAGGCGCGCAGATTTACTGACACTAGGGTACCAGCAAAACAAAAGAAAACAAAGCTAAAAATAAAAATTTGCCACAAAAAACGGCGAGCGTGAGTCTCATTATACGAAACGTCCCGCTCCAGGAACCTGCTACTTATGAATGCCATTTACAATCAATCAATCAATATATACGAGATGCGATGTGACATGGTACTTTCAAGGTAAACTGGACAGTACCATGGTACATTATACCATGGTATATTATACCATGGTACTAGCATGGTACTTTTTACTATGGTACTGGCATGGTACTAGCATGGTAAATAATACCATGGTACTACCATAAAACCACCATGATTTGAAATCCTATAGGCATTATACATTATACCATGGTACTATCATATGTATATAGTGTTAAATATAAATAAATATGCATACAAAATTAATTTAAAGTATATATATATATACACTACCGTTCAAAAGTTTGGGGTCACTTAGAAATTTCCTTGTTTTCGAAAGAAAAGCAAATTTTTTGTCCATTAAAATAACATCAAATTGATCAGAAATACAGTGTAGACATTGTTAATGTTGTAAATGACTATTGTAGCTGGAAGCGGCTGATTTGTAATGGAATATCTACATAGGCTACGCGGTGCCCCGGTTGTGTGACTGCACGCAGTCCAGGCTAGACACCCTTTTCCGGTTGCTGTGATCGAGACTGTGTGAAACAGCTCTCTCTCGAGTTTTCTGGAGTTCCCCTACAATTTAATTGCTGGAAGCTGGCTTGCCACTTCCCTGGAATAAGAAACTCTGCTTCTGTAAACTCAGCTATAAATGCTACACAACTGCACTGTGTTTACTCTTTTTTTCTTTTCAACAGCCTACATTGCTTTTTTGTTTTCCTCTGCTATTGCAGTTGAAAAAAAGAAAAAAAAAGAGACGCGTGATCCTCCACCGGACCCCGGCTCTGCCGCGCTCCGCTGTGGTGTTGACTCTGCTGGATTGTCTCGACCCGCCCTCTCGTTGCGCTTAAAAATTCAGTTCCAGCCCCTACCGCAGCACCAGCAATGTCGGCACCAAAGGCTCGGGCGGAGGATGACCCAAAGGTGTACTTGGTGGCGTTTGAGAGGATGGCTACCACCCCGTCATGGCCGCGGGAGCTCTGGGCAAGCCAGCTGGGACCCTGTCTGATCTCGGAAGCTCAGGCAGCCTACCAGGCCATGAACGACCTCAGCGTTGCCAGTTATGACCTGGTCAAGCTGGCCATTCTCCGCCGCCTCAACATTACGGCAGAGACCCACCTGGTATGGTTCAAGGAATACCGAAGATCCCCAGAGACACGCCCCAGGGTGGTTGAGGAGTGGTTGTGTGACCACATGGTCCACTGGCTGACCCCCGAGAAGAAAACCAACCTGGAAATGGGGGAAGCAGTAGTGGTGGAGCAATTCTGCCATGGGGTCAGCGCCGATACCCAGGCCTGGACACGATGCCACAACCCCGATACCCTGGAAGCCACTGTAAAACTGGCGGAGGATTACGAGGACTCCCTGGTCTCCACCCGGATTGGGATACTGTCGGTTCCCGCCCCTCGGAGCAGCCGACCCATACCTCTATCCCAAGCATTAGTGGACACAGGATGTCATCAAACCTTAATTAGAACAGCTCTCTTGGGCGGTGTGTCGTGGCGGCCACAAGGTCAGGTGGCCACATCTCCTGTATCCATGGAGACATGGCGGCATACCTCACACAAAAAGTATATTTATCGGTAGGACCGACAAAACGTCACTTGGTAGTAGGGGTGGCAGAAAGGTTGCCATATCCAGTTATTCTGGGCCGAGAATGGCCAAAATTTAAATAATTAATGCAAATAATGGCAGTCTCAGCCACACACGTAAACGTGGCAGAAAAAAAGAAAAAAGAACGAATTGGTGATGTGTTTCCTTTTCAAGCCGAAATGTTTTCTCCTATTTTCTCCTAGAAAAACAAATAAAGAGAGAAGGACCGCAAAATGGGAGGGAGCATCACTGAGACAAGGCTGGGGTCTGGTGGGAGAATACTTGAATGGTAACAAACGCCAGTCAAAAGGAGTCGGAATGCAGTGTGACCGAGAGGGCAAGGTTACTGGACCATCCAGGGCAGATGCTACTCCGGCCCCTCTTAATATACCGGACATGTGGTACTCAAGCGCGGCATAGTGTGGGGCCAGCATAATGACCCGTCACTAGTGCACTCTGGGGGGCAGGTCCGGTCTATTGAAGGTAAGGATGTTGATGGCTAGTATAGCCACACTTCAGTATCAAGGGGCAATTACTACAATCTACCTGCCCCTTTGGTTCCACTGCCGATTATTTCCACTCCTTTTGAACGCATTGCAATGGACATAGTGGGCCCTTTGCTACCTTCTGACTGGGTATACGCATATATTAGTAGTGGTAGATAATGCAACACGACATCCAGAGGAAGTTCCACTGAGGTCCACTAGTGCCGCTGCAATAGCCACCAAGTTTGTACAGATTATGGCTAGAGTAGGGATCCCCAAAGAGATCTTGACTGATCATGGAATCAATTTTCTGTCTAACACATTACAGCGGGCAAATAAATATAAAAAAATACATCCCATCAGGATGTCTGTTTATCATCCACAGACAGACGGTTTGGTGGAACGTTTTAATCAGACCTTGAAGTCGATGCTGAGACGGTTTGTAACGCAAGAGCAAAAACATTGGGCATCGCTCCTTCCCTACCTCCTTTTTGCAGTGAGAGAGGTGCCACAGAGTTCGAAGGGTTCTCCCCCTTTGAGCTCTTGTACAGCCAACAGCCTCGCGGCATTCTCGGTCTGTTGAGAGAGGGGTGGAAAAGGGTCATCCAAAAATGTAGTGAAGCACGTGCTCCTACTTAGAGATCGCCTAGATTTGGTCGGTCGTTTGGTCCAGGACAACCTCAGATCGGCTCAGCATCGACAACAGCAGCATTACAACAAAAATGCACTAATTCGAACCTTTAGACCAGGAGACAAAGTAATGCTGCTACTTCCCTCATCAGAATCCAAGTTATGTGCTAAATGGCAGGGGCCATGTGAAATGATTCGGGCTATAGGGAAGGTGAATTATGAAATTAGACAGCCCGATCGCCGTAATGAGCGTGAAATTTATCATGTAAATTTATTAAAGCCCTGGCAGGCAAGGGAGGTCTTGTTTATAGCCCCAAGCAACATAGAGCATGATTTAGGCCCCTGTCCAGCGACTCCTAGCACAAAAATCATTCCGATGGGGGAACAATTGGTTCCAGATCAGCAATGGGAGCTGCGTAAGCTTATTGAGGAATTCAGCAATGTTTTTTTTCTGACTTGAACGGCACAACTAATTTGTTGAATATGACATTATCTCTCCACCAGGTGTCACTGTGCGAGAGAGACCGTACCAGATCCCAGAAAGTCGACGAAGTGGCGTTCGTAAAGAGGTATGGGATATGCTCGAGCTTGAGGTGATTGAACCATCCAGGAGCGAGTGGTGCAGTCCTATTGTCATAGTGGCCAAGAAAGACAGCACCAACCGCTTCTGCGTAGATTTCAAGAAGGTAAACGCTATTGCCAAGTTCGATGCCTACCCTATGCCTCAGGTCGACGAACTTTTAGACAGACTGGGTAAGGCGAGATTTATCTCCACTTTGGACTTGACGAAGGGATACTGGCAGATCCTTTTAACCCACAGTTCTAGAGAGAAAACCGCATTTTCAACACCAGAGGGGCTGTTTCACTTTAAAACCATGCCGTTTGGGCTACATGGTGCGCCCGCTGCCTTTCAGAGACTGATGGACCAGGTTTTACGCCCACATCATGAATATGCAGCAGGGTATATTGATGACGTGGTCATTTACAGCTCCACCTGGCGAGAGCATTTGGCTAGGATTGCAGCCGTCCTTCAGTCTCTAAGGGTAGCCCAACTGACAGCTAATTTGAGAAAATGTGCATTTGCCAAGACAGAGACTCAATATTTGGGGTTTTTAATGGGGAATGGAAGGATGAGACCTGTAGTCACCAAAATCCAGGCTTTGGTTGATGCAGCGATCCCCAAAACCAAGACTCAGGTGAGGTCACTACTGGGATTAGCCAGTTATTACCGCCGCTTTATCCACGAGTATGCCACAGTGGTTAATCCTTTAGTTGACCTCACCAAAAAGAGTGCTCCAAATTTAATTAAGTGGTCAGCTGAGTGTCAGGGGGCGTTTGATACTATTAAGCGTAGACTTTGCCAGGCCCCCACTCTTATCACGTACGTGGCGTTGGGAGCCACCGGCCTGACAGCAGGCGCAAGCCCTTGCTCTGGCCCCGGCTCAGCCGATAATGCCAGCCCTGGAGCTGACCCCATCTGCGCGGGGGTCACCCTGGATGTTACAGAACCGGATGTCAGTGTTGCTGAGGAGGTCCATGATGCGATTTCAATCGCGGCCTCATGGGAAGGTGGCTCCTTCCTTCAGAAGCAGCCCTACCTCCCCTGACCATTCCTTGGACCAGCGGTAGGGGAATTGCTGCAGTGCTCTCACCGAGAACGCAAGGCGTCTCAGCACGTAGCCCAACGCTCCCCTCCTGTACTCTGGTAAGGGACAGAACGAGACGCTGGTGTCTGCCTGTGATAGAGAGAGAAAGGATCGATGCTGTAAATCTCCTTCCTGATTAGAAAGGGCGCTGTGTAAGGGGGAAGGTATGCTGCCTCCCAGATCTGCCACCTCGGTGGTAGGTGGAAACCGGAAGGTGACCATATTAGGAGGGGCGTGTAGCTGCAAGTACTCAGGACGATTCCATTGCAGTCAGCTGCGGGGCAGCCCTCTATTGGAGAAACCATGGCGACGTGCTGACTGCAGGGAGGAGTTTGCTGGGTACAAAGGGGAAACAGCTACGTCAAAACCTCCTCTTGCGCTGGGAAACTAGAGCAACCGGCCGGAGCTGGTGTTTGTATGTTCTATTTTGTATTACGTGTTTGTTTGTGTTTATTGTTAGAGGAGCAGGAGAACGGGGAGGCTGTAGCCGCGGAGCCAGCACTTACCCCAGAGCACGCCCTCACCACAGAGCACAACACAGCACAGCGCACGCACCACGATCCACCAAGGAGAAGAGCACAGTTTCGTGCACGGAGGATTGTGGTTTAAGGAGTGCCTTTTGTTTACTTTTTGAGTCGGGACTTGTTGTTGTTTTACCCCAATATCATTGCTGATAGCGGGGTTTATTATTATTTTTCATTTGGATTATTTTGTGATATTTTTGTTAATTAAAAGGATTATTCTTTGGGAGACAACGGTCTGGACATTCCACATCCTTTGCACTGCACCATTCATCCGGTCACACTGCCGTACTCGCCAGTCTGTCCAGCCGGGCAAATGGTTTATAACAGTGGACCGAAAGGACACGTATTCCACATCCCTATTCTCCGCTTCACCTTTCAGGGGAGTGTTTTCGAGTTTTCCGTGCTGCCATTTGGCTTCTCCTTAGCTCCCTGCACGTTTTCAACGTGCACGGATGCCATTCTAGCTCCCTTGCGGCTGCAAGGGATCAGGATGATGAACTACCTGGATGACTGGTCGATCTGTCCCAGTCGCAGGAAGGAGCAGTGGCCCATACAGCAATTGTGATGAGCATCTGTTGAGGCTGGGTCTCACCCTCAACCATGCCAGAGCCAATTAATACTGGTGTAAAGTACGGTCTACTTGGGTCTCCGGCTGGATTCCCTTACGATGCAAGCCTACCTATCGGACGAAAGAGTAGCTGCAATTCACAACTGTATGGCCCTGTTCAACAAGGGTTACATTACAATTGGTGTTGTGTTAAAAACTATTGGGTCTGATGGCCACGGCCTCATCAGCCATCCAACTGGGGTTACTCCACATGCGCCTGATCCAAGTATGGCTCAGTGCCTTTCGGCCACATCCCAAGCACGACAGACACCATCGGCTGACCGTGTCTCGCCTATGCTGGGAAGCCCTATGCTGGTGGAAGCCCTCTGACCTGAGCGAAGGCGTAAGGATGGGAGTGATACACAACCGTCAATTGGTGACGATAGACGCATCCAACTCTGGTTGGGGGGCGATCTGGGCAGGCAGAGGAGTCCACGGACCCTGGTTGGGTCGCTGCACATCCCTTGCACATAAATGTGTGGGAGCTGAGAGTGGTCCACCTCGCGCTTCAACATTTCCTTCCTGTGCAGAACAGACATGTCCTTGTCTGCACGGACAACATGTCAGTAGTGGCGTACGTGAACCACCAGGGAGGGCTTTGGTCACTGCGGTTACACTGCACAGCATTTCGGCTGTTGATTTGGGCACAGAGGTACTTACTTTCCCTCTGGGCTGTCCATCTCCCGGGAATGGTAAACTGGACAGCGGACCTCCTCGCCAAGGAGGGTCCTCAACCGTTAGAATGGCAGGTCCGTGAGCTACACACGCTGTCGGTACACAGCTCCTGCATGCGTATTTGGGAAGATGGCAGCAGGGTATCACTATGTACAAACCCTGCTTTCCTCCCTAAGGTGATCACAGCCTTCCACTGGAGTCTTTCCATCCACCTCCGTCTTCTTCTTCGGAGGATAGGAGATTGAGCTTCCTCTGCCCGGTGTGGGCATTGAGGTGTTACGTGGATAGGTCAAGCACTCTGCGTCATTCTGACCTGCTCTTTGTCTGTCACAGTATACATACCCTAGGATAGCCCCTCTTGAAGCAGCGACTGGATTGTGGATAGTGCCGGCCTGCCCCCACCTGGGAGGATAGCCACGCATTCTACCAGAGGGTTGGCCACATCTTGGGCCCTCTTCAGAGGGGCCTCGCTGTCCAATATCTGTACCGCGGCTAGCTGGGCTACGCCGCATACTTTCTCTTGGTTCTATTGCCTTAATGTGATAGATCCTTCCTTGCCTTCATTAGGCACGAGGGTCTTTGAGGTTGCACACTCGCACCGCTTACATTGGTTATGTGGTTCGGACGCATCCCTCGTATGCTGCCGTTCTGTCTCCCTCGCGACTGTTCTGGTATACATTCCCATAAGTATGTTGTTGGTCGTCTTCGAATTGAAAAGGAACATTAGGTTACTTACTGTAAACCTGGTTCCCTGAAAGAGAAGGCGACCAACAAACCTTGTGAGTTCGCATCGGTCGCCCTCACGGGTTTGATGCAAAATGAGGAATAGCTTCTGTGGGTTGATTGTTTTCATCCCTCGGTAGGTGTGACAGAGGACGTCACCCCAGGAAGGGGCCTATCAGAAGCTCTGATATAAAGAGCTCAGTAATACCTACCAATAGGCAGGCATATCCCATAAGTATGTTCAGGGCTGTATATTTAGATTTTTTAGATTTTTGTAATAACAACATTCTATAGTAATCGTATTGTTTGAAATTGTTGCCAATTTTATTGCCTTGTTTTTTGCTAATGTTAACAGATCCCTGCATGAGTTCCGCTGTAATGACTGTACACAGCAGCTTCTGCAGCTGTTGCTAGCCAGTCGTGAAACAGCATCTGGGAGCATGGCACCAGTGAACTTTGAATGTGTGAACTGAAATAAAATAAAATAAAATAATGTATATAGCAAGTGCTAAAATAAGTAATCCAAACTTGTGTGACATTGGAATTAGAAAGATAATTTAACGTTATGATGAATATAAAGACATACTAAATGTTAAGCAGAACAACGCAGTGACTAATAAGAAAAGGCAAGATACTTGGAGTTGGAAAGGAGTTATTTTTTAACTCTGGACTGCAGTTCAATGTAAAACATCTACTGTTGACTTTCTGTGAATGGATGGAGTAACGTCAACATTTGCACTGACCATTAAAAGCACAACCAGGTATCCTTGTTTTGAATTATTTACAGGTTATTGAATAAACAAAGTAACTTGATTCATCTGATGTCAGAACTTGGCTAGTTGTAATTAGTAATGTTAAACTACTGTTGGAATGTATTTTCTATTGTTTTGGTCAGGTTACAATATTTTGACTATAAAAATTATTTTATAAATAGTATGTGTTAGAATTAAACAGATGTAGAATATTTAGGTTACTATATGATAGGTTTTATTTTATTTTGAATACACTACAGCAAATATTATTATTTGGTGGTTTGCGCAATATTATGCTACTGTTGCTTTAATTGGAAGAGATATGTGCTGTAGCATTGCTGCACATTGAGTTCTGTATTTTAAACAAAAGGAAAAACTTATGCCTAAGGAAATAGTGTATTGAACGAAGAAATCTCATCTTGGACATTGTTTTTACACTTTGTGGACCCAGCTAAACTTTACCAGCTTACATGTTTTGCTGTCTGCTTGTACACACACATTTGCCTTTTAGCGTAAGGGACCAGAGTTCGGGTAATCGAATACACAAAAATGTTGCACTCTGTGTATTCAAATAGGAAACTATTTGAAATTCCCATCCCTAATCCTAATAATAAACACTATTAAAGCAATATTCATAATACAAAATAATAACAATCCTTCTCAGAGCGTTGTCGCTTGTGTAGCCTCTCCCAAGTCAGCGCCAATCTTGCTGACTGATACCAACGAGTCCTGGAAAGATTGTGAATGGCATTTTTGACCTGAACACATCGGATCCCAAATCAAAAAGTTAGACAATTCAATCGCATAGCTGGGTATCCATCGGGACATCTTACTGTGAGACTGGATATGATGTAAATGAAATGTTGAAACAAATAAAGCTGCTGTTTTATCTGCAAAACTGATGCCAAACAAGGCAGAACGTTACTTTTTTTTCACTGTCATAATGAAGCCAGATGAAGCCTGCACTGTAAATGTTCGTCTTCATTTTTTTTCATAATTACTTTCTTTATGATTTATTGATTTCAGTTTTAACATCTACCCTCATGTAATGGAAATCAAATCTTTTGGCTTATTGGCTGCTTAGTTGTAGAAAACACGATTTGTAAAAGATTTGTCATGTCACAGGAACGAGTACCAACACAGCAATTCAGTATGTAATCTCAGATTCTGACTGTACAACAAATGTAACGTGAGGCGGGAAAGTTAGGATTAGTTTGTAGTTATGTTTATAAAAAATGGTTTATAAATTTGTTTTCAGCTTTTGGTATAATGGCCCATTTTCCTGGATTCATGAAACGGAAGCCATATGCATGTGATGGAGAGTGAATTAATCTGAATCAACAATCTCCCTCTCGACCTGTGAGGGCACTGTACAGCAGGAACTGCGGGCTTCGTACCTAATGGTTGGGCAGTTCTTTCCAGGGGCAGTCGGACGCCGGCCATTCAGGAAGGGGGCGGTGTCACGGTACCAGGAGTCCTCGTCCTAGTATGGTAAGCGAAGTTTCAGTCATGAATTGGAGGAGATGTGATTGAACTAGCTATCGGAAGGGGGCGTGACGCCGTGGTAGGTTCCTTTGTTGTGGTTAATAGGAGGAAACAAGGACGGAAAACATGAGTGAAGTGTTTTCCCATTGATAAAAACTTGTATTTGTCTTTGGTAGATGGCTGATACGAAGCCGGGAGCTGTAGCCAGAAGTCAGCGCTAAGTCCAGACCTGTACGCACAAACCACCACTACTCAGAGCACCGCACCTGCACAAAGAGCACACACAGTGTGTTTATGTGTCTGTGTTACGGGTTTTGCGTTTGTCTTATTATTTCGGGACTGCAACCCCCTTTGTTATACGCTGGCAATACCCATGGTTGGGTAGAGACAGCTTTATTATTTAATGTGTTCAAACCTAAAGAGCATTAATAAACTGCTGTTTGGATCGTACCTTTGTGTTTGTCATTGTTCGAACCCCTGCGTCACCTGTACACCTGAGCACTGCAAACCACTCTTTCACAGTGCACTATATATATTATACTCGTTAAATGTAACCGGCCCCGTCGAGCCTGTGGTGCTTCGCCTCGGGCCACCGGGTCATGGTTAATGTCGAACCCTGATGTTGTTGGTCATCTTCTCTTTCAGGGAATCAGGGTTACTGTAAGTAACCTAACATTTGTAAACTTGACAGTATTGAGTATTTTTGCATCACTTTGTTTTATTTTATTTTATTATGGGCCTGCATGTAAGTGACTGGATACAAAATAACCCATACTTACCATACCATCCTCAACAGCATGAAGTGTGGGTGCAGTTTTCAAACTTTCTGCTTTTTCAGGTTGTTCTCCAGATGAGAGTAATGCATAGCTTGATCCAACCTGGCCTCTTTCGTCTTATGAAACACCTACATAAAAAAAAGATAAAACATAAATAAATAAATTCCCCACATTTCAATTGTCATGCAGCTATAAATACCATGTCAACCATCAGTTTAACATGACTAATAACTGCTAAATATAGTGCATTCCAATTTTTCACAAACCCACATTTAACCCTTTGCGGTCCATTTATTAATTCTGCGTCAGGCTCGCCAGGTCTAATTAATTTTTACAAGCGCATTTAATTTTAGACGCGCTGTTTAAAAGTATTTTTTTTTCACAGTCAAACGGGTTTAAATGGCCGTGCATATCAACAAAGCACTCACTAGGGATCTCCAGCCACGCCCCACCCTTTCGTTTGCTATCACTTTCACATATGCTACCAAATAAAAAATAATAATAATAATAATAGTCGTACATACCTATCAATTGTCTCCTGATGACTCGTTTTATCACCAAACTCCTCAATAATGCAATCCAAGTCATTATTTTATTGCTATAACATCTCAAAAAAGCTCTGCAAATGTCCGTGATAGTCTCTGTGCGCTGATACTGTACTCCCAGCTTGTTTCCATAACGACCGCCCATCTGATGCCAATGGGGTACTATGACTATTCATGAGATACGCCTTTTTTTTTTTTATCGCTTGTCTCGCTCCTTTCGCTCCCACTCGCCATTGAATGGTTTTCTCGCTTTTTCTGTTGAAAACCGACTTTTTTGCGTTTTTTGCGTTTTTAAAATGATGTCGGACAGGGTCCGACAAAGGACCTGGTGGGAATAATTGCAATGTCGGACCCAGTCCGACAGTGGACCGGAAAGGGTTAAA
Organism: Acipenser oxyrinchus oxyrinchus; assembly: GCA_030684275.1. Lineage (NCBI taxonomy): Eukaryota > Metazoa > Chordata > Actinopteri > Acipenseriformes > Acipenseridae > Acipenser > Acipenser oxyrinchus. Next base: position 54,573,769 of record CM060250.1, read on the forward strand.
AAAAGGCCCTATTTCTATTTTACAAATAAATGACAGCATACGGTTTTGTAGGGAAATAAATCTGACAAATGATTTTTCTTATCAAAAATAATTTATATGTATAAAAGAAAATAATGTTAATACAATTGTATAAACATTAGATACAAGCAAGCAAAGATGTGCAGGTCACAACATGCCCTAATGTATACGTTTGTATCATAACACACATGTCCGTGGAGTCAAATCAAAGAATTGACTGACGATTCAAACAAAAACATTACATTAAATACTATGAATATATTAGCATTTCTACCCAATTTCTTAAACTCTCTTCCAATCAGTATGGATCCTCCCTGCTATCACACACCTTCAACTCACCTCCCGGTAAGGGGGGAAGCTCGCCCAAATCTATCACATTCTATAGTGTGTCACATTTAAGCATTTTAACCTAATCTGTTAGAAACTGTTTCAAACTAGTCCTTTGTTTGTGGTGTTCTGTTTTCACACTGTGTCTCCACTCCTCCACCCATCTTGATTAGACACCTGGTAACTTTGGCGCTCTGCCCAGACGCCAAGATACGAGAGACTGAAAATGTCTTGCTTAGCTAGTTACATGTGCTTTAAGCTGTATCAAAATATGAAAATAAAACTTATTATAATCAAATACATAATTAATACTTTATGCAGTATATCATCTCCTACAATTCCCCCATTTTGTACTTTTGGACAAAAAGAACACAAGAGTACAATTTTAACTATATCTCGTATTTTACCAGTGATGCTGCAGCAATCTCACAATTTCTTGTCTATCAATTACTCTCGTCAATTGTTTACGTTGATACTACCACCTAACACACTGCCCCAAGTTCCACAACATAAGTAGCCCTAAAGCTCCCAAGGAGAATGAGGACTATCCAGTCCCAGAAGTTATTTCCCATCACTTCTCCTGACCAGCCATACCACTTTAGTACTGTGGCTTTCAGGTTTGCGAGATCGACTTCAACCTTTGCTTTAAGCAATTTCTCTTCTGCTTGTTGCAAGGCCAGCTTAACCAGTTTATGTACTTGTGAGAACACAACAGAGTACGATTCCAAATACGTGTCATCCCACCAAGCTGAGATTTCAAATTCCTCTGCTTCAGGCTCAGGTATATACACATCACCTATCTGGGCTCTATGATTTGGGGCAGTACAGATTCCAGAAGGAGTATGACATGTAAGTTCACCATATTTCATTTCAGTATAATTACTCATTATGCATCACTGGAATTTCCCTACTTGTATTGCTTTTTCCCATTCTTCTAAGGGATAGATTTCCAACTCAGTAGTGATATTACGATTAATCGGGGTAACTGCAGAACATTGACATACCACATGAGTATTGGTTTCATAACAGCATGCTTTATGCATCATATCACTATGGAGACACACACTCAGCCCACTGAAAGTCTTTTTTTGGCTCAATGCCTAGACTTTTGTTATTTTATAGTGACACAACATTTGATCTTTCATGTCTCACTTCTCTCTTGAGCAAAAAGAGCGACACATAAAACGTCTGCTAAACCCAAATGCTTCTCAACTGCAATACCAGTGTACAATGTTTCCCAATGTCCCCTTATTTAGAAATAAATGACAGCCAGGTGGCAGGGACCTACCGTGCTTGCAATTTCTCATGAGGAACACCTTTCAGTTTAATATTAATATACTGTATGCAATGTTGAGTTAAGGCATTAGAATTATACATAACATACGTCAATACCAGGTTTATATTATCCAAAATAATTCTGAAAAACATTTTAAATCATCGGTGTCTAGTAGATGAATCCACTTAAACATTTAAACTTTAAACTAAATCGTCCTCTCTCTGTGGTTTTGTTCTCATCATGTGCAGAGAGAGAGACTTGACTTAATTATTAATACACTCCAAACTGTTGTTCTTGAATTACTAATGTTTAAACTCATTTCACACAGATATTCCATCAAACTGTCTGTGCTGTCCCATTGTCCCTCAGAGGCATTATCATAGTTCATGATCAAGTAGGTGCAGTTTTGCAGTTCGTCAGTAGGAGTAATCCTGTGTTGCCCTGTGTGTGTCATACATACCTGGGCTCTGGATATTAATCTTGTTTAGGCAATTTCCATATTTTTATCAGAGCCAAACCTTTGACTGTTCTTGCGCAATGCTTATAGTCCTTGCGCCTACTGGAACTGCAGTTGTACATACTGACCATGTTGGATGCACTGTGTCTTTGTCGTTTGGGGGTCCCCGTGATGGTCTCGTTTTCCTGTGAAGAGAATGACCAGGTGTAGTATACATTGTTATGCAGTTTTATACTGTGCATTTCTGTTTAGGGAACTCATTATCCCTTTGTACTTTTTCTGTTTTATATTTGTTACATTGATTGCAACTTCAGAAACTGTCCCTTATCACAGTTTCAATTATTTAACTTTCTTGTTATTATGTGTGGCAGGGCAAAGTTGTCCTGCCCCTTTAAGGGAAGGGGTCACATGATTGGCGACCATTCTGGCTCTGGAGTGGAGCTACAGACCAGAGCTGGAATGGCCGCCAATTAAACACATGATCCCAATCACCAAATTGGGGGATTATATCATTAATTGTTTAATTGGCCCAGCTGGCCAATATAAAGCTGGCCATGCTACAGCACGCGAGGGGGAGAACAAAGGAGAAACACTGAAGTGCTGGGGGACTACCAGGAGACTTGGCTATAGTTCTTGCACATCTGCCCGGAGCTGCAGGGATGATGTGAAGAATTACAGCATGTTGCAGTGTTTCAGATTGGTCATTAGGAGCGTTCCCCAATATTTGCACCATTCCATCACACTGTACTGGCAGTTGACTTCGAATTACATTTTCTCTTTTTATCGTTAAACCTTTTGTGTCTGTCCAATTACTACAACACAGCTTACAACATTTGTTTTGGTTAATTTTACTTTTTAACCTAGTTTTGTCGCAGGCCTGGTTTCGCTATATCACGTGATTATTTTTTAACATATTTCGTGCATCAATTTTAAATCCAAAATAACTCTATTCAAAAATGCACTTCAAAATGTAAAAATTCTAATACATAATTAATACTTTATGCAGAATGTCATCTCCTACAGTTTAGTTTTGATATCAGGCATTTCTGTAATGAGAAATTCAGCTCTTTGTATTTTTTATTTTCTTCCAGTAAATTATCTTGTTTCAATTTCTCCACTTCCTTACATCTTTGAGTTGAGATTCAGTGTACATTATTTGGGGAATCAGTTCCCCATCACTGCCGGAAGAAGGATCATCTGAGAATTCAGCATCATCCAGTATCCTCCTTTTCACCACTTTTGGTCGTGTTTTTTTTAGGACTATCAGAGAGCAGTTATGTTATAGGGCAGCAGTGTGGAGTAGTGGATGGGGTTCTGGACTCTTGTCCGGAGGGTCGTGGGTTCAATCCCAGGTGGGGGACACTGCTGCTGTACCCTTGAGCAAGGTACTTTACCTAGATTGCTCCAGTAAAAACCCAACTGTATAAATGGGTAATTGTATGTAAAAATAATGTGTAAAAAATAATCTAATTGTATGTAAAAATAATGTGATATCTTGTAACAATTGTAAGTCGCCCTGAATAAGGGTGTCTGCTAAGAAATAAATAATAATAATAATGTTTTCCTTTTCTCAGCTTTCCTTTCAAAATCTGAAGCAGGCTGTTTTCTTTTCCTTTTGAAGCACATAACTTCTGACTGCTAAGATTTTTAAAACAAAAATAATTACTATTACATACCTAACAGATTTACATGGTTCTTTGCACTACATTTTAAAATTATTTTAACTTTCATTTAAGGAAATAATAATGATTTTGTAGCAAAAACCTTTTTTTGATAAAATGTACATTTATTTAAAGAAAATAAAATTGATCATGAGAGTGTTACAAGAAAACCCCAATGATCAGAGACTAGTCCCTATCAAACATATACATGTAAGGGGAGAAAAAGATATTCCTTTACAACAATGGTCCCCAACCTTTTTCAATGTAGGGACCATCTTGGTGTTTGGATTTTTCAACGTAGGGACCACCTTGGTGTTTGGATTTTTCAACATAGTGACCACCTTGGCGTTTGGATTTTTCCCATGGGCCATTTGCCACAAATATTTTTACAACAGCATTTTGAAACTAAGGCCCTGTGCACACTGTGCCTTTAAACCATATTAGTTACCTTTAAACTGACATAAAATTGTTAAGTACGGTTTGCATCCACACTACGCAAAGTTTAATACCGTACTCCAGAACCGGACTCGAGACCACCTCAGGGGGTAGTCTCGAGTCCGGTTCTAATTAGATCGCATCAGGTAGTGCGGTTTATCAAAAGTGTGGACGCTGTAATGCAGTACTACATTTTTTGTGTATCATACAATATTCCCAAATGCTTTGTGTTATGTTTGGCAAAATACTGGTGCCTGAAGGACTTCCTATCAGTGTACACTCTGCAATGGGTATTCATTTTTATGTTTTAAAAAAAAACAAAAAACTATCAGGACATCTCTGTTAAACTAGTGGGTAACATAACAAAAGCACAGTGTTAAATAATGGGACTGCAAAAATGAAATGGAAGTTAAAATAAAATTAATAAAACCTTCAAGCCCTACTTGTGTGTGTGTGCTCACATTTACCTTTTCCAAAATACTTGTTTGATTTATTTTTAGCAATATGCACCTCTATTAAATATGAAGCATAACACATTATTTTAAAATAAAATACAGTGCATGGTGGGATACTATCATATTAATGTCCACTGTTCATTACACTTGGAAATGTAACTGAACTATTCTAATAGTGTGTGGATACATTAAGCATGACTAAACATGAAACAGTACTTCAGTATGAACGCTTTGAGCTGGATTAATTAGAACGGTTTCGACTATGGTTCTTAAGATCAGTTATGTTGTGTGGACAGGGCCTAATTTGTAAGTGTATATGTTAAGTACATGTAGAAAATAAAGTATTTATATATGGTACCTAACTTTGGCTACGTACACACACAGGCTAAATGCGGTTGTGAGTTCACCTTTTGCACTTAACCACTTCAACTCCAGATGTAAAAATGAAACCACTTCCCAAGTACCAGATTTTGAAAATAATAATAATAATGTTTTCAAACCTGTAATTGCGATAAAATGTTAACATATGATAAATAAAACACACATTAACCCTTTATGCTGCTGTGTACTACATACCCATATTCAATATAGAGATAAAAATGTTTTTTTTTTTTTTTAAACAATGAAAACAAAAACGCTGCTAATAATGATAATAACAATAATAATAATAATAATAATCAGTAAACAGTAATTATTAAATAAAAATCAAACAATATCAAAATGTGTGTCAGTATCGACTTGCTCTGTGCCATTTATTGAAATGTTCAATACAACAGAACTCGGGGTTGCCTTCGCAACCACTGCACATTTTTCTTGTGTTTTTTTTTTTGTTTTCATTTTCGTAGCAGACCCTGTACCTTTTTTATGGTGTCTGCTTCCCTTGTGTTGGAGGGATAGTCACAAATACGTGTACACAGCTACTTTGCGCAGGCATTGTGATGGATCTGGCTTACCCAGTACCCAGTGCTGTGTTTTGATAGTATTTCATCACAGCACTGCCATTTCAAACCAAACAGCTTCCCGTTTGCAACTGGCTTACCTGTAAAGTAGCTGCATGCACTTCTGTTTGTACAGTTTGTATGGTTCTTGGCTCCAATCCTCTTCATCATAATCGCTGAGTGATAAGTTAGCATCACTGTCGCTGGTATCGAAATGCTCCTAACCAATTTCACTCTCGTTGCTCATTATAGAAAGACCACGTACGTTGCCATGTTTAGCTTTCGCTAAAAACTATATAAACTATAACTAAAGAAGTAAAACTAATAATAAATAAATAAAATAATAATTTAAAACAATATATATATATATATATATATATATATATATATATACACACAATATATAAAGGAGGCTGTGTGGTCCAGTGGTTAAAGAAAAGGGCTTGTAACCAGGGCTTGTAACCAGGAGGTACCCGGTTCAAATCCCACCTCAGCCACTGACTCATTGTGTGACCCTGCGCAAGTCACTTAACCTTCTTGTGGTCCGACTTTCAGGTGAGACGTAGTTGTAAGTGACTCTGCAGCTAATGCATACTTGGATAAAGGTGTCTGCAAAATAAACAAATAATAATAAAAATAATACCAGCCTTCTAAACACCCACAGCTACAGACTGGAATTGCTACATGACACGCAATTGGATAAAAATGTCACCTGACCCTCCCCCAACTTTCATTGCACATTCCACAGTACAAGCACTGCTTTAGAGAATGAAACCTGAAACGCTAGACTGAGAAACCGATCATAGAATAAAATGGGAAACTTGACGTCCGCAGATACGGCATGGTACTGTAAGTGGGTTTTCAATTGACGTACGTGCGTATGTCATGTTGTTGAAGTGGTTAATATGGTTTGTATACACACTCAGTTAGCTTACGAAAGGCAGCGACAACCGCACTAGTTAATCCTTTTCAGAGCAACTATAGAGTGCGGTTATTAATTCATTTTGGTTAGTTAACACGCACAAACTGTGTGTGTATTACAACCGCACTAACACAACCGCAGTTGGTGCTCAGTGCATTTCTGCGCAACTAATGATGTCATTGTTTATCAGACATTTCCATGTGATAAACATGGCTAAATTATATATATATATATATATATATATATATATATATATATATATATATATATATATATATATATATATATATATAAATAAAACAGCAGTGAGGGAGGTTAAAATCCTCCTTGCGTAGGACACGTGCGCAGGCACCTTTTTGTTAGTTTCTTTTATTGTTTAATTGTTTTGCTTTATTGTTTAATTTTAATTTGCTAATTGTTTTATTATTAATTATCCCCTGCACCTGGTAATGATTGTTAAATTAGAACCAGGTGCAGGGTATTTAAAGAGGGCCGTCAGTTTGCTCGGGGCTGCGGAGGAGAAGGAGGCAGAAGAGGTGGTCTGCTTCCTAGCAGTCAAGAGGAAATAACGTGCAGTGTGAACCTGCGTGGTTTGAGTAAAGTTGGTTTTGTGTGACAGGTAAACGGCCTAGCTGTCCTGTGCTAGTTAGTGCTCGTAAAGAGCTAGGTGTTTGTTTTTTGTGTTTTGTTTATTTTGTGTTTGCTTTTGTTTGTTTGTATATTAAAAATAGCGCATAAAAAATCCATTCCTGCGTCCTGGGTCTGATTTTAAAGGGGCAAAGAACCGTGAGTGGTGCCGGCCAGTTTTCAATATATATAGGTGCCTGATGAGCCAAGTTGATTTTGTAATATTGATGAATAGTAAATTCATAACAATGGTACATACATATAATATGCTATGTTTATTTAATCAAAGTACAGTTGCATAATATTTTGTTGGAAGAAAAAAAAATGTATTTTTGGTTTTGCAACTTAAATAAAACAATATGGGACAATTCGTATCCCCAAACGCCACAGTGCGACCGCAACTCGTTTTCCCACTGATACTGTACGTCTCATCTCTGTGTTTTGGCACTTCAGGAAATGTCTGAGTAAATGACAAAGACGCATATACAGTACAACTCCTTAGACATGCGTACATTTTTAATCCAGTCATTTGGAAACCACTCAAGTCGTTCCTAGCAGCCTTCTGGTTGGAAGATCGCTGAAATGTTTCGATCTACCGTCATGGTACTGCAGTGCAGAAAAATCAAAATGGCACCTCCCCTGGTTTTGCAGAAAAGAGCATAGCTGTGCTTGCCGAGCTCTCGATCGATTACGTACAGTACTTTCTTCCAATAGCATAAACAAAAACACAGCCTCCATGTTGTCACACAAAACCTCACGATCGGCATTAATGATGGCCCGGGTTCAGTGGTTTGTTTAAACAAGGAGTGCACTCACTTCAGTAATGAAAGGTGTGTGTGTTCAACAAACACACACATCTTTCTTTGTTTTTAAAAAGTTATTTTTTCACATTTTGAATGCTTCGTAGATAAATGGCGTCTCAATTTTGCAGGATTAAGACTTTTGTGTGACAAAGCCTCCTGACAAATAATGCACTGGGGCTTGGGATGTCTTCGGATCCAGTAAATGTAAATACGTGCTGGTCCCCGCAACCGTTACCTCGTCGCCAACTTCGCTTGATGTACATATAAAAAACACACCGGAATACGAAGATGAGGTGGGTGAGAAGCAATTTGAAAAATTATCCCTTAGCAGTCCATTCATTCAGCGTGTCAGGTCCAATTTATTTTCACACGTGCAGTTTATTTTAGACGTGCTGTTTAAAAGTATTTTTTTTTCACAGTAGAACAGGTTTAAAAGGCACTGCATATCAACAGGACACTCAGTACTGCTTCTCCAGCCCCTCCCCACCCCTTGTTCCCTGTATTTTTCACATACCTTTTCATAGTAGTGCATACCGATAAATCATCTCCTGATCACTTGTTTTATCACCAAACTCCTCAATAATGCAATCCAAGTCATTATTTTATTACTATAACATCTAAAAAAAAAAAAAAGCTCTGCAAATGTCTGTGATATTTTTTGAGCGCTGGATGCGGAAGCAGCTATCTTGTTTGTTTATGTCCGTGTTATCTATGTAGTGCCAGGGCTATCTGTATTCATGTGATACGCCCCTTTTTTCAGCTTCTCTCAGCTCCTATCGGTCTCACTCAGCCATTGAATGGTTTTCTTGGCTTTTTCCTGAGAAAAAAACTGTTTTTTACATCTTTTTGATGATGGCAAACAGGGTCCGACATTGGACTGGAAAGGGAAAATTGCAATGTCGGACCAGGTCCAACATAGGACCGCAAAGGGTTAAAAAATGATTGGAGAGTGTACAGGATGGATGTTACATACCACTTCTTGTGCGCCATGATGTGTAAATTAAATAGGACTGGTGGCACACAGTCGATAGGATTTACAGCATTTTGGTTAAATATGACAAAGTCAAGAACAGACTGTACACATTATTTCCAGAAGTAGTGTTCAGAAAATTTCCTTTTGTCATATAGTCTTGAGAGATATTAAACCTGGCTGAATAAACCCATATGATAACATGGAGCTGAAATCGATTATACACACAACGGTACAGTTCACAAGTCAAGCTACAAATATAGCCTCTTTTTGGTTCACATTAACTTCTGTTACTATATGCAGCTAACCTCTCCAAAAATGTATACTATGGAAATAGTAGAGCTATTCCTATGTTCTACACTGTAACACATATTTTATATTGTTTAAAATGAAAAGTACTAAAAGTGTGGTTTTAATGCTTTATTTTTTTTTAATTTAGTCATTCCAACCAAGTTAGGAATATTCACTGCAGTGCGCTACTTTTATGCGGCGCGAAAAGGCTGGGATAGCCAGAATACTTTTTTAATTTTTTTCTTGAACAGTGAACACAAGCAGTAGAATCATCACAGATTACAAAGATGTGCATTTACGTGAATGCTAGATGAAGAGTTTCTTTTTTTAAATAATGCTGGCTAAAAAAAAGAAGTCTGTAATTTTGACAAGACAAATGTTCCTTCATAATGTGCAACAGTTGTTTTGTTAGCATTTGTTTTACATAAGAAAGCTGTTTCAGTCAATGGTGGCTTTGAAGGCCATGCTTGATATTGCATCGAAGGGAGCTGTAATATTAATTTATAAACACACATGTAATAAAAGAAAATAGATAAAGAGAGAAAATGTAGACTACATACATAATTATATATAATGTGGTTAACTCTTTAAGGACCAAACATTTTTCAGTGGGATGCTCCCCCAGGACCAGTTTTTTTTTTTTTTTGTCTGTAGTTGACTCTTCCTATAAAAATTCACTAGCAATCTATTTTTTTGGAATTAGTGTCCCTTTTTTCAGAACACTCTGGGGAACATTATAAAGTACTTCAGAAACCATATAAACTTTTATCTTTTTTTCAACGCAATATTTCTTTTTTTTAAATGTTAATTTTTGTTTTGTTTTGTGCTTAGAGATACATGTATAAAAACATGTTATTCTATGACCCGAGTGACCTTACAATACCTCCTGAAAGTATTGATGTTTGGGCAAATTAAAAGACATTGTTTCACCTGAGTGATTGCAATGATATAATACATGTTTATTCTCATGGTCTTTATAAACAATAATTAAATATTTATACATAAAATAATAGTTCATTCATTCCATTATTATAAGTAATAAGGGAATACAAGTACCTTACAAATTTAGTTCATGAAATGGTATCTGCTTATATCCACTGATTTCTTGATATTTATATATGTCGTAAAAACATATATATTAAAACACGTGAGACAGAATAAATGTTTTAATACAAGTCAAATACATTGGATTTCTTAGTTGTAAAGTTATTGTGTCATGTTTTGTTTCTCTGTGCTGCTGAAAATGTCTCCACCCTTTAAAAATAAAATGCCCGTCTCACTGACGTCACATGAAAAAACAATCAAGCAGTGAAGTTCAATTCCTGCCCTATCCAATGAACAAGCCGTACTGTACATTATGGTGGCCCAGCAAGTCAAAGAAACAAAGTGTGTTTTTTATTGTGTTTACCCGATCACGAGCTGTGACAGAAATACAATGATTCTGGGTTGTAAATCTCCCTCCTGACCTGTGAGGGCGCTAAGCAGTGAGAACAGAGTTCCCTGGACGGGCTGGCCCGACAGTTATTTCCCAGAGTTCAAAGGAAGTCGGCCAGCTAGGAAGGGGGCGAGACTCCGTTGCAATAACGCATTGACCCGGAAGGGAAATGACATGGCAGCTGCAGATTGGCGAGGCGGTTGCACTCGTTTACCAAGGGGTCATGTGTGACAGCATAAAAGGGGACGGAGAATCGCAATCTGTTCCTTCGCACAGGTTTGTGTAAATAAACTGAGAAGGACCCCGTTCTGTAGTAAAAAGTACCGTGAGTGTTTTGTTTGTTTTGTCTTGTAATTGTCTTGTCTTGCACATTTCTAAACAGCTAATACAGTTCCGGAGCTGTCGCCAAGGGCCAGCACTAAGCCAGAACTGTATCACCCACCACGAGCACAACTGCATGCACCCAGGACTGGTGACCATGTATTTATTATTGTGTGTCAGATATCGTGTTTATTAGTTGGGACTGCAATCCCGTTATTGTTTACCCCGTGCAGTACAGTGTATTGCCGGGGGATTATTGTTTAGGTCACCAGACTTGGAATATAAAATAAAGATTAATTTTTCCAAACTGGATTACTCTGTCCGTTTAATTATCTCACTGCATCACTCCTGCACCTGTTTCCACACAGCCACTTTGCCACACAAGCCCACAATGAACTTCAGTATGATCGTGATCACAAGCTGTTTGTTGTGTTGGTTAGAACTGCGTAACCGAATTTTGGGAGTTGTTTGCGGACCACGTGAAGTTTACTCATGCCGCGGACCACAGATTGGGAACCAATGCTTTACAATTTCGAAAAAACTAAAGAATTGAAGTTACTGCGTTCTCATGCTGCTCCCTTGTCTCTTCTCAATAGTCACTTTATCCATTCCTTCATCACATTCATTGTTTCAATTCAATAATTTAGGTACACACATTCGTTTTCCACTCTGCTAGCTCTTCAGTTTCTTCTTTTGGTTCTAATAAGACAAATAGAAATCACTGGTACATTATACAATAACTACAATAATGGCAAAAGCCAGTAATGTTCTTCCGAATGGAGATGTGTGTCTCTGTACATTTTAAGAATCTTGTAATGTGTAATTTCGCTTCTGAGGCTTGAGCAATGTTGCAAAAATCTGTTTTGTCCTGGATGAATAACCCTGTCCGAAATTTCGGTTAGCCAGATCCAACTTGTTAAGTTCTTAAATCACTCAATGGTAGCTTATTTATTTACTATTCAAACTATTTCTAGAATAAGTGAGACAACTGAAAAATGTAAAGTGAAAATAGTACTTTCCAAGTATTCAATAAAAAAGCAAATGTTAAAAGTAACATTTAGCCTACTTAGTTCTGATTTACTCAGTAAAAGAAAAACAATCAAGATCATCAATTGAACATTTTTATGTGATAATAGGCTGAGTTAGTTTGGCTTATTAGATGCTGCTTTTCTGAAGTGCAACTTGTCATTACAGTGCACTTTAAAGTATTCTGTGAAATTACATTTTATTATTTTACTTACCTACGTTATTAAAGAATATGTGTTTTTACTACCTGCTGACAGTGGCTCTCAAAAGTATTCACCCCCTTGGACTTTTCCACATTTTATTGTGTTACAACATGGAATCAAAATGGATTTAATTAGGAGTTTTTGCCACTGATCAACACAAAAAAGTCCATAATGTCAAAGTGAAAAATAAAATCTACAAATTGTTCTAAATTAATTACAAATATAAAACAGAAAATAATTGATTGCATAAGTATTCACCCCCTTTGCTATGACACACCTAAATAAGCTCTGGTGCAACCAATTGTCTTTAGAAGTTACATAATTAGTTGAATAGAGTCCACCTGTGTGCAATTAAGGTGTTTCACATGATTTCAGGTTAAATACACCTGTCTCTGGGAGGTCCCACAGTTGGTTAGTACATTTCCTAACAAAAACTGCATCATGAAGATGAAGGAACATTCAAAGCAAATCCGGAATAAGGTTCTTCAAAAGCATCAATCAGGGGTAGGATATAAGAACATTTCCAAGGCATTGAATATCCCCCAGAGCACAGTAAAGTCCATTATTAAGAAATGGAGAGAATATGGCACAACTGTGAATCTTTCTAGAACAGGCCGTCCTCAAAAACTGAGTATCGGGGCGAGAAGGGCACTAGTCAGGGAGGCCACCAAGAGGCCTTTGGCAACTCTAAAGGAGTTACAGTCTTCCACGGCTGAGCTGGGAGACACTGTGCATACGGCAACAATAGCCCGGGTGCTTCACAAAACTGGCCTTTATGGGAGAGTGGCAAAAAGAAAGCCATTGTTGAAAAAAACTCACATCAAATCTCGGCTAGAGTTTGCCAAAAGGCATGTGGGAGACTCAGAGACCAAGTGGAAGAAGATTCTATGGTCTGATGAGACCAAAATAGAGCTTTTTGGCCTCAACGCTAAGCGCTATGTTTGGTGCAAGCCTAACACCACACATCATCCTGAGAACACCATCCCTACCGTGAAGCATGGTGGTGGCAGTATCATGCTATGGGGAAACTTCTCTGCGTCAGGGCCTGGAAAGCTCATGAAGATAGAGGGCAAAATGGATGCAGCAAAGTGCAGAGAAATCCTGGAGGAAAACCTGCTGAAGTCTGCAAGGGACCTGGGACTTGGGAGAAGATTCATCTTCCAGCAGGACAATGACCCCAAACATACAGACAAAACCACACTGGAGTGGCTTAAAAACAAAAAGGTGAATGTCCTGGAGTGGCCCAGTCAAAGCCCAGACCTCAATCCAATTGAGAATATGTGGAAAGAGTTGAAAATTGCTGTTCACCAAAGGTCCCCATCCAACTTGACGAAGCTTGAGCAATTTTGCAAAGAAGAATGGGCAAAAATTGCAGTGTCCAGATGTGCAAAGCTGGTAGAGACATATCGAAATAGACTCATGGCTGTAATTTGCTGCCAAAGGTGCCTCTACCAAATATTGATTCAAGGGGGTGAATACTTATGCAATCAATTATTTTCTGTTTTGTATTTGTAATTAATTTAGAACAATTTGTAGATTTTATTTTTCACTTTGACATTATGGACTTTTTTGTGTTGATCAGTGGCAAAAACTCCTAATTAAATCCATTTTGATTCCATGTTGTAACACAATAAAATGTGGAAATGTCCAAGGGGGGTGAATACTTTTGAGAGCCACTGTATATTAAGCACCAGTGTTAATGGGATAGAACAGTCATTTGTACCCGATTAGTCAAATATTTTGACCATAATTACCCTATTAGATGTAACCTACTCTCCGGTATTTTGCCACTTAACATCCTCTGGTTTAAATATAGTAGGCTACTAATAAAAATGATCTGGGTTTTTGTAAGAGATTTGACTTTCGTTATGTCACTCCAAAGAAGCCAGTATAATTTTTGGGGACCGAAATCATTGATGTTCCTTGGGTGATATTTTTTTTATGTCTCGCACATCAACAATTTTCCACACACAGTCATCCAGATATTGCACACACGCAAACATTGTGTATTAAAAACCCTATGTAAAATATAAATAACGTTAAAGACAAAGGGCCATATTCATAAAAGATGGTGGTAATTTCCTACCATTAAAAAAAATTGCCAGGTAGTATTTAATGCACAATTTATAAAACTACTGCCTGGTTATTTTGCCGGCCAATAATTAGATGTGATTTATTGTCACAGATTGTTACCGAGGGATTTTATCTAACCAATTGTCAGAGGTATGCAAATGAGCCATGTCCCCTACTTAAGACATCAGTGGCATACACCGTCTGTTTACACCGTCACGTTATGGCTATGGAACATGTCTGGAGACAGGCAGGTTGTCTGATATATCGAGATGTCAGTTTTAACTCTTTGCAGTCCTATTTCGGACCAGGTCCGACATTACAATTTTCCCTTTCGGATCCGATGTTGGACCCTGTCCGACATCATCAAAAAGACGTAAAACACAGTCGTTTTTTCTCTGGAAAAAGCTTAGAAAACCATTCAATGGCCGAGTGAGACCGATAGGAGCTGAGTGAAGCCGGAAAAAAGGGGTGGATCTGAGCAATACACATAGCCCCGGCACCACAGAGATAATACGGTAATATGGTCATAAACAAACAAACTAGCTGCTTCTGCATCCAGAGCTCAAAGAATATCACTGACATTTGCAGAGCTTTTTGAGATGTTATAGTAATAAAGTAATGACTTGGATTGCATTATTGAGGAGTTTGGTGATAAAACGAGTGATCAGGAGATGATTTATCAGTATGCACGACTATGAAGAGGTATGTGAAAAATACAGCGAACAAGGGGTGGGGTGGGCCTGGAGATGCAGTACTGAGTGTCCTGTTGATATGCAGTGCCTTTTAAACCTGTTTTACTGTGAAAAAAAATACTTTTAAACAGCGCTTCTAAAATAAACTGCACGTGTGAAAATAAATTGGACCTGACGTGCTGAATAAATGGACTGCTAAGGGTTAAAAATAATAATAGATCCACACACAGGTGCTGGGCACAAGTGAGAGGTTAGGGTAGGTGCAGTATGCATAGTGTTCCGCATTAACGGTTTATTCCGAATTTTACCGAAAAATTAGTTGTTTTTTATTTTTTACTGATTTATACCTGATTTTTG
Source organism: Acipenser oxyrinchus oxyrinchus (assembly GCA_030684275.1). Lineage (NCBI taxonomy): Eukaryota > Metazoa > Chordata > Actinopteri > Acipenseriformes > Acipenseridae > Acipenser > Acipenser oxyrinchus. Next base: position 54,589,056 of record CM060250.1, read on the forward strand.
TCTATTCAATATTTTCCAGATACTATTTTCTAGGAAATGCACAATATTCTGATTAAAATGTTGTTTTATTTTAACTCTGACATTGTAATAAGCAGCCCTACACTCTATCCTAGGATACAGCAGATATTTAGACGTCAGAGGATCAACGTTCAAACGTGGTTCTCTGTCACTTCACAAACACATTATCACCTGATTAAGTTGGCCAATCAAAGTCTGATTATTGTGGCAATTGCTGGGTTAGTAACTACTAGCTTGATCAAAAACTAAATTGAAACACTTACACGAAAATATAATATGTTTAGTGGATGAGAAATGGGGAGAAAATGTAAATCAGTTTATGAATATTCAAAAGAAAACTAAGGTTTCGAAATATACAAAAAGCAAAAATAGCAGAAGTGGGTCAGATGAGGCAGAGGATGCATAGCGTTATAAATACTGCTGCATTGAGGTACATGTTCACGCTGACAATAAAAGAACATATTGAAAAGTGAGCGACACATTAAACTAAAACAATACAGTGAACTGAGAGACAATCCATTTATGCGGCTTTTACACACTCTTTAATAAAAAGAGAGCGAAAAATGTGTTAATGAGTTTGTCAGAGCACTGTGCTTTGCTGGACAAACACTATTTCAGAGGTATGTATCAGTGACTTTGTGCGACAGTACTGTCTGTCCATAAGCTAAACACTTGTAACGATCACTCTGCACAACTGAGAAGCAGTTGCACTGTCCTCCCTAAGGAGATACTACTGGCCCTATTCCTATAGTTAAATAAGTCAGCAAGAGTGACGGACAGCAAAAGCAGGGACGTCAGAGGTGTCAATTTCACGAACAACCAGTTTATTATTCTGAACAATAATGTCAACAAATGAAAAAATGAACAACTGAATTAAATGAATAATGATAAGACAGGAATTCAAATAATTGCAGGTAACAGATAAGAAATAAGATGGTACAGATAAGTATGTAGGGACAAACAGAAGGCTAAACAGTTTCACAAAGTAGAAATGAATGGTGTCCGGAGGGTCTCCAATAAACCCACACTCACAAACACAACCCACACAGATAGACAAAAGATAAATAAATAGATACAGATGAAAACACGGTCTTGTGGAAACAATTACATTTAACAGTCTCTGTGGCAATGGTGGGAGAATGACAGGTAGGCCCAACAAGTCCAGTAATAGCAGGGTAATTGAAATCCATACAAAGTAACAAAATAACAAAGTAACAGAAAAATACAGGAAACAAAGTATCAAATTAAAGTAGAAAAATCCAAACAAAAAAGAAATGATCTCACCCACAAATAAGGCAGTCCAGCAAAGTGTCCCGAAATGATGGTGATTGTAGAAGGTTGAACACATTGAGTACGTTGAAAATGTTGAGACTGTCCAGTAGTGTTGAGTTGAATGGTGAACAGTTGTTTGGCAAAAATCAGGAGAATCAGGAAAAAATGGAGGCTGTCACACATAAAACAACAAACACTAAACAGACCTAGAAAAACAGCTAAACTTAAACAAGTAACAGTGAAAACAAAAAGACCAGTTTAGACAAAGCAGCAACAAAAGAAAATGAACGGATGCACTGGAATTATCTAAGGATGGTAATGGATTCACTGAAATTTAAGTAGAGAAAATGCTGTAGTTTAATGGATTCCTCTGAGAAAGGGAGTCCCCCTCAGGCCTGATTAGCCAGCTTTAATACAAGTGATGGCTACTAAGGAGCTCTGAGATTGGAGGGGTGGAAATCTGAATGAGCCAATGGGGAGAGAGGATGAACAGAGGGTGGTTGCAAGGAATTATGGGAAATGAAGTTTTAACCTGGCCAGGCTACTGACCCTAATTAAAGGGACAGGTGGGTGAGACTTACACCCACATTATGTAGCATGGGAATTGCTACACACTGTCTAACGTCGACAATCTTAATCGTAAATATTTGACAGAAAATGGTGATGATTTAGTTGGTAAACCTATGGAACGCATTGATGGAAATGTTCAGTGTGATTTCTGATACATCTCCCAATGGCTTGCACCACCCAGTTCTGTCAATTTACTCTTTTTTTTTTAAATATAGCACATATACTCCCTGAAAAAGCAGGGTAACCACCAGATATGTAATGTGTTGTCACAGTTCATATTTAAATTTTGGTTGACAAAAAAAGGATCCTCTAATGTTAGCATGTTTCCTTGGCAGTGCACAATAAATTATAGAAGGCAACGTCAGCAATCTCTAGTTATTTTTCTCATAATAATATGTTTAAAACTTTCGTTTGAATGACAAATGGCACAGAAAGACAGCACCGCACAGCTACATTAAAATGCAATGAATTGTTAAATGGCAGAAAAATTGCCTATATTTTTATTTGTTACTGTATTCCCTCAGTTTGCAAATACCTGCACAATTCATTCACATACAATACATACAATAACATTTCAAACATCTGTTTCTCATACAGTACACCTTACCATACAACAAGCTTCTTTTAAACTAAAATAAATAAATACAGCTAGACTGAAAAATCCTGCCTGTCACACAATACTACTCTGTTTCATAGCGAAATTGGATTAGAAAATGCTACATATTTCTTGCAATTAATTGTGGTTACTAAACATGATTTCCATTACATGAGAGTAGATGTTAAAACTTCATGCTGATTTGAACTTGGCTCTCGCCAAGATAAGCACCAACTAAGACGTAGCTTCACAGTAAACTAATGTGATCCATATGTGTCTCCATCCATTTGCGCTTCCTTCCATATGATGATGTAGATATCCTTCTGTCTGGTGTTGATGGCTGAAGTGTAATGCTGGCTCCAGGGATCAGCTTATTGCCTCCCAAGCGCATCAGCACACACAACAGCTGCGATGCTGGTTCCGGGAATCAACCACAGTGCGGTCTCCCCAGCTCATCAGCATGACAACCGTCTGGATTGAGCTAAGTAGGGTACATCTCTGGGGTCTTCAAGTGGGCACCTTCCATCCTCGGTGTTTCATCGACAAGCCCACGACACCTCAAGAGGGCTTGACGGTGATTCTAGCGTCCCAGCATCACCCCCCTCCGTCCCCCACTCAACTCAGCCCAGCTTACTTACCTGTACATCAACGTTTCTTTCTTTCTATTGTGCTTGACATCCCCAGCCAGAATCTTTCCGTCTCAACCACAGCCAGTTGCTGCTCCTCTATGCTGCTTCAGATAAGTTCTTCACTGTGCGACACAACTCTTGGCCATTGAATCCGACATCTCTGAGAAACCGGATTGTAGAGTGTGCCACAAATCCTCGACAACCCACTTCCACTGGGTAAACCCAGACTCTCCATCCTCGCTGTTCCGCTTCAGTGGCTAGTTGAGCATACCGCAGTTTCTTCCTCTCGTACGCCTCATCTACAGCATCCTCCCATGGCACTGTTAACTCTACCAGGTGAACAAGGCGTGCTGATCCAGACCACAAGACAATATCTGGTCGAAGGTTAGTGGTGGCAATCTCAGGTGGAAAAATAAGCCGTTGACCAACATCTACCAGCATTTTCCAGTCTCTAGCAGCTCCAGTTGTCTTGGGCGAGGATTGGTTTTAACACCTTTTCTTGGTGGTTGCTCTCCTGGGCGGAGGAATGTTGTCTTTTGTGTGTAATGTTTTGATGCAACAGGTGGCAACTTATTGGTCATGTTACGCTTGTCTTCCAATGCTAAGGCCAAACATCGCAGCACCTGGTCATGGCGCCAAGTAAACCATCCTTGGCTAAGAGCCACCTTACATCCTGTCAAAATGTGCCTTAATGTTGCAGGTGATGAACACAAAGGACATGAGGGATCCTCTCCTACCCAGAGGATTAGGTTCTGTGGTGATGGGAGAACATCATATGTTGACCTTATAAGGAAACTGATCCTGCTCTGTTCCATTGACCATAGGTCTTGCCAGCCAATCTTGCGTTGTTCCACACTCTCCCATCTCATCCATTCTCCCTGCTTGGCCTGGGAAATGGCCTTTATACACCTCATCCTCTCCTCCTGCTTTTGCACCTCGTTGACTACCAGCTTCCTCCGTTGAGCTGGGGTTGCGTTGTGCCATGTAGGAGGAGCTGAACTGAGACCAAGACCCCCTCTTCCATGCTGAACTTGCCCCATGATATCACCAATTCGAAGGGCAGCCTTTGCATCCTCCACAGCTTTCTTTGCCGCCCACTTTCTTCCAGTTTTCAACACAGGTGCTGCCTCCCTTACACATTTGTCGCGTGACTCTACTAATGTCATTTCCAGTCGGACCTTGGCACACTTAAACTCCTCGGTTAGAGCGGAGACAGGTAGCTGCAGTATTCCTTTACTGTAAAGTCCCACTCTGCTGAGGCAGCGTGGAACTCCCAACCATTTCCTGATGTGTGAACTGATTAAAGCTTCCAGCTTCTCTACTGTTGTCAAAGAAACCTCGTACACAGTCAGTGGCCACAGCAACCTTGGCAGTAGACCAAACTGAAAGCACCAGAGTTTTAGTTTGCCTGGTAAAGCGCTGCTGTCTATGCTCTTCAACCCTTCCACAGCTTGTTGTCTAACTTCTCCCACACGAACTGTGTCCTTTAGATCCCCGTCGTACCATCTACCAAGGCTCTTCACTGGCTTCTCAGACACTGTTGGTATTGCCTCACCATTAATGAAGAACGTTTTATCTACTACTCTACCTTTAATTATAGAGATGCTCCTTGATTTAGTGGGCTTGAATTGCATTCATGCCCATTCAATGTTATTGGTTAATTTGCCCAATAACCGATTAGTGCAGGTTCTGTTGTAGTCATGGTTGTCATGTCATCCATGTATGCTTGAATTGGTGGTAGTCGCATTCCAGAAGCCAAGCGCTCTCCTCCCACTACCCATTTTGATGCCCTAATGATTACTTCCATTGCCATGGTAAAAGCCAGTGGAGAAATGGTGCATCCTGCCATTATTCCAACTTCTAGGCATTGCCATGTAGTGCTGAATTCTGAAGTTGAAAAACTAAATTGCAAATCTCCAAAGTAGGCTTTCACTAGATTTGTTATTGTCATCGGTACACTGAAAAATCAAATGCTGCCCAAAGAAGTTCATGTGGCACTGAACCATATGCATTAGCCAAATCCAGGAATGTCACATAGAGCTCCTTCCTCTTCTTTTTAGCTGATTGAATTTGTTGCCAGATCACATTGATGTGTTCTAAGCATCCTGGGAAACCTGGAATGCCCGCTTTTGTATTGAAGTGTCAATGAAGCAGTTCTTTAATAGGTAAGTTGACAATCTCTGAGCAATAATGTTGAAGAAAATCTTGCCTTCTACGTTTAATAGGGAAATAGGGCGAAACTGACTGATGCTTGTAGAATCTTTTTCTTTAGGTATAAAGACTCCACCTGCTCGGCGCCATGCTCTTGGTACAACCTGTTTTTCCCATGCTACTTTCATCAATTTCCACAGGATTCTTAGAACTCCTGAAGCACTCTTGTACACTCTGTACGGAACTCCATTAGGCCCTGGAGATGATGAACCCCTTGCTTTTTTCACAGCTTGTTCTACTTCTTTCCACTTAGGTGCACAGTCCTCCATTTGGTATTCTGGTGGATTGATAGGTGGGATGTCTGACGGAATTGACATAGGCTCCTGCCTTTTTGAATCTGTATGTGTTTCCTCCAGCTCAAACTTAGATGCTTTTAGTGTGCCATTTTTCTCACTGGTGAATAACTTCTTTACAAATTTGAATGGGTCTTTATAAAAGTTAGTTCTCGCACGCTCCTTCTTTTTGTAGCGTTTCCGTAGGCGCTCAGCTCTGCGCAATGTTGCAAGCTTATCTTTTATGACCCTTTGTAAGAGATTGAGTCCCTCCTTCTGACTTTCTTCTGCTCTTCTCCATTGCTTCCTAAGCTGTCTCCTTTATCTAACTAAGTGTTCAATCTCCTGCTGCCGTCTAGACTTTCCAGGAATAGTTTGTACTTTTTCCTTCCTTTTTTCAACTCCAAACCTCTCGCTTCCATATGTGTAAATGATGTCCCCAAATGTATCCAGTTTCTTTTCAACTGTTCCACTTAACCTTTCCAATGCAAAGCAGAGATCTGTGTTTACTGTGTCCCATGCAGTTTTCTCACAAGCTCTTGGCCATTTAACTCCAGGCTTGTGCCCGTTGAGGTTCTTTTCTCTCTTATGCTGGTTTGTTTGACCGGGTTCACAAGGATCATTTGGTTCATCACTAACTGTGTCCATGCAAGTCCTCCTCACATCTATGACAGGGGTACTGATATCCTGCGAACTGTGGTTTGCTTCCTGTCGCTGGATTTCATTCGACTGACTTGACTGACTTCGTTAGAAGTACTGATCAATGCGAGGCCCTTGTCCCTTCTCCCTCAAGCATTTCATTCTCCCTTGATGAATCTTCAAACCCCTGACCGTTGTCACCTTGCTCCAGCCGCAGACACAAACCTGGAGTTCCATGTCTTTGCTAACTGCAGATCTTGAACTAGTCTTTTGTGAAGTACTCTCCATACTCATATCCGTTTCCGTTCCTAAGTCCTTAAACGTGTTGTCCAACGTTGAGTCATCTTCCGCCCCGCCTCGCAGACTCTAGGGTATTTTCTCTTTAATTTCTTAGAAGCCTTGGGCGGGTGTCTCCAGCATTCTGTAAACACAGAGCTGGATACTGCCGACAAGGGTAGCTAACCCTTGCCAGCCCCAATGGGGTCTCTTTCCTCCAGTCAGCTGTCTCTCCAAGCTGTCACGAGGTCTTTCCCTTGTTGCCAGCTGCACTATTCACAGCAGTCACTGGACGTATCCAGATCTTCATGATTTCCATTACATGAGAATAGATGTTAAAACTTCATGCTGATTTGAACTTGGCTCAACTTCTTGAAGTAACTAACAATCCCGTTTGACACTAATATATATTTTTCAATATACAGCTATGGCCAAAAGTTTTGCATCACCTATTTACCATTGAGACAATTCACGGGCAGGAGTTAGAGCTGTGTGAAGATATGGGTTAAGAACATAAGAACATAAGAAAGTTTACAAACGAAAGTACATGCATTTCCTTGAATCCCTACTGCGTTCAGTTTGAGAATTAATATTTTATGCGGGACTTTGTCAAAAGCTTTCTGGAAATCTAAATAAACCATGTCGTATGCTTTGCAATTATCCATTTTCAATGTTGCATCCTCAAAAAAGTCAAGTAGGTTAATTAGACACGATCTCCCTTTTCTAAAACCATGCTGACTGTCTCCCAGGATATTGTTACCATTTAGGTAATTTTCCATTTTGGATCTTATTATAGTTTCCATAAGTTTACATATAATAGAAGTCAGGCTTATTGGTCTGTAGTTACCTGGTTCGGTTTTGTCTCCCTTTTTGTGGATCGGTATTACGTTTGCTATTTTCCAGTCTGTCGGTACAACCCCTGTGTCAAGAGACTGTTGCGTGAGCTTGGTTAGCGGTTTGTAAATAACTTCTTTCATTTCTTTGAGTACTATTGGGAGGATCTCATCCGGCCCAGGGGATTTGTTTATTTTAAGAGCTCCTAGTCCCTTTAACACTTCTGCCTCTGTTATGCTAAAGTTATTTAAAATTGGATAGGAACAGGTCGACATGTGGGGCATGTTGTTCGTGTCCTCCTTTGTAAAAACCTGTGAAAAGTAATCATTTAATATATTTGCTATTTTTTTTCTTCATCTATGATTTTGCCATTTGTGTCTCTTAGACATTTAACCTCCTCTTTGAATGTTCTCTTGCTGTTAAAATATTGGAAAACATTTTGGAATTGGTTTTAGCCCCTTAGCAATAATGATTTCTATCTCTCTTGGCCTTTCTAACTTCTTTTTGACTTGTGTTTGCAGTTCCAAGTACTCTTTCTGTGTACTTTGTTTTGGTCCCTTTTAAACGCTCTGTAAAGTGCCTTTTTTCGCTGAATATTTTTTTTAATTGATCTATTAAACCATTTTGGCCATTTTGTTTTAGATTTAGATTTGTCTACTTTTGGGATGTAATTGTTTTGTGCCTCTAGTACTACATTTTTAAAAAACAGCCATCCTTTTTCTGTGGATGTTTTCTCTATTTTACTCCAATCTACTTCTGTTAGTCTCTGTTTTATACCTTCATAGTTTGCTTTTCTAAAATTGTAAACCTTAGCTTTAGTCATTACTTTTGTGGTTTTAAAAAATACTTCAAATGAGACCATGTTGTGGTCTGAGTTTGCTAATGGCTCTCTGACCTCTGTTTTAGTTATTCTGTCTTAATTATTTGAAAAGACTAAATCAAGGCATGCCTCCCCTCTAGTCGGTGCCTTGACAAATTGCGTTAGGAAGCAGTCATTTGTCATTTCCACCATTTCAATTTCGTCCGTCGTGCCCCCCATCGGGTTTTCCCATTTTATATGGGGGAAGTTGAAATCCCCCATTAGTATAGCTTTTCCTTTTCTACATGCATTTTGAATGTCATTGTATAACAGATTATTTTGCTCAGCGTCTGAATTTCGCGGTCTATAGCATGCTCCTATTATTATGCCTGTGGCAGGCTGGCTCGCAGTGGTGAGATTGATGACGTCACGGACCAGGAAGTAACTGAATCAAAACAATGGATGGGCGGGTGAAGCTGAATGCTATGGCACTCAGCGTTTTAATAAACAAATAAACAAAACAAAAGATTTAAACAAAACACAAACCAAAGGGCACGAGGGCCAAACGAATAAACAGACAAACAAGTAAGTGGCGTGCTGGCTAAACCACCACGTTTTAGCAATTGTTTTATGTTGTCTATGCGCTCTCTCTCTCCGCTCTCCCGTACTCTCTACTCCAAAACTCCACACCGCAGCACAGACAGCTCTCGGTTCTTATACTCTGGCCGAGGGGTTAACTAGCTGTTAATTATCTTATTACCCCTCGGCCACAGTCTGCATCGTTTAGTAAGGATGCATGACTGTCAGCTAGTTAAATAATCAGTAGCTGATCAGTCATGCATCCTCACGGGTTTTTAAATATAAATATAAAAGACGCGGGCGCTTTTCACTGCGCCGCAAACAAAACACAAATAATAATAAATAGGGGCGGGACACTCCGCCACACATGCCCCCTTGTGCGCAGCACACATGGCCTTTTCGCCACCTCCCCCTTATTCCCTAAAGTCCCGGCTAGCAGTCCCGGCGCAGGAACAGGGGCAGCAACGGGCCAAAGGTGGCGGCCACGGTGGGATGTCCTCCTCCCACCCAAACAGCCGAAGCGCTCCAATGGCCCGCGCACAGGCCGGCTCCTCTGGCCAAAAATTTTAGGGGGTCGTCTCCAGACCTGCCCCTTCTTCATGGCCGGCAGCTCCCCGTGGGGCTCCGGCCACCCTCTCCTGCAGCGAAATTGCTGCTGGGGAGCTGGTCTCCTGACCTCCCCCTTCTTCATGGCTGGCAGCTGCCCTTCATGGGGCTCCAGCCACAGTATTTCCTGCCGCGAAGTGCGGCTTGGGGAGCTGGTCTCCTGACCTCCCCCTTTTCCGTGGTCGGCAGCTCTCCTTCATGGGGCTCCAGCCACAGTATTTCCTGCCGCATGGCAGGACTGGTAGCGACCCCAGGCAAAACAGAACCCTCGGGAGGCGAAGGTAGCAGCTGCAGACCTTCAGCAGGCAACGGCAGCAGCAGCGGACCCTCGGGGCGACGGCAGCTGCAGCGACCCTCGGGAGGCGACGGCAGCAGCAGCGGACCCTCGGGAGGCGACGGCAGCAGCAGCGACCTCGGGAGGCGACGGCAGCAGCAGCGGACCCTCGGGAGGCGACGGCAGCAGCAGCAGCGGACCCTCGGGAGGCGACGGCAGCAACAGCAGCGGACCCTCGGGAGGCGAACTCAGGAGGGGAGCCCCTGGCCATGGAGGCGGCAGCGGGAGCTCCACTTCTCCCTCGTACCCTGTAACTGGTGGCTCTCCAGGCGATGCGGAGCAACAGGCAGCCCCAGGCGATGCGGAGCAGGCCTCCTTGGGCGGTGCGAAGCAGGCATCCTTGGGCGGTGCGAAACAGGCATCCTTGGGCGGTGCGAAGCAGGCATCCTTGGGCGGTGCGAAGCAGGGCAGGAGCAGTCCTTCCCATGACGGTGGATGTGGAACCAGCAGGTATTCACCCTCTGCTGGTGGAGGTGGAGATGGAACCAGCAGGTATTCACCCTCTGCTGGTGGAGGTGGGAGGGGCAAGCAGTCCTCCCACGGCGGTTGAGGCGGAACCAGCAGGTATTCACCCTCTGCTGGTGGGGCTGGGAGCGGCAAGCTGTTCTCCCACGGCGGTTGAGGCGGAACCAGCAGGCATTCACCCGCTGCTGGTGGAGGTGGGAGGGCAAGCAATCCTCCCACAGCGATTGAGGCAGAACCAGCAGGAATTCACCCTCTACTGGTGGAGGTGGAGATGGAACCAGCAGGTATTCACCCTCTGCTGGTGGAGGTGGGAGGGCAAGCAGTCCTCCCACGGCGGTTGAGGCGGAACCAGCAGGTATTCACCCTCTGCTGGTGGAGCTGGGAGCGGTAAGCAGTCCTCCCCGGTGCTTGAGACGGAACCAGCAGGCATTCACCCTCTGCTGGTGGAGGTGGGAGGGGCAAGCAGTCCTCCCACGGCGGTTGAGGCAGAACCAGCAGGCATTCACCCTCTGCTGGTGGAAGTGGAGAGGAACCAGCAGGTATTCACCCTCTGCTGGTGAAGGTGGGGGTGGCAGAGACAGAGGCAGCTCCCGCTGCTCTGCTCCTGCTGGAAGCGGTGGAGGTGGGGACAGCGTGTAGTCTCCGCCTGTTGCAGGGAACCGGTGCTTCTCCTTCTCCTCCTCTTCCTGGAGAATGGGGCAGTTGACCACAAAGTGGCCCCATTCCCCACAAGCAGTGCACCAGTTCATGGTCTCAAGTGCGCTGAGGTATGCTTCCCAGCTGCCCTTCGATCGTCCCTCCTCCTCCTCTCCAGGGCGGGGGCAGTTGACGACGGAGTGACCCCCTTCCCGCAGGAAGGGCACCAACTTGAGGCCTCGATCAGGCGAAGGTAGCCATCCCAGCGTCCACTCTTGAGCTTCCCTCTCTTGGGCTCTTGACGCTCAGGCTCTACCTTCATGGGCTGGATGCACGGGCTCCCCTTCCGGCGCTGGATGCACGGGCTCCCCCTCCGGGCGCTGGATGCACGGGCTCCCTCCGGGCGCTGGATGCACGGGCTCCCCTTCCGGGCGCTGGATGCTCGCTCCCCCTTCTGGCGCTGGATGCTCGCTCCCCCTTCTGGGCGCTGGATGCTCGCGCTCCCCCTTCTGGGCGCTGGATGCTCGCGCTCCCCCTTCTGGGCGCTGGATGCTCGTGCTCCCCCTTCTGGGCGCTGGATGCTCACGCTCCCCTCAGGCGCTGGAGCCTGCTTCTTTGCCTTCTTGGCACCGCCCTCCTTCCCTTCTTCGGGACCAGCAGTTCCACCTCCTGCCATGGAGGGGTTGGTCAGGTGGTTTGTGCCCGACCTTGCCGACGGCAAAGCACCACTCCTCCCCTTTGAGGCAGGTGAGGCAGGTTTCCTGATCCACCTCGCGGCGATGGTATGGCCTTCAGGTGGATCCACTCCTCCGCAGTCTCCACCTCACCTCGATCAAAGGCCTGCACAAAGAGGGGGTCTTCATATGGGCACACCTCAGGGAGGTGCCCATACTCCAGGCAGGCGAGGCACCACGTAGCCCCTCCTTCTTTCAACTCCCTCTGATGCTCATGCCTCCTGTTCATGTAGGCATCAACTTTATCCATTTTTTTTTTTTTTTTTTTTCAAACACAAAAAAACACTATTTGAAAAAGAACAAAAAAAAACGTCCTTTCCTTTCCTGGTCCGGCTGTTGGAGGCGTTGTTTGTCCCACGCAAGACACCATATGTGACAGTCTGGCTCGCAGTGGTGAGATTGATGACGTCACGGACCAGGAAGTAACTGAATCAAAACAATGGATGGGCGGGTGAAGCTGAATGCTATGGCACTCAGCGTTTTAATAAACAAATAAACAAAACAAAAGATTTAAACAAAACACAAACCAAAGGGCACGAGGGCCAAACGAATAAACAGACAAACAAGTAAGTGGCGTGCTGGCTAAACCAGCACGTTTTAGCAATTGTTTTATGTTGTCTATGTGCTCTCTCTCTCCGCTCTCCCGTACTCTCTACTCCAAAACTCCACACCGCAGCACAGACAGCTGTCGGTTCTTATACTCTGGCCGAGGGGTTAACTAGCTGTTAATTATCTTATTACCCCTCGGCCACAGTCTGCACGCGTTTGGTAAGGATGCATGACTGTCAGCTAGTTAAATAATCAGTAGCTGATCAGTCATGCATCCTCACGGGGTTTTTAAATATAAATATAAAAGACGCGGTGCTTTTCACTGTGCCGCAAACAAAACACAAATAATAATAAATAGGGCGGACACTCATACAATGCCCTTTGAATATGTGTCCATTATTCTGACCCATATTGATTCTGCATTGTTTTCTTTGTCCTGATTTAACACCTGGGCTTCAAGACTATTTGTTATGTATAGCGCTACCCCTCCGCCTCTTCTGTCCGCCTGTCTTTCCTATGTATTGTGTACCCACTAATATTATATTCGTCTCCATCACTCTCAGACAACCAAGTTTCTGTGACACCTATCACATCGTAGTTACTTGTTAGTGCAGTAGCTTCAAGTTCTAACATTTTGTTTCTGAGACTTCTAGCATTAAGATAAATACATTTAATAGTTGTCTTACCTGAGTTATTGCCCTTGTTTTGATGTTCTCCCTTCTGTTTTTTTGTTTTCTCCCCCCTTCCTTTCTAGTTTAAATGCTTCTGGACCTCTTCAAGGATCCTTTCTCCGAGTAGATCTTCAAGGATCCTTTCTCTGTGTAGAGTAGGTTAGTATTTAGAGGCTTCGCCTTGAGGGAGTGATGATGGCCTGCGGGCCAGGAGAGCTTGTGATGATGGCCTGCGGGCCAGGAGTGCTTGTTTTGAACTGTTAGTGGCTTGCAGGCCAGGGCAAAGGACGGGGTCCAGATTTTATACCATAAGAACCTCGAACTGCGGAGGTCGGGACCCTCTGAAAATATAGAAATCCTCTGACTGCAGAGAATCCTTGGAGGCGTTGTCTCGTGGACTGGGCCATGCCCTCAGAGGACGGAAAGGTTCATAACCTGGAAAGAAGGAAAGAGAATCCCTGTCTCCAGGAGCCACCCTCAAAGAAATGAGGCAAGTCCTCCAAGGCCAGGCACTGGAGTGCGCCTGCAGGGGTATCTGAAAGATAGAGTTTGTTAGTATTTGGTTTTAGTATTTTAAGAATTGTAGGTGACCAGCAGTTTTACTGGTACAGTGAGAGAGAAACAATAGAGTCTCTGGGTGACACAAGAAACAGCGCATGAGCTGCAAAAGAACAGTGTGTCCAGTGGTCCTTTTTGACTCACTGCGGCGAGGACCCCTCTTTTAACGAAGGCATGAGTAGCTGCAGCTGTCTCGAGGCCGGGGAATTGAGACTCACTATCCCCCCAAAAGGATGGACCACCGGCTCCCCGCAAGGACCGCACCTGTGAAGACAAACAAAAGACTGCATGCCAATACGCAACAAAAAACAGAGAAGGACAAATAAGGTCTGTATGAAGAGAACGAATGTAGGAGTGAACTGCAGCTGATGTCCAGCGATCCTAGATTTTATAAGGTGATGACCAACATTGGCTTTTGCTGCTGATGAGGCTGCGTTGAACCTGAATGAGTGCAGGGTATAGAACTGGGGAGAGAGACCTGCTTTGGAGATGAGAGAGTAAAGGTGAGTTGTGAACCAGTGTCTTGTAATGCCATTACGGGAACAATCAATAAACGGGATCTAGGGGACTGAAGGGTTTTTTGACAGATAGGAACCTGGACAAGGAAGCGTAAGGGCAGAGATGGGAGTTTATCTTGGATAATTGAATAAATTGTCCTTGATGAAGCTGGTCAGTCTTTGATGAGCGAAGGAACAGAATAAAATGATAATCAGGAATTATTAAAAGGTCACAAGAACGAATATCTATGGTTGGGAAACTGGATAGTGATGGTACTGTGAATTCTGCACTTCTTAGAAACCAAAGAAAGCTGACAGGCACATAGCTTCCATCATCAGGTCGTCAAATGGGTTGAAACATCCTGATCGCAAAATTGAAATTAATTGGAAAGGATGTCTGTAGATATGGGTAGTCTGGATGGAGATGTCAGGGGAAGGCTCTTTGAAATTCCTTTGAGTGTGAGGCGCACTGCTGGGCTAGAGAGAATTGTTGGTGAGGGGATGGACAAGCTGCGATAATGAAATTGAATACCTGAGATATAGGATTTTATGGATGCTGGTGAAAGATGAAGAATGACTCAAGCATGGACGATGAATGCTACAATCCAATTTTCATTGAATGGTATAGGGGATATTCGGTTCTGGGCGCAGAATGAAGAGAATGACGCCCAACCTGTAGTGTAGGAGGACCTGGTAGATGGAGAGAGTGCTCATGACATGTATTCTCTTGCAGATGAGAGTAGGTTGGAAAGTGAATATGAGATGATGGAACTGGGGAACCTGAAGAATGATTGGAGCTGCTAAAGGAACCAGACTGCAAAACTTGGTGATCTGTAAACGAGATAAAGCATCAGCTGCATTATTGAAAATACCTGGAAGATGACAAGCTTGAATTATGAAGTTGTAGAACCTTACTGGAACAAAAACCCTGACTGGAATAGATCTTGATAGCCAGAGTTGTGCACCACTGCTCTAGAGTTTTCATTTTCACTTTGGCAATGTTTGAACACAATTGCCAGGATACGGCGGGAGACACAGGTGTCCTCCAAAACGTGTCCTGCCAAGCCGTCTTTTTTTCGTGCTGCAGGTCTACAGCAAAGCCACCAGACCCATAGTGCCGGAGGACAACACAGATCTGAGTGGCTTCTACAGCAGACCGGCAGGCGCCCTATCGGCCACTGGTCACTGGTGCGCAGTGAACCGAGGATTACCCTGCCAACCAGAACCCTCCCCAGCTGGGCGGCATTCGGCCAATTGTGCGCCGCCCCCTGGGAACTCCCGGGCACGATCGGCGATAGCATATCCTGGATTCAAACCAGCGATCTCCAGGCTAAAGGGTGTATCCTGCACTCCACGCGGAGCACCTTTACCGGATGAGCCACTCGGGAGCCTAAAACTTTCTTTATGAATAAAATGATCTTCCTGTCTATAATTTCATTTCTTCACAAGTACAGTTATTACATTGCACAGTAGCAAATCAATAATATAAACTTGAGATTTTTAATTTACAAAAAATCTATTTTATTGTTGATTACAACAAAGGGTTATTACTATTCAGATTCACATTTTAGACTTTTTGTGTCCATTAGATTTTTTTCAGTATTTGTGTATGCATACATAGTCCTTAAGTAGTTAATCTTGCTTTTCATATTTATGAGCAGAATGAATCCTATAGAGTACATACTTATTTTGTGCAATCTTGTCTACAGGTAACCAGAGTCAGAGGCAGATAGTTAGTATAATAGACAGCTAGCCTATTTGTGTGCCAGCACAAAGCGCCAGCCAGCCGAAGAGCCTCTCTACCAAAGATCCGGGAGTCCAGCTGTGGGAGTCCTGCGAGGAGAGATCTGCAAGGAGAGGCTGTTAGAGAAATTCCGAACCTAGCAGCGCTCTGGAAGACGTCAACTACTAAACAGGTCTGTACCCTCTCCCCACCACTCCTGCCCTCACTACTACTGTACCTATCTGTCTCACCTGTCCTGCTATGACTGTCTCTCACATACCTGTTATTCTGTCCCCTCACTCCCGTCCTCTGTCCTCTCTCCGCCGATGCTCCCCTAACCCCTCCAACCTCATCCCTCTGCTTCTCCCACCCTCCCACTCTCTCCCCTCCCACACTCTCTCTGGTGCCCTCTGGAACTGTCACTCCTCTGCTAACAAAACTGATTTCATCTCTGCCTTTGCCTCCCACCTCTCTCTCGATTTCCTTGCTCTCACTGAAACCTGGCTCTGTCCTGATAACACTGTAACTCCTGCTGCCCTGTCCTCTCTCTACGTCCTGTCCCATACTCCGCGTCTCACTGGACGGGGAGTGATCAGAGAGGTCCAGAGGGGTGACAGAGAGGGTGGAGGGGCAGCAGGCCCTGGAGAAGGTGAGGTCCAGTTGACGGCCAGCTTTGTGGGTAGGAGGGGATGGAGAGAGAGAGTTGAAGGAGTGAAGGAGAGGAAGGAATCCAGCAGAGTGGGTGGGGTTGGAGAGATGGATATTGAAATCATGTAACAGGACAGTTGGGGTAGACAGAGAGGGGGGGTGGAGAAGAGGAGATAGTCGAGTTCATCGAGAAAGTGAGTGAGAAGTCCAGGAAGACGGTACAGTACAATTAGCAGGAGTTGACAGGGAGAGGTTCATTGGACAGCATGAAATTCAAAGGTTGACAGAGTGAGGAGAGGTCAGAGGGGACAGAAAAGAGTAAGGAGGGAGAGAGGATATTTCATCTCTTTTTCTGTCTCTCCCTCTCTCCTACTCCACCTACCCCTGTCACCTCCTGCTGTAACCTCCGCTCTCTCTCCCCCTCTGTCATTGCCTCCACTGCTCTCTCTCACCTCCCTCCTATAGACTCTTTCTCCCAACTCTCTGTAGACTCTGCTACCTCCACCCTCTTCTCCTTCCTCACCTCCTACCTCAACTCCCTCTGTCCCCTCACCTCCCGACTTTGCCTCTTCTCTAAAATCTCAGATATCTTCCCTCCTTCTTCTTTTCTTCCCCTCCTCATCTTCCTCCTCCTCAGCCAAGAACCTTGGAGTAACCCTGGACCCCTACCTCTCCTACTCCCAGCACATCTCCACTCTAGCACGCACCTGCTGATTCTTCCTGAGCAATTCTATTGTTGAAGGTGTTTTTCCCAAACACGATGCCAGTGTTTGGGAAAAACACCTTCTGTGAATTCTGCTCATTTTCATCAAAAATCATCTAGTGCATATTCCGTCTGGCCATGGTAGCTTACTGGTAGATTGCGGAGCTCATTGAGATCCACCAAAATGGATCGCAGTGTTTGGTGTATTGGCCACCGCTGTTCTAATGTCATGATGAGTGATGTTTTATGATGGTAAATTGTGTTTATGCATCATCTGATGAAATACTGTCATGTTAAACACTATTACTGGCATGGTAGTTTTATGAATATGGGCTAAAGTGTAAAAAATTTAAAAAAAAAATATTCCATTCACTACTATTGGTGAGCCGAACTACCGGAAGACCTATGTCTTTTTGTGATTTGGTCGATAATCAAAATAAATCTAAAACTGTAAAATTAAACCAGTTTAAAGGAAATAATAAAATGCAAAATAGAGAATTAAACATGACTAGTACAGAGAATTCAAAACAAAAAGATAGAAGACCCAAAAATGGAAATGGTACCAAGTACACTAAAGATATGACAGAAGACATAGTATTTAATTTATCAAGTAAAACTTTAACCATATCCCAAAAAGCAGTACTGAGTAAAGGACTTAAGTTTATACCAACTTAAAAAAAAAAAAAAAAAAACATTGGTAAAGATAAACTGGCCACTGAATTAAAGGAGTGGGAGAGACGCATAAGCTTAGCAGAATATTTTTTCAGTGAAAATATCTCAGATTCAGAGGGTAATTATGAGCATGGGATTAAGGTTAATTGTACAAGCACTTGGACTCCTCCGGATGGAAGAGATAAGTGGTTATATATGTATATTGAAGTAGTTAAACAAGAAATATTAAAAATACATGCAGCCACATAATGCAAGAACAGGAAATCCTAAAATGCACTCATTCACCCTATATGAATGAGTAGTCAGCATAATTGATAATCCAACACACATAATAGCTGAAATAGCAGAAAAACAACTTAGGTCACACATTGAGAAATTACCAAGCTAGGTTAAGGATACAACACAATTTTTTAAAAGACTTGAATGAATAAAGCAGAACATTCCAGAGAATGCAATTTTATTTTGCATGGATGTAAAATCCTTGTACCCAAGTGTCCTTCGTAAAGAAACTTTAGATGCTTGTCAAAAAGCACTAGATAATAGACTAGATAAATCAATACCATCAGCAGAAGTGCTGAACATGATCAACGTAGTTTTAGAAAACAGTTATTTTACATTTGTTAATAAGAATTACAAACAAAACGATGGTACAGCAGTAGGATCTAAATTAGGAATGCATTTTGCCAGTACATACATGGGGAAATGGGAAGAACAATTACTTATAAAATCGGAAAGAGAACCTTTAGAATACATTCGGTTTGTAGATGATGTTTTGGGGGTTTGGACACATGGAGAAGTAATATTAAGGTGGACCTTCGATGGACAAGAAAAGAAATAGAATTTTTAGGTACCATGGTAAAACTTGAAGGTGGTTCAATTGAGATTGACCTCTTCTGTAAACCTACTGACATGCACCAGTATTTACACATGTCCTCTACACATCTAATACACACTAAAAGGGCAATCCCAAAGGTTCTAGAAATAAGATTACAAAGAATATGCTCAAATGAAAGTGACTATGTAAAACAAAGAAATGTATTAAAAACAAATCTTAAAAAAGAGGATACAAAGAAAGAATTATAGAGACTGCTTTAAGAAAAGTGGATAAACTAAAAAGAGATGATCTACTGGATTATAAAAATAGAAATAAAAAGTTCAAGTCCCAGGTCAAGTAGTAATGACTTAATCTAGACTTACTCTAAGCATAATATTTCTAAAATAGTTTTGAAACGCTTGCGGATTCTGCATAATTCAGCATTCAAAAGAGAAGCTAATGTGATATTTTAGTTCACAGTAAACATAAAGGAATAATTGACAGAATAGGTTCTACAAATACTTACATGTAGAGTGTGTAAATACATGGACAAAAGTAAAAATATAATTAAACATAAAAACAACACATATCCACTAAAAACTAATACCTACTGTAAAAATAGCAATGTTGTTTATGGAATAGCCTGTGAAAAATGTGATGAAATAAAATATGTTGGTGAGACTGGAACAACTTTATATAAAATAATTCAGAACCACCTTTCCTTAATTAGAAATAAGAAAATTAGTGAACCAATAATACAGCACTTCACTAGTCAAGGACATGACATAAATGATGTAAAGTTTGTAGTAGCAGAACAGCTAAAATTACACAATGCAAAATATAGAAGAATAAAAGAAAGTCAATGGATAAAGAGACTGAACACGATTATGCCAGCAGGACTCAACAGAAAAGAATAAACTAATTAACTCCAATATAACATTTAAATAAATAAGTAAAGTAAGTAAAATTAAGTAAAATTCATTCAAAAGTTGTGCATGCTGATGCGCTAGGGAGGCCAAATCAAGGCTGATTGCGTGATAATATAAATATATGTTTATATAAACTAATGTTAATTAGAATTAATACAAATTTAAAGATAGAAGTAAAAATGATGTCACAATATATAGAACACCATTACATCACGTAAGAATAAATCATGGATTTGAATATAAACAATAACAAGTCGTTGTCATGCCGTCAAAAACCTATAAATACCTCCAATGTTTTGATTCAAACACATGCTCCCTTGAGAAAGATATGTACAACAGATTGAAACATTGGGCAGCTGGCTCTTTGAGCTAAAACCAAATAAATATATATACACACAGTGCTCCCTCACTATAACGCGGGTCTCGGGGGACACACAATATGAGCGCTACAACCGAAGAGCGTTATAAACAGGAAAGGGGGTGGGGGGCACAACGGGACACATAACAGCATACATCTGACTAAAATACAAAATAAAATAACCCCCTCTCTATAATGCACACACAGTGAAGCAAAAATGTAACTTTCCGTGAATTAACCATGCATAAAGCACCATGTAATCAACGCTGTACTTTTTACAAACAAACAAAAAAAAAAGGTAACATTCCCACTCATTAATCATTTTAATTAGCAGTTTTTAAACTATAAATAGCCTGGCCACTGGCGCCAGCTCCGTGGGTGGTGTGTGTGCTCGAGCACCCCCAAAAATTATTTATACAAGTTATGAATACAAGCACTTTTTTGTGTACTCCCGCAAATTGTGCAGGACCTTCGGGGAGGGGTTAACTGTCATTTGACTAAATTATGGTTCACCGATTGGTCGTTTTTTTTTATTCCTCTCCTAATATAGTGTCAATGATGACCTATAGTAGAACCCAGACTCTTCGATTTCCCGAGAGGGGTGTTCAGTTTCACTATATGAATAGTAATCGGTTGTTCATTAATTCAGTCACAAAAACAGAACCCAAACCATTTGACTGGTATTACTTTTAAGAAAATTATAAGTATTTATATAGCAGTCAATCAATTTTCCACAACTTAAAATTGAGGTCCTTAGTTATAAACACCCCTTTGTTGTTTACAATTGATTTGTCTGCTAAAAACGTGTCTGCTCAAAATGCATCGTCAACGAGCAAATTTAACTTTGGAGTGTAGCTAATGTTTTTGAAATGGATAAATTCGTAATTCGGAAAACAAACTCTACAGAAAAAAAAGAAACCCCGGAATCTGTATTTAATTTGACTACTGACAACAAAGCAAAGCGATCTGCTAATGAGCTGAACGATGACGAGAAAGCCAGCATAAGCACCGGAGCAAAACCGAAGAAAGGCCGAACATTTCAACAAAAGTGAATATCAAATTTCTCGTGGCTCAGGTTTGATGATGGAAAGGTGTTTTGCAAAATTTGTCAAGATGCAAAAGGTAGGGGGTTAATACAGTTCTCTACAAGAGATGAATCTGCATTTATGGAGGATGGATTTAATGGATGGCATCACGCATTAGGTTTCGAAAGCATGAAAAATCTGACTGCCACCGTGAGGCTTCTAGCAAAATAACTAGCACGCAAAATGTGTGTGCAAAGTTAAGTGAAGCCAAGAAAAACGAAATGCACGCCTGGTGTTAAAAAAAGCATTCACATCACTATTGTATCCTGCTCAGCAGGGCCAAGCCATATGTGGTCAAACTGATGACAGATCTAATTTTTTGAATTTGCTTAAGTTAAGGGGTGAAGATGTTCCTGAAATAAATCAATGGATGCAGCGAACTTCAAATGGCTGTCACATGAAGCGACAAACGAAATGCTTATGATAATTTATCAGGATGTGCTGAAAAAGGTGCTTAAGAACATTTCAGAGCTGTGATTTATTTCTATTATGATTGATGAAACTGCAGACATAAGCACCCATGAACAAATTTCTGTTTGTGTTCGTTGGGTTGGTGAGAGCTTGGATATTCACGAAGACTTTATTGGGTTCTATGAGACAGCTAAAACAACAGCAGAAGAAGTGTTCAACATTGTCAAAGATGTACTAACAAGGTGTGGCTTGGATTTAAAAAGGTGTAGGGGACAGTGCTTTGATGGGGCTAGTAATGTCACAGGCATAATTAATGGAGTGCAGGCTAAAGTCCGTGAAATTGAACGCTATGCCGATCTTTTTCATTGTTTGGCTCACTCCCTAAGTTTGGTTGTTCAGGACTGTGTTGCAAATGTACCAAACTGTAGGGATGTGCTCAATGAAGTCAGGGAACTGATTCATTTTGTAAGCGCACCTCCAAAAGTTACTGGAATTTTTTCAGATGACTGCTGAGCAAGATTGCACTGAAGTTGGTGCCAAAGCTAATTGATTTTGTTCAAGACTGGAGACGTTTGCTGTGTACTTCATGCTGCATCTGCTTTTGAAGTTATTCTCTCATGTTGATGCTGCAAATACAGCTTTGCAAGCCAGTATTCTGAGCCTCCAGCAAGCATCTTCAGTTATTGAACACTTGAAAACCACCATTCAGTATCTGAGGAGCAGTTTCGATACATTCTGGTCAAACATAAAAGAACTGGCAAATAATCTGAGCATTGAAGGACCAGTCCTGCCCCGGAAGCGCAGAGTACCAAGCGGTTAGAATCAGGTCATGGAGAGCAACACACATTTAGCACTGCAGAAGATTTCTACAGATGGCAATATATTGTGAAGTTTTTGACAATGCATTGGCTGGCTTGCAAGAGAGATTTGACCAAGAAAGCCTACATTTATTACTGCAAGTCGAGAAATTTGTGATTGGGGAAGATTCGGGAGAAATAGTTTGTCAGTTCTATGGAAGCGATGTTAACTTCCCAACGAGATATGATGCTGGACATTCTGCAAGCCCGCCAGACCTTCAGCGGCATGAGAAATTTACAATACATTGTGTCATTCTTTAAGGCGGATCCTACACTTTGCATTATGTTTTCCGAGCTGTTTAAACTAATTCGACTAGTTCTAACAATACCAGTCACAACCTGCACCAGTGAGAGGTCTTTCTCTGCACTACGTCACCTAAAAACTTTTCAACAATGACCCAAGCATGACTGAATAGCATTGCTGTGCTCCATATTCACGGAGAGTCAGTTCCAGTGGACCTTGTAGATGTTGTAAACGACTTCATCAGCAGAAGCGCTGTGCGAAGGAACACATTCTCATTGACATAAATATAAAGGTGAGAAATGTTGCATTGTTTTTCTGTTCGGGGTGGTGGGTGGGGAGTTATGTGTTAGGTTATGTTTGTATGTTTTGAGATTAGCACCCCCAATCATTTTGAAAAGTTGGCGCCATTGAGCCTGGCTAAATGGCGATCGGGAGTTAAGTTTGAAGCGACAGACAAGCAAACCAAGTGCGAGAAGGAGAGCGAGTCAGGCGAAGGGAAGAGGGAATGGGGGGAATGGGCTCGCCCCAGCTTTGGCTGCCGGAGCAGGGCTGAAGATTACAACAAAAAATCATGTTAGATCTGCAAGATAAATTATGGCCTGAATACCTGTGAATTATTATTCTTGACAGCAACATTTAACACTCTTTTGGGTTATTTATTTATACTTCAGGTCCTAACTTGCCCATACATTTTTCCAGAAAAAAACTAAACCTGTCAGATGTGCAAAACCATCCTGTGAAATGATATCCTGCCTTCTTACAAGTATTCCCAGACCTGCAGGATTTGTTGGATCTGAGAGAGCAACAAAAAATGAAAGGAAGAGAAAAACTAAACAGGAAAATGGTAATTAGTATGTTTCTGAGATTATTACCTTGGTCTCTGAATATCTCCTGAGAGGGCTATGCTGTGATGCGCCTCTGGCCTTTGACAAATAAAGCTGAGGGCTTAAAATAACAATGACTTTTTTTAAATAATTGTTTTTATGTTATTATTATTGTAAACTTGGTGTGGTTCAGGGGGCAGGAGCTTGGGCTCCTCATCTGTTCTGTCCCACCAATAATATCTGCCAATCTCCCTATTTAAACCCCAAGTCATGCACTTATTCTGTGTCTTGTGTGCTTCGTTTCCTTCATCCTCCATTCCTCCTCCAGGAAGGTTCTCCATGAGGCAGAGTGGACCCCTGGCCAAATCTGTCCTAACTCTTTCTTTTTCCTGTTCTCTCCCCTCTAGGTTCCCCTTGTGGGAAGTAATGGCTGCTTCCCAGCCTTGGAGGCTGATTGGTTCGGTCTCATCCCTGTGAGGGTGGTTCTCCATGAGCCAAAGGGAAACCCTGTACTCTTTCCTGAGTCACAAAATTTTGAATTTTGAAAGAGACATCTCAGGCAGGCTTATTCGGAGCACAATCATCAGTGCCGAAGGTAGAAGGAAGTGAAACGTGGAGAAACGAGAAAAGGAATGTAAAGACAAAACATAAGTATATATACATATCCATACTTGTCCTGGATGTCTCATACACAATAGGCTTTGAATCCAAGCTTGACAGAGTTACTTTAAAATTGACCACAGCCAATTTAGTATTGCCAAATGTACTGTATTTCGTTTTATACTGTTAAGAAAAATAAATGTACAGGATATTTAGGCTACAGTACTCAATACAACTGATAACAACAATGTTAATGGTTAAACAATATTTTGGCAAAACTGCTTCAGATTTGTTTTGTTCCCTAATGGCATTGTATCACAAAGGAATATAGTGTTTTGAAACAGTTTTAAAATAAATGTTACTTTTCCAGTGCCTCCTGTAATAGATAGAGGATAACCACATCATAAAAATAGCATTGACATTCTACCACTAGTCTCTTTATTTGGAAGAGCCATATCTGGAGCATAGTGCATTGTGGAGGCTAAAATTCCTTAGTAGAACAAAGTAAAAAAAAAAAAAGAAAAACAGACTTTGAAGTATGGGCTTTGAAGCAAAATAAGAATGGGTCATAATAATGGATTCAACTGCCATTCAAAAACATTTGGTTGCAGCTGTTCAATCTTTGTCTATAGTTTATGGCTTTTCCAAATGAGTCATAAAGTAACAATTTGTTTCAATACAAATGTGAATGTGGTTATATATGGAATAAATTGGACATAATTAATTGTTAACAATAGCATGATGTGCCCTACATTATTTTGTCAGTTTAAGTAATTAGAAATGTCATGAGAGATATTAAACTTTCTAAATTGTCACTTAGGTTTAATGACCTTTTCTTTGAAATACCTGATATATTATTAGACTAATTATATCCTTTTTATAATTCATATTATTTGAGCTGTGTGTGTCTAAGTCGTTCACAAAGGTACCACGAAAAGGATGTAAAGCGCTTCACTGGAAGTTACTTCAAGGTACTTAATTATACATTAAGTATAGCAACAGTTTGCTCAGTGGTATGTTAATGCAATACAATGTGTTTTGGAGAACCAGTAATTTATATTTACCTGAAAAAGTGGGTTGGATGGCACATCAATTTAATTTATTACTGTTTTCTGCCTTTCTTCTTGGAGGCCTGGGTTTGAATCTGACTTTGGTTACCTGTAAAATGAGTTTGGTGGTAACAACTTAGCCTCTAGTGGACCTTTAGCACAACAGGTAGGTGATACTCAAGTCCTCTCTGAGGAAAAGCAAAAATAGTATCAGCCGTTGGGGCCATAGCGCTATATTCTCTTGCACTTAAAAAAAAAAACATTTGATACTTTGAGAAATCCACAGTCCTTGAACAGTGCCATTTGGAGATCTGACAGAAATAGTCAGAATAATTAATAAGCTGTTGCTCATTATTCCCTTACTTGTGACATTGTTTACTTTTTATTCATGTTATGAAATACAGATTCCCTTTTATGTGAAATGAATTATCATCTCATTATTACTTTGTCAGTGTGTCAGATGTATTATAGAACTGCTATTTATATGAGTCCAGGCATACCCCAGACACTTACATACAGGTTCCTCCAGAGAACCTCTAATAGCTCTAATACATGCCTTTCATCAAATGTCTTACATCAAAGTCCTCAAAAGCTAAACTGTTTATTTTTCAAAACTTTAGGGGGTTCATGAGTGTACTACCATAAAACTTAATGAAACGCCTCCGGCATTTATTTACAATATTTGCCAGCAGACCCGGCACGTATTGGAGACCAGCGATTTTTTGAGTCCGCCGTTTATATTAGATCATTAGCTTCACAGACTTCATGCGGTCATTGAGAAGCCGCTAACACACAACCTTGTAGCAACATTGTAACTCAATTTAAACATTCCAGCAACTTTGTTAAAAGGTTGTGTATCAGTGGGAACAAAGTAACAGTTTTTTGTTTTTTTTAACAAAATTACATTGTATTGTACACCCTCAAGTATAAAGCGACTACACATTGCTGTGTATTGCCGGGGATTATTATTTGGTCACCAGACCTGGATACAATTAAAAACTGTTCCAAACTGGATTATAACTCTGTGTTTCATTACTGCACTGCACCTGCCCGTACCACTTTCCACTTTGCCACAGTGTCCAATACATTTTCAAGTTTCTGTTTTTGGCTATTCCATTTTCTCACACATCTGGGGTAAATGCCGTAGAGACGTGCTGCAGCTTCACCTGAATTTTGTTCAGCAAACCTTAACACTTCAAGTTGGAATTCTAAATTGTAGGATCTTTTCGGCGCCATTGAAAAACTAACTAGTTACATCACTGTACAGCCGTTTGTGTGCTGTGGCGGGGACATCCAGTATAAACAATAATACTGGTATTATTTAGAACCCGCCATTTAATAGAGACCCAGCGTTTATTTACAATATTTGTGATCAGGTCCGGCGATTATTTGAGACCCAGCAATTATTTGAAGTTTTACGGTATTCATTACAATAAAACATAGTTATGAAATAGTTAAGGTTTAAGCTAGAAGCAAGCGTGTGTCCCAGTCTGTACTATGTATTACAACATCATCCAAGTAGGCAGCAACATATTCTTTATAAGGTCTTAATACCCGGTCCATCATTTGTTGGAACGTGGCTAGGGCAACCTGTAATCCGAATGGTAAAACCATGTACTGAAATAGCTGTTTTTTGGCTCGCTTACAGAGGGGAACCTGCCAGTAGCCTTTAATCAGGTCTAAAGTGGTGCAGTGCCAAACCTGTCTATAAGATCCACTCTAGGCATAGCATAGGATTAGAATTCTGACACATTGTTCAATTTCTGGTTGTCATTACAAAAACATGCTGTACCATCGGCTTTGATACTAACACAATTGGGTGTTCCTCAATAACCCTTAGCTCTATCATTTTCTTTACCTCATTGTTTAGGGCGCGTCCCTTTAGCCCCAGATACATGATAAGGCTTTAAATGAACCCTCCGCCCTGGCTCAGTTACAATATCGCCTGAACAATATTTTTACACAATGATTCCGGCTCTTTTGGGCAGATGGCTGGGGTTGGACCTCCCGAAGGGGCCACTCCGCCACCATGCTCACCTCACCCCGACTCTAGCCTTCATGCCAGAGGCAGTCTTCATTTAGGCCCACGACCTGCTGGTGGCCAAACTCCCCATAAGTGGGGCACCACAGAGCCCATTTCACCTTTATCTGGCACTCCTGCTCTGTGGCAAAGTAGTTTGCAGTGCACAGGTGTAGAGGTGATGCAGTTTTCAGGAACAACAGACACAAGACAGTTCACGTGAAAAGCAGCTCTTTTATTTGGCTGATTCCGTGCTCGCAACTCTTAAATAATAATAACTGAATTGGTGAATTAATACAATTGGCCAGCTGTGTAGAGTAGTGGTTAGGGCTCTGGACTCTTGACCGGAGGGTCGTGGGTTCAATCCAGGTGGAGGACACTGCTGTTGTACCCTTGAGCAAGGTACTTTACCTAGATTGCTCCACTAAAAACCCAACTGTATAAATGGGTAATTGTGTGTAAAAATAATGTGATATCTTGTAACAATTGTAAGTCGCCCTGGATAAGGGCATCTGCTAAGAAATAAATAAATAACTGGCCCTACACAGCAATGTGTATGGCACAGTTAAACCACTGGGTTCAGTCCCGAAATAATAATACTAATAATGACACACACTTAATACACACACACTCCAATAGTGAGTACTCCTAGTGTAAGTGGTGAATTAATACAATTGGTGACAACAAAGGTGTAGAGTGGTCCGGGGTGGGTCCTGGCTTTTAGCGACATCTCCCGGATTAGTTAGCCATCTACAAATGACAAATGTAACAGTTTCGTAGACATACAAAACAACACAAAACACTCACGGTACTTTTTCTCTCATACGTCCTTTAAGGGTCTTTCCATAACCATAACAAAGGAACAGATTGCTTAGCCTCATCCCTGGATATACCCTCAGTCACACCCCCTTCGGTAGCAAGTGCAATCACATATCCTCCAATCCATGACTGACACATCGCCTACCACATTAAGGCAATGACTTCTGGTATTGTGACTCCGCCTCCTTTCTGGATGGCCGGCTTCCAACTGACCCTGGAATGAACTGCCAAACCATCCAGTCCAGGGCACACACAGGTCAGGAGGGAGATTGTTGACTAGGATTCATTCGCTCTCTGTCACATATCCCACCGCTCAGAGTGGAGCCGAAGGAATACTCGGCTGAATCTACTTTCCCCATTACAGCCCTCTCCCAGGGAAAGTAATCTACGCACAGTGTGTCATAAAATACATGAAGGGTTGCCGCGCCAGATACCACCAAGTTATCCGGGTGTTGCTATCTTTGCTGAATGGGGCGTGGTCAGTGATGAGATTGAATGAATGTCCCAATAGGTAGTATAGTAAGGTCTGAGTGGCGCATTTAATGGCCAGACATTCCTTTTCAATGATGGAGTTTTTTATGAAGAGGATGGGGTGTTCTACTGCTTCAACCTATTGGGACAAGACTGCCCACAGACTAACATCCAAAGCGTTGGTGTGGAGGATGAATTCCTTATCAAAATCTGGTGTGATAAGGGTAGAGGCTTGGCAGAGTTTTTGTTTAATGGTATGAAACGCCCCCTGACATTCCCGTCCATTTAATTGAATTTGGTGCGCTCTTTTTAGTGAGGTTTACTAAAGGGTTGACCACTGTGGTATATTTGGGGATACATCTTCGGTAATAACCGGCCAACCCCAAGAGAGACCTCATTTGGGACTTGGTTTTTAGGAATGCCGCGTCCATCAAAGCCTGGACTTTGGTGGCAGTCATTGTACCTCGTGCCCAGTGTGCCAACGCACTGCTCCGTTTACAGCTTTTTATATCCCGCTGGTCCCATTACCGATTATTGAAGTGCCATTTGAACATATTGCTATGGATTTGGTGGGACCACTATGGAAGTCTGTTAGGGGCCACCAACATATCTTGGTCATTCTTGATTATGTTACTCGGTATCCTGAGGCAATACCCCTTCACAACACCTTGGCAAAGACAATTGTAAAGGAATTCATGCTTATGTTTAGTCAGTCGGTATCCCAAAGGAAATCCTCACTGACCAGGGTACACTGTTCATGTCCCGGGTGACCAAAGAGTTAAGTGTGTTGCTTAAAGTTAGACATTAAAAAACCTCTGTGTATCATCCTCAAACTGATGGACTAGTTGAGAGATTTAATAAAACGTAAAAGCCATGCTCCGCAAGGTAGTAGGCAGAGATGGAAAAAATGTGATTATTTCTTACCGTATGCTGTTAGAGAGATGCCCCAAGAATCTACAGGATTTTTACCATTTGTATTGTTATATGGGAGACACCCCAGGGGTTTGCTAGATATAGCAAAGGAGATGCGGAAACAAGAACCAATGGCGTACCGTAGTGTTATTGAACATATTTTCCAGATATAGGACCACCTTGTGGCTGTCAACCGATCATAAGATAACATATGAGGCAGGCACAAGACACACTTAAAGATCTCCTTTAATCAGTCGGCAACAGTCAGGGTTTTCAAGCCTAGAGACAGTAGAAGGTAAGTTTCTGGCCACTTGGCACGACCCTTGTGAGATAATTGTGTGGGTTGGAGAGGTAAAAGAAAAGGGCTTGTAACCAGGAGGTCCCCGGTTCAAATCCCACCTCAGCCACTGACTCATTGTGTGACCCTGAACAAGACACTTAACCTCCTTGTGCTCTGTCTTTCGGGTGAGACGTAATTGTAAGTGACTCTGCAGCTGATGCATAGTTCACACACCCTAGTCTCTGTAAGTCGCCTTGGATAAAGGCATCTGCTAAATAAACAAATAATAACAATAATAAGGTACAAGGTCAGCATTGCCGCTGCCAGCACCCCCGTCATGTCCAGAGTGCCAGCCCCGCTGTCTCCAGCACTACAGGGAGAGGCCCCGCTGTCTCCATCACTATAGGGAGAGGCCCCGCTGTCTCCAGCACTACAGGGAGAAGCCCTGCTGTCTCCAGCATAACAGGGAGAGGCCCTGCTGTCTCCAAAGCAACAGGGAGAAGCCCCACTGTCTCCAGCACTACAGGGAGAGGCCCCGCTGTCTCCAGCACTACAGGGAGAGGCCCCGCTGTCTCCAGAGCCACAGGGAGAAGCCCCGCTGTCTCCAGCACCACAGGGAGAAGCCCTGCTGTCTCCAGCACTACAGGGAGAGGCCCCGCTGTCTCCATCACTATAGGGAGAGGCCCCGCTGTCTCCAGCACTACAGGGAGAGGCCCCGCTGTCTCCAGCGCCACAGGGAGAAGCCCTGCTGTCTCCAGCACAACAGGGAGAGGCCCTGCTGTCTCCAAAGCAACAGGGAGAAGCCCCACTGTCTCCAGCACTACAGGGAGAGGCCCCGCTGTCTCCAGCACTACAGGGAGAGGCCCCGCTGTCTCCAGAGCCACAGGGAGAAGCCCCGCTGTCTCCAGCACCACAGGGAGAAGCCCTGCTGTCTCCAGCACTACAGGGAGAGGCCCCGCTGTCTCCAGAGCCATAGGGAGAAGCCCCACTGTCTCCAGCACTACAGGGAGAGGCCCCGCTGTCTCCAAAGCCACAGGGAGAAGCCCCACTGTCTCCAGCACTACAGGGAGAGGCCCCGCTGTCTCCAGAGCCACAGGGAGAAGCCCCACTGTCTCCAGAACTACAGGGAGAGGCCCCGCTGTCTCCAGTGCGACAGGAGAAGCCCCGCTGTCTCCATCACCACAGGGAGAGGCCCCGCTGTCTCCAGCACTACAGGGAGAGGCCCCACTGTCTCCAGAGCCACAGGGAGAAGCCCCACTGTCTCCAGCACTACAGGGAGAGGCCCCACTGTCTCCAGCACTACAGGGAGAGGCCCCACTGTCTCCAACACCACAGGGAGAGGCCCCGCTGTCTCCAGAGCCACAGGGAGAAGCCCCACTGTCTCCAGCACTACAGGGAGAGGCCCCACTGTCTCCAGCAGTACAGGGAGAGGCCCCGCTGTCTCCAACACCACAGGGAGAGGCCCCGCTGTCTCCAGAGCCACAGGGAGAAGCCCCACTGTCTCCAGCACTACAGGGAGAGGCCCCGCTGTCTCCAGAGCCACAGGGAGAGGCACCGCTGTCTCCAGCACTACAGGAAGAGGCCCGCTGTCTCCAGCACTACAGGGAGAGGCCCCGCTGTCTCCAGCACTGTTCATTTAAATATATCTGTAAATCTTTTGAAGATATCTTCAAATAACTTCCTGTTCATTTAGAGATATCTCTGACCTCTGATCTCTCTATCTCCATTCCTCTGGAATCTACCACACTCTCTCCTCAGCTAAGAACCTCAGTCACCCTGGACCCCTGCCTCTCTTATTCCCAGCACATCTCCACTCTGGCACGCACTTGCCGATTCTTCCTGAGCAATATACGAAGAATTCGACCCTTCCTCACCAACTACGCCACCCAGCTCCTGGTCCAGGCCCTGGTACTCTCCCACCTAGACTACTGCAACTCCCTCCTGGCTGGCCTCCCTGCGTCCGCCACCCATCCGCTCCAGCTCATCCAGAACTCCGCTGCTCGCCTGGTGTTCTCTCTGCCTCGCTTCTCCCATGCATCTTCACTGCTCCGCTCACTCCACTGGCTCCCGATCACCGCTCGCATCCAGTTTAAGACTCTCGTACTCGCCTACAGATGCCTTGACCAGACTGCATCCAGGTACCTCCAGACCCTCATCTCTCCCTACACCCCCACTCGACCTCTCCGCTCCTCCTGCACTAGAAGACTGGCTCTACCTCCTCTACGCTCCCCTGCCTCTTTCTCCTTCTCCACCCTTGACCCGCAGTGACCTTACTACAGATGTCAGGACTGCCCAGTCCGTGACCATCTTCCGGCGCCTCCTCAAGACTCACCTCTTCAGACAGCACCTGTAGAACTCCTCTTTTCTCTCTGGACACTTATCACTCTTCCTTAAATGCACTTTACTTGCTCTTCTCTGCTCCCTATATACTGCATTTAATCCTGTACTTTAGAGTACTGTAATCTGTCAAGTGTAATTTAATCTGTAGTATTTTGTATTTAATTATATCCTGATATAACTATCACTGACACTGTTATCTGCTCCGTTATTGAATCGTATTTTGTCGTATACTTGTACTTGCTAGAACCAAAGTCATTGTATTTGATCTTGCTCTTAATTGTATTAATACTTGTACTGTGATTCTTTAAATGTATTTTTGTTTACGATTGTAAGTCGCCCTGGATAAGAGCTTCTGCTAAGAAATAAATAATAATAATACTAATAATAATACTAATAATAATAATAATAATAATAATAATAATAATAATAATTGAGGTGTGATTGGAAAAGTGAGGAATGTGGTCAGGTGGTAATGGAATGATTGGTTGCCAATTACCCCTGGTCACGCCCTATAGAAGGACAAAGAAATGAATGTTTGGTGTGGGTTGTGTAGGAGAGTGTGGAGCAGAGAAGGAGAGTAAGAGAGAAGACTGTGTGAGAAAGGTACCGTGATAGCTGTGCTTGGATGCTGTTTTGTTTTGATTAGTTTGAAGAGTTCTATGTAATGTTTTGTTCAAACTATTATTTTCCTATTATTAGTTCCTGTGTTTTGATTTTGTTTATCTGTCTGAATAAAAGTGTGACAAGGCGCTTAACTGCAGTTACTGTGTCTGGGTTGCTATTTCTGCCGCTGGCCAGTCTTGACCGGCAGTCACGTTACCACAGTATGTATGTATGTATGTATGTATGTATGTATGTATGTATTTATATATTAATCACACTTAAATTCTTTGGAGATTAATTTCTGTAACACGTGTTAGTTGCACTCCTCTGTCTTGACCCTCTTACAATAACGTAACTCATAGCCTGCGTCACCATTTTAATATACTCAAGTAAAAACAACAAAAAACATAACAGCTCTTCAGGTTAGATGTAAATATTATTTTTCGTGACGGTCCAATCTTCTTTAGTGAGGATCGAACAGCCTGCGGGTCCTCGGGGGAGGTTTGCCTGAGACACAGCGCTTTCCTGGGCAGCAGTTCAAGGGGCTTCAATTACATTTTAATCGCTGGTATCACAATAGAATAGATCATTAATACTCGGCCAATTGTGCACCGCCCCCTGTGAACTCCCGTCCATGTTCAGCAGTGAAATATCTAAAATACTCTTAATAGGTTCTGATCCTATGCTCATACTTTTAAACTGATTTTTCAAGTTTTTGTTTTTGAATGAAAATTAATCACTGTTATTCACAGCATTTATTATGCCAATATTTAATTATGAAGTTAAGCTTGGTATTGTAATTTAATTTGTTTACATTAAATTGTAAAACTTTCATAATGCAGAGTGGTTATTGTTAAGATACTGTACCATCATCAAGCTTTGAGTGTCTAAAAAAACATTTTTTAACACTAGAAGGACCAGAGATATAATCATACCTAAAAGCCTCACAGCAGTCTTTCTGCCGGCTGTATTCAAAACACTGTAAATAGTATAATGAAAGGAGAAACAGTCGGATGTTATTCACTTTTTTACTGAGTACGTCACATAAACACCTGAACAACCGAAGCATAATATATATATGAACATTTATTTTAAAAATCAAAGCAACGCAACAGAAATCGGTTTATTATCAGATGAGCAAAAACATCTGAGCATTGTAGATAAACTTGGAACAAAAGTTTTTACAGAAGCGCAGCAGCACAAGTTATAAAAAAGTCAAATTTCCTTTTATTTTTTTCTGCTTTTATAGACAAAAGGGTATACCTTTACCTTGAGTCTAAGGCTGTTCACAATCAACACAGATAATGCACTTCTCCACACATGCAGTGCACTTTCCACACACTGCCTTTCTGCACAGGGCACAGCTATCATTGTCCTCACTTTCAGTACTTCTGGGCCCCTCTTCTACGCCAATCCACTCTTCATCTGAGTCACTTCCATCACTTTCCATACCTCGTTCATCTCCGGAATCACCTTCAGATACAGTCTGTAACAACTGCAAGCACTGCTCAGCAGTCATGCGTCTTGGTTGACTCATTTTTCTCTTTTTATTATTTGCAGGAAAGTAACATATATGAAAGACTATCCTCTTGTGTAAACTGTCATGTATCATCTCGTGAAACTGTGGAAGACAATGAATTCTTCAGGGTAGCCTCTGACCTTTATAGTAACCTGGGTAATGAATACGCCACAGACAAAGTGGCACCTACCAAAAAAGCCTGCAGGCGCCAGCGTTTGAAAAGGCTGATTGAAAAACAATAGACTGTCAGTCACTCACTCAGGCAGAGAGTAGAGACTAATTTAATTACAGATAAACACATTGCAGGCTGGTAAATAAAAAATAATAAAGTAGAATACCGTTCTGTATAATAAAAATACAATTGTTTTCTGTGTGGCCATCAATGTAACTTCTCCCGGGGCTTTTAGGTATAATGTAATATATTTCCTTTGTTTCTGCACTCCCGTGTTTGATGCTTTTATGAGAATATGTGATACATACGCACAGAAAGATACATGAATGCGCAGCCCCATATGTGTTACATGAGTGGAGAAAATTAAATTTTAAAACCAAAAACTACCAAAATTTCCGCGGTGCTTCTAGTGTTAATTAACAAAAGTCATTTTTATTAAATATCCTTCCACCTAAAACTGATCTAAGAAAAAATAGTTCCATATACAGTAACTTAAAGTGCAGTTTTTCTTTATTTGATTTGTTATACTTGTTTTTTTCAAAACATTTTAAAGTAAAATATTACTGCCCATTTTCATTCATCATGACACAACACAAATGAGTCTGCCTTTAGTCTTGCAGACCCTTCTTCACAAGATCTGTGACAGTATCAGGTGACAGTGCTTTTTTTTTTTTTTAAATCGTCCTTTATTTTCTGCGGAAGTGACTGGTATCCATACCAGATTAGTGTTACTATTTCACAGCAAGACGTTATTTGCTTTATGGAATACCCGGTCACTTATCAAACTTAATCTGTGGTTTATGGCTGGATAACGTGGAGAATACTGGCCTGTGTCATAATAAAAAATAATGCAGGGCACAGCAGAAGAGATGATAACATCATACCCGGATGAATTTATGTGGAGAGAAATGTACAGCAGGAATTGTCAAGATGGTTTTTATAAATACTCTGCATCATAGATCACACAGCTGTGCTGGCAGGGCAGGTGATTCAGCCACCCGAAGGAGGAGTACAGACATAGAGCAGACCAGCGGCAACAAAATATCCATTTAACCACAAAAGGCTCTTTTAAGATATTTCTTTTAAAAACTATGCATTTTCAGAATGGGATAGGGAAACGCTGTAGTTCTGGCAGAGTTCAAGGAGAAGGGGCAGAGTGATCAGAATAGGGAGTTTTGAATTCATTTGAATACTTACTTTTGCTTTTTTAACTGCTTGAATTAGAGTCAATGATGTCTGATTCAGACTCATTCAAAATCTCACCTACACTTCTGTGTCCCAAAAGGTCAACATTTATATAAACCTGGTTAATTATTTTTATTGCGATAAAATGGCTGCCTTTTTTGTTTTGTTTTTTTCAAAATTCTAGCAGTGTATGGATATCTACAAGTGATTTGCCCCTTTTTGAAAAGAAGTGTCGACCCATGAATATGATGTAATAGCAACACCCCCATGTGACCTGTTTTGACCAATCAGGAAAAAGTATATAAAATACCTATTTTATATATATATATATATATATATATATATATATATATATATATATATATAGTAAGACAGCAGGGAGGGGGTTAAATCCTCCCTGCAGAAAAACATGTGCGTAGGCACATTTTGAGTTAGTTTTTGTTAATTGTTTAATTGTTTTTTGTTAATTGTTTTATTGTTAATTATCACCTGCACCTGGCTATGATTGTAAATTAGAGCCAGGTGCAGGGTTTATAAGAAGAGCAGTCAGTCTGCTCAGGGCTGACGTGTGTAGAAGCCTGACTGTGCTGTTGTGTGGGTACAGCCGTAATTTAAAAGAATCGCCCTCACCGCGGTTTGTTGCCCCTTTAAAAACACTGACCCAGACACAGAAATGGATTTTTAAAGCGCGGTTGTGCTATTTTTAATCAAAACACAAAAACAAAAATACACAAAACAAACACCTAGCTCTCTTTGAGCAATAACTAAACAAAAACAGGAACCTAAACTAAAAGACAGGACAGCTAAGCTGTTTACCTGTAACAACAACAAAAAAAAAACACACACACCAAAAGGCTCCACACTACCTTTTCCTTTTAAATTACGGCTGTACCCACACACCAGCACAGTCGGGCTTCTACACACTTTAGCCCTGAGCAGACTGACTGCGCTCCTTATAAACCCTGCACCTGGCTCTAATTTACAATCATAGCCAGGTACAGGTGATAATTAACAATAAAACAATTAACAAAAAACAATTATACAATTAACAAAACTAACCCAAAATGTGCCTACGCACATGTTGTTCTGCAGGGAGGATTTAACCCCCTCCCTGCTGTCTTACAATATATATATATATATATATATATATATATATATATATATATATATATATAAAATCACATTTATAGTAATTTAAATTATATATATATAGTAATTGAAATTATCGTCTCAGCCTACAGTGAAATGTTCAAGATAGAGGTCCGCTGTCTACCAGACAGAAATACTTGAAGGTGGCAGGAAGTGAAGTGACAGCCACCAATTTTCTTTGTGACCTGAATGAACCTGCTTGCAGCCAGAGGGAAGAAAAATTAAAGGATCAGCTACTCACTGAGAACAGTATTTGGAAAAGGGTTTCTGGTTGTGGAAAAACAGCTCAAGAAAGCAGGCTAGACCATAATTTGGCTGGGTTTTTCAGAATATTTTGGCTAGTTTTGCAAGAGCAGATAGATGTATGATTGAATAAAGGATGGTGTGAGAGATTGCCTTGGCTAGTGCTCCATATTATTTTGACACAATCTTATTGTTACCCACAGTCTGAGTCAGGCCCTCCTCTTAAGACATGAATCCAGAGTCTATTTCTTCCTTGAAGACATTTTAAAACCAAAACTTTAGGTTCTCAAGGAAGCAGGTAGCATTCACTCTAGTTTGCTCTGCTTTTAGTAGCATAGATTTTAAATATTAATCATGTTTGTTATAAATAGTAAAAGTGACAGCAAGCATACAATATATAATATATAAATGCCATTCCCTCATGCTTAAGATCTTCAATCAGACATCTGTGAAAAGGACTTACAGTAACAATTTTATAGTTGGTTTGATCTCTATGTTTACTGTCATGTCCATTTAATAATAAATAGAACAGCATCAAATTTGGCATCACCCATTACTGATTTCCCAGCTTAGCTCTGTGACTGAAAAGCCAATGATGTGAATAAGATGCCCCTGTACTGTATCCTGAAGGTTCACCTGTCTTTTGAAAAAAAAAAATAGCAAGGTGAAGCAAGTGAGAAACACACTGACAAGTGTAAAAATGTTTTGAAGACGCATTCCAGCACAGCTTGTTCTGACAAATGAACATTTGTTAAACAGATTACATTCTTCAGAATTCTACACTACTAAGCTCTAGATGTGTCAAAGCCAAACCCTTCAAACTGTGAACAGCCTCTGACATTTTGGAAAATAAATAAATAAAAGAAAATGTTAGCACTTGTACTGCTTCAAATCATTGACACATTGTCATGCCATGTGTGTATACACGCTAAAGCCGTTTTCTCTAAAATACAATTTTGGAGATATTTTTTCTGTGTAAGACCCAAACCTTATTGCCTTATTCAAAATGAATTTGCACAGCCCCATTTTGAGGGAAATGTTTGGGGAACCAGTCAGGTAAATTCTGAGAAGGAATTGTGTTAAAAGAGAGACAAAATACTGTATATTAAAGAAGTAGCATAAAAGTGCACTGTGAAATGTTTCCTTTAGCTGCAAGGCAACATTTCCAAATAACTGCTCTTGGGCTTGTGGATTCAGACAGCGCTATTGTGAATCATAAACCTCACAGATCGTCTCAGATAATTAGTTTCCAAGTAGAGCGGTCATTATTCTATAGGTAGAGGCCCTCTGAAAGCGAACAGGACTTTAGAATCTGGCTTTAAACAGTAACAAAAATGTCATGCAACCTAGGTGAGCCAGACTAAAATATACCCTAAAAACACATTTTAAAAATGTCTTTATACATAAAACAGTTGTTTAATTTATTATAGCATTAATTCCCCTGCATGAATCATGTTGAAGCCTGCAGAAAATAGTTTTGCGTTTAGTTCCCTTGCCTTCGGCTTGGTAATGACCACTGCGTCAAACATTAATGTTATAAAAATTGCCAAAGGCAAGGTGTTTTAGTCAATAAACAGTATTCTTCTGATAAATTCTCCTACACAAAACACACTTTTCATAACGCTGTAATATATCCGACTGCTGCAGAAAGAAAGTAGTGACAACCATAACTTGGAACAGCAAGTCACAGAGTGGTACACTGAACATACACTGGTGCTGCAGTCCAGCAACTGGAGCACATAAAGCTTTAAAAATGTTTTTAATTTAGTATGCCCATATCTGAATAAGCATGTCACAGTGCAAAACTAACTGTGTAAATAAAGATGAGTGCATTATTTTGTTTTGGTATATATAAAATGCAGCCATTGTATATGTACATTGCAGTGTATATGTATATGTGTAAAGTTTTGAGTGTATGGAAATAATACCTTTGCCACTGGGACCTGACCAGAAACAAGGCTTTGGGCTTACTGTTTTCAAGAGAAAATTAGAAATGCTGGGAAAGATGACAGGCAAGTCAGCCTGTTGAGACCCATTACTTTTTAGCACACTACTTCCCATAGGGTGGCATCTAATTGCTTTTGAACAACATTAATGTTTCTCTACTTCCTCATCCTGTTGACTATTCAACACATTTATTATTTTCTGAGTAATAAAAAATGCTTTCTAAATTGCATTTTGTACATTTCCAGGACGAGTCTTTAAATACCTTCACAGATTGTGCTCAGACAGTGCCTTGAGAAAGTTGTCAGAACATACTGCAAACCGGAGAAGCTCACACTTCAGAGCAGGGATTCGAAATGCAACTGGAACAATAAACAAACAAAAAAAAATGAAATTTTTCATGGAACAGAAACAAAAAACGAAACGAAATTAATTTATTTAGTTCTGGAACAAAAACTATTCAACATTTTGTTTATCGGTTAATAACAGTTTTTTTTTGGTTCCCGTTCAGCCTGTTCTCTCTGTCTCTTTCCATCGTTTTCAAACATACAATAATTTGAAGAAATTCCTATGGTCTTCCTATGGTCTTACACCTCAGTGGCAAACGACAAAGCATTACATCACAGCCAGCTAATGAAATTCAACAATACATTTTGCTTGCTTTTTCGGAGTAGAGAATCAAATACCACTATATTTGCCTTCAGTTCAGGCTTTCTCCTTGTGGTCAGCTAAATGCTGGATCCGCGTTACGTGATTCGCTCAAAATAGACTGCTATTAACTTATTAAGTTATGTACACAGAAAACAAGCTGTAAAAAATATGTGCGGCAAGTGAAGCGCTTTGTTAATAATCGGAGGTTTGCTAGTTATATTCCTAGTTATTAAGAGTTAAGACATTTTACCGTTGACTTGAGAAAACAGCAATGTTTATTGTATAACGTTAATTTATTTAGTTGTATTCTCAATAATTTCACGATTCATGATTTAATCGTTCAGTGTTTCATTTTCATTGTTATATGCAAAAGAAGTATGTAAAAAGTTGCACATGTGTACATGTTACATTTGTCTCACTGTGAAATATGCATACCGATGATAACAGTGTTCCCCTTAGTATAATAGAGAGTGCTCATATGTAATTGATTACTTGGAGAGGATTTTTTTCTTCATATCTTCTGTTTAAAGCAGAGTAGCTGTGCAATAAGAAATATGTAGATTATGGTAAATATATAATGTTTTGAAAAGATGTTTGTCTCAAAAAACTTTTTTTTTTTTTTTTGGTATTAAATTTCAAATATACGCCCTGAAGAGCCCTGTGTAGAGCCCTGAAATTTTTTGTTTTTGTTTTATATATTTAGTTAAAACACCACAAAGTTGAAAGGTGGAACACAACAGAGAAAACAAAAATCAAGTGGCATATTGGACGGAGCCATCAACTCGATTAGCTGCAGAGTTTATTTCAGACAAACACTGCATTAGAGTGTATGTTGCAGGTCAAACACACCAATACATTTCTGAATAGATTTCATCAATAGAAATAAAATCGATTTTATGCGGTTAAAAAATAAACAACAAAGATATGATGGATTTTGTGTGGTGTATGGCCACACCCACTCAAAAATCATGTTGGCTGGAATAAAACGATAGGTTACGGATGTAACGCCAGTTTCCTAAAAGAGAAGATGGCCGCCAAATTGAATACTTTTGGGATATGTCTGCTTGTCAGGTATTCGCTGAGCATTTTATATCAAAGCT
This sequence comes from Acipenser oxyrinchus oxyrinchus, assembly GCA_030684275.1. Taxonomy (NCBI): domain Eukaryota; kingdom Metazoa; phylum Chordata; class Actinopteri; order Acipenseriformes; family Acipenseridae; genus Acipenser; species Acipenser oxyrinchus. Next base: position 54,629,125 of record CM060250.1, read on the forward strand.
GCCTATAGGCCCCTTCCGCAGTGTGACGCCCTCAGTCCCGCCTCACCGAGGTAATAAATAGCCACTGAGCAGAGAATCAGTCTCTTTTGCATTGAACCCACGAATGTGAGTGATGCGACCTCACAAGGTTGGCGGTCATCTTCTCTTTCAGGGAACCGGGGTTACATCCGTAACCTATCGTTCCCTTTCAATTCGAAGATGACCGCCAAATTGAATACTTTTGGGAAAGTATACCAGAGCCGTTGTGAGGGAGAATGAGTGAACAGCATCTGAGGGACATCTCGCTACCGCCATCTAGTGTTGGTGGTGTGTGCGTGCAACCTCAAGGACCCTAGTGCCTATTAAAGGCATAGAGGGATCTATGACATTAAGATAGTAGAACCTGGTAAACGTAAACAGGGTAGTCCAGCTAGCCGCATTACATATATCAGTCAACAAGGCACCTCTGAAGCGGGCCCATTACATACCCACTAATACCCAGGCTGGTATTAGTATACGTAGTCGAAACCGTGTCCCTAATCCAATGGGACAGTCGCTGCTTAGTGAAGGCTTGACCTCGGGTCCTTTCACCATAACAAACGAAGAGCTGGTCAGACTGACGCAGCGCTGTCATTCTATTCACATAGCATCTCAATGCCCGAACTGGGCAGAGGGAATTTAATATCCTATCCGACTCCTCCGCGAAGGGAGGGGGATGGAAAGTCTAGTAGATCTTGCAGAAACTGTAAAATAACTGCTATAGGGCAATACACAGGATCATGGCCTCTGGTCATGCACCAGTTTTGAAAATATTTCCACTTATGGGCATACAACGCTCTTGTGGAAGAAGCTTTAGCGTTCTGCAGTTTACTAACTACTGCATCTGAGAGCCCTAGGGTGGACAGATGGTCCCATTCACAGGGCAGACCAACAGCTGGAGTCTGCCCAGTTCTGGGTGCCAGAGGGTGGCTTTCGTCTGGTTGAGGAGATCCATGCGCAGCAGGATCTTCAGGGCTGGCCCTGCAGCAGCTGGCAGAGGTTTGAAAACCAGGTTCTCCTGGGCCATCTGGGGGCCACCGGGAGAACAGTCACTTCCTCTCTCCTGACCACTCCTGACCTCGAGAAAGGCAGGGAGCAGCGGTATAGGCGGGAAAGTGCATAAAGGCAATTTGGGCCATTCGTGCTCTAGGGCATCGACGCCTAGTGGACCTCTGTAGCTGCATTTATGTGCAGGGGCGTCCAGCGACCCGACCAGGATCCTCGGACTCCTCTGCCTGCCAAGACCGCCCCCCAACCGGAGTTGGATGCGTCTGTCATCACCACTTGATGGTTGTAAATAACTCCCATCCTTACGCCTTCGCTCAGGTGAGGGGCTTGCCTCCACCAGCGTAGCACATTCCAGCACAGATGAGTCACTGTCAGCCAACCCTGTCTGTTGCGGTTGGGGTGTAGCCGAAAGGCATTGAACCACGCTTGAAGCGGATGCATGTGAAGTAACCCCAGCTGAATAGCTGAGGATGCTGCAGCCATCAGACCCAGTAGTTTCTGGCACAACACTAATTGCACTGTAGACCTTGGTTGAAACAGGGCCAGGCAGTTGCAAATAGCAGCTACCCTGTCGTCCGACAGGTAGGCTCACATTGTAAGGAAAACCAGCCAGAGACCCAAATAAACTATACTCTGCACCGGTTGTAAACCAGTCGTCCAGCCAGACAGACTGGAGGATGTGGCGATGTGTGACCATCTGGAGCCTCCTCTCCCTCAAGAACCCATTGAGGTGTCTCAGGTATAGGATGGGGCGAAGGCCGCCGTCCTTCTTTGGCACCAAGAAATACCTAGTGTAGAACCCCTCTTTTTGAGAGGTGTGTTCTACGAGATGGATGACTTGTTTTTGAACTAGTGTTTCTACCTCTTGTTTGAGGGCCATGACCTGCAGAGGGTCATTCACGGATGTGACCGTGATCCCTCGATAGGGAGGAGGTCCCGAGTGGAATTGCAGTGCGTAGCCGGTGTGTATGGTGGCGAGCATCCAAGAGTCTGAGGTGCAATTGCTCCAGTAGTGCAGATGGTGTTGTGCGTACGGGTGGGTCTGAGGCCGCAAGCCTTCAGGGCCCCTTGCCGCTATGGTGGAGTCCATCGGGGGGAACTGTGCCAGCCCTACGCCTCTGCTCCCTCCATGGAGGCAAGTGCGGCTGTGCTTTTGGACACACTGGGGGTTGAGGCCGGATGTTGCCAAGAGGATTTGACCTCCTCCAGGAAGTCCAGGAATGCCGGAAAGGGTTGGGCGGAACTTGCCTTCCAGGGTACCTGGAAGAAGTCGGCGGCCCTTTCCATCACTGCCCCAAACACAGGCGCTTCGAGGGCGCTGGAATCTCAGGCTTCAAGTCGAGCTTGGAGCTGGGGGCCGTTACCTGAGTCAGATCTGGGTCCTGAGTCTCTGTTCGCAAGAAGGAGTCCTCATCCCAGGAAGCCGCTAGGGAGAGCACATCCTGTTCCTCCTCGCTCATCACCACGTCCTGTTGCTCAACCTCTGTAACAACCACCGACAAAGCCGGGGTATGCTCTGGGGCAGGCGCTTGTAGAGTTGGGGCAGGTGCAGGGGGGACCTGCTGTCTGCTTAAGTGCTCGAATATCTGGGCCATTTGGCCCTTTACTTTAACTCAGCAATATCCCTCGCCTGGTCCGCGTTTCTAGCTCTCTTTCTGTCCCTCGAGGGAGATCTAGAGCGATTGCGGTGGCGCTGTGAAGCCTGCACAGAAGGAATAATTTGCGCAGGGCTTGGAGGGTAGGGAGCGGAGGCCTGGGATCCCGAGGCCAACGATGGCTCTCCTAGGCTGGCTGCTTGGTTTGTGTGTTTGTCTTGTGGAGGCAATTTCCGCTTGCAGGACGCGAACGGGTGGAATTAGACATTTCAGTCAAGGTGGTGTGTAGCTCTGGAACGTCGACAGAGCTGAAGCACTGAGGCGTCAAGGCTGTATAACACAGAGATACTGAAAAAAAACCCTGGGGATTGAGTGTGCTGGTGAAATGCCGCGGGCATCGAATTGCTGATGCGGCGAGTCCTCTAGGCACCAAGGGTATCGAAGCACCGAGATACCAAGGCTATGGAGCACCAGGGGCCTGAGGGTCTCAAGGGTACTAAGAATACAAAGACCTCGGAGCGCCGAGGCGTACAATCCTCAAGGTGCCGAGGGTGTCGAAGCACCAAGGCACAGAGTCTATGGAGTGCAGGGCCCGAGGCCACCGAGGGTGCAATGTGTGGAGCTCAAAAAACCTCAAGGCATCTGTAACCGAGCTGTTGCTGTGATGACGTCACGGACCAGGAAGGAGTAACAGTAAACAAAGGCAATGGATGGTGATGGTGAAACTGACCCCAGGCAAAGCAGGACTCTCGGGAGGCGACGGCGGCAGCAGCTGACCCTCGGGAGGTGACGGCAGCAGCAGCGGATGCTCTGGAGGCGACGGCAGCAGCAGCGGAACCTCTGGAGGTGACGGCAGCAGCAGCGGACCCTTGGGAGGCAACGGTAGCAGCAGCGGACCCTCGGCAGGCGCAGCAGTGGACCCTCGGGAGGCGACGGTAGCAGCAGCTGAACCTCCGGAGGCAAACTCTGGAGGGGAGCCCCTGGCCATGGAGTCGGCAGCGGGAGCTCCACTTCTCCCTCGTACCCTGTAACTGGTGGCTCCACAGGCGATGCAGAGCAACAGGCAGCCCCAGGTGATGCAGAGCAGCAGGCAACCCCAGGCAATGCGGAGCAGCAGGCAACCCCAGGCGATGCGGAGCAGCAGGCAACCCCAGGTGCTGCATGGTAGTCATCCTTAGGTGGTGCGAGGCAGGCATCCTTGGGCGGTGCGAGGCAGGCATCCTTGGGCAGAGCGAGGCAAGCATCCTTGAGCAGAGCGAGGCAGGCATCCTTGGGCAGAGCGAGGCAGGGCAGGAGCAGTCCTTTCCATGGCGGTGGAGGTGGAACCAGCAGGTATTCACCCTCTGCTGGTGTAGGTGGGAGGGGCAAGCAGCCCTCCCACGGCGGCTGAGGCGGAACCAGCAGGCATTCACACTCTGCTGGTGGAGCTGGGAGAGGCAAGCTGTTCTCCCATGGCGGTTGAGATGGAACCAGCAGGCATTCACCCTCTGCTGGTGGAGGTGGCGGAGGCAGAGGCAGGCCCTGCTGCTCTGCCCCTGGCGGTGGAGGTGGCGGAGGCAGAGGCAGCTCCCGCTGCTCTGCTCCTGGCTGTGGAGATGGCGGAGGCAGAGGCAGCTCCCGCTGCTCTGCTCCTGCTGATGGAAGCGGCAGAGACAGAGGCAGCTCCTGCTGCTCTGCTCCTGCTGGTGGAAGCGGTCTAATTTCCAAAATTGTAACACCTATACGATGTGATAGGTGTTACAGAAACTTGGTTGTCTGAGAGTGATGGAGACGAATATAATATTAGTGGGTACACACTGTATAGGAAAGACAGGCAGGACAGAAGAGGCGGAGGGTAGCGCTAGACATAAGAAATAGTCTTGAAGCTCAGGTGTTAAATCTGGACAAAGAAAACAATGCAGAATCAATATGGGTCAGAATAATGGCCAAAAATTCAAAGGGCATAATAATAGGAGCATGCTGTAGACCGCCAAATTCAGATGCCGAGCAAAATAATCTGTTATACAATGACATTAGAAATGCGTGTAGAAAAGGAGAAGCCATAAAATGGGGAATTTCAACTTCCCCCATATAAAATGGGAAAACCCGGTGGGGAGCACGACTTCTTCCTAACGCAATTTGTCAAGGCACCGACTAGAGGGGAGGCATGCCTTGATTTAGTCTTTTCAAATAACAAAGACAGAATAACTAAAACAGAGGTCAGAGAGCCATTGGCAAACTCAGACCACAACATGGTCTCATTTGAAGTGATTTTTAAAACCCAAAAAGTAATGACAAAAGCTAAGTTTTACAATTTTAGAAAAGCAAACTATGAAGGTATGAAACAGAGACTAAAAGAAGTAGATTGGAGTAAAATAGAGAAAACATCCACAGAAAAAGGATGGCTGTTTTTTAAAAATGTAGTACTAGAGGCGCAAAACAATTACATCCCAAAAGTAGACAAATCTAAATCTAAAACAAAATAGCCCAAATGGTTTAATAGATCAATTAAAAAAAAAAAATCCCCATATGCCCCACATGTCGACCTGTTCCTCTCCAGTTTTAAATAACTTCAGCATAACAGAGGCAGAAGTGTTAAAGGGACTTGGAGCTCTTAAAATAAACAAATCACCTGAGCCGGATGAGATCCTCCCAATAGTACTCAAAGAAATGAAAGAAGTTATTTACAAACCGCTAACCAAGGTCATGCAACAGTCTCTTGACACAGGGGTTGCTGGAAAATTGCAAACGTAATGCCGATCCATAAAAAGGGAGACAAAACCGAACCAGATAACTACAGACCAATAAGTCTGACTTCTATTATATGTAAACTTATGGAGACTATAATAAGATCCAAAATGGAAAATTACCTATATGGTAACAATATCCTGGGAGACAGTCAGCATGGTTTTAGGAAAGGGAGATCGTGTCTAACTAACCTGCTTGATTTTTTTGAGGATGCAACATCGACAACGGATAATTGCAAAGCATACGACATGGTTTATTTCGATTTCCAGAAAGCTTTTGACAAAGTCCCGCATAAAAGATTAATTCTCAAACTGAACGCAGTAGGGATTCAAGGAAATGCATGCACATGGATTAGGGAGTGGTTAACATGTAGAAAACAGAAAGTACTGATTAGAGGAGAAACCTCAAAATGGAGCGAGGTAACCAGTGGTGTACCACAGGGATCAGTATTAGGTCCTCTGCTATTCCTAAAAAATTATTTCCATTACACGAGAGTAGATGTTAAAACTTCATGCTGATTTGAACTCGGCTCTCGCCAAGATAAGCACCAACTAAGACGTAACTTTACAGTAAACTAATGTGATCCATACGTGTCTCCATCCATTTGCGCTTCCTTCCATATGATGTAGATATCCTTCTGTCTGGTGTTGATGGCTGAATTGTAATGCTGGCTCCTGGGATCAGGTTATTGCCTCCCTAGCGCATCAGCACACACAACGGCTGCGTTGCTGGCTCCGGGGATCAACCACAGTGCGGTCTCCCCAGTGCATCACCATGACAACCGTCTGGATTAAGCTAAGTAGGGTACATCTCTGGGGTCTTCAAGTGGGCACCTTCCATCCTCGGTGTTTCGTCGACTTGCCCATGACACCTCAAGAGGGCTCGACGGTGATTTTGGCGTCCCAGCATCACCCCCCTCCGTCCCCCACTCAACTCAGCCCAACTTACTTACCTGTACATCAGCTTTCCTTTCTATCGTGCTTGAGATCCCCAGCCAGAATCTTTCCGTCTCAACCACAGCCAGTTGCTGCTCCTCTCTGCTGCTTCAGATAAGTTCTTCACTGTGCGACACAACTCTTGGCCACTGAATCCGACGTCTCTGAGAAACCGGGTTGTAGAGTGTGCCACAAATCCTCGACAACCCACCTCCACTGGGTAAACCCGGACTCTCCATCCTCGCTGTTCTGCTTCAGTGGCTAGTTGAGCATACCACAGTTTCTTCCTCTCATACGCCTCATCTACAGCATCCTCCCATGGCACTGTTAACTCTACCAGGTGAACAAGGCGTGCTGATCCAGACCACAAGAAAATATCTGGTCGAAGGTTAGTGGTGGCAATCTCAGGTGGAAAAATAAGCCGTTGACCAACATCTGCCAGCATTTTCCAGTCTCTAGCAGCTTCCAGTTGTCCTGGGCGAGGATTGATTTTAACACCTTTTCTTGGTGGTTGCTCTCCTGGGCGGAGGAATGTTGTCTTTTGTGTGTAATGTTTTGATGGCAATAGGTGGCAACTTATTCGTCATGTTACGTTTGTCTTCCAATGCTAAGGCCAAACATCAGCCCCTGGTCATGGCGCCAAGTAAACCGTCCTTGGCTAAGAGCCACTTTACATCCTGTCAGAATGTGCCTTAATGTTGCAGGTGATGAACACAAAGGACATGAGGGATCCTCTCCTACCCAGAGGTTTAGGTTCTGTGGTGATGGTAGAACATCATATGTTGACCTGATGAGGAAACTGATCCTGCTCTGTTCCATTGACCATAGGTCTTGCCAGCCAATCTTGCATTGTTCCACACTCTCCCATCTCATCCATTCTCCCTGCTTGGCTTGGGAAATGGCCTTTATACACCTCATCCTCTCCTCCTGCTTTTGCACCTCGTTAACTACCAGCTTCCTCCGTTGAGCTGGGGAGGCCTTGTGCCATGTAGGAGGAGCTGAACTGAGACCAAGACCCCCACTTCCATGCTGAACTTACTCCATGATATCACCAATTCGAAGGGCAGCCTTTGCATCCTCCACAGCTTTCTTTGCCGCCCACTTTCTTCCAGTTTTCAACACAGGTGCTGCCTCCGTTACGCATGTGTTGCGTGACTCTACTAATGTCTTTTCCAGTCTGACCTTGGCGCACTAAAACTCCTCGGTCAGAAAGGAGACTGGTAGCTGCAGTATTCCTTTACCATAAAGTCCCACTCTGCTGAGGCAGCGTGAAACTCCCAACCATTTCCTGATATATTAACTGATTAAAGCTTCCAGCTTCTCTACTGTTGTCAAAGAAACCTTGTACACAGTTAGTGGCCAGAGCAACCTCAGCAGTAGACCAAACTGAAAGCACCAGAGTTTTAGTTTGCCTGGTAAAGTGCTGCTGTCTATGCTCTTCAACCCTTCCACAGCTTGTTGTCTAACTTCTCCCACACGAACTGTGTCCTTTAGATCCCCGTCGTACCATCTCCCAAGACTCTTCACTAGCTTCTCAGACACTATTGGTATTGCCTCACCATTAGTGAAGAACGTTTTATCTACTACTTTACCTTTAATTATAGAGATGCTCCTTGATTTAGTGGGCTTGAACTGCATTCGTACCCGTTCAATGTTATTGGTTAATTTGCCCAATAACCGATTAGTGCAGGCTACTGTTGTAGTCATGGTTGTCATGTCATCCATGTATGCTCGAATTGGTGGTAGTTGCATTCCACAAGCCAAACGCTCTCCTCCCACTACCCATTTTGATGCCCTAATGATTACTTACATTGCCATGGTAAAAGCCAGTGGAGAAATGGTCCATCCTGCCATTATTCCAACTTCTAGGCATTGCCATGTAGTGCTGAATTCTGAAGTTGAAAAACTAAACTGCAAATCTGCAAAGTAGGCTTTCACTGAATTTGTTATTGTCATTGGTACACTGAAAAAAATCAAATGCTGCCCAAAGAAGTTCATGTGGCACTAAACCATATGCATTAGCCAAATCCAGGAATGTCACATGGAGCTCCTTCCTCTCCTTTTTAGCTGATTGAATTTGTTGCCAGATCACATTGATGTGTTCTAAGCATCCAGGGAAACCTGGAATGCCCGCTTTTTGTATTGAAGTGTCAATGAAGCAGTTCTTTAATAGGTAAGTTGACAATCTCTGAGCAATAATGCTGAAGAAAATCTTGCCTTCTACATTAATGATTTAGATTCTAGTATAGTAAGCAACCTTGTTAAATTTGCAGATGACACAAAAATAGGAGGAGTTTCAAACACTGTTGCAGCAGCAAAGGTCATTCAAAATGATCTAGACAACATTCAGAACTGGGCAAACACATGGCAAATGGCATTTAATAGAGACAAGTGTAAGGTTCTGCACGCAGGCAATAAAAATGTGCATTATAAATATCATATGGGAGATACTGAAATTGAAGAAGGAAAAAATCTATGAAAAAGACCTAGGCGTTTATGTTGACTCGGAAATGTCTTCATCCAGGCAATGTGGGGAAGCTATAAAAAAGGCCAACAAGATGCTCGGATATATTGTGAGAAGTGTTGAATTTAAATCAAGGGAAGTAATGTTAAAACTTTACAATGCATTAGTAAGACCTCACCTAGAATATTGTGTTCAGTTCTGGTCACCTTGTTACAAAAAGGATATTGCTGCTCTAGAAAGAGTGCAAAGAAGAGCAACCAGAATTATCCCGGGTTTAAAAGGCATGTCGTATGCAGACAGGCTAAAATAATTGAATCTATTCAGTCTTGAACAAAGAAGACCACGCGGCGATCTGATTCAAACATTCAAAATTCTAAAAGGAATTGACAATGTCGACCCAAGGGACTTTTTCTGTCTGGAACTAACTCCTCAGTAATGTTGTTGAATCTTACACCCTGGGATCCTTCAAGAAGCTGATAGATTAGATTCTGGGATCAATAAGCTACTAACAACGAGATGAGCAAGATAGGCTGAATGGCCTCCTCTCATTTGTAAACTTTCTTATGTTCTTATGTTCTTAATGTGTTTGATTACCAATAATATACAGTACGCTTCAGTATCTATACTCTGTAATTAGTTTATATTAGTTTAGCGGTTGTTTGTTATGGCCTATCATATTTTGTCATATTTTGTCTGTGATCACAGAACAGCAGACCACTGACAGTGACACTGACCTCTTTTCTTGGACAATAAATTACAAACATGGCAATAATGTGCAGTAGACATAAGGATTGATATTTACATTTACATGTTTTGTATCCTGATGATGCACACACAATAATTAAAGTCTCTATATAATTTTAAAAGTGAGTGCCGATATTATGACCATATGTTTCTGTCAAAAATAGTAATGTAACTGAAATACTGTACTTACTTACTCGTTTGGTAAGCAAGGAAATTAAGAAACAGCCAACCCATAGTGCACAAAATGATTTCCTCTGAGTGGTGGTTCAATAGCAGTTGTTTTGTCATAACTTCTTTGTAATCCCTTTGATACTTGACCACTTTTCAATCCTCCCTTTTCCACAGTCACTGCACAGGCCCGGCGTTATGGGCGGGCCTTAAGTGGTCTGGCCTGTCCAGTTAAGGTCAAGTGCTTCCCCATTCTAAATCACAGACTATCAGCTCGACTGGAGCATACACAGCATCTTTCAACAACAAAGTGAGATGCAGACAGTTCCGTAATATTGCTCCATTCATATATAGATTCAGAAAAAAAAATTACCTTTTGTAAACCATACTTTTGAACTTATGATGGTATTAGCTCGGAATGTATTATCATAAAAGCACAAATTTTTCTTAAAAGCCTTCGCCTCAGAAAAACAAGACCCGACTAATTCTCCTCTGAATTGGTATATATTTAACATTTTACACAAAATATTTCAGTTTAACAAATCCTAAAATGCTTTTTATTTTAAGTGTTAAACGCTTAAGGTTACACAGGATAAGTTGTTCTTTGGACTTAGGAGGCCACCATACTTTGCAGTACATATTTGATAAGCATATCATTGGATAGAATGGATTTCATATTTTTTCTTTCTTATGCTTTTACAATATTTATAAATATCAAGTACGGATATATGAATAAAGTTATCACAAATAAAATGTGTAGGCTATCACTTTTTTTCTTCTTATTACAAAGGATAATCGTATGAAGAACTACTGTCATTATACACCCTCTGTGTCTCGAGAGAAACTCAGGGGCGCAAATCGGGTGATTGAGTTTGACAAAAACATTTTAATATTTTACCTCAGACAGCTTGCGTCACACTAATACAGTAACTGTTACATATCAATAAAACCATGGGTGTACAATATAATAAACATTATTTGTGTATTTATTAAATTATCTCATTATTTACAGTTTAATCAGATTAATTTCAATATTGTTACCTCAGACAATTTGGATAGCACTATCGTTTGTCACTGTTATCATGCTTTATATATACTGCGGTAAAGTGAGCATGCTGTTCTAATCTTGGGTTGAAATACTTTTCACGTATTTGGATTGCGGCATGTTCACACACGAGATAAATTACGATAACATTTTACAATAAGATTATGAACAAGTGTTATACGTTTTCTGCACTGATTGCTTATGTTTATTTTTTTACTGTTTTCTGCACTGATGTCTAATGTTTTTTGTTTTGTTTTGTTTTGTTTCTAGGGAATATTTGTTAACTATTGTGTAGGCTGCTATTTCATGCACTTGGTACATTGGCTTGTTGCTTTTTCTCATGTATCGCACACTATAGCTGCTGCAACGTACCCCGAGGATTCCCTTCAATATTTCTTTTAGAGTCATAAAATTAAAGACTGTTCCATGGGGAGACATTGGGTGGGGTAGTTCTTTTAAAAGTGTATTAAGATATATATATAATTTTTTTGTATACTATACGTATAGTAAAAATACGATTATTTATCATACTACTTGAATATTCAACGCATTTTTAAACAAACTTGAGATAAAAGACTTTCAAAATGTTCCATGTGCCTATGTGTGAAATGATGCAATTTGGTGCTTTTAAAGATGTTTAATTCCAGAACTGCATAGTAAAACATCCTCAAATGAACTATACCTGTAGTAGCAATACCATTCCTTATCATACAACTTGAAAATCCAACGCACCTTTTAATAAACTTGAGATAAAAGTGTTTCAAAACTCTCCATATTGCATTTTCCCATTCTGACAAGTGATGCGCTTTGGTGCTTTTAAAGTTCTTTAATTCCACAACTGTACAGTAAAACATTCCCAAATGAATCAAACATATAGTCGAAAAAAAAAAAAGAATTGGCAAATTGCCAAGATTCAGTATCCAGCTCTGGAAAGGTCAAAGTCCATTACTTATTTTTATAGAGCACACAGTGGTTCCTATAAGTGTTCAATACTAACTATGGATCTATCTGCACTCTGTAAGGAGTTATAGACCGTCAAAGTTTGACTTTGGGGGGTCTTCTGGCAATTTAATAAGATCCATAAGTCCAACTGGCAATAAAAACAATAGCATAAATCTACAGGTACATGGCAATAACTGTGCAAAGCGTCGAGTTGATCAATGCAAAGCTGTAGCAGGAGATACGTTGTCAAAAAAAAGGTACAAAACGATAATAATAATAACTAGAATTTAAGTTTCTGGACAAACTTCGTCTGCGTTGTAAAACGTCACAGATCAAATGTCATGGTCAAGGTCATTTTTGGATATGGCATACTTGGTTTCTTATACAGGTTCTATAGTAAACATCACTCTATATGCAGTGTGTAAGGAGCTATATACTGTCAAACCCTTGAATTCAGATGTAGTACAGTAGCTGTGCCAAGTGCTATCTGGATCGGAGATCTCCACCTGGCCGTTAGACGAGTAGGAGACCCCCAAAAAGATCCAAAGCGTCTCAAGGCCGCTGAATGGATTGCGTGGAATAGGGAGTGTAAAAACAAATTGCCCCCAAAAAATAAAAGCTTTGCCCACTCAGAGCCAATGAGGTCCGTCAGCACACAGGAGAGGAAAACAAAAACCCTGTTTGCCAATTATTGGGGGAAATAAACCTCTGGGAGGTCGCCCTTCCTCCTGGCAGACAGCCGAGAAATGAAACTGAACAGCACCCTCCTTGACATTGCCCCTTCCTAAGTTACTTTCTGGCCCAGGAAAGAGGAGGACTGTCCTTGATAACAGAAGGGAGGTTGGCGGACAGGTGGGGAGACAATCAGTGGGGCTGAGCAAAGGGTGATGAAGGGGGAACAGGGCAAAGAGCCACTCGGCATGAAAGTCCCAAAGATCAAAGGTCAGCTGGCAGTCGCATGTCGAAAGTTTTGAAACACTTTTATCTCAAGTTTATTAAAAGGTGCGTTGGATTTTCAAGTTGTATGATAAATAATTGTATTTTGACTATAGGTTTGATTCATTTGGGGATGTTTTACTATACAGTTTTGGAAATAATTAACTTTAAAATCACCACATTGCATCACTTGTCAGAATGGGAAAATGCAATATGGAGAGTTTTGAAACACTTTTACTCAAGTTTATTAAAATGTGCGTTGGATTTTCAAGTTGTATGATAAGGAATGGTATTGCTACTGTAGGTATAGTTCATTTGGGGATGTTTTACTGTGCAGTTCTGGAATTAAACAACTTTAAAAGCACCACATCGCATCATTTGTCACCATGGGAAAATGCAATATAGAGCGTTTTGAAACACTTTTATCTCAAGTTTATTCAAAAGTGCGTTGGATATTCAAGTTGTGTGATAGGGAATTGTATTTTTACTATATGTTTGGTTCATTTGGGGATGTTTTACTGTGTAGTATACGTATAGTAAAAATTCGATTATTTATCATACTACTTGAATATTCAACGCATTTTTAAACAAACTTGAGATAAAAGACTTTCAAAACGTTCCATGTGCCTATGTGTGAAATGATGCAATGTTTTATAGATCTATCTATCTAGATAGATAGATAGATAGATATGATTGGACTATTTGAATATTATGTTAAATTAGCTGCACATAGTACCAGTTATAAACTACATGGTGTTACAATAATTATTATGAACGAAAAACAAAATGTTTAAACACAAATTAACAATTCATAAAACAGGGCACTTAATGTTTCCTTTATGCAATAAATATTCATGATAACAATAAACATATACATTTTATATACAAATAATACATAGATACAATGAGTAAAACACAAAACTTACCAAAGTGTTAAGAGCGTCTCAAATCAGCCGCTCAAAAGACGTTTCTCTGGAACTGAGGGTTTTTTTTTTAAAAACGTTTCTTAAGCGGAGAGAGCACGAGATCAGAATACTGCAATGGGCTAGCGTCAGCGTTTGGTTAGTTTGCCAATGCCAACCAACGCAGTCTGATTCAACCTAAAGCCAACGTTGGGCCAACGTTATGATGTTCACTGGGTGACTCGTTGCTTGCTTCTAAATCAAATACTATATTCAAGTAAGTCGCCCTCCAGATAATCACTGTCGAGAAAGTGCGAACCACAAACAACATAATTCTTTTGGCAAACGGATTTTGCGGTGAAGTCCCCTCTTTTGACTTGTACAAACCTCACCCTGGAGTGAAATACGGCACTCTTTTTTCCCTGAAAAGGCATGCACCCGATGTTGTTGGCATGCTGGAGTTCGTGCAACCCCCACACTCGCACAAATTCACCATTTTATTATTATTATTATTATTATTATTATTATTATTATTATTATTATTATTATTATTATTATTATTATTATTATTATCTCACAAACTGTAGGTCAGACATACAGACTTAGAGTTGTTTCCCTTTTGATACATCACGTGTGAAATTCCACTTTTTTTCGCTCTGCAAGCCTGCCTTGCAGCCATATTCAGAACTTACAGCGTCGGGGGACCACGCAGTTCTGAATTGCTTACAGGCCAGCCTGCAGGCACCTAGTCAGCCACAGGGGTAGCTGGTGTGCAGTGAGCCAAGGACTCCCCAGCCGACCTAACCCATACCCAGCTTGGGCAGCACTAAGGCAATTGTGCGCCGCCTCCTGGGAATTCCTGTCTCCGGTTGGCAATGGAATAGCTTGGATTTGAACCGGCGATCTCCAAGCTATAGGGCGCATCCTGCACTCCGGGCAGCGTGCCTTAATTAGATGCACTACTCTGGATACATTCATAAGGTAATTAAGGGGCTATGCTAATATTTTGTGTGACACTCATTATAAGAACCGTAGTATGAATTAAACAGGCATTGCATTAAAAATGGTGTTTAAAGCAACATTGTGTGATGTTAGAATGATATTACATAAATGTTCTAATTTTACTTACCTAATCGTGGCCACCCAGGTTTATATCAGGTATAAATGGATCATCCTACTTGTACTAAACTGACACTGGCCTACCGCCTCCAGGCGTCCACACTTGGAATGTGCATTTCCAAAATCTAGAAATGTATAGTACGATGACGGTATGATGACATAAACGATATAGGAAAATCATGCTCCACTCTGGGTGCCAACAGTAGTTGTAAACATAGCCATTGTCTCTCTTACAAATGGTATATTTCCTGTTTTAAGACTTTTGTATTTGCTACACTTTACAATGCCGGCCCTTCTGTCAGCCAGAGCCAAGCAGAGACAGAGCTGCAGAGCCCTGAACTGCGTGTGTGTGTGTGTGTGTGTGCGTGCGTGCGTGCGTGCGTGCGTGCGTGCGTGCGTGCGTGCATGCGTGCGTGTGTTGTATGAGCTTATCGGTGGTTTTCTGTCTGTGTTTCTATTAGTTTCCATTCATTGCCTTAATTTGAATAAATGTATCACAATGTTTATAATTTTGCCTGTATTCAACCAGGTCCACTCAGACTTTATTTAAGTGTGGTGGCCTGGTTGGGGCAGTCTGTCATCGGTTCCAGTCCTGTGTGTTTAATTTAATAAAAGGAGCGTTGATTCATTTAAACACAATTTCTTCACCTTGCTTCCACTACTGTTACAATATCTTCAAAAGTTACACAGCTATTTATTATTTAAACAGTTGATTAAAAATGTATATGTTTGTGGCAGAGTGGAAACCCTGCCAGTGTAATGTGTGTGTGGGGAATATTGGGTTGGCAGGGAGGGGGTTAAATTCCTCTCTGCCAAAATACATGTAAGAATGTGGCTGGAGCCTTAATTGAATGATTGATGGTTAATTAGGCTCCCAGCCACATGGTATATAGGAGAGGAGAAATCCTTCCTCTGGTGAGAGAGTTGGTCAGTGAACACTGTGTTGGTTGTTTTAGGTGTATATTGATCAGTCAAGGTGAATGCCCAGTCTGACATTAGTGTTTTGTTTGAACTGCTTTTTTTTGGCCCTCATTGATGTCATTGTTTGTTTGTTCCTGTAATAAATGTGTGCATCAGCGCTTAAACTACAGCTCTCTGTGTCTGAGTCTCTTTCCTGTTGGGAACGAGCCTTGCCAGTAATGCTACTCTGTCACAATGCCTGATGCCTCTGATACTAATTCAGACATGTTTTCCCAGTTCTATAACTTATCAAAGCTAGCATTCACATATCAATTAATTTTATTTCTTGATTCTATGATGATACTTTGGAACACCAACTTTATATGTCAAGGTATAATAAATCAAATTCAGCTGTGCATAAAATAAGGATTATTTATTTTGTTCATTGTATTAGGACCACAAGATACGACTGCCTTTGGCAGTTACAAAAAATAATAATAATAATTGTGCCCATGGAATGATTGATCATTCCAAATACAAAAAACTCAGTTGTGGAGTGTTTTTTTTTGTTACAGCCCACAGACCAGGTTTATCATTGAGGTGTGAAATCATTACATCAGCATTCGGGGAATAATGGAGAAAAAAGGGCTTGGCAGGACTGTACATTTAGATTAAGTGGTGCAAAATGGAAGATCAAGAGCAAAAGTGTTTAAGTGTCTAAGACATTAATCTTGTAGATTAATGAGGTCTTATTTTTGGAATACAAAGGCTATAGATATCTGACACGGGAGCTCAAACAGGTTCCAAATAGTTATTAATGGCAGCTGTCAGACTTATATCAGCAGAGGATGAGTCATACTAGGCCATGCAGGGGCACACGTTGGTTCAATGTTATTAGTCTGGTCTCTGGATGGCTTTAAAGGCAGAAACCCTCCAGCATTTTTCTGCAATAAAACTAATGAACTTGATATACATATAGAAAGGTCATTCACACCCATTTTCACAGTCAATTATACAGTTAGAGAAAGGCAGTTATCACCTCTGTGTTACAGATAATGCAATTGTCACGAAACTTGGTATTAGCGTTATTTGGCATATGATATAGGTGTCTGTCGTTCTGTCTAAACATCTGTCTATTTGTCACTTTACATTTATGCATATATCTGGAGAATTACTTATCAAATTGTGATTACAAATTATTATTTTTTATTGTATACTCATTATGTACTCTAATTATGAATTTACAGATGTGATGGGAGACCCACATGCTATGGATGTGCCCCTCCCGGATTTGATACTTTTGATAAGTATCTTTCACACCACAGGCGACATGACCAGCGACGTAGGGGGGCCGGGACAGCACTGGAGCGACGCGAATGCACGGTGTCCAACAGGGTGAAGCAGTATCTAAAATGATGGAGGAAACAATAATACTTGCCATGGAAAAATACCCAGAGCTTTGACAAAGATAATCAGGATTATAAAGATACGGAGATGAAAGATAATATATGGGAGTCTGTGGAAGGGTGGGGGAAAATCACTGACACAGGAGACAGAAAACTGGGTTTCTAGACACCACTCGGGTGCATGATTTATTTACAGCCACAAGGTGGCACTGTGATACCGTTGTTACCAATGATGGTAAAGGTATTTCACCGCTCACCTATAGCGCATACGCAGGTGCATTAAATAATAGACAAAAACAGAAGGCACAAAGAAAAACAAAAATAAACACTGTTAACCAAAATCTACAAAATAAAGGTGATTCCCAAACTGTCGCTACCCGCACGGCCCAGGACTCCGTCCTACTCTCACCAGTGTTCCCTCACTTTCCTATACAAACCCTGGGGTCTGCCCATTCATTTCCCCACTACACAGTATTCTTTTCTTTATATTTTATTTGTAATTATTTGGCGGCTCTCTTCCAGCCCCGCTCCGTCCGTAGCGCCTCCGCTGGCTCATTCATCTAAAAAGGGCAGACCTGAGGGAACAACAAAGTATCCGTTTATCGGCCGAGCAATCCCCATGAGCCCGCCCCCCAGCCACTCAGAGAGAGGGAAAGCCCACACACCCTCTTCCCCACCTCTCTGTGTCACTGCCATGACTGACAGGTGAATTCCCCGAGACTACCGCCCTCTTCCTGCAGCACCGTGCATACTGCTGATGGGGCCGCAAACTGCGATCCATCATCCGCTGGAAAGTGGCTGGTGCAACCCAAAAGGCATGGTCCTAAATTGGCATAACCCGAAGAGAATTGAAAACGCCGTCCTCTCTCTGGATTCTGGGGTCAGGGGTATCTGCCAGTACCCCTTTGTTAAATCCAGTGTCGTCATAAAATGAGCCGTGCCTAGACGCTCCAGCAACTCATCTACCCGGGGCATGGGATAAGCATCAAACTTCGATTTTTCATTAACCCGCCTAAAGTCAATGCAAAACCGAGTTGACCCATCTTATCCACTAAAACAATAGGACTGTTCCAGTCCCTTTGGGACTCTTCTATCACCCCTAGTCTCAGCATCTCATCAATCTCCGTTTTTATTACCTGTCTTTTACGTTCAGGTATACGATATGGCCTCTGGCAAACTGGCGCCCCCGGCTCAATGTCAATGTGATGATGGGCTACTCGAGTCTGCCCCGGGACGGGAGAAAACAAATCAGGAAACTCCGTCACCAGTGCCCGAACATTTCTGTGTTGGTGTCAGATTATCTGCAATCTGTACCGACCCTGTTTTCGCCAACACAGAAAGATCAGGTCCCAGGTCGATGACGTCATCTGCCTGCGCCACTACCAACACCTCCTGTTGCAACCAGGGCTTCAAGAGGTTAACATGATAAATGTGTTTTTCTCTCCATCGCCCCGGCTGGCAGATCTCATAATCCACCGTCCCAATCAGGCATGTAACCTCAAAAGGTCCTTGCCACTTAGCCAGAAGTTTCGACTCAGAACTAGGTAATAACAGAAGCACCTTATCTCCTGGCTGAAATGTGCGTAACCAGGCTCCTCGGTTGTACTGTGTCTCCTGTCTGTGCTGAGCCTGCTGCAAATTGTCATGTGCCCACTTTCCAACAGACTCAAGACGTTTGCGCAGGTCCAACACATACCGGACTTTATTGGTCGAATTATCCTGCTGTTCCTCCCACATCTCTCTGACCAGATCGAGCACACCCCGGGGTCTTCGCCCATACAGCAGCTCGAATGGCAAAAAGCCTGTGGAAGCCTGGGGTACCTCTCTGATCGCAAAGAGAAGGGGAGGAATCAGCTGGTCCCAGTAACGCACATCACTACTAATAAATCTGCGCAACATGTTCTCAAGAGTCTTGTTAAAACGCTCCACAAGACCATCGGTCTGAGGATGAAACACCGAGGTCCTAATGGTCTTAATTCCCAAAAGCTTACATGTTCCGCAGATTAGTCGGGACATAAAGTTGGTGCCTTGGTCGGTTAGTATTTCTTTGGGGATCCCGACTCGGGAAAAGACCTTCACCAGCTTGTTGGCAACAGATTTGGCAGAGGCAGAGCGAAGGGGAATGGCCTTGGGATAACGCATAGCGTAATCCAGAATGACCAATCGGTGTGTGTATCCCACCGCACTCTTCTCCAGCGGCCCAACCAAATCCATTCCAATACACTCAAATGGAGCTTCCATTAGTGGCAACAGCACCAATGGCGCTCGTGGGACGGGTCTAGGACTAGCCTTCTGACACTCCCCACAACGTTCGCAAAAACGTCTGACGACACCGTCCAGCCCCATCCAGTAGAACCGTGACACAAGCCTCGCTTTGGTCTTATCCCTCCCTAAATGGCCTGACAGGGGAATAGCGTGAGCCAATCGCAACAAATCCTCCTTAAAGGGCTGAGGAATGAGCTGGTGACGCACTTCCCCAGTCTGGGGCAATTTCTCAACTCGGTACAGGAGATCTGGAGCGATTTCAAAGTGAGGGTACGTGGCGACGCGTCTAGGATCGACCACCCGACCATTAACCACTGCTGCTTGGTCAAAGAGCCTGCCCAGCACGTCATCACGTCCTTGCTCGAGTCGGAAGTCACGAGAGCGAGTTAAAAAATCAGTGCATTGAACAAAGAAGACTACGCGGCGATCTGATTCAAACATTCAAAATCCTAAAAGGTATAGACAATGTCGACCCAGGGGACTTTTTCGACCTGAAAAAAGAAACACGGACCAGGGGTCACAAATGAGATTAGATAAAGAGGCATTCGGAACAGAAAATAGGAGGCACTTTTTTACACAGAGAATTGTGAGGGTCTGGAACCAACTCCCCAGTAATGTTGTTGAAGCTGACACCCTGGGATCCATCAAGAAGCTGCTTGATGAGGTTCTGGGATCAATAAGCTACTAACAACCAAATGAGCAAAATGGGCCGAATGGCCTCCTCTCGTTTGTAAACTTTCTTATGTTCTTATGTCCTGGCATTTGTGAATGGTGATTGCATGAGCACCAATGACAGGGAACTGCTCTCGAACAATGATTTCAAACTTTGAGCGTAAACGTTGAAAGGTATGGGTGACTCCATTGTTAAATTTGATGGTTATGGTTTTGACCATACTTGTGTTTTTCAGATAGTAGGAAACAGCTTGAATCTTCCGTATTGCCCCATTGATGAGACCAGTGGCAATGTCAATGTTCTTGTGAATTTGCTTAATACAAATGCAAATGTGATACATTTACTAACAAACCAAATACAAATGCAAATATGTGACTGTGAGAGGATGACAGAGGTTGAGACTCAGAGACAGTGTGAAAAGTTCAAAATAAAGCTTTTAATTCACAAAAATACAAAATAAACCGGCACGAGGGCCAAACAAAAAGGTTTCAAAACACAAACAATTAAAACAAAACTTACAACAAAATAAGGCTTCCAGGCTGGACATTACCTTCACTGGATTAAAAAATGAACAAAAACCAGCACACACAGAAAACACTCCTGCTTCTGGAATCCCCCCCCCCCCCGGGAGGCTGAGGCCTCCTTTTATGCCAGGTGGCTGGGTAATAATTGATAGCTCCCACCTGACGCAATCAACCTGGGCAGGGAGGAGAATTTAACCCCCTCCCTGCCAGTATTTACAAGGGCAGAGCCCTGCTCTGCCACAGTTACAAATGCTAAATGGACTTCAAATACTTTCCCATACAACAAATGTATTAACATGAATTTGGCGGAGGCCTTTATCCAAGGTGACATACAAGGAAAACAGTTTATATAATAACAACATAAACACAGTAAATCACGTAGTTCATAATAATTAACAGGTATGTACCAATATACGAAGCAAGTTACATAAAACAGTGTTTCCCAATCTTGGTCCTGAGGACCCAGTGTTTGCTGACTTGTGTTCCAACTGATTATTGAATTATTTGTAGCTCTTAAATGTCTGGCTGCACAGGCCTCAATTAGCATCAATCTAGGACTCAGGTAAGGTAGTCCAAGATTTGTGCTGACCAGGGTTTGTGAAAGCAGTCAAAAGAGTTGGATATTTCAAGTTATTTCTAACATTGCATTAAGTCACTAATTGTTAGTTCAACTGGGGGATCAATTTAATAATTGAGAACTCAGCTGGAACACAAACAGAAGACACAGTGGGTCCGCAGGACCAGGTTTGTGAAAAACTGACATAAATGATGAGATATATGTATATATTTATATATGTGTGCATTGCACAATTATTCTTTTTACTTGTTTTGATTGTTATGTTTAATAAACACAAAGTTTTCAAAAGTGTCCTTTAGTTTGCATCTTTCAGGTTGATCAACTTTACCAGCAATACTGAAAAGTCTCTACTTTTTTATGAGCATTATTATTGAAAAGTATTAAAATGCATTTGAAATTGAAATATATTTTAAGCTTTCCCATGATTTTAAATTCAAATGCAAATTATAATATTTCAGAATATACAAATACCAAGTCAAATGCAAATAGTTCAGCAGATTGCATTTAAATTATTATTATTTATTTTTAGCAGATGCCCTTATCCAGGATAACTTACAATTGTCACAATTATATCACATTATGTTTACATACAATTACCCATTTATCCAGTTGTTTATACTGAATCTAGGTAAAATACCTTGCTCAAGAGTACAACAGCAGTATCCCTCACCTGGGATTGAACCCACAACCCTCCGGTCAAGAGTCCAGAGCCCTAACCACTACTTCACACTGCTGGCCCCAAGTCTGGATACAAAGTAATGTGTCGATTTAAACCAAAGTAATGGTTTTGGAGACATTTTGTAGGGGAAACTGATATAAAGGAAAAACTACTTCAGATAATTCAAGAAAACAGAAAAATTGTTTAAGCACATCTAATACAGTGGCTAAGATAGGAGTGTGTAATGAGCAAAACCAGGTGCCTGACCTTCATACATTTGGGTAAAATGCTGTGTTTGTGAAATAATAGAACAAAAAGTATAAAAGCTACACTGTAAAACACTTATTTGTCGCACTTTTAAAACACGTGACTGGGTTTATGATTTAAAATGTGTTTAGGATTTAAACACCATGTGTTGTTTATTTTATAAACTCTTGGACATGTTTATGATTTGTAACACTTTTTAAACATTCATACGCTTTTATAACAGGGCTGGAGTTTAAAATCTAAACAATAAACTTAGCAAAAATGGCACAGATTAAACACATAACGTTTAACAATTATTTAGAGTTCCAAATGACTAAACACCAGTGTTACACCTAATGACGTATAAACACTGCTGTTTAGGAATAGAGCACGTCTATTTTATTTTTTTTACTATACACACATGCCATTTACATAAAAACATTTCACACGTCTGTGGTTTTACAGTGTAAATCTATGAAAAGAAGACAGATGTAGCCATAATACAGTCAAATTTAATGTCACTTCTGTTAATGTCACACTCTGCTTATTATCACCAAATTGAAATGTCCCGGCCAGGATGTTTTGTGTTTTTAAAATGTATTAATGATCAATACATTGCAGAGTTTGTTGCACTCACGTATCAGGTGGTGTCTGGAATGATCCAAATGCATTTAAAACAGCGGGTGGAGGCGTGAAATAAATATATTTAGAACTTCTCTTATGCAATTATTTCAATAGCGATTAATAAAATCAGTCATAACTGTGCGTCTCATGTGCCTTATAGAAAAGTGAAAGAGCAGCATCCCACACCGGCATGGTGTGCTGTAATTGAATCAGAGATTAAAAGTTTTGCTAGGAGAGAATAGTAGTGAGTAGATGGCGAGCCCAGCGACCCAGGAATCTTTTTTAAGACGAGCACAGCGTGCTGGCATCATTAAATCAAAAAAAGTAAAACTTCAAAGAAAAGTTTAAATCCTTCTTTCGACGCCAAACCCACCGCTGGTGTGCGTGGCCAAAGAGCTCTATTTTCGTCTCATCTGACCATAGCACCCGGTTCCAATCGAAGTGCCAATGCCGTTTAGCAAACTCCAGGCACTTACGTTTGTTGGGTGCTCTCAATAAAGGCTTTTTTTCTGGCAACCCTTCCAAATAGCCTATTGGCATGGAGGTGGCGTCTAATTGTAGATTTGGAGACTTGGTGACCCCAAGATGCAACCAAGTTCTGTAATTCTCCAGCTGTGGCACTTGGATTTCCCTTTGCCTCCCAAACCATCTGCCTCACTGTGCGTGGGGGCAAGATACACTTGCGTCCTCTACCAGGCAAGTTTGAACTTCTTAATTATTGCCCTAATAGTGGTAAGTGGTATATTTCGTTTTTTAGCTATTGTTTTGTACCCATTGCCTGATTTATGAAGGTCAACAGCCATTTGTCTCTTTTCATTTGCGAGTTCTTTGCCTTTCCCCATGGTGATGGATGACAAATGGATTTCAGATGCGCTACCTCATTTTTATACCCCAGTGAAACAGGAAGCCATGGAAGGCCACAATACACTTTCTTAAGACTGAGATGAACTAAAAGAAGTAGAATGTTAATGCAGATTTAATTTTGTTTGATTTTATTTATAAGAATCTTTAGGGGTGCCAATAATTCTGACACCCATCTTTTTGAGAACATTATTTATTACTTGTTAATAAAAAACTTTTTCTCTGAGCAATTGTATTAGAATAAAAGAATATGGTTTTCCCATATATTTGAACATAAAATATAGCTCATTACCTGTGTTGTTTATTTTATACAGCCTTTTTTGTTCATCTTTATCAAGGGTGACAATAATTTTGGAGGTGACTATATATATATATATATATATATATATATATATATATATATATATATATATATATATATATATATATATAGTGAAAAATGCTGTAAAGTAAGAATGCTTTCAAAAATAGACATGTTAATAGATTATATTTATCAATTAACTAAATGCAAAGTGAGTGAACAGAAGAAAAATCTAAATCAAATCCATATTTGGTGTGACCACCCTTTGCCTTCTTCTAGGTACACTTGCACAAAGTCAGGGATTTTGTAGGCATATAGTCAGGTGTATGATTAAACAATTATACCAAACAGGTGCTAATGATCATCAATCATTAACTGAAACAGAAACAGCTGTGTAGGAGGAATAAAACTGGGTGAGGAACAGCCAAACTCAGCTAACAAGGTGAGGTTGCTGAAGACAGTTTACTGTCAAAAGTCATACACCATGGCAAGACTGAGCACAGCAACAAGACACAAGGTAGTTATACTGCATCCGCAAGGTCTCTCCCAGGCAGAAATTTCAAGGCAGACAGGGGTTTCCAGATGTGCTGTCCAAGCTCTTTTGAAGAAGTACAAAGAAACGGGCAACGTTGAGGACCGTAGACGCAGTGGTCGGCCAAGGAAACTTACTGCAGCAGATGAAAGACACATCATGCTTACTTCCCTTCGCAATCGGAAGATGTCCTGCAGTGCCATCAGCTCAGAACTGGCAGAAAACAGTGGGACCCTGGTACACCCATCTACTGTCCGAGAAGTCTGGTCAGAAGTGGCCTTCATGGAAGACTTGCGGCCAAAAGCCATACCTCCGACGTGGAAACAAGGCCAGCGACTCAACTATGCACGAAAACACAGGAACTGGGGTGCAGAAAAATGGCAGCAGGTGCTCTGGACTGATGAGTCAAAATTTGAAATATTTGGCTGTAGCAGAAGGCAGTTTGTTCGCCGAAGGGCTGGAGAGCGGTACACGAATGAGTGTCTGCAGGCAACAGTGAAGCATGGTGGAGGTTCCTTGCAAGTTTGGGGCTGCATTTCTGCAAATGGAGTTGGGGATTTGGTCAGAATTAATGGTCTCCTCAATGCTGAGAAGTACAGGCAGATACTTATCCATCATGCAATACCATCAGGGAGGCATCTGATTGGCCCCAAATTTATTCTGCAGCATGACCATGACCCCAAACATACAGTGAAAGTCATTAAGAACTATCTTCAGCGTAAAGAAGAACAAGGAGTCCTGGAAGTGATGGTATGGCCCCCACAGAGCCCTGATCTCAACATCATCGAGTCTGTCTGGGATTACATGAAGAGAGAGAACTGAGGCTGCCTAAATCCACAGAAGAACTGTGGTTAGTTCTCCAAGATGTTTGGGCCAACCTACCTGCCGAGTTCCTTCAAAAAACTGTGTGCAAGTGTACCTAGAAGAATTGATGCTGTTTTGAAGGCAAAGGGTGGTCACACCAAAAATTGATTTGATGTAGATTTTTCTTCTGTTCACTCACTTTGCATTTTGTTAATTGATAAATATAAACTATTAATATGTCTATTTTTGAAAGCATTCTTACTTTACAGCATTTTTTCACACCTGCCTAAAACTTTTGCACAGTACTGTATATATATATATATATATATATATATATATATATATATATATACACTACCGTTCAAAAGTTTGGGGTCACTAGAAATTTCCTTGTTTTCGAAAGAAAAGCAAATTTTTGTCCATTAAAATAACATCAAATTGATCAGAAATACAGTGTAGACATTGTTAATGTTGTAAATGACTATTGTAGCTGGAAACGGCTGATTTGTAATGGAATATCTACATAGGCGTACAGAGGCCTATTATCAGCAACCATCAGTCCTGTGTTCCAATGGCACGTTGTGTTTGCTAATCCAAGTTTATCATTTTAAAAGGCTAATTGATCATTAGAAAACCCTTTTGCAATTATGTCAGCACAGCTGAAAACTGTTGTGCTGATTAAAGAAGCAATAAAACAGGCCTTCTTTAGACTAGTTGAGTATCTGGAGCATCAGCAATTGTGTGTTCGATTACAGGCTCAAAATGGGCAGAAACAAAGAACTTTCTTCTGAAACTCGTCAGTCTATTCTTGTTCTGAGAAATGAACGCTATTCCATGCGAGAAATTGCCAAGAAACTGAAGATCTCGTACAACGCTGTGTACTACTCCCTTCACAGAACAGCGCAAACTGGCTCTAACCAGAATAGAAAGAGGAGTGGGAGGCCCCGGTGCACAACTGAGTAAGATGACAAATACATTAGAGTGTGTAGTTTGAGAAACAGACGCCTCACAGGTCCTCAACTGGCAGCTTCATTAAATAGTACCCGCAAAACACCAGTCTCAACGTCAACAGTGAAGAGGCGACTCCGGGATGCTGGCCTTCTAGGCAGAGTTGCAAAGAAAAAGCCATATCTCAGAGAGGCCAATAAAAAGAAAAGATTAAGATGGGCAAAAGAACACAGACACTGGACATAGGAAGATTGGAAAAAAAGTGTTATGGACAGACGAATCTAAGTTTGAGGTGTTCGGATCACAAAGAAGAACATTCGTGAGACGCAGACCAAATGGAAAGATGCTGGAGGAGTGCTTGACGCCATCTGTCAAGCATGGTGGAGGCAATGTGATGGTCTGGGGGTGCTTTGGTGGTGGTAAAGTGGGAGATTTGTACAGGGTAAAAGGGATCTTGAAGAAGGAAGGCTATCACTCCATTTTGCAACGCCATGCCATACCCTGTGGACGGCGCTTGATTGGAGCCAATTTCCTCCTACAACAGGACAATGACCCAAAGCACAGCTCCAAACTATGCAAGAACTATTTAGGGAAGAAGCAGTCAGCTGGTATTCTTTCTATAATGGAGTGGCCAGCACAGTCACCGGATCTCAACCCTATTGAGCTGTTGTGGGAGCAGCTTGACCGTATGATACGTAAGAAGTGCCCATCAAGCCAATCCAACTTGTGGGAGGTGCTTCAGGAAGCATGGGGTGAAATCTTTTCAGATTACCTCAACAAATTGACAACTAGAATGCCAAAGGTCTGCAAGGCTGTAATTGCTGCAAATGGAGGATTCTTTGACGAAAGCAAAGTTTGAAGGACACAATTATTATTTCAATTAAAAATCATTATTTCTAACCTTGTCAATGACTATATTTCCTATTCATTTTGCTATATTTCCTATTCAAACTCATTTCATGTATGTTTTCATGGAAAACAAGGACATTTCTAAGTGACCCCAAACTTTTGAACGGTAGTGTATATACATGAAACATGTGCTTTTTATATAGGTATATAAATGTAAATTGCTGTGGATAAACGCATCAGCCAATTCAATTAATGTGACGTATTTTTCTAGCTTGCGATTTATTATTTTATTTATACATTTATAATATAAACATGTATTCATTTCTACATTTATTTATTAAAAATATTTATTTCTAAATGTATTTACTCCTCTATGCATTTGTTTAAATCATGTATTTATTTCTACCAAATAAATTATTCCTTTATTTATTTTTAATTAAACAAGGAACTACAATTTATCAGAGATCAGATATTTAGACAAGGAAGCTACATGCCACTCTTGTGTACAATTCCATTCTGTGGTATTTACCAAACAAACAGGAAACTGGATATTTTCAAACAGGAAATAGAACATTTCTAGAATCGAGCAGAACCTTCAGGTTTTCAGCGAAAGCTGGTCAGGCATGGATGTAAGCTTAAAAAATGAATGCATTTCAACAACAGCCCAGTGGCGTAGCGGGCTAATGCTGTGTGCGCTTCAAGGATGCCATGTTGCAAGTTCAAACAATGGTAATTTTTATTATTATTATTATTTTTTGTGCGATATGTGCTGTTTTAAAACATAAATACATTGTTTAATATAAATGGTGTGGATATCAAACTGCTTGCGTTCCCTGGTTTATTTTGATGTAACAATTTTACCTTAGTTTGACGACTTATATCTCATTGTGTATAAGAGGTATTTATGTTTTTTTTCACATTTGATGTAAGAAAGTTTCAGTCTTTTGATACTGGTACAGATGGTAATTCTAAGTGATTTAGTTTTGCCGCTGCAACATGGCAAAAACAGCAAAACTCTTGGAGCTGTATAGAGACTCTCGGTGGTTTCAAACAAGTTTTTCTAACTTGTACGAGGAACTACCGTTCCTCTCAATATATAGCTCCCGTAATATAATTTCTCCCGTATTTCTCCAGTATTTCAAACAAATTATATTCAGATTTTAGGACCCAGGGGGGAAGCCAGATGCGAGTGAAAGTACAAGTTAAAGTTCAACCAATGAACGTAATGAACACATAATTTTTGGGGTTGTCTACACGAGTTTTGCGCAAAGTTTTTAAATGCCGCCCCTGTTTTTTAGATACATTTTGTCATGCCCCCCACCATATTAAAACATTAGCCATAACTTTATATTTTAACAGTTTTTTTCCACCATTTCGTGTAAATTGCGTATTTTTTCCTTAACCACAAAAAAGTCCAGATTTAGCTAAATACATACGCGTATCACAAATTCAACATTTAAAATCAGTCTAGAAAGGAAAAAGTTTAGGGAATACCACCGGCTGAAAGAGCTAATGTGATTATTATTATTATTATTGGTCAACATTATTAAAACAAAGAAGCATCATTTTACAGAAATACGAAGCCAGTGTGTGGCGCTCCCCATCACTGACTAAAATTAAGGTTAAATAAAGAGAGATAGACATACCATCAATTTCCAATTGTTCTGCTATTTCTTGACATGTGGCGTCCTTCTTTTTATTGTCTTTAACCACGGACACTGGCATCATAAAGAACATTATATTTTTCGACTTTAATAATTAAATTCTCAATGATGTCAATTTTTTTTATTTCTGTGGTAATGTCTGTGTGAGCAAGACAGACAGTCTGACAGCCACTACCTTTTTTCCTTATTTCTGATTGTTCCCTTGCAATGCGAACAGCGCGTAGCAAAATACAAATAAAACAAATGTATTTCGCTTGCGTTGTGCATTACTCAATTTAAATCAATAGTTTTAATTATTTTTGCTCGCGTCCAATGTGCATATCTCTTTTAACATGCAAGCCCATACCCATTGACGCGTTTGATTTGGCATTGTATGTTGCAGAGCTGCGCTTACACTCCGACTTTTAAGAATGTGTTTGTTAATATTTATGTATTTAGCTTTTTTATTTACAGAACTGCCCCTTTAGTCATAGTCACGCCCCCCCTTAGTGACTCTCCACGGCCCCCCAGGGGGGCGCACCCCAGTTTGCGCACCACTGGTCAACACGCTCATTGGTTCTTAGTATTTGCGCGTTGTTTTCACAGCAATAATGGCATCTCAAAGCACTAAAAAGGCGAAATACTCATGAAGGTATCTACCAACTTGGAGCGAAACCTTTTCCTTTCTTGTCCCAAGTTCGATCGGGATAGGACATGCATTCTGCAAAGTGTGCAGAATTGATTTCAGTGTAGAGCACGGTTATTTGTTTCTATTTGTTTGGCCAATGCACCGTTTTGTTTCGTGTTTTGTTGTTTGTTTAAATCTTTTGTTTTGTTTTATGATTTAATAAATACGCTGACCGCAGTAGCGTTTCAGCTTTCACCCGCCCATCCACTGTTTTGGTTCTGTTACTTCCTGGTCCGTGACGTCACCACACCTCACCACTGCAAGCCATCCTGCCACAGTATGTTTTGTTATTCATTTATAAAATCATATTTGATGAGATAACTGATTCACACAGATGCAGGTCTGAGCTATAGTGGAATTTAGCCAGGACACTAGGGTTAATCCCTCTACACTTAACTTTATTTTAAAGAGATGCCAAAGGATGAAGCTCAAAGTTCATAGAACTACATTGAGTGGGTGCTAGAATATGTGTGTAAAAAATCTAGGCAATTTCATTCACGATCCTGGGGGGGGAGGGAAAGAATCAGGATAGTGTAGAGCAGGGATGGCGAACCTTTTTTAGCTGGAGTGCCCAAAGTTGGATTTTTTTTTGTCACTAAATGCCAAGGGTGCCAATGATTAATTAGGGGTGTAAAAGGTTATAAGGCGGCTAAACGGTAACTTTTTAAAACAATATTTACTTTCCTTTTTTATTGTAATTAAGTTTTTATTAAGCAAAAAAACAGCAATCCACAATACAAAATAATCAAGAACATTCCATGAACTAGGACGGAACCCTTCCATCCGCCCTCATCCCTTCGCAACCTCCCCAAACCCTGAACCCCCCTCCCTCCTCTGTTGTCTGGAGAGCAGGTGTGGGGGAACAATATTTACATTCCTATGACTAATGGGACTTCTGCTGCTGAATATCCGCTGACATTTTTTCAACCCCTGGCTCATTTTTAGAGCAACACAACACACGCAGCACTCATGTCATCTGTCAGCCTGTTGCGCATGTCTGATTTGATCAAATTCATGCCAGAAAAAAGCTGCTCACAAAAATATGATGAGCCAAAAAAAGTTAGAAGTGAAATTCCAAGAGTTTTTATTGCTTTGAAAGAATTTGGCAAAGAATTCCAGACTTTCAATATCTCATTTTCTGCACTTTCTGCTTTTTCCCCATCTACTCTGTCACACTCAATCTGCTGTAATGTTACATGCAGGTCAGTGAATTTTCTTTTCCACACTGCACTTTCTTGAAATTCCAACAATTCCATTTCCAAACTTTCAAGTCCCAGCCATTCCAACAGGGAAATATTCAGTTGGTCAAACATGACTGTGTCAGGACTGCCCATGAAAGACAGTGTTGCCTCCATGTTGAGGAACTGAATAAACCTGGCTGCAAATGCTAACCTTGAAGCCCCCACGATTTTGGAAAACTGGTGGTAAACTTCCTGCAGATTACTGGGACTGTCTGCAAAGTGTGCAGATTTCTGCAAATGTGTTTTGCCCTGATATCCCCAAACATGCTTTCAACTGTTTTGCCAAAACCCTGCAATTTTTGGTTCACGTCATTAAAATCAACCACATCCCACTCCTGTTCCCCTTTATACTTCACTGGGCACTTACCTCCCATAATTTCCTCTTGTCCCTGAGAACTAGCAATCTGTTCTAAGCAATTCCCTTACATTCCCCATTCCCTGTCCCTAAGTACACTGCACATTCTAATCTATACTCACATTTCTATTTTGGACAATGACTCTTTAATCTTTATTCCAGTAAGATCAATCAATCTTAATTTTATATAGTGCCTTTCATAGAGGAACATCATCTCAAAGCACTTCACAGCATGTAAAAGAATAACAGTGCCTCATACAATAAATACATAGTTTAAATATTATATTGCTAAACTACAGTAAAATACATAAATCACATTTCATGATGCATTAAGTTTAAGAATTATAATGCTAAACATCAGTAAAAGCAACAATCACAGTGCATCATACAATAAATATAAGACTTTGCTCAATTGGCACGCTGCACCAGTAACCCTGGCCATAATTGTACTTACTGTGACAGTCTGGCTCGCAGTGGTGAGGTGTGGTGACGTCACGGACCAGGAAGTAACTGAAACCAAAACAATGGATGGGCGGGTGAAGCTGAATGCTATGGCACTCAGCTGAATTTATTAATAAACAAAACAAAACAAAAGATTTAAACAAACAAAACAGAAACCAAAGGGCATGAGGGCCAAACGAATAAACAAAGACTGTATAGCAGTCGTTTTTTTAAATGTTATTTTTCCTCGCTCTCGCTCTCTCCCCGTACTCTCCTCTGTACACTCCACCCCGCAGTATGGACAGCTGCAGGTTCTTATACTCTGGCCGAGGGGTTAACTAGCTGTTAATTATCTTATTACCCCTCAGCCACAGTCTGCACGCGTTTGGTAAGGATGCATGACTGTCAGCTAGTTAAATAATCAGTAGCTGATCAGTCATGCATCCTCACAAGGTTTTAAATGATAAATAATAAGAAATACGCTGCGCTGTTATCCGCGCCGCAAACAATAATACAAATAATAATAATAGGGCGGACACTCCATACACTTACATAAAACATATCTACTGCTTTTACATTTTGTAAAATAACTATTTAAAAGACGAGTACCAGATAACATACTTATAAGAAAAAGATTTCTGTGGTGTCAAACTACCTTGAAAAAAAAGGAGTATCCACAAATGTACTCTACATATCAGAGGCATAATTTATTTTGAGACGTTTGTTTTTTGAGAATTTACAACCTGCTTTTCCCCACTGTATGAAGAGGGGTAACATACCACAGTATGGTCCGTCAGAATTTAAACCTGCATTTCCCCATAGTTTGAAGATTAAAATAGTATTTATAAAAAACAAAACAAAACAGTGCATCAACAAAGAATACATAGTTTGAGATACGAGTATGTAACAGTGAAATATATTTTCGGTATTTATGACAAGGGAAAGGTTTGACAATCAAAACGGAGTGGGACATTTGCTTTAAAGTTCAATGCACAAATACACGTGTTGCCACCAGCGACACCTGCAAAAGCTGCAAAAGACCTTGCACTGCACATTAACACGTGTGCGAAATGTTGTGTATCTTTTTAGAAAAGACGTAAGCGAAAGTGCTTGGTTATGTAATTTCGACCTATTTTAGGCTCGCAGACCCCCGACCCCGAGTGTAAAGTATGAAAGATTGTGGCCATTTCTCCATTTAGTACAGGAGATGACGGTCAGTAAAATGCTACAAGCATCAGGTTAACGATCCCTTCCTCCCCGCATGTCCCGTTGAAAAATCCATAGCTGACTACAATTACATTTGATCCTCCATGGGACAGACTTACTGTTTTTGATCAGCTTTCTGTTCCCAGGGTACTTGAATAAA
Source organism: Acipenser oxyrinchus oxyrinchus (assembly GCA_030684275.1). Lineage (NCBI taxonomy): Eukaryota > Metazoa > Chordata > Actinopteri > Acipenseriformes > Acipenseridae > Acipenser > Acipenser oxyrinchus. Next base: position 54,661,630 of record CM060250.1, read on the forward strand.
GCAGCTCAGTAGCATAAACAGCCAACCATGAACGTGTAGATAATAACGGCTACAGTTAGCACTGCTCAATTACTGGGGGCGGGGCCGTCCTTGCAAATCAAACTGACTGGCTTTCCAAAGTGCCACTCAGACGGAGTGCAAAAAAAAAAAAAAAAAAAGCAGGTAACTGCTTACTCGGCGTGCCAACAAATACGACTCTGCGTGGCATAGGTTCGCCATCGCTGGTGTAGAGGGTGTGTGTGTGCAAGGGGTTGCATGGTGGTGTGTGCGTGGAGGGGTTGCATGTTGTATGTGTGCGTGAAGGGGGTGCATTGGGTGTGTATGCGTGCAGGGGTTGCATGTGGATGTGTGTGTAGTGGATCTGGGGTGCAGGTTTGGCACGAAGGACATGGGGCAGGTGTCTGAGTAAGGGGCGGAGGGAGTGAGGGGGTATAAGGGGGTGCATGGAGAATTGGAGAAAGCAAGAGTGACAGAGAAACGTGTGTGTGAGGAGATAGAGAGAAGGGGAAAGGACAAAAGGAAACAAATACAAACTGCAATCATTTTATTTAATTTCCGACTTTCAGTTCCCTTCCCTCACTTTATGATTTTATTTAATTAATTATTGTATAAAAATAAATGGCTTGAGCCTTCAATTTCATCTACTCACGGTTTCAGTCTCATTTCTGTCCCAGAAGGACCCAAAAACACTACAATATACTGTATGTGTGTATATATATATATATATATATATATATATATATATATATATATATATATATATATATTGTGACACACCAGGGTAAGTCTGCCACTTGCAGGACCGTTTCCACTGTCTTCTTTGGTGTAAGGTAGAATCACAGGACCACAGAAATGAAATAAAACAGTATGGTGCCTGTATATTTATTTGTACCAAACAAAACTAAACTAAACAATATCTATCTCCGTTTGGAGATCTGACTTCACTCTCCCCTTTATCTGTCTTATCCACTGGGTAGCTAAGCTACTTAGTAGTTTTAAACCTGTTCCACCGTATTTCTTTTTGTCTTTTCCTTAACTTCTCCTTTCTCCACAAAGTCTAACCGCAACCACCATAAGCCTCCCCCAGCTCGACCCTGAACAAAGGAGATCATTTCCTTTTATTGTCAACCAGTCCAACCACTTACAAAACTAACACCTCTTAAACACCTGCAGCTGTGCTGGTTTACATTTCAATTAAACCCTATGTACTCCTGGTCCTAGTAGTTTCTTTGGTGGCTGCCATTTTTGTAGGCCCTATTAACTACAACTCCTGCATTGTCTCTTGGGAGATGTAGTCTTTCCCTGCTCAATCCGGCACTTTCCAGTGCCCCGGTCTTGTATACCATAATATGCTAGGACCCACATATTTACTATTCGTGACCAGCCCACGTCTATGGTCACAATATATATATATATAAAGGGCTGTCAAGCGATTAATGTTGAGATACATTTTTTTTTATCTCAGTTTAATCTTGGTTTTAATATTTCATACAATTACTGCATCCATCTCATTTAGGTTTGTTATACTACTGATGCTATTATTATTATTATTATAAGGGGGACAGAGAATCGTAATCTGTTCCTTCACTTTGGTTATGAAATACAGGTATAACCCGGAAGGACCCGTGCAGTAATTGTGAAATATCGTGAATGTTTGTTTGTCTTGTCTATAATTGTTACTTGTGTTTTCATAGGCGGCTAACACGTTCCGCAGCTGTCGCTAAGGGCCACCATAAAACCCTAAACAGCACTACACTATTTTCACTCATTAAACTGTATCACCCACCATAAGCATTACAGCACACACCCAGGACTGGTGACCGTGTATGTATATTGTGGGAGGGATACCTGTGTTTATTGTTTGGGACTGCAACCTGTTATTATTAACCCTGTGCATTACACATTGCTGTGTATTACCAGGGATCATTGTTTTGGTCACCAGACCTGGATTATAAAAATAAAGATATCCTTTTCCATACCGGATTACAATCTCTGTCTGTTTTATTCCTGCACTGCATCACCTCTGCACCTGTTTACAATCAACCACTTTGCCACAAGTATTTATCAAGATTACTTATGACTTCAAGGTAATGCTTCATTTTACCCACTGAAAATACATTTTACTCTCTCAGTGTTAAAATTAGATGGTAAGTTACTCCCAGACCCAAAACCTTATCTGGAGCGCTGGCTACAATGTTATTGGGTCTGCAGCCAGTACTTTCCAACAGCACTGGTTATAGTGTTGTACTTATCTTGATTCATAGGTTGGCAGTAATCCTGAATTTCTAAAAGAGTACTCTGTCGAAAACTGACGGGTTTCATTTGTTGTTGTATTCTTGTTGTCTGTAGCAGAAAAACTACTAAAACAGGGGTCAGCAACCTATGGCTCGCGAGCCATACCTGACTCTTCAAGTAACCAAATATGGCTCTCGAGTCTTTAAGTCATTCACAAATACACACTTACACACAAAATAGACATTAATTAAATGTACTATTAGCGTCATCACACATCTATAAATGACCACCTCGGGACATGATATCTCACTTTATTTATTTATTTATTTTTACATCCACCAACCCACTGCTCTTGTTGGTGCTTGTATTCCTGGAGTCTGTTTCATCATGTTTTGATTGGTCAAGAGATTTGTCAACAAGCAATATGCACAAGTCACAATCTGTAACCCTGCTTTTACTGCATGTTTTCAGTTTCAAAGTGTAGTGTAGAGCTCTTTAGTTTCATTTAAAAATGGAAAAAAGAAAGAGGTCAGATGAGGAATACTCTTCTTTTCATCCGGAATGGACTGATATGTATGCCTTTGTGGAGGTCAGGATTTCCACTTTGTCTCATATGCAGTGAACGACTGGCTTAAAAAAAAATCGAATTTACATTGACATCTCATGACAAAACATGCTGCATTTGCAGTGAAATACCCAGATGGTGAGGCACGGAAAAAGGCCTGTGAGAAGCTGCAAAGAAAAGTGAAAGCGGGGCAAAGCAAACTACTGGCATGATCGAATAAAGGTTTAAATTCAGCAAGTTTCACAGGCTCTTTAGAGATTGTTCGCAAAGGAAAGCCTTTCACTGATGGCGAGTATGTGAAGAGCTGTATGCTTAATATAGCCAAAGAGCTATTTGAAGAATTCCCCCACAAACGAAATGTTGCAGCAAATACAAAATAAGCCTTTATCTGCAAAAACAGTTCATGATCAGGCTGTGAAAATGGTGGATCAGGTTGACAAGCAGCAAATAGAAAACATAAGTTCTGCTACATATTTTGCGTTTGCTTTGGATGAGTCAGTGGATGTCGATGATGTTTTACAACTATGTATTCTCGGGCGATATATACGTGGCAACTTAGTACGAGAAGAAATGCTTGCAATTCTGCCAATGAAAAATCAAACAAAAGACGAAGACATACTTAAAACTGTGATGGATTTTGTTAGCGAGAAGCAGATACAGTTAGGGAAGCTTGTTTCAGTGTGTACTGACGGTTCACCCAGCATGATGGGGAAACATAAGGGATTCGTTGTTCTTTTGTCAGAACAACAGAAACGTCCCATTTTAAGCTTTCACTGTATTACGCACCAGGAAGCACATTGGTAGTGTGTATTGTCAATTGGATTCTTGCCTGAGTCCTCAATCGCCATCAATTCCAGTTCCTGCTGGAAGTGGATTGTGAGTATCCAGGACTTTTGATGCACAACAATGTACGTTGGATGTTAAACATCCTGAACTTTCAGACTGTGACTGGCTTCTCAAGTTGTATTATCTTGTGGACATTACAGGTCATTTGAATCAACTTCATGTTAAATGTCAAGGGCAAGGAAACACAGTCCTGTCTCTACAGCAGGCAGTGTTTGCATTTGAATCTGTTCATTAGAGATATCGAGACAGGCAGACTGACTCACTTTGTGATGTTACGAATGTTTCGAGAGTCATGCATGGTAGAGTATCCTAGCAACAATCTAGATCTGCAGCAGCTTTTGGCATTTACATCTGATCTGCTAATGTCGTTCAAGTCTCGTTTTGTGGACACAGCACTTTGTTCAAGTTTATGATTCGTGCCCATGAAACTTGTGTGGAAGCAGTGGACTGGACGGTGATTCCGGGCATTTCAGTCGGCGATGTGGAACTGGAAATTGCCGACTTCAAGGAGTCAGACATTTGGGTTGAAAAGTTTTACACTAAATTCAAATCTGGAAAGCCTTGCTCAGCAATCTGCAGAACTATCTAAAACTGCACTAATAGACTGATTTGAAGAAATTGGAGCGCGAAGATAACCTTATTCTGCAAACTTGAAATAAAGTTCAACTTACATATGGCACAATGCAGAATGTTAGTTTTGCTCTCTTGTCAGTTGTGCGAAAAGGCATTCCCACTTGAATCACATCAAAAATAATGTGCACTCAAGATTAACAGAAGAAAGCCTGGACGTCAAAGAAATGATGCAGCAGCAGAAGTCACATTAAAGAAGTGCACTGTAAGTACAATAATCAATTTAATTATTTATTTAATTAGAAATAGTTGATGATTGAGAAAGTGGGAAAATATCCACATAAATCATGGAATGTCTTCAAATAACTTAAAAATACAGTTACTCAAATAAATAAAAGTGACTTTAAACATACATGGAATATACAGTAGAATACTGAAATACCCCTGGCAGTGGATTATGTAACATACTTATGGCCATTCATGTTCTGAATCCTTTTAACATTTACTAATTTAGTCAACGTCTGCCTGCTGGAAATGAAAACCCAGTGTTGTCCCCAATCAACAGTGTAAATAGTAATCTTTGTTGCAGCACTTGTGTTTTACAGGCATTTTTTAAATTTAACAGCACACAGTGCCTTGCACAAGGCTAATATTTAGGATATCATCCTGATAAATGTTTCACCAAAGTAAAAATGATAACAAATAAAAAAAAACAGTTGTTTAAAACATGCAGCCCCAGGCCCCCGTTGTTAACCTGCTTCCTTTGGTTTAAGCTCCACCAACTTTGCCTCCAGCAAACTGTAAACCTACAGTAATAGCGACCTGATAAATGGTCCTGTCAGTCCCTATACTTATTACCTTGTAAAATTAAAATAGATGTACACAAGTGCTGAAGCTAATATTGGAAGATGAAATAACCTAAATCTGTTATTAAGGCAGAATATTCTCTGACAAAGTCATATATATATATATAAAATGTCATATGCTAATTGTTAAAAACAAATCTTGCTGTTTTAAATGTTATTTATGGGACAGCTGGAGAGGTATAATTTGCCAAGATATACAAAAACAATAATTGGAATTGCTGCATTATCCCCACACTCCACACATTTTAAGTGTGTGATTTTATTTTTCCTTAAAAGATACAGTTCTGTATACAGGCTTAAATAAATAAAAAAGTGATAACAATGATTTGCATTTAAAATTATATTTTTAATGATTATATGTTACATCACTTTTAGAAACGCTTAATGCAACACATGAAGCAGAAACCAGGTTCATATTTTTGTAGCCTGAGGATTATGATCTTTAAAAAAAATAAAAAAATAAAAATCTCTGAGATGATCAGATACAGTGTTGACAATCTGAAAACTGGAATAAAAAAAGCTATTAAGGTTGTATCTAGGTATAATATGTATTCTAACTATATATGAATGGGGAAACCTTTGCACATGGTTCAAAAGCTGGAAATCTAGCCCAAATCTTTCCGTTCAAGAAATTATTGATCATTTAATTTTACATGGGTTACTGCTGGTAATACTTGACCTACAACAAGGCTACAGATTACATAATATGCCTACTGTGTTTTTCTTGAAGCTGTAGAGGAAGGTGATTTTTTCTCCTCAGCCAACATTTACTCGGAACCACCAGAAGGAGAATTTTCAGATGATGACAGTGGCCCTGAAGATGCACAGGAGGGCACGGGGGGACTGACTGTAGATAATTTGACAGTTAGTACAGCTTTTATAAACATTTACCATAGAAAAATGCATTGCAAACTTAATGCTGCATATTGAAGCAGTTAGGTGTGGTACAACATATTAAAAACCTGGTAAATACACATGATTACTATTGGAAACTGCAAAAATCATTGTGGAATTTTATACGTGGTAACTTTTAGTTTAAATGTGCCAACATAAACACTTACATGCTTACATTGAGGAATGACATTTTTGAAGCAAAAAGTAAGCATTTTCAAGCAGTGATTTAATCACACACAAATATAAATTACAACTATCATTTTTTTAATGATATATACTTATTTTTTGTTAAAAACACATTTCATTATATTTTCAAATGCAGCCATATGTTAAAGAATGGGAAAAAAGTCATATTTGAACAATGTGAAGATAAAAATAAATTAATCATGAATTTACTTTACACCTAGATACGTAAGATGGCAAATGTCACATTTAAAAAAAAAAAAATCTGCATTAAATTTCCCATCTTCTTTGAATTTTACAATGGTATTTTTGTAATTTATGCCCTTTCCTAACAAAAATCTACTCTAATTTCAGCATTTCTTATCGTCAAAAACGAAAAGGTGTTAAAACCAAGCCTCGCCCAGGACAATTGGAAGCTGCTATAGCTGGCAGATGTTGGTTAACGGCTTATTTTTCCACCTGAGATTGCCACCGTTAACCTTCGACCAGACATTGTCTTGTGGTCTGGATCAGCACGCCTTGTTCACCTGGTAGAGTTAACAGTGCCATGGGAGGATGCTGTGGATGAGGTGGATGAGGCGTATGAGAGGAAGAAACTTCGTATGCTCAACTAGCTGCTGAAGCGGAACCGCGAGGATTGAGAGTCTGGGTTTACCCAGTGGAGGTGGGTTGTCGAGAATTTGTGGCACACTCTACAACCCGGTTTCTCAGAGATGTCGGCTTCAGTGGCCAACAGTTGCATCGCACAGTGAAGAACTTATCTGAAGCAGCAGAGAGGAGCAGCAACTGGCTGTGGTTGAGACGGAAAGATTCTGGCTGGGGATCTCAAGCACAATAGAAAGAAAGCAACGCTGCTGTACGGGTAAGTAATCTGGGCTGAGTTGAGGGGGGGACGGAGGGGGGTGCTGCTGGGACGCCAGAATCACTGTCGAGCCCTCTTGTGGTCTCGTGGGCTAGTCAACGAAACACAGAGGATGGAAGGTGCCCACATGAAGACCACAGAGAAGTACCCTACTTAGCTCAGTCCAGACTGTTGTCATGCTGATGCGCTGGGGAGACCGCACTGTGGTTGATCCCCAGAGCCAGCATTGCAGCCATTGTGTGTGCTGATGCACTAGGGAGGCAAAATAAGCTGATCCCTGGAGCCAGCATTACACTTCAGCCATCAACACCAGGCAGGATAATTAATAGTTATATCTTATTTCTAATGCTAACTAGTTGTTTTTCCATACACGATGCATGAAAATGTACAAATAGAAAAAAGGGACTGGTTAGCTGTTGTCATATCTTTGTAATGTCCTTTATGACTTACCTGCTTTTTCAGGAGGGTTTGCAACAAGCTGCCTGTGGCCTGAGGTGGGTGTCATTCTGTTATAATTGAGGTGGGGCTATGCTAAAATGTTAGAATTAATAATACATTTGGGACATATGATATAGTAAAAAATCTAAAATAAACTTATTGTTTACCATATAGCAAAGCAAAATAGCAGAGCATGGGCTCTAAAAACATAGGTAGCCTATTATAACGATTCAGTCCAATGGAGTGATGTGTGTATGCACTGTATATTTTAACAGGTAGGATTCTGCCTATTCTGTAAATGTGCATTATTTGTAGGCTATAGTCATAGTCTGTAGTTTAAGTCCTATCCCAGAGTAACCATGAACAACAGGTTTATAAAGCAGTTCTTTTACCACTGTATTACTTGTTGTCTTTTATTAACATACACAAGGCTACCTATTTATTACAAAAGGAAGAGAGCAGGTGTCGGTTGTTATGTTTAGTGTCGCATTACAGCAGTGATTCCAAACTGCTATCACTTTGAGAACCGTCGCAATGATTATCGTAAACAGACAGCAAGGGTTTTACGACAGTCATCAATGAGTGAACAGGCATGTTGGTCTGAGTGTTAAACAATAAAAATTCAGTCTTGAATTACTCAATCTTGTCCTGTGAGTATATTACATCAGTATCGGCTTTTATGAAATAGATTGCAAATATACAGTGGGCATTGGCAGATTACAGAAAGAAACTTGCATGTATACCACTCACCCCATAAACATGTTAAGAATACAAGTATCTGTAACAATTATAACTAATACGAAAGTGAAAATCATATTACTCATACTCGAAACAAATTCTTTACTATACACATATTAAAACACTATATAATAGCACTGCAGGAGTGAAAACCTGTATACAGTCCTTTCAGCAAAAGCAAGGTAGTCTGTAGGTCAGCTTCAACAACTTAAGTGCTTTTGCAGCTTCTGCTTCAAAGAACTTAAGCATGTCTTCCTAGATCAGTTTAAGTTTGTGATTTGAGATGCACTCTCTTCCTCAGAAACAGCTCTGTTGTACCGCCAACATGCAGTTCTTTGTCTTGCTGACCCTTTTTTTGGTATACAACTTCAACCGTTTTGTAAATATCACATCTTTATATGGCCCTGCATGCTATTTTGGCCAATTTTGGAAATGTGAAATGTTTTTGGACAGGTGGTAACAAGGCCTAATCCAATAAATCAAACAAATCAAACCAATAAATGGTGTTGTAGTCGGACGATCGGTGAAAGAAAACCTCTTTCAGACAGTTGTTTATGAAACCAATCCAGGTAACATTTATTCTTGTGTCTCCCAGACACACAGGAACTTGATTATGCCTTTTCCAAATATACGAACATGAATAAGATCTGATATAAGTTTGAAGCTGCCAAGTAACACACTGACTACATGATTGTACTGCAGCTATAACACCTCACCGTCCCTGCAAGCACTGTGGCACTTAACAGCTACAGCAGCTCAATTATAAATCAGTAATACAACTATAACACAAACTGTTTTAATGATTACATTTTTAATTTAGCTTTTAGATTACATGTAACGTACATGATTTAATTTAAATGTATAATGCCAGCTAATGTTTAATATACATATATTTACTTGCATGCAATTTGACAATTAGAAAATATTTGCTTATATGTAATTGGAAGTTAGCCAAAGTGAATCATTTAAAATATGAATTTAGTTTTGAATTGCTGTTTGTGGTGTTTTATGGGTTGGCTCACATCTGGCTTTTTTTAGTCTGAACATTTCATTGGAAGGGGAGGGAGGGATAACTAAAAATTGAGGGTTTTCTTTTTCTTATTAATCAGTGATGTTGATGATGGGTTAAAAGTGTACAGTGCTTTAAAAGCAAAAAAAAGTAAAAAAAGGGGGAACGTGTGTCTGATTGTTTGGAATGTTAAGATGTATTTGTTTATCTGATTAATTGCGTTTCTTGACTCAGTATAATAGAGACATTTAAAAGTAAAAACATACCTAAAACATGTTCAGAATTGGGAATTTCTTTCTTTAGCTTACGTTTTAACGGTCCTAACAGCAAACACTAACTATATACACTGTTGTTAAATCACTAAGCCAGCCACTTTTTCAGACAAACAAGTTTTTCAATATTAATTTTCTGATACAGTTTGAAAGAAATACATTGAATAAAAACAAAAATCAACTTGCGACTAAGATGATACAATAAACTTGTAGTACTGCCGTGAAAGGAAAGCACCGATGAGCAAATGTTGCAAGTTGCAGGCTTTTTTTTATCCTGAGATATTGTGAAATATTGGGTATACCCTCCAATAAGTACCCTGTGCCATTTTTCAAGGTTTGTTTTCTGCCCACATTTTGTCATGTAAACAAGACAAATCGATTCATTATTTTTTAGCGATCAAAGCCCACAGGTGTGATTAATCATTACTTGATTAAAACCCTGAATTAAAATCTTAAATTGAAACATTGCATAGATTGAACTAATTAAGTATGAATGAGGAACAGAACAAAACGTGGCATAATACTACACATTGTATTCATAGGCTGTGAAATAGATGTACTATAGTTCATTAAGAACTACAAATAGCATAGCATCAACATTAATGTCCAAGAAGAGGTGTAAAATCATGAAGTGTTAAGGTTACAGAGTTATCACAATAATGTAAAAACTGGAGAAACAAATAAAATAAATAAGCAATACCTCTTTGAATGTTGCCTTGTTAAAACTTAAGCCAGACATGTTATTAATCACATGAATACCATTAATTGTATTCCAAGCATTTGAACAGATAACAGGATAGAACTTGTATTTGTATGCCAGTATTATTATTCATATCTCATTATAAGATTGTATTTAAAATTGTAACCTAAAAGGTTACTGTTTTCTAAATCCTAACTATCTTAAATCCTATTTAAATCATCTTCATTCTAACATTCATCTCATTAGAACTCACACAATTCTTTGTTCCTAAGGATGTCTTTATAATGAGGATTACTGGGGGCACCAGCAGTGGTGTAGTCCTAAATTACGTTTTATTTGTACATTGAACTTGAGGTAACATTTAATAGGTAATGCATGCGTCTCACATGCAACTTTTAGGCTACATCCCCAGTGCTGCCAGATTGGCGTTTTTCCAGCCAATTTTGGCTTGTTTTGAAAGCACCTAGTGGGTTAATGTTGTCTTTGGTGGTTTGGTTATTTTTTGGCTATTTTTATTGTGCATGTTTTTTCTAATCCTTTCGATTATGTCATCATCAGCGCAGAACTTCAATGACCATGATGCCCTGTAGTATTAGTATATCATGTTCTCCCCCTGTCTTTTTTCTGGAGCTGTAAATTCAGTAAAATTACGAATCACACAAACGCTGGCGGTTGACGTATGCTACCACAGACATGTTGTCCGTGCGGACAAGGAAATGTCTGCTCTAGAGTACTGGGAGGAAGTGCTGGAGAGCAAGATGGACTGCCCGCAGCACAAGTGCATTTATGTGCAGGGATGTCCAGCTGCTCGACCAGGATCCGCTGACTCCTCTGCCTTCCCAGACCGCACCCCAACCCGAGTTGGATGCGTCTGTCGTTACCACCTGATGGTTGTGAATTGCTCCCATTTTTACGCCTTCTCGCAGGTGAGGGGCTTGCCTCCACCAGCATAGGGCTTCCCACGAGACAAGGTCAGCCAACGGTGTCTGTCGCATTTGGGATCTAACTGGAAGGCACTGAGTCACATTTGGGCCGGGTGCATGCGGAGTAACCCTAGTGGGATGGCTGATGAAGCTGCAGCCATCAGAACCAACAGTTCTGTGGATCACTGTTGAAACAGGGCTAGACAGATCTGAATTGCGGCCACTCTGTCATCTGACAGTTAGGCTCGCATGGTAAGGGAATCCAGCCAGCGACCCAAGTAAACCGTACTGGACCGGTGTTAATTGGCTTTTAGCATTGTTCAGGATCAGACCCAGTCTCACCAGATGCTCTGTCAAAATCTCTGTGTGGATCACTGCTCTCTCCTGTGACTGGGAGCAAATCAACCAGTCGTCTAGGTAGTTCACCACCCTAATCTCTTGCAGTCGCAAGGGAGCTAGGATGGCATCCACGCACTTTGAAAATTTGTAGGGGGCTAAGGAGAAGCCGAATGGCAGCATGGAAAACTCGAAAATGCTTCCCTGAAAGGCAAAGCGGAGGTATTTTCTGTGCGTAGGATGAATAGGGATGTGAAGTGTTGTGAAGGGATGGGATGTGTTAAGTCCACAGTGGTAAACGGCCAGACTGACTGGAGGATGTGGTGATGTGTGACCATCTCTACTTCAAGAACTTGTTGAGGTGTCTCAGGTCTAGGATGGGGCGGAGGCAGCCATCCTTTTTTGGCACCAGAAAATATCTCGAGTAGAACCCCTCTTGCTGAGAGGTGCGTTCTACGATACTGATGGCTTCTTTTCAAAGTAGTGTAGCTACTTCTTGTCTGAGAGCTAAGACCTGGAGAGGGTCGCTCATGGATGTAACCGTGATCCCTCGAAAGGGAGGAGGTCCCGCGCGGAACTGCAGCGTGTAACCGGTTTGTACGGTGGTGAACACCCAGGAGTCTGAGTCAATTGCGCCAGTATTGGGTCTGTTGGGGCTGCTGAGGCTGTGGTGGAGCCTGTCTAGGAGGCTGTTTGGGGTGTTTCCTCGGAAACTGCTTCCCAGACCGCTGATGTGCTGGGGCCACACGTCTGGCGTTTCCCCGTCCTTGCTGACGGCCCCGGTATTGGCTGCCGCGGAAGCCTGTGCGATGCCTCAGGTTGCCGCACAGTGCAGTGGGGATAGGGATTGTCCGAGTAACCGTGGTTATGGCCAGACGCCAGCGCTTAAACCTGTCCCATACTGGAACACAGGAAGGAAGCATCACAGCCACCTGCATCTCCTCTACGAAAGTATGGCCAAGGAAGATAGGCGTGTATAACAAGTCTGATTTGTCTACATCTGGGACCCTGGCCTGAGACAGCCAAAGCTGTCTACGCACCACTACAAGTCCCGCCAGGCTTCTACCTAAGGCTTGCCCTTGGAAGCCTGAAATTTGGAGCAGCATACCTGACTCTTGGCGCAGCTCTGAGACTATCAGCTCAGGGAGGGGCAGGACTGCAGGATGCCATCTAGATAGGTTGTTAGTAGACCTGCCATGTTGCCCAAGCGCATTACTTTTGCTGTAGCTACATAAGCCTTCTTAAGGTGGGCCTCTGTGATCCTGAATTGGCCATTAGGGCATACAGGATCCTTGGCCAGACCTCCGACTGTAGGGGCTCACACCAGGGCCACTATGGTGGAGTTCCCAGCGCCCCTGCACCTTCCAAGGAATCCAGCGGGGCTGCATGCTTGGAAACACATGGCGCCGAGGCCAGTCGGTGTCATGAAGATTTTAACTTCCTCCAGCAAATCTGGGAACAGCAGAAAAGGCTGGGGGGTCAGAGCTTGTGCTGGTCTGAATACAAAACAGTGCTGTTCTGGTGCTGACTTCCAGGGAATCTGGAGGAAATTGGAGGCTTGCTCCATGAGCGGTAAAACCAAGCATGACGGAGGGGTCACATCAGTCTCTGAGGCTATCTCAGAGCTGGGCCTTGTCTCCTGAGTCACTTCCTGGACCTCTGTCTCCTGCTGCGCCAAGGAGTCCCCATCCCAGAAGGCCATGATGGAAATCGCGTCCTGGTCCCCTTCGCTCATCGCCTCATCTCGATCTGAGACATTGTCGACCGCTGGTACAGACGGAGACAGTACCGGGGAAAGTGCTGGGGGCGGAGCTAAGGCAGGCGAGGGGGGCAACGCCTGCTGCCTGACCAGATATTCAAGGACCTGGGCCATCTGGCTCTTCAGGTCCGAAATGTCCTCGAGGCTCTGGAACACCGAGGGTATCGAAACACAGATGCGCCGAGGCTCTGAGTCACCGAAGCACTAAGGGCACCAAGGGTATCGGTGCAGGGGGTGTATATAAATCGAAGCTCCAAAGCATCGAGGCTCTGGAGCACCAAGGGTGTCAGAGCACCGATGCAGGGAGCGATTAAGCACTGATGGCGCCAGGCCGCCGAGGCTCTGGAGCACCGAGGGCACAGAAGCACAGAGGCATCAAGTGCACTTAAAGGCACCGAGGGTGTCGAGCACCAAGGGCGCTGAGGCACAGAGACACCGAGGGTGCCGATGCACCGAGGCCAGAAGGTACCAAGGGCACTGAAGGCACCAAGCACCAGGGGTGAAGCACCAAGCTTGCTGGGCCGGTGTCTAGTCTGGACCACGTGTAATCGACACAACTGATGCAGCACACAGCTTGCAGCAGTGTGGAGCACTGGCTACAGACAGTATAAGCCTGGCCCATGAGTAGTTACACAACCGGGGCAGAGTGAAGCTTACATTGGCAAGGAGAGCAACTACAGGCCTATACACAAAGATAGAGAGAAAAAAGAGAGCGAGCATGGCAGGAAAAACACAAACAACAGATGCTGCAGGTTAGAAAGCAGCCTACAATCGGCGAGTGATGTAGGTTGTTGAAATGAAGAAAGTTTTTTTTTTTAAACGGAGTGCAATTGTGCAACGTTTACTCAGTCCTCTGAAGCCGAGTTACTGATTCCGGGAAGTGGCAAGCCAACTTCCAGCAATTTTTACCGTGGAATTAACAGAAAACTCGAAGTCAGAGCTCTTTTACAAAGATACAATCACGCAACTGGAGAGGTTAGTTATACCTACCTACCTGATGGTGAGAAGCAAAAGAGAACAGGTTCTCTGTGTAGTGACTATTTATTACCTCGGTGAGGTGGGACTGAGGATGTCACTCCACGGAGGGGCCTATCGGCAGCTTTGATATAAAATGCTCAGCAAATACCTGACTTGTGGCAGGCATAGCCCAAAAGTACTGGTTGGTGGTCGTCTTCGAATTGAAAGGGACTAGGTCCTAATCCATTCAGGGCCTTGTAAGTTAACAGCAAAATCTTAAAATCAATTCTATACTGCACAGGGAGCCAGTGTAAAGAGGCCAAAACAGGGGTAATATGTTCACTTTTCCTGGTTTTAGTCAGAATTCTAGCGGTGGTATTCTGAAGAAGCATGAGTCTCTCGGCATCAGATACAGAAATAATTGGTCTAAGTTTGTGTCACAAAGACGGCTGACAGTGGGTGACGTCAGACCAGAAACAGGAAGTAATACACAGAAACTTGGGGTTGTGGTGAAGCTGAGCGCGTGATCGCGCTCAGCATTTAATAATTAAAAAGAAAATAAAAGGTTTGTACACAAAACAGGACACGGCACTTGCGGCCAAAATAAACAGGTAAACAAAACGAACACACACTAACAAACAGGGACGAACAAACAAGGTGAGTAAAAACACTTCTTATTCACTTTACTTATATTTATCTCTCCTCCACACCCGTTCTCCACTCACCGAACACCTAACCCCGAGTGAGTGAATCGTGCATCTATATATACTGTTGTGCTGGGATTCAATTACTAATTAATTATTTACTTGAATCCCAGCACGTGAATTAATTAAGTGCAACCTCATGCCTAACTACAATTATACATTTTTAAACACACGTGAAACACAGACCCGCTTATATCCTGTGTACCAATCGCTATACACCAACATTAACACACGCAACATGCAACATATAACACACACATGCACACAGGGGCGGGCACATTGCCACAGTTTGGTATATTTCTCAAATGGTAAAAAGATACTTTAGTAACTTCCCTAATATGCGTCTCAAATGATAGATCAGGATCAAAGTTGACCCCCAAACTCTTAATTTCTAGTTTTGATGAGAGACTGCAAGGGTCGAGCTCATGTAATCCCACATTTCCTTTTAGTTGGTTCTGTGATCCCACTAGCATAACCTCTGTTTTATCTAAATTCAATATTAGAATATTCTGTGACATCCAATGCTTGATGTCTGTAAGGCAAGTAGCTAATAACACCCAGGCAGAAGAAATTCCTGGCTTTAGGGACAAATATAGCTGGGTATCATCAGCATAGCAATGGATGTTCACTATGTCTGCAGATAATGTCACCTAACGGTAGCATAGATAATGAAAACAACAAGAGACCTAGAATGGATCCCTGTGGAACACCACAGACAACTTCTGATAATGCCTATTTTACCTCCCCAATAGAGACAAACTGAAACCTATCAGAAAGATAAGATTTGAACCAGGGTAGGACAAGGCCAGACAGTCCAACTGTGCTTTCAAGATGATTCAGTAGGATGGAATGGTCTACAGAATCAAAGGCAGCATTTAGATCTAGAAAAATTAATACTGATGGAAAGCCTGAGTCAGAGCTTATCAGCAGATCGTTCACAACTCTGACAAGGGCCGACTTCATGCTATGTGCAGCACGCAAGCCATACTGAAACATCTCAAATGTACCATTAGGAGTTAGAAATGTTTGTAATTGAATTGCAACAACTCTCTCTAGAACCTTATCTAAGAATGGTAGGTTGGGGATTGGCCTATAATTATTCAGGTCTTTGGGGTCCAAATTGTGTTTCTTAAGCGTAGTCTTTACCACAGCTACCTTAAGTGCTGAGGTTTCCATTACATGAGAGTAGATGTTAAAACTTCATGCTGATTTGAACTTGGCTCACGCCAAGATAAGCACCATGACGTAGCTTCACAGTAAACTAATGTGATCCATATGTGTCTCCATCCATTTGCGCTTCCTTCCATATGATGATGAAGATATCCTTCTGTCTGGTGTTGATGGCTGAAGTGTAATGCTGGCTCCAGGGATCAGCTTATTGCCTCCCTAGCGCATCAGCACACACAACGGCTACGATGCTGGCTCCGGGGATCAACCATTGTGCGGTCTCCCCAGCGCATCAGCATGACAACCGTCTGGATTGAGCTAAGTAGGGTACATCTCTGGGGTGTTCAAGTGGGCACCTTCCATCCTGGTGTTTCGTCGACTAGCCCACGACACCTCAAGAGGGCTCGACGGTGATTCTGGCGTCCGGCATCACCCCCTCCGTCCCCACTCAACTCAGCCCAGCTTACTTACCTGTACATCAGCGTTTCTTTCTTTCTATTGTGCTTGAGATCCCCAGCCAGAATCTTTCCGTCTCAACCACAGCCAGTTGCTGCTCCTCTCTGCTGGGATCTATACCAGAGGAAAGTGAACCATTTATAATTTTTAAAATATGGGTATTAATAACACCAAGAACACCTTTTAATAGTTTTGTAGGAATAGGATCAAGAGAGCATGTAGTAGTTTTCATATGTTGAACTAGCTCTGTCAGTTCCTGCAAGGTAATCAAAGAAAAAGCCCCCATGGTAGCCTTAATAGGTGTAGTTGGTAAAATTGTGCTGGAGTCCTCCTTAATAGAAGGTGTCTATGGAATCTCATTTCTGAAGAAATGTAAGAAGTCATTGCAGCTGTGAGAGGAGCCAATGTTAAGGGTAGGACTCTTAGGGGAAGGATTAATTAATTTATCTAAGGTAGCAAAAATAAATGTAGGATTATTTTTATTTGTTTCAATTCAATTAGAATAATATGATGTTCTAGCCAACACCAGAGCCTACCTGTATTTAACCAGGTGGCCGTTCCATGCGATGTAATGAATGTGCATTTTAGATTCCCACCATCTCCGTTAAACTCCTTTTGGTAGGAAGCTGTTCCCATAGACGTCTTTCCAAAAAACATTAACGGTATCAGTATTTAGATCCACCTCTGAGCAGATCAATTCATAGACCTCATTATGTTATAAATAAAAAGACTGCTAATGAGCAATAGCTCTGTTTCATTTTACATGCAAATGTAAAAAAAATAAACTCAATTGCATGTTCAAGGTTGCAGCTGCTTGTCAAAAGCACATTGAATCTTTTGCAGAATATAAACTAAAATGCAGAACTAACACCAGCTCCTGTTAACACAACTTCTGAATAACTTGGTATAGTTTTTCAAACATTCCTGCTTCAAAGTTTTGGAGTGTAAGGATGTTTACAGCCAGGCAGTCAGGCTAATTCACCTGCTGGGCACAGGTGAACATCCATATTGTCTCAACATGTTCTGCAGGTCAAGCCAATCAGAACTTGGCTGTGGTTCTGACTGCAGTGGGGTGTACATTAGGGAATAGCTTAAAATACAGTAAGTATGAGGGCCTGGGGTGGCAGGAGAAATGAAAATGAAAGCTGCAGTAGACAGAGAGGCACTAGACTGCACCTACATGCAGCAGTTACTAGGAATATTAGTTTGTTCCCTAAACACAAGGGGCTGTTTACATAGTCGACCATTAGACTTATTTGTGTATTATTTTAGTTTTTTTCCAAAAAAATGTCTTTGCTATTGAAACCTATAACTGTGTAAAGAAAAAAAGAATGAGAGCTTTGTGTTTAGTTTTTTCTGTATTTTCCATGGTTTATTTAATTTAGATATGCTGGTTAACAACAGGGGGCTATATCATAATTGCAGTGCTAGGAATTAGTGAAAGGAATTGACTGAGCAATACTCCAAATGCTCTCCAACATTGACTGTTAGAGAGTGTGCCCCCACCCCCTCCACACAAGTGTTTAGAAAAATGATGACATCCTTAGCACAATTAAAATAAAATGCAATTATTCATCATAGTGAAAATAGGCACTCTTAACTGGTTATACTGTGCCCAGGTCATACAATAGTTGATCAAATGCACAGAAATCAGGGGAAATGAAAAAAAGATGCATAACTTTGTGTACTGCATGTATCATTATAAATTCAGTTATTTGCTAATCCAATACATTATTTGAAAGGCTGAAGTCTTTAGATTTCAACTACGTGGATATTATTTGTATACGATAGCTTTACAAAACCAGGGTCCCTCCATTTAACTAACTCTATAGGGTAAGACTTCTTATAATACTTATTACGAAACATATTACGAAAGACCCCACACAGCAAATGAATTTGTGTAAATCAAAATTTAAAACATAGTGCTATAAACTACTTCCAGTAATTATAAAGTATGTGTATGTATTTATTTGTATTTTTTATATATATTTCAGAGCAGTACTAAAGTTAATGAAGGCATGTTCCACGTCACAGTTTGCATATAGCTACATTATTTATACTTTATTTTAATTAAAATATATAAAAATTACAAACATTAGAAAAAGTATTCTCTCTCTCTCTCATGCTTCTTTTCCTTAACCATTTGCAATGCCATTAATCCTTTAATAAAATATAGGTCTAGAATATCTGTGTACAAAAATTCATTAGCATGATTTATTTTTTCGACAAGACCCTCTCCGGACTCCTTTAAAAGCAAAGGTTTTAGCTATGCCCACATTTTAGCTAAATCTAAATCCTGAGTCCTAACACAACCCTACTAAGAAGTAATTTCTCACAATATAACATTGTTCATTATATATATATATATATATATATATATACTCACGGTCGTTCGTTTGCCCCTTTAAGTAGACCCAGGACACAAGAAATGGAGTTTAAATGCGGTTGCGCTATTTTTAATGCATCAACAAACAAAACACAAACAAAACCTAACTCCGTTTTGGAGCGCTAACTAAACAGGTAATTCCCTGACTACCTCGCAGGACGGCTAAGCCATTTACCTGTCACGCACAAACACAATACTAGTATGACTACTCGGCGACAGAGCACGCTATCTGCCTCCTTCTACTCAGCAGCCAGGAACAGACTGGCTGCTTCTATTATATACCCTTGCACCTGGTACTAATTGATAATACCTACCAGGTGCGGGTGATAATTAAACAAATAAAACAATTAATTGAAGCAAAACGTGCATTCGCACATGTTTTTGGCAGGGAGGATATTAACCCCCTCCCTGCTGTGTTACACATCCTCCCCCTTAAGTGTGCAACACTGATCGGCCATTCCAAGGCCACCCCCTCCCCTAAAACACAACCACCCACCCTCGAGTCCACAAATGTCAATTTTCGCCCTCTTCCACGGGCGGGCTTGAGGTGGGTCGTCCTCCGGCGCTTCCAAGAAGGGACCGTGAACCCGGCGACACGGGACCCCACCGGGATGACAGGGGCGACCAAAGCGACGGCCGGGAACAGGAGGATGCAGCAGTGGGCAGAGGTCTTCACCTGGGGACCGGCGCAGCGATGTCCGATCACCCAGGGGAGCGAAGCAGCAAGCGGGGAGCACCAGCGGCGTCTGGCAGCAGCCCAGCGACATCTGGGTGATCGGGAGAGCGGAGCAGGGAACCAGGGGCAGAGCTGTGGCCAATGTTGCAGACTCCTGGGCTCCAGGTCTAGCGCAGGGAGGTCCAGGCAGACCGGCAGGGTGTCCAGGAGCAAGGGCACGGGATCACCTGCAGCAGCGCCGAGCGGATCGCAGGGGTGGTGGTCGGGGTTGTGGTGGAGGTGGGCTCCTCACCTCCTCCCCCTTGTTTGTAGCCGGCGGCGGTACCTCTTGCTCCCTCGGCTGTCCTTCCTCTGGCTCCGGGAAGGACTCCTCCCGCTCAGGACACAGCACCACGTCCTCTGATGCAGGAGACCGCGGGGCTTCTTTCGCCGGGACTGCAGACAGCGGTGCCTCCCTTGCCTGCTCCCATTTTTGGAGCAGCAGCTCCAGCTCTAGCTCTGTTGGCTCCCGCTCCCTTGCTTCCAACGGGGCCAACCCCAGCTCTCTCTCCCATCTCTCAGTCTGCTCTAACTGAGCAGCGGTGTTCCGGTTGATCCTTGCGATCAACTCTTCAATGCTTTCCATTTCTTTTTGGGTCGTAGGGGCGCCACACACGCTGCCACCATATGTAACCCGGCCGGCACTCACTGTCATTCGTTTGCCCCTTTAAGTAGACCCAGGACACAGGAAATGGAGTTTAAATGCGGTTGCGCTATTTTTAATGCATCAACAAACAAAACCTAACTCCGTTTTGGAGCGCTAACTAAACAGGTAATTCCCTGACTACCTCGCAGGACGGCTAAGCCGTTTACCTGTCACGCACAAACACAATACTAGTATGACTGCTCGGAGACAGAGCACGCTATCTGCCTCCTTCTACTCAGCAGCCAGGAACAGACTGGCTGCTTCTATTATATACCCTTGCACCTGGTACTAATTGATAATACCTACCAGGTGCGGGTGATAATTAAACAAATAAAACAATTAATTGAAACAGGGAGGATATTAACCCCCTCCCTGCTGTGTTACAATATATATATATATTTTTTTTTAATATCAATACATTAACTATGAAATCTCACTAAGCTTTGGCTTCAAATGATGTCTCTGTGAGGGCCAATTTATCAATGAACATTTGCAAACAATAAACAGTAGATCAATGTATCTGTGCAACTTCAAAGTAATTTCTTCCACAACGGATAGCTTTATTTTTCCTACAAGTATGCACAGCATTATTCTATATTATGTTAGCTCCATTTAGCTACTTTCTTTGAAATAAAATATCAGAGCAAATTAAATAATACATTATAACAATTGGTTATTCTAATATAAATGCAAACAAAGTGTAGATATTCATGGCACATAACATACCATACAAAACATATCACAATATATGTAAAAAAAAAAAAGCCAGAATGACAGGCATACCTAAGTGAGATAGGGGTAACATGTCATACCAGCTATAAATTAAATTTCTTCATCATTAGACATCCCTTTGAATCACTACAAGCAGCTAAGGGTTCTTGGTCCAAAGCCCTGCTTGTAAATAAGTGTGGTGTTTGTGGTGGTGGTTGGCAGGGATGAGGTTAATTCATATACTGCCAAATACGTGTGATAATGTGGCTGTTCCCAAATTAGATAATTGGTGCTAATTGGGAACAGCCACATGATATAAAAAGGGAGCTAGAAGTGCTATTGCTAGAGAGGTTTTTGAGCTGCATGGAGAGGGTGACAAATACGCCTCTGTTTATATTGAAATGCACTGTGATACTGCTAGATTTGGGTGAGGGATTTTCTGTTCAGTTTTTGTGGTGCTTGATTGTTTTGTTAAACCTTTTTATTTTGGCTCTAAGCTGTATTTTTGTTTGTCTTTTTTTTTTCATTAAAAATGAGCACCAGCGTGAATCTCAGTCAGCTTTCTGGTCTGGGACGCCACGACTCGGCTATCCTGTCATAGTCACAAAGAAGGTTATACAGTATTATTCATGACAGCATCCAGTCTATTCTAGCCCTCTAGTTCAACAAGTTACTCACCCAGCAGCATCCAGCTCTAGAGACTCAATTTTCTGCAGGTCAAAAAGAAATTAAGTTGACTATAAATGACCGTACAAATGCCTCCGGGTGGTAAATAATATGGGGTCAGTAGCCCCCTAATTTGCTTTGAACCTGATCCTCATTATATATATATATATATATATATATATATATATATATATATATATATATATATATATATATAGTATATATATATATATATATATATATATATATATAGTGCCGTGAAAAAGTATTTGCCCCCTGTCTGAGTTTCTGCATTTTTGCACATTTTTCACATTGTATTTGGTCAGATTTTTTTGTGGGTGTGTAGTAGTTTGGTGTGCAAGGTAATCAAACATGCAATCTTCAGGTGTGAAAAAGTTATTGCCCCCCCCCCTAGTTAACTCAACCCAATTAAAGGGATAATTAGGGTCAGCTGTTTGAGTACTTTGGTTAACAACCAGGCCTGATTTGGGCCAGCCCTGCCCAAACTAACTTTGGCCCTTTCCATCAGAGTGGTTGTCAGCACACAGGTTCTAGAGGCACATCATGCCACGAACAAAAGAAATTCCTGAACACCTCCGGAAAAAAGCTGTTGATGCCTATCAGTCTGGAAAGGGTTACAAAGCCATTTGTAAGGCTCTAGGGCTCCACCCAACCACAGTCAGAGCCATATTGTCAAAATGGAGAAAGTTTGGGACAGTAGTGAATCTTCCCAGGAGTGGCCGTCCTGCTAAAATCTCTCCAAGAGCAAGGCGTAAAATTGTCCAGGAAGTCACAAAGATCCCTAGAACAACATCCAGTGATCTGCAGGCCTCTCTCGCCTCGGCTAAGGTCAGTGTTCATGACTCCACCATCAGAAAGACACTGGGCAAAAATGGGATTCATGGCAGAGTAGCATGGCGGAAACCATTGCTCATTAAGAAGAACATGAATGCTTGCCTCAAGTTTGCCAAAAAGCACCTGGATGATCCTCAAGAGTTCTGGAACAATGTTCTATGGACAGATTTTTGGAACTTTTTGGCCGACATGGGCCCCGTTATGTCTGGTGAAAACCAAACACTGCATTCCACAGTAAGAACCTCATACCAACGGTCAAGCATGGTGGTGGTAGTGTCATGGTTTGGGGATGCTTTGCTGCATCAGGACCTGGATGCCTTGCCGTCACTGAAGGAACCATGAATTCTGCTCTGTATCAGAGAATTCTACAGGAGAATGTCAGGCCATCCGTCCGTGAGCTGAAACGCAGCTGGGTCATGCAGCAAGACAATGAACCGAAACACACAAGCAAGTCTACAGCAGAATGGTTGAAGAACAAGAAATTTAAAGTTTTGGAATGGCCTAGTCAAAGTCCAGACCTAAACCCCATTGAGATGTTGTGGCAGGACCTGAAACAAGCAGTTCATGCTCGAAAACCCACAAATGTCATTGAGTTGAAGCAGTTCTGCATGGAGGAGTGGGCCAAAATTCCTCCACGGCACCGTGAGAGACTAATCAATAACTACAAGAAGTGTTTGGTTGCAGTTATTGCTGCTAAAGGTGACGTAACCAGTTATTGAGTCTAAAGGGGCGATTACTTTTTCACACGGGGGCATTGGGTGTTGCATAACTTTCTTTAATAAATAAATGAAATATGTAGCAAATTTTTGTGTTATTTGTTCAGACAGGGTCCCTTTTATCTAATATTAGGTTTTGGTTGAAGATCTTATAACATTCAGTGTCAAAAATATGCAAAAATCAGAAAATCAGACAGGGGGCAAATACTTTTTCACGGCACTGTGTATATATATATATATAAAATATATATATATATATATTTATATATATACTGTATATACAGTACTGTGCAAAAGTTTTAGGCAGGTGTGAAAAAATGCTGTAAAGTAAGAATGCTTTCAAAAATAGACATGTTAATAGATTATATTTATCAATTGACTAAATGCAAAGTGAGTGAACAGAAGAAAAATCTAAATCAAATCCATATTTGGTGTGACCACCCTTTGCCTTCAAAACAGCATCAAGCATCAATTCTTCTAGGTACACTTGCACACAGTTTTTGAAGGAACTCCGCAGGTAGGTTGGCCCAAACATCTTGGAGAACTAACCACAGTTCTTCTGTGGATTTAGGCAGCCTCAGTTGCTTCTCTTTCTTCATGTAATCCCAGACAGACTCGATGATGTTGAGATCAGGGCTCTGTGATTGCCATACCATCACTTCCAGGACTCCTTGTTCTTCTTTACACTGAAGATAGTTCTTAATGACTTTCGCTGTATGTTTGGGGTCGTTGTCATGCTGCAGAATAAATTTGGGGCCAATCAGATGCCTCCCTGATGGTATTGCATTATGGATAAGTATCTGCCTGTACTTCTCAGCATTGAGGAGACCATTAATTCTGACCAAATCCCCAACTCCATTTGCAGAAATGCAGCCCCAAACTTGCAAGGAACCTCCACCATGCTTCACTGTTGCCTGCAGACACTCATTCGTGTACCGCTCTCCAGCCCTTCGGCGAACAAACTGCCTTCTGCTACAGCCAAATATTTCAAATTTTGACTCATCAGTCCAGAGCACCTGCTGCCATTTTCTGCACCCCAGTTCCTGTGTTTTCGTGCATAGTTGAGTCGCTTGGCCTTGTTTCCACGTCGAAGATATGGCTTTTGGCCGCAAGTCTTCCATGAAGGCCACTTCTGACCAGACTTCTCCGGACAGTAGATGGGTGTACCAGGGTCCCACTGTTTTCTGCCAATTCTGAGATGATGGCACTGCTGGACATCTTCTGATTGCGAAGGGAAGTAAGCATGATGTGTCTTTCATCTGCTGCAGTAAGTTTCCTTGGCCGACCACTGCGTCTCGGTCCTCAACGTTGCCCGTTTCTTTGTGCTTCTTCAAAGAGCTTGGACAGCACATCTGAAACCCCTGTCTGCCTTGAAATTTCTGCCTGGGAGAGACCTTGCTGATGCAGTATAACTACCTTGTGTCTTGTTGCTGTGCTCAGTCTTGCCATGGTGTATGACTTTTGACAGTAAACTGTCTTCAGCAACCTCACCTTGTTAGCTGAGTTTGGCTGTTCCTCACCCAGTTTTATTCCTCCTACACAGCTGTTTCTGTTTCAGTTAATGATTGTGTTTCAACCTACATACTGAATTGATGATCATTAGCACCTGTTTGGTATAATTGTTTAATCATACACCTGACTATATGCCTACAAAATCCAAGACTTTGTGCAAGTGTACCTAGAAGAATTGATGCTGTTTTGAAGGCAAAGGGTGGTCACACCAAATATTGATTTGATGTAGATTTTTCTTCTGTTCACTCACTTTGCATTTAGTTAATTGATAAAGATAATCTATTAACATGTCTATTTTTGAAAGCATTCTTACTTTACAGCATTTTTTCACACCTGCCTAAAACTTTTGCACAGTACTGTATATATATATATATATATATATATGTTGTGAGCCAGCTCACAGGCCAACCCGCAGGGGGTGCGCATGGTGGGCCGGAGAGAGGCTGACAGGACCCAGCAAACAGCACAGGAGGGATCACTGGCAACTCTGGAACCAGCCTGCCATGATCAGGAGGAGATAATTGGGCTATGGGCTACAGGTGCTCATAGTTAGGGAGGTTAATTAAGGTGAATAGATTAGTCATTGCCTCAATTGGCCAGCACCTGTAGCCGATGCAGTTAACAAGTATCTCCTCCAGCCCAGCCACATAAAAAGGCTGAGCATTCACTAGACAGGGGATCGTTACCGAGGAGAGAAGGACAGAGCAGTGTTGGAACCTTTTGTTTGTTTGTCTTGAGAATAGTTTTTTATTTAAAACTACTGCCGTGCAAGATATTTTTTTGTTTGGTTTTTCGTTTGATGTCCTTCAACCTGGAAAAGACCCAAAATAAAAGCACATGGATCAACCAAACCCTGTGTTCGCCTCTGTGATTAATTCCACACTAAAAAGTGGTGCCTGCATTCAGCCAGCCTACAATATATATATATATATATATATATATATATATATACTGTTGTCCCGCCCCCCTTTATAACACCACCCTTGCATACCGCCAGCTATTCTCTCTGAACAAATGTCACCAATAAGAAAACAGTGCTATTTGTACCTGTTATATTGCCAACCCTCTGTCCACCACCTGCCAACTTCCTAATCCAAGCAAGCGTAAATATAAGCAGTGTAGTTTCCCTCATTGTAGCGTCTGCAAAATAATCATGGCCAATTAAAATAACAAAGTTATGCAGTTAACCTTTGACTCGCTTTCCTAATTCGTTTTTAACTGAACGTTCATACCAGTCATCAACACTCCCGCTCCTAAAGCAAAACATAAAGTACAAAATGGCGAGTCAACCCTACATATAACACCAGAGCAAAAGAAAAAAATCTGCATGTATGCATCTGAAAATAATAAAGCAAGTCAGCAAGACATCGCAAATGTTTTCTCGCCTAAGGAACCATCCAGGAAGTGCGTTAAGAATTGTCTTACTGCACACCCAGGAATGGGTTATTTCGCTTATAAAATGGCTACATTTTTTTAAATAATTACACAAGCTAGCTTTTTTATGGAAAAAAATAAGAAATATATTATGTATCCTTCCACTGAGAAAATATTGTCCCTGAAGATTGTAACATATATTTTGTACTTTTTTATTTGCCATAAACATTACATTGAACATTGCCATTTATAATAACATTTTCGAGATTAAATGACATTTGTGAATTGAAAGCAGACTAATTTCCACATCTGAGGGAGGATTCATGGAACAGCCAAACACTGCACTGCACTGGCACTCGAGGGAGGGGCTTTTATTCTTTTTTTTTTGTAGGAAATGATCCTACTCAGGCTTTGCGGTCTTCAAGAGAAGCTGGCCAATAATTTCTGAGGCTGTTTTGATACCAATGCTGGTAACTGGCATAATTTCCCTAGATTGTAAACCAGCATTAGATTATATGTGGACTAAATGACTTCCTTGTCAGTTTGCGCAGTGCCGCAGCCCTTCCCGTCCGTGGAGAGCACAATAGAATTCTATGTCGAACCCGACCTTGTTTAAAAGCCCAACGGTTGTGTCAGCAGGGAGCAGGAGAGATTTTAATTTTGTTTTAAATCTGAAATCAGAGGGTAGTGGTGAGATGTATCTGTTGTGTCGAATTTAAAAATTGCATACTCGCTAGTGAGTTTTATAAGGTGATATTTAGTTTAATAAGTAGATGCCGCTGCTGCTATACAGAATATTACATGTTGCATGAGACTTGTGTGGTGATTTCTCAGATGGCTTTTGAATATTGTTACTGCTACTGCTTGCCTCAGAGTTTTCTTTGTTCTGTTCTCTGAGTAAATAAATACCTCAGTGTATTTGCCCATGTATCTGCAATTCTTAGTGACAGAGATGAAAGAAAAAAAAAGATTGAGTGATTTAAATGCTGTTTCAGCTGTATGTTGACATTTTTACCGACAGAAACACTGTTTAGATAATTGTTACTATTAAGGCGTAGTAATATTAATAGATCAGGTAAGGTCTATGATGTCATAGCCGTGCGGTAAGACAATTATTACCGCACAGTCATGTGATCTTGTTCAGCCAATCACAGCACTTAATTTATTCAAGCCATTTTATAAATACTGTTAGTTGATGGACAATTGGAGACATTGTAATGGATAAAAACAAATGGCTTACCTTGATGGAACGGGTCGATTTGTTTAACCTGAAAAAGGCTTGATGCAGTCTAAAGTAAGTGACTTTTATAAACCACAGTAAATGTTAAAAAAAAAGTATGGTAAGAGGTTTGTTTGTTTACGTGCAAGTTTTGCAGAAATGAAGGCTGACTTAAACTAAAGCATCAGTTTTGTAAACAGCAGAATAGTTTGTTTTTTTTCGTTTAAAAAAGGGTTTGCCTGTACATATTCAACGGTTTTTTTTTAACTGCTTAAATAAGAATGCTGTTGAGCTTAAATTGCTTTGTGAAATAAATAAATGGCATCGTTCAATGGGGGATAGTATTCAGCAGGCTTATACTCGTGCTACAAACAGTAAAATTCAAATGACAGTACAGTAAAAAAAAAAAAAAAAATCGTACGCTTTTTTTTAATGGAATTGTTGTTTGGGTGATTTGAAACAAAATGAGTGTTTTATTTATTTATTTATTTATTTTAAGTATAAACTGTTCCTCAAAAGTAACCATGTAGTTTCATACAGATGGGAAAAGATGATAAAACATCACCATACTGTTGTACTGCTGACAATAACTAAAACAGGTCAGAGAGCCATTGGCAAACTCATACCACAACAAGGTTTCATTTGAAGTGATTTTTAAAACCCAAAAAGTAATGACTAAAGCTAAGGTTTACAATTTTAGAAAAGCAAACAATGAAGGTATGAAACAGAGACTAACACAAGTAGATTGGAGTAAAATAGAGAAAACATCCACAGAAAAAGGATGGCTGTTAAAAATGTAGTACTAGAGGCGCAAAACAATTACATCACAAAAGTAGTAAAATATATTAAATGATTTTCACAAGTCTTTACAAAAGGAGGATCAGGACAACATGCCCCACATGTCGACCTGTTCCTGTCCAGTTTTAAATAACTTTAGCATAACAGAGGCAGAAGTGTTAAAGGGACTAAGAGATCTTAAAATAAACAAATCCCCTGGGCCAGATGAGGTCCTCCCAATAGTACTCAAAGAAATGAAAGAAGTTATTTACAAACCGCTAACCAAGATCATGCAACAGTCTCTTGACACGGGTTGCTGGAAAATTGCAAACGTAATGCCGATCCATAAAAAGGGAGACAAAACCGAACCAGATAACTACAGACCAATAAGTCTGACTTCTATTATATGTAAACTTATGGCAACTATAATAAGATCCAAAATGGAAAATTACCTATATGGTAACAGTATCCTGGGAGACAGTCAGCATGGTTTTAGGAAAGGGAGATCGTGTCTAACTAACCTGCTTGATTTTGAGGATGCAACATCGACAATGGATAATTGCAACGGATATGACATGGTTTATTTAGATTTCCAGAAAGCTTTTGACAAAGTCCCGCATAAAAGATTAATTCTCAAACTGAACGCAGTAGGGATTCATGGAAATGCATGCACATGGATTAGGGAGTGGTTAACATGTAGAAAACAGAAAGTACTGATTAGAGGAGAAACCTCAAAATGGAGCGAGGTAACCAGTGGTGTATGAAAAAGACCTAGGAGTTTATGTTGACTCAGAAATGTCTTCATCTAGACAATGTGGGGAAGCTATATAAAAAGCCAACAAGATGCTCGGATATATTGTGAGAAGTGTTGAATTTAAATCAAGGGGAGTAATGTTAAAACTTTACAATGCACAAGTAAGACCTCACCTAGAATATTGTGTTCAGTTCTGGTAACCTCGTTACAAAAAGGATATTGCTGCTCTAGAAAGAGTGCAAAGAAGAGCAATCAGAATTATCCCGGGTTTAAAAGGCATGTCGTATGCAGACAGGCTAAAAGAATTGAATCTATTCAGTCTTGAACAAAATCCTTAAAGGTATAGACAATGTCGACCCAGGGGACTTGTTTGACCTGATAAAAGAAACAAGGACCAGGGGTCACAAATGGAGATTAGCTAAAGGGGCATTCAGAACAGAAAATAGGAGGCACTTTTTTACACAGAGAATTGTGAGGGTGGAACCAACTCCCCAGTAATATTGTTGAAGCTGACACCCTGGGATCCTTCAAGAAGCGGCATGATGAGATTCTGGGATCAATAAGCTACTAACAACCAAACGAGCAAGATGGGCTGAATGGCCTCCTCTCGTTTGTAAACTTTCTTATGTTATGTTCTTCTTAATTATATATTGATGGCGTACCATGATTCTAGGGGCGAGGTTTCAAACTGTCAATTATTCCCTTTGAATGGAAATATACAAAAGTAGCCACACTTTTTTTCGTGCTAAGATCAATCAATCAATCAATCTTTATTTTATATAGCTCCTTTCATAGTGGACCATCATCACAAAGCTCTTTACAAGATGCAGTAACAACAAGAAAATCCATAATACTTTAAATACAGAGAAATGCATAATACATGACATACAGTAAAAAAAAGCATAATACATGAAATACAGTGAAAAATGCTTAATACATGATATAGGAGCACAACACATGAAATAATAGCAACAACACCGCAGCTAATAGCAGATATCAGGCTTAAAGAGCATGGAAAGCAAGTGAAAACAAGTGAGTCTTGAGAGTTGATTTAAAGCGAGCAACGGTGGGAGCATCATGCACCAAAGCTGGGAGACAGTTCCAGAGAGTCAGAGCCATGAAGCTAAATGAGTGTTCTCCAAGTGTGGTGCACTTTTGCTTGGGGATAACAAGCAGGCCAGTCGGAGGACCTCAGCTTGCGGGCAGGGACATAGCGGGTCAGCAGGTTGAGAAGGTACTTGGGATGTGTGATGAAGGGCATTGTAGGTGAGCAGGAGAGTTTAGAAAGTAATCCTGAACTTTACAGGTAGCCAGTGCAGCTGGGCAAGACGGGGGGTGATGTGATCACGTTTTTACATCTGGTAAGGATCCTGGCAGTGGCATTCTCAACTAGCTGCAGTCGGTTTATGGTGCGTGCTGGGAGACCACCATAAAGAGAAAAGGGCTTGTAACCAGGAGGTCCCCGGTTCAAATCCCACCTCAGCCACTGACTCATTGAGTGACCCTGAGCAAGTCACTTAACCTCCTTGTGCTCCGTCTTTCGGGTGAGACGTAATTGTAAGTGGCTCTGCAGCTGATGCATAGTTCACACTCCCTAGTCTCTGTAAGTCGCCTTGGATAAAGGTGTCTGCTAAATAAATAATTCACAATCCGGAGCAGAGCAGTTTAAGTACTGTGGTGCGGCCGGAAGCCAGACTGTAGAGATTCAAGCAGATTGTTATCCTTGAGATGTTTCATCAGCTGACTGGCTACAGCCCTTTCGAGAGTTTTGGAGAGAAAAGGCAGATTGGAGATGGGATGGAAATTAGATAAGTCAGCTGGGTCAAGGGAGGGTTTTTGAGTACCGGTGTAACTCGGGCAAGCTTAAGGGCAGCAGGAACTGAGCCAGAGTAAACTTAGACTGCAGGTAAGTTAACATGGCTTTTCAAATTCAATGTTTCTCCTTCACAGATCTAATCATTTTCTGGATTGAACTGGTACAGATAAAAAATGAGTTTGAAGCTGTAAACCTTTTTTTTGAACCATAGAAATCAAAATACAAAACAGTACTTGCAAAAATGTTCCTATTAGGACATATGTTTTCTCTTTCTAAAATGAAATTAAAATACAAACAGTGAAATGCCTATATTAAAACCTCGTCCACCTCAGGTCTAATGATGCACTCCGCCTTGTGTCATGGCACTCTAATGGTTTCTGGCATTATTCATTTTTAGATACTTTTCCCTCTGAAACTCTAAACCTGTTGTATTCTTAAACAAGACCTGACAGTGAAATATATTTGTCAAAATAAAAAGAATGATCAGTAATAATATTTAATCGTTGGTTATCACTCTTTAAAGCTTATGATATTTGTTTTGTCTGTCTGGGAACATTTTAATTTTAAGCATATATGTGAAGTTATTTAAGCTTCTTGTATATATTATGACGTAATAGGCTTCGGCCATTATAGCACCCTGTCGGTAACAATAGTCTTCCCTCTGGTCAATAATTTTCCACAATAGCCTTCCTCTCCAGTCCATATTTACTATATATATATACAGTCAACCCTCTTTATACCGCCAGGTAAGGGCCATGGGCAAAAACAGGCAATAAGCGAGGGTGAAGTTATAGTAAGGGTCAAAAAAAAACACAACCTTCTATGTTTGCAACAAATACAAACGTTTTAATTTTTTAGTTATACAATTACAGTATATCCAGGCCATTTTAATAAAACATTAATCTTTTTTTTTTTTAAACTACAGTACTAGTTCTTAACACAGGAACATAAGAAAGTTTACAAACGAGAGGCGGCCTTTTGGCCCATCTTGCTCGTTTGGTTGTTAGTAGCTTATTGATCCCAGAATCTCATCAAGCAGCTTCTTGAAGGATCCCACAGTGTCAGTTTCAATAACATTACTGGGGAGCTAGGGCTCCCGAGTGGCGCATCCAGTAAAAGCACTCGCTAGAGTGCAGGACTATATAATAATAATTGGGCATTTCAAATAATTGGGCATTTAAAATTGGGGAGAAAATAATAAAATAACTAATTGGCAAAGACTAAATTTTTAAAATATATTTAAAAAAAAATAAAAAAAAATACTGGGGAGTTGGTTCCAGACCCTCACAATTATCTGTGTAAAAAGTGCCTCCTATGTTCTGTTCTGAATGCCCCTTTATCTAATCTCCATTTGTGACCCCTGGTTGCTTTCTAGTTTGTATAATATGATTTTTTCTCTTTTTCATAAAACATGGCATAAAAGTTAAACTCTTCCTGCTCAGTGATTCTTTCAATATATCTTTCACACACACACACACACACAAAAGATGTGTTTGAAACTGTCACAAGGTAGGCTTGAGTGGTGATGTCACAGACCAGGAAGCAATGTTCAGGAAACAGAGGTACGGGGCTGAAACTGTGTGGCAGCTCAGTGTATTTATTTAACAACAAAAAATTAACCAAACATAATACTTTTTAAACACAGAAAACAAACGGCACGTGGGCCAAAGTAAAACAGAACAAAACAGGTCATCTTTAAACTAGATCGAGTACCTAAAGGTATCACAGTTGGTAGCAATCGTCTTTCTTATACTCACAGTATTATTTTACACTCCTCCTCTTAGCCCTCTCCCCAGACAAAGGCTGTCTCCTGACTTTTATAGTTTGTGGCTGGAGCCCAATTAATCAATAATTAACAATTACTCAATTAAGGCTCCAGCCACATTCTCACGTGTATTTTGGCAGGGAAGAATTTAACCCTCTCCTTGCCGATCCAAAACACACAAATGCAAAATCATATTAATAATAAAAGGAACAAATACATATATACATAAAAACGGTAATAGATCATAGCAGCAAAATAATATATATATATATATATATATATATATATATATATATATATATATATATATATATATATATATATACACTACCGTTCAAAAGTTTGGGGTCACTTAGAAATTTCCTTGTTTTCGAAAGAAAAGCAAATTTTTGTCTATTAAAATAACATCAAATTGATCAGAAATACAGTGTAGACATTGTTAATGTTGTAAATGACTATTGTAGCTGGAAAGCGGCTGATTTGTAATGGAATATCTACATAGGCGTACAGAGGCCCATTATCAGCAACCATCAGTCCTGTGTTCCAATGGCACGTTGTGTTTGCTAATCCAAGTTTATCATTTTAAAAGGCTAATTGATCATTAGAAAACCCTTTTGCAATTATGTTAGCACAGCTGAAAACTGTTGTGCTGATTAAAGAAGCAATAAAACTGGCCTTCTTTAGACTAGTTGAGTATCTGGAGCATCAGCAATTGTGGGTTCGATTACAGGCTCAAAATGGCCAGAAACAAAGAACTTTCTTCTGAAACTCATCAGTCTATTCTTGTTCTGAGAAATGAAGGCTATTCCATGCAAGAAATTGCCAAGAAACTGAAGATCTCATACAACGCTGTGTACTACTCCCTTCACAGAACAGCGCAAACTGGCTCTAACCAGAATAGAAAGAGGTGGGAGGCCCGGTGCACAACTGAGCAAGAGGACAAATACATTAGAGTGTCTAGTTTGAGAAACAGAGCGCCTCACAGGTCCTCAACTGGCAGCTTCATTAAATAGTACCCACAAAACACCAGTCTCAACGTCAACAGTGAAGAGGCGACTCGGGATGCTGGCCTTCTAGGCAGAGTTGCAAAGAAAAGCCATATCTCAGACTGGCCAATAAAAAGAAAAGATTAAGATGGGCAAAAGAACACAGACACTGGACAGAGGAAGATTGGAAAAAAGTGTTATGGACAGACGAATCTAAGTTTGAGGTGTTCGGATCACAAAGAAGAACATTTGTGAGACGCAGACCAAATGAAAAGATGCTGGAGGAGTGCTTGACACCATCTGTCAAGCATGGTGGAGGCAATGTGATGGTCTGGGGGTGCTTTGGTGGTGGTAAAGTGGGAGATTTGTACAGGGTAAAAGGGATCTTGAAGAAGGAAGGCTATCACTTCATTTTGCAGCGCCATGCCATACCCTGTGGACGGCTTGATTGGAGCCAATTTCCTCCTACAACAGGACAATGACCCAAAGCACAGCTCCAAACTATGCAAGAACTATTTAGGGAAGAAGCAGTCAGCTGGTATTCTGTCTATAATGGAGTGGCCAGCACAGTCACGGATCTCAACCCTATTGAGCTGTTGTGGGAGCAGCTTGACCGTATGGTACGTAAGAAGTGCCCATCAAGCCAATCCAACTTGTGGGAGGTGCTTCAGGAAGCATGGGGTGAAATCTTTTCAGATTGCCTCAACAAATTGACAACTAGAATGCCAAAGGTCTGCAAGTCTGTAATTGCTGCAAATGGAGGATTCTTTGACGAAAGCAAAGTTTGAAGGACACAATTATTATTTCAATTAAAAATCATTATTTCTAACCTTGTCAATGACTATATTTCCTATTCATTTCGCTATATTTCCTATTCAAACTCATTTCATGTATGTTTTCATGGAAAACAAGGACATTTCTAAGTGACCCCAAACTTTTGAACGGTAGTGTATATATATATATATATATATATATATATATATATATATATATATATATATATATATATATATATATATATATATAAATTAATAAGGGACGGGCACCCCGTCACACAAACCATGCATAACTGGTATGAATGTGAAGATACAAGCTAAATATTACACAGCTGTGTAGGTATTAGCCACTCTAAAGTTTGTTGGTCCCCAGCTGTTCATTATTTCAATGCCTATGGTTTGTTGTCTAATATTAGGCATCTTTCTCAGATTGTGGTAACCTTAAAACTAGAACACGACTGTGATGGAAACAACATGGAAATTCAATAAATAATTCAGAAACTACTCAATGCCTGAGTGAATAAACCTTACAGTCTACGGGCTCTTATTTTAAATAATTAAATAAAATAGAAGAGTCCAAGGACAGCACAGGTGCAACTATTCATGAAATGTATGGCCTTGTAACTTGAAGCATATGCAGCATGAATACATTAAGTATGCTTCTAATGTCTTCTGAACCACTGCGTTTGCTCTCATGCTTTGTGCAGTGTCTGTAACTAATGACAGAATCTTCAGCTTGTCTCAGACAAAGGAATTGTTTTCTGCTTTATGGAATATAAGGAGAATGTGTACAACCAACTATATGAACTATATAAAATACAGATTTTATTTTATTAATTTAGTGGTACAGGGTGTATTTTATACATTTAGTAATTTAACAATGGTACAACAAATACTGTATTAAAGACTCCCTTGCTCTTTCCACCCCTCCCCTCACACTTTTTCACATCTGTCCCAGCTGATAATCTCCAACCTCCATTCACCATTAGTAAATCATAAAATTGGGGTAAATTCACATGTATTTATAATAGGGGAGGGCCAGTACCTCCTTATTGACAGTTAGGCATTTTTCACACAGTCAGTTTATAGTGTTACAACAGCATGGAAGATGAGGAAAGCAAAGTTGAAAGGCCACAGCATCTTGTAAACTTTTTTAATGTTTAACTTCACAAGCAAATCTTCACAATACTGATCATTAAATCTAAAATAAAATCATGGGGTCTCCAATGGAAATAAAACAATTAGTATTATATGTGTTTTGCATATTCAATATTTAATGGTGTGCCAACAAGGCTTTATAAAAGTTAAGTATTTTCCTTATAAAAGTACAGTGTCACAGGGAATATATGAAAGATGTACCTGTCTTAGTGTTATCTGTATATATTCTCTTGCACAACTTTTCTTTCATTAGATTCCACTTTGTTTCAGAACATTGGGAATTTAGAATGACACTTTGAAGGCCACATGATGCTCATATCTAATCAAACTCTCTTCTTCTCAATCACGTAATAAAAGGAGAAATGTATGGGATGTGTAATCTATATTGTCAGTCATTTGATTGAATGTAAGCTATTTTTATCTAATAGTGGTCACTGAAGCATGGGTGGTAGAATAATCATGATGGGTCAATTGCAACAAACTAAAATGAGCGTACTAACTGGGGATGATGCCGTGGGTAGTATGACGGATGGTATCTCTCTGTGCTAAATTCCAGTCTACCTCTTGCTCTCACTGAGACAGTCTCTGTAACTCCTCACACAACTGTGCTCAGGCATGCACTCCTATTTATCTCTTCACATTAAACTGCACCCTCCATCTGTCTTCACCAACCCCAGGCATACCATTCGGACCCCAACCTCCCACCAGTATTCTGGGGGTACAAATGCATGCCAAGGATTGGTGAACTCAGACAGACTGGCAACCAACACTCCCCCTCCTGTTAGCTAGTGCCGTGGCACAGCAAAACATTTAAATAAGCAACTAATCTTTAATAAAGTTATAATATATACACTACCGTTCAAAAGTTTGGGGTCACTTAGAAATTTCCTTGTTTTCCATGAAATGAGTTTGAATAGGAAATATAGCAAAATGAATAGGAAATATAGTCATTGACAAGGTTAGAAATAATGATTTTTATTTGAAATAATAATTGTGTCCTTCAAACTTTGCTTTCGTCAAAGAATCCTCCATTTGCAGCAATTACAGCCTTGCAGACCTTTGGCATTCTAGTTGTCAATTTGTTGAGGTAATCTGAAAAGATTTCACCCCATGCTTCCTGAAGCACCTCCCACAAGTTGGATTGGCTTGATGGGCACTTCTTACGTACCATACGGTCAAGCTGCTCCCACAACAGCTCAATAGGGTTGAGATCCGGTGACTGTGCTGGCCACTCCATTATAGACAGAATACCAGCTGACTGCTTCTTCCCTAAATAGTTCTTACATAGTTTGGAGCTGTGCTTTGGGTCATTGTCCTGTTGTAGGAGGAAATTGGCTCCAATCAAGCGCCGTCCACAGGGTATGGCATGGCGTTGCAAAATGGAGTGATAGCCTTCCTTCTTCAAGATCCCTTTACCCTGTACAAATCTCCCACTTTACCACCACCAAAGCACCCCCAGACCATCACATTGCCTCCACCATGCTTGACAGATGGCATCAAGCACTCCTCCAGCATCTTTTCATTTGGTCTGCGTCTCACGAATGTTCTTCTTTGTGATCCGAACACCTCAAACTTAGATTCGTCTGTCCATAACACTTTTTTCAATCTTCCTCTGTCCAGTGTCTGTGTTCTTTTGCCCATCTTAATCTTTTCTTTTTATTGGCCAGTCTGAGATATGGCTTTTCTTTGCAACTCTGCCTAGAAGGCCAGCATCCCGAGTCGCCTCTTCACTGTTGGCGTTGAGACTGGTGTTTTGTGGGTACTATTTAATGAAGCTGCCAGTTGAGGACCTGTGAGGCGTCTGTTTCTCAAACTAGACACTCTAATGTATTTGTCCTCTTGCTCAGTTGTGCACGGGGCCTCCCACTCCTCTTTCTATTCTGGTTAGAGCCAGTTTGCGCTGTTCTGTGAAGGGAGTAGTACACAGCGTTGTACGAGATCTTCAGTTTCTTGGCAATTTCTGCATGGAATAGCCTTCATTTCTCAGAACAAGAATAGACTGACGAGTTTCAGAAGAAAGTTCTTTGTTTCTGGCCATTTTGAGCCTGTAATCGAACCCACAATTGCTGATGCTCCAGATACTCAACTAGTCTAAAGAAGGCCAGTTTTATTGCTTCTTTAATCAGCACAACAGTTTTCAGCTGTGCTAACATAATTGCAAAAGGGTTTTCTAATGATCAATTTGCCTTTTAAAATGATAAACTTGGATTAGCAAACACAACGTGCCATTGGAACACAGGACTGATGGTTGCTGATAATGGGCCTCTGTACGCCTATGTAGATATTCCATTACAAATCAGCCGTTTCCAGCTACAATAGTCATTTACAACATTAACAATGTCTACACTGTATTTCTGATCAATTTGATGTTATTTCAATGGACAAAAAATTTGCTTTTCTTTCGAAAACAAGGAAATTTCTAAGTGACCCCAAACTTTTGAACGGTAGTGTATATATATATATATATATATATATATATATATATAAATATATATATTAAGATGGATACACTATTACAATCACTATTCATAATTGTATTAGCATAAATACATTGTCACTTATTCTCGTTCTTCATTCCACATTTAAATGTAAGGACGCAGAGGATTTAAAAGCCAATTTAATTGTTTCACAGCCAAACACCATAAATTAAACTGATTGTACTATTATTATTATAATATTGTTATTACAGTATACCTTTTATTTATATCACAGTCTGGTTTCACTAGTAGAAACACCCTTGGTACTTTTAACCTACGATCACTGAAACACATTTCAATGTGTTTATGTTTGTGAAATAAAAGGTACACTGCATTAACAATACTACAATAATAATAATAAATTCAGTTTAATTTACAGTGTTTTGCTGGGAAACAACAAAATGGGCTTTTAAATCCCCCAAGTCCCTCTTTCACGTTTAAAAGTGGAATAAAGAACAAGAAAATGAGGGTGTAACATTTTAATAAGTGACTAGTCTTTATTAATGTTAATGCAATAACAAATAGTAATTGTAATGTTTGTCCAGCTTAATTTATTTGATTATAACTTTATTATAACTTTATAAAATGTGTATTTAATAAAATGTTTCACCCTCGTTTGTCCGTTTTCTACATTCTGAACGCAGCAAAACCTGTAAATGAAAGTAAAAGCTAAGCTATAAATTGCAGGTGTATCTAAATGTAGTTTTTTTTTTAAATTTGACTTTATTTGTGAACAAAATGTATTTGATATTAAAACCCGCTGCTGCTGCACTTTCAAATGAAGACGGGCTGGGCGATAAAATCGCTGAGCTACGATAGGTCTAAAATGACACAAGCTCTACCCCATTTTTCTCCCCAATTTAGAATTGCCAATTGTGTTATTATTAATCCCGGTTCACCGCTGCAACGCCCCGGCGACATGGGGAATGGCGGCGGACACACGATCCTGCGAAACGTGTCCCTGCCTAGCCGTCTTTTTTCACACTGCAGATCCACAGCGAAGCCATCAGACCTATAGTGCCGGAGGACAACACAGATCTGAATGGCTCCACAGCAGAACCGCAGGCGCCCATCAACCACAGGATTTGCTGGTGCGTGGTGAACCATGGATTGCCCTGCTGACCTAAGCCCTCCCTACCCTGGCGGTGCTCGGCCAATTGTGCGCCACCCCCTAGGAACCCCCGGTCACGGTCGGCAATGATCGAACCTACAATCTCCAGGCTACAGGGCGCATCCTGCACTCTACGCAGAGCGCCTTTACTGGATGCGCCACTCGGGAGCCCCCTATGTCAGATTTAACAGGGGGTTGGTTAGATTAAACACCATCCCTGTCTGTGGGTAGTTGATTAAATCAATCATCCTGGAGGCCCATCGAGTCTGCCATTTACCACAGAGCTTTTACAACCCCCAGAAAAAAATATTTTCCAGTCAGGTATCGGCACCCCCCTAATAACCTTGCCCCACAGTTTGAAAACCTCTGCCTTAGAAGATACTAAAACAGTGTACTAACTTAGTACAGCATTGCCTTTAGGCTAAAGTTGTGGTATTATACTAACTCCTTAAACAAATGTGAAGAATCTCAAAATGTATTGCCAACATTTATGGAACTCAACTATTCCAAATATTAAATAAAATGATTTGAAGTCAAAATATTTGCGAAAGTAGTTAAATTCTTATTCAAATTATAGCCTAGGCCAATATTATTTTTTAAAAAAAGAAAGAAATACGACTTCAATATATTCTTAATTATGTCACGATGCTTGTGATTACACTTTATATCCCTATTTGTAATGGTAACGAATGGTAGTTAAATACTATATTGAGGATGGATATTAAAATGAGTGTAAAACTAAATAGGGTGCTGTTCATACCTTATGCACTGATCGTACGAAGGCCAATGCAGCTTGTGATTGTTGTTTATTGTGTCCTCTTAGAAATTAAATCAGGAATATTATTGTCATTAAATATAACAATGTAATCATTCATTCAGTGGTGTTCAATTGTTTTGAACAAGATGTTCCCCTAAAGCTGTCTCCTGCCTTTATCTACACCTGCTTTCATGATGTGGAGCCACTACGAGAGATGTTTGTATGCTTGGCGAGTACAGTCTTGTGATTTCATTTACTCCTTTTAATATGGACTACACCTAAATAATTAATTTTAGTGCCGCTTTATGAAAATTAGATTGTACATGATTTGATTATGATTTAAGAATAGTGCAATATGTTTGCATGCAATTCGTCAATTCATTTCTGTACTTAATTTGCATATGTAACAAAACTAAATCATTTGGTTTCTCAATAAATAAATACAATTATTAATAAAATTCAATGTTCTTCGAGGAAAAACAACACTCTAGATGATATTTATAATTTATTTATTGTCCGAGTTATATAATAAACTGAAACCAACTCATTTTTGAGCTCCCCCTTCAGTTCCTGTTTGGTTACATGCTACAATAAAGAGCTTAATCATGTGCGGCCGTACTAAGGTTGTGGATCTTCTGCATCTTTTTTTGTTGCAATTGACACTAAATTAGTACGGAGATGATCCCAAGATAGTACTGTACTAGCCAGTCCGCAGCTTAGTACGCAGCTATATTATTAGATCTATCAACTCTTCGTAAGGTCCATTCATACCAGGCGCGTCGCGTCAAAGCATCAGCGTCCAGTGTCGTAACCAATAGTGCCTCCCCGTATTAGAGTGTCTTTTTGCTAATTGCGCATGCACAGAACTTTGAAGACATGCGCACAGCAGAAGATCACAGGAGGCAGTATTGTGCAGTGTTTCTCGGGAAAATTAATAGACTGATCTATAGATCTGTGCTGCTTTTGCATTTTTTTAAATGTACATTCAGTTGGAAGGGTATTTTTTCTTTAAAAAATAAATAAATAAAAACGCACCACCTCTAATTTTGTCCAAGAGACCTTTTCCCTGTCCTCGGTGTCGAGTTACACACACACACCTTATGTTAGAGTTTCTGGTTTTTGTGTTTTAGTCCAACTTTCCGCCTCTCTTTTACGAATTAATTTCACAATTAACACATTTGTCAGTTTTAATTTAGAAACCAAAACACATTAAACAGTGCTCAGAGTCATTTTAAAAGGAATGTAGTTAAACATGACGAAAACACAGAAAAAAGACACCCTCAATGTATATTATTCAGTGCTAACTAGCAGTTTTATTGTTTCATTTCAAACTTTTACATTGTTAATACAACAAAACACGTTAAAATACACCAAGAGGTTTGTATCGGGCCTAATTTCAGCACGCTTAAAATTATCACATTTTAATAACGTAATAACTGCATTAAACAAATATGCAGGCCTACCTTAAATTACGTGTTCTATTATTATTATTTAATCCTGAGAGTCACTTTCATTGCTGTCACTTATTATCAGTTCATTATGCTCAAACTCCTCATCTTCAATCATGGGGGTTCCATATGGGGCAATTTACACGTGAAATGGCAATGTGCGTGCACGTTTGGGAGAATTACTCCCAAAAAAACAGCCAAAGAGAGGAATAGGGTAAATCTCATTTACTTGTGTAAATGACAAAAACCACAGGAAAATCCACGTCCAGTGCATGGAAACCCGCATTTCACGTGTAAATGTGAATGAACTTATTTACCCTTAAGTGACATCACTATAAATATTGCAAGAGA
Source organism: Acipenser oxyrinchus oxyrinchus (assembly GCA_030684275.1). Taxonomy (NCBI): domain Eukaryota; kingdom Metazoa; phylum Chordata; class Actinopteri; order Acipenseriformes; family Acipenseridae; genus Acipenser; species Acipenser oxyrinchus. The sequence continues at coordinate 54,703,086 of CM060250.1, forward strand.
GCAGGTCAGTTGTTACTGTGGATTCCAAGACAGCAGAAAGTAAGTGGCTGATGGGCGGTTTTATGGTTAGCAGTGGTGTAGTTCACCTTAATGATAATGCGGGTGGCTTTTCTTATCATTGTTTTTTTGCTGTGTCTGGCCTGTCATGTTGTCTATCTCTTGTGGGTTTACAGTTCTGTATAAAACCACTTACCATGAACTGTGTTATGACCTTGTTATATTAATAAAGCAGCTGTTTGAGAATACACTTGCTGTAAGAACTACGCTAAAGTTAAACACAAAGAGCAAGTGAGCTGCTTAATGAATTAATTCCCGTCCTTTTTTTGATCCCAGCAATGTTCGAAGACAACGCGTGTCTGTCCTGCACATTAAGAAATATAGTTGGTGAACTGCATGAGCCAGCTCGATCGCCAAAAACAGCGCAACAATATATATACCAACAAGTTGTTGACGCTATCTCAGAACTGACCAAATAAAATTGCAAATGAACATATTGATTGTGTTTTATTTGTTTTCATCATTAATTTTTAACACAACAGTAAATCCAGCACAACTTAAGTAAGGAGAGAATCTCTGACAACACGGGCTTCCTCAGATCGCTGCAGTCCAATTGAAACTGGCGGCTAAGGTAGCCACAGTTGCCAAGTCCGCTTATAATAAGCGAGATTGGGCTTGTGTTTTTGAGAGTCGCGGGTTGGAATTTGCATAAACACCCATACTCTAACAAGGGTTGCGCTTGTTTTCGGTTTGTTTTGAAAGGCAGTGCAGCTTTTTTTTCTCGTAAGACTTGGCAACACTGGTAACCTTCCACTTCTGTCTCGCAGGCAGCCACTTATTCCTGAACACCTCATTTTGTTGTTGACAAGAGCTTGTGCAGGATACAGCAGGCAGTGGCAATTTTGGGAACAATCTAATGCTGCACTTCAGTCCGTTTCATCAGTATCCGCCACCTCCCTTTAAAGTGCCCACTACCCGTATATGCCGAGGCGTGGTGTTGAATGCTTCCTCAGCAGCTGCCAGCTGTCCAGACGGGTAGGGTTTCTAAGCCAGGGTAGTATATGCAGCATCACCTGATTCCCTTTATGCTGTATTGCCTGAATGAAAGGGAAATATATATAACGTCTCTGCTGGATTTCAGCCATGGTGATCTGCAATACCTGTTGGTCGGTTTCATTTTATATCTCTGAGTTTGAGATATTTTGCTTTATTACAGCAGCTTACATTCACTCATGTACCAGTTCTCTGCACATGGAAACCACATTTTCACAAAATGTCACTTGTAATCTTCAAAAACAGCATGAGTACTTTACGCACTGTAATTTACATACAAAACCCCCACCTTTCCCATTCATTTGCATGACGTCAGGTGAAAAGCCTGGTTTACTCGAGTAAAATAAACTGAGCGAAAGGAAACCCAAAAAAGCATTTTACACAAGACATTTTTCTCGAGCAAATGTCTCGAGCTAAAAAAAAAACACGCATGGAAACTCCACCAATGACAATGACAGAGACCCGGTGTCTATTTACAATATTTGCAAGCAGACCTGGCGCATATTAGAGACAGGCGATTATTTGAGACCCGGCAATTATTTACGATGCGTAAAAATGTATGCCGTTGTATCTGCATTGTATGCGGCGAGATACACTTTCTCTCTCGTAGTGAAATATTACAAAACATACTTTTTCGGGCATAATTCTACATATACATTACTCTAATTTAGTTAGTTAGTTTGCTACTATTCACTATTTTGGCTGACGCCTTAAACTGAGACGATGTACAAGGTTTACAAGTGTCAAAATACAATGTGTTAGTTTGCAGTAAATCTGCACATAAAAGTCTTTAATTGTTTTATTAGTTCATGACAATTAACAATTTTATTATTTCAACATTTATTATTTGAGTATTGTAGTAAAAATTGTTTTCTTTTTTTTAAGATTCAAGGCTACAGGTGATGCCTATTCGACAATTGGCTTTAGCTATCGTGTTGGGATTGTAGAAGACACATCTGATGCTATATGGGAGAAGCTTTTGCCTACCCCCACAGAAGAAGACTGGCTTCTCATTGCAAAAATGTGCTTCTTTTATACGTTTATTTCTCAAGCAATTGACATGACTTGGGAGGAGTTGTAATGGTGAGATGGCTTGATTAAAACATGGCATGTGTGTACTGTATATGCAGGAACCACTATATAAAAGTAATCTTAACTTAAAAGACTAAGTATTCAACTGCTGTTCTGACATTATGTCTTAAACAGTTAGTTACATTTTCTTGTGAATATTTAAAGTTGTATGTATGATTTTTATTTTATTTTTTCCCCAGGTATGAAGAGGACTGGAATTTTCCACATTGTCTGGGTGCAATAGATGGCAAGTATGTGGTCATTCAGGCTCCTTCAAATTCTGGCTCACAGTATTTTAATTACAAAGGTATATATTAGTGTACAAAAAATAATAATATATAGTATTTGAATGTACATATTTGTTTGAAACGTAGGCTATATATTTTTTTTTTTTTTACATAACATCGGAAAGATCTTTATAATAATATTTGTCATGTTTAATATGTTACAAATATGTTATATTATTTCTTATATTAATTTTCAGGTATTGATAGTTTTTTTTTTTATTATTTGCAGGGACATTTTCAATAGTCTTGATGGGGCTTGTGAGAGCAGACTACTCTTTCATTGCCATTAATATCGGCAGTTATGGGTGTAATAGCAATGGGGGAATTTTCAGCAATTCAGCAATGGGAAAGGCCCTAATTTCTAACAACCTCCATGTTCCCCCTGCCACAGAGCTGCCATCTGCACCCAGGTTAGGCCCGATGCCATATGTTGTGGTTGGAGACGAGGCCTTTCCATTAAAAATTTACCTTCTCCGACCATATCCTGACAGAAGCCTACCAGAAGACAAAAAAAAAAAAAAAAATCAATTACAGGCTATCGCGTGCCAGGAGCTGCTCAGAAAATGCATTTGGTATTCTTGGGCAGCATTTCTGCATTTTTAATCGAATACTCTCACTGCTTCCAAACAAAGCAGAGAAACTTGTGAGAGCCATGTGTCTTGCACAACTTTCTGCAGAAGACCGGGGAGGAAAGGCACATGCTCCACGAAGAACAGCTACATGAGAGGGGTCTGCATGAGATCACTAGATTTTGGTGGAAACAGGCCTTCACACAAGGCCTCTGGTGTGAGGAAGGCCTTGTGTAATTTTTTAATTCAGAAGAGGGGCAGGTACCCTGGCAACTGTCAGCTGTTCGGAGGGGCACCCAAGATGCTTCAACCTGTTAACCCTCATTTCATGGTTAAATAAGGTTCTGCTGCATAGGGTCAATAAATGGGGTTTATTTTTTTAACAGTTTAATACAATTATTATTATTTTTTACAAATTGTATTAATAAATGTACAGTATTATTATTATTATTTAGATATTCAGCATTTATTAGCGTACAATAAGGGGGAGGGGGGGTGTAATGTAAGGAAGAAGGTGATATTGTAAAGCGAATACAGGAATGTGTGTTTTTATATTAAGGTCTAATTTTAAATTCTATAATGAGATTTTTGTTGTTTTCTGATAAAATCTATTTTAAAAACTACATGTCATCTTTCATATGAAAAATTTTGGGGACTGAGATTTAAGTGTGATTGAATCTGATTGAGGTGGCTGTATGGCTTTGGGACGTTTTCATACAGTGGGAGGTTATATGTTTGTGTGGGTTGGGGGACAGGATAAGAAGTGTTGTAGGTCAACATACCAAATTCTGCTTCATAAAGTAGTTGGGAGATTTTAAATTTAACAAGGGACTTCTGTTGGTCGCAAAGTCAAAGTAATGCTGGTGCTAGAGAGTACAGCCAAGCCTCATCCTCATATCGGACAGACTCAGAAACACACCTTTGCTGTTTAGCAGCTAGGTAAGCAAGGATTTGGTTTCCAATAGGGTCATCTTGAGCTGGTCTTTTCCTCTTGCCTGAAGTGGGACGGGATGGTGTTGCCTCTGACATGCCTGATGGGATCATTTCACTCTCCAATTGAAATAAAGGGAAAGGTGAGGTTGTTATCCGGTCAATATTTTCTGCATCCTCCTCACAAACACTAGTCTGTCCAACTGGACAAAGTATATTACTGCTGGTACTACAAAACAACAACATTGGAAACACTGATATAATTAAATATGCATTGTTGTTTTGTGCTTATAAATGTTTTTGATAATATACTGTACTTGTTCAATAGTATGGTGCAACACTGGCACTTACAAATAAAACATTAAACAAATATCACAACTATTATGTAAAACTTACAAAAAAATTAAATAAACCTCTTGACTTGGGATGTAAATGGAATGTCGACATGTGAATATGCTTGTGCCACGCGGATTAGAAAACCTAATGCTGGTTTGTATTATTTTGGACATGTCTGAGGGGTTATTTTTATTTAACAAACAGCAAATAACATCAATATTAACCATTTAAAAATATCTACCTTTTCATTTCCATATACCACTCAAGAAACTGTACTTGCAACATGTACCGTATTTACTCGAATTTAAGTCGCACTTTTGTGGTCAAAATAAAAGTTCAAATTTGGGGGGAGTGACTTGGTTTCGAGACTTTTAGTTAGGATACCAATTTACATTTGCGCATGTCAATTATTCTGGTGCGCTTGAACAAGACCAACTGTACACAGTACTGCCCACTGCAGATATTACTCTCGGTACAGTACCGGTATATTAAAATGGCTGCACAGCGAACTTCATGAAAATGTTTTAATGCAGCTTTTAAAAGAAAATTAATTTTGTTTTCTGAAGAAAAGGGAAACTGCGGCATCTGTGATGTATCAGAAGATGGAGACGCAATATTTTGATACTTCAATTAGACATTTATCATTTGCAAATATAGCGATACTGCCGAAGATGTATGTTGGTTGCCTTGGCGATAATGTAAGGGAGAGCGTGCTGAATAGTGGTTGTTTAGTAAAATACATTTACAGGCAATGACCTGTAAACCGTAACCACAGTCGTCCTAGAAACAAGCAGTATATAGCAGTTATTAACTCTACTTTAGCTAAGAAAAGAATATCAAGTTCAAAGTCTATAACAGTGTGGAGCATCCTACTATTCAAATCAATAATGCTCTTAGAGTTTTAGATTCTCTTTGTAATGAATAGTAAAGGTTAGATTTTTAAATGTAATGTGACACCACCCTACCTTTGTCATATCTCTCAGGAAACATTAAATGCGACTTCTGGCTAAACGTACATTTTTTCTTCAATTCATATCAGATACATTTGGAAAGTTTCTAAGGGTTAATAAATGGCTGTGGTAATGTTATTGATACTCTTACAGTATTCAAAACACAAGCTTGTTGAATTTCACAATTAGATAAGCCTATGAGTTAAAAGATCATCCTTTTTTCTTTTCACATACAGTAGCTTTTCTCTGCATCCTTCCCCAAACTCCACCGTCCAGGTGCTGTGGAACCTACCCAGCCTTGACATTTTGCTTATAGCGCCACACTGCTCAGAACCTTGGCTTAATATGAATATACCTGAAAAACACATCCTAGCACAAGAGTAGAGTTCAGTCACGAAAAGTCTACAAGTCAAGATAGTGGGTTTTGTTTTGTTGCTGTTATACATTTATCCTATATTTGTCCATCGTGTCTCATTATGTACTTGTCTTATTTTTAATATTGCTGGTAAAATTGAGCTATAAAGCATGGGGGTCAAACTCCAGTCCTCGAGAGCCGCAGGGTCTTTTGGTTTTCATTCCAACTTAAGCTCTCAATTAACTAATTGATCTAATTATTTGTTGAATTTGACATATTAAATATTTTTCAAGGTCTTTAACAGTTGATGGTTTTAAAAATGCAATTGATTCAAGGTACACTACCTATGAAACATTTTGACACCTGAAGAGAAGTGTTAAATGTGTCCAGTTAATAAAATAATTAGACCAATTAAGTAATTGAGAGCTTGGGTGGAACAAAAGCCAGAAGACACTACAGCCCTCCAGGAGTTTGACACCCCTGCTATAAAGCATTCAAAGTAATGATTTCCCTGTGTTTGAAAGATCACGCGTGTATTGGATTTCACTGTATTGGATTTCAGCTGGATTTTCATACAGATATAATCAAACTATAAAGAAATTAATAAAATAAAATGTATGTTTTTGTTAACTTTTAGAAATATGTATCACACCAAATGTTATGGATAACACCTACTTTGTACTGTAGATATACAGTAACATATATGCATGTTTAAAACGTGTTGCTATTTTATTTTTACTGTAATCAAAATAGGAATACAAACAATTTTAAAAAAGTTCAGTACCTTGTCCTTATTGTTACATAAAAGCAAATATATCAACGTGAAAGACTGGAGACAAATCAAATTCAGTGCTACCACCCAGATTTTTATATGGGAAAAAGTTGTTTTAAAGAACCTCTGATCAATCTTGTAATTAAACAACCCAAAAAAAACAAGAAGTAGCATGAGTCTTCCAGCATCACACAAGGACTTAATTTGAGTACATTTATTTAGTTTTTTTCATTCTAGAAATGGTCAGCATTATTCACTGCTAAATATCTATTAACAATTGTAATGCTAGTATATTTTCATGACATACTACATTTTATACAAGTCATTCACCATTTTGTTACATTTTGCTTTTATTTACAGCTGACTTGCTAATGTATACAACATATATACTCTTAAATATGTTTTAGCTGATGCTTATTCATTTAGCATATCTTGTTTTTATGTAAAATAACCCCATACTGTAAACCATACTACTATGTACGTGTGTGACAGGCTGGCTGCAGGGAGGAACTCTGAAGAAAAGGGAAACTGCGGCATCTGTGATGTATCAGAAGATGGAGACGCAATATTTTGATACTTCAATTAGACATTTATCATTTGCAAATATAGCGATACTGCCGAAGATGTATGTTGGTTGCCTTGGCGATAATGTAAGGGAGAGCGTGCTGAATAGTGGTTGTTTAGTAAAATACATTTACAGGCAATGACCTGTAAACCGTAACCACAGTCGTCCTAGAAACAAGCAGTATATAGCAGTTATTAACTCTACTTTAGCGCAAGAAAAAGAATATCAAGTTCAAAGTCTATAACAGTGTGGAGCATCCTACTATTCAAATCAATAATGCTCTTAGAGTTTTAGATTCTCTTTGTAATGAATAGTAAAGGTTAGATTTTTAAATGTAATGTGACACCACCCTACCTTTGTCATATCTCTCAGGAAACATTAAATGCGACTTCTGGCTAAACGTACATTTTTTCTTCAATTCATATCAGATACATTTGGAAAGTTTCTAAGGGTTAATAAATGGCTGTGGTAATGTTATTGATACTCTTACAGTATTCAAAACACAAGCTTGTTGAATTTCACAATTAGATAAGCCTATGAGTTAAAAGATCATCCTTTTTCTTTTCACATACAGTAGCTTTTCTCTGCATCCTTCCCCAAACTCCACCGTCCAGGTGCTGTGGAACCTACCCAGCCTTGACATTTTGCTTATAGCCACACTGCTCAGAACCTTGGCTTAATATGAATATACCTGAAAAACACATCCTAGCACAAGAGTAGAGTTCAGTCACGAAAAGTCTACAAGTCAAGATAGTGGGTTTTGTTTTGTTGCTGTTATACATTTATCCTATATTTGTCCATCGTGTCTCATTATGTACTTGTCTTATTTTTAATATTGCTGGTAAAATTGAGCTATAAAGCATGGGGTCAAACTCCAGTCCTCGAGAGCCAGGGGTCTTTTGGTTTTCATTCCAACTTAAGCTCTCAATTAACTAATTGATCTAATTATTTGTTGAATTTGACATATTAAATATTTTTCAAGGTCTTTAACAGTTGATGGTTTTAAAAATGCAATTGATTCAAGGTACACTACCTATGAAACATTTTGACACCTGAAGAGAAGTGTTAAATGTGTCCAGTTAATAAAATAATTAGACCAATTAAGTAATTGAGAGCTTGGGTGGAACAAAAGCCAGAAGACACTACAGCCCTCCAGGAGTTTGACACCCCTGCTATAAAGCATTCAAAAGTAATGATTTCCCTGTGTTTGAAAGATCACGCAGTGTATTGGATTTCACTGTATTGGATTTCAGCTGGATTTTCATACAGATATAATCAAACTATAAAGAAATTAATAAAATAAAATGTATGTTTTTTTGTTAACTTTTAGAAATATGTATCACACCAAATGTTATGGATAACACCTACTTTGTACTGTAGATATACAGTAACATATATGCATGTTTAAAACGTGTTGCTATTTTATTTTTACTGTAATCAAAATAGGAATACAAACAATTTTAAAAAAAGTTCAGTACCTTGTCCTTATTGTTACATAAAAAGCAAATATATCAACGTGAAAGACTGGAGACAAATCAAATTCAGTGCTACCACCCAGATTTTTATATGGGAAAAAGTTGTTTTAAAGAACCTCTGATCAATCTTGTAATTAAACAACCCAAAAAAAACAAGAAGTAGCATGAGTCTTCCAGCATCACACAAGGACTTGATATGAGTACATTTATTTAGTTTTTTTCATTCTAGAAATGGTCAGCATTATTCACTGCTAAATATCTATTAACAATTGTAATGCTAGTATATTTTCATGACATACTACATTTTATACAAGTCATTCACCATTTTGTTACATTTTGCTTTTATTTACAGCTGACTTGCTAATGTATACAACATATATACTCTTAAATATGTTTTAGCTGATGCTTATTCATTTAGCATATCTTGTTTTTATGTAAAATAACCCCATACTGTAAACCATACTACTATGTACGTGTGTGACAGGCTGGCTGCAGGGAGGAACTCAGACCAGAGAGAGAAACACACAGACAGACGGTGATGATGAAACTGAGTGCGATGGTTGCACTCAGCGTTTAATAACAAATAAATAAAAAGGTTTAACAAACAGAACACAAAACAGGACACGGCACTTGCGGCCAAAATAAACAGATAAACAAAAACGGACTACACAGACAAACACGGTGAGCTTCTATTTTCTTGACAATTAACAATTACCTCCGTCTCCACACCCGTTCTCCACTCACCGAACACACCACCTAGAGTGAGTGAAAACATGCTGTTTTTATGCAGTTGTACCGAGACTCGATTGCTAGTCAATCATTCAATTGGAATCTCGGTACAACTGCACGTGAATTAATTAAGTGTACTCCCGTGACCACACATTACATTTTAACCAGCACGTGAAGTGATTTGTGCCCTCCTCGTGCCTAAATATAAATCTACATTTTAAATCACCGTGAAACACAGACCCGTTTATATCCCGTGTACCGATGACTATACACCAACATTTACACACAACACGTAACATATAATACACAGGGGGCACTTTGCCACATATACCCCCTTGTGCAAAGCACACATGGCCTCAATGGCCACCTCCCCCTCAGTCCCAAAGTCCCGGAAGAGGGGAAGCAAGTTGTTTCTGGGGTGGCCATGGTGGAATGTCTGGCACCCCCATTCTTCGTGGCTGGCAGCTCCCTCTTCCGGGGCTTCAGCCACACTATCTCCTGCCGCGAAAGTGCAGCTGGGGAGCTGGTCTCCTGACCTCCCCTTCTTCATGGCCGGCAGTTCCCCTCCGTGGGGCTCCGACCACCCAATCTCCGGCAGCCGAAACTGCCGCGGGGAAGCGGGTCTCCTGACCTCCCCTTCTTCATGGCCGGCAGTTCCCCTCCGTGGGGCTCCGCCACCCAATTCCGGCAGCGAAACTGCTGCGGGGAGCTGGTCTCCTGACCTCCCCCCTTCTTTGTGGCCGCCAGCTCCCCTCCATGGGGCTCCGGCCACCGTGTTTCCTGCCACGGAAATGCGGCTGGGGAGCTGGTCTCCTGACCTCCCCCCTTTCTTCATGGCCGGCAGCTCCCTTCATGGAGCTCCGGCCACAGTGTAGCGACCGAGGCAAAGCAGAGGCCCGGCGACCCAGGCGAAGCAGGACCCTCGGCGACCCCAGGCGAAGCAGGATCCCTGGCGACCCCAGGTGGCGGCAGCAGCAGCGGACCCTCGGGAGGCAACGGCAGCAGCAGCGGACCCTCGGGAGGCGGCGGCAGCAGCAGCGGACCCTCGGGAGGCGGCGGCAGCAGCAGCGGACCCTCGGGAGGCGAACTTCGGGAGGGTAGCCCCTGGCCATAGAGGCGGCAGCGGGAGCTCCACTTCTCCCTCGCACCCTGCACCCTGTGTGGAGCAAAGGCAGCCCAGGCGTGCGGGCGGCTGGCAACCCCAGGCGATGCGGGCGTGGCAACCCCAGGTGATGCGGAGCGGCTGGCAACCCCAGGCGATGCGGGCGGCTGGCAACCCCAGGCGATGCGAGGCAGGCATCCTTGGGCGAAGCGAGGCAGGCATCCTTGGGCGAGCGAGGCAGGCATCCTTGGGCGGCGAGGCAGGCATCCTTGGGCGGCGGGCAGGCAGTCAGGACAAGCTGGGGTGCGGGTGTTGGCCCTCTTCTCGGCCTCTGCGGCGGGCGGTTCTTCCCCGTGCTTCCCTCAGCAGCCTATGCAAGGGCTGCTGAGGACCGCCAGCATCTAGTCCTGGTCCTTCTGGTGACGGGAGAGGCAGCTCCTGCTCCTCTCCTCGTGATGGTGGGGGAAGTGATACCAGCAGGCATTCATCCTCTGCTGGTGGGAGAAGTGATACCAGCAGACATTCCTCCTCTGCTGGTGAGGTTGGCGGAGGCAGAGGCAGCTCCTGTTGCTCTGCTCCTGCCGATGGAGGTGGCAGAGGCAGAGGCAGCTCCTGCTGCTCTGCTCCTGCCGGTGGAGGTGGCGGAGGCAGAGGCAGCTCCTGCTGCTCTGCTCCTGCCGGTGGAGGTGGCGGAGGCAGAGGCAGCTCCTGCTGCTCTGCTCCTGCCAGTGGAGGTGGTGGAGGCAGAGGCAGCTCCTGCTGCTCTGCTCCTGCCAGTGGAGGTGGGGCGTGTAGTCTCCTGGCGGCGGAGGTGGGAGCGGCGTGTAGTCTACCCTTGTTTCAGGGGACTGGTGCGGCCCTCCCTCTCTTGTAGGGGACTGGTGCGGCTCTGCCTCGGAAGGGGAGACCAGCAGGCATTTTCCCTCTGCTGGTGGGGGACCCAGCAGGCCTTCACCCTCTGCTGGTGGACAGGGACCCAGCAGGCATTCACCCTCTGCTGGTGGACAGGGACCCAGCAGGATCTCACCCTCTGCTGGTGGACAGGGACCCAGCAGGATTTCACCCTCTGCTGGTGGACAGGGACCCAGCAGGATTTCACCCTCTGCTGGTGGACAGGGACCCAGCAGGCATTCACCCTCTGCTGGTGGACAGGGACCCAGCAGGCATTCACCCTCTGCTGGTGGACAGGGACCCAGCAGGATTTCACCCTCTGCTGGTGGACAGGGACCCAGCAGGCATTCACCCTCTGCTGGTGGACAGGAACCCAGCAGGCATTCACCCTCTGCTGGTGGACAGGGACCCAGCAGGCATTCACCCTCTGCTGGTGGAGGAGGCAGATGCAGCTCCTGCTGCTCTGCTCCTGGCGGTGGAAATGGCGGAGGCGGGACCAGCAGGAATTCACCCTCTGCTGGTGGAGGTGGGAGCTGCAAGCAGTCCTCCCATGGCAATGGAGGTGGAACCAGCAGGAATTCACCCTCTGCTAGTGGAGACTGGGGCTGTGGACGCTCTACCTTCCCCTTTTTGGGCCGTGGACGCACCGACTCCTCCCTCTTGGGCTGTGGACGCACCGACTCCTCCCTCTTGGGCTGTGGACGCACTGACTCCTCCCTCTTGGGCTGTGGACGCACCAACTCCTCCCATTCAGGCGTGGGACGTTCGGGCTCCTCCCATTCAGGCGTGGGACGTTCGGGCTCCTCCCACTCAGGCGTGGGACGTTCGAGCTCCTCCCACTCAGGCGTGGGATGTTCGAGCTCTTCCCACTCAGGCGTGGGACGTTCGAGCTCCTCCCACTCAGGCGTGGGACGTTCGGGCTCCTCCCACTCAGGCTGTGGAGGCAAAACCAGCAGGCATTCTTCCTCTGCTGGTGGAGACTTGGGCGGTGGACACTCCGCCTTCCTCTTCCCCTTTCCCCTTCTCTGCCTCCTCCTCACCTTCCTCTCCTGGGCCAGTTCCTCCTCTCCCTCTTGGTAGGGGCAGCACACCACTGGGTGCCCGAACTCCCCACAGGCAAGGCACCAGCCTTGGTCCTCTAGACCACCGAGGAGGACCTCCAGATCCTGGCAGCCATCTCTCCAGTTCCAGCCTTCCATTTTTTCCCCTTTTATTTTTCAAAACAAAACAAAACAAACAAACAAAAAAAAACTGCGGTTCCCGCTCTGGCCTGAGTCCTGGAGGCGCTGTTTTCCCGGTTCTGACACCACGTGTGACAGGCTGGCTGCAGGGAGGAACTCAGACCAGAGAGAGAAACACACAGACAGACGGTGATGATGAAACTGAGTGCGATGGTTGCACTCAGCGTTTAATAACAAATAAATAAAAAGGTTTAACAAACAGAACACAAAACAGGACACGGCACTTGCGGCCAAAATAAACAGATAAACAAAAACGGACTACACAGACAAACACGGTGAGCTTCTATTTTCTTGACAATTAACAATTACCTCCGTCTCCACACCCGTTCTCCACTCACCGAACACACCACCCCGAGTGAGTGAAAACATGCTGTTTTTATGCAGTTGTACCGAGACTCGATTGCTAGTCAATCATTCAATTGGAATCTCGGTACAACTGCACGTGAATTAATTAAGTGCACTCCCGTGACCACACATTACATTTTAACCAGCACGTGAAGTGATTTGTGCCCTCCTCGTGCCTAAATATAAATCTACATTTTTAAATCACACGTGAAACACAGACCCGTTTATATCCCGTGTACCGATGACTATACACCAACATTTACACACAACACGCAACATATAATACACAGGGGGGGCACTTTGCCACAACGTGACATCAATTTTAAATAATAATAAGGTATTATTAGCTAGAAGTTATTATCTGTTGCATTAAATAAATACTGTTTTTTGGCTCATTTTTGCTAGCCGGGGGTATACCGTGAAGTGGCCAGGCTCTGTGCCAGTTATAGGGCAGTGCCAAAGGCCCCGCTGTTGCCATTGCCCTTAGTGGAAGCCTGTGACAGGGTAACCCCCGCCCCTTGGTGTATTTGGTTGATTTGGTTTAGTTTGGGTTATGTAGCACGGGTGATTTAAAATGTATGTTTGTATGTGGGCATGGGGCAGTCACAATAAAGTGCATGTGCAGACTGCCAGGACCAGATTGAATGATTAGCAATTGAGTCCTGGCATAGCTGTATATAAAGAGGCACGAATCACTCATTCAAGGCTGGGTGTCCAGAATGGAATGAGAGAGCAAGACAGTAAGAATGAAACTAAATAAATCATGAACAACTGCTATGCGTGCTGGCTTTACACCAGTGTGATACTTGTTTTATTTAGTGCACTTTGTTTTGTGTTCTGTCTATTTGTTTTGGCCACTGTGTCGTTTTGTTTGTTTTGTGAAAGTGTTTTTTTATTAAACGTGTGCATCAGCACCTTCATACCCCAGTACTGTGTGTGTCTCTTCCTGGTCTGACGTCACCCACAAGCCATCCTTTCCACAAAACCCCATTTAACCCTTCAGCTACTACGGCGCTAGAAACCAGTCATATATGAACAATGGTGACATTAGATGCTCATTTTAAGCCTTTTTAAACAACCATTGGTCTAAAGGATCCAACATCCAATCAGGGATGATTTTAATACTTTTTAAATGAAAGTAGTTAGATAACCAGAAAGCTAGACGGGTGAGTTTTTGTTTTCTGCTGGGAGACTCGGTACAAGCTTACCAGAAATCATACTAAATCATCTAAAATGTTTATAAACCCAAAAATAAATTAACTAAATATTAACTGTAGTGAAATATTTATAGGATAAACTTTAGGGATGACTCTCCAATCAAAATGCATTTCACTACAAACCCAGTCCAATAGGGATACCTTTTATTATCAGGTCAAGCATTTCAGTATCTTAGGTTTTGGTTTTGATTAACGTATATACCATGATTTTAAAGGGAGAGCATACTAAACTGCTTTACATAAACAAGAATGCTTACCACCCCAAAAGAAAAAAAATATTCTTTTTACAGAAGACATTAACACTAGAACCACCAAGATTTCAGACTTTATACAACCGCCACACCCTCAAAATGTGAGGCTCCATTTTAAAACGGCTTTGATATGGAAATAAAAAAAAAACAATCAGATACAACTTAATATTTTTATTTATGAACATCATATATAACATTTTCAGAGCAGAAACACTGTATTTACATTGAAGATTTAACTTTTTTCTTATTTTTTTCAAAAAGAGCACATACAGTGGCTCTCAAAATTATTCACCCCCCCTTGGACTTTTCCACATTTTATTGTGTTACAACATGGAATCAAAATGGATTTAATTAGGAGTTTTTGCCACTGATCAACACAAAAAAAGTCCATAATGTCAAAGTAAAAAATAAAATCTACAAATAGTTCTAAATTACAAATATAAAACAGAAAATAATTGATTGCATAAGTATTCACCCCCTTTGCTATGACACACCTAAATAAGCTCTGGTGCAACCAATTGTCTTTAGAAGTCACATAATTAGTTGAATGAGTCCACCTGTGTGCAATTAAGGTGTTTCACATGATTTCAGGTTAAATACACCTGTCTCTGGGAGGTCCCACAGTTGGTTAGTACATTTCCTAACAAAAACTACATCATGAAGACGAAGGAACATTCAAAGCAAATCCGGAATAAGGTTCTTCAAAAGCACCAATCAGGGGTAGGATATAAGAACATTTCCAAGGCATTGAATATCCCCCGGAGCACAATAAAGTCCATTATTTAAAAATTGAGAGAATATGGCACAACTGTGAATCTGTCTAGAACAGGCCGTCCTCAAAAACTGAGTATCCGGACGAGAAGGGCACTAGTCAGGGAGGACACCAAGAGGCCTATGGCAACTCTAAAGGAGTTACAGTCTTCCACGGCTGAGCTGGGAGACACTGTGCATATGGCAACAATAGCCCGGGTGCTTCACAAAACTGGCCTTTATGGGAGAGTGGCAAAAAGAAAGCCATTGTTGAAAAAACTCACATCAAATCTCGGCTAGAGTTTGCCAGAAGGCATGTGGGAGACTCTGAGACCAAGTGGAAGAAGATTCTATGGTCTGATGAGACCAAAATAGAGCTTTTTGGCCTCAACGCTAAGCACTATGTTTGGCGCAAGCCTAACACCGCACATCATCCTGAGAACACCATCCCTACCGTGAAGGATGGTGGTGGCAGCATCATGCTATGGGGATGCTTCTCTGCGTCAGGGCCTGGAAAGCTCGTGAAGATAGAGGGCAAAATGGATGCAGCAAAGTACAGAGAAATCCTGGAGGAAAACCTGCTGAAGTCTGCAAAAGATCTGGGACTTGGGAGAAGATTCATCTTCCAGCAGGACAATGACCCCAAACATACAGCCAAAGCCACACTGGAGTGGCTTAAAAACAAAAAGGTCAATGTCCTGGAGTGGCCCAGGCAAAGCACGGACCTCAATCCAATTGAGAATATGTGGAAAGAGTTGAAAATTGCTGTTCACCAAAGGTCCCCATCCAACTTGACGGAGCTTGAGCAATTTTGCAAAGAAGAATGGGCAAAAATTGCAGTGTCCAGATGTGCAAAGCTGGTAGAGACTTATCCAAATAGACTCATGGCTGTAATTGCTGCCAAAGGTGCCTCTACCAAATATTGACTCAAGGGGGTGAATACTTATGCAATCAATTATTTTCTGTTTTGTATTTGTTATTAATTTAGAACAATTTGTAGATTTTATTTTTCACTTTGACATTATGGACTTTTTTGTGTTGATCAGTGGCAAAAACTCCTAATTAAATCCATTTTGATTCCATGTTGTAACACAATAAAATGTGGAAAAGTCCAAGGGGGGGTGAATACTTTTGAGAGCCACTGTATACATAAACATTAAAAACTGTAATAAAATAAACTTTCCGCAATAAACTGTGTAAACAGGTATTGAAAGCTGTATGCACATATACAATTATAAAACATAAATAACTAGTTATAAAAATAGCATAAAACAAAAATATGACATAACTTATGCAATGTGAAAGCACTTTGAGTGAAACAGAGTTCAAAGGCTCTGTCTGTCTGTTCAGAGTTCTAGTACAGCTTTCTAAGTACAATCTACATAGAAACACACTTTTCAACTGTACCAGGGCTTTTGCCACAGACTGCCTTTTCACAATGGGCGCAGACAATTTGGTCAATCAAAACCAGACATGGTATTTATAGAATTCTTTCCGATCCTAATTCCTGATACCTTTACAGTTTGTAGGTAAGAGATCACTAAATTACACTTATGGAGACATTTCTAAAGAAAAATGCATTTTTGAGTACATTTTACAACTTTTTTTTTACATTCAGACTAGGTAATGTAGGGTATATTTCATCACAGTGAAATCGTTATTCTCAGCTGTTTAGAAAGGTATATTATGGTATACTTTCAGTGGATATTTGTCCTTATACACAAGCAGAAAGTCAAGTTCAGTCAATCAGACCTCAAACAGGAAGAATGTTCACTGGAGCGGAAGTGTTAAGTCAATAGGAATGGACTTGGTAGGCCCATTGGGTATGAACTTGTGCTGGTCATCGTTGACTATTCAACTCAATTCCCCTGAGCTTGACCTCAGCTAAGTTCATTGACGACAAATTGCTTGGTAGGAGTGCCTTGTGAGATGCTCATGGACCAGGGCACAAACTTTGTTACAGGAGTTGTGTAACCTTCTGGGTCTGTGCATCATCAGAACATTAGTCTATCAACCCCTGACTGATGTACTGGTGGAGTGATCCAGTCAGACCTTGAAAAACAAGCTTTGTAAGTTTATTACAACTAACACACACAATTGGGACAAACTTCTTCCACTTCTACTGGATCATTTAGGCACTGCTAGTTTATGAAGAAATAAGCAGGGTAGTGAATGCTGTCTTTTCTTTATGGATCTAACTTCGGTCTTCTGGCAGTTTACTTTTTCTCCAGAGTCTAGAGAAAAGACTGCATTCACTACCCCCTTCAGATTGTGTTAATGTATTGCCTTTCGGTTTGCACAGTGCACTCGCCATCTTCCAGCGAATGATTGACCGGATTCTCAGGCCTCATCACCAGTATGTGGCAGCCTAAACAGCTGATGTTGTTGTTTTCAGCAAGAATTGGGACAGCCATCTGTGGAAGGTCGTCACATTTTTTAAATTGATGGTGATGGCCGGTCTCACAACAAACCCAGGTAAATGTTCAATGGCGAAAAGGGAAAAATCCTAGGGAAGGGACAAGTCTGGACTTTAATTAGTAAGATCCAGGCTTTGTCAAATTTTACCATCCCTGGAACCAAAACTCAGATGAGAGCCTTCATGGGGTTGGCAGTGCCAAAGGGTTTTCATGGCGATTAAGAACAGGCTGTGTAGAAAACCGGTATTGCATATCCCTGACTTTGACAGGAAATTCATCATGCAAATGGAGGTTGACCTAGGTGCAGGTGGAGGAGAACCCCATCCTATTTATTAGTAGGAAGCTGCAAAATAAACTATAGCACTATTGAAAAGGAGTGCCTAGCTTTATAAAAGGTAGTAGAGGAAGTCTGCTTCTACTTCCTGGAACAGAGCTTCATGCTTATCATGGACCATGCCCCTCTCAGATGGCTCCACTGCATGAGGGAAAGCAATGCCTGAATTAGATGGTATCTGTTGTTGCAACCCTACTCCTTCCAAGAGGTACACCGCACAGGGAAACTGCAGCAAAATTCTGATTTTTTTTTCCGAGAGGGGTTAGTGGAGTGTGCCAAATGGGCTGTGGATTCATTGTCATGGGAAATGTGTGTGACAGCTGACTTCTCATCTAGAGAGGTTGGAAAGGATTAATCTTTGGAGCACAACATAATTAGCACGTTAGGGTGCCAAGATTCCAATATATAGGAGACAGAGGGAAAGATCAGGTCTGTATCTACTAGATGTAGAATATTTTGTAAATCTTTTTAACAGTTTTTGGCAGATTTTTTTCTTGTGTACACAATTTATACTGCACATATTTTATACTAAATGGAAACACATGGTTTTTATAGCAACAAATATGTAAATTATGTATTATCAACTTCCGGCACATTTATTTCTCAGAGGGACCATAAGGAAATTCACAGGAGTTTTTTTAATTTCCTTTGGGCACACACAATATTTCATACAGCGCATTTGTGGATTAACAAATATATTAAATTAAATTAACCAGGAAAAAACTGTTTTATCATCTTGTTTTTAAGAGCACCCAGAACAGATCAAAGCAGCAAATATGTTTGGAAAAACTATACTATTGAAACAATTCAAAATAATCACATATGGGGATCAAATCATGCCTTTGATTAAATAATATATTAGAACAAACCCTTTAATTGTGCCTAATTTTCAAAGAAAAATATTGTAACTGAGTGGGGGTAATGGCCTTTTAACACAATTGACTTGGAGGCAGCAGTCAAACTAATGGCCAATTAAAGCTTTATTGAGCTTTTACAAAGCACTGTTTTAGAAGTTTAACCCTTTGCGGTCCATTTATAGAATACACGTTAGCTACTGTCTCCACATCTATAGAATTATTTTAACCACACAGGAACTTGTAGGAATAAAAGTTGAAAAAACAGTTAAAGTGTGCTTTATCAACATACTTGAAACAATTGTAAGGCCGTGGGTATTTTACCTTCAATGTAGCGTGGAAGTACAGAAGACACACGGATCGACAGGTGAAGTACTCTGTCTCGGTTTTACTTGTTTTCTTGCAGGATGGAAGTTACAGGACAGACTTTTCACAATACAGATACACAGCGATGGTAATTCAGCAATGTAGAATATTAAAGTAAACTGGGTTACTAGCGCCAAAATGGGATCTTCCTGTTGATGTTTTAGCAGGTCAAAGTCGGGAGGCATGTCTGGGAAGACCTGTGCGGCTTGACCTGAGTCACTGGTAGATGGTATGGCGTCAGCCTCAGAATGTTGTTCCGTGCTTTGCGTGTGGATTATTTCTGTCGATGCTTACAGTGTCAAGAGGTCTACTGGACAGCGAGCCAGCATTTGAATGGTCCTTTCCAGCTCGATGCTTGATCACCCAATCATAAACAACCAACTCGAGTGCCCGTCTTGCTTGTCTTCCAGTAGGATCGTTTTCAATTGGAAGTTTGCGCAAACCAACAAGTGGACGGTGATCAGTGATTATTGTGAAAGGGTAAGCAGACAAGTAATGGCGAAAGTGTCTAACAGACCACACAATTGCCCAAAATTCATGATCAAAAGCAGACCACTTGGATTCTGTAGGTGTCAACACATGGCTGGCATAGGCTAAGACTTTCTCAAGTCCATCTTGCAAGTACAGCCCCAATTGCATTGTCAGATGCATCTGTATATAAGATGAAGGGTTTCTCAAAGTCTGGATAAGACAGTATGGGCGGCTGTGACAGCACATGCCGAAAAAATTGAAATGCATCTTCGCATCTTCAAACTTTCTATAATAAGAGCAGTGACCAATAAATGCATGAACTTCAGTTACTGTTGTTGGTCTTGGCCACCTCTGAACTTTATCAGTGATCCTGGGGTCTGGCTGAATTCCACTGGCAGAAATCATGTGTCCTAAAAAAAACTACAGACTGCTGGAAAAGTTGACACTTAGCTAGAAGCAATTTTAAGCCTGCTTGTCGAAGGCGCTGTAACACTTCTCTAAAACTGTTAATGTGGTCATCAAAGGTCTTAATGAAAACAATTATGTCATCCAGATACACCAATGTTTTGCCCCAATGGAGGCCACGTAGGGCGAGCTCCATTAAACATTGGAAGGTTGGGGGAGCATTAGTTAAGCCCATTGGCATAACTTTAAAGTGATACAGACTATCGCCAGTTGTACTAAATAGGGTAAATCCAGCGAGAGCGTCAAGGTTGTCGTCTACTCTAGGTAGTGGGTGAGCATCTCTGAGTGTAACAGAATTTAATTTTCTGTAATCAATGCAAAAGCGATGAGATCCATCCTTTTTCTTAATAAGTAGGACTGGCGCTGCCCATGGACTTTGGCTGGGTTCAATTAGGTCATCATCCAAAAGCTGTTGGACCTGCCGGTGAATTTCACTGCGCATCAGTGGTGACGTGCGATAGGCACGTTGCCGTATAGGTGGTACATCATATGTGCGTATTTAGTGTTTAACAAGGTCAGTCTGCCCTATATCTCTTGGTCCAGAGCTGAAAACATCTTTGTGTTCCCTTACCAGTTGCTGTATTTGAGACATCTGAGCAGGGTTAAACAGATCATCAGGGAGGGCAACAGCAGGTAAGTCACCACTGGAGATCTGAGCAACTGGAAGCACATTCACAGCTGATGAATCTACAAGGCTGTAGGCATCAGAAGGCACATTGCGAATAGCATAAAACTGTCCCACTTTGGTATGACGTGGAATGTCCACATCTTGGTTAGTAGGGTTGAGCAAGTGAACTACAGTGAGTCCATTTTGTACAGATGAGACACTATGGGCAATAGCAAGTCCATGATCTAACATGAGGTGTGGGTCTGACACACCACAGTATGTGTTCGGCACAGTATTACATCTCAATGGTGAGTCAATGTGTGCAGTGACAATGACCTCTGTCAGGGATGGCACTGTAGCTGGTATCTCCACATTACAACACAAGGGTGCAGACTGCTGTAAGTGAAGCAAAGGCAGTGTTTGGTTCCAAATCCTGCATTGTTTATTATATGCATCAATAACAGCTCCATGTGCTTTAAAGAAATCCCATCCCAATAATGCAAACTGACTGGAGTTTCGAACAACATACACATCGGTGGTGCAGGTTTCATGTCCCAGCCATAAGGTGATGTTTTACTGATCCCAAAACATCTAAAGAATCTCCTGTAACTGTTTGTGCTAGCAAATAGCTCTTCTTCAAGGGACGATTTTTAAGTGCAGGAATGGACTGTCACAGAGCGTTGTTAATTAGAGACATTCCAGATCCAGTGTCAAAAAAAATGTGCACTTCTTGGTCTTCAATAATTCCCATCACATAAGGCATGTGAAAGTTATTATTATGGTCCTGTCCCGCTGATGGTTCCTGGTTTCGGGTCTTGGAAGATGGAGAAGTTGAGGACTGGCCCGCATCATCAGCTAATACCAGTTTCCATATGCTCTGGTGTCCCTCCTTGCTCCATACTCATTTATCGGACTGATAGAATCTATCTCTGCCCCTCTCAAGTTGATATCTTTGGTCTGGGCTCCAATTTCTGCTGTGACTATATTTGGTCTCATCTGGGTAGTATTTGTGCATGCGGTTAACATAAGAACATAAGAAAGTTTACAAACGAGAGGAAGCCATACAGCCCATCTTGCTCGTTTGGTTGTTAGTAGCTTATTGATCCCAGAATCTCATCAAGCAGCTTCTTGAAGGATCCCAGGGTGTCAGCTTCAACAACATTACTGCTGTTCCACTTTAGACACTAACTTATCTATTTTTACAGAGAGCTCCATTTCAGCATCAGAGGAATGCAAGCTACTGACAACAGTTGGTGCAGGTGGTGGTGCAACCTTCACAGGTTCTGGCATTGAGCTGCTTTGAAGAGCTACATGAGATTTAAATGCATCATAGGCTGGTGGTGTCATAACCTGTAGTGTAGTACGAGCACGTTCACATTAGCATGCGATTTTTAGGGCATCAGTTAAAGTGGTGGCTCCAAACTCATTAATTTTTGCTTGAAGAGTGAAATCAAGACCAGCAACAAAGCGGCAGAAAGTTTCCCCTTCACGTGCTGCATCACCATAGTCTGGGAAAGCTTGACGGACTAAACGTGTCAGTTCTGCAGCATAAACCTCAAGCTGCTCCTGTGGCTGACGGGGTCTAGCATTTAGATAGGTTTGAAAGTTGGTAATGAATTGAGTTTGACCAAAAACAGCTTGCATTTTCTTGCAGACCTCATCATAGTTATCTTTTATATTGTCAGGCAGTCTATCCCAATAGCTGAAAGCTGCTCCTGCTAATCTTGATGGTAACAATTTCACATACTGTTTGTTTTTCATCCCTGCCATTGTTTCACAGCAAACCTCAAACCTGCGAGCCCACTGAGAAAAACTCTCTCTTCCATCTCCCATAAACATAGGAGGCAAAACAGCCTTTAATTGCACAGAGGGAGGAGCTTCCTCATCAGAAGACTCTCTTTTTTTTTGACCGGTGGCGCTAATACACAGCACAGAGAACAGCATGATACTATGATAGTCATCACGCATAGGTTTGTGTGTCTCAGAGCCGGAGCACTAACACACCTTACTAGAGGTACAGTATTACAATCTTGTAAATGGCCAGCAGCAAGTTATTTAATTATACTCAGTTTAAACTTAAGCATAACTTAGTGAGTTGGGTAAAAGGGTATAAAATGATTTAATTGTAGAATACATGAAAACAAGTTTCCTGTTTAAACATTTATTTATTTATATAATATTATTATTTATTTATTTAGCAGACACCTTTATCCAAGACTACTTACAGAGGCTAAGCTGTGAACTATGCAACAACAATCACTGTTGCAGGATCTCTTAAATTAGGGCTTTGGTTTCACACCTCATCCTAAAGACAGAACACAAGGAAGTTAAGTGACTTGCTCAAGGTCACACAGTGAGTCAGTGGCTGAGTTGGGATTTAAAGCCACGAACCTCCAAATATTCACATTTTTGTATTACCAGTAAAAGAATCATATTTGCCCCTTCCTACCCAAAAAATTTCAGGCGAAAACTTTCTCAGCGCTAGACCTCTTAAAAAAATAAACAAAAAACATTATCTCAAAAACTGCACATCTGACTGGAACGAATTCGGCCACATCAAGAGACATTTACCCTACAAGGTCATCCATGCAAAATGTCGTGCCAGTCCATTTAACGGGGTCGAAATTATTAAAGTGCAAAAATTGGTGTTTAACAATAAAGTGCCTACTCAACCCTGTGGTGGTACAGCGCCACTATAATTAACAGTTCAATTTATACTGTAATACCCGACACACTCTGTTGTATAGAGTAGCATTTAATCTGTGAGTAAAAGCGCAGCAAATCGAAGTTTACATTTTTATAAATGCAATAAAAGGTAAAGCATATACTCTATATGTGCACATAAATCAGCTACAAAAAAATCTGATGAAAACCGATACTCTGAATGTGCCTCCATATTGACTACGATTATCAAATTCAGACAAACGAACCTCAACAAATACAGAGTAAAATTATTTAATCTAATAAGGTACCTTACTGGTCAGGATTTCTTCTCACTTCTGGTTGTCTGAATTTATGAGTTCTTAACGCCACACTGCCTTTCTGTCCCTGTAGTCTGCACTACTGAACACACAAGTTATTTCCCGCCAGCAGAAAAAAAAAAAAAGGTCCTGCACAAGAATCCCTGGACAGTCCACCCCGCCTTTGAGCACAACAGCCAGCTTGTTATTTTCAAAACTGGTGCTAATTCAAACATTGAATCAGGTCAAATATGGATCAGCTAAGACTGAATAATTGACATTAATGTTAATCGAGTGTGGTGGTAGTAAAACAGTAAAGGAAAGGAACTGAATATGCAAAGAGGGGCCCCCAAAACGATAACAGCCCGGGCCCCCATTACTCTTAATCCGGTCCTGATCATCACCCAAATAGATGATTCCTCTGTACTACTGCATACCACTAACTGAGAGAGGTAAATTAACTTAATATTCTTCTTAGGAGTCATTTACTTGCCTGTTGCTGGTAGGGTACCACTCATCTAACTTTTTTTTAGTAAATTCGGATTGCAGTGCCCCCCTTGCCCTCCCCTGCGGACAATAAATGAGCTGGCTAAATCTGTGGTGGTTGATTATCTATACACAAATATAAAACATGCAGTTTTGGTAGAGCATAAGCTTCTAGCCATTTATGGGTTTTTTTTCTTTTATAATTACGGTGAATTGGAAAAAGATGTAGCAGAATTATCTACATCTGGCATACCACCTCGGAAAAAAAGTAGAGCATCAAAGCACTTACCTGAACCTGTTACAGATGTTGCAACTGCTGTCAAGTCCAGTAAAGCCACTAATGGAAGAAGACATTGTGCATTGTGCAGAAGAAACAGAAACAAGGTCAAAACTCCCTGGCAATGCAAGGCATGTGATGTGTCACTGTGCCTTACCCTTGGACAGGAACTATTTTATGGAGTGGCAGAAATAATTTGAATGTACTTTTTTTCTTGTTTATTTTCCATGTTGTTGGTATTTTGCACCTGGTTCAATTGCACTGCTTTTTTGTTTTGTTTTTGGTACGTTCTGTATATATGGCCATAATTCCTTTATTTTGTATCCAATGTGTTCCATTTTTCCACCCATGTTCAGGTCATGTTGAAGTTTCACTGTGCATTGTTCATTTTTAACAATAAATGCAGTTTTTTTTTCTAAACGTTTAATTTTTTGTGGGTTTTTTTTGTTATCTGCAGTAAACAGGGTGAGCCTCAGACTATTTAAGTTTTACATATAAGAACAAATAAGAAGAGTTGTCAGACTGATGTGTAAATGCATACAATAACACTTGCTTCTTTAAATGTCCACATACCCCTGAAGACTTTAGAAATGGAAATCTAAAGAAACGTGGAGTTTTCGATGCTTTGCTCCATTTCTGATGTCAAAATTAAATCTTAATTAGCACTGAATGACCACCTTGAGGTAGAAACACACAAGTGACACAAATGACAGGTTTGTTGTTAACTTAAACACTCCTACATCTTTTTTTGGGCAGGGGAAATGTCTTCAAGCAAGGGGTGGTTGATATGATGTCATCAGGCACCGACTACAGTTCAGGGGCTATGTGTGCGCATACTGGGCCAAAGACAGTTTAGGTCTGTGCTGAAATGTGAACTGGGTGGTTCAATTGATAAGACTATTTTAATCTGATCGACCCCAAGCCAATATTAGCTCTGTGAATCAGTATGTTAAAAGACCAAAGGTCACAATGCACTTCTAGTGCATGCAAGTTCTACCAGTACATCTGTTGATGATGACAGCTTTGCACTGTCATGGGACAGCCAGACGCCATATTAATTATCCAGCCCAAATGTCACAGTGCAAATTTAGTTTGAGACATCAATAACCAGGGCAAAGGTAAATGTTGATTTTTCCTTTTCAGTAAAAGCTGGTGTTTCATCTAATGTTTTAAACTTTTTTCCAGTGTTTTTGTTCCTGTATTGTTTGTATTTGTAAATAAAAGTGCTTCCTGGAGGGAACCAGCCTTGTCTGTGACACTACCCTTTCACTCAGGTGTCACCAGTGGGATAGCACCCCCTTTGGGTGGAAGACTGGTATGACCAGCAACTGCGGTTGGAGGCGTAAAGGACTCCGATCTGCTACGCTTGTGCAGAGTTTGGGAACCAGGGAGAAGAATGTCCATATGAAGACCTCTGCTTCAAGGAGGCTTACAAGGTTGGGTCTCCAGAGGAATGGCTTTCCCCAATTGTCCAAAAGCCAAAGAAGGACACTTATGCGTCCCCAGGCCTGACATTGTAACCTGGCAGACTCCTGCCAGCAGATAGCCAAGCAGGAGAAAGGGGAATATGTAAATAGACACAAAGGGCAGGATTTTCAAAAACAGTGTTATTGTATCGAACTCATGGTATAGTAACAAGAGCTTTAGTAGCAAGTGATTTTCAAATGAAATGTGTTAATTAAAGCAATCCGTTAATGCGTTGAAATTGAGTCGATGAGGTTGTAAATGCATTTTTCATTAAAAAGCTTAATTGTCGCAGGTCACATACATCACTTCCGGTCTCAACGACTTGATAAAGGGAACTCGTTCATCAAAATGCATGTTAATAAATCAAGAAAAATGAATGGAAGCAGAATGGGTAAAAATCAGATGGCAGGGATAAAAATAAAAATTAAACCCCAACAAAGTTGTTGTCAACAGTTTAAATCCCCAACGTATGCATATTTCCACACATTATATACAAACTTTTGATGACATCTGTCTGTCTCCCCTCTCTCTCTCTCTCTTTGTCTCACTCTGTCACACATACTGTATATGGAGGCATTTCTCCATTCCAATCAAGTTTTATTTTGTAGTGGAGTTGCAAGTATAATTGCACACAGAACATACGGAAAACTAAACAACTTTACTCCATGCTGCTTTACAAAGAGAAATGATCGACTGTTACATCTAAATGCTCTTGGCTTAAACACACACTCATAGAGCAAATAACTGGGAAGAAAAGTTAGCAAAAAATGCAAAAACCTTAAAGCTATATTGCTGTAATTTTGAAAAATCAACAACAAAAAAAAGCCACATTTTTCTAATAGGTAATTCAACTTATTGTCATCACAGACAACTGCGCATGCGTTTATTCATATACAGTATGTGCCTATTCAGGGAGTTTTCAGGTTTAACCCGAATGCAGAAAAAAAACATTGGGGGGGAATCGGGTTGAATCGGGTAAAACTCGAAAATCAGATGTCCTATTTATAATTAATTGTTCTGGGAACTCCTCGATTCATGCATTTTCTCTGTTACTCTTTGGCCTCCGCGATAAATAAACTCAACATGAGTAGCCACCGAACACTTGCAGTATTATAAGAACATTTTATATGCATACAAACGCGTGAAGGTGAAAGTGTACATTGTACATTACAACATTACAAATACGTCTAGGCAAAATCCATGTCAATGATCTTGATCACATTTCTAGTGCATCGCTATGTCCCTGTTCTTTGTTCTTGTGTGGATGAGACACTGGTGTTAAAAGCAAATCTGCAATCACCTAAGGAAACTTTATTGTAATATTTAATGTGCCGTTTTCTATACCAAGATTTCAGTTGTATAATTCAAATATAATCTACAGTAGATGTCAGCTGTCATATTGTGACGGATGCAAGTGGTGTGTGAATAAATAACAGTCCTGAAACAGTATTTCTCCCACAAAAACGACTGCGTTTATTAAAATAAACCTCCCCTTTACCTGCGAGGGTATTGGGGGGAACACAGCTGGCTGACAAACAAAAATACAAAAACAAACAGAAAGTGTCCACAATGAAATCCCGAGTGTCCTGTGCATGAAAGTGCTTTGTAATCCACACGGGGTGTGCTGATGTTGGTGAAGGGAAGGTAGTGCTCTGTGATCTGGAACTGGCTCCGTGGCTGCGGTCCCGCGCTCCTACTCTGAAAACACACAACAAACAACACGTAATCCAAAAAACACAACGCTCCGGCTGGTGGCTCAGTTTCTCAGCACAAGAGGAGGAACTGACGTAGCTGCTTCCCCTTTGTACCCAGCAAACTCCTCCCTGCAGTCAACACGTTGCCATGGTTTCTCCAATAGAGGGCTGCCCCGCAGCTGACTGCAATGGAATCGTCCTGAGTACTTGCAGCTACGCACCCCTTCTAATATGGTCACCTTCCGGTTTCCACCTACCACCGAGGTGGCAGATCTAGGAGGCAGCTTACCTTCCCCCTTACACAGCGCCCTTTCTAATTGGGAGGGAGATTTACAGCATCGATCCTTTCTCTCTCTATCACACATATACTGTACATATGCAGAATTCAAATAGGCTTGCATCATTTCTTGGTAGTCACTGGGTACAAATAACGGTATATCATTTTAGCAGTACACAACAAACGTTCTTTACAAGTATAGAAAAGGCTCAAATATTTTCATAACTACAAATATTGAATTATCGAGGTAGTCTGTAAGAAATGAAACCTGGTCCTGTACACTCTCTCTTTGTTTCGTCTGTGTCACAGAATCGGTCTGTTAAATGTCTGTTTCAAGGTGTTCTATACTCTTACGTTAATTAAAACCCTTCCTTACCAAGTGCAAATTAACTCCTGATAATTATGACAACACAGATTTGTTGTTAAATTCCCACGTCAACAACAGCAATAATAGTCGCAAGAAGCCCTGCTTATTAAGATATTAACATTATTTCGTAAATCAACATAATTTCGGAAATCACATTGGGACAATTGTTTAACAACCACTTGGCTGGCTGGTAGTTTGCCCGCTTTTCAATGTATACCGGTGTCTGGTGTTTCTCTCGGGTAAACCCCACAACAGTGCTTGTCAGCGCTACAATATCTACAATACTAAATACCGGTATGTCATTTAACACTGAATAACTATAGAGTGTATGTACTATTAACAATGGAAAATAACTTGTATTTTTTAATCACAAGCATACAATCCACTTTCTGTACTAATTTCTGGTTGTTTTCAACCCCTTCGCAACAATTTCTAGAGGTAACGGTGAAATTACCTTACAATTTGAATGGTTCAACTACATCTTGTGATTTGTGTCTGTGGTGTTACATTATGTCTGCCAGATGACAACTCTGATGCTCAGTAAAAGATGATATTTTATGGTAAACCATTTATATATGCACTTAATTTCTGATATTACTTGAGATCATAATGGCATTACAGATTGTGAAAGTGATAATGAGACATGAGAGAATCATGCATTCAGAATTATGTATGTTTTATATACATGTTTGGTAACATCCAATGCACAATTATAATGCTACTTGTTCTAGATGAGAAGCTTCCTAGTGGCTTAAGGTGTAAAGCAATTCTAAGATTACTGCAAAAGAGGAAGCATTCAAAGGCACTGAAATGTTAAAGAAGTCCTTGGCTGAGTTTTACACCCACAGTGAATGACACATAATAATACATACAGAGATTATAATACATTCCAACGACATAATAAAACCATGGCAATATGTGAAAAAGTAAAATGCATCCCAATGAAAAGAATTTTAAAGTTTCAGACAACTTTTATAGTTGTCTGAAAGGATTGTTTCCTTTACCTACTGTAATTTATTTCAACTGCTATGTGGGAAAGGTCATAAATGATTTGTATCTACAGCTATGGATCACCTTTTGCATCACCTATATATATATATATATACAGTACTGTGCAAAAGTTTTAGGCAGGTGTGAAAAAATGCTGTAAAGTAAGAATGCTTTCAGAAATAGACATGTTAATAGATTATATTTATCAATTAACTAAATGCAAAGTGAGTGAACAGAAGAAAAATCTAAATCAAATCCATATTTGGTGTGACCACCCTTTGCCTTCAAAACAGCATCAAGCATCAATTCTTCTAGGTACACTTGCACACAGTTTTTGAAGGAACTCGGCAGGTAGGTTGGCCCAAACATCTTGGAGAACTAACCACAGTTCTTCTGTGGATTTAGGCAGCCTCAGTTGCTTCTCTCTCTTCATGTAATCCCAGACAGACTCGATGATGTTGAGATCAGGGCTCTGTGGGGGCCATACCATCACTTCCAGGACTCCTTGTTCTTCTTTACGCTGAAGATAGTTCTTAATGACTTTTGCTGTATGTTTGGGGTCGTTGTCATGCTGCAGAATAAATTTAGCCAATCAGATGCCTCCCTGATGGTATTGCATGATGGATAAGTATCTGCCTGTACTTCTCAGCATTGAGGAGACCATTAATTCTGACCAAATCCCCAACTCCATTTGCAGAAATGCAGCCCCAAACTTGCAAGGAACCTCCACCATGCTTCACTGTTGCCTGCAGACACTCATTCGTGTACGCTCTCCAGCCCTTCGGCGAACAAACTGCCTTCTGCTACAGCCAAATATTTCAAATTTTGACTCATCAGTCCAGAGCACCTGCTGCCATTTTTCTGCACCCCAGTTCCTGTGTTTTCATGCATAGTTGAGTCCCTTGGCCTTGTTTCCACGTCGGAGGTATGGCTTTTTGGCCGCAAGTCTTCCATGAAGGCCACTTCTGACCGGACAGTAGATGGGTGTACCAGGGTCCCACTGTTTTCTGCCAGTTCTGAGCTGATGGCACTGCTGGACATCTTCCGATTGCGAAGGGAAGTAAGCATGATGTGTCTTTCATCTGCTGCAGTAAGTTTCCTTGGGCGACCACTGCGCTCACGGTCCTCAACGTTGCCCGTTTCTTTGTGCTTCTTCAAAGAGCTTGGACAGCACATCTGGAAACCCCTGTCTGCCTTGAAATTTCTGCCTGGGAGAGACCTTGCTGATGCAGTATAACTACCTTGTGTCTTGTTGCTGTGCTCAGTCTTGCCATGGTGTATAACTTTTGACAGTAAACTGTCTTCAGCAACCTCACCTTGTTAGCTGAGTTTGGCTGTTCCTCACCCAGTTTTATTCCTCCTACACAGCTGTTTCTGTTTCAGTTAATGATTGTGTTTCAACCTACATATTGAATTGATGATCATTAGCACCTGTTTGGTATAATTGTTTAGTCATACACCTGACTATATGCCTACAAAATCCCTGACTTTGTACAAGTGTACCTAGAAGAATTGATGCTGTTTTGAAGGCAAAGGGTGGTCACACCAAATATGGATTTGATTTAGATTTTTCTTCTGTTCACTCACTTTGCATTTAGTTAATTGATAAATATAATCTATTAACATGTCTATTTTGAAAGCATTCTTACTTTACAGCATTTTTTCACACCTGCCTAAAACTTTTGCACAGTACTGTATATATATATATATATATATATATATATATATATATATATATATATATATATATATATATAAACATAATTTAGAGCTTTTATTTAACATCATGTAATCAAAGAAACTACAAAATAATATCCCAAAAGTCTACCAGAAGCTATAATAGTAGTACAGTATTTCATGTTAGATTTTCAAATATCACATTTTTCAATTTTTGTAAGTTTTGTGTTAGGTATATGGAAAACTACAAAACGGTATGTAATTCAGTATGTTAACATAACGTTATTCAGCAGGTTTTATTTGACTTTATGAAGCAAAATTAATTAATTCTATAGGGTAATGCAAAACCTTAAGCCCGCCGCACACAGCCCGACTCAAGCCGTCCCGACTCATCTCATCTCAACTGGCCGTACAGAGTTTGGATGATTCGTATCAGTGTGCGTGCCCTTAAAACCAAGATTATGCAGATTTCAGTTGGGATGTCTGCAGATTAGAAGATTGAACATGTTGAAGTCAAATAAAAAATCAACAGGTTGGATTTTATTTACCACAGGCTAAAGTGTAGTAGACAAGCTATACAAAAAGCCAAACACTGAAATGTTTGCACGGTGTAAATGGTCAATTAATTAATAGGCTAAGCACTTCTTTTGGTTGCCTCACGGCGCTGTCTCTGCCATCTAATCAGCACACGATGCCATGCATAATATGAGGGTCACTATGTTGCGCTAAGTTAATAAAAAAAATGTGTACAGGGCAGTATTAATTAAATCTGCATACATAGTAATCACCAGGATCTAGTTGTGGTCAGTCTAATTCAGTCTTAGCAGTGTGCGACACCCAGTCGGGAAAAACTCAATTGTGACGTCAAACCAAAACTGAGCACAATTGATCGCAGAATCTGTGCAAACTCAGATGAGATGCGTCAGGATGGCTTGAGTCGGGCTTTGTGCGGTGGGCTTTAGCTGACTAAGGTAAACTCCCAGACACAGAAACTGGTCTGCAGTTGAATCAAACCTGCTAAATAATGTTACGTTAATAATTGCATACCGCTTTGTAGTTTTCCATATACTTAATGAAAAACTGACAAAAATTGAAAAATCTAACTTTTTTTCTCACTCCATATTTATTCTTGTACTGTTGGGATATAGTGTTTTTTAACACAAAAAGTACTTGAATGTGGAAAAATGATCACTTTTTTGGAGAAGCAATTAAATATTCTGAAAATGTGCATGGTAAAAAGTAACCCTTATGGGGCTAGAATGCTTGGCTCACTGATAAAATTCAGCTATTTTGACAGTGGCGGTTATGTGCAAGCGACCTTTATTGATTTTCAAAATTCCTTTGCTTTATATTAGATCATTGTAAACATGCATGATACAGATTCGTTTAATTTACATTTAACCAGTAGGACCCAATTTAAGATCTATGGTGTAGGCGTTTATTAAAGTCATTGGTACAACAGTTTTCCCCAAGGAGCATTTTGTGATGTCTTTTAATGATGTGTCAAAAGTTTGCACCCACTCTACTATAATACTATATCGAGTTTTGAAGAACTTGTCTGAAAACATTTCAAAATGACTTTGAAGTTGGTAATTGGCTCTCAACTAACTTGCTTTGTTAAAATAATAGTAAAAAAAAAAAAAAAACTTTTGAGACATTGAAGTAAATCCTGAATCTTTAGAATGGTTTGGTTAGTTTTAGTTAGTTTGTTTTTGGTAGCACTTTAGATTACGGAGCATACAGTATTTAATCTTTTTGTAATAACTGGCTAACCAACTGGCTAATATTCCTGATCTTACATGGTAATTACTGGTGCAATAATTGTGTAATTACATTAAAATGGCTGTTACCATGGTGTTAACATGGAATTACACCAAGTAACAAAATGTTGTCCTGATGAATATTTCCATGTAATTACACGCTGGGAATTTCAGAATTGTTATCCACCAATCATTAAGCGTAACAGAAGGCAAACATTGAGGAGGCTAATAACCCTTCAAATAAGAAATGTAGAGTGTTTACAATAACAATAAAGCCACTGTTACCAGTTTCTAACCACAATTATCCTGATTATATACATCTAAAAGTATCATTGATGTTGTTTATGGTTTTATTATGATTTTAATATTATTCCCCAGTGCTCTTCTGTTCATTTCGGGCATGGGTTATACAAACAGCCTTTAGCATTAGACATGGGACATCTACCAATGGTGATTCACTGCCTCATTTAAGCAAGCTTTTGTGCCATTTCATCCTATGGCGTTACTTTCCAAATGTTGCATTCAGTGGATCATGGATAATGGTGGTCTGGTGGTGAACAAGTGATTCTGCCCCACCTTCTTAGAAAACACTTTTTACCACAAGTGAACAGGACAATACTTCTGAAATCAACAGCCTATATCTGAGTCCAGAATTATTAATTAAGTTTCAGTTCCATCAAGTATTCATAGGGGATTTAACATGTCAGAAAATGTCAGCTCTGTAACCTTGCAGTTGCTAAAACTAAATAAAAGATATATATATATATATATATATATATATATATATATATATATATATATATATATATATATATATATATATATATAAAATTCTGTCGCCATGGTGAGCTATTGTGACAAGTGTGTTGTCTTTTGTGTTTCAAGGTAGCAGTGTGAATCATCAGATGAGAAAGCCTAGTCACTTTATGTAGAGAGTTTATCATAACGTCTTAATGCCTTACTTTCACTATTATGTCTCAAAGGAAAAAAAGCTACTTTTTCTGACAAGTTAGCAGATGTACAGAAGATCAGGGTCAGATGGGAGAAGAAGAAATAAACTTGCTCACATTCACGCTGGAGATCACAGATTGTTACAGTACAAAGACTATGACTTACATCACTACTGTCAAAAGAAAATACAAGGTCGGATTAAAAAGAGACATTGAATGAACATTAACTTTTTGCTTTTGTTTTTAGATAACTAACCAAAAGTAAGACTATTACTTATGAGCCTTTTCTTTTTGTTAGTTACGCAGGCATATTTTTGTCCCTTGTATTGCTTCAAGAGTTGACATGGTCTCCAAAGTTTGAAAATGTAACAAATGTCAGGAGTGGCAAGGTGTGTTCAGTGGACTCAACCTCCTGTGGTAACACTCACTTACTACTGTTGTAGTTGGTTAAATAAATTAACATTTCCTTGCATTCCTTGAATATTGTAGTTCATTCTTCCTTAATAAACAAAAATTTGAATGGCAAGTAAAAACAGTATGACAAATTTTTTAGGAAAGTATTTGACGTAAAGATGAAATAATGATGCATTCCACAGAAATAATGAACACGAAATACACAATGAAAAGGCACAGTATTGAATACATAATGAATTAAAAGGTACTTCATGTGTATTCAATGTGAATGAAAGGGGTTAATTTGAAATTACATTGGTAATAATTTAAATAAAGTGATACTGACAAAAACCCAATAAACTGCATAGTAATGCATTTACATTATGACTATTTCTCTAAAGAGATTTTGAGTACTAAAGTGTACAATATTGATTTGCTGTCAGGTCAGTGTGATGTACTGTACCCCTGGTTCTCCCTGGTAATAATGTTACTGCTGCATTGGTCACTCAGTCTGTGTGGCGTGGTTGCTTGCACCCAGGGTATTTAGAAATGTGTAGAAATACATCAATTGTGCTGTGGTACCTTGTGCTCTTCATCCCAGACATGAATCATTTCTACAGAAGAACAAGGCTTGCTTGCACAGGCAGTTACAGGCATGAAGCATAGACATTCAGTACTTAGTTACTACTACTGACTCTTTTTTTTTTTTTTTGCATCCTTTCCTATGCAGACAGCCTCTAGAAACAATCATGGAGTGAAGATGGGGATAAGAACTGAAAAAGAATCACTAAGAAAAGGGAAGAGAGTTAAATTGATCAAAAAATGAGTGTAATAATACTGCACATTCATTAATTTTTATAGAATGTAAATAATACTCATAAATAAACAAATACATGTTAACTACACTGTTTGCAAGTAATTTAGCTATTGGAATGAAACTATGATACACAATCTTAATTTAGCATGACGACAAATGAATGCATTTTGCAAATTAAATCAAATCATCATATGGTTATCAGCCTAATTTAAAAACAGACGTTTCCTATTAGTGTCAAAAATAATGATTTTTATAATTCATCAAAACTGAATCATAGGTTGACATAGGTAAAGATTGACAATATTTTTATTATTACAATATAAAATGGACTGCATACTTATTTTCAGATTAGAATGTATATAGAGTGCCTTTGGACACTGCAAAACGATGTAACTGACTGACGTTTCATCTGCAGGGGCTCACGCCAGCTATAGTTCAGAATTATTAATCTATTTGTTTATAGGGTGTAAATCTAGCTATAGAATGATTGGCTGATCACTAGACGTCACTTCTCATAGGTGTCCCAGGGTGTTATCGAACCCGGTTCCCAGACGTAAAATGCAAGTTTTCAAACAAACAGTGTAAAGGCAAGAGACATGTAACCCATATCACAGGCTGGTCATGTCGGTCATATTGTTAAATGAATTAACACATTAGCAATAATACCAGGCTACATAACCACAGATAATCGACTGTGTTGGCAGGCAAGAGTCCAGAGAACACAAGAAAGTGTCAACTAACAGTAATGTCTGATACAAAGGTATTGGTATTTTGTTTTATTATATTG
This sequence comes from Acipenser oxyrinchus oxyrinchus, assembly GCA_030684275.1. Classification (NCBI taxonomy): domain Eukaryota; kingdom Metazoa; phylum Chordata; class Actinopteri; order Acipenseriformes; family Acipenseridae; genus Acipenser; species Acipenser oxyrinchus. Next base: position 54,738,388 of record CM060250.1, read on the forward strand.
TAGACCCTAATATTGACGTGAAACAGCATCTGAAAATTATTTGTATCAGATGGATATTATGTCACGATAAGATTATTGTTGCTATACTTTTAAATTAATCTTATTTATGGTATAAGAAATGATAGAATAGGTTGCTCTTTTTAGTCTCTCGTGTTGAATGGATATCAGCTTACATCGTACAACACCCTATACAATAACAGTAGGGTAACGTTTTGTCTTCTTGTCTCATACTGTACCATTGTCCAAATATTCAATCATTTACTTAAATTCATTGCAACAGCTTCTAAGGGAGAGTTCACTGAAACTAACGTGGTTTTCTAGGCCGTTTGTTTCCAAATCTTTAACTCATGCCTCATTAAATGTGTGTTTGGATCAATTAAATTAAGTTTAGTAATGATTAAACTTATAACTACAAATTGTATAAATGTTTCAAAACAACACGATGGACTGCCTGCTTCTTCCAGTTAGTATACTGTAAAGAATCTGCAAGGTGGTTCAACCGCCACTTTGTTCTAATCGGTAATATTATGAACTCCCTCTTTTATTGTACAACTGAGGAATTTACACAGTACCTACCCAGACAGTTTTGAGAAGAACGTCAGCAGAAATTCATAGTCTAAGCATTTTATTTTATTTTGTTATCATTATCCTCCTAATAGGAATGACATAAACACTAATGCTTACCGGTATCAAATATTCAGAAATAATTAGGTTATACAGTTTATTAAGCATTAGAGCCTGTCGGTGAATTCTCTACTGTCTAGTTGAATTGTGGAATTATGCTTCCCAAGCCCAAGGTGAGAGCGCAAACGAAAGTTAAAGAGTAAGTAGCAGGTTTCCGAAAAATGACAGCTTTTTACACTTAACTTTAAAGTTTGTTTCAAAGCTGTTTTCAAAATGGCCACTCTAGTGCACTGATAGTGTAATTCAGAACGGAGAATCCACAATGTGATGATTTATTGATTTGCAATTGAACAAATGATTTAATGATGAGTGATAAATTTGGCTGGAGACCTAGTCCATGGGTGCTTGACAGCTACCTGCGTGAGGCTGGCTAGGATAAACACAAACGATATCATGCATCCTAGTGGTGCAGATAGGAAGTGGCACTCAGGGCCACCTCCCCCCAAAATGACGAGGCCACCAAACCATGAATGGATAAAATAATAATGAATGATTAACCCAACGAGCCACAGTGGTGCACTGCCACCTACCCCCCAAAAATATGAAAAAAGAAAAATGAAAGTGAAGCAGCTGAGACATGGCCCATCCTCCAGAGCATGACTGCATGAGGGAAAGAGCCCAGCCTCTCCAGCCTGACCACGCACCCTGCAGAACTAAATACGAACCACTCAGGTAAAGAAAAATCCCCTACTTGCATTATTTTTCATTTTTTGTTGGTAGGGGGGAAACCTCAGGGAATCCATGGCTGAATCCTCCAGGCTCTAAGACGGTTGTCTCCCGTTTCGGCATCACCGCACGTGACTGAGAGGCCAAAACAAAAGAAACGACATGAGTGAAAGCCACACAGAGCCTTTATGATGCTTGGTGATGACGTGTTGGTTAGGGGCAGATTCTCCTTTCCAGAAAAGCAACCAAGTTTTCAAGGATTATTGCCCACATTGTCAAACAGGTAACACAGCAATAACAATCCATGATGTGGTACAGAGAAGAAAAGCCAGAGCACTTGTTGTTATGCTTTTTTTTTTTTTTAATCGCACTTCTTGCAGTGATTTTGGAGGACTGATTGCAAACCCCAGTGCACTAGAGTGGCCATTTTGAAAAGCTTTAAAGTTCTAAGTGTAACAATTTGTCAGGATGTTAACAATGTACATAAAAATTACAGATACTTTAGTTAAAGCGTTGTAGCAACACATGGGGACGTATAAGGCTATATTTTCAGAACCACGCGGTAGAGCCATCACCAAGGTGGCACTATCGCGATTGCCAAATTATTTTTCTCTTCTTTTCCTTTTAAAAAACACTTTAAAACCTAGATTTACCTTGAACTTGTAATGATTCACTGGGTACCCTTCCGATGGGAAGAGTTTTAGGAAAATGTCCAAAAAGGATCACATACATAATTAGATGCACAATATCACTGAACTGTCCGAGCTTTCATTTCAAAAATGAAAAAAGTCGTCAGTTGCATGGATTGATTTTAAATATGAATCATAGTTGATGGAGCGGCTGATTGTGCTGAATAGTTTTCTAACAATTCTTATATTTACTTATTTGTTCTTTGTTTAACATATGCTGCAAACATATAACACTACAGTAAACTTTATTGGAATACAGATTATGTTTCAATGGGAGCAGTTCACACCGTGAAGCCAATTATTGTACTAATCTGACACTTTGACAGATGCAACAGGATATGTGATATTTATTTTAATACTTTGTCTCATTTATCCTGCAGTTCTATAAACCTATTAAGTACAGCCTAATATGTTTTGAACCAACCTGCATTCCCACAAGTACTGTTTATGTCACAGTCTTTTATCTAGTTCAGGGATATTTATGCATGCAATAACATCCCCCACCTTTGTTATTTTAATAGCTAACCTTATGTTCAAGTTCTGCTGCTAATAATAAAAAACTAAAAGAACGGTAGGCTATAGTCAACAGCACAAAAATGCAAATGGTGTCAACATAGGACCATACACATGACACTACCTATTGTAGAACACTACAGGGAGCACTAAACACAAAACAATACTGTATTGTCTAAATCATAAATGAAAAGCAGCTGCACACTACAAGAAAAACGCAAGTTCTTTTGAGGGAATTATGTTTTTTTTTCATTCTGTTTTGAAAGTAAGATAAATTTGACAAAAATGTGGTGCATGGTTAGAACAGAAAAGGGATTGCATTATTAGGCACCAGTTAAGTTTTAATTTTTTTTTTTCATTTGTCCCTACCAGTAACTCTGAAATATATAGTTATATGTATAGTTGGCACATTAAAGTGAACAAAATGAGGTGTAAGATATGAGGATTGGCCTTTATTAATGATCTTGGCACAGCTTCCATGGTTCCCTTGCTTACAACACTATTATTGGTTACATATTGCAAGGAAAACTAAAATGTTAATGTTACAAAACTATTATCAAGCTCCCCAGAAAGTTAAATATATGGTGCACTTTGGCATAATAAGGTCCATATGTAGGGTGGGGTTTCCTAGCAACAGTTACAATGGATGTGTGTGTGTGGTGGGGGTTGTTCTCTGTTTAAGGAATTTAGGCACATTTCAAAAAGGAAAGCAATTTTTTTTTTTAAATTTATAGTTGCCAATTGATTTTACTCCGTTTTTTTCTCCCAATTTGAAATGCCCAATTGTATATATTTTTTAGGCTCAGCTCACCGCTACCACCTGGCCAGTCTACAGGGATCGCTGGTGCACGCTGAGGGTTTATAAATGAGAGCCTAAAACAAATACGGCTACACGTTTCAATGGAACACTAACTCAGAGTATGAATATTTTATCACATATCTTTTGGGTTTTCTAAAATTTTAAACTGTAACGGTAAACCACTTGGTTTATTAATGAGATCATATTCTATTTCTTCATAGGTTGTCCATAGCCTATTTTATTAGGTGTGCATAAAGACCTAAAGGTAAGGTGTTAAAGGTTGCATTAAGTTTCTATTGGGTGTCTTGAGAAGACTTCTGTTGGCCCAGGGTTCTCCCCAGGAATTGTGTAAGGCGGGTGGCAGAACATTATAGCCAGGAGCACTTTTAACGAAAAAATAATCTTGCCTTACCTTAAATATATAATACGAGAAAAAATTTGAATAATGTGTTGTCTTTCATTGACTATATCTGGTTGCTCTTTTTTCATTACTGTTTTTTTATTATGGTAAATTACCGTGCTTATTTAGGCACTCTACGATTTGACTGGGGAAAGATAACATAGGTTTATTGGAGTTCACACAAAGAAACAAACCAAAAAAAATGGTAACCTTTTCACTCTATTTTTGTTTTTCGCTGTTCTACATTTTTTGAATGCAACTCTTCATTTGAACCATTTTTTTCCACAACAGTACTCGCACATGTTTGGTTTCCATCATAACTGTTGCATGAAACCGGACTGTAATAATCCAGCGCCTCTGCACTTAAGCATTTGTAATTATATGTCAGCTGACAAGTGTTCCGCTGATACATGAACCCCCAATATCTCTCACAAGTACCTGGATACATATTTTTACAATATCACAACAAAAGGAATACGCTTTTTTTTTTTGGTGCATATGTATAGCTATTATGTACTATATTGTACTGTGATTCTTAAAATGTATTTGTTTACGACTGTAAGTCGCCCTGGATAAGGGCGTCTGCTAAGAAATAAATAATAATAATAATAATAATAATAATAATAATAATAATAATAATAATAATAATAATAATAATATAACCTTACAGTACAATAATACGACAAAAAATTGTCTGAATGATAATATCTGAAAATCTAAATATTTTTAAAAAAAGTAGCCAGCACAAATATAGTACTAGGCAATGGATTGCGCCGATCGCTGGCTTATTTTGAAAACCCTGCATTACTATTTTTGCTTTGAAAATAATTGGTTATTTTTTTAGCAGTCATTTTTAACGTTTTAGCCTCTCAAAGGAATTAACACAGAAAACCCGCCCCTTCAACTCTCTGATTGGTTACATGTTGTGTCAAGCCATAACACAACTGTCATGTGGTTCCAAGATTATTTTTTTTTCACCCAGCAACGTGGAAGTGATCTAGTCTGCTAGGAGTGCAATCAAAAATCCTTATTGTTAAAGGCACAGTAGCATCTGCAAGACGGGTGGATCGGGTTTTTTGAGCCGGGCGGCAACAGCCACTTCACCGGTTGGCTCGCCTGGCTGAAAAGGCCTCGGGAGAAGCCTGTGGCCCTAGTGAAGGACATGCAGTCAGTGAGAGATGACATCTGTATCTGCTAAAACAAAACAATTCATTTCCCTTGTTTGTTTCTTCCTTTCTTTAAATAAAAGTCATCTTTGGCATTTCAACTTTGATCTGAGCCCCATGAATCACATTCACGTAATTCTAAAGGTTACCAAATAAAGTTAATTCATTTTGGTGACAGTAAACTCATTCATTCATGCTTGTTTAGATGCAAAATGTTACAGTTTAATGCAGTTTGCGTCTATGTGGTTTATGATTGAGACACCATGTACAGTGAACCCTTTCTATGAACAAACACTAATAGAAGAAACATACTATATGGCATGTAGCAGTCAATAGCAACTCTTTCCTACATAGATTTCCAGGCTTTACTGCTATCTTTTTTGTATTTTTATTTATTTATTTATTTATTTATTTATTTAATTTATTTATTTATAGGTTTACTAATTTATTTTGCTGGAGCTCAAAAAATAATGATTTTACCTATTGGGTATCTCAATCTAGCTAATCTACAGAAAATAATATAATATTTTAAAAAGAAAATTCTTAATTATTAACTAGACTAAGATTATTTAGTTTTACTTTCCTCCTGCACAAATTGTGCCAAAAAACAGTTTCCTTCGACATGCTAATTTTCAGCCTGATGCTTGTTAATCCTCCCAGAGGTCCTTTACATAGAAGCTCATAATTTCATTATCTTATCCAAATAGTTTCACCTCCACCTACAACTGAACAATGCTATATGTTTGTAAGTGTCATTCACAGAAGAGCAATTTTACAGATAGTGGGCTCTAAATATTATTAAGGTGTGTACTGCAGTAATCGCAGCTTTCCTTCCATATTTATTCGTCACTGTCTAAGGTATTAAGACAAGGTGTATCTGGTGGTTTTAGATGTAAATGGCTGGTTTCACAGACCCAGATTACCACTAATCTTGGGCTACTCAATGTTAATTTAGGAAAGTAGTCCAAGACTAGTGCTAAACCAGCTATTAAACTTTTAAATGTAAGTTTACACAACCAATATTAAAGCATTTTTTAAAAGAATAAAATAATTGTACCCTAGAAATAATTGTACCCTAGACATATGTAGACCATTTTAAGATATGCACTTAAAGGTCTAAAATGACTTGTTTACACCTCCACCACAGTTAAACTGTAGTTGCCTGTGCATAAAACTGCAAAGTGAGGATTTGGGAGTTACAGTATTTCCCTAATGTTATTTTAGTTGCCTATATCAAACTATCTTAATTGTGTTAACATTTTGTTGTACTAATTTATTCTACCTCAATATAATGTAACACTATTATCCAGGAAAACATAAAAATAACACTTTACAGAACATACAACTTCATCCAGTCTATGGAAAGTGTAAATGAGGGGCACCAGTGACACTATAGTTAAATGTAATCAAAATATGTCAAAATGTGTTTATAATCCTTAAGGATTTCATCTGCATTTGGTAGGATTATATATCACCTAGAACGTTACTAATAGAATAGAAAATAACAATGCATATATTATCCCTAAATCAGCTACATTTGCAATGATATGTAAATATCACAGGGAACATTAACACATTGTTAAGTCTAGATTCATGGTTGTTTTTGTTAATTCAGCAACTTAATTAAAAACTTTGTAAATTCTTCAGTAATTTTTGGAGCCCTGATCAATGTGATCCAGCAACGTGGAAGTGATCTAGTCTGCTAGGAGTGCAATCAAAAATCCTTATTGTTAAAGGCACAGTAGCATCTGCAAGACGGGTGGATCGGGTTTTTTGAGCCGGGCGGCAACAGCCACTTCACCGGTTGGCTCGCCTGGCTGAAAAGGCCTCGGGAGAAGCCTGTGGCCCTAGTGAAGGACATGCAGTCAGTGAGAGATGACATCTGTATCTGCTAAAACAAAACAATTCATTTCCCTTGTTTGTTTCTTCCTTTCTTTAAATAAAAGTCATCTTTGGCATTTCAACTTTGATCTGAGCCCCATGAATCACATTCACGTAATTCTAAAGGTTACCAAATAAAGTTAATTCATTTTGGTGACAGTAAACTCATTCATTCATGCTTGTTTAGATGCAAAATGTTACAGTTTAATGCAGTTTGCGTCTATGTGGTTTATGATTGAGACACCATGTACAGTGAACCCTTTCTATGAACAAACACTAATAGAAGAAACATACTATATGGCATGTAGCAGTCAATAGCAACTCTTTCCTACATAGATTTCCAGGCTTTACTGCTATCTTTTTGTATTTTATTTATTTATTTATTTATTTATTTATTTAATTTATTTATTTATAGGTTTACTAATTTATTTTGCTGGAGCTCAAAAATAATGATTTTACCTATTGGGTATCTCAATCTAGCTAATCTACAGAAAATAATATAATATTTTAAAAAGAAAATTCTTAATTATTAACTAGACTAAGATTATTTAGTTTTACTTTCCTCCTGCACAAATTGTGCCAAAAACAGTTTCCTTCGACATGCTAATTTTCAGCCTGATGCTTGTTAATCCTCCCAGAGGTCCTTTACATAGAAGCTCATAATTTCATTATCTTATCCAAATAGTTTCACCTCCACCTACAACTGAACAATGCTATATGTTTGTAAGTGTCATTCACAGAAGAGCAATTTTACAGATAGTGGGCTCTAAATATTATTAAGGTGTGTACTGCAGTAATCGCAGCTTTCCTTCCATATTTATTCGTCACTGTCTAAGGTATTAAGACAAGGTGTATCTGGTGGTTTTAGATGTAAATGGCTGGTTTCACAGACCCAGATTACCACTAATCTTGGGCTACTCAATGTTAATTTAGGGAAAGTAGTCCAAGACTAGTGCTAAACCAGCTATTAAACTTTTAAATGTAAGTTTACACAACCAATATTAAAGCATTTTTTTAAAAGAATAAAATAATTGTACCCTAGAAATAATTGTACCCTAGACATATGTAGACCATTTTAAGATATGCACTTAAAGGTCTAAAATGACTTGTTTACACCTCCACCACAGTTAAACTGTAGTTGCCTGTGCATAAAACTGCAAAGTGAGGATTTGGGAGTTACAGTATTTCCCTAATGTTATTTTAGTTGCCTATATCAAACTATCTTAATTGTGTTAACATTTTGTTGTACTAATTTATTCTACCTCAATATAATGTAACACTATTATCCAGGAAAACATAAAAATAACACTTTACAGAACATACAACTTCATCCAGTCTATGGAAAGTGTAAATGAGGGGCACCAGTGACACTATAGTTAAATGTAATCAAAATATGTCAAAATGTGTTTATAATCCTTAAGGATTTCATCTGCATTTGGTAGGATTATATATCACCTAGAACGTTACTAATAGAATAGAAAATAACAATGCATATATTATCCCTAAATCAGCTACATTTGCAATGATATGTAAATATCACAGGGAACATTAACACATTGTTAAGTCTAGATTCATGGTTGTTTTTGTTAATTCAGCAACTTAATTAAAAACTTTGTAAATTCTTCAGTAATTTTTGGAGCCCTGATCAATGTGTCAGTTTTTTTTTGTATGTAATTCTCCACTATGCTAATTTTCCACAACATCTTAAAGAGTTGGCATCTCGCTCATAACTGCACTGTGCTTTTCAGATTATAAAACGCATTTATCTTGTTGGGCATTTTTTTTATTAGCTTGCCTATAATTGTCCAAAGTTTTTAAATTAGTGTTTAATATGTAAATAACACATTTATTCTTCAGATTAGTTTTATTGCAGTCCTTATCAGGTATAGGACTGAATTGTAAGTGCATCAGTTTGTGTAAAATCCTGAAAACCCTACCATCAACCATTTTTTTAATGCAGTTTTGAATGGCAAACAACATAGAAGACTGCACATCATAATAAAATAGCAGAATATTGGGAACCCTATGCTATAAAGTAGATCTTAACAATATACACTCTTCTATGAAACAGATAGTATTGCTTCTGATATTTGTGTTTAGACATGTACTTGTTTGGTGGGAGGAAGAATTCATTTTTAGACTACTGCAGTTTTTTACCTTTAAATTTACTTCCCATTTCACTGTACTGGCAATATGTAAAAACATTGGGAACTCTTCTAGTGTCATTGTGTTCCCCATGGCTTGTTCTGTGACAGTACTAAAACTTTGTCAGCTAGCATGTGTGGTTATACCAAAGTCCCAAGCAAATTTTTGGCATCCCTCTGTTTTAAATGTACATGCCTATCACCAGAGGTGATCTTTGGACTTTAGTTATGTTATTACATTTTCAGTTAATAAATTATGCTTACAGGCATTATATATAGAGGTATTATTTATGCAGGCAGATTTTATTACATTTGCAGGTAGTTTTATAGCTGCAAGAGTATTACCTTTGTTAGACAAGGAGTCTTATTTTTAAAACATAAACATCTCCAGTGTTATATCAGAAATATGTGTCATGAATGACCAAGTTGTTAGGATGGTGGGGGTGGAGCAAGTGTTATTATTATTGTGTGCACTAAATATATTTTTTTAATATATTCACGGTTATTATTAATGTGTTTAATTTTTATTATTATGATGTGTTTGATTTTTATTGTTATAATTTTTGTGTGTGAAGTTTCTTTTTTTCTCACTGCGTGGTTTGTTTTTGTTGTATTCACTAATTGTTAATTAGTATGTTTGAACACCACACCTGAGACCAGTTTGGGATCCCTGACTCCCGACTCCCACAGTAATCATCTCCGGTGTTTTCACCTGCCCTAATCTATCCCTCACAGACAATAAAAAGAGTGCTTCGACTCACAAACGAGAGAAAAGGAATAATGAATGCACCGTGACAAGGGAAGAGGAATAAAGGCCCGCAAGATCGACCCGACATCAATGGATTAAGTAGGGGAGCAGGTGGACAAGAGTGTGGGAATAGAGCTGTAGAAAGAAAAGAACAACGTTTCGTGGATGAAAGAGTATGAAGATTGAGAGAGACTCGATTCCGGCAGCACACAGGGAAGTACAATACTAAAAAAAGAAAAGCCGTATTGGTGCTCATGTTTGGCTGCTTAAAGACACTGATGGATGTTATTTTTGAGGTTTCAATCCTGTGATTGTTATACTCCCTCCCGTGATATACCGGGTGGAATTGCTTGGAATGAGCCGAGACTGTGTTTTCTTTCTTTCTTTTTTTGATAGATCAATTGAGTGAAGTTTGACTATGCAGTAAATCTGTGTAGGGACTAGAGTCTGTGTTTATACGCGTTGTGCTGAAGATTGATTTTCCTGGGGCTAGAGTGTATGCCGGGATCAGCGTTGCTGCCAGCTGGAGCTGTTATTGCTGCACGGGAGAATCTGTGAGCGTTCCTGGAGGCTAGAGGGAGCGGTGCTGGATATGGGCTATTCTTTCTAGAGCCCTCTGTAGGCACGGGTGTAACGAGTTGGATCTTTTCTCAGCTATCAACGGAACCGGGACAGAAATTCGTGAGACTGAGATTGATTTTTTTCTTTTTCTTTTGTTGTTTTGTTTTCTCTTGCATACCCAGATTTCTAGCTGGTCGCGTTGGACAAGTAGTTGCACTACAATTTAGTGGATTTTATTCAATTGTTCTGCCAAATATTGATCTTATCTTTTTAGTTGCTATACCCTCTTATTGAATGTTGTGTTTTAAAATGTGTACTAAGTATGCTATCCTGTGTTAACCAGATGAGCAATAATAAGGAATAATACTGTATTGTAATTGAAGTTTTTATATTTTAAAGAATTTTTTTTTCTGTATTAAATAAAGCTTATTTATAATTGTATCTTGTGTGGAGTGTGTTGTGTGGTCCTGGGATAAAAAAGAACCTGCAAAGAAGGATTTGGATAAAGGTTTATTAAATATTAGATTTAATTGCGAAAGTATATTCATATTTTGGGACCTGGTGCCCGTATATTTCACCAGGTGGATGAGTTTGGCTACCTTTAGTAATTAAAATAATTACTTATCTTTGGCTTAATTATCCTTTGTGACATAAGCATGACATTGACAAGACTAGTTGACTGTTTATGCAATAAATACATGGATGACATGACAACCATGACTACAACAGTAGCCTGCACTAATCGATTATTGGGCAGATTAACCAATAATATCGAATGGGCATGAATGCAATAGACAGCAGCGCTTTACCGGGCAAACTGAAACTCTGGTGCTTTCAGTTTGGTCTACCGCCAAGGCTGCTGTGGCCACTGACTGTGTACGAAGTTTCTTTGACAAAAGTGGAGAAGCTGGGAGCTTTAATCAGTTCATATGTCAGGAAATGGTTGGGAGTTCCACGCTGCCTCAGCAGAGTGGGACTTTATGGTAAAGGAATACTACAACTACCTGTCTCCACTCTAACGGAGGAGTTTAAGTGCTCCAAGGTCTGACTGGAAATGACATTAATAGATTCACGCGATAAATGCGTAAGGGAGGCAGCACCTGTGTTGAAAACTAGAAGAAAGTGGGTGGCAAAGAAAGCTGTGGAGGAGGCAAAGGCTGCCCTTCGAATTGGTGATATCATGGGGCAAGTTCAGCATGGAAGAGGGGGTCTTGGTCTCAGTTCAGCTCCTCCTAGATGGCACAAGGCAACCCCAGCTCAACGGAGGAAGCTGGTAGTCAACAAGGAGCAAAAGCAGGAGGAGAGGATGAGGTGTGTAAAGGCCATTTCCCAGGCCAAGCAGGGAGAATGGATGAGATGGGAGAGTGTGGAACAACGCAAGATTGGCTGGCAAGACCTATGGACAATGGAACAGAGCAGGATCAGTTTCTCCCATCACCACAGAACCTAAACCTCTGGGTAGGAGAGGATCCCTCATGTCCTTTGTGTTCATCACCTGCAACATTAACCCTTTGCGGTCCATTGTCGGACTGGGTCCGACATTGCAATTATTCCTATCAGGTCCTTTGTCGGACCCTGTCCGACATCATCCAAAAAACGCAAAAAAGTCGTTTTTTGTACGGAAAAAGCCGAGAAAACCATTCAATGGCCGAGTGGGAGTGAAAGGAGCTGAGACAAGCAGATAAAAAAAAAAAAGGCGTATCTCATGAATAGTCATACTTGCCCCTGGCATCAGATGGGGCGGTCATATGGAAACAAGCTGGGTGTCACTGTATCAGCGCACAGAGACTATCACGGACATTTGCAGAGCTTTTTCAAGATGTTATAGCAATAAAATAATGACTTGGATTGCATTATTGAGGAGTTTGGTGATAAAACGAGTCATCAGGAGATGATTGATCGGTATGTACGACTATTATTATTATTTATTTGGTAGCATATGTGAAAGCGATAGCGAACAAAAGGGTGGGGCGGGGCTGGAGATGCCTAGTGAGTGCTTTGTTGATATGCAGGGCCATTTAAACCCGTTTGACTGTGGAAAAAAATACTTTTAAACAGCGCGTCTAAAATTAACTGCACGTGTGAAAATAAATTAGACCTGGCGAGCCTGACGCACAATTAATAAATGGACCGCAAAGGGTTAAGGCATATTTTGATAGGATGTAAGGTGGATCTTAGCCAAGGACACGTTACATGGCTCAATGACCAGGTGCTGCAATGTTTGGCCTTAGCATTGGAAGACAAGCGGAACATGACCAATAAGTTGCCACCAGTTCCATCAAAACATTACACACAAAAGACAATATTCAAAATGAGCTTATCCCTGGAGCCAGCATTATTATTATTTTATTTCTTAGCAGACGTCCTTATCCAGGGTGACTTACAATTGTTACAAGATATCACATTATATACATTATACATTATTTCACATTATACAGATATCACTTTTTTTACATACATATTTTGTACATACAATTACCCATTTGTACAGTTGGGTTTTTACTGGAGCAATCTAGGTAAAGTACCTTGCTGAAGGGTACAGCAGCAGTGTCCCCCACCTGGGATTGAACCCACAACCCTCTGGTCAAGAGTCCAGAGCCCTAACCACTACTCCACACTGCAGCATTACACTTCAGCCAAAGAAACGCAAATGGATGGAGATGCATATGGATCACATTAGTTTATTGTAAAACTACGTCTTAGTTAGTGCTTATCTTGACGAAAGCCAAGTTGAAATCAGCATGAAGTTTTAACATCTACTCTCATGTAATGAAAATCCATCTTTCAGCTCATCTTATTATGTTAAATGGCAGTTGCTAGCTGTCATATTGTCAAAAAAACCTTCAGTGGAACAATAGTCTTGTGTGTAAGAAGACACACTTTTGTTGTATAAGCACTGTGTACTTTGCTTTCGGTAAAATCTATCATAAGCTGAAGTTTATAGAAGTAAAAATGTCCAATGCAGAGTTGCCCTACATGACTCATTATTAAAGGTATAAACAAAAATTGTTGAGATTGAGATACGATAATGCAACAATGTGTTGCCCACTGAGGCGGGGTGCTCCACCCCCTTATCAATATTTATATAAAGGTGCACTATTTTTATTATTATTTGCATTATTACAGTTTCCATTAAATAAATATTGCTGTGTTTCATTTTTGTAAATGGGACCCCGTTCTAATGTATTGCAATCGTTTATTATTTTGAATTATGTATTGTGGCAAGAATAGGGTTAATTCTCCATCCATAAAAACCTTGTGAAGAATGTGGCTGGAGCCTAAATGAGGCAATTGCTTGATTGATGGGTAGTTAAGGCTCCAGCCACAGTATAAAAGGACCCACTCTGGGCTCATTAAGGGGGTGGTTAGAGACAGAGACAGAGCTCCAAACTATTTTTTTCACTAGTTTTGTGAAGTTTTTGTTAGAATTTTTGTATTTTGTTTTGTGAACCTTTTGTTTTGGCCCACATGCCCTTTTGTTTTGTGTTTTCAACAGTGTTTTGTTTTGTTTGAAAAGTCTTTTGTTTTTAATAAATAAACATACTGCTGTGGCAGTTTCAGCCCCCATGTTCTGTGTACTGCTTCATGGTCTTGTCACACAACACATGGCCCTGCCTGACACACCCACAAATACCTTTACAAGGTATTTGTCAACAGGTATTAAATAAATCAAACCACACCTATTTAGTATTGTGTTGATTTCACAGCAAGAAAGGCTGCTCTTCCTTCACCTTTACAATTGAGTAGGTATCAATTGAACCGATTGGAAGCAAATGTCCCTCTTATCTGGGTTTTGGGACCGTCCATTAAACATAACTCTGGGATATGTACTGTATTTCTTTGTCAAATTCTATCAGAGATAACACCTTGCCCAAGACTACAATCCCACAATTCACTGCAGAGTTTGATCATAACAGGTTCTATATTAACAACACTTTCAGATTGTTATTGATTGATACTCAATAATTGTGTAAACAAGGGAAACCAAGGGATCTCATTGTTTTGTGTTGAGCAATTAACATGTTTTATTCCATTTAATTAATATATAGCACTGTCAAGAGTACTTGAAAATTACGAGTTTCAGCTCACCCAGCGCTGCAGATAAGGTTTTTGGGTCATTGAGTAACTTACTCTCCAATTTAGACACTTTGGGGGACATGTATCAAGATCGACCAATGCAGCCCTAAATTGGTGTAAAGTAGCGCTTTGCCGCGGCACAAATTTTACCCCATCCCGAATGTATTAGCTGGCCCAATATGAATGAGGCACTGCGTAAGTTGCCACATTTATATGCGAAAATTCCACTGTGCCGGTGTTCTGAAACCCTAAAAATGGGCTACGGTAGCACAGATTAATAAACTAAACTGAAAAATAGCGCCTCCCCTCCAAACGGGCTACCTCAATAGAAACAATAGGTCAGTCATTTGGAGAGGCAATAACCTGTGTTGACTAAGTGTCATGACTATATTATATTATTATTATACGATGGCTAAAACCAAATATACATAATGAAAAGGATATAATGAACAAGTTTATTATATGACCAATACAAATAATGTACATAATTGTACATAATGAAAAAGCCGGTATCGAGTTATAATTTCATGCTCAGGGAGATCAGAAAGGGTAATGCGGACCCTAAATACTCTCACTTCTCAGTACTCTCCCTCTGTTCCTGGGTTGTTCAGGAAGGTTAGGACTGGGGCTATATTACAGAACAATTTCCTAACTTATTTCCTCTCTTATCTTTCATGGCTAGGATAGGATTTGTCCTAAGCATTTCCTAAGTCAGCAGTGTCTACAATTTCATAAGTGTCTCCCCCTATCCTAACATTAGTTAGGAAATCCTATCTGGTGACAATCTTATCAATAAACGATTGATCGAGTCTGAATAGAGCAGGTTACAGCTCGAGGTTCAGGTAACTGTCACCAGAATATACATGTTTTTAAATTATGGCGTCTAAACTCGATTCAGTTGTTGCAAAGAAACACAGGGCTCTAAATTTTACTCAGGAAGAGAGTAAGGATTTGATAGCAGAGAAATCTATAATACAATCTAGTTAACAACGATACATAAATACCACTATTTTAAAAAAAAAAATACATGAAGCCATACTTATTCAATTTCAGTCATGAGCACAATTTTATTTTAATTAGGAATGCCAAAGTCACAACAATATCTCAGGGCTAAAGTAAAGCTAAAAATAATAACAGTACTGTGATATGTTCGTGCCTCTGGTGTGAAAGAAAGAATGTGTACAGTAATATAATTTTGTACATTAAAGAGTTGCATTACATATATGAGCCGCTGGTTATAATTCAGTGGAGCGTCTCACTGTGTAATACAATAACATGACAGTTTCAACACAGAATATTTCATATGTTATTACTCAGTAAAGTTTCAAATATCAATAATCATAATCACCGACAGTAAAGTGTGAATGCGTCAAACTCCAAAACACGAACCACCACCTCGGGAGGTGGGGTTAGATTTAGACGTTACACGTAGCCCAAATATACAAATGGATCATTATGGTTCACTATAGAATTTGCTGTATATATAAGACCTAAATGCTCAGAAATATCTGGGCAATACAAAACTTAAAATCTAAAGCAACACAATAATAATAAATGTGCATATTTTTTTTTTGTTTTGTTTTTGCATAGTTTGTTCAGATCTTGCAAACTAACAATTTTCTTTTTCTAACCCGACAGACAGGACAGGTTACCCTGAGTCCTAAATGTTAGGAAAGAAACTTAGGAAATGACCAAGTTAGGAATGATCTGTAATATGCTATTTCCTATCTTAAATTAAGATAGGAAAATAAGTTAGGTGAGCATTTTCTGTAATATCAACTCTCCTAAACTTGTAGTTAGGACATTCTGTCTCTGAACATAAGATAAGAATGTCACTTAGGATTCTTTTGTAATATGGCCCTGTGATAGAGAGAGAAAGGGTCAATGCTGTAAATCTCCCTCCTGATTAGAAAGGGCGCTGTGTAAGGGGGAATGTATGCTGCCTCCTAGATCTGCCACCTTGGTGGTTGGTGGAAACCGGAAGGTAACCATATTAGGAGGGGCACGTAGCTGCAAGTACTCAGGATGATTCCATTGCAGTCAGCTGCGGGGCAGCCCTCTATTGGAGAAACCATGGCGATGCGTTGATTGCAGGGAGGAGTTTTCTGGGTACAAAGGGGAAGCAGCTACATCAGTACCTCCCCTTGCACTGAGACACTGAAATGACCGGTCGGAGCTAGTGTATGTTTGTTTTGTATTACGTGTTTGTTTGTGTTCGCAGAGGAGCCGGAGGACGGGAGGCTGTAGCCACCAAGCCAACACGAACCCCAGAGCACGCCCCTCATCGCACAGCACAGCGCACGCACCACGATCACTGGACCAGAAGAGCACATTTTCGTGCACAGAGGATTGTGGTTGAGGAGTGACTTTTTATTTACTTTTTGAGAACTGACCCCATTTCTGTTTTACCCGATATCATTGCTGATAGAGGGGTGGATTATTTTTTTTCATTTTGGATTATTTTTGGTATTGTTTTTGTTTAAAAATAGAAATAAGTATTTTTTGTTGGGAGAAAACAGTCTGGACATTGTATATCTGTTGCACCGCACCACTCACCATATCACAGGCCCCAAGACCTCAAAATGTGATCTCGAGACCAAGACCAGGTCTTGAGACTCCATCTCTGCCTGAGACACACACACAAATGCTGATATACTAACAGCAAAGACAGGAATAGAATAAACGGAAGAACAGATACAAGTTGTCTACTAAATCGCAAAAATGAAATGCGTGAGTAAAAGAGGGCATATAAACTTATATTCTAGTCTCTACAGAGTTTAAACTAGATCGATCAGTTGGAAAGGGATGAGAAGCTTTCAGAAATATTCATGGACTCCAGTGGGTCGAAACGCAAGATGTGGACTTATAATTATAGGGCAGCAGTGTGGAGTAGTGGTTACGGCTTTGGACTCTTGACCGGAAGGTTATGGGTTCAATACCAGGTGGAGGACACTGCTGCTGTACCCTTGAGCAAGATACTTTACCTAGATTGCTCCAATAAAAACCCAACTGTATAATTGGGTAATTGTATGTAAAAATAATGTGATATCTTGTAACAATTTTAAGTCGCCCTGGATAAGGGTGTCTGCTAAGAAATAAATAATAATAATAATAATAATATAATTCTGAATCTGAAGTCTTTATTTGCATTTGCAAAGAAAGTCTTACGCATGCCTCTTACTTATACCAACAGAAAATAAAAATCGCAGTAGTTTATTATCGGACGGGACGGGTGTATGGTACCAGGAAGGACTACAGGTTTATCAGACGGTATCAGACGTGACTAAAGGTGTATCGGACGGAACTAAAAGTGTATCGGACGGTATCGGACGGGACTAAAAGTGAATCGGACGGTATCGGACGGGACTAAAAGTGTATCGGACAGGACTAAAAGTGTATCGGACGGGACTAAAAGTGTATCAGACGGGACTAAAAGTGTATCGGACGGGACTAAAAGTGTATCAGACTGTATCGGACGGGACTAAAAGTGTATCAGACGGGACTAAAAGTGTATCAGACGGGACTAAAAGTGTATCGGACGGGACTAAAAGTGTATCGGACGGGACTAAAGGTGTATCGGACGGTATCGGACGGGACTAAAAGTGTATCAGACGGGACTAAAAGTGTATCGGACGGGACTAAAAGTGTATCGGACGGGACTAAAGGTGTATCGGATGGTATCGGACGGGACTAAAAGTGTATCGGACAGGACTAAAAGTGTATCGGACGGGACTAAAAGTGTATCGGACGGGACTAAAAGTGTATCGGACGGGACTAAAAGTGTATCAGACTGTATCGGACGGGACTAAAAGTGTATCAGACGGGACTAAAAGTGTATCAGACGGGACTAAAAGTGTATCGGACGGGACTAAAAGTGTATCGGACGGGACTAAAGGTGTATCGGACGGTATCGGACGGGACTAAAAGTGTATCAGACGGGACTAAAAGTGTATCGGACGGGACTAAAAGTGTATCGGACGGGACTAAAAGTGTATCAGACTGTATCGGACGGGACTAAAAGTGTATCAGACGGGACTAAAAGTGTATCAGACGGGACTAAAAGTGTATCGGACGGGACTAAAAGTGTATCGGACGGGACTAAAGGTGTATCGGACGGTATCGGACGGGACTAAAAGTGTATCAGACGGGACTAAAAGTGTATCGGACGGGACTAAAAGTGTATCGGACGGGACTAAAGGTGTATCGGATGGTATCGGACGGGACTAAAAGTGTATCAGACGGGACTAAAAGTGTATCGGACGGGACTAAAAGTGTATCGGACGGGACTAAAGGTGTATCGGACGGTATCGGACGGGACTAAAAGTGCATCGGACGGGACTAAAAGTGTATCGGACTGTATCGGACGGGACTAAAAGTGTATCGGACTGTATCGGACAGGACTAAAAGTGTATCAGACGGGACTAAAAGTGTATCGGACAGGACTAAAAGTGTATCGGACGGGACTAAAAGTGTATCAGACGGGACTAAAAGTGTATCGGACGGGACTAAAAGTGTATCGGACTGTATCGGACGGGACTAAAAGAGTATCGGACGGGACTAAAAGTGTATCAGACGGGACTAAAAGTGTATCGGACGGGACTAAAGGTGTATCGGACGGTATCGGACGGGACTAAAAGTGTATCGGACGGGAGTAAAAGTGTATTGGACTGTATCGGACGGGACTAAAAGTGTATCGGACTGTATCGGACGGGACTAAAAGTGTATGGGACAGTGTACCAAACGGGTTTTAGTCACACCGTTTAATTCCAACGCTGCAGCTGGAACATACTTAACAAAAGGCATGTATGTACATAATATATATATATATATATATTCTAACCATTATAAAAAACTGTATCTAATACTGCACTAATGCAACTAATGAAACGATAATACTGTATTGATCGCCTTGCTATAGAATATCATTTTTTTTATATATATTTTAAATGAAAACCTTTTGGTCACATGTTTCTGACAATTCCCAGGCAGGCTACAATTAGCAGTCTGCAGCTACCGCATGCAGTATATTTTCAATTGACCGTTGAGACATTGGGAACCAAAGAACAAGAAGCTTGATAACACGAAAATTCAAGCTGTGCAGTAAAATTGCTGCATATTCTTCACACGTTAAATTTAAATATCACCCAGTACGCAGCTTCTCCGGTGCACTGGACACACCGCTAGGTAATCAACTAAAATACGTAGATACGTAGATAATTGTTGCAAAAATGTAAATTACCTTAAATGAAAAACAAATACACAAATATAGTTGCATAGAAAATATGAGTGATTTTAGTTACACATTATCAGATTTGTATTGATTGGTAATTGTTTAAACAAGGAGAACCAAGGGAATGCTTTGTTTTGTTTGTGTTAATAATTGTATTCCATGTATGAAATACCTAACAACTTCAAACTTCTTTTTACTCTGAAAAGTACTGTATCTGCACACTGCTTTATATGTATTACTTTTACACTTGACAACAATGGCTGACTCATAGCCACCGTTAGGATTATTGCAGAAATAAAATAATGGAGGGCTGTCAAATAATATAATTTTGCAATCTCTGACCTTTTTTTAACAATCTGACTGCAGGATACAGCGCCGGTTCGATTTAAGAAAGAAAAGAGATCCAGTTTTACAGACTAGTTTTGAGATGCAGGTTGAAAGGTGGCTCCAAGCCCCCAGTGACTTCATATAATACTGCATCCACAGTATTTGTTTTAGAGGCACTGTCTCAAATAAAGGTCAGATGTAAGCCTGGGAAGAATGACAGCCTTTGTCCTTGGCACTGCACATTATGAGATTTCAGGGCTAGATTAACATTTAATAACTGCTGCTATTGGACAATTATTGGGCATCCACACGACTCTATTATTCTGGCTTAGGGGACAGGTGGTCATTGATTAAAGGCCCATCAAATTTCAACCTACTCAACAGACTGGAGGGAAAGTTTTGAACATAGTTAACCATACCATGACTTAATTCATTTAGGTCAAAGATAGGACTATTGTTCAGGTTCCTGTATTATCTGCTGTTGTCCATCAATAACTTGTGTTCTTTGATATTTTAATTTACAGAGATTATTTGCTCAGTAAAGGTCATTTGAGGCAATACTTGATTGTCTTAATTTGTATTTATGCAATGGAGGCCATGATTTCAGTCATTTTTGTTGAAGCTGGAAGTGAAGATGCAGTGGTGAAAAGTAATCTAAGTCTAATATCAGGTGTGTTTTCCTTATTCTGTAGGGATAAGCTTTTCATCTTAATTAAGCTGTGGATGTATTTTATGATTAAATGGTAATTTTGTAATGGTGAGCCTAAGCTTCAACTATCTTTCTATATTTAGTAATGACATTAGGGGGCCAAATTTGCATAACTGATGATCAAACCATAAAATATGTGGAGTAACCATCCTGGAAACTACTGTAGCCCACATGTCTAATTATATGAATGTCATTCATCAACTTGACAAGGTTATATTGTCTTACTCCAATTTTAGAACAATCTCTCTAAGATATGATGGAGGGCAATTATCAGACAGTGAAGTCAATATTTTTGT
Source organism: Acipenser oxyrinchus oxyrinchus (assembly GCA_030684275.1). Taxonomy (NCBI): domain Eukaryota; kingdom Metazoa; phylum Chordata; class Actinopteri; order Acipenseriformes; family Acipenseridae; genus Acipenser; species Acipenser oxyrinchus. The sequence continues at coordinate 54,759,278 of CM060250.1, forward strand.
ATTATAACTGTTGTTTTCGACTGGCAGGAAAATCTTTTTCCCTTAACTTCCAGTTCTGGGATCAATTTCAATTTAATAAGGTATGTGTCACATGTTTGCTGTCTTCATTGAAGAAACCCCTTATGACTGGGAAAAAAACTCCCCTGTTGATAGGTTCACGATGGGGCTGATTGACCTGTTGGTAATAAAAAGATAAGGCTTTAAATGTATTGTCTAATTAATCTTGAAGGACTATATTAACTTCATTGCAGTATTATACATTTAAAAACAAAGCCCTTTGTCATCTGAGACACATACGGTTTTTGAATAAGGGCCAATTTTGAAGATGATCCTTTCTTTCTATATCTTTCTATTACATATTGAACAACAATAACAGACCATTTGATCAACAGTATCATACATTAAAAATGGGTAACAAAACTGTTGCTGTACCCAGCTTTTATGGCACAACTTGCACTAAAAAAACTGAACATTTGTGATTATTGCCTATATTTTTAATTAGTTAGATTAACATTAGATTAGCTAACAGAAATACGGTACAGTCGGCACCTCTTTATCGGGATGCCTTGGGAGAAGGAAAAATATCCTGAATAAACTGCGGTCCCAGTTAAACGAAAGGCAGTTGAGACAACCTTAATGACACTTTTTGGTTTCTTAATGAAAAGAAAAAGAATGAAATCACATCACCTTATGATTAAATGTTATATACATAATTTAAAATATGAGTCAATATTTTTTTTTATTCCTAAACAAAATTAATCGCTGTTTTTTATTTCTACATGAAATGAAAAAGAATGACGTCACATCTTATCACGAGGCACCTGTGATGTTGACACCAACTTTCTTTGCAACAGCAGCCTGAAAAACCACAGGAGACTCCTTCTTCTTCAAGAGTTCAACATGGTTTATGCAATTTACACAAGTCACAGCGTAATCACGTACTCACTGCACTGTGCTATGCGACCTGTCTTGCGCTGAAAAGCAATCTCCGTTCATCATTTTAAAATACTGAATCCCAATTAAAACGACACAAATAGCATTGAATAACCGTCTCCCAGAGTTGTATCCCATTTAAGCCAAAATCCTGATTATCAGTATCCCGATTAGGCGGCGCTGACTGTACTACTTCGGCCTAAAAAGGGGTTCCACCAGCACACTGTAATATGCTGGCTTTATGTTCGATGTACTGTAACAAAACTTATTTTTTTCTTTCTTCTGTTTAACAGTTGTTATTATTATATTAATACTGTTAATTACTTGCATTGCAGCTTTTTTACCAAATCTAAAATATAGGGGCTGTGATATATATGGGTTTTTGCCTTTGCACCCTAAGACGTAAGACATGTTTGTGGTTCATGCTTCTAGGTGAAAAGGGGTGCTGCATAAACAAACCTTGGAACCAGTGGAAACTTACTTGGTGATTGAGAACTGTCTCCTTCTAATGAAGAGAGGCTTACAAGAAAAACTGGGAAAAGAACATAAATGGTCCTGATATCCAATGGAACAACCAGTGGAAACTTATGTCACAAGTGACAAATTTTAAAGGGGTTTTTCTGTACTGTTTTATTTTTTTTTTCTGAAATCTGCTCCTCTCAACCCCCAGTTGGTTTTATGTGTGTTATGGCTGACTGTGGGGTAGAGTATTTTCTCCCCAGCAACTGGAAGTTTCGCTTGGTTAGCGCCACAGCCAATGGCGGTCCAGGCAAGACTATATAAGGGGTTGGATTTGAGAGCAGGGGAGGAACACGGAAGACAGGAAGAACCAGGAGGAGTGTGTGCAGGCAGAGTGTGCAGCCTTGGGGAAGTATACTGAGGAAGATTTACTGTTTGGAATACTTCGGGAGAACGATTATTTGGCAACAAGAACTTTGTTGTGGGGACGGACTAGCACTGGGACCACATTCAGGAACGGGTTTGGAGTTTTTTTTCTTGTTTCTTTTTGTTGTGTCGGGACAATGTAGGGAGGTTGGCTGTATTTTTTTTTACTTGTTTTGATGTGTTTTTTTTTAAAATCTTTCTGGCTACTGCATACTATCATTAGTGAGTGACAATCTTTATCATTTAAGCATTTCACAAACACTTTTTTTTTGAGACCGTGACCAAGAGGAGGGGACTGCCTAGTGTGTGGAGTTTTCGTTTGTTTTTTTTGGCACTCCCTTTTGGAATTTTAACTTATCTTTTTTGTATTTTTGTGTGGTTTGGTTTTAGTACTCTTTTACCCTGTTGAGAACAATAAAAAATGTTTTACCAGACGTCGCTCCATTGTGTGTGTGTGGGAACCCAGGGAACAAAGAACCTACACGGGGGAACGGAATAACTATTTGGTTACTAAGGTCCTTGCCTTACCAAAAACAAGGTGGCGTAGTCGTCAACTACATAGGTACACTAGCTAGGTTATCTCAGGTCTACCCGTGACACTTACTTGGTGATTGAGAACTGTCTTAAACATACCTTGTTTTGGGGAACTGTTATCCTTTGGAGTGTATTGAGAACTCTTGTCAGAGACTGGACAGTGCAACCACCTCGAAGATAACAAAGACTAAAATAATGCCTGGCCCGGACAAAATGGGGCCTGATGCCAATCTTTATTTTCTTGCATCTGACCTAATGGACTAACTGTCGCTGTGTTCCTGAGGACTTTTTTGTTCATCAAAAATCCGACAGACACAGAAATCCTTCTTCATACCTAGAGATCGGGATCTGCTTGAGTTTTCGGATTCGTGTCAACCATCAACCTATCTGCTCAGATGCTCTACAAAGGCTAAGTATTATTTCATTTTGGGTTGCATTGTAAAATACTTATGATGTAAAAAAGGGGTGCTCTCCTAAACTAAGAAAATGGCTTCTTAAATCATGGATGTAACTTTAACAAGGTTCTAATTGTATAACAATGATGAAATAATATTTGAAGGCTTAACCTGTTATAAGATTGGTAACATATTTGAATACTGTTGAAATACTGTGTTTGAACTTGGTCAATTTTTATTTCAAGTGCTATCTACCCCCAGAAATATTTCTCATGGTAAGCAAAACTGAACCACCCGACATCCCATCTCAGGCAAATAACAACTGTATCACCATTCTGTAAAGCGTTTCAACCAATCAGGGTGCTGCATGTATGAGTTTCTCAGCACCTAAACTGTCACATTAGAAAACTGCAATCAAATTGCATCACCATTTCCCTTTCTAAAAATGAATTAACACAGCGCATTGACATCAAGACAGAAAAGCAACTACCGTGAAACCATGAAAAACTGAACCAAATAGCTGACGACAACAATAAAAGGTACAAATAAACCTATTTGAAATACAGACTTAGACTACAGGCAAACTCCCTCACTCCCTCATTTCTAACCATTACTCTTACTATAACTACAGCTAATGTAATCGTTACTTATCCCCTTTAACTAAGCATGGTGTATAAACATAAACTTTTGTTTTTATCTTACACATTGTTGCAAAACAGGCAGTTAAAAAATAAAACAGGCAATAAAATAAAACAGGCAGTTAATAATAATAATAATAATAATAATAATAATAATAATAATAATAATAATAATAATAATAATAACACAACTTGGCAATTATGTGTTAAGGATTAGGATAATGTATTATTCATTTTAATGTAAGATACTGATAAAATGTAAATACAAATTAAACTTTAAACCTGCACTTACCCTGCTCAATCCTGGAATCCAGTTGCATCAAAGTCAAGCAATACTGAGTGTCAATGGTACATCGTGGTGGTTCATCAAGGCCAGTCCTATTTGTCATGTTTCTGCGATGGTGCTGCAGGTTTTCAAGCACCTCAAACAGCTGAAGGAGTGCTCAGCAGACACAGGCATTGTAAGTCATACTTTTAAAATGTTGTGGATGCTGTGGTCGAGCATAACAGTGCCCTCTAATATATCTCACATATCACTACTGCTCTAGGTAGTTCCGGAATGCCTCGAGAGCTCAAGCTCCATATCAGCCATCACTGGGTATCATAGCCTCATACTCATTGGCTTATTGGCTAGGAGATACTGGGCTTTCAGTTGAGGCAAAGAACTACACACTCGATCATTCACATGTTTGGTAAGATTATCTAAAAATGAGATAAATAAGCGGCAGTATTTCTGCTGCATTAATGCTGTCTAGCTATACGAGGCATTAATACAATTGTTTCAATTTTTGCTGCTGGTGCACAGGCCTTTTCCTTCAGGATGTTATAGATGCAGTTTACTCATTTGTCCCCAAGCAGTGAAATTAAATTGTTGTAGGTTGACAAGCTTTCACAAGGTCACAAGATCGGTTCTGAAGAACATTGCTCAGTGAAGTAAGATACTGCAGTAACCGTTGGCAAAGATTAATACAGACTAAATACTCAAATGATTCCATTGCTCCTGCAATGGATGAAGCTGTGTCAGTACACTTGTAGGCAGTGACAGTTTTTTAGATGATCCATGGTGGCAAAATGCATCATGCTTCTGTAGATGGTCGTTGGTGTCACTTGTATCCATCTGCCAGCAACGAGAACCACTTAGCATTTCTGCATTTAAGTAGAATGCCATCCCGAATTTGCTTGCCACACAGGTCAGTAATTTTGTTCTGTGGTCGTTGTACTTGGTGTAGCCTGCTACTGCAGGTGCCTTCTCAGCATCTCATCTCTTTTGGCACAGTATTCCAATAAGGCGCTGAAGTTGCTACGCTCAACAGTTTGACCCCAGATGCCAAGGTTTTCCTGCCCACAAACACCTACCAAATCTTCAATTGATTTTCAGAGCTGACTTACTGCATTCTGCATATTCCTGGTGGGCTTTATTCAAAACGGTAATTAGGGACTGTTGCTTGTTATTACAAGCACATAAAAATTAAGTAGCACGTTGTAGAGCACTGAGATGCATTTGTGTTTTAAGGTGTTTTGTGTCGATTTTCTTTGCGTTGCTCCAGTCCACAAAAGTCTGTGATAATATTACTGTTTCACTAGTCGAAAATATGATACCGGCAACACAAAACACACCATCTATTGTTTCACTGTGTCGCAATGTTGGGCACAAGGTCTCATCAAAGAATTAATCTGGGACTTGCTGTTGCTTTCCAAAAATACTGCAGAATAGCACTAACCATCATTTTTTTTTTTGGCTGAAACTAGTTTTGAAAAGCACTTAATTTTGTTGAGCCTCATGTCATTTTAAGCTAATCTGCATTTATAAGGCAAATATCCTGTACTTCAGATAATGCAGTAGTAAACTTAAAATACCCACTTGACATTACAGGGCTGCGCAGCCTATACATAGCATCTATATATCAGTTAACCACTAAAGACGGGACACCACACAGGAATTGACGTTGACGCGCCACACACTCACGCAGATTTATTAACAGGCAGTGCACAGGAAAACCACAGCCGATACCACCAATGGTAAAAACCAGGCACAGTTGTGTAAAATTATAGAATGCAAAAAAATAATAAAAATGAGAAAACATAGCTATATACAGTGTGTTGCTCCTACTATAAAGGAGGTCCCACAAGCACACCTCTATCTTACAATACTTTTTAAGCGGGATTAAAATCCCAACACTAATCCCTATCCTATTCCTATAATAAAATAAGTACACCCGATCATCACGAGTTCAAAGAAACAAAGTCTTCTTGGCTGCTCACCACCCTCAAGGCATCTTCCTTTTAGAGCTATACGGACTGGTATGCCCTGGTTGTAAGAGGACGAGTGTGTTTGTGGGCTCCCTTTTATGTGAGACACTCCACCGGGACACATCCACCAGCTTATTATCTTCACTGGTCACAGGCGGAGCGTCTGGTTCTCTTCTGCAAATACACAATCCCTGTTACAGAACCCTTGAAATACGAATCACAGTGACAGTATAAAACAACTATATTAAAACAAAAATGGTACCATACCATAGTAAATTATAGTGTTAGTTGGTACTAGTTATAGATTTTACATTTATGCATTATTATGTGATTGTAAGGAAAATGATTTCATTTTATGTGCTAAAATACGTACATTGTAAATCACCGTGTCAGGCAGTGTATGTAAAATTGCAGTTTGGTGGTTAGTGCTCAAGGTTTTTGAGCCATCGCCATGGTTGCAAACAAAAACATATTCTGAGACACTGGTTGGGTCATTCCTTGCACTCAGTCAGCATGGTTTAAAGAGCTCCTACATCTAATCAAGTTGGAAAGGTTATCACACAGCTTGAAACACAGACATAGAAAGTTTACACAAAAAAGAAAACAATATAGACTTTACTGACAGATAAAAAAAATGGATTATCAAGGAGACTGGGGAGCTTAAACTACTGCAGGCACATACAGAGGGTCTTCATAATTGTGTAAAAAGTAATGAAAGGCTAAAGATAATTGCACAAAAGCAAGGGTTTATCGGAATATAGTCAAATGCAATCCAAAATGTCTATAGGAGACTAGTAGTGTATGATAACATAAAAGTTTGTTGCAAAATCAAAGCAGTTATTGTGTTCACCATGTAGAGTGTGACGAACAGACAAACATGCCGGTCAGTTAAATGATTATATTAAATGTATTATTATAACCCTAGAAATGCTAGACACTGTACTTTATAGAACACTGATGTTATCCATGTAACATTTTCAATCTAGATTCATTATATTGTTATGTTAAAAACAATTAAAATATACAGTATATATATATATATATATATATATATATATATATATATATATATATATATATACCTGTATAAGTCAGTAATATCTAAAATCCAAAAACATAGACTTAGAAGCCATGGAGGATTACGAGCCCCGACCTGAACCACCTTCTGTGAGAGTTCTACGCTGCCATCCTGAAACTGCATGTTTTCAAGGTTTAATTATTATTATTATTATTATTATTATTATTATTATTATTATTATTATTATTATTATTATTATATATAGGCTGCAGTGCATTACGAGAAAATATTTCATCAAGTGGTTATTGGTTAGCATAACAAGCTAAGCTTGTACATTTCCGGGTTCATATTCAGTGCCATCTCTTTTCGTAATGCATAAATGACAATGGCAAGTGTTGAATTCAGAATAGTATTATATTTTAATGAACTTATAATAATTTTACTACTTAGAAGTTTATTGTTTTATTTGCAATATATTTTAATTTTGAGCTTAAGAAGCAATGTGGATTGGCACTTGTGGTCTGCAACACCACATCAGTGGTGCTTGATTGTAGATTTGGACCATAACTGGCTGGTCGAAAGTACAACTGGGGCCGAAGATGGGCTGCATGCTGTGTAGGAGTGTACAAATTAGTCTTCCAGCCAGTTGGTGATGCTGTCTCTGGATCTCTCGCTGCTGCTGTGTTGGAGGTTTGTTTGCTTGCTGGTGCTGTTGTCTCATAGGAAAGTAAAGTTCATTTGAGTTGAAAGTTAAAGTTGAAAATTGGTGTTAAACTATTTTGAATGTTGAGCATTAAATACCGCCCAAATCAAGCCCCCCTCACAACTTCTCACATGACACACACCTTCTCTGCTGTGTATGTGGAGGTGTGTGGATGGGTCATTTGAGTAGTCCAGACCCAATAAGAAACTATCATCATCTATGGTTGCTAAGGAATATAAATAAATAAATAAATAAATAAATAAATAAATCAATAAATACAATAAAACTGTAACATGTCTACAGGCACCAGAATTTAATGTTGCTGGTGCTATATGAGGTACTGTGACGCTCAAATCTAGCGCCATCTCGCCAGATTTACACCCCTGAAAGTTGCCAGTGGTTGAATGCATCGTATTGTGCCAGGTTCATACTCACCTGTGTCTTTTTTTCATTATTAGAAAGTTTTATTTGCCAGGTGTGTGTCAAGCTCAGACACGGGTATTTCTTCTGGATTTCTGTGCTCTCCAGTCTCGGTTAGATAAGATTTTACCAGAGCCAAGCCAAATTTGGTTTTCTTGGATGTGTTTACATTTTTTTTGTTGACAAATAAACGTTTTTCAAGCATCAGTCATGGGGTTTCCATACAAGTTTATTTTTTTAACTCGAGACAGTTACATGAGAAAAAATGTCTTGTGTAAAATGATTTTTTGGGTTTCCGTTCGCTCAGTTTATTTTACTCAAGTAAACCGAGCTTTTCACCCGACGTCATGCAAATGAATGGGAAAGGTGGGGGGTGATATGTAAATTAACTATGCGTAAAGTACTCGTGCTGTTTTTGAAGATTACTAGTGAAAATTTGATGAAAATGTGGTTCCCTTTCAATTGAAGATGACTGCGAAATTGAATACTTTTGGGATATGCCTGCTTGTCAGGTATTTGCTGAGCATTTTATATCAAAGCTGCCAATAGGCCCCTCCGCGGAGAGACGTCCTCGGTCCCGCCTACTGAGGGAATAAATAGTCACTGAGCGGAGTCTCTTTTGCCTTTCACAGACAGGTAGGTAAAGTGGTGAATATTACTCTAACCCTTTTTTCCAGTTGTGATTGACTCTTTAGAGCTCCTTCTTCGAGTTTTTGTGAGTTCTCTTGCAATTCATTGCTTCAAGTAGGCTTGCCACTTCCCAGGAATCAGAAACTCGGCAACTGAAGGCTGAGCTAACGCATACGCAACTGCGTTTCGTTAAATAAATAAATAAATAAATCTTTCTTCATCAGCCTACGTCACTTGGCGATTGTAGCCTGCTTTCTAACCTCTGCAGCTTGCTGCACGTTCCTTCTGTTATTTCCTCTGCTCTTTGCAGCTGTAAAAAAAGAAGGAGAGACGGAAGACACGACCCTCCAGCGAGTCCAGCCTCGCTCTGCAGCCTCTGTTGACTCGAGAGCCCTGGGCGACCTTAGTAAGCTCATTTGGTGTGTGCAGCCTAGCACCCCTACAGGCCATCGATTTACTATTGTTTTTACTGTTACAGTAAAAAAAAAAAAAAAAAAAGGACAACACTCCAGCTTGCTGTCGAGTGTCTCTTTCTACTGCATTGCAGTTTTGAAAATAAATAAATAAATAATGTGTCCTTCCTCCATTAGGCCTTGGCCTTACTGTTGAGCAGACCACGTGCATTTTCTTTCTTCTGTCTCTCTCCTTTCTCCAGGTTCGTGACTGAACTACCCCGCTGTAAGCTATGCGCTGCACCAGTTGAGTGATCCATGCGGTCCGGACGCCATCTTGGGTGCTCCACCACTGCAAGCTTTGCGCTGCACTGGTTGTGTGACTGCACTGCAACTGTCTGCAGGCTATGCTCCACACCGTTGCAAGCTACACGCTGTTCCTGTTTGTGTGACTGCAAGCAGCCCAGACACAGACACGCAGCCCAGTACCTTGGTGCTTTGCCCTCGGTAGTTGGTGCTTCGGCCCCCCGTGTCTAGGCCTCGACGTTCTCGGTGCCTCAGAGCCTCTATAGCCTCGGCACCTCGGTGCTTCTGCATCCTCGCCGCCTTCAAAGGGCCCCTGTGTTCTATAGCCTTGGTGCTTCGACAGGCTTGGCACCTCGAGGACTTTACACTTCAGCGCTTCAATGATTCGAGGTCTTTGTAGTCTCAGTACCCTCGAGACCCTCGGGCCCCTGGTACTCCATAGCCTCGGTGCTTCGACACTCTCGGTGCCTAGAGGACTTGCCGCGTCAGCAATTCGATGCCCGCAGCATTTCACCAGCACACTCAATCCCCTGGGGTTTATTTTCGGTGTCTTGTGTTATACAGGCTTGATGCCTCTGTGCTTTGGCTTTGTCGACATTCCAAAGCTACACACCTAGACTGAAATATCTAATTTCCACTCATGCGCGTCCTGCAGGCGGAAATTGCCTCTGCAGGACAAACACACTCTGTGTACTTGGGCATCGAGCACGCCTCTGCTGCCTTGGCAGACAGGTCATCCTGCTCCTTTTGTGCCGGGCCCAAGGAGAGCATCCTACAAACCCTGGCGCTTTTCTCAGATGAGAACCCTGCAGCCAGCCTAGGAAACCCATCGTCAGCCTTGGGATCCCAGGCCTCCCCTCCCTACTCTCCAAGCCCTGTGCAAAGTGGGCTTCACAGCACCAATGCAATCGCTCTAGATCTCCCTTGAGGGGCAGAAAGAGAGCTAGAAACGCGGACCAGGCGAGGGATATTGCCGAGTTAAAGGGCCAAATGGCCTAGATACTCAAGCACTTAAGCAGGTGGCAGGTCCCCCCTGCGCTGGCCCCAGCTCCACCAGCACCTACCCTAGAGCATACCCTGACTTCGCCAGTGGTTGCTACAGAGGTTGAGCAACAGGATGTGGTGATGAGTGAGTGGGAACAGGATGTGCTCTCCCTAGCAGCTTCCTGGGATGAGGAGTCCTTCTTACGAATGGAGACTCGGGACCCAGACCTGACTCAGGTAACGGACCCCAACTCTGAGCTCGCCTCGGAGCCTGAGATTCCAGCACCCTCGAACTCGGTTTGTGGACTGATGGAAAGGGCCGCCAACTTCCTCCAGGTACCCTGGAATGCAAGTTCTGAGCAGCGCAGGTCTGTTTTCAGACCTTTCCAGCATTCCCAGACTTCCTGGAGGAGGTCAAATCCTCTTGGCAACACCCGGCCTCAGCGCCCAGCATGTCCAAGAGTGCAACCGCACTTGCAGATCAGAGGTGGTTGGGCTCGCACAGTTCCCCCCGGTGGACTCCACCATAGCGGCCCTAGTGTGAGCACCCCCAGTAGGGGGTTGTGGCAAAGTCGTAAGTGGTACGTGCAGGTGCAAGGGTGATGCAGTCCAGTAATAATTAATCCAGTTTGGAACAGTTTTTAATTGTATCCAGGTCTGGTGACCAAATAATAATCCCCGGCAATACGGACTGCATGGAGTAAATAACAACAGTGTTACAGTCCCAAACAATAAACACAAATATCCGTCCAACAATATACCTACACAGTCACCAGTCCTCACAGTAGTGCTCGTGGTGGGTGATAATAATTAAACAGTGACTGTGGTGTTGTGTTGCTTTGGGTAGTGCTGGCCCAAGGCGACAGCTCTGGTGATGTGCTAGCTGTCTAGTGAATTTCACAAAAACAAAAGACAATTACTAACAATGACAAAACAACTCTTTTTCTGCAGTAAAATACAAATGGGAAACTTTCCCGGTCCTTCCAGTTCCTTGTCGTTTCTGAACCAAGCGAAGGAAAAGAATTACGATCCTCCATCCCCTTTATGCTATCATGTATGACCCCTTGGTAAACGAGTGCAGCTGACTCTATTCCCTGCAGCTGCTACGTCATTTCCCTTCCGGGTCAATACGTTCCTGCAGAGTCTTGCCTTCTTCCAGGCTGACCAACTTCCAGGCCCAGTGAAAGAACTGTCAGGCCAGCCCGTCCAAAGCCTTCCCCTTTCGCTGCTTAGCGCCCTCACAGGTCGGGAGGGAGATTTACAACCAAAACTCATTATATTTCTGTCACAGGGGTCTATCCAAGGACCCTGTATGCCCTAACGGCAAATGCAGGCTCACAGAAGCCCACCCGAAAAAGGCTTATGTGGCCAAAGCGCAGGTGACACGCCTTGCAAACACAGGAGGCCTCTTGACGGCCTACCTGGATGTCACACTGCGCTCTGTAACCTTTCCCAAGCCACTAGCTTCAGAGCTACGCACAGTCTCTGGCACTTTATTGCAAATATCAGGGTTCCAAGAGCAAGCCCTGGGCAGAAGCCGGGTAGGCTTCGTGGTGGAGCACACATAGCTGTAGCTGTCTCAGACAAGGGCCCTGGATGCGGACAAGTCTGCCTTATTGGACATGCTTATCTCCCCAGGCCATACTTTTGGATCAGCGGTAGAGGAGATCCTTCAACGTTGTCACAGAGACGTCCCGACAGGTGGCAGTGATGCTCCACTCCCATGCCTTGGCACAGGGAAGGGGGAGGCAATGGCGTCCGGCAGTTACCACGGTAACTTGGATTATCCTGATCCCTACGGCACCGCCTCCAGACCTCCGCGGGGTTCCAGTGTGCCACCGCCCAGGGAGACAGTTCCACCAGAATCACCCCAGGCAGCCTCCTCCCCAGTCTCAGCAGCCCCAGCAGGGGCCCTGAAGGCTTGCAGCCTCGTACCCACCCGTATGCACAATCCGGCTACGCACTGCAATTCCACTCGGGACCTCCTCCCTTTCAAGGGATCACGGTCACATCCGTGAACAACCCGCTCCAGGTCTTGGCCCTCAAACAAGAGGTAGAAACACTCCTTCAAAATCAAGCCATCCGTCTCGTAGAACACACCTCTCAAAAAGAGGAGTTCTAATCTAGGTATTTCTTGGTGCCAAAGAAAGACGGCGGCATTCACCCAATCCTAGACCTGAGACACCTCAATGGGTTCTTGAGGGAGAGGAGGTTCCAGATGGTCACACATCGCCACATCCTCCAGTCTGTCCGTCTGGGCGACTGGTTTATAACAGTGGACCAGAAGGATGTGTATTTTCACGTTCCTATCCATCCAGCGTACAGGAAATATCTCCGCTTCGCCTTTCAGGGGAGCATCTTCGAGTTCTCCTTGCTGCCATTCGGCCTCTCCTTAGGCCCCCGCATGTTTTCAAAGTGCATGGATGCCATCCTAGCTCCCTTGCGACTGCAAGGGATCAGGGTTATGAATTACCTGGATGACTGGCTGGTTTGTTCCCAGTCCCAGGCAGGAGCAGTGGCTCACAGTGATTGTGACGTAGCATCTGTTGAGGCTAGGTCTCACCCTCAACGATGCAAAAAGCCAATTAACACCGGTGCAGAGTACAGTTTATTTGGGTCTCTGGCTGGATTCTGCGATCTGAGGAGGCTATACTGTCAGAGATTCTATCCTTTCTTTTAAGTTGTATTGGATTGACTGTTGCGTTAAATATTAATGATGCAAACAAATAAAACACAAAAAAGGATGGGAATTTATTCAGTTAGACATTTAAGCAGCATGGGTATTCTCAATCAGCTGCATTGCCCTAAAATCGCCCATCAGTCGCTACTTCCTGCTGTCTTGGTATCCACAGTAACAACTGACCTGCTCCCTTGCAGTATTTATAGTTAAGGATAAACATGCTCATTAACATTTACATGTGAAATGCAGCTTTCCATGCAAAACTGGGCGTGGATTTTCCCATGTGTTTCCCTATCCCTCTCTTTGGCTGTTTTTTTCGGCCACAAACCTGATCTACTCGAATAATTCTCCCAAACGTGCACGCGCATCGCCATTTCACGTGTAAATTGTCCCGCATGGAAACCCCATGAGAGTGTCAGCTGGGTGTTGAGTTTATGAGACAAACGTTTTTTGCTCGAGGTAAAACTGGGAAAAGTGCATGTGTTATTACTAAGAATCAAAGTATAATTCTTGGTGTACTTGGATGATTTCCTCTTCACTCAAGAGTTTCTGCTTTCTGAGGGCCATTGGTTTACACTGCCTAACATTCTACACACAGCATGTGGCTGAGATAATTTCTTACAAAATGTATGTTGTTTTCTGTTTTTCTAAAAGTACTTGTGTTATTCTGCTCTTCGACAAATTTCTCCCTGTCTTCTGTGGAAAAATAGAAAGAAATATTGTTCACCATCTATTATAATAATAATAATAATAATAATAATTATTATTATTATTATTATTATTATTATTATTATTATTATTATTTATTTATTTATTTATTTATTTATTTCTTAGCATACGCCTTTACCCAGGGCGACTTACAGTCGTAAACAAAAAATAAATTTCAAGAATCACAGTAGAAGTATTAATACAATTAAGAGCAAGAAAAAATACAATGACTTCAGTTCTAGTAAGTACAAGTATATGACAAAATACGATTCAATATCGGAGCAGATAAAAGTGTCAGTGATAGTTACATCAGGATACAATTACATGCAAAATACTACAGATTGAATACTTGTGGCAGATTACAGTACAGTACTCTGTAAAGTACAGGATTAAATGCAGTAAAATAGGGAGCAGATAAGTGCCCAGAGGGAAAAGAGGAGTTCTACATGTGCTGTCTGAAGAGGAGTCTTGAGGAGGCGCTAGAAGGTGGTCAGGGACTGGGCAGTCCTGACATCCGTAGGAAGGTCATTCCACCACTGCAGGGCGAGCATGGAGAAGGAGCGGGCTCTGGAGGCAGGGGAGCGTAGAGGAGGTACAGCCAGTCTTCTAGTGCAGGAGGAGCGGAGAGGTCAAGTGGGTGTGTAGGGAGAGATGAGGGTCTGGAGGTAGCTGGGTGCAGTCTGGTCAAGGCATCTGTAGGCGAGTACAAGAGTCTTGAACTGGATGCGAGCGGTGATCAGGAGCCAGTGGAGTGAGCGGAGTAGTGGAGTTGCATGGGAGAAGCGAGGCAGAGAGAACACCAGGTGAGCAGCGGAGTTCTGGATGAGCTGGAGTGGACGGGTGGCAGATGCAGGGAGGCCAGCCAAGAGGGAGTTGCAGTAGTCTAGACGGGAGAGTACCAGGGCCTGGACAAGGAGCTGGGTGGCGTAGTTGGTGAGGAAGGGTCGGATTCTTCGTATGTTGCTCAGAAAGAATCGGCAAGTGCGTGCCAGAGTGGAGATATGCTGGGAATACGAGAGGCAGGGGTCCAGGGTGACTCCGAGGTTCTTATCTGAGGAGGAGGGAAAGAGTGTGGTAAATTACAGAGGAATGGAGATAGAGAGATCAGAGGAGGGGGAGGAGGAGGAGGGAAAGAAAAGGAGGTGATGCGAGTGCATCCAGGAGGAGATAGCAGACAGACAGGTAGAGATACGGGAGGGGATGCTGGAGTCAGAGTGGGGGAAGGAGAGTAAAATCTGATGATAGCATATAATAATAATAAATAATAATAATAGACTACAGGTCTCAATTTTATTATCAATGTGGGCCATGATCAGATACATAATGAAGGTTGAATAGGTTAATTCAGAAAAAAACATAAAATATCATCTACTGTGAAGAGTAAAAAAAGATTTGAAACCAAGCAAACATTACATTCAAAACCCCACAGTGAATGATAAGTAAATTGTCATATGTAGTTTTTTTTTAGTTTTTTTAATAAATTTAGTTGTCGCCAATTTTTTTGCCCCCGTTTTCTCCCCAATTTAGTATGCCCAATTATTATCTGTTTCCTTGGCTCTCCGCTTGCAACCCCCCCCGCCGACTCGGGAAATGGCGGCTGGAGCACGCATCCTCCGAAACGTGCACCTGCCAAGCCGTCATTTTTCGCACTGCGGATCCACAGCGATGCCACCAGACCTATAGTGCCGGAGGACAACACAGATCTGGAAGCTCCACTGCAGAACCACATGCACCCTATCAGCCACAGGGGTCGCTGATGCACGGTGTGCCGTGGATTCCCCTGCCGATTTAAGCCCTCCCTACCCGGGCAGCGCCGCCAATTGTCTTGCCGTCCCTAGGCACTCCCGGTCACGGTCGGCTGTGACATAGCCTGGATTCGAACTTGCGATCTCCAGGCTATAGGGCACATCCTGCACTCCGTGCGGAGCGCCTTTACTGGATGCACCACTCGGGAGCCCCTGTCATATGTAGTTTAAGTTTTACTTTAGGACAATTAATAACATTTTTACATTGTTTCAAATATGATCATATCAATTGTGTTAGTTTATATGGATGTGTTATTTTCACACTCACCTATAGTCAGCGTTGCATTCCTGCTGGGCATTCTCAAGAAGCTAATGTAGTATCAACAATATCTCATATGAAACAAATGTATGGTGTTTTGGTTTTACATGTTTGAAACGATAATCAAATGGCCCTTACTCGCTTCTCCTTGCTTTTTACTTTTGGAAGTCGCCTGCTATATGTATTCTATAATAAACTAAAAGGTTTACTATAGACCCCAACGTAACATGATAACCTCTCAACATTGTGTTCTGTACACATTACACACATTTGGTGGTTACAGCATAAAGTGATGATGTAATGCTTTTGGACTGCTTAAGGTAGAATATGAAAGTGTGACTCTACAGTTTAAAAATATTTGTATAAATTGAGATTGGATTATAGCCAAATGCAATGTGAAATGTCTTCAGGAAGCAATAAGTGTATGATAAACGTTTGCTGAAGATTGGTGCAAAATCAAGGCAGTAATTCGGTTCACCGTGTAGAGTATATACAGACATATGTATACATATTTCTCGAAAATTATCATACATTGAATATTCTAATTATGCAAACAAAAAATACAGTACAGTATGTATTGGATGGAACTGGAACCTCAGAATATGTGTCTCTTTTCTTACATATCTCCTTTTGTACATGAAATGTTTTTGGACTGATCTGTCAATGATCCGACTAAAGTAGCTATAAACCAATACCTGCTGTCAATGAAGTACATTGTCTTTCAAGTAATGCTCAGTGGCATTTCACACTTGATGTTGTTCAAAGGTGCCAGCCCTACTGCACATGTTCTATTCTCTTAAAGACCTCTAATAATTAAAGACACAACTCTGTTTTAGTT
Source organism: Acipenser oxyrinchus oxyrinchus (assembly GCA_030684275.1). Classification (NCBI taxonomy): domain Eukaryota; kingdom Metazoa; phylum Chordata; class Actinopteri; order Acipenseriformes; family Acipenseridae; genus Acipenser; species Acipenser oxyrinchus. The sequence continues at coordinate 54,775,656 of CM060250.1, forward strand.
TCTCTATTCTTTTTGATCAGATTCAGTGGGAATAGCCCACCCATTATACGGGTTTAAGAGAAGTCTGTTAAAAGCACTGGAGAGCCTAGTTAATCCAAAACTGAGATCTTGAAGAGATACATAAAACCTGTACTTCAAAGGGAAGAGTACATACTGTTAGACTGCTACAATTTCACTGGTCGAGCAACCACATTTCCACAAGCTGATCCTGTTTTGTTTTTTTTGTTTTTTTACTGTGTGGCTTAGTACAGAGAATTTGCAATAGTGGACTGTCACAGATGGCTGGACACCGGTCTAGGAAGTAAACACACAGGCAAAATACTGCGGGTGAGTTGCAAATGCACTCCTTTTTATTAAATTATAAATAATAAAACAAAACACGTTACACAAAACAAAAGGCACGATGGCCAAAACAAACATTCAAACGAAACACTGACCAAAACAAGTATAGTGCTGGTTTAAAACCAGCATGTGTAGCAATTGTCTTTTTAGCTTACTTGGTGCTCAGTCTCTCTCTCAGTCTTTCATTCCTCCTAACCACTCTCAACCCTAGTCAGCAAAAGCTGCTGGTTTTTATAGCGGTCAAGGGATTTACTGGCTATCACTCATATGCGGAGTGTGAGTCTTTCATTTGGGGAGGCTATCTCGTACTTTTGCCCTGTATTTACTAAACCAAACGACGTACAGTAAGATCTAACTAAAAACCTTTATGTGCTACGTGAATCGTACTAAGAACATGATAAAAAAACAATCAAACACACACAAAATCCTATTTTATGCACATGCTTCAAAAGACCTGATGCTTCAACGAACCTTCGGTACGGAGGCTCAGACAGTCCCGATAAACTGCTAAGAAGTGCTGTCATTGAGTTTTTTACATTCTTCCATCTGCATGTCCATCTCATGTCACTTAAGCTAGACAGTTCCAGTTTCAATTCAAGTGTCTTCTGGGCCTCTAAGTTAGCACGGTGAGTGCCAGGCTGTGAAAACAAAATGTAAATAAGCCCTCCAAAGTTTAACAAAATCATGCTTTTGTCCGGTTTACTTTGCAGGCCTCTACCAAAACCAAATTCAATTTGTGAGCCATGCAATGTATATATATATATAGCTGTCGGGTAATCTTGCAACATTTTTTGCTGTACTCCATTTACATGACCTGCCATGACAGCTGCCCCGTCGTAACACTGTGCTACGACTGGCAAGTTTACAATCCCTGTTTCTTCAAAGAACTAAATTATATTCTAATAGCTGGCATCAGCTTCTCCTCGCTCAGAGCAGTCAACAAATCCTAGAAATCGTTCCTTAATTTCTAGATTTTCTGTGTATCTCACACACACTGTCATTTCTTCTTGTCTGAAACTACGTGCTTTGTCAACAAGAACAGGAAAAAAGCCATTATCTTGAACTTTTTGAATTACTTGAATTTAAGTCACCCCGAATTCAAGTCGCACCCCCAAATACGGACACAAAAAAAGACCCTGAATGCAAGTCACATTTAACTCGTAATGAAAAAAACACAATAATTAATGGTTAAATTACTTTTTAATTTTTAGGTGCCAGCAGGGAACACTGTATTACATCAGAGTATGCCACGCAAATGGCAAAAGAAAATATGTACAGTACAGTACTTTCAGTATTGAATGCAGTTTATGGTAGCTGGGAAAGGGTAAATTACCTTGAACTTTATTTCAGTGTACTTTATTGTCCTCGTTTGTTTAATTTGGCCAACGTAACTCTGTCACGTTCACAACCAAAATTAGTGCAAGACAGAAATGCGTAGTTCATTTTAAGTTTGAGGTCGGACTTTGGAGATTACACTAGTGGGGTTTGTGAAGAGCCACAGTTATCACAGCGTCCGATTATCACCTGCAGAGTTGATCACTGGAAGATGCCTGCGAGGGCCTATGGATAAACTCCTGGAGGTAAGGTGGATTGTCCTATTTCCCCTTCTTCATCTTCTTATGACCTGTTACAGCGACTGAAGTCTTTTAATGTCTAGGCTCAGAAAAATTTGGAACAAGCTCGTCATCGCCAACAACGGATCTATAATAAACACCGTCGCAAGGTTAATTTTGACCCACGAGACCGTGTTTGGGTTCGAGCTCATCCATTGTCTAAAGCTGCTGACAAATTCAGGGCCAAACTTGCCCCAAAATGGAAGGGACCTTACGGAATTGTGCAACAGCTAGGCCCCGTCAATTATCAGGTTGTTCTTGAGGTGACTGGGGCTGATGCTAAAACAGTGCATGTGAGTAACCTTACACCTTGTTTTCCCTCAGCTCTGGAATTGGAGAAACAAGAGCGACAGAAGGTGCTGGACATGTTTGCTGCAGACTCGGATGAGGAGGAGTTTTTTGGGTTCCCAGATTTGCTGTTAACAGAGTTCTAACTGCCTCTTTTTCTGGCCGTCCTGGCTCTTCTTTTTTTCTAGGGGGGGAGACTGTGATGAGCCACAGTTATCACAGCGTCTGTCCCTTTAAGAAGATTGAGTTGTAATAAATGACGCGCACCACTGAGCACTAATAAGGCATGTCTCTTCCTACAGGAGAGTGTTTTTTTTTTTTTTCCTGGACTGGGTTGCCCTGTGGTTTTTGGTTATTTTTCATTACCTTGGTTTAGTTTTCTTTAATTCTTAATTCTGTTCTATTTTTGGTGAGAAGTACTACGAAGCTGCGTCCCGGTAGATGGACAAGATTCGACTTACGACTACCTGGGCTGAGGCGGGAAATGGAACTTTGTGAATATGTAAACAATTGTGGAGGACTCTGTTGCTGCGGGATACCTAAATGGATTTTCTTTGCTGCTAACACGGACGGGATGTATCACACGGGATACAAAATTCACAGACGACTCTTCAGTCCCTAGTAGGAGTGGGTTTGGACTGTTAATTAAATCTACAGAGTGAACTGTGTGTATTGACAAACGCTGACCCAGAAAGTAGATCAGTAGGTACTTGCATTTGTTCTATCTTCTTTGCTTGTTTCTTTCTTACTTTTTTTGTAATTATTATACTTTCTAATGGCCACATACTTTAACTCTTGCCTTTATACTTTGATAGTTATTATGCAGGATGTGAGAGAAAGTATATGGTAACTGTAAGACTGTTTGTTTGTTTATTTACCGACCTCCCGTTCTCTGCTAACTCTTATATAGTTCATAACTGGCATATCTCTTGTGTTAGTTATTTTACATTCGGCATATATACTTTGTTACTTATTAGGTGGCTAGGTTAAAAACCCAGGTGCAGAATTAAATGTGCTTAGTGTTTTTATTGTCTTATTACTACTTTACAAAATTAGTTTGAATCACTTATTGGTAGGGGTTAGGACTGTGATTTTGTTGCTTGTGCTGCGGCCTTGACTGAAAACAATACAACTATTAATTACCTCAGAACCTTGGTGTCCTGTTTTCTTTTATCTCTTTGTATAGTTCTATTAGAGTATAGTATTTAAGGTTATTTCTCTTTAGGTGTGTTGCTTTATTATTTGGCTATATTGGTGTTCTCTGTATTTCTTGTGTTTGTTACTACAAAAGTCTGTAAAATAGTTAATGTAATTAATTGCTTTGTATTCTTTTTTTCTACTTTTATAGTAACTCTGCTTCAGGGTGCAGGTCAGGTCACCCCTGTGTCACTGGTATCTGTAGTCTGGTAATGGTGCTTATTTCACTCTTTTATATATTCTTATTGTTTCTTCTCTGCTATTTTGTTTATTTTGATTATTCTTATTGGTAAGGGTATTTCCCTTCCTGGCACCCCAAATTTATCTTTCAGTTTGCAGCATCGTTACAGGTTCCCGTAGTTAAACCAGGTACAGACAACAGTGAGTAACTTAGAGAATCAGAAAGCGATGGAGAATCTGCCATTAAGCAATACATACCTTAGTGTTCCTCCAGATAGAGAAAGAAAGTTATATAAATAAATGGTTGTTCATTTTGAAGCCAGACCCGCGTTGATCATCAGTACTATACTGGTAATATTATAGTATTACATAGCCTATCGATTACGTCTCCATCTTCTGACACATCTCAGATGCCTCAGTTTATCTTTTCTTCAGCAAACCAAAATTACTTTTCTTTTAAAAGCTGCATTAAAAAATGTTCATGAAGTTCGCTGTGCAGCCATTTTAATATATGAGTACTGTACCGAGAGTAATATCTGTAGTGGGCAGTACTGTGTACAGTTGGTCTTGTTCAAGCGCACCAGAATAATTGACATGTGCAAATGTAAATTGGTACCCTAACTAAATACCTCGAATCCAAGTCGCTCCCTGCAAATTTGAACTTTTATTTTGGTCACAAAAGTGCGACTTAAATTCGCGTACATACGGTATATTACTTCTGACAACATCAGCAGCAATCTGTAGAGCTCGTTTTGAGTTGTGTGGCTTGTGAGACTGAAAGATCCCTTAATTTTCGTTGCGAATGCTTCATCATACTTCAAAAACAAATTGCATAATTCTTGAAAGTTTCCACAGTTCAATGACTCTTCCCTCTCATCGTGCCCCCGCAATGCAATTCCTTGTTTAGCTAGGTAAAGTAGTAAACTGATCATTTTTGCAGCATACTCTCTGTTTTCCTGCACCGCTGTCTTGTGAGTTTGACAACTGTGCCGCTATAGAGCCCACTTTCTTTGATTGCTTGAAAAAATGGCACTTCTCAGAACACTGTTTATGTATGCTATATGCTTCTGTAGCTTTTTCTTTATATTTTTCCAGTTCCTTATTCCTGTTTCGGTGAAAGCGGGGTCTTTCAAACCACTGGAAAACTGTCTGCCAGGAAAGCAGAAAACTGCGTGTGCCTGCACACTGTATTCTAAAAATGAAAACGTCTTGTAGTATTCCGTTGTAAATGAACGGTTTTGCTTACCAAAAACAGCTTTCGGATACTCTGGTAATCGAGGCTGAGATGACCCTGTCGCGGTATTGTCAAGGTTGGAAATAGAGGAATTAGAGCCGGGGTTATTGGTGTCAGTTGAAAACACACTGTGAGCCTCATCTGACGAGTGTTAGACTACTTTGGCAGTAGTCTACTACTGCCAATGCAAACCAGTTCCCACTTTCGGAGGAGGGGAAAGGACCCATGACATCAATGGCGACCCTCTCCATCGCAGGCAATGGGTCTCTATGTCGTGCCGGCAGCGTCCCCAGTAGTACCAGTTGCCGTGGTTGGCTTGGAGTATGGTGCGCAGGAGTGAGGCAGTCACCACTAGTTGCAGACGGGGCTCGTCTGTGGACTTGCCATCAGCGGTGCAGGACGCCCTCCCAGAGTTCCATGGTGGTCCATTGTGACCACAGCCCTTTCATGGCCTGTGAGAGATGGGCTACTTCAGCCCAGTCGGGCCGGCAGTTCTCCTCCTTCCACTTCATGAGCAGGCCAAGCTCTGGGTCCTGTCTCTGCTGCTCCTGCCACTCAGTGGTAGATAGGGGCTCCACCTCTCTCATGGTTATTATGTCCCCGTCATCTTCCAGTGCCTCTCTCTCCTTGGTTTCCTGGCGGTCACAGTACCGGCACCCCACCTTGCTGCAAGGTCGCCTGAACAAGCCATCGGCACAGGAGCACTGGTCAGGGCATGGTGCAGTTGAGAGAAGGCGGTCTCATGTTCTGCGGCCCACTGTAAGTGCCGATTCTTGTCCAGGAGGCAATGAAGCGGGCTAGCGATGGTGGCGAACCCCTTCACAAACCACCGGTAGTAGGATGCGAGGCCCATGAAACTGCAGAGTTGCTTTGTGTTGGCCAGGGTGGGCCACTGCTGCGTGGCGGAGATTTTCCAAGGTCAGTGTCAATGCATTCTGCTGACCTGGTGGCTGAAGAAGACAGTCCTACGCTGGAACAGGTGGCACTTGTCTGGGTGCAGTCACAGTCCGGCGGCCTGGATCCTCTGCAGCACCTGCCGCAGGTGGAGCAAGGTCAGGGTGTTACCAGCAGGTTGTCTAGGTACACCAACACGCCTGTCTGGGGACACCGACCAGTACCTTCTCCATCAGCCTTGCGAATGTGACTGGGATGTTGCACAATCCGAACGGCATGACATGGAACTGCCAGAAGCCCTGTCCGGTGGAGAAAGCGGTCTTCGGTTTGGCATCAGGGGCGAGCTCCACTTGTCAGTAGCCGCTCCGCAGGTCAAGGGAGCTGAACCAGTAGGACCAAGCGATGAGGTCTAGTGACTTGTTGATGTGGGGAAGCGGGTATGAGTCCTTTTTGGTTGTCGTGTATAGTCGGCGCAGACCCCCATCCTTCTTGCCGACTAATAACCACGGTGGAGTGACCGGGCTCCGCATATGTGAAGCACCACTCCTCCCCTTTGAGGCAGATGAGGCAGGTGTTCTGGTCCATCTGCAGTGATGGTACGGCCTTCAGACGGATCCATTCCTCTGTTGTCTCCACCTCACCCCGATTGAAGGCCTTCATGAAGAGGAAGTCTTCCCAGGGCATACATCCGGGAGGTGACCATGCTCCAGGCATGCAAGGCACCATGGAGCCCCTTTGCCTTCCAACTGCCACTGATGTTTGTGCCATCGCTCCGTGTACTCTCCCCTCTTCATTTCTGCCATTCTTCACCTCCAAAAACACAATTCACAAAAAAAAATTGTATCTGCAGTACTTATCCTGGTCTGAGTCTGTGAAGCCGCTGTTATGCCAGGTTCTGACACCAGATGTGAAAGGAATGCCTGATGGTGTGTCAGACCAGGAAATGCAGGACACAGTATTGTGAGTCAGTGCACTGGTGCGCAGATTTATTATAAATAAACAGTTTTAACAAAACAGAAACAAAACAAAGCGGCACGGTGGCCAAAATAAACAGACAATAATCAAAACAAGTAGCAATTGTTTTCTATGTTTTAAATTTCCTTTCCTCTCTCTCACATACCTCCTCTCTGTACACCCAACCTCGAGTGAGCGATCCAGGACTCAATTGCTAATCAATCATTCAATTGAGTCCAGGCACAGTCTGCACGTGAACTAATTTCTGCAAATATACACTTTAACTCACCTGTGCTACATAATCCAAACTATACAAAATAAACCAAATACACTCAGGGCAGGGGTACCCGTCACATTATGTTGAAAATAATATTGCAGGAATGCATACATCACAAATTTAATGAGAAAAATTGCACTTTTATTCTTTGATCAGCTTTAGAACACCTGGTGTGATAAACATGACAGCGATACGTATCTGTTTTTAATATTGCATTCATTGTGGAATAAGCCTTTTCGCATGTATAAGTAGATCCAAACATGGAGCGCACAAACAGAGCCAGCGGTAGTTCTCTGGACATAGATAGGTGAACCGGAATGATTCCAGATTTGCTTTGTTAATGAATTCAGTTTTCAGCAACGACGATGCCTGCAAATACACTACTAGTTCTAGCTGCTGCTTCGTCGATTGCAGGAAACACTTGCTTTGCATGGGACGAGAAGTCACCATCAGGGTTGATTGAAAACACAGACCACAGGATCACAGACAAAAACGATTAAATACCTGGGAATGCTGAAGTTGTCAGAGTGAGCAATGAAATTGTCTTTCAGCTGTACAATAAAGTCTGTCATCATTAGGAGTCATTTTGAGTTACGCTTGTCTCTTAATAGCTACAACACAGATGCTATATTATTTTACTAATATTTATTTGGCGGTTACAAAGACATACTGTCACAATTGTTTCTTCTTTTTTCCTTTTTGGTTTGTTTTCAACCGGCTAGACCAGCTTTTTTTTTATTGACGAGCCGGTAAGTCTTGTGCCATGCTGCAACACATTTTTTGGGTGGGGCAGGGGGGTTATTGCAAATGGCCCGCTCTGCGGTTGCCTGTGGGTCATTTGGCCCGCCGTCAAATATAATTGCCGAGCACTGGTTTAGAGTTTAAGCATTTAGGAGTGGGGTTGGCACAAGTGAAAGCTTAAAAGGATTACTTTCAATTAAAAGTCCACAATGATATTTGTGCTTTTATTTAACTGTATTAAGCGACCACCTGTCTAACGTGACCAGCAACCACAATTGTCTTACTCAGCAATGGACTCAAACCTGTATTAAGCACCCTTACACAGAGCTATTGTTATAAGAACAATATGGTTTTAAATGGTACATCCTAAATTCAAAGGAATACGGTAACAATTTTAGCGGTCTTTTATCCGTAATCAATAAAACAACAGCTATCTCTTGTAAAGGAAGAGAGAAACATGGAGAAACAAAAGGTCCTCCCTAGATGCCAGAATTAAAGTTATTAAACTTGTAAAGACAGTAAGTGCCAGAAAAACTGCTCAAAAATTTGGCACTAGAAAGACACAGATACAGAATTTTGAAATGGAAAGAACTAGGGCTTGAAGTTTTAGGTTTTCATTTTTGTTCACATGACCATGTTTTGAGCTGATTCAATAACTTTAAATTAATTTGTATATTGTAATTAAATTGTTAATTACTAAACAAAGTCACTTCTTTTTACCTTGATGTCCTGATTGACTTGATGATTCTGTTTCACCTTCTTCATTATTCGAACACAAGAGCAAGCAATGATATTAATAAGAACATAAGAACATAAGAAAGTTTACAAACGAGAGTCGGCCATTCAGCCCATCTTGCTTGTTTGGTTGTTAGTAGCTTATTGATACCAGAATCTCATCAAGCAGCTTCTTGAAGGATCCCAGGGTGTCAGCTTCAACAACATTACTGGGGAGTTGGTTCCAAACCCTCACTTTTCGCTGTGTAAAAAAAGTGGCTCCTATTTTCTGTTCTGAATGCCCCTTTATCTAATCTCCATTTGTGACCCCTGGTCCTTGTTTCTTTTATCAGGTCAAAAAAGTCCCCTGGGTCGACATTGTCTATACTTTTAGGATTTTGAATGTTTGAATCAGATTGTTGCGTAGTCTTCTTTGTTCAAGACTGAATAGATTCAATTCTTTTAGCCTGTCTGCATACAACATGCCTTTTAAACCTGGGATAATTCTGGTTGCTCTTCTTTGCACTCTTTCTAGAGCAACAATATCCTTTTTGTAACGAGGTGACCAGAACTGAACACAATATTCTAGGTGAGGTCTTGCTAATGCATTGTAAAGTTTTAACATTACTTCCCTTGATTTAAAATTCAACACTTCTCACAATATATCCGAGCATCTTGTTGGCTGTTTTTATAGCTTCCCCACATTGTCTAGATGAAGATATTTCTGAGTCAACATAAACTCCTAGGTCTTTTTCACAGTTCCCTTCTTCAATTTCACAATCTCCCACATGATATTTATAATGCACATTTTTTTGCCTGCATGCAATACTTTACACTTTTCTCTATTAAATTTCATTTGCCATGTGTCTGCCCAGTTCTGAATGCTGTCGATCATTTTGAATGACCTTTCCTGCTGCAACAGTGTTTGCCATCCTCCTATTTTTGTGTTGTCTGCAAATTTAACAAGTTTGCTTACTATACCAGAATCTAAATCATTAAGGTAGATTAGGAATAGCAGAGGACCTAATACTGATCCCTGTGGTACACCACTGGTTACCTCGCTCCATTTTGAGGTTTCTCCTCTAATCAGTACTTTCTGTTTTCTACATGTCAACCACTCCCTAATCCATGTGCATGCATTTCCTTGAATCCCTACTGTGTTCAGTTCGAGAATTAATCTTTTATGCAGGACTTTGTCAAAAGCTTTCTGGAAATCTAAATAAACCATGTTGTATGCTTTGCAATTATCCATTGTCAATGTTGCATCCTCAAAAAAGTCAAGCAAGTTAGTTAGACACGATCTCCCTTTCCTAAAACCATGCTGACTGTCTCCCAGGATATTGTTACCATATAGGTAATTTTCCATTTTAGATCTTATTATAGTTTCCATAAGTTTACATACAATAAAAGTCAGGCTTATTGGTCTGTAGTTTCCTAGTTCGGTTTTGTCTCCCTTTTTGTGGATCGGTATTACGTTTGCAATTTTCCAGTCTGTCGGTAAAACCCTTGTGTCAAGAGACTGTTGCATGATCTTGGTTAGCGGTTTGTAAATAACTTCTTTCATTTCTTTGAGTACTATTGGGAGGACCTCATCCGGCCCAGGGGATTTGTTTATTTTAAGAGCTCCTAGTCCCTTTAACACTTCTGCCTCTGTTATGCTAAAGTTATTTAAAATTAGATAGGACCAGGTCAACATGTGGGGCATGTTATCCGTGTCCTCCTTTGTAAAAACCTGTGAAAAGTAATCATTTAATATATTTGCTATTTTTTTTTTCTTCATCTATGATTTTGCCATTTGTGTCGCTTAGACATTTGACCTCCTCTTTGAATGTTCTCTTGCTGTTATAATATTGGAAAAACATTTTGGAATTGGTTTTAGCCCCCTTAGCAATATTGATTTCTATCTCTCTCTTGGCCTTTCCAACTTCCTTTTTGACTTGTGTTTGCAGTTCCAAGTACTCTTTCTGTGTACTTGGTTTTTGGTCCCTTTTAAACGCTCTGAAAAGTGCCTTTTTCACTGAATATTTTTTTTTAATTGATCTATTAAACCATTTTGGCCATTTTGTTTTAGATTTGTCTACTTTTGGGATGTAATTGTTTTGCGCCTCTAGTATTACATTTTTAAAAAAAAAAGCCATCCTTTTTCTGTGGATGTTTTCTCTATTTTACTCCAATCTACTTCTGTTAGTCTCTGTTTCATACCTTCACAGTTTGCTTTTCTAAAATTGTAAACCTTAACTTTAGTCATTACTTTTGGGGTTTTAAAAAATACTTCAAATGAGACCATATTGTGGTCTGAGTTTGCCAATGGCTCTCTGACCTCTGTTTTAGTTATTCTGTCTTCGTTATTTGAAAAGACTAAATCAAGGCATGCCTCCCCTCTAGTCGGTGCCTTGACAAATTGCGCTAGGAAGCAGTCATTTGTCATTTCCACCATTTCAATTTTGTCCGTCGTGCTCTCCACCGGGTTCACCCATTTTATACGGGGGAAGTTGAAATCCCCCATTAGTATGGCTTTTCCTTTTCTACACGCATTTCTAATCACTTCCCCCAGATGCTACTTTAACTACCATTTCGTTCTCACACTTGCCTGGGAACTAGGTAGCTTCCAATGTGTCAGTTTTGTGTTCTGTTGTTCTTTCCCGCTAATTTAACAGACTGTTCTCATAATTAGGATGTAGCGGCTTAAGACTTAAAGGCAAACCGTTAAAAGGAAAATTAAACACAGAAAAATTCAAGCTATACTTAGCTGCTGCTTCGTCGATTGCAGAAAACACTTGCTTTGCATGGGATCGGGGGTTGATTGAAAACACAGACCACAGGATCACAGACAAAAACGATTAAGTACCTGGGAATGCTGAAGTTGTCAACAGCGAGCACTGAAATTGTCTTTCAGCTGTACAATAAACAGTATGAAAACAAAGTGTGTGGTAATCGAAAAAGATCTTATGCTTGTGCTGGCGTTGGTTTCAGGATGCAGTTCATCAACACATACTTGAAAGGCAGACACAAGCATTGAAATTTGCAAAGGATTTAAAATATTTTGTGTGACCTGAGACAGGCAAGCATTCATTACTTTCACAAAATAATTTGTTTTGTAAATGCATTATCTAAATCAATGTTATTAAATTACATACTTCCTTTTGCTCATATTACATCTTCTGGCTTTTACAGTGTATGTAAGACATACATAATTACAGGAAAGCATGTCAGGGACAAATACAAAATTCAGTTATACGCCCTGTGGCAGGGCGAGCAGCCCTGCACATGAAAAGGGGGCGTGGCAAAGCCCTGCCATAAATGTATTTATTTTTAGAACAGGGTACCCATCTGCAATTTATTATTTTGTATTTGTTTTGTTGTTGTATTATTATTATTATTATTATTATTATTATTATTATTATTATTATTATTATTATGTTTATTTATAAATATGGTGGCGTAACCTTGTTTTGTTATTGTTTTATAAATGGGACGGCGGAGCCGTATATTTTGTTATTGTTTTACAGCGTGGATGGGAAGCCCCATCCGCATTAGAAAACCTTGTGCAGAAGGTGACCATGTCCCGAGTTAATTAATTGTTTAATTGTTGCTAATCGGGAGATGGTCACCTGCATATAAGCCTGCAGCTCTCTGCACTCGGGGTGGGTGTTCAGAGGAGAGAATGTCAGAGAGCGAGGAGAAAAAGGAGAAAAGAACATTTTAAAAAATCAACATAGGATCAGTGAAAGCGATCTGCCCAGCCTGACCTGTGTGTTTGTTTTGTTTAAACTTTTTATTTTATTTTCGCTCTGTGAGCAGTAAGTGTTTCTGTTAAAATACTTTATTTTTTGTTATTTAAAAATAAACGGCACACACCACGTCTTTTGCCCTGCAGTACCTGCCTTTGTTTCCTTCCTGCATCTGGTCTGATGTCACGTCAGCCATCCCATCACAGGCCCTCTTTTAAGAGACCACCTGTGTTAAGAGGCCACTATTAGACTGTCCCTTGGTGGTTTGACTGTATATTAGAACAAGCCAACAGCTTTTTCTAGTAATATAATATACAGTTGCAGACAAAAGTATTGGCCATCCATCCTTAATATAAGATCATTCAAGAAAACATGTTAAATACAAGCAATTAGTGAATATTAGCCACTAATTATTATGACAAACACCAAAATACACAATTTCTGGTAGTTTAACAAAATATCTTTACAAAAAAACAAAAGCACTTAACAACTTTCAAATATTTGCTCATGACAAAGTATTGGTATCTTTGCATTAAAAGTCTGTAAAAACTTTAATAGAAGTCAATACAAAATATATGAATTGATTAAAAAAACAGAACACTTGAACTAAGTTGCATTATAAAATCAATAGCCAGTAAAATTATAAGGGCAATTATTTCCAACATCTGTTGAAAAAGACAGTTTAGGCAACACAGCAAATGATGGTCAAGACAAAGCACTTGTAGCAAACTACAACAAACAAAATACGGAATACCAAAATCCACAATCGGAGCAATAATAAAAAAGTACCACACAACAAAACAAACTCAACTGAAATGCTTGAAAGAAGCAGACAGCCAAAGAAAATTATGGATGCAGCACGTAGGATAATCGTCTGAGCAGCTAAAAAGATCCAATATTAAAAGCCAAGGACTTTAAAAAAGATTTAGACACATCAGACATTAATAGTACATGAAATAACTTATAAAGGACACAGAACACAAAAGAGTTGTATACAGTGGCTCTCAAAAATATTCACCCCCCAAAGTGAAAAATAAAATCTACAAATTGTTCTAAATTAATTACAAATACAAAACAGAAAATAATTGATTGCATAAGTATTCACCCCCTTGAGTCAATATTTGGTAAAAGCACCTTTGGCAGCAATTACAGCCATGAGTCTATTTGGATAAGTCTCTACCAGCTTTGCACATCTGGACACTGCAATTTTTGCCCATTCTTCTTTGCAAAATTGCTCAAGCTCCGTCAAGTTGGATAGGGAACTTTCGTGAACAGCAATTTTCAACTCTTTCCACATATTCTCAATTGGATTGAGGTCCGGGCTTTGACTGGGCCATTCCATGACATTCACCTTTTTGTTTTTAAGCCACTTGAGTGTGGCTTTGGCTGTATGTTTGGGGTCATTGTCCTGTTGGACGATGAATCTTCTCCCAAGTCCCAGGTCTCTAGCAGACTTCAGCAGGTTTTCCTCCAGGATTTCTCTGTACTTTGCTGCATCCATTTTGCCCTCTATCTTCACGAGCTTTCCAGGCCCTGACGCAGAGAAGCATCCCCATAGCATGATGCTGCCAACACCATGCTTCACAGTAGGGATGGTGTTCTCAGGATGATGTGCGGTGTTAGGCTTGCGCCAAACATAGCGCTTAGCGTTGAGTCCAAAAAGCTCTATTTTGGTCTCATCAGACCATAGAATCTTCTTCCACTTGGACTCAGAGTCTCCCACATGCCTTCTGGTAAACTCTAGCCGAGATCTGATGTGAGCTTTTTTCAATAATGGTGTTCTTTTTGCCACTCTCCCATAAAGGCCAGTTTGTGAAGCACCCGGGCTATTGTTGCCGTATGCACAGTGTCTCCCAGCTCAGCCATGGAAGACTGTAACTCCTTTAGAGTTGCCATAGGCCTCTTGGTGGCCTCCCTGACTAGAGCCCTTCTCGCCCGGATACTCAGTTTTAGAGGACGGCCTGTTCTAGACAGATTCACAGTTGTGCCATATTCTCTCCATTTCTTAATAATGGACTTTACTGTGCTCCGGGGGATATTCAATGCCTTGGAAATGTTCTTATATCCTACCCCTGATTGGTGCTTTTGAAGAACCTCATTCCGAATTTGCTTTGAATGTTCCTTTGTCTTCATGATGTCGTTTTTGTTAGGAAGTGTACTATCCAACTGTGGGACCTCCCAGAGACAGGTGTATTTAACCTGAAATCATGTGAAGCACCGTAATTGCACACAGGTGGACTCCATTGAACTAATTATGTGACTTCTAAAGACAATTGGTTGCACCAGAGCTTATTTAGATGTGTCAATTAAATCCATTTTGATTCCATGTTGTAACACAATAAAATGTGGAAAAGTCCAAGGGCAAGGCAACCATAGACAGCCATCATCAGGAAAGACGAACAACATACAACCCTGTGCACATAATAGAAGATACATCCATCATCATGGTCTACTAGGTGTACAAGGTCTGCTGCCATGCCAGTGTGTTAGGGGGACGGCCGCATGTTTCTTTCTGAATAAATAGTGTAGCAAAGGATTTGCCAGAGACCTATACAATTCTTTAAGTATAGTGGCAAAACATAATTTCATATATTTCAATGTACTAATAAGTCATATCATATGAATAAAGACACATAACACTAGATAGATGTTTTTTGTGTGTTTTTTTGGTAAATATATACTGTAGAACTCTGAACAACCTCCCGTCCAATCAACCGTGCAGGTTCTTGCACAAAATGTTCTGTTTTCTAACGTCAAAAATTATAATGTACTGTATTAAAAGGCACTAAATTCTGTGAGTTTTTTGTTATAAAAATTGTTTGCAGTCATTTACATACAGATGAATTATACTGTGGTAAACTACTGTACAGTAAATTCTAAGATCTTTTTTTGTTATAAAGATACATGCAAATGGCACAAAACATACTTTTTTCAAATGATTTTCTGTCAATAAAAGTTATACCTTATTAAAACACTGCTCTTTCATTTGCTGCTCTTTTTTTCGCAATCGTGATGAGGAGTCATAGGTGAAAGTCAAACCGTTTTGTTTTTTTTATAATGAACTATCTCTGCACGATGATCATGATATAAAGCGGGTCCATCTGCATTTAATTTACCAATATTTTATTTTATTTTGATCATGTTTTGGGAGGTGACGATCAACCGCATGTTTTCACAACGACACAAGGCTCGGTCCCAAATATTGCGGTTATGCAGAGTTCTTCTCTGTGTGTGAGTGTGTGTGTGTGTGTGTGTGTATATATATATATATATATATATATATATATATATATATATATATATACAGTACTGTGCAAAAGTTTTAGGCAGGTGTGAAAAAATGCTGTAAAATAAGAATGCTTTCAAAAATAGACATGTTAATAGATTATATTTATCAATTAACTAAATGCAAAGTGAGTGAACAGAAGAAAAATCTAAATCAAATCCATATTTGGTGTGACCACCCTTTGCCTTCAAAACAGCATCAATTGTTCTAGATACACTTGCACAAAGTCAGGGATTTTGTAGGCATATAGTCAGGTGTATGATTAAACAATTATACCAAACAGGTGCTAATGATCATCAATTCAATATGTACGTTGAAATACAATCATTAACTGAAACAGAAACAGCTGTGTAGGAGGAATAAAACTGGGTGAGGAACAGCCAAACTCAGCTAACAAGGTGAGGTTGCTGAAGACAGTTTACTGTCAAAAGTCGTACACCATGGCAAGACTGAGCACAGCAACAAGACACAAGGTAGTTATACTGCATCAGCAAGGTCTCTCCCAGGCAGAAATTTCAAGGCAGACAGGGGTTTCCAGATGTGCTGTCCAAGCTCTTTTGAAGAAGCACAAAGAAACGGGCAACGTTGAGGACCGTGAGACGCAGTGGTCGGCCAAGAAACTTACTGCAGCAGATGAAAGACACATCATGCTTACTTCCCTTCGCAATCGGAAGATGTCCAGCAGTGCCATCAGCTCAGAATTGGCAGAAAACAGTGGGACCCTGGTACACCCATCTACTGTCCGGAGAAGTCTGGTCAGAAGTGGCCTTCATGGAAGACTTGTGGCCAAAAGCCATACCTCCGGCGTGGAAACAAGGCCAAGCGACTCAACTATGCACGAAAACACAGGAACTGGGGTGCAGAAAAATGGCAGCAGGTACTCTGGACTGATGAGTCAAAATTTGAAATATTTGGCTGTAGCAGAAGGCAGTTTGTTCGCCGAAGGGCTGGAGAGCGGTACACGAATGAGTGTCTGCAGGCAACAGTGAAGCATGGTGGAAGCTCCTTGCAAGTTTGGGGCTGCATTTCTGCAAATGGAGTTGGGGATTTGGTCAGAATTAATGGTCTCCTCAATGCTGAGAAATACAGGCAGATACTTATCCATCATGCAATACCATCAAGGAGGCATCTGATTGGCCCCAAATTTATTCTGCAGCATGACAACGACCCCAAACATACAGCGAAAGTCATTAAGAACTATCTTCAGCGTAAAGAAGAACAAGGAGTCCTGGAAGTGATGGTATGGCCCCACAGAGCCCTGATCTCAACATCATCGAGTCTGTCTGGGATTACATGAAGAGAGAGAAGCAACTGAGGCTGCCTAAATCCACAGAAGAACTGTGGTTAGTTCTCCAAGACGTTTGGGCCAACCTACCTGCCGAGTTCCTTCAAAAACTGTGTGCAAGTGTACCTAGAAGAATTGATGCTGTTTTGAAGGCAAAGGGTGGTCACACCAAATATTGATTTGATGTAGATTTTTCTTCTGTTCACTCACTTTGCATTTTGTTAATTGATAAATATAAACTATTAACATATCTATTTTTGAAAGCATTCTTACTTTACAGCATTTTTTCACACCTGCCTAAAACTTGTGCACAGTACTGTATATATATATATATAGAGAGAGAGAGAGAGAGAGAGAGAGAGTACTATTATTTCTTATATGTTGATTATTTACCCTTCATTTTGATTTTCTATTGTGCTGAAAAAACTGCCCATACACACTTTTTATTACCTGTCAGACATGAGTGCTTGAATATCACACTGTGTAACTACACCTTTACACTCACACTTTTAAGTCAGAAGTGTCAAAATCTAATTTTCTCAGTGTTGTTGGAGACAGTTCTATTAGCATAAATTGCAATCCATTCACATACAATCTATTTAAAGATGTTGTGTATATGTGTTCATTTTATAGTATTTGGTAATGGTATATGGTTGTTTATTTATATATTTTGTCCAAGAATATTGTTCTGCTATAATGCTGTGCTGTTTATGTAAATGTGTTCAGGGAATCCTGGGTTCTTAGCATTAAAACACATTGTTCATCTATGAATCTGTATTAGTATAGTAGCAGTACTTGTATGTTTGCATATGAAAGGTGATAAATGCATATAGCTTGGGATGTGAAATTATTTCCTAAACATAAGGACTGAGCATATTCTGTGATTAAAGGTTACTTGTGGATACTGTTGTCAAGATAGAGGCTCTGCCAAAACCTTTCATACCAGTACGGTTGTCAGAGGCAAAAGAATAAAACAGACTACTGCATTTGACAGAGAACAAAATTAATGAAAATATATGAAATTCATAAAGACATTTATGCTAGAATATAAACCCCCATCAAATCAGCTAAAACAAATCCCCTCATAATATTGCACCAGATTTAGGGAGACTGACCTATAACTGCAGGCAAGAGGAAATGTGCAAAAAAAACTAAAACTAGTGCAAAATGTAACTAAACATTTCAGACCATATGTTCCATGGGACCCAGACTGTCGAGCGCTCATCACTAATGTTGCTGTTTGGAGTTCAGCTGTGTTTGACCAGGTCTGGGGTGTTCTGACATGTCATAACAGTTATAAATGGTCACTGCAAAACAAAACTAAAAGTAAAAATGTCTCTACTGTACAGTAAATGTTTCAATAGCATTATATATTTGTCATAATTTGGGACTTTTAAGTGTTTAATTCATTCTTGATGCTGAAAATAATCCATAGAGTACTTTTAAATTCCTAAGGCTAGCTAATATTTTTGATCTGTACTGAGCTCTAGTGGTTGCAAATTGAAAATCAGCTGTACTGTGTGAAGGTGCAGCAATAATAATCACTGCTGAAACAATAACATTTAAAGTCCACAGATCTTGACTTGATACAAACTTTTCAGTCCAATCTACAAATAAATAAGGCCCATCACTGAAATGTAGGTATTTTTTATTTGTGCCTGTTTGGATATGGTAGATTTCTGGCCACAAATACTAGGTGGAATTAAACTGATGTTTCCAGCACTTTTCAGTGCAATCTGGGTTGTCTCATATCGTTTCATTTTTGAAAATAATATATAATATAATCTATTTTTCTATCTTACCTGTAAGTGCACCTTATTCTATTATTGCTTTCTTGAATCTTTACACAGAGGCACTAAGAAGCAGAAGGTATTTTGCTACTCTAATAGCTTAAATTGAACAAAAATATATAATTTAAACTTGTGTATAAAAACTGAACTGCTCACATTTAATAACAGATGGCATGTTTTTAATATATTTGCCAAAAATCATTAAACAAACTGTTGCATGTTATTTTCTTTGTACAGTGTGTGTTTTTTTGTTTCTGCTTTAAATTCTACTAAATGTAATTAGCTCTAATGTCCTTAATATAACAATAATTTGATCTGCTGGACAAGGGCATTCTCTTGGGTTGCACATAATCTGCAACATTTGATTGAACAGACCAGTCAAAGAATTTTTGAACTAATGTAATACGAAAGCCACACCCCTGTACCAATGCCAATACTTTACATATACCTCTTCTGAAGACCCTTAAAGCACAGTGTGTTTAAACTTTGAAGTATAAATAGATGTCAGTATAAATTATAATAATAAAATTAAATAGCTGGAACAATGGGCAAATTGTTTTCTGCTCTTACTTACATACATACTCTTTCAGATCAATTAAACAGACCGAAATGCTGTTGGATTCAACTCATTACTATATTAATTTAATGACATGCATATCTGCATATTTTTTCATAAAAGGGGGCACTGCTTGTAAATAGTTGTATGCTGTGTTCACTTTCATTATGTGTTGTGCATCTGTCTGTGTAGCTGCTGCAGCCTGGTTTCAATCAGGTCCGCTCTTTCCCGCCTGCTGACTCCTATATACGGTGCAGCCTGCGTGCTGTTTGGGAGTGTGCTGACAGAGTGGCAGCGAGTAGAGCTATATTCTGTATTCCATTTCATTACCTGCTTTTCAAACCAACGGCACTTTTAAGCACCAGCCCTAGCCCACAGCTAGTGCAATAAACGGCACTTACAAGCACCAAAGAAATCTTTTGCAGTGTCTCCTTTCTTCCCGCTGAACCCACAGCAAGCCGCTTTCACAGTATTGATATTCAGTCAGCACACACAAATCCTGTGATTCAGTATGGAGGTAATACCTTTTCAAATAAAGTGAATTTTTGTATTTTTTATTAGATTTATTGTTACTTACAAAATAGCAATGTTCTAAATCTTTTGAAACCCCTGCTATAAATAACAACACAAATGTGGGCTTGTATCCACTGAGTGCTATCCCATAATTACACTTTGTGTAATTAGAAGAGCTACTTCCTCGTAGTGACCCCTGGGCAACGTCTCTGACGGCAAAAAGCTCTTCAAATCGAACTTACCATGCAATGCTTACCAGTAATGAATTGTACTCCACAAGAAGAAAATAACCTAAGGGTCTTTCAAGAACCTACAGGTCCGTGTATCCTGCAAATCAATGTGGAAGGCCTAACTAGAGCCAAATGCGTGGTCATCAACCACCTGGCACAAGAGCACAACGCTCAAGTGATCCTTCTTCAAGAGACTCACACCAAAGACGACAGTAATATCAAGATATATGGCTACCACCTCATAGGTGCCATCCATCATGCGCACCATGGAGTGGCTACCCTAGTAAAACTTGACAAAATGCAAAGCACGAGCCCAATCACGGATCTAAGATACTACACAGTGGATTGCTATTGAAATAGAAGGCTTTACTATTGTCAACATCTACAAACAACCTAGTACCCAGTTCTCCAGTCTTCCAAGCTACCTGCATCCTGTCATCTATGCTGGTGATTTCAATTGCCAACACACCAACTGGGGCTATCGAAAGAGCACACCGGAAGGCGAGGCCCTAGCCGATTGGGCATCCATTCAAGGCTTAACTCTGCTGTTCGATAAGAAACAAGCCAACACGTTCTTCTCTGCCAGGTGGCAAAGTGGAACAAACCCGGACTTGGTGCTTTTCAGCCCAACAAACAACCACATGCCTTCACCACAATGCTTAGTGCTGAGCAGATTTCCGAACTCGCAGCACAGACCAGTAGTCACGTTCCACCCAGCACTTGTGACACCAACTCCAAGTCGTCCATCCGCTCGCTGGAACTTCCGAAAAGCAAATTGGACCAAATTCACCAAAGAAACCAGCTCCTTTTCACTTAAACTTCCAGATCCAAACTCAACTGATGTTAACGACTCGTACTCAAGGTTCTGCAATATGATTATCTCCACATCTAACAATCATATCCCAAGAGGTTTCCGAAAGACCTACATTCCCGGCTGGGACGAAGAATGTACGAACTTAGCCTCTGAACTTGAGTCAGCAACCACAACAGAAAGAGCGCAATCCGTCGGCTCGGCTCTAATAGAATACATGGAGAACAAAAGGAAACAAGAGTGGAACAACACGGTCTCTGAAATCGACATGAAGCACTCCAGTAGAAGAGCCTGGCAAACCATCAACCGACTGACTGGCCAAAGCCATAAACCACAAATCCAAAACCAGGTCAAAGCCAAAGATGTCGCAAAGGTGCTTGTTGACAGTGGCAAACCAAACCACATAGACAAGCAGTTTGCCAGGAAAGTTAAACAAGAGATTCACGACAGCTGGCGAGCCAGCTCAGCAGATGACAACAGCCACAGCAGCTTCACCTATCCTGAACTGATTGCAGCGATTTCCACCCTCAAGCTCCAGGACCTGATCACCTGCATCCTGAACAGCTTACCCACCTCTCTGCACCTGCCTTAGAATGGCTATTAGCATTTTTCAACAACTGCCTATTACTAAACAAAATACCTAAGATCTGGAGAACAGCAAAAGTCATCGCTATTCTTAAACCAAACAAACTACTTGAGGACCCAAAAAGCTACCGGCCAATCAGCCTCCTCTGCATCACCTTCAAGCTTATGGAAAGGCTAATACACAACAGAATAAGCTCTATCGTAGACCCAGAGCTCCCAAATGAACAAGCAGGTTTCAGGCCAAATAGATCAACAACCGACCAGGTCTGCTGTATGGTCGATGATATCGAACAATGCTTCCAAGAAAAAAAGAAAGCGGGTGCTGTTCTTGTGGACTTAACAGCAGCTTATGACACGGTCTGGCATAAAGGACTCATACTCAAACTGCTTCGTATCATCCCAAACAAGAAAATGGTCCTCTTTATCCAAGAACTAATCTCTAACAGATCATTTACCTGGGCAACGACACCTCCAGGAAAATTTTACCTTAAGAATGATGTCCCGCAAGGCTCGGTGCTGGCGCCAATGCTGTTTAACATCTACACAGCTGACCTGCCATGTACAACTGCCAAAAAGTACATATACGCAGACGACATCGCTATTATGCATTGCTCCACAGGCATCAAAGCAATAGAAACTACATTATCGACTGACCTGAACAAGCTGAACTGCTATTTCAAAGACCAAGACAGTGAGCAGCATTTTCCACCTCGCCAATCGCCTTGCTAACATAACAATCAACGTCAAGTGCGAAGACAAAACTATTCCATTTGAGAAAAGCCCGAAATATCTAGGAGTTGTCCTTGACCGCTCACTGACCTTCAAGCAACATCTCGAACAAACAGCAGCAAAAATCCAAGCAAGGAACAACCTCCTGCGAAGACTAGCTGGCACTAGCTGGGGTGCAAATTTCACCGTCTTACGCACCTCTGTGCTCGCTCTAGCCTTCTCGGTAGCTGAGTACTGCTCTCCGGCCTGGCACAACAGCAGCCATACGAAGAAGGTAGACACAGCCTTGAACAACAGCATGCGCATTATCACCGGGTGCATTAGACCTACGCCCACTGAACTGCTACCGATTCTCAGCGGCATCTCTCCACCAAATCTTCGCAGAGAAGCAAGTTGCATCAACCTTGCACTGAAAGCCTCGGATGACTCCAACCACCTGCTGCACGATGCCATCTGCAACCGGAACACCACGATCCTCCGACTAGAAAACCGGCACTCACCTTCTAACACAATGAGGTGCCTTATGAAAGAAGCAAACAACGACAATGGCACCGATTGGGCTAACAAAAAGTGGCAAGACGCGTGGAATAATAACAACCACAGACTGAAACAGTTTATCGACAAAGTATCTAACAAACCGGCTGGAAATGACCTACCCAGACAAGCCTGGGTCAAGCTGAACCGACTAACCGGACATGGCCGTTTCCGGGCCACCCTACACAAGTGGGGTCTCATTGATGACCTAATTTGCGAATGCGGCGACGGCAAGGAGCAGACGGCACATTCTATACTCCTGCCCTCGCATTCAGGTGCCCCGGCAACTTCACCGATTTGGATGATGCCAGCCGCGACTGGCTGAGGCACCTGACTGTGACAATATAACTATGTAACTTTTGCATGTTAAGCTCATACGAATATATATATATACTTTGTGTAACTTGTTAACATAAGTATCTAGGACTGGTTACTTATGAAGATAAATGAAAAAAATTAAAGACACCATGTGGCAAAGTGGTCATTGGTAGCAGGTGTATATCAGGTACAGTGCGGATGCAGTAATTCCAAGAACAAACAGACAACAAAGTACGGATGAAATGGTTTATTTTAATGATTATAAATCCAATGGTCTGATGACCAGCCAGCAAATAATAATGAGCTGGCAATACACAACAATGTGTTTCGCACAGAAATGAAAATGGTTGCAGTCCCGTAAACAATAAGCACAGTACGAAACACACACATGATCACAGGTCCAAAGTGAGTGCTTGTGGTGAAGTACAATATAATACGTGCTATTGGTGAAACAAGTGCTGATAACAATGTTAATCGTGACTGTAGTGCAGTGGTGCTCCGGTTTTGTGCTGGCCCTTGGCGACAGCTCCGGATTGGTGTTTAGCTGACTAGTGCTATATAAAAAACGCAGACAGTTACTAAACAGACAAAACAAACAAAACACCCACAAACTCTTTTCTTTATTTTAATTTGGGAAAATCTCCCGGTCCTTCCAGTTTCCTCGTCTCTCTGAAACCCAAGCAAAGGAAAAAATTTACAATTCTCCGGCCCCTTTATGCGATTATGCATGACCCCTTGGTAAACGATTGCAGCTGACTCTATTGCCTGCAGCTGCTACCTCGTTTACCTTCCAGGTCAATACGTTCCTGCACCGGAGTCTTGCCTTTTTCCAGGCTGACTGACTTCCCGACCCAGGGAATGAACTGTCAGGCCAACGTGTCCAAAGCCTTTCCCTTTCGCTACTTAGCGCCCTCACAGGTCGAGAGGGAGATTTAGAACCAGAATTCATTATATTTCCATCACACACCAATATTTAGCATTTAAATCAAATATGACAATCAAACAGGGGTGTGTTGAGGAACAAGATAAGCCTGAAGAACAGATTTCTAATACTCTTTCAATGAATGGGTTTGAAACAGAAAACAATTATTCCTGTGTGAGTTTTAAAAGCTCATCATTTTTTGGTTCCTTTTTTTTATTGCGGTGCTTTTTGGAAAAGGCCCCTAAAATGTTTTCTGTTTTAAATATAATAAGCATTCCAATTTACATAATACAGTTGCATTTTTTTCATAAGCTTCATATCTTTTAGATTGTCCAAACAAATCAAATCAAATGCATAACTTCTTAGACTTGAGACACCAATTTCTCTGCTTGCTTCTAAATCTTTTTCTCTTTATTTCTTTTGTTTTATTCAATCATGTCTGTTCTATCTCAACTAACATCAAATTTCAATTTTTCTCAAGCGTAACACTACTGAACTGAGTTCTTATTCATAAACCAGCACCTGGGCAGTATGGCCAATAGAACCGTTCTCTCACGAGTGAAACTACTCTCTCAGCTCCTAAATGTCCCATTTCTTCATGCAGCTCCTGGTAAACCTTCTGCTTGAATTTCTGTAGCAAGACTAGCTGGAATCTTGTCCCAGTTTTGCGCCACAGGATCCCGTAGACATCTCTCTGCAACTGATTCCATTCCCGTAGTAAAGCTATGGTCTCCTTAGATTCTTGTTTTCTTTCTCTATTATTTGGTCTATGACCCAGACTTTTAAATTGAAGAACCTTACCGATTGCTGGATCTTCTTGCTGAGCTATTCGCAGCTCCTGGTAACTTAGAGGTTGAAGAGTGAAGTCGGTGTTAAGTGTATTGTGAGGAAGTGCAGAAGTATTGGAGGTAACAGCTGTGATCCAGGCAGTTTCTCCACTGTTGTGTATACTCACAGCCTGTGTGACAGCAGTGATAACATCTCTGGAGTTTTCTTCTGTACACTCTAACATATATTCTTCCATGTCCACTGGCATTCTCGAGAGAGTATCAGCATCAACGTTTTGCTTGCCGGCTCGATACTTAATTGAAAAGTTGTAATCAGCAAGTTCCGCTACCCATCAATGTCCAGTAGCATTGAGTTTTGCTGAAGAAAGAATGTATGTTAAAGGGTTATTATCGCTGAAGACTGTGAACGACGTGGCATGATACAGATAGTCCCTAAAATTTTCGGTAATGGCCAATTTCAAAGCCAAAAACTCCAATTTACCAGAATGCAAGTGATCATTTTTCTCAGCAAGAGTAAGGGTTCTGGAACCATAAGCAATTACTTTAAGTTTACTGTTCTGTCATTGACAAAGCACAGCACCAAGTCCATGGTTTGATGCGTCCACATGCAATATGAATGGGAGTGCAAAATCTGGGTAAGCCATCACTGGTGGTTGCACTAGACAGTCTACCAATTGGTCCAGGATGGT
Organism: Acipenser oxyrinchus oxyrinchus; assembly: GCA_030684275.1. Lineage (NCBI taxonomy): Eukaryota > Metazoa > Chordata > Actinopteri > Acipenseriformes > Acipenseridae > Acipenser > Acipenser oxyrinchus. The sequence continues at coordinate 54,800,857 of CM060250.1, forward strand.
CTGGTGTACTGCTGACCAAGCAATGGGTTGGTCTGAAAGAACCTGGCCTGATCCCCTCCCTCTTGTATGCATGCGCTTTTTGTTTGCTCCTTTAACCTTAAGACTAACTTCATGATGAGGATCAACAGAAAGTAAATCATACAGAGGTTTGGCAATTTTCTGATATACTTTCGGTAGTAGTTTAGAAACCCGAGAATCTTGCGAAGTTCACCCATTGTTCTAGGCGTCTAGTCTCTGATGGCATGAACAGCTTTGATGTCATTTGGGTCCATCTTGTACCCCTCTTCTGAAATTATCATCCCCAGATACCTAACTTCTCTTTTAAATATTTCACATTTATCAGCCCTTAGTTTGATGCCATACTTCTGAAGTCTTTGAAGAACTTTTCTCAAGTTTTCAACATGGTCCTCAAATGTCTCACTGCAGACTAAGATATCGTCTAAATAGGGAACACAAACCTCATCCCTCAAACCTTCCAGACACCCCTCCATACACCTTTGAAATGCTGCAGGAGCATTCATCAAGCCAAACGGTATCCTGGTCCTGGTCCATTCATAAAGGCCCCATGGTGTTATGAAGGCTGTCAGGTGTCTGCTTTCTTCCTCCAAAAAACCTTGATGGTAAGCCTTACACTGATCTAAGACAGAAAACCATGACTTCCCACCAAGACTGTCCAAGATATCCTGTATCCGAGGTATCGGCTGTCTGTCCAGGATGGTCTTCTTATTCAGCTCTCGGTAATCGATACAGAGTCTCAGAGAGCCGTCCTTTTTGCAGACACAGACAATGGACGACGAATACGGAGAGTTGTACTTTGTTATCCAGCCACGTGCTATTAGCTCCTGTAAATATTCCTTTACTTCCTTGTACAATGGTTTAGGAATAGAATTATAAGCTTTCTGGACTGGTTGGAAGACTTTTAACTTTATTTGCATTTTTAAAGTGTCGACTTCGCCCATATCATCCTGGTTTCGAGAGAAAGCTTTCGACTCCTGCTTCAGCACACACCGGACAATCTCTCTCTCTGTCACATTCAGGTGGCCCAGGTTGACAGGCGGCTCCCAATTTCCTGTGTCACTCATAGGTCTTGTGTCACTCTCATATTGACTCTGCATTCCTGAAATAGAATTTACACTGCTTTTCTGTAGTGGTGTGCTACCAGAGGCATTCCTCATTGTCTCCATATCAATGGGAAATTGTGATCTGATCAATTGCAATTTCCCCAGCAGTGTTCGACTATTCAAAGTTATACCATGCCGTGTTGGGTTGTGAACTGGGATAGTTATGGAGCAGGTTGGTCCTTTGGGTAGTCTAACTATCGCTTCTTGGATATTAAGATCTTCCAGAATGGACGCAGTTTCATCAGGTTCGAAGATTGTTATCATCCCCTCTGAGCCAATACCAGCATGTGCCCAACACTTTACATAGGTTGTTTTACCATTTGGAACAGTTACACTTCTCTTTCCAACTTTGATTGTGCACAGGTTTTCTGGTGTGCTAGCTGTTAAGATGTTTCCAAATGTCTGTACATCTTTGTACTTCAGATACAGTAGAGCAGTTGCAAGTTTGCCAACTACACGAAAAGGATTTCTTTGTGTGCTGCTATTTTCAGTTTTAACTATCTCCTTAATAACATTATAGCCAATAATAGGTGTTTCAAGTTCGTGTACACACACCAAGACAGGCACAATCAAGGCGTTGTCATCTTCTTCTAAACGGAACTCAATCTGGATCCACCCCTTGAATGGAATTGTTGTTCCATTGGCAGCTCTGATGTCAAGCCCCTCTCTAACTTCCAGCAGTTCTTCCAGTCTGCAAATTTGTAAATGTGGCAGGTTTCCCCTTCGTCAACAATCAGAGACCATACACACTTGTGTTCCTGTATCCCAAAGTACTTTAGTTTTAACGTTATTCATGAAGCAGAGAATGGTACATTTGTGTCCAACTAAACTGGTCATTCTCTTAAGCTGTTTGGGGGATAAATGGCAGTTGTATGTATTTAAATCACTGCTTCTGGACTGTACATGGTTTACTTGTACGTTAGATGTCACTTGTTTGAACGCTTTAGGCTGTTTGGCATTCTGCTTGTTTTGCTGTTGTAGCTGGTGGGACACTCTGTCTGGTTCGGTCACTCCTGGTCCCCCTGGGGTAACCGTCTCTCGTTTCCCAAACTATCAAACAGCCTCCAGTTTTCTCTCGCTTGGCAACCTGATTGAAAATGCTCAGCACTCCCACCTCCATAGCAGTGGCTACATGTCTGAAACCATAACATAATTTTATAACAATGACTAACGCTCTTTATAACATTATAATCCAGCGATCATACTGAGTAACTATATAAAACAGTATTGAGTAATTTTATAACTTTTTTTTCAATATTAAATTAAATATCGCAATGACCTGTAACAGAGCGTGGAGACACGAGTTACACACTGGCCGGAACGAGAATAATTAATAACTCACTCTTGACCCCTGAACCCAGCTCCACTCAAACTCCCTAGTCATATGACGTAGGTGGATTAAACCATGACTCAAACAGGAAAAAGATAGGTGGTTTCTCAGAACTGGATCATTCCATTTACTTTGTTCCACAGCCTTACTGTTTATCTAACGCATAGCACGACTATTTTGCTATTAACTGTAACATTTAAATTTAGGGTACTACATTAAGTGTTTTGTTTGTTTCTAACTGTCTGTGCTTGTCATTATAGAAGGCTAACCTCTGGGAGCTGTAGCTAAACCTCCAGCAATTAAACCCGGACTATACTTCACCATTGTGCACGAATAAATCTGTAAATCACAACTTTCATTAAGAGCACTCACTCTGGACTTGTGACCGTGTTTGTGTGTGTCTTGTTTAGTCTATTATTATTTTAGGATTGAACTCTGTGGTTTGCTTGAGCGATACACATTGTTGTGTAAAGTCAGGTATTATTATATGTCAGCAAATAAAGAGCTACTTTTTCACCGTGAACTGTCTTGTGTCTATCATTCCTGAGCACTGCATCACCACTGCACCTGTGCACTACGAACCACTTTGCCATAGGGTTATTATCAAAAGCTGTAAAATTGTTAAAATTGTTAACTGTGGTTTTCTGTTGTTAATGTAATACACATTGATGTTTAAGTACCTTGAGTTACAGTCAAGTATTTGTTTCCCAAGTAAGTGTATCTGAAAATAAAACAAGCCCCCTGCATGAATATTGATTTCTGTGTGGAAACAGTCAAAGCAGAACTAACAACATGAAGCCTTCGCATTTTGGGTGGTCAGAAATAACATAAATAGACATTTATAATGCCTGAAGGTGTCAACATTTATAAAACTTCCGATTGACATTTTAAAATAAAGACTACAAGCGAGAGTTGGTTTGTAGTTACTAAAAGTAACAATATAATGAACATCTCTGTATATAGCCTAAACTGTTACCTCCACTGCTGGGTTATACTGCAAACAAATTAGGCCGAGCAAAGCTCTAACCTCAACAAGTCAATTCTTTTCTGCTCCTTACATTTCAGCATATACATTATTCAGCAACAAAAAAGCTCTGTATTTTGATTTGCTATAGTACTTTAAACATAGATTATAACCACATTCCACAAAAAGATATTTAATATACAGTCAGCACTCGGATATATAACACTCAGATACACATCACGTCGCGTTTTACCGTCCTTGTATTAAGAAACAAATCAATTCCCATATATATATATATATATATATATATATATATATATATATATATATATATATATATATATATATATATATAACACAAATGAATGCACACGGGGCCGGCCTTAGGCTGTGCGAGGCCCAATGCGGTTAAGTGCGGGGTCCAAAATATCAAATGAATGCTACAGAAGCAACCACATTCTAAAGTGAGTATATAGGTGCTTCATGTAATCATAAGCACCTACATATACTAAAGTTAAGATACAGTAAATCATATTCATGATATTAAAATGTTAATGAATACTTGTTTCAGTTAGTTTGCAAGCCAAAGAGAAATGGTGACTTTTTTCCGTTCAGTGCTTTTCTACAGAGGTTTGGCCCGTCGACAGTGGTGCTCGGCCCCTTCTGTGGTGGCGGCTGCACTGGGCCTTCTGACTGTGGTGGCACAAGCAGTGGTGTGGCTCCTATTCCTTTGGCACTGGAGACGGCAACAGCTCCTCCCCTTCCGGTTCTCGGGACGAGAGCAGCCCCCTTTCCCCTTTGGCTCTGGAGGGTGGCAGCTCCTCCCCCTTTGGAACTGGAGACGACAACGGCTCCTCCCTTTCCGGAGATGGCAACTGCCCTTCCCCTTCCGGCTCTGGAGACAGCAGCGGCTCCTCCCACTTTGGCACTGGAGATGGTAGTGGCTACTACCCCTCTGGCTCTGGAGACAGCGGGGCTTCTCCCTCTGCTTACCTCCGGCAACAGCTGCCGCTCCCCTTCTTCCTCTTTTGGGCAGGTCGTTCCTCCTTCTCAGACATTCGGGCAAGTAGCTCCTCCTAATATTGAAGGGGGCAACATAGCACCGAGTGCCCCAACTCCAAGCAGGCAAGGCACCAACCTTGGTTCTCAAGGCAGGCGAGGAGGGCACCTAACCCGCTGTCCCATGGGGCTTGCAAGGCAGAGGGGCCTGTCTCTCGCTGTCGGCTGGAGTTGGACCTTCAGACGACCTCCATAAAGTTAGGGTATTTCTATCGGCACATGTCTTGGCGGTGCCCACCCTCTCCACAGGCTCTGCCCCCAGCTCTACTTCCATTTAAAAAAAAAAAAATGTTGTCACTTGCAGTCATGTCTCTAGGGGGTGCTATCCCACCAACTGTGGTAGGATGTTACTGGCAGGAATAAGACTCAGAGTCAGGAAAGCTTCAGTTAAAATACTGTTTGCGCAAAAACAAGCAAACAAGGCTTAAAGGCCAAAATAAAGATTTTAAACAAAAAAGACTAAACATTTGTAGGCTGAGCAGTCACCTTCACTACAAGTTGTTAAACACTCACCCACAAACTCCTTCAAACAAAGTTTTTTTTCTCTCCCTTTTTTATATATCGTTCCACATTGTATTCTCTTGATCCTTGGCTAACTAATATTGTCCATCATTGTGCAGATACGCTTGCTCCTGTGATTTGTAATATTGTGAATATCTCCCTAAAAATTGGAACTGTTCCAGCTAGTTTAAAGTTGGCAATTGTAAAGACAGTACTTAAAAAATCTACATTGGATCCTGATGTCTTGTATAATTATCATCCAATTTCTAATTTACCTTTCCTTGCAAAAGTCTTGGAAAAGGTTGTTGTTGTGCAGTTGTCTGTATATCTCTCTGCTAATAATCTCTTTGAAAAATTTCAAACTGGCTTTTGGAAACAACATAGTACAGAGTCTGCACTCATAAAAGTTGTTAATGACATCCTGCTGAATGCAGATGAGGGGCTGTCATCAGGGATTGTCGTTTTGGACATATCTGCTGCATTTGACACCATTAATCACACAATTCTTCTTGATCGCCTTGAGAAAGCTATTGGCATTACTGGCACAGTACTCTACTGGCTGCGGTCCTACTTAACTTCCCCACATCAATTTGTGTCCTTTGGAGGATCAAAATCGGCTAATTCTCTTGTTGTTTCTGGGGTTCCACACGGCTCTGTTCTTGATCCTTTACTTTTTAATTTTTTACATACTACTGCTGGGTAATGTGATCGGACCACATGGTTTTAATTTCCACTCTTATGCTGACGACATCCAGGTTTATTTTAAAATTACTTCTGATGATGTAAACGTAAACTCCAGACTATCAACTTGCCTTGACAAAATAGGGTCTTGAAATGTATTTTTGTTTATGACTGTAAGTCACCCTGGACAAGGGCATCTGCTAACAAATAAAAAATAATAATAATAATGTCAATTTATTTTTTTGCAGTTAAATGCAAATAAAGCTGAATTTCTTTTAATTGACTCTAAAACAGCATTAAATAAAATCCTACAACCAATGACCTTTGGCAGCCCCCTCATTAGCTCTTCGCAAGCTGTGAAATGTCTTGGAGTCTTATTTGATTCTAATCTTTGTTTTCAGCATCACATTTCACCTTTAGTGAAGTCTGCTTATTGTCATTTGTGGAATATATCTAAAGTCTGTTTGTATCTTGCAGAATCTGATATAGAAATTGTAATTAATGCATTTGTTTCATCCTGTCTGGACTACTGTAATGACCTATTGGCTGGTCTACCTTGTAAACTTATCAATTGCTTACAGCAGGTTCAGAATGCAGCTGCACAAATTCTGACAGGTACAAAAAGATTTGAACATATTACATCTGTTCTTGGCCGCTTGCATTGACTTCCGGTGAAGTACAGAGTTATTTTTAAAATGCTATTTAAGGCTGTCTCTGGAAATGGCCCTGCTTACATTAATGATATGCTTTTACCTTATGTTCCTGGGTGCCAGTTGAGACCTGCTGATGCTGGGCTTCTGGTGACTACAATGATAAAACGTAGCTCTTGTGGTGGAAGAGCCTTTAGTCATTATTCACCTGTATTATGGAAAAATCTTCCAATTGAAATCTGTAATGCTGACTCAGTAAATCCATTTAAATCAAAGCTTAAAACACATCTTTATGGAGGGGCCTTTTTGTAGATTGGGATGACCTATTTAGAATGTTGTTAATATGTATATTATTTAGTTATTTATTGATTTATTTTATTTATTTATTTTTTTCCCATTTGTTTTTGAATGTTTTTTTTTTATATTTTATTGTATATTATATTATTGTATAGTATATTTATTTGTAATGTGAAGCACTTTGGGATGCTTTGGCATGAAAGGCGCTATACAAAATAAATTTGATTGATTGATTGAGATGTGGCTATTCCTCAATTAGCACTAAATTACCTAATTAGGGAATGGCCACAGCTGTGATTGTTGGCAGGGACAGATTTAATCCCATCCCTGCCAAATTTACTTTACTTACACTGGCAAGGCTTCCGTTCTGCCAAGGTCAGTATTTTGGAAAGTGTCCGTCTTGAAACATGACTGTGCCGACCCCAGTTCTTTTCTTACCTTTAGTATATCGATCTCATACTATTTTGGTTCTTATGCTCTCCAGCATATAATAGTGAGTGCAGAAATCCTGATGAAAGTTTTAGCTCTAGTCAAATTTATAATAATAATTTATCTTAAAAAATGACAACAGACAAGGTAATACAAAAAACAACGTAGGTAACCTTACTTTAAATGTACTTGCGTTACCTTACATGTAGTCTACTGTAACCATGAAAACTTTCACTTTTTATAAGTAAAATGTAATGAAACAGTATGTATGCATGTATGCCATAAATACACAACATACAGAATTCTTATAATTTGTTTTTAATACATTCCTGTCACATATCCATGAAGTAGATTTGTGTAAGTATTGCTCTTTTTGTGATAAAGTATGAAAAATCAGCACAAATGTACTCCTTAATATTGTGAACAATCTCAGACGTGTGGGCGCCGCTGCCACCAATTACATCCGGTAATTTTCAAGATATTTGCTAAACGAACTTTATTAACTTTTTATGGAGCTATCTGCATGGAAATTGGCAGGAATGCACTTTGGGACATGCTGAATGATATTCAATGTCAGGGTATCGTCGTTGCCACATAATAACAATCAAAATAGACACTACACAACTTCTAGTACAGAGCATTTTATTAGAACAAACTGTACTAGAACAAATGATCTGTATTAGAACAAAGGCAAACATCTGTCTGAAAACTGTCTTGTGTTAAAATTAAAAGCAATTATTACATTCTCTATTGCATCAACATAGTCCAGTACACTTGGTACATTCACACTTCTTTATTCCATTCTCTGTTTCACGGCTGCACCTTCTCGACTTGTTACAACTGCAATGCTGAAGCTCCACCAGAAAGCCATGGCTTCAGGGACTGTAGTCCAGAAAGGATGCCAGCAACCACTGTTGGTCTTGAAGTGGAAATGGCACTAGTCTTTGTCCCCAGATGTGACCTGCTTGACATGCCACTCTTTTACAAGGAGTGTTGAAGGAGAGCTGCGTGTGTAGGTGGTAAATCATTATTTCCCTTTCCCTCCTGTACGCAATTAATTATGGGGTGCTTTTAATAAGCAAGTCAAAGCTGAAAGGTTTAGCAATTCTTCATATCATATCATTATATCCTAAATAACTTGATTTCTATATTTAGATAACTAAAGAAATAACAAGTTCAAATAATGGTAAGTGTATTGTTATAATTCAATTGAGTGATTGAATTGTCTTTTTAAACTTCAAATGCTGTACTTGGACATGTTAATTAGTATGTGTATTTTTTACTTAGTTGGTATTTTATGTAAAATTAAGTAATATAATGTTACTACCATTATTGATTTTAGGACAGCTCCGGTACTTTTTATTTGTATACACCCCTGATTGCAGATTTGCAGTATCCTGATGGACTAAGGCAAAGAACACAGTGAAATGCTGGCCCTTTTACACTATCCCCTAGCCAGAAAGCAGGCTGCAATTTACCTGGTGGTTGACTGGTGGAGGTATGTGCTAATGAGGTATTTTAGTGCATGGTATTTTTTCCAGCAAAAGCTTTGATGAATACAGCAATAAACTGGAAAGAATCCCATGCGGTGTGGTACACAGTTAACATGGAAAAATACCGCCCTTTAGGGAAAGCGCCCCTGTATATTTTATATTGTTTTTTTTTTTTGTTGTTTTTTTTATAACTAATTCAGCCTTCATATTAGAGTGCAGGTCCATACTTCACACATGTTTTCCAAAATGAAAGATGGTCAGTCACAATTCATGGGATTTATTGAAACAGTAAATAAAAATTAACATGGGAGGTATATGAACATTCTGTCATCCTTGTACAAATAATACAATATTGGCATTATAAGGAATCATGCAGCTATATGAACTTGTAAGCTAATTCTAAATGTCTATGTACTTTGATTTTTTAACAAAAAAAAAAAAAAAACAGTTGTCCTTGGCTCAGTAGCAATGTATTCCACCTGCGCAATTACTGTAGGAGTTATGCTTGTAGCTCATTTTGTAGCTTATTAGCATGTTAAGTTTTGAATATACCAAACTTTTTTTTTTTTTTTTTTTTTGCATGGTTGTTTTGGTCCTGGGCGATGTCATCTATTGAAACAACAACAACAAATTTATCATTTCATCCTCACTGTTCCATGGCACAGTGGATAGAGCAATGCACTGTGATATTTTGGATTGTTAGTTCACATCTCGCTTTTGGTCTTATTATTATCATGAATCACATTAATATTTTTTGTGGATTATACATTTTCACATTGCTAGTTTGAATGATGCTTTCTGTTTTTATTTGTTACTGGCATTGGAAAGCTTTTTTGGTTTTTCAGATATTGCACAGTGAATGGCAAACCTTACTATTCTTTGATATACAGTTGTGGAATTATTATTATTATTATTATTATTATTATTATTATTATTATTATTAGTCCTATTTAAACATCCGTTATGATGGACTAAACCAGCTGGAAAAAAGATACTACTTAGAACCCTCAAACAACAGGTACTAACAAGGCCAGATGTTTAACTAAATTTAGTCAAAAATTCTGTTTAAAAAGAACTGTAAATGTAATATTAATTTGCAGAAAAGAACCAAAAGAAATGGTGCAGAGCACTCCATTTAGAGCTGGAGCCATGAACAGGGTGTCCAAAAATAAACAGGGTGGGGGGAAAATGCAACTGGAACTGCAGAAGAAGGAAGAAAGAGGGCTGCTGTATGGCGTACAAAAGATAAACATCGACTCAGACTGACTGCATGAAGGGCATGCGGTGTCCGAGTCAGTGAAGTGACACAGGAACTCCCCTGACATGACGGCTCTGTGCAGCACTCTCCATCCTAGGTCTCCAGTTCCCCTTGGGACTGTAGGGGAGTATAGGGCTTCCTACTGAGACACCCTCCAGGGGCTGGAGGGGCTCCTGCCAGGCGGTGTCTCAGTGGGACATCGATTCCAGTGGCAGACAGGCTTGATTATTAAATAGATCATTTTGAATACCATGACGTTACCCAATTTTAAAGTGCAAAGGCAATTTTTCAGAGGATCAAAAGATTGTAACAATAAAAACGTTTTTAAACTTGTGTAAGGCTTTCCAGAGACTACGTAGATTTAAAAACTCTAGGCTATAGCTAAGTTTGCAATGACTTTTAGCAAGCCAGAATGGTACATTATCTTCTGATAATGCACTATTTTGTCACATGCTTTTTATTTTTATGAAATGAGTGATACAAGGTTGTACAACCCAAGGAGGGTTTCTGGCTATTTTTGCTTGATAAACAGCATGTTGATCCATTCATAGTCGTCATGTAGGGACAAGAAGAATAATTCTTCATATAACTGCAACAAAAACATAAAAAGGTCTCATTCCATAATCCCCGACTTGTCTTATAAATGCACACACACATTTTTCAAAATGTTTTGTGGTGCTTGGCAGGGTGATGTTTATTCATATTCAAATTCACTCACAGTTTTATTCAACTTTTCCCTAGCATCCCTAATTAAGTGTTGATCTACAGTTACCTTTAAGCTATTACCATTTAAAATATACAGTATGGTGTTGCCAGATATTGTATTTTTGCTTTCTTTTGTGCAATTCTTTCACACTTATGAACAGGAATCAACCAGCATATTAAAAAGAAATCATCCAGAAATAAAGTCCTAATTTATAAACATTAAATTGTTGCAATTTCTAACCATTATATTACTTGAAGAAAGTATTCACAGTGGGAAAGTACAATTATGTACCCAAAAATGGAAGTTAAAACTGGATTGTTAAATACACGTTTTTTTTGTAGTCAATGCCTACTGTATATCTGCAAACCCACACAGACTAATGATGATATCTCACCTGGAATCTTCATCCAAAGCAGACCTGGCTTTTGATATAGGCAGTATTTTGCACATTTTTAAAAGATGACAGTAGGTACAGTGGTATAAAAAGCACCTTTGTGAACCCATTGTGGAGGGTTCAATTTCAGTCTTGCTCTGAAACAGGATGTGAACCATATACCGTGGATAGGCTACATACAGCCTAAAAATATCGCAGCTTTACAGAATAGGCAGGATGCTGCCTGTTAAATAAAAACAAATCAAAGAAGACTTCAATAGTGAGTGGGAGATCTGCCTCAGAGACAAAAACGGTATGTGCTAAATATACAGTACATGCACACACCACCATTAAACTGAATCAGTAGAATAGGAAACCTATGTTATTTAAGAGATTGTGCTGTGCTATTTTGCTTTGTAAATAGTTAACAGTTTATTTTATGTTTATTTTACTATACCATATGTCCCATATGTATTTTAATTTTAACTTCCATTTTAGCATAACCCCACTTTAGCCATATAAAGCATTATAGTAGCTTAACACTGATAGAAGTAGAAATTATAATATGAGCCAATGTCATCTGCCGCTTTAATTGCCTCTGCCTATGTCTTAAACACAGCATGAATTACTACATGTTTCTCAAAGTTCAATGAGGGAAATGACTGTGATCTACCTGTCGTATTATAATACAGGAGCTATGAATGGTATATAGGTGTCCATGGAATACAGCAGGTAACACGATCAAGCAGTGTGACAACTTTATATAGAAACACTACTTCTATCCTATATTCTGCTCCTGACATCGTACTTGCCTAATACAATATCGTATTGGTATATAGAAACAATCCCCTGAAGTTTTTGCCTTTGACCAATCAGGTGAGATTTTTTGAGCACCTAGTGACTAAACAAGTTGATAGCTCCACATGGTTTTGGTAGTCAATTTAACCACTTGACTGCCACCTGTTATATTACTTTTTTCCTTTAAGGTCAAAACCAATGACTAAAGGCCTCTACACACTGGCAGTCCATTTCCAGGGAAGTAGATATAGCTGCTGTGTATGATTTGTTTACCTTTACTGAAATAAGTATTCTGAAATGCTATTATCTATTCTACATTTTTATTGTATAACAGGACTATCATATGTGTGATTTTTTTTCCAGCTGATGATACAATCAGATCAGAGTCGCCTATCACATCGGACGCCACTGGTGTGTATTTTTTTTTTTACAATTATTTTTCATTAATTCCCGATTTTCTCCCAATATTGGAATGTCCAATTATATTCAACCTGGCTCCCTGCTGCAACCCCTGAACTAACTCAGGCGAGACGAGGACAAATGAGTGCCGTCAGCAAACCACTTTTTTTTGCTCTGCAAGCCCGCCGTGCAGCCATCTCAGAATTTAAAGCGTTAGAGGACCATGCAGTGCTGAATTGCATACAGGCAGGCCCGCAGGCGCCCGGCCAGCCATAGAGGTCACTGGCGTGCGCTGAGCCAAGAGCTCCCCAGCTGACCTAACCCCTCCCTGCCCGGCAGCGCAGCCATTGTGCTCCGCCTACTGGGAACTCTCGTCCACAGTCGGCGGTGGCATAGCTTGGATTCAAACCGGCGATCTCCAAATATAGGGCGCCTTTACCGGATGTGCCACTGGGGATCCCCCAAGGCTGTATTTTTTTTTTCACGGATATTACAGAGTTCACTATTTCTATGAAATGTACCTATTGCCGTGAGGCAAACAGAAATCCTATGTTTGTGCATTACTAAAAGTGGACATACCTGATGCATTTAGTGGCAGCATGTTGTGACAAATAAAAATGAATCATGTAGTTTTGTGTGGCTATCCTCCATGATCTCTACAATATGTATGCAGATTGACCATGTCTGCATAACATATTTTTACAGCGGCACCACACATGTCATTTTAATTATTTCTTCCAATGATCATGAGTAGTTGAAGTAAACGCTTTAAAAATATGCTCCTGTTTGTTACATGATATCCTAATGTACTTGCTTGTGTTGTTGAGAGGAAGTGTTTGTGCATTCTGTTTGATCAATTACAATGTATTGATTTGACTGCTTGAAACAGTGAGCTCCTAACTGACAGCCTGATCAATAAATAGCGAAAGAAAGAAATAAAGAATTTGGTCTGTCAAATTTATATTTTTGTAAAACCATTCTGAAATTGTGCACACAATACACAGTCTTTTTCTTTCCATCATATATTGCATACTTACATACATACATACACACAAATTGATAAATACACTATTGAGTAAAAAATAATTGTGTTGAAACCCCTTGGGTTGCATGAATTATAGTCCATAAATTACACTGCCGTGACAATTAGTAGTAATGATGCAAGCCTCTAAGTCCCACTGCAAGACCATTTGCAGACAGGTCTACATTGATAAATTCACCAATTAGACAAGCATTAATATCACATCACTTCACATTCCAAACAGACTGCCCTCCCAGAGACAGGGTGAAATCTACTTAATCCCTTGAGCATGTTTCTTGAGCATTACCCTGTTACAGGATTAGATCCATCTATCAAAGAAGTTGCCCACCTTCTTCACATTTATTCTTGGTCCAAGTTTAATGCATGTTACAGCCTGAGCGAAAACTATCCTCCATAAAGCTCAATTCATTTTGTATAACAGTGGTGGCTGGTGGCCCAAAAAAATGGGGAGGCAGAAAAAAAGGCAGGGGGCTGCTGCAGTAGAATCTTATTATTGTATTCTGACTGACAACACTTTTCATATCTTAACATTTTACCCCAATTTGGCTGTTAAATGCATTTTCTTCACTAGCCAGCAGAGGAAATAAAACAGTATCCCATTATAGTTTATTCTAATAAATTTAACTGTTACAGACTGCCAGCGTATGTTTAAACATGCACTGTATAGAACATTAATATAGCATTTAGATTTCAAGACCACATCACTAACATGCGATTTATCAAATTACACAAACTACAAAACAGTAGGAAAGCCTCCAGTAAAAAATACATCAGGTTGATAAAACACTAATATGCTACCATCTGCCACCATGCAAATGTTACACGTTGCATTATTATTATTATTATTATTATTATTATTATTATTATTATTATTATTATTATTATTATTATTATTATCGATAACTAAAAGGCAATAACAACGTACGCTTATAATGCTACAAACATTTGCCGAACTAAAAACTGAGTGACAGTGTACTGTACGTATATACACAGAATCTCCATACTATATGCTAAATGTTTCAATATCATCTGTATAAATGAAGTTTTCAGCAGAAAGGTATTGTCAGTACAAAATCTATCTTCCCTGCTGGGGATGAAAATTGAAAAAGCAGAGCCAAGGGCACGCCCCTGTCAAATCACACCCTGCCAACATATTTTGCAATAAATATTTTCTAAATAAAATTATGGCAAGAGAAAGGCAGATAAAAATCAAGGACATCCTATCAAATGAATTTATTAAATGAAAATAAATGACCAACAAAATAATTATATACTATTCTGTACCAGTGGTGGCTGATGACTTCTATGTCACAAGAGGCACAATTATGTTGTTTCATTTAATCAATCTGCCATGCAAAAAAAAGACCTTCATTAATTTATTTATTGATTTCTTCTAGCACAGTAAAGGAAATGAATGAAACGAGGTCATTCTGTATGGTTTTTGACATCCTAGTAAATACGGTTCCTTATTTCCATGTGAGCAGCAACTAACTGCTTGCTGTAAGTACCTATGTCCCGCCGAATTTTGCATTACTTTGCGCATGCGCTCATGCGTTCATACTAATATATTCATCACCATGATTTTAATGTGAACTTTCTGCATTACAAATTAAATTCACTTGTTAGACACCAAAACAATATAAAAATACCAAAAAACAAAACGGAAAATTAAATGAACACAGTAGTTACTACTTTCCGTTGATATATTTGCTTTGAAATATGAGCTATATCTAGCCTCAGATGACTCAAGGGTAGAAGCATTTAATTTCATCAGAACATATAGATCCTTTGCCGTTTTCAATATATGTATGCGTAACACAAGTACAGTATTAGTAATAATACTAGCACACATTAGTAGGTCATTATATTACAATGTAATATTTTTCAATTACGTACTGCATATCTTTTTTTAAAAAGCTCAATTGCTTGAACACAACATACTTACTGTATCTACCTTTAAAAATGCCTGCACACAACCACCAATGGTGAAAGACGATAAAACAACTGTGTTTAAATATATTGTAACAACCCTGGGTCTGCTGTAACCTCATTCAGGAAGGTTCTGTGACCCAGAGTCAAAGGTTCAACTGCAGCAGGTGCTCAGGGACGTCAGAGATGGGAGAATCGCCACCAATCAGAAGACCCAGTTGCAACATTGTTGTCACAAATCAGGGGATCGAGAGCAAGTAGTAAGTACAATAAATGTATAAGAACGATTTCAAATAAGAGCAATTACAAAAAACGTCAAAAAACACCAATATCATATGCAGTAAAAATATTGAAAATTGCTCAAATATACAGCTCAATATAAATGCAATTGGTTGAAGTCAGTACAGCACTTACTCTTTTGTGGTTTGCAGTCTTTCCAAAAGAAGGAAACTGCTAAGCAGTGCGAAACTGTGTGCATGCAGAAGCTACATAGTTCACAAATTTAGACCATGTTAAACAGTGGTTTGAAAAGCTTTACATTAAACACAGGAAAATCACACAATGTTTTCAATTATGTTTTTGACTTTCAATGATTTCTCACCATTTACCATTCAAATTGGAAGCGTAAACAAGGGTTGCTGTGACAGGATGAATGGTGCAGTGCAAAGGATGTGGAATGTCCAGACCGTTGTCTCCCAAAGAATAATCCTTTTTAATTATTAACAAAAATATTACAAAATAATCCAAAATGAAAAATAATAATATACCCCGCTATCAGCAATGATATTGGGGTAAAACAAAACAAGTCCCGACTCAAAAAGTAAACAAAAAGGCACTCCTTAAACCACAATCCTCCGTGCACGAAACTGTGCTCTTCTCCTCGGTGGATCGTGGTGCATGCGCTGTGCTGTGGTGTGCTCTGTGGTGAGGGTGTGCTCTGGGGTAAGTGCTGGCTCGCTGGCTACAGCCTCCCGTCCTCCGGCTCCTCTATTTACAGACAAAACAACAACACGTAATACACACAAAACAAACATCGGCTCCGGCCGGTCGCTTTCATTATCTCAGCGCAAGGGGAGGTTTTGACGTAGCTGCTTCCCCTTTGTACCCAGCAAACTCCTCCCTGCAGTCAACGCGTCGCCTGGTTTCTCCAATAGAGGGCTGCCCCGCAGCTGACTGCAATGGAATCGTCCTGAGTACTTGCAGCTACGCGCCCCTCCTAATATGGTTACCTTCCGGTTTCCAGCTACCACCGAGGTAGTAGATCTAGGAGGCAGCTTACCTTCCCCTTACACAGCGCCCTTTCTAATCGGGAGGGAGATTTACAGCATCGATCCTTTCTCTCGCTATCACATATCTCACCCCTCAGAGTGATGCCGAAGGAACACTCGGCCAACTCTACATTCCCCAATGGTCCCCCTCCCTTGAAAAAATCTGCGTTTTGATGCTCCTTACCCGCACGATGTTTCACAGTATAGTGGAAGGGTTGCAGCGCCAGATACCACCGAGTTATCCGAGCGTTATTGTCCTTCATCGTATGTAACCACCTTAAAGGAGCATGATCAGTGATAAGAGAGAAAGAACGCCCCAACAGGTAATAGCGAAGAGCGTGAGTAGCCCATTTGATGGCTAAACACTCCTTCTCAATGACGGAGTAGTTAATCTCCCTAGGAGCCATTTTTTTGCTCAAATAAATAACAGGGTGTTCTACCCCATCAACTTGTTGGGACAGGACCGCCCCCAGACCAATGTGGGAGGCATCGGTCTGCAGGATGAACTCTTTGCCAAAATCTGGTGAAATCAGAGCGGGAGCTTGACAGAGTAGCTTCTTAATCAAATCAAATGCTTCCTGACACTGCCCTGTCCATTTAACTATTTTTGGAGCAGCCTTTCGGGTGAGATCTACCAGGGGGTTAACTATGGTGGCATACTCGGGGATAAATCGGCGGTAATAGCCGGCTAGCCCCAGTAGTGATCTCACCTGTGACTTGGTTCTCGGGATCGCCGTCTCCACCAGCGCCTGGACTTTGAGGCGATCGGCCTCACCCGCCATTACCCATAATGTAGCCAAGATATTGGGTCTCCTGTTTGCCAAATGCACACTTGCCCAGCTTGGCTGTTAGCCCCGCCTCCCTCAGAGACTGGAGGACGGCTGAAATTCTAACAATATGCTCCTTCCAGGTGGAGCTAAAAATCACCACATCGTCAATGTACGCGGCGGCATACTGATGATGGGGAGCCAAGACCTGGTCCATCAGTCTCTGAAAGGTGGCGGGAGCTCCATGCAACCCGAAGGGCATGGTCCGGAAATGGAACAAGCCATCTGGGGTAGAGAAAGCAGTTTTCTCTCTTGAGCTCTGAGTCAGTGGAATCTGCCAATATCCCTTCGTCAGGTCCAAGGTCGAAATCAACTGCGCCTTACCCAGTCGGTCAAGGAGCTCATCCACCCGGAGCATTGGATACGCATCGAACTTGGAGATGGCATTAATCTTTCGAAAGTCCACACAGAACCGAGTAGAGCCGTCCTTCTTGCCCACCATCACGATAGGACTGCACCACTCGCTCCGGGAAGGTTCAATGACTCCAAGCTCAAGCATATCCTCCACCTCCTTGCGAACAGGACTCTCTGGGATCCGGTACGGTCTCTCCCGGACCCTGACCCCTGGTGGAGTAATAATGGCATGAGAAATAACATTAGTTCTGCCGGGCAAGTCAGAGAAAACATCATTAAACCTTTCCACCAACTGGTAGAGCTCCCGTTTCTGATCCGGAAGTAACTGTTCCCCATCGAATATCGGAATATGAGTTGTAGCTGGTGGATTGACAGTGGGACCAAAATCCTCTTCCAAACTGTCACCGGCTACAAATAGGGCCTCCCTTTCATTCCAGGGTTTTAGCAAATTGATATGATAAATTTCGGTTTTATTTCGGCGATCGGGTTGTCTAATTTCATAATTTACTTTACCAATTTCCCGAACCACCTCATATGGCCCCTGCCACTTAGCATACAACTTAGATTCCGATGTGGGAAGTAGCAACAGTACTTTATCACCTGGCGAAAAGTCAGAATACGTGCTTGTTTATTGTACTGTTGCTCCTGGCGATGCTGAGCTAGTTTTAGGTTCTCTTGTGCCAAACGACCAACCAATGCTAGGCGGTCTCTTAACATAATTACATATTTGACTATGTTTTTAGAGGTCTTTGTTTGCTCCTCCCACCCTTCTTTCACAAGATCAAGGATACTTCGTGGTTGCCTCCCATACAGCAGCTCAAAGGGAGAAAACCCGGTCGAACTCTGAGGCACCTCTCTCACTGCAAACATTAGGTAAGGGAGGAGTTTAGCCCAATGTTTTTGCTCTTGGTTGACAAACCGCTTCAGCATCTGTTTCAAGGTCTGATTAAAACGTTCCACCAAACCGTCCATCTGCGGGTGATAAACGGAGGTTTGGATCGACTTAATTTGCATCAATTTGTATAATTCTTTCAAACATTGTGACATAAAGTTCGTTCCGTGATCAGTGAGGATTTCTTTTGGAATCCCTACTCTCGATATAATGTTTACTAACTCTTTAGCAACTGCTGCGGCACTAGTGGATCTCAATGGTACTGCCTCTGGATATCTAGTCGCGTAGTCCACCACTACCAAAATGTGCGTATATCCAGAGTCAGACTGGCTCAATGGACCCACTATGTCCATAGCAATGCGCTCAAAGGGAACTGAGATTAGGGGCAGTGGGACCAGCGGGCCGGGCGAACTCGCCCCGGCGCTACTTGCTGGCATTCCGGCATTCCGCTACATATCGCCACCTCACTAAAAACTCCCATCCAATAAAATCGAGCCAATATTCATTCCCGAGTCTTATCGATACCTAAATGGCCCGAACAGGGGACATCGTGAGCCAACCGCATGATCTCACGTCGAAAAGACTGAGGAACGAGTAGTTGTGTTACAATCTGGCTTGTGCTCGTGGCTTGGGATACTCTATATAGTAAGTGCCCAACAATAATGTGGTGGGGATATGTAAGCGGCCGGCTATCCTCTACATCCTTCCCCTCGATAGACCGAACCTGCCCCCAGATGTGTACCAGCGAAGGATCGTTCTTTTGTTCCAATGCAAGGTCCACATCTCGGTCCCAGAATTTCGGGATATCGAGCGGAGCTAAAGTAGCTTCAGCACTGGGGGTCTCAGTAACCTGTCCCTGCAGGTCACACTGAGTCCCAATCCCTTACCCTTACATTTGACCGATTCTGAAGTTTCCCCTACCAAACCCCAGCCTTGTTTCATTAATGTTCCTTCCCATTTTTCAACCCTCCGCTCTCTTTTTGTTTTTTCGGTGAAATCGGGAATGGAACAGATCAGTGTGCAGTGGAAAAATATTCCCAATAGCTTCCCCTGCTGCTCCCATGGTCTTACCGGAGACTGGCTTTACCGTTTTATAAATCATGCTGTCAAAATGCGGCCAGTCTCGACCTAAAATAACTGGATATGGTAACTTTTCTGCCACAGCCACGATTACGGCGGGTATGACATCCAACTGTCAAATCTAATTTGGTGAGGGGTAGTCCTTGTTATCCCCATGGATACAGGAAATGACCACAACCCCCGTGACCACCAAGGTACCCCTTCAATAGAGCTTTCAAAATCAAAGTTTGCCCACATCCTGAGTCCACTAATGCATGGGTGCTCACATCACCAACCCATACATTAACAATACAAGGCCCCTCCCAATCATTACCCCTGGACTTACCTGGTGCTGTCAGGACATAATGGGAGGCCACACCACATTCCATGGCCGCCGGGCAGTTCCTGGCGAGGTGGCCGACCTCCTGGCACCGGTAACAAGTGGGGCGAAAGGGTGCCCACGGAGCCGGTGTGTCCCGTTGCCGATTTGGCAGCGAGGAGGGGTACTCTGCTCTTACCCGCTGGGGTCGCCTCGCTCTCCATTGTGTTGGAGGGAGGCCGCCCATGGGGTGACGCTGCAGTGCTGGTCCGTGGGTGGTGGGGGTGAAGCGTGGTGTTGGTGGTGGTGCCGCCGCCGCGCCCATTGGAGGCAAGAGTAGGTAGGGTGACCACTGGAGCGGTAGGCAGGGCGCCCTCGTATCCTTCGGCCAATCTGACTGCCGCATCCAGCGTGGTGGGACGGTGGCGACTGACCCAGTTCCGGGTGTCCGCCCCAGCACCCTCACAAATTGCTCGATCGCGATGAGCTCAGTCACCTTTTCCGCATCATTGGTGCCGGGCAGAGCCACCGGGTCACGTGGTCCACCAGTTGTTGTGCCACCACGGGGTCGCAGTCCTGGGGGTCGCTGGTATTCCCGAACCGGGCGACGGTGGGTTTCTTCAGTGATGTCTAATCGCTGGAGAATGGCCTGCCTCACTCGATCGTAATTGAGGGCGTCTTCATTTGTTAAGGCTTGGTAGGCTGCCTGGGCCTCCCCAATGAGATTAGGGCCCAACTGGGTAGCCCACCCATCCCGAGGCCACTGTGCTGCCGTAGCCTGCCTTTCAAAGGCTAATAAGTAGGCCTCGGGATCATCCTCCAACAACATCTTCACCACCCTTATCCTTGGTACGGGTGGCGCTGGTTCAATCGCCGGTCCTCCCCCCCGATTGGCCTCCAGAAACATGGCATGCATCCGCTCCATCATGGCCGCCATTCCTTCCTGATGTCTGCGCTCCTGTGCCTCCAATATTGCTCCCAACGCGGCGGCGTCCATCCCGAATCCCACTTCTGACACCAACTGTGACAGGATGAATGGTGCAGTGCAAAGGATGTGGAATGTCCAGACCGTTGTCTCCCAAAGAATAATCCTTTTTAATTATTAACAAAAATATTACAAAATAATCCAAAATGAAAAATAATAATATACCCCGCTATCAGCAATGATATTGGGGTAAAACAAAACAAGTCCCGACTCAAAAAGTAAACAAAAAGGCACTCCTTAAACCACAATCCTCCGTGCACCTAAACTGTGCTCTTCTCCTCGGTGGATCGTGGTGCGCGCTGTGCTGTGTTGTGCTCTGTGGTGAGGGTGTGCTCTGGGGTAAGTGCTGGCTCGCTGGCTACAGCCTCCCGTCCTCTGGCTCCTCTATTTACAGACAAAACAACAACACGTAATACACACAAAACAAACATCGGCTCCGGCCGGTCGCTTTCATTATCTCAGCGCAAGGAGGTTTTGACGTAGCTGCTTCCCCTTTGTACCCAGCAAACTCCTCCCTGCAGTCAACGCGTCGCCTGGTTTCTCCAATAGAGGGCTGCCCCGCAGCTGACTGCAATGGAATCGTCCTGAGTACTTGCAGCTACGCGCCCCTCCTAATATGGTTACCTTCCGGTTTCCAGCTACCACCGAGGTAGTAGATCTAGGAGGCAGCTTACCTTCCCCCTTACACAGCGCCCTTTCTAATCGGGAGGGAGATTTACAGCATCGATCCTTTCTCTCGCTATCACAGTTGCATAATGGAAAGGAACAAACGGCTGATGAAACAGTAAGAGCTTGTGCAATTTAACTGGGACAGAACAATGTGGTACTTGTGGTACATGTGGTACTTGCTTTCTTACTAAAACAGAGTGTTGCTGCCGACTTTCTCTGTCTGGTGTGGACTTGCCCATACATTGAGACTGCACGTTCTGCATCCACTGAATTGGTTGGAAGTGTAAGGCAAAGCTTTGTCAAGTTATACAGATGTGGAAATCTATTAGAAACAGTCCCAAAACTCGGTTACCCTCAAGGGCATCTGGCATTCTTTAATAAAGGACATATATGCAGCACGTTTGTTGTCATGTTGTTTGTCCCATCCAGGAATTTATTTTATTATTACAGTCAAAAGAAAGAAAATGTGCCTAATTCGGCTCTAAAATTCTAAATGGGTTTAAAAAGTAAGCAACAGGTTGTTTTAACCATGGTGGCTGTGCTAGATCATACATGTAGTACTGATTTAACTTGGCTACAAGCAACAGAAATACTTTTTGTCTGCGCTGACTTTCAAATTGGTTTTCTGAAAGCTGTTTGTTTTATGTTCTGTTTAGAAGCCTCTAGTACCCTTTCGTAATATGTGAGACGCTAAATAGTGATCGATCATATTTTTTCTTTGTCGTCCATTTTTGGTATTTTACCTCCAATGCTGAAAACTAGATTTTAGCAACCTAAATCAAAATAACTTTGCCCCACCTCCTACTGTACAGTACAGGTCACAGAAAAGACAGTACAGACACACTGACGACTTTGTTGTCATGTGAACAGTAAACGTAAACAGAAAAGTATTTTTATTTTATTTTATTTTATTTGTCTAAGGACATTTTTTTTATTTGCCTAAGTGCAATGCACATAGGACATCAAGTGGATAAAAAAAAAAACTATCTACAGAATTAAGATACATAGTTTGCACCTCTTGTGGTGCATTAGTTACTTTAAATTTGGGGTCTCCAACCCTGGTCCTGGAGAGCTACTATGGCTGCTGGTTTTTGTTTCAACCAATCTCTCCCTTACTTAATTGAACCAATTATTGGCTTAATTAGTCAAGAATAACAGGTGTTCCAGATCTTTAGCCACTGATGATGTAAAGACATCTATAAAACCTGCTGGATAGGGGCTCTCCAGGACTAGGGTTGGAAACCCCTGGTTTAAATCAATACATTTATTTTCTATTTTTCTTTCCATACTTGTCCCGTATGCATTGGCCCCTAAAAGAGGTGAATTTCATGGTGACCCCTCAATTTCCTGATTTTCGTGAAATCTGTAAAATCGTGAATTAGGTAGTTACCTAGTTATGCTGGATTTCATTTTTTTCTGGTCACTTTTTAAAAAAACGCTCATAGCAGGCCTACATCAGTGCTTCAGCAGGGGGCGGGAGGGTTTGAGTTGCTTCTCCAATTAAAACTAGGGATCAGACTACGTCATCTGCCATTGCTAGTACTGTACTGTGCGTGGTTATAGGAGATAGGAGTTTTTAATGGAGGCTTATCTCCTCCGATGAAAAAAACTTTCTGGACCCCTCCAATTAAAACCTGTGCTCAGATCACGTGGTTTACTACTGCTAGTACTGTGGTTAATAGCAGATAGGAGTTTATAACGGAACCTTGCCTCCTCTGAGGAGCCAGAACCGCTGTTAATATAGGAATGCTGAATCTAGGGTTTAGGTTAAAATACAATTTTTTGTTGCATTTTAGACGATATTTTTGTTTTTGTTTTATTAACCATGTGTTGCAAAGTGGTTGATTGGGCACAGGTGCAGGAAACAGTTTTTATTTATATCCAGGTCTGGTGATCAAATAATAATTACTGTCAATACACAATAATGTGTAGTGCACAGAGTATATAACAACAGGGTTGCAGTCCCAAATAATAAACACAAATATCCGTCCCACAATATACTAACACGGTCACCAGTCCTGGGTGCGTGCAGTAGTGCTCGTGGTGGGTGATACAGGTTTATAACAGTGACAACAGCGCAGTGCTGTTCCGGGTTTTGGTGCTGGCCCTTGGTGACAGCTCCGGAACGTGTTAGCCATCTAATAATAACAAACAAGACAATTATAGACAAACAAACAAAACACTCACGATACGTATCATCACTGCTCTCTCTCGGGTCCGTTCAGGTTAATAATACAAACCAAAGCGAAGGAACATATTGCGATTCTCCGTCCCCTTTTATGCTGTCACACATGACCCCTTGGTAAATGAGTGCAACCGCCTCTCCAATCTGCAGCTGCCACGTCGTTTCCCTTCCGGGTCAATGCGTTCTTGCAACAGAGTCTCGTCTTCATCCAGACTGGCCGACTTCCCGACCCTGGGAAAGAACTGTCAGACCAGCCCGTCCGAAGGACTCTGTTCTCGCTGCTTAGAGCCCTCACAGGTCGGGGAGGGAAATTTACAACCAAGAATCATTGTATTTCTGTCACACCATGACAGACCCATATTAATCATTAGTCTTCTCGCTCACTTAAGCTTAATTAATTATTTATTTATTTATTTATTTATTTATTTTTTTCGACCACTGCTGGGCAATTTTCCTAAGGTAGAAATTATAGGCTGTAGTTGTTTTTTTTACACCAAAGTGAATGACCATTACAGGATTTTTGTGAAAGGAAAAGCAATGCGTTTTATATATAATGGCATATGACTGAAATTCATTGGCATATTATATTTTAACTATTGCTATGTATAACACTTGTTTTTTGTAACAACTATAATATATAATATAGCCACACGCAAATGATCTCCTGCTTGATTAAATAATTATTGCTGCATGCCAAAGAAAAATTAATTCAAATGTAAAATTGTTGAATTTCATTTTCTATCCCATTAGAGTATGCTCAATCATTATTTATGGGTTGTGTATTGTGTTTTTAATGTGAACGTCTTTCATGACAAAGACCCTAGAGACCATGAGCTTGCCAGCAGCAACTCAGATTGCAGTGACCAAATAGCACTCACATCTGTTGACTGTGTGTGTCACAGGGGAAATTATTCTAGACAACCGTATTGCTGAAAACGTATGGCAGAAGCTTTATTCAGACACTACCCAGTAGGAGGGTAAATAACCTCCCACATAGCTGATCCTTCTGCAGATGCAGGATTAGTCTTCTTTTACCTGCTGCCCACTAAAGGTATATGCACTTTTAAGTGTACAAGCCACATAATAAAGCATTTATCTTGTATATTTGCAAATAAATATAGTGTTGCACATATGTATAACCTAAACAAATCTAGGACCAAAACAATTCAAATGGATTTACTGCTACTTTTGAATATTACTTTAATTGTCTATTAACATTAAACAGCTTCTAAGTTAACAGCCAATTATTCAAACCCTTTTTAATATGAAAAGCTGTAATAAACTGTAACTGCACTTCCCATCAGCTTTTCATTACCAGTAATGTGTAGTTCCTATAGAGAAAGACTCTTTTAACCTCCAAGATCCTTGGGGAAGGAATAATCTTTGGGGCAGAATGTGGATGTCATTGATCTCAGAATTGTCTGGAAGAGGCTGAGCTGACAAAGCAGCCATGTCACCAAGAACTAACCCAATAAATAATAAATAATACTGAGTGACTAACCTTCTTTTGCTCATTAGTCACAAGGCTGCCTTGAAGACATGAGATGGATACAACTGCATTTGTGAACCACAATTATCTATGTTGCTATCCTGCTTTCTTATTTTATAGTATCGAATGAACACATGCGGCCCGCTAGAAATCAATAAGTGGGTGTATATGAATATTCTGTATAAAGGAAGAAACAATATGTACAGTGCCTTGCATAAGTATTCACCCCCCTTGGACTTTTCTACATTTTGTAGTGTTACAACCTGGAATAAAAATTAAAATGGATTTAATTAGAATTTTTTGTCACTGATCTACACAAAATAGTTCATAATGTTGAAGTGGGGAAAAAAATCTACATATTTTCAAAATTATTTACAAATAAAAAACTGAAAAGTCTTGATTGCATAAGTATTCACCCCCTTTGCTGTGACACCCCTAAATAAGCTCTGGTGCAACCAATTGCCTTCAGAAGCCACATAATTAGTTGAATGGAGTCCACCTGTGTGCAATTAGTGTCACATGATCTCAGATTAAATACACCTGTTTCTGGAAGGCCCCAAAGTTTGTTAGAGAGCATATCTAAACAAACAGCATCATGAAGACCAAGGAGCTATCAAAACAAGTCTGGGATAAAGTTCTGGAGAAGCACCAATCAGGGTTGGGTTATAAAAAAATATCTCAAACTTTGAACATCCCCCGGAGCACCGTTAAATCCATTATTAAAAAATGGAAAGAATATGGCACAACGGTGACTCTGCCTAGAGAAGGCTGTCCACCAAAACTCAGTGACCAGGTAAGGAGGTCATTAGTCAGAGAAGCAACCAAGAGGCCAATGGTAACTCTGAAGGAGCTGGAGAGATCCACAGCTGAGATGGGAGAAACCGTCCATGGGACAACTATAACCCGGACATTCCACAAAGCTGGGCTTTATGGAAGAGTGGCGAGAAGAAAGCCATTGCTGAAAAAAAAAAACATTTCAAATCCTGTTTGGATTTTGCCAAAAGGCATGTGGGAGACACAGCAAACATGTGGAAAAAGGTTCTCTGGTCTGATTAGACCAAAATTGACATTTTTGGCCTTAGCGCAAAACGCTATGTGTGGCGCAAAGCCATCACTGCTCATCACCCTGAGAACACCATCCCCACGGTGAAGCATGGTGGTGGCAGCATCATGTTATGAGGATGCTTTTCATCAGCAGGGACTGGGAAACTGGTCAGGATTGAGGGCAAGATGGATGGAGCCAAATACAGGGAAATTCTAGAGGAAAACCTGTTTCAGTCTGCAAGAGACCTGGGACTGGGGCGGAGGTTCACCTTCCAGCAGGACAATGACCCTAAACACACAGCCAAAGCTACACTGGAGTGGTTTAAAAACAAGAACCTGAATGTCTTAGAATGGCCCAGTCAAAGCCCAGACCTCAATCTGATTGAGAATCTGTGGCAAGACTTGAAAATTGCTGTTCACCAACGGTCCCCATCCAACTTGACAGAGCTTGAGCAATTTTGCCAAGAAGAATGGGCAAAAATTGCAGGATCCAGATGTGCAAAGCTGGTAGAGACTTACCCAAAAAAACTCACAGCTGTAATTGCTGCCAAAGGTGCTTCTACCAAGTATTGACTCAGGGGGGGTGAATACTTATGCAACCAACAAATGTCTTTTTTTTGTTTAATTAACTTTTGTGTCACAATAAAAGCTATTTTCCACATTCAAAGTGTTAAGTATGTTGTGTAAATCAAATGGTAAAAAATCGCAATTAAATCCATTTTAATTCCAGGTTGTAACACTACAAAATGTGGAAAAGTCCAAGGGGGGTGAATACTTATGCAAGACAATGTATACAAATATATTAGGACTTATTTTATTCCCAATGATTTTAACTTTGTAGTTGTCTGGCTTAGTTAAAATCACATAATAAAATACATTTTTAAACAAACCATGTTGTTTCTGAAGATTTTATATTACCAATCACACTAATAATACAATATCACAAGTTTAAACATTATGATTTGAAGGAAATGCAAAACATGCCTTCTTGCCTGACTGTTCATAAGGCACCCACAGCGGCCTAAAATCTGCAAAATTGTTCTAAATAAAGTACTGTGTGTAACTTATTGGGCAAAGCCGATTAAATTATTGATTACTCCAAAACTCCCCAGCCTATATATCTGCCTCAGTTAATCTTAAAAGTATGTGAGAAATAAAATGTGTAGCCTGTGGAAGGTCACCAGCAAAATTAGTTAAAAAGGAGACGAATCAATCAAGGTAACAGACCAGACATAAGGAATAAGGTCTTCTATAACTGCTGTCTGAACAAAAGACAATCTTTGGACCGGCATAGTTATGGGGTTTGGTTCTAACAGTCTCATTTTCAAATATAATTAATAGCTTAGATTATCTCAAACATATGTAAACAATATGAAGCACATTTGCTTCAAGGGATCATTATTTATTTTAAAAACATGCTTGAATCGCTCCCTTTTACTGCCTGAACCTGCATGTTTTTCTTCTTTAAAAAAAAAAGAATAACTATAGGGAATTATCAACTTTCACAGCTGGAAATGAATCATCCTTTAGGACCAGACAATAATCATCAGAAGATGGCATTAAATATGCCATCAGGAAATTGGAATCTGTTGCATCTGCTGCATCTGTCCAGTTCACCCCCCGATCTTGGAAGTTTAAGGTCAGTTTCTATTTTAAAATTGAAATTAGAGGTGGTAGTGCATATGAACCGCACACATGCCAAGTTGAGGGATCAGACATGTTTGATCAATTATTTTATAGAATAAGAATGTTGCCTTTAACAGTTAGTTAGCCATGTTCCTTTGGCAGCCAGTCTGCCCACAGATTCCCCAAAGTAAATCTTGCAAATTCCACACATTTCTCTGCATTTCAGGATAATTGGTCTAATTAACCAAAGACAGCATTAGGCAGGTGATAAATGAAACAACATTTGGCTAAAAACAGTGCTTTCATTTCTTCCAATTTATTTCTCAAATTGAATCACAAACCTTTGTTTAGTTTATGATGGCATGTTCACTGACTTCCAGTCACCTAAATGATGTCAAGTTCAAGTAATGTCATTCTTAAATTGCCAAGGATATTGAAATAGGATCACTTCTCGATAATTTCATTAAAGTTTTGCTGTTGTCAAATAGGAATCAAGTATTTGGTTTAAGTGACCTTAAGTATAAAAGCAACACATTTGGAACCAGATTTCAACTAAAAATGTCCAAGAAGATTTAACCCTTTGCGGTCCTATGTTGGACCAGGTCTGACATTACAATTTTCCCTTTCCGGGCCGATGTCAGACCCTGTCCGACATCATCAAAAAGACATAAAACACAGGTCTCTAGTCGTTTTTTCTCCGGAAAAAGCCGACAAAACCATTCAGTGGCCAAGTGAGACCGATAGGAAATGAGATAAGCCGAAAAAAAGGGGCGAATCTAAGCAATACACATAGTCCCAGATCCACAGAGATAACACAGACATAAACAAACAAAATAGCTGCTTCTGCATCCAGCGCTCAAAGAATATCACAGACATTTGCAGAGCTTTTTGAGATGTTATAGTAATAAAATAATGACTTGGATGGCATTATTGAGGAGTTTGGTGATAAATTGAGTGATCAGGAGATGATTTATCGGTATGCACGACTATGAAGAGGTATGTGAAAAATACAGCGAACAAGGGGTGGGGCGGGGCTGGAGATGCAGTACTGAATGTCTTGTTGATATGCAGTGCCTTTTAAACCGGTTTTACTGTGAAAAAAATATATACTTTTAAACAGTGCGGCTAAAATAAACTGCGCGTGTGAAAATAAGTTGGACCTGACAAGCGTGAGACCCGCTGAATAAATGGACTGCAAAGGGTTAAGGGACGAGAATGGAAGCTTGGCTAGTTGGTGTACTGAGAGACTGACAGACAAATCCTGCAGTGGTGTTACTGGGACCTTGGTCATGTGCAAAAATATAGACAAAATGTGCGCAGTTTTTTACAGGAAACAAACATGAATCAGCAGAAATAATTATATAGTGTAGTTGAACAGCAGTGTTTGTAATCCCATTACAAAATTCCACAGGGAGACACATGCAGTATAGTCCAAAGCCATTTCTGACAACAGACCATTAGAACATATGTCTCTTCTGGTGAAAAGAACATTCTCATTGAACATGGGCTTGTGCTGTCCATCCCCCCTTAATCAACAGCACAAAATAGGGGGTCTGGAGGAGTCGCCAACGATACGTTTATGACTATTGGACTAAATATCACTGAGCTATCATGGTAGCCCTGAAAGATAAAAACAGACAAAAATGGGCATAAGAATGTTATACGTGTTCTTCTTTTTACGTCAAATGCAAGTTTCTATACTTGTATTTGACAAGACAGATGTCACATTGCATGTTGTACCAGTCAATATTTTTGAAGAGCTATTTTCTGGCTATTGACTTTTAATGTAAAGGTGCCAATACTTTTGTCATGAATAAGTATTTGAAATTGCTCAAATGCTTTTTTTTAAAGATTGTTTGTTAAACTACTAGAAATTGTTTACTTTGGTCTTTGCCATATTAATTAGTGGCTAATGTTCACTAAATGCATGTATTTAAAATGCTTTGTTGAATTGTCTTATATTAATTAGAAAACGATTCAGTATCATCAGCCAATCAGCTTCCAGCTCTAGCAGGCTATTATTAGACACTAGATGCCCACTGGAACATCACTGCGTCAACTGTGAATCAAACGTAAAATCAATCCGTACAAGGGCCGGCTTTTTACTTTTGACTTGCTGTATTGAAAGCTCAGTTCACATCGATTGGACAGCAAGTACAAGTACAATCCTGTACCTGCAACTGCCGAGTCAGCCAATCACAACCTGTGAGCTCGACTGGAGCTCAGACTGCATCTTTCAAAAACAATAAACTGAGAAACAGACAATTCAGTAATATTCAGTAATATCCATGCATATATCTGGCACTGTCCAGATCAACTATAAGCAGCTCTGACAAATAAAACGTTATTTGTTTAATAAAGTTATTTGTTGTTTTTCTCTCTAATTGTGTATGTGATCCTTTAAGAACATTTTTGGGACTATTCTCCTCAAACTTTTCTCAGTGGAAGGGTACCCGACAAATCATTACAAGTTCAAAGTAAATCTAGATTTTAAAGTGTTTTTTTAAAGAAAATAATGAGAAAATCAATGAAGGCTCAGTTGACATTGACTTTCATTAGAGCTCTCATCTTCAGCTCGAGACGCATGACTCCAGCCGTGGTCAAACACCACATGGTAGAGCCTTCATCGAAGGAATTATCGCTTAAGTGTAGAGTGCCAATACCACTAAGAGAAAACATAATGAAGGCTGTGATCCTGGCTAAAGAATTAGGAGTGCACTTGGTGGGTTACAAGAAAGGTAGCAGGTCTTTGTACAGAGGAATATTTTGGTAGGTTATGCACTAGCTGCAGAGCAGAAAGCACAAAGATCTGATAACTACTCTGACAGAGCAGTTAGACCAGCAGCGAGCAATTAAGGAGTTAGAGCAGTTTGTAGACTCCCAGGTGGAATTGCATGTGGCCCCACTAGACACACAGAGGGTGGTGGGTGGACCAGACAGGAAGTGGACAGTAGTTAGAGGTAAAAGAACAAGGGGGAATACAGTAGAACAGAGTTCACCATCACGCAGGTGGAGAGTAGAGTCCAGAATCTACAAACAAGTTTCTAGCTCTTGGGTCATGCTAAGTTGGATAGTGACCAGTGGGATGAAAGTGAAGAGTTGCAGCAGGCCACAGAACAGGTTAGTAATACAGTGGAGGATAGTGTTGGTGCTACTAGCAAGTAGTGGGGGATTCAATTATAAGATGTAGACAGGAAGTTTTGCAGAAGGGATCCAGTAAACAGGGGTGTTATCTGTCTCCTTGGCGGCAGGGTTGAAGAAGTGATCGACAGAGAAGATCAGGTTACAAACAGGGCTAATACCAAACCAACAGTGAGTGATTGTCTATGTCTCTTCTTTGACAGTCCTTTGGGATCAGGGAT
This sequence comes from Acipenser oxyrinchus oxyrinchus, assembly GCA_030684275.1. NCBI lineage: Eukaryota > Metazoa > Chordata > Actinopteri > Acipenseriformes > Acipenseridae > Acipenser > Acipenser oxyrinchus. Next base: position 54,831,966 of record CM060250.1, read on the forward strand.
GACTTACTTCCACGGTGGTTCTGTGTGTTCTGAGATAACTGAAGAGGCCAATGCGAAATCCACAGACTCTGCCACAGGAGGGGCTTCACAGGATGGGTGGCTAGGTGGATTGAGCTGCAGCGCGCTCCTTTCGCTGCACCCGTTTGGCTTCCTTATTCACTTGCCGGTGAGACTCAATATTTGTAATGCCAACCCGAATGCTTCTCCTCCAGTTTGTGCAATCTTGAGCTAGGGACTCTCATGAGTTTTTGAACCTTTTCTTCTGTCCTCCTGGGGATCTCTTGCCTTGGTGTTCAGAGTAAAGGACTTGCTTTGGCAATCTAGTGCCTGGCATGTGAATGACATGACCCGCCAAGTAGAGCTGGTTGTGAGTGATCAGTGCCTCAATGCTAGGGAGGTTAGCCGGGAGAGGACACTGACATTGGTTCGCCTGTCCCAGCGAATTTTGAGTATTTTTCGGAGGTAGGGTTGGTGGTATTTCTTCAATGCTCTGAGGTGCTTGCTATAAGTTGTCCATGTCTCTGATGCATACAGGAGGGTGGAGATCACTGCTGCTCGGTATACCATGAACTTGGTATAGGTCTTAAGGTCTTGGTCTTCGAAAACACACTTCCTCAGGTGGCCAAAGGCTGTGCTAGCATACTGTAGGCGATGGTGGATTTCATCATCAATGTCTGGCCTCACAGAGAGGTGGCTTCCAAGGTTCAATTCAATGACTGAGGTTAAGGTGGTCTTAGTTCTAGATTGGAGGCGACTGAGACTAAACAGTTTCCCGTCTGTTCTATAGATTAGCACCACACCTACAGGGAACTTGTTGGTAGTGAGGTGGAGCATCGCGGCGAGAAAGATTGAAAAAAGTGTAGTTGCAATGACAAAGCGTTGCTTGACCCCTGTCTTAACTGGGAAAGAGTCTGTGGTGGATCCGTTGGAGAGGATCACAGCTTGCATGTCATCATGGAGCAGACAAAGGATGATGACAAATTTTTGTGGGCAGCCGAATTTAAGGAGAATTCTCCATAGCCCCTCTCGATTGACAAAATCGAAGGCTTTTGTGAGGTCAAAGAAGGCCATAAACAGAGGTTGTCGTTGTTCCCTGCATTTTTCATGTATTTTTCGTGCAGTGAAGATCATGTCAACTGTGCCTCTTGAAGGTCAGAATCCTCATTGTGACTCTGGAAGGAGCTCTTCAGCCACTGGGAGGAGGCGGTTGAGGAGGATTCTTGTGATTACTTTTCCTGTGGCAGATAGCAGGGAGATTCCTCTATAGTTACCACTATCCAACTTGTCTCCTTTTTTGAAGATTGTCAGGATTACGGTGTCTCTGAGATCTCCTGGCATGCTTTCTTCTTCCCAAACGAGGGTGATAATGGCATGAATCTGAGACAAAGGTTCTTCTCCGTCATATTTGAGTATTTCAGCAGGACCTTGTTGTTTTTAAGTTTTTGAATGGCCTTTTCAACCTCTTGCCCGGCTGGGATTTTGCCGAGATTATGTCAGATGGTATGCTATAGGATGGAGTCAAGGACGTTCTCATTGAGGAGGTCTTCGAAGTGTGCCCTCCAGTAGGCATTCACGGCCTCTATTTCTTTAATAATCTCCCCTCCATCCTTGGGTCTTAGGGGTGTTGGTCCTTGGTTGCTTGGGCCATAGATGTTTTTGACGGCACAGAAGAATCTCTGCATGTCTTGGTTGTCTGCAAGATGCTGGCTCTCCTGTGCTCTCTCCACCCACAATATGTTCTTCAGGTCACGGGTTTTCTGTTGGACTTCAGCCGTCAGATGTCTGTAAGATTGTTTCTTTTCCCTTGAGTCAAGGTGTTGCTTCCAGACCATAAAAGCCTTGCTTTTGTAGTCTATCAACTCCTGGAATTCCTGGTCATTTTAATCAACCAATCTCTGTGCTTTCTGGCAGAGGAACCAAGAGTTCACAAGCACTGATTATGGTAGACTTTAGGGCAGACCAGGCACTGTGGACACTCTGTGGTTGTTGTTGGTTAGGTGTAGTCAGGTTGGCTGTGAGGTGTTGGCTGAATTGTTCCTGCTTGCTGGGGTCTTTGAGTCACTCAAGCAGCGTCCTTCAGCAGCATTTCTGTTGCAGTCATAGCTTTGGGTCAATGCTGATGGAGATGACAGAGCGGATAAGAAGATGGTCGGTCCAGCAACCGTCAGCTCATGTCATGGCACGAGTGATGAGGACATCCTTGCGGTCTCTGGCTCGGATGATGATATAGTCTATCAGGTGCCAGTGCTTGGATCGAGGGTGTTACCAAGAGGTCTTGTACTTGTCTTTCAGACGGAACAGGGTGTTGGTAATGACAAGCCCATTTTCTAAGCATTTTGTCAAAAGGAGGATTCGACTTGAGTTAGTTTTCCCGACTCCTTTCCAGAGATTTATGTCCCTTCCAACCCAGGCAATAAAGTCATCAAGGATCAGTTTGTCTCCTGTTGGAACTCGGGTCAGGATTTGTTCAAGATTGGAGTAGAATTCCTCTTTGGCTTCATCAATGGCATCAAGAGTCGGGGCATAGGCGCTGATGACAGTGGCATGCCGGTTCCGTGTTAGGGTGAGCCGGAGGGTCATAAGGTGTTTGTTTATTCCAACAGGGGTGTCAGTAAGGTGACTAGTCAGTTTGTTTTTGATAGCAAGGCCGACCCTGTGGAGATGCTGTTCTTCTTCCGGTTTCCCTTTCCAGAAGAAGGTGTACTTGCTGCCTAGCTCCTTGAGTTGGCCTTCTCCTGCCCGGCATGTCTCACTCAGGGCTGCGATGTCAATGTTGAAGCGCGTTGGGCAATTATTGCAGTGCAGCACTCGGGTCTGTTGCTGTTGGGGTTGTCCATGAGGGTCCTGACGTTCCAGGTCTCAAACTTACTTTCATATTTTATTTTTCGACCACAAAGAGGGTGATCCCACTGGCTGCGGTAAACCAGTCGGGAAGGATACGAGGCAGACTATGTTTGGGACGGCTATTCTGGTCCCCTTCCCGGATGGGCTGAGCAGAGTGGATCCTAAATAGGACTGCTCAGTCGCAGTTACATCTGCCGAATTACACTCCTGCCTCATCCAAGTGTCAGACGACCATCTTATAACTGCCGCCTTTGTGCCAAGTCATGGCTGGGAGCCTCACGGCATCACAATCCTGCTCCCGTCGCCATTAGTTGATCACCAAAGAACTTTTTGTGTGCTAGGGTGAAACAGTGGAAGGTGCTTGTGGGTGATTTATTTTAATGTGGGATTGCCGTTGCACGCCAGCAACCACACAATCTTGACAGAGCAAGATCTTAGCCCAATGGCAAGGTGAGCCGAGACGATTGGGAACTGCACTCTGCTGCAGCTCTAATCCGCCTTAACAGCCATTGTATATATAAGTAACCACTTCCGCCTGATCTGCTGTTGCGGGACTTGTGCCAGTGCCCCATCAGCTAGGTATTATCAGGGTTCCTGACAGGTCTTCACAGCTACTGGAGCGGCCCGGAGTCGAAGACCCCGCTGTACTTCACCCTGTCAGGCTGTCCCCTACACACACACCCATTGCCCAGGTTCCACGACGTGGACGGGAGGTTGGACTTTTGAAATTGTCTATGTACTGTAGGGACAAATAACCAGTGTTGTAATCTAATCACAAAAATTGGGACTCGAGTCGACTTGAGTTACACGGGGTAAAGACACGAGTCGAGTCTTTGACATGCCAAGCTTGAGTTGAGTCGAGTCGAGCCACCTACCTGGCTGGAGTCATTAGTTCTGACAGTTGAGACAATCTACAAGTAAAAAGAAAAAAAAGACAATTTCAATTAAAAATACAAAATTGAGATCCATAATAATGTGGTCATACTTGCCCCACTGATGTTCACCATTAACCCCTTGCGGTCCAGTTATTCAGCGCGTCTCAGGCGCATCAGGTCCAATTTATTTTCAGTTTATTTTAGACGCGCTATTTTAAAAGTATTTTTTTTCACAGTAAAACAGGTTTAAACTGCATATCAACAGGACACTCAGTACTGCATCTCCAGCCCTGCCCCACCCCTTGTTCACTGTATTTTTCACATACCTCTTCATAGTCATGCATACCGATAAATCATCTCCTGATCACTCGTTTTATCACCAAACTCCTCAATAATGCGATCCAAGTCATTATTTTATTACTATAACATCTCAAAAAGCTCTGCAAATGTCAGTGATATTCTTTGAGCGCTGGATGCAGAAGCAGCTATCTTGTTTGTTTATGTCTGTGTTATCTCTGTGGTGCCAGGGCAATGTGTATTGCTCAGATCTGCCCCCTTTTTTTGGGGTTCTCTCGGCTCCTATCAGTCTCACTCGGCCATTGAATGGTTTTCTCACCTTTTTTTGGAGAAAAAACGACTAGAGACCTGTGTTTTATGTCTTTTTGATGATGTCGGACAGGGTCCGACATCGGACCGGAAAGGGAAAATTGTAATGTCGGACCAGGTCCGACATAGGACCGCAAAGGGTTAAAAAAGCAAAACGATTTTAACCAAACTAACTCTAAAACATCTATACAGCATTCAAATCCTGATGTATTAAATTAATCAAACATGTCTAGAGCTGATTAACTCAATTCAGAAAACAAAGATGGCCATGCAACAGCTTCATTGATCATCTGTACCGTGTGCTGCAAATGGATGTAGAAGGCTATGGGAATGTAAAAAAAAAAAATAATACAATTATTAAAGCTCCAGAGGATTGTTTATGTGTTCACATAGTATAACTTGACTAGACTAGATCAATATACATTAAACCAGACAACAAATACTAAACCCTTATGTTTTCTAACACATTTAAGTTTTAAGCTTACTTAAATAAAAATCTATTGATTAACCCACCAAATAAGTAATTTCTTATTGATACTTGGTAAGAAATAATAAAAAAGACCAAAAACAATTTTAGTTATTTTAGACAAAGTTTATTTTTGTTTGGCATTTTTCAATTCTTGCAAACTTGATGACTGCAGGTAATCTTGATTAACCTTCCATCTTCTCTCTGTCTCTATGTGGTCACGTGTTCCTCTCACTCATAAAGAGACAGGGCTTGTACGCATCAGAAGAAGGGCTGCGGTTATTGAAAACGAAACTGATTGTTAATTTATTTTATCATAAAGACTATGATTCGACTTTTGGGCCGAGACTCGAGTCGAGTCTTTTGCTCAGGGACTCGAGTCGAGTCATTTGGTGACAAATGCTCGAGTCGAGCCATCAAAAATTGTGTCTCTAGTCGAGTCACTGATTCGAGTCATTACAACTGAATTTGCTGTCAGGCTTAAAGAGAAAAGGAGTCAAGCAATCTTATCTGGGGTGCTTCCATTGCTGAGAGCAGGGAAGGAGAGGCTTAGCAGAATAATTTTAATATTTAACAAATGCATGGGTTTATAGATGACCGGAGCACCTTTAGGCAAATGTCTTAATAATAGGAGAGGAGATGATCTGACATGGAGAGTAGAAAGAACCCTTCAGGAGACTAGAAAGGATTTAATCTAGGCAGGGTGGGTGGGATTATGGGAACCAAAAATAGTTATAGGGCTAAAGGTGTAAGTCACATAGAATTGAAAATGACATGCCTGGATAGGAGAGGTGTAGCTTTATATGTTAGAGATAGTCTGGAAGTAGAAAGTATTGCTCTATGTCAGACTACTAACCAAAGAGAGTCAATTTGGGTACAGCTGTTAGGTAAAATCACTAGTGTTTTCTATTGAGGTATGTTACAGACCCCCATGTCAGAATAGACATGATAGCAAATTACTATGTAAAGCAATAGAAATGCATGTAGGGGCAGGAATACTGTAATGAGGGGCGATTTCAATTTTCCCAAAATAAACTGGGAAAATCCAGTGGGATGTGGTAATGTAGAAACTGAACTGATTGATGCAGTAAATGAAGTATCACAGTACAAAGTATCACATTACAAATTATCTCCTTGAAAATTATCACATTATAGAATATCACATTACAGCTAAGAGCAGTTAAGTACAATAAGATCAAATTCAAATAAGAGCAAAATAAAGAATACAGTAAACAATTACATTTAAGAGCGAGTTCGAATAAGAGCAGTAACGTGCAGTAAGTGCACGTGGTAAGTATGATAAATGGCTGGGAATGATTTCAAATAAGAGCAATTACAAAAAATGTGAATACAGATATGTGACAGAGAAGGAATGAATCCTAGTCAACAATCTCCCTCCCGACTTGTGAGGGCATGGTATAACAGAAACAACAGTGTGCCCCATACTAGATGGTTCAGCAGTTCATTTCAGGGTCAGTCGGAAGCTGGCCATCCAGGAAGGGGGCGGAGTCACAATCCTAGAAGTCACTGCCCTAGTATGGTAAGCGATGTTCAGTCATGGATTGGATTGAACTAGCTATCGGAGGGGGCGTGACTAAGGGTATTTCAGGGGATGTGATGATGCAATCTGTTCTTTTGTTATGATTACGAAAGGACCTGTAAAGGAGTGAAGCAAAAAAGAACCGTGAGTGTTTTGTGTTGCTTTGTTTTGTCATATTAACTAATATTTGTTTGTCATTATTAGATGGCTAAACTATCCGGGAGCTGTCGCTACAAAGCCAGTATTAAACCTAGACTGCAGTGCACCATTGTTCACTATAAACTTGTATTGCACCACCTGCACAAAGAGCACTAACTACTGGATTAAGTGATCATGTCTGAATTTGTAGGTATTATTTAGTGTCTTATTATTTTGTGACTGAACCTCGTGGTTTAACTGAGCGGTACACATTGGTGTGTAGAGCCAGTTATTATTTATCAGCCAGTAAAAAGCTGTTTAACCATGAATGGTGTTGTTTCAAATAATTCCTGAGCACTGCATCACCTCTACACCTGAGCAAACCACTTTGCCACACGTGGTGTCAGAACACGGATATGGATGTCACTGCACTCTCCGCACTGCTGCAAATGCTGGAGGATAGACGGGAGGTTGCGGAGAAAAAGAGAGAGGAGAGATACACGGCGCTGATTGAGAGGGTCGGTATCAGCAACAGCACACCAGCGGGACTCGTGATGACCATACCCAAGCCATGGGTGCAGAAAATGACGGCAGAGGATGGCTCAGAGGCACATGTGGTGGTGTTTGAGCGACTGGCTACCACCGCGTCATGGCCGCAGGAGTACTGGGCTAACCAACTGGGCTCTGGGCTAATCAGGGAGGCCCAAGCAGCCTATCAGGCCATGACCGACGCCAACGCCCGCCAGGTGAAGCAGGCCATCCTTCGACGTCTGAACATCACGGGCGGAAACTCATCACGTGCACTTCAGGGAGTACCAGAGACCGCGAGATACCTGCCCCAGGGTGGCCGCCCAGCGATTGTGCTACCACATGACTCAATGGCTCAACCCCCTCCAGTAAACAGGAGTACAACAGGGGGGAACCATTGTGATGGAACAGTTTTGTGGTCGGCGCCGAGACCCAGGCGTGGATACGGCACCACAATCTGGACACCCTGGAAGCCTCCATCAAGCTGGCGGAGGACGACGAGGACTCCCTGACCTCATCCAGAGCCGGACTACTCACCTCTCCAGTACCACAAAGCAACCAGCGGCTGGATTCACACCCCACATCACCACCCACAACGGGATCCAGCTGGGGTAGATTCAATGCCCCTGACCCGCTGCCTTATCAGCAGCGGGAGAGATATGTAACCCCAGTGCCTTCTGCACCTCCTATCTATTCCAGGTGCCATCCCACAGGACATACCGGCCGGCTGTGCTCCCCAGCAATAAAGTGCAACAGAAGCAGATAAGAGACGGGGAAATGGTCAGCTCTCTTGGCGGTGTGTCGTGACAGCCACAAGGTCAGGTAGCGATCTCCTGTATCCATGGAGACACAGCGGCATACCCCACACTAAAATCATACATATCGGTCAAGGCTTTGATGGACACGGCAATTCTGAAAACCAAGTCCCAGGTGAGGTCTCTCTTGGGGTTGGCCGGTTATTACAGACGATTTATCCCCGAGTACGCCACAGTGGTCAACCCTCTAGTAAACCTCACTAAGAAAAGTGCATCAAATTCAATTAAAAGGACAGGAGAATGTCAGGGGGCATTTGATACCATTAAGCAAAGACTCTTCCAAGCCCCTACCCTTATCACTCCAGATTTTGACAAGGAATTCATCCTCCACACTGATGCTTCAGATGTTGGTCTGGGGGCAGTCTAGTCCCAGCAGGTCGATGGAGTAGAACACTTTACATAAGTAAAAAAAAATGCTCTACTATGTACAACTCTTTTAATGTGCATTTTGGAATCTTTTTTTGGTTAAAAGAAAAAAAAATATAGTAAGCCATCTATGTATTGTTGCAGTCTGCTTTACGCATTCCTGTTCCTCTTAGCTACTGAGTCAACTCTTTAAATGTACACAATTTCTACTGGAAACAAGTCATTGAAAATGGTCTGCGTTGGCTGCAAAAACAAAGTAACAAGCACACAAAATAGATTTTTTAAAAACAACCTTGAATAACAAATTCAGCAACAAAACTTATGTTGACACATATTCATTAAAATGACCGTGTAATTCACATAGACTATTTTGCTGCCTCTAATCCCAAAATATTAAACATGAGAGAAATGTTAACTGCAAACCTGAAATGACAAAACCGAAGATTTTGTGTTTTTCTTTATACATACGGGGCATTTTCAGTAGAATGTAGAAATGTCATTGTACATTATGAGGAATTCACCAATCATGAAGTCATAGGACAGTGTATAGCTAATGTACAGCTGATGAACAGGGGAGGTGAAGAGTAATGTATAATACTGTAAGGAAAATAAAATGCACAATTTTTCACCCCAAATATAGCTAGGCCATATATGTGTGTTGGAACTACTCGTACTTGTCAATACGTTTCGTGTTGAATTTCATCTGTTTTATTTTTGTGCAATAGATTTATGACGTCAAAATGAAAAGAGCATTCTAGGCCAGCCAAGACTGAGCAATCACCGAGTGATGATTCTGACAGTTTGGACAACACAAAAACATCAAAAGTCGACACCAAGCCCGAACTAAATCAGCAAACTTCTCATCAGCCAGGATCTTCAATATCAGTACAAGAGCAAAGAAACTCCCTCGCAAGTATTAATTCTGTTGATTACCCTGATTGTTGGAGTAAATAACAATATCTGGAATACAAAGAGAAATATAGGCTAAATAGCTGTTTTATTCTCAAGGTTTTGTGGTGATGCAAATAAATGAAATAATGTCTATTCAAGGTGTAACTTGAGCCCCCCAGTGGGTAGCATGTAGTGTATTCCTGTTTGGAGGCACCCCAAGACTTCAACAGCAGTCACTAAAAAAATATTTTAAATACTGAATTTATATACTGTAGATATTTCATCCAAACAGGGAACTTTGTTTTGGTGCATACCAGCAGCTTTTTCAAACTACTTTAAACACCGACCACAAGTATAGAAATGGTTAAAATATTTTTCACAAACTACAAATATTGAATTATCGAGGTAGTCTGTAAGAAATTAAACCTGGTCCTGTACACGGTGTCACAGACACGGTCTGTTAAATGCTGGTTTCAAGGTGAGTTATATACTCTTTCATTAATTACAACCCTCTTTTACCAAATGTAAATTAACCAGGGTTGGCGATTTAAAAATAAATAAATAAATAAATCAGATTTATTTGATTAAAATCTGATTTTTTTAAAATTTAAAATCAATTATTTTATTTATTTATTTATTTATTTTTAATTATGGATTTTTTTTGTGTAGTACCGTAGTTGTAGCTCTACATACCTCCAAACTAAATTTAAGGATGTTGGAAATGGTGGTTTGTGAATAGTTACATACCAAACTAAATTACTCAATCTTAAATGAATACATAAATAAAGCAAATTATTTATCATTATGACATCCTCTAAATGTGAACTACAATAATTTAGCAATGGAATATGCCAGAGAAAAAAAACCCTCACTTATCCCAGTCATTCTTTTCTTTTACTTTTCTTTGATTTCCTCTTTATATGTCAGTCCAAACACACACGGTTGTTACTCAGGACTACTTTGCTTTTCATAGTGTGTTCAGTTATTAAAGTTCTGATTGCACCACTAAATAAACCTGGTTTCAGCGGATATTAACACAGTGCTCAATTGTTTATTTGGGACCCCATTGCACTCATCATTCATCAGAATCGCTTCGGCAAATATGTTAATGATGGGGCAGGCGCTTTACAATGGGGCAAGACATTGAATACCATTTCAGTGCAGTATTTTTACATCTTCACTCCATTTATGCGCCACAGAAATCGGGGGCAAGTGCAGTTTGCACTTGCACTCGCAATTGCGCTGTGATCAGAATACAGCCCTAAGAGTTTTAGTTTATAGACAGTAAGAGTTTAAGATGTTTGTGTTAATAAAATGTTTTTAAAACATACATTTCATTTATTTTCCTTGAGAAACTATATAAAATAGGTAGTAAATGAAAATATGATTTAAATCAATGTTTTTTAAATCAGGTGATTTAAATCAGCTTGACTTAAATCAGTCAACCCTGAAAATTAACTCCTGATAAATTATGACAATTAATGGATTTGCTTTTAAATTCCCAAGCAAACAAAAGAAATAGTCACAAGAAGCCATGCTCATTAAGATAAATCAACATAATTTTGTAAATCACACTAGGCCGATTATTTAACCCTTTGCGGTCCTATGTCGGACCTGGTCCGACATTGCAATTATTCCTATCCGGTCCAATGTCGGACCCTGTCCGACATCATCAAAAAAACGCAAAAAACAGGTTTCCAGTTGTGACACAAATGGCAAAATCATAGACGAAGAGAAAAAAATAGCAAATATATTAAATGATTACTTTTCACAGGTTTTTACAAAGGAGGACACAGACAACATGCCCCACATGTCGACCTGTTCCTATCCAGTTTTAAATAATTTTAGCATAACAGAGGCAGAAGTGTTAAAGGGACTAGGAGCTCTTAAAATAAACAAATCCCCTGGGCCGGATGAGATCCTCCCAATAGTACTCAAAGAAATGAAAGAAGTTATTTACAAACCGCTAACCAAGATCATGCAACAGTCTCTTGACACAGGGGTTGCTGGAAAATTGCAAACGTAATACCGATCCATAAAAAGGGAGACAAAACCGAACCAGATAACTACAGACCAATAAGTCTGACTTCTATTATATGTAAACTTATGGAAACTATAATAAGACCCAAAATGGAAAATTACCTATATGGGAACAATATCTTGGGAGACAGTCAGCATGGTTTTAGAAAAGGGAGATTGTGTCTAACTAACCTGCTTGATTTTTTTTGAGGATGCAACATCGACAATGGATAATTGCAAAGCATATGACATGGTTTATTTAGATTTCCAGAAAGCTTTTGACAAAGTCCCGCATAAAAGATTGATTCTCAAATTGAACGCTGTAGGGATTCAAGGAAATGCATACACATGGATTAGGGAGTGGTTAACATGTAGAAAACAGAAAGTATTGATTTGAGGAGAAACCTCTAATCAATACTTTCTGTTTTCTACATATTAACCACAGGGATCAGTATTACGTCCTCTGCTATTCCTAATCTACATTAATGATTTAGATTCTGGTATAGTAAGCACACTTGTTAAATTTGCAGATGACACAAAAATAGGAGGAGTGGCAAACACTGTTGCTGCAGCAAAGGTCATTCAAAATTATCTAGACAGCATTCAAAACTGGGCAGACACATGGCAAATGACATTTAATAGACACAAATTGTAAAGTACTGCATGCAGGCAATAAAAAATGTGCATTATAAATATATGGGAGATACTGAAATTGAAGAAGGAATTTATGAAAAAGATCTAGGAGTTTATGTTGACTCAGAAATGTCTTCAACTAGACAATGTGGGGAAGCTATAAAAAAGGCCAACAAGATGCTTGGATATATTGTGAGAAGAGTTGAATTTAAATCAAGGGAAGTAATGTTAAAACTACAATGCATTTGTAAGACCTCACCTTGAATATTGTGTTCAGTTCTGGTCACCTCGTTACAAAAAGGATATTGCTGCTCTAGAAAGAGTGCAAAGAACAGCAACCAGAATTATCCCGGCTTTAAAAGGCATGCCATATGTAGACAGGCTAAAAGAATTGAATCTATTCAGTCTTGAACAAAGAAGACTAAAAGGTAAAGACAATGTCGACCCAGGGGACTTTTTTGACCTGAAAAAAGAAACAAGGACCAGTGGTCACAAATGGAGATTAGATAAAGGGGCATTCAGAACAGAAAATAGGAGGCACTTTTTTACACAGAGAATTGTGAGGGTCTGGAACCAACTCCCCAGTAATGTTGTTGAAGCTGACACCCTGAAGCTGATCCTTCAAGAAGCTGCTTGATGAGATTCTGGGATCAATAAGCTACTAACAACCAAACAAGCATGATGGGCTGAATGGCCTCCTCTCTTTTGTAAACGTTCTTATGTTCTTATATTAATAGGAGCAAAACAGTTCAATATTCTTCATGTGAAGTACGGAAGCGGTGCTCTCCCTGCCCAAGAGAAGTGGGGGGCACTACACCCCTGCATAATACACCTTGATTTTCAAAAATACTTCTACAAAGTTCGATATTAAAGACTTATAACTAAATTAAAATCAGCAGGAATACAGGGGAGGACATGTAATTGGATACAGAACTGGTTAAAAACAGAAAGCAGAGAGTAATTGTGAGAGGTGTAAAATGTAATTGGGGGGGATGTACATAGTGGGGTACCACAAGGGTCTGTACTTGGACCGTTACTGTTCCTCAGTTATATAAATGATTTGGACCAAGATACACATTGCAAGATTGTTAAATTTGCAGATGATACCAAATTTGGGGGAGTAGTGGACTCTGAATCCGCAGCCAATTCAAAGGGATTTGGACCTTCTTTGTAACTTGGCAAACTTGAGGCAAATACATTTTACTGTTAAGAAATGTAAACTATTGCATATTGGGCTTAAAAATCCAGGTTCTATGTATACAATTAGCATGGTGGAAATAGGGGATGAGAGGTTATAGTGGAGTCATCATTAAAAGTGTCTCGCCAGTGTGGTGAGGCAATTAAAAAGGCAAATAGAATGTTAAGCTATATTGCAAAAAACATGCAATACAAGTCTAGATAGGTTTTGATAAGATTATACAATGCCCTAGTTAGACCCCAACCTAGAATACTGTGTGCAGTTTTATTCATCTCACTACAAAAAAGACATAACTGCACTCAAGAAGGTACAGAGAAGGGTAACTAGATTGATCCCATGGACTTAATGGCATGTTATGATAAAAGGTTAAAATAAGGTTACATTTCTTAAGCCTAGAAAGAAGAAGGTAAATAGATGACTTGATTGAAGTCAACCCAAGACACACTTCCAATTTAGCACAGAGAATAGAACAAGAGTGCTTGCATGGAAGCTGAGTAAAAGTAAGTTTAGAAAAGAAGGTTGGAAGTGTTTTAAATGCATGGGATAGTTTACCAGGTGACATAGTCTGATCTAAAACACTGGGAATATTTTAAAAAGATTCAATTCTGTGCTTTTAAATGCTGTGCTAACTTTATGGGCTGAAATGGCCTTTTCTCATTCCCAAAGTTTTATTATGTTCTTATATAAATTAAAGTTTTACAAGCATTTTGATGGTACTGGAACACCAAGCTGTATATATACAGTAAAGCAGAGGGTACTAAACAAAATGACTGTATATTAACAGCCAAAAGTACAGTGTCCTTACACATGTTTAGTAGTAGATAAAACGTTCTTCATTAATGGTGAGGCAATACCAACAGTGTCTGAGAAGCCAGTGAAGAGCCTTGGGAGATGGTACGACGGGGATCTAAAGGACACAGTTCGTGTGGGAGAAGTTAGACAACAAGCTGTGGAAGGGTTGAAGAGCATAGACAGCAGCGCTTTACCAGGCAAATTAAAACTCTGGTGCTTTCAGTTTGGCCTACTGCCAAGGTTGCTGTGGCCACTGACTGTGTACGAGGTTTCTTTGACAACAGTAGAGAAGCTGGAAGCTTTAATCAGTTCACACATCAGGAAATGGTTGGGAGTTCCACGCTGCCTCAGCAGAGTGGGACTTTACGGTAAAGGAATACTGCAGCTACCTGTCTCCGCTCTAACCGATGAGTTTAAGTGCGCCAAGGTCTGACTGGAAATGACATTAGTAGAGTCACACGACAAATGCGTAAGGGAGGCAGCACCTGTGTTGAAAACTGGAAGAAGGTGGGCGGCAAAGAAAGCTGTGGAGGATGCAAAGGCTGCCCTTCGAATTGGTGATATCATGGGGCAAGATCAGCATGGAAGAGGGTGTCTTGGTCTCAGTTCAGCTCCTCCTACATGGCACAAGGCAGCCCCAGCTCAACGGAGGAAGCTGGTAGTCAACGAGGTGCAAAAGCAGGAGGAGAGGATGAGGTGTGTAAAGGCCATTTCCCAGGCCAAGCAGGGAGAATGGATGAGATGGGAGAGTGTGGAACAACGCAAGATTGGCTAGCAAGACCTATGGTCACCTATGGAACAGAGCAGGATCAGTTTCCTTATAAGGTCAACATATGATGTTCTCCCATCACCACAGAACCTAAACCTCTGGGTAGGAGAGGATCCCTCATGTCCTTTGTGTTCATCACCTGCAACATTAAGGCACATTTTGACAGGATGTAAGGTGGCTCTTAGCCAAGGACGGTTTACTTGGCGCCATGACCAGGTGCTGCGATGTTTGGCCTTAGCATTGGAAGACAAGCGTAACATGACCAATAAGTTGCCACCTGTTCCATCAAAACATTACACACAAAAGACAACATTCCTCCCCCAGGAGAGCAACCACCAAGAAAAGGTGTTAAAACCAATCCTCGCCCAGGACAACTGGAAGCTGCTAGAGACTGGAAAATGCTGGCAGATGTTGGTCAACGGCTTATTTTTCCACCTGAGATTGCCACCACAAACCTTCGACCAGATATTGTCTTGTGGTCTGGATCAGCACGCCTTGTTCACCTGGTAGAGTTAACAGTGCCATGGGAGGATGCTGTAGATGAGGCGTATGAGAGGAAGAAACTGCGGTATGCTCAAATAGCCACTGAAGCGGAACAGCGAGGATGGAGAGTCTGGGTTTACCCAGTGGAAGTGGGATGTCGAGGATTTGTGGCACACTCTACAACCCGGTTTCTCAGAGATGTCGGATTCAATGGCCAAGAGTTGCGTCGCACAGTGAAGAACTTATCTGAAGCAGCAGAGAGGAGCAGCAACTGGCTGTGGTTGAGACGGAAAGATTCTGGCTGGGGATCTCAAGCACAATAGAAAGAAAGAAAGGCTGATGTACAGGTAAGTAAGCTGGGCTGAGTTGAGTGGGGGACGGAGGGGTGATGCTGGGACGCCAGAATCACCGTCGAGCCCTCTTGAGGTGTCGTGGGCTAGTCGACGAAACACCGAGGATGGAAGGTGCCCACTTGAAGACCCCAGAGATGTACCCTACTTAGCTCAATCCAGGCGGTTGTCATGGTGATGCACTGGGGAGACCGCACTGTGGTTGATCCCGGAGCCAGCATCGCAGCCGTTGTGTGTGCTGATGCGCTAGGGAGGCAAAATAAGCTGATCCCTGGAGCCAGCATTACACTTCAGCCATCAACACCAGACAGAAGGATATCTACATCATCATATGGAAGGAAGCGCAAATGGATGGAGACACATATGGATCACATTAGTTTACTGTGAAGCTACGTCTTAGTTGGTGCTTATCTTGGCGAGAGCCAAGTTCAAATCAGCATGAAGTTTTAACATCTACTCTCATGTAATGGAAATCACGAAATTATGTTTAAGTACTGTATATGTAATTTGTTATAGGCCTACATGGACTAAAGAACAAAAAAGACTGAACTATTCATCAGTGTCTATCATGGAAGTAGCTATAGCTTCTGTCCCAAAGGCATATTTGCCTGAATGATTATGAATATTATAAACTACAGTACACCCTCGCTATAACGCTCTCCATTATAATGAACCTGGCCTCTGGACCCCCAAAAAAAAGATAATATAAACACACACTAAACATCCCGGTCTGTACAAATGTTTCTGTGTAACTATGTATCAGAAATGAAAATAATTTTATGTTGCAACAAAGCTGGAAACTCTATTGATCGTTTGAAAAATGGAGTAACACAGGCATATCTCTGTCGTGAATATAGGTTATCAAAAAGCACTGGTTTTTTTGGATCTGAGTTTTTCATGTCAAACTATTCATGTCGGGTTGGTTTGGAATACAAGTTCAGTTTGGGATTCTTGCATGCTTCATTAAGATTTGGTGCACTTTGAAACGATTAATGTCAGATTGATTTTGAATAAAAGTTCAGCTTCAATTCGAGATTTTTGCTTTTTGTACTGTGTTTTAATTCTTTAACAAATAGGTTAAAGCAAGAGACGAGCAGGTACATGCAATTCTACTTTTACTCCAACAGTTTATCGTTCATTTTGATTGTCCTTTCGCTATAACAAACCCCTCGATATAACGAACAAAAGGCTTGGACCCCAACAGGTTCGTTATAAGGGTATACTCTATTTAAAATCAAATTTGCATATGCTCTGGGTGGTGTGAATATATCTTTTGCTATGAATGAATTTTCAGTAAAAGAATATATAGTTAGAAGTTATTCCCAGTAGGGGAAATTATGAAAGTGTTGGATGATGCTGTAAGATTCCATGTCATATAAAGGGCTTCATTTCGAATTATCCTCATATAACTTTACGTTCCATCATGGGACACTTCAGTGAAACATGTGCTGTAAGAAACATCCAGAACTACCCTTAACCACACAATACAATTGGCACAAGTAAATTATATACAGTAGATCCTGTAAGATACACTGTCCTCTATTGGTTAATAAATGGAACTCTGGCATATGTCATTTACACATGTTGCTACAAACTGACCGACGAGATGGAAACTGATCAACACACATTTTATTATGGGTCTAAAACAGTAAATTCAGCTTTTAGCAGGGCAGAATAGATTCAGATGCATATAAAAAGTAGATGCTGGAAAAGAAGAGAGGGGTATAGCTGCAGACCCAAAGGCAGTCAAAACCTTTTACATTCAGTTTAACCTTTTACATGCTAGCAGTCATTAAGTTCATGTAAAATAAAATAAGAAAGTGAGGGATTCATATAATTACTGTACCGTTAAAAGCTGAAACAATTTTTTTTTTTTTACAACATCGCCAATCTTTGTGTTTATGTGCTTTTCTTTTGTCTCTGGTCGACGCACTTTCGGTGCTTAAAAAACTAAACTGTCGGATTACTGTGGCTTTGACTGAGAAAGTTATGATAAGGACTGTTTTTTGCAGTGATCTTTACTGATTTTCTTTGTATAGTATATGTGCAGCACTGGTGTTTTTTGTGTTATAGACACACTGCTGTACCCAAATGTGGTACAGTGCTCCCTCGCTATAAGGCTCTTGGTTATAACGCGCCTCGGATATAACGCTCCTACAGCATGTCCCCCAATTCCCTATACTAGTGATTCATGCAATATTTCTACAGTAAATGCAGGACCGGTGTTGTTCAAACTGTAAACAACTTCTCAGTCTAACTTTCATTTCTGTCTCTCTCTTTTGATACAGTATCTGAACTGAAGGAAAGCTGTGCTGGCACTTTATAACACAGACATCTTATTCAGCATTCGTTTTATAATTAAATGGTTATCTTTCCTAATGCATTTACTTTTTTGCAGCGAGAGGAGCTGCAGCTTTCTGTGGGAGACGAGCCGCTTCAGCTTCGCTTCAGCCCCGCTCCGGCAGCCGAACCTGGGGCGAGCCCATTCCCTCATCCCCTCATCCCCTCATCCCCTCATCCCCTCTCCCCCTCTCCCAAACCGCTGTCCTTCTCGCACATGGTTTGCTTGTCTGTCACTTTGAACTGAACTCCCGACTGCCGTTTAGCCAGGTTATTTATAGTTTTAAAACTGCTAGTTAAAATGATCCATGAGTGGGAATGTTACCTTTTTTTAGTTTGTTTTGTGAAATATATATAGCGTTGATTACATGGTGCTTTATGCATGTTTAAATTCACGGAAAGTTACATTTTTGCTTCACTGTATGTGCATTATAGAGAGGGAGCTATTTTATTTTGTATTTTAGTCAGATGTGTGTTGTTATGTGTCCTGCGGCACCCCCCACCCCCGTTTATAATGCTCTTCAGTTATAACACTCATATTGTGCAATCCCCGAGACTCGCGTTATTGTGAGGGAGCACTGTAATTTATAAAGCCCAGACTGTCAATGGAAATTAGCCTACTGGCTAAACTGAAAATGCAATGCATCTTGTGTCATGCAAGTGACACTTATATTATAATTGTATGTGCCCCTGATAAATAAATACAATAAATAAATAAAAAATAAATAAAATAAAGCAACTACAATATATAACAACTCCCTCTGAGATGCAATATTTACATATATCCGATTGTCCCTTGGAACCAATGAAATCAGATATGTCAGGTTCTACTGTCCTGATTTTCTCCACAGCGTCAGTTTAGTAGGCCTATTTTTTTATTTTTAACTCAGTGATACTTAAGCTAATTTGCATATCCCCTCACAACTAGTGGATAGAGTATCCAGTTGCATGTATTCGATGAGGTACGTGCTCTGGAGTGCATTTCCCAACTTAAAACAATTCTTTCTGTAACATATTCTTATGTGGTGTTATAATAAGTATTTTGAGTCTCACTGACTTAATTGCAAGGTTGCCTTGAGATTGCCTTATACTTGCTGAACAACACCTACAAATAATAGGGCGTCCAGGAGTCCAAGAGTTTGTCACTTTATTATTTCATCAGTGAGGATTGCACCCTACACCAGTGCTTCACAGCACACTGTATAACAATATTTATTTTTAGTTATATACAGTATGTTACCGAACTGTGAATCTGTATTTTTTCCCCAGATTTATAAAATGTTGTGAAAATAAATACATATATTTTTTTTTAAATGTGTACATTCAGATATAATTTATAAATCTTAAAATATTTAGCAAGTTTTCAACATTTAAATGCTATATATATTCTTATTAAATATTTATTTTGAGAATCAAGATTTAGCTGTTTGCAAATAAATCTGGATTTTGTGAACTTAAATATTTAACTAAATCATAAATCTCTTAACAAGATTTAACATTTAGCTAAATATTTAACTAAATCTTAAATCTCTAGAAAAGATAAGCTAAGGTTGAGCTGAGTGGTGATGCTGGGACGCCAGAATCACCGTCGAGCCCTCTTGAGGTGTTGTGGGCTAGTCGACGAAGTGGCAGAAGGCTAGTGGCAGAAGGTTATCTACATCATCATATGGAAGAAATGCAAATGGATGGAGACACAGATGGATCACATTAGTTTACTGCAAAGCTACGTCTTAGTTGGTGCTTATCTTGGCAAGAGCCGAGTTCAAATCAACATGAAGTTTTAACATCTACTCTCATGTAATGGAAATCAATAATTCAGCTACATATTTAACTGGCCACTTAAATCTCTAAAGAAGATTTAACATTTAGCTAAATATTTAACTGGCCAGCTAAATCTCTAAAAAAGATTTAACATTTAGCTAAATATTTAATTAAATCTTAAATCTCTAAACAAGATTTAACATTTAGCTAAATATTTAACTAGCCAGCTAAATCTGGAGTTTGTATGCAAATGAGCTCCGCCTGCTTAGTGCTTTACGTCAGCATTCTTAGGAGGGGTGGGCGAAATATCCAGGGTCTTCGATCAGGTTCATGTTCAGACAAACATCAGGCCGATTCCTGATGGCTGGTGTAGCAACTGCACGCTCGATAATTTAAAGGTCACCATACACAGGGTGATTTTTGTCGCCTGCGAATATGTTGTCAGTGATTTATCACGAGAACCTTCTCACCATACATGGGCCGATTTTGTCGTCCAGTGAGAAAATGGCAGAAGGAGGACTGGTGGTTTTATGTGCTTGTGCAACTCTTGCTTTGAAAAACAGTTAATGTAAATGGGGTGCGGGTTTTACACACATACACACATATATATATATATATATATATATATATATATATATATATATATATATATACACACACACACACAGCACATGGACTACAGTAGCATATACCAACCGAAAATTATAGCAGATCGGCGTACAATGTATTTTTTTTTAAGTGTGTGCCGTATATATAATGTACTTAGTACTGTAACAATCCAGCAAGCTGGCATGAGGATTGTGTATAAGAAGTGTAGTGGAAACGACTGAGACAGAGAATAACCAAAACAAATTAAGAGAAATACTAATTAAAGGGGTTTATTATTTTGGCGCGGACCATGGCTGACAGAGGTTCTGATTATTGTAAAAAACGAATAAACCGTCAATTTCGGAAAACGAAGATCCTGCTTGTGTGAGTCTGCTTTATTTTCACACAGCCCTACAGTATCATAGCATGTCAATGCACCATTATCTGTTATATTAATTGTGTATGAAGCAGGACTATGGTAAAAAAAAAGGCGCTTAAACCATTTAGTTTCAATTTTAAATCATTCTTTTTCCGCATTGTACAGTAATGTGAACAAAGCATCACAATGTATTTTTGGTTACAGAGCCTATACGCTAAAGTATAAAGAAAGTATGTTATAGCTGTAGATATTTATTTGTGAGAAAACACAATGTTATTTTCAGGGCAACAATCTATTTATTTCAAATAAATGTAGCACTTATGGGTGTGCTTTTTAAACCTATTTTTTTTTGGACAACCTATCTGTCTCCTGGCATGTCTGCTTTAGCGAGGGACGGACTATGCCTTTTTTAAATATATTTTAAAAATGTATTTACTAATAGAGATTGACTGGTAGGTCTGTCTGGCCTGGGTTTTTCACATCTAAACATCAAACCCTCACCTGACATGTTAATCTCAGCGGCAATTTTTTCAGTTGCCTTGCTCCTTTCATTTTTATCATCATACTCTTTTTCGTATTATGTAAACATGGATATTTCTCATAGAGATCAATCAATTTCTCAATGCATTCCCATTGCCACGTAACTACAGACACCATTTCTCCAAGTTGTTTGAATGACCTTTACCACGTGACATCAACAGCCACTCTTATTGGTTGATTCCAAGCAACTTGTCTCGCAGAATAAAGGGGAGCTCTATTCTTTGACAACCTGTCATTTCTCGCAAACGAGAGACGATTTATCATCATAGACGAGACGATTTTATCGGACTGACATATCGCAGGCGAGAAAATCACCCTGTGTATGGTGGCCTTAATGTAAATTATTGGAATCGACCATGATGTCTGTCTGAAAGTGAACCTGACTGAAGACCGTGGCTATACAGTATTTCGCCCACCCCTCCTAAGAATGCTGACGAAAAGCACAAAACGGGAGGAGCTCATTTGCATACATACTCCAGATTTAGCTGGTCAGTTAAATATTTAGCTAAATGTTAAATCTTGTTAAGAGATTTAAGATTTAGTTAAATATTTAGCTAAATGCTAAATCTTTTTAGAGATTTAACATTTAGTTACATATTTAAGTTCACAAAATCCAGATTTATTTGCAAACAGCTAAATCTTGATTCTCAAAATAAATATTTAATAAGAAAATATATATTTATTTTTGAAATAAAGACTTAGAATTTAAATGTTGAAAACTTTCTAAATATTTTAAGATTTATAAATTATATCTAAATGTACACATTTAAAAAAATATTTATTTATTTTCACAACATTTATAAATCTGGGGAAAAAATACAAGATTTAAGTTAAATCTGGAAAAAAGACGTTAAAATATTAATGTGTTTTTTTTTTACACATGGCACCCCATATGATACTGTGCCTGTTGAAATTGAAATCTGTCTAGTTTGATAGAATGGCCACATAACTTTCTTGTATACAAAGAGGCACTTCCCTTAGGGAAGAGGCAGAACTTCACTTCATATTGGTTGTTTGCCTCTGCCACACTTTGAGGAATTGGATATTGTTACATTCTACTATTATATGTGCCTTGGTTTCAGTTAATATTTTTATACCATTAAATATCTGTTAAAGTCATGCAAAATTGCTACAGCACAGCCTGACTTCCTACACTAACAATGGTCTTATTTTCTCTACTCTCTCACCTATATATGGTATAAATACTTGCCTAAACTTTCTGAAATTGACTTCACCAGTCCAACCCCCTATAGTCCTAATCCAATCCGTGTGTGCTTCGCTATGCGTTGCCATGCCTCTCTTGGCTTTGCAATGCTTACCTATGCTTTGCCATACTCTGTGCTTTATTACAATTTCTTGTGCTTTTACTATGAGAAACTTTAATCCCCTACTTTTCGTTTCCCCTCGGAAGTCGTTTCCCCTCGAGCGGTGAGAGTGGTCCTTAAAAAAATTGTACTATTGTACTATTCAATCCCGGTTGTTACTCCCCGCAGTCCTTGCTCCTGTTCCGTGAAGCATAAGCATTAGGCTGGTGGCTGGATGCTTTTGGCAGGGATATGTATGTACGTGGGCATGAAACAGATCTTATTATTGACACTTTAACACTAGGACCGAAGGACCGGAGATATACTCATACCTAGCAGCCCCATAACAGTCTTTCTGACTGCTGTATTCAAAACACTGTAAATAGTATAACGAAAGGAGAAACAGTCGGATGTAATTATTTTTAAAAAAATTTTTATTAAGAACGTCACATAAACCGAAGCATATATATATATATATATATATATATATATATATATATATATATATATATACAGTGCCTTGCAAAGGATTCAGACCCCTGACCAATTGTCTCTTATTACTGAATTACAATTGGTACATTGAAACATTGTTCTGTTTGATATTTTATTTGTACATTGTTCTGTTTGATATTTTATTTTAAAACACTGAAACTCAAAATCAATTATTGTAAAGTGACATTGGTTTTATGTTGGGAAATATTTTTAAGAAAAATAAAAAACTGAAATATCTTGCTTGCATAAGTGTTCAACCCCTGTGCTGTGGAAGCTCCCAGTTTACACCGATGAAAGAAATTGCCCTAACGAGGACACAATTACCTTACCATTGGCCTCCACCTGTGAACCATTAAAGTTGCTGTCACATTTTCTGGATAAAAACCCCACTGTTGAAGGATCATTGGTCAGGCTGTGAATCTGAAGGAAAATGAAGACCAAAGAGCGTTCTACAGAAGTTCGAGATATAGAGTAATACAAATGCATAGATTAGGGAAAGGGTACAAAATAATATCCAAGTGTTTGGATATCCCAGTGAGCACAGTTGGATCAATAATCAGGAAGTGGAAGTGCATCACACCACCCAGGCACTGCCAAGAAAAGGCCGTCCCTCAAAACTCAGCGCTCAAACAAGAAGGAGACTTGTAAGAGAAGTCACAGAGAGGCCAACAATCACTTTGAAGGAGCTACAGAGTTCAGTGGCTAGGAGTGGACTAATGGTGCACCAGTCAACCATATCAAGAGCTCTGCATAACATTGGCCTGTATGGGAGGGTGGCAAGAAAGAAGCTGTTACTCAAAAAGTACCATCTGAAAGCACGTCTGGAGTTTGCCAGAAAGTATGACCCAGCTGCGATGTGGGAAAAGGTTTTGTGGTCAGATGAGACCAAGATAGAGCTTTTTGGCCAAAACTCAAAGTGCTGTGTGTGGTGCAAAACTAACACTGCCCATGCCTCAAGACACACCATCCCTATAGTGAAGTATGGTGGTGGCAGCATCATGCTGTGGGGATGCTTCTCATCAGCAGGGACTGGGAATCTTGTTAAAATTGAAGGAAGAATGGATGGAGCAAAATACAGGGAAATACTGCAAGAGAACCTGCTTCAGTCCGCTAAAAAACTGAAGCTTGGGAGGAAATTCACCTTTCAGCAGGACAATGATCCCAAGCACAAGGCCAAAGCAACATTGGAGTGGCTCAAGAACAAAAAGGTGAATGTCCTACAGTGGCCCAGTTAAAGTCCTGATGCAAGCAAGATATTTCAGTTTTTTATTTTTCTTAAAAATATTTCCCAACATAAAACCAATGTCACCTTACAATAATTGATTTTGAGTTTCAGTGTTTTAAAATAAAATATCAAACAGAATGAAATTTCAATGTACCATTTGTAATTCAGTAATATGAGAGAATTGGTCAGGGGTCTGAATACTTTTGCAAGGCACTGTATATATATATATATATATATATATATAATATATATATATATATATATTGGCCTATATATATATATATATATATATATATATATATATATATATATAATATATATATATATATATATAGGCCTATATATATATATATATATATTGTGAACAGGTATAGTCCACGTAAGTATGAGATGTGCAAGTGGTGTCTGTTTTGGTGCAGAAGAACGTGACAGAGACCCAGGTCCAAGGAGATTTCTGTTTTAATGATTTTCCTTTTTCTCTTATCTTCAATAAAAATGAACACACAAGAAGTTCCAGTTATCAAGACAAATAATAAACAAACTCAAATAAACACAGTCCAGGACTTTCTTTGTGGATCGAGACCCTCAGGTAAGTATTTGCTTGTTTTTTCCAAGTTCCTTCGGTGTTGGCTTGGTATTGTGGTATCTTTCTCTTTTCGAGGTGGGCGCGGACGTCCACCAGATGGCGCTTTGGAGTCGTGATCGTCCTCGTCCTCTACTCACAGGTTTGTACTCCCGACTGCCCCGGAGGTCTGTTGCGGAAGAGTACGGCCCCAACACCCAGCCAACCTTTCGTTAAGGTAAGTAATAACAGTGTTGTGTAGATTAGAATTAGTATAGGTGATCAAACAGTGAGCAATGAGCGTTCTCTAACTCTCGCCTCTCTTTTGTTGCAGGTTCCACTGTTTCCTGGACATAAAATAAAGTTGTGTTTCGTTTAAATAACCCTGTTTGCGTCCCTGCGTATTATTACACCGTTCAACAATTCCAGATGGACACAGTTCTCCTGGGTTAATAACTTGCCCTGTTCGTGGGCTTTTGATACAGTCTTTAAACACTCTGTTTGAATACACACAAGTCCCGTACTTCAGTAGCTCCCAGCATATCAAAGGTAAAACACAGCATACTCACTCTACAGCAATCCGTGTTCTCTGCGTTGCTCCAATACAGGGAAGCGTGTAGTCCGCCGTGTTGTTTCAAGGTAGAACCACCGTGCACTGTCCCGCTGTAGAAACAATTGTTGTCTCCGACTGGTGACAATGGTAGTCCCAAGGTTGCTTCAATGCAGTGCCCCAATCGCTGTACCGCTTTTTAGAAACAAGTGCTAAAATTGTATTCCTCTGGTTTACCATTGGTTAATATCCCAATCTCGCTCCCAATGCAGCTGCCCACTTTTATCTTGGTTAGGTACTCTCCCGTCCCACGACTCGTGTGTGCACCTGTTCTCACTCTCCTCCCCACTATCTAATTCCAGCAGCTTTTTAAAGCTGCCGCTGTTACCCGTCATGCAATGTGGGTTTTCCCCGTTGTTGGGAAATGTAGTTCCTGGTCGTTCTGTGTCTCTTCCAGGGTTACTCCCTGTACCTGCTGTCTCTAACCCCTTCGAAACTCTTTTAATCTCACAATATATATTGGCCTATATATACAGTATATATATATATATATAATGATTTCCATTACATGAGAGTAGATGTTAAAACTTCATGCTGATTTGAACTTGGCTCTCGCCAAGATAAGCACCAACTAAGACGTAACTTCACAGTAAACTAATGTGATCCATATGTGTCTCCATCCATTTGCGCTTCCTTCCATATGATGATGTAGATGTCCTTCTGTCTGGTGTTGATGGCTGAAGTGTAATGCTGGCTCCAGGGATCAGCTTATTGCCTCCCTAGCGCATCAGCACAGCACATACAGTATATTTAATAAAGTTGATAGACTGGCACCAGGGGTGTGTTGGGTTGGTTTTCTAGTGTTTCCTTATCTAATCACACATCTATACTTGTCAAAACTAGCCAACTGGCTTGGGATCAGAATGGACTTTTAAATCTCTGGCAACACACATCAACATCAGTTCTTGCTCGATTCTATGCAAGAAGCAACTGTTCTCATTTTTTGAGGCGGGAGATTGAGGATTGAACCAGTTGTCAAGGGATGCATTTCCAATAAATTTTCTTTGACATATCCTGCCTATTACAGTTCAACTAATGGTATGTTTTGAACTAGGCAGTGTTTGATCAAAGAGCTGAGATGAAGGTGACATAATTTTGAACGAGAAAGTGTCTCTTGAGAAGATTTATGTTTTAAAAGTGGTTTCAAATAACTGGGGATCTGCACTGTTCTATAACATGACTACTGGCCATGAAAATGCTTTCACTCTAAGAAGAGTGTGTTGTTTGGTCACTGGATAGAAGTGACCTGCATATTTTTATTGTGCAATATCTAACTGCAGGCTATTCAGCATGAGGGATTACACTGCTCTGCAATGCTAAAGGTTTGTAGGAGATATCTGCTTATTAGCAAAACTTCCAACTATTTTTCTTTTTTTCTTTTGGTTATTTGAACAAGATGAGTATATTGTTTCAGTACAGTATATGCAATTGCATTGGTTACTTACACTTATTAAGGATCCAAAAATGTCCTAATCGCTCAATTCAATAGTTGACATAGGAGTGTTTACTGCTCCTCAGACAGTTTTACAGACTGAAGCTTTTGCAGGCTGGGTGAAAGGAAGTAGGGGTAACCACATGGGTGTTGGAGTCCACCTGGGTAGGGACAGGAACTGTCCTGGGCAAGACATCCAGTCTCAATCAATACAAAACCAATGCAATACAGCAAAGGGCAGTAATTAGTATTAAAGATCTAACTTAACTGGCTATTAAATCATACAGTCTACTATGGTTCTATTCATTCTCACTTTAAAAATAAATGGTAAATACTTTACAGCATCAAAAAACTGTGCATGCATTATTTAAACTAGTTTTGGAGCTTGCAGCTTATCTGTTAACAGTTTCACGTTCTATTGTGCATTTCAATAAACAACCCGTTAATAGTAACACAAAAAGAAAGATATTCGAAACAGCTTTATATCGAGGCTTGCCATAGTTCTAGGAGCGAGGCTCAGTTCTTTATGCTAATCCTATTGGTTCCTCAACCTATATAGTCCAGGCTCATCTTCCAATACTTGTTCTGCAAGTCTTTCTTCTGAGTAAGTTGCAAGTAGCTACTGAACCGAAAACATGGATAATCAAAGCGATGATTCTTATGTCTACAACCAACCTCGATCTCCGAATCCTGTCCAGATTCCTCTTGCATCTGCATCTGCATTTCCGTTTTCTCCTGCTGCTTCTCAGCCCCAGCACTCTATTTCGATCGACCCCTTTTGAAGCCGAACGGTCTCCATTTCCTCCACGTTACTCTCGCAGCTCAAAGCTCCTTGGAACTTCCAGATTCCCGTCAACCGGATCGCATCACTCTGCTTCACCTTCCACTTCTGTTCAATGCAGTGCAGGAGCTCGCTTACCAGCGGCAGGTTTAGGGTCTCGCAGTCCACCTTTAACAACATCTCATGCAAGATGAAGCTCTCGAATTGGATCAAAAAAACATTCCAAAGGAGATGCATTTCAAAGATTGTACCATCTCAAAACTTTTAAATCGTCTATACCATAAATTGATACTTAACACTAGAACCACCAGATTTTCGAACTACCTAGAACCATCACATGGGTCACTGTGACCCATACATTTTTAAACTGCTTCGTTATGAAAATTAAAGACATACTATCGGATAAAACTGAAAAGTTTTATTCATGAACATAATATCTAACATTTGCATCGCAGAAACACTGTATTTAAATGGAAAATTAAACATAAAGGATTTATTTTTAAAATGAGTGCATAAACAGCACGACTACAAACAGTGAAAAAATATAATAAAATATACATTTCAAAAGAAACGGGTATGTACATATACCCGTGTACAGGTGGTGTACACACAAAACTATAAAACCGAAATCATTGTTTCTAATACTACATAAAAAGAAAATATAACACTACTTCTGCTATGACTTCTGCTAGGAAAAGTCAAAAATGGACATACATACGATTTACAACAGAAGAGTAATTAACATTTTAAATCCAAAATGGGCCAAATTGACCCGCATGGCGGTTCTAGTGTTAAAGATTCACTTTTCAAACTAATGTGCAAATCTACTGGAACAATACCTGTTTTCCCCAACCACCATCTTGGATCCAGGTCAAAGGGCAAAAAACACTGTCTGTCTCTCCATACAGTACCCAGGCTCAAGCAGCTGCTTCTGCAGCAACAGGGCTCCCCTTAGTGGATCTTGCTCACACTACATTGCTGAAATATTTTTCAGATCTCCTCCTTCCACTCCATAATTCTAATGCTGCCATGGATAACCACATTTTTCAACTAGAAAACAAGATAACCAACCTGAATCAACATAAACCTGCTAATCGTTCTCATTCTTCTAGCTCTCCCAGGAGGGAATCCACAAACCCTTGTCCCTTCCCATCATCAAGGTGAGCCATTCATTGACACTCCTGACTTAACTCTAGCCACTGCTAAAAGTAATCCCTCTTCTGGTTTTATACCACAAGGATACACTCCCTTCCACCTAATCTGAAGAAACAAATCATAGAAGGTAAGGATGTTAATTTAATTTCTCTCCTCATATCCTCCATTGATGCTACTGACTATCGCACACTAGATTGTGGAGAAGTATGTTACCTTGAAATCAAGAGATCCCCGCCTATTAAAAAAACTAACAATGAGTGAATTTGTATTAGCCTTCTCATCTCATGTAATGTTTATCCTAATCAGCGTCAAGAATTGGACTACTACCTAATCAACATTGTTGACCTCCATGTTTGATACGGTGGCACATTCTTTTTTGAATATCACAAAGCTTTTTCTTCCAAAGCAGCAGCTATCCTATGTCAAGACAACATTGACCATGACCTATTTAATCAAGTATTTTCAGGTCTTCGGGCCAACTGTTGTGCTCTCTGCGGTTCAGTTAACCATTCTGCCACCTTATGCCCACTAGCAGCCTTCTCCTCTAGACAACCAACAACAAGTGTATTCAGTTATCTAGACCCTTCGCCCCAGAAAACAGAGCCTGTTTCATCTCCTCCTGTATTTTTCTCGCCAACTACCTTGCATTAAGCCAAAGGACGAAAAATGACTTTCTCAGGCGGGAAGCAATTATGCAATAATTTAAATTTTGGAGTGTGTTCAAACAGTCAATGTGGCTTCAAAGAGTAAGCCCGCTTTGTCCAGGGGATCCAGATGCTGGGTGTCAAATTAGGAATGAGGCATCTAGTAGCCACTGGGAGAGATTTGGAAGGGGTTCTCACTCTGACTGCCACAGCTCAGACTGCCTTTGGATGTGTGGCTCTTAGACAGCCACATGTGTCATTTTTGTGGAGATGCGCATTCCAGAAGCATTTGTCCCCATTGATCAAAAATTACTTCCCACACCATTCAATGACTCCCACTGCCATCAACCCCCATCAATATCCCCTCTTTGGCCGATGCCCTCCAATTTCACCCTGATCATTGCGTCTCATCCTTTGCTCTTTCTGGCCTATAAGATGGTTTCCTAACGGGTCCAATGTATTCCCACTTCCAGTTACACTTGTTCAAATCTGAAGTCTGCTCTCGATAAACCTGAAATCGTAACTGCCCTATTGAAAAAAGAAATTGGTAAAGGTTTTCTGATTGGTCCCTTCAACACCCCTCCTTTTTCTGTCCATCGCATCAGCCCCATAGGAGTGGCAACCAGGAAATATTCAGGAAAAAAACAGCTAATAATTGATTTATCAGCACCTCATAAACCAGACGTCTCAAGCATTAACGATTTAATTCCACCTGACAATTTTTCCCTTGCTCATTGCACCACAGATCACGCTGTTCACTTAATCAAAAAGCTGGTCAAGGTGCATGGCTTTCAAAAGCCAACATCTCAGATGCTTTCAAAATCATGCCAATTCATCATTCTTAATGGCACCTGTTTGGAGTTCAATGGGAAAACAAGTTTTATTTTTTAGTCTGTCTATCCTTTGGCTGCCGCAGCAGTCCAAAGATTTTCAACACTCTGTCTGAAGCATTGTGCTGAATCCTTCTAAATATGCATAAACTAACCTTTGTGCTTCATCTTCTGGATGGTTTTCTCCTTATAGACTTCCCTGATGCAGCCCCAGCCAATAAAATGCTCAAATGTAGCCATTATCAATAAAGGACGATCCAGAGCACCACTAATAAATAGCTTGCTCCATCACCTCACTTGGTTATCTATTAACACTAGCACCTCCATAGCCGCTTTTTGAATGGCTTTTGCAATTCAAATTTAAATATCTCTGCGTATGTGAATATCTCATGCATGTCCGTTCTTAAGTGTTACTAAATATTTGAATTAAATACCCATACGGTGTTTCAGCTGCGGAATCGTAAAAATGAATAAGTTATAAGCACATGCTTCTTCAACCGCCAGACCCTCAGTTTATGCGGCATATTTAAATCAATACAATATAGCTGACAGTTTAGTCTGGGCTTTGTAATAAAATCAACGCCATTGTGAAATAACATATTACAATCCTGTTGAGGGTTTGAAACACTGATGAAAGTCATTCTACCCATCATATATTATTATTATTTACACTACATTTCTCAGGCAGAATGACTGTGCCACCCTGATTGTGACAGTGCCAAAAAATGTGCGTATTCCAAGGTCTGCCCAGATCAGTGACCATCAGGACTGTTGCATTTTACCATGCAACGAAGTACGGTGTGGATATACTGGATCAAATGGCGCAGCTGTATTCATGAATACAGCTGGTCCTGTCAGCTCATCCTCACCGCCTCCCTGTGCCCTAATTTCAGGACCTTATTCCGGATTGAAATCCCAGCTTATCAACTCAGCAAGATCTTACACAGCCAACTCTATAGCTACATCTACCAAAGCTTCTTATAAATCAGGCTGGGCAGCTTATACAGTGCCTTGAAAAAGTCTTCACACCCTTGAACATGTTTCACATTCTACTGTATTTTTATTACACTTGCCAAACTGGCATTGGCGTCTCTTGCGGCTCTCAGCGGGGTTGCCAGCTTCAGCTGTGGGTACACACTTGGCAGTTTCTCTCTGTTCCAAATGCTTCTTGCAAAGTTCCTGTAAAATATATTCTCTCCTTGGTAAATTCTGCTCTGTGTATTCTTTGTAAAGTACCCAATACATTGTAAAACACCTGAACAGGCCACCGTCGGGAGCCAGCTTTCACGGAATACTCCAAACATCAATTTCATATTTTGTTGCGTTGTAAAACTACACGGTCTCTGGTATTTATTTTCACTAGACCCAATGCTAATTGACTGACCAAAGCAGCACAGCTGGCAAGCAGGCACCAGCCTTTCAAAAGGCTGATTGAAAAACAATAGACTGTCAGTCATTCACTCAGGCAGAGAGTAGAGACTAATGTAATTACAGCTAAACACATTGCCGACTGGTAAATAAAAATAATAAAGTAGAATACCATTCTGTATAATGAAAATACAATTGATTTATGTGTGGCCGTCAATGTGACTGTTCCCGGGGCTTTTAGGTAAAATGTAATATATCTCCTTTATTTCTGCAATTCCGTGTTTCATGCTTTATGAGAATATTTAATACATACGGAAAGAAAGGTACACAAACACACAGCCCCATATGTGTTAAATGACTGGAGAAAATTACATTTTAAAACCAAAAACCGCCAAAATGACCGCCACAGGGCTTCTAGTGTTATGGTAGTATTATGGATTTTGGTGTTATTGCATCTTGTAAAGCGCTTTGTGATGGTGGTCCACTATGAAGGGCACTATATAAAATAAGGATTGATTGATTGTTTGATTGATGCAGCGGGAACTTATGACACTCTGTGGAGCAGTAGAGAATTGTTTTGTCGTATAGTCATGCTCAACAGGACTACATGAAAAACATGTTCAAAAGCTCAAAGGATGGAACTTACAACTCTTCAAAAGATGGAAAGGTCAAACTTAAAAAAAATGTGCATTGTTCAAATATTTAAAAGACGGAACATACAAGATGGAACCGTATAACTGTTCAAAATATGGAATGTAAAAAAATTAACCTTGTGGAGTCTAGTTTGTGCAATCAGCACAGACATGCCTTATTGCACACGGCACAGCTGTCATGTGTCTGGTCGACTATATCAACTCCAAACTTCGTGGAATTATAAAACTGTACAGTCTCTGGGATCTTTGCATCATTCCTGATGGCAACGGAAGGATGAAGCGTGCTCAGCAAAATTACATTTTTTCTTGGTTTGCACTTGTAGACTGTTAGAGTGCAGCCCCTCTGCTTCCACAAGTTGATACACAGAGATGTGATGTGGAGAATTCACCCATAACTCCATCAGTCATCTTTCCAATTCTGGTTTATGCCTTAAAGATTGCATCCATACAGGAAACAGCTTTACCTTTCACCTACGATCGTCAAAAACAGACTCCAAAGGAGAGGGTAACCATATTCAGTTTTAGCAAACAAACTCTTCCTTATGTCCATATTCTGCGATCACTAAATACTTAGCAGCATAACATTATTATTAATATTATTCATTTATTTATTTATTTATTTATTACAGTTGTTACAAAATATCACAGTACATCCATCTCTTTCTTCAGCGCCTCTATTCATCTTGTATAACCAAGTACCAGTCACTTGTCAATGGTTTTCTGCCCACCTGTCAAACCTACTGTTAAGAGCTCAATTACCAGCTTCTCAATACTCTGCTCACTCCCTCAGAATCGGAGCAGCAACAACCCCTGCAAAAGTTAACATAAAACAACATCTGACCTAAAAGCTTGGAATGGAATCGTCTGCGTACAGCTGTACATCAGGACTTCAGTTTCAGACCTCAAATACAGCTCAAATACAGATGTCCATTATTTAAAGCATTTTTTATCAGGATCCACTTTTGTGGGGTCAACGTCAGAGGTTGCACCTCTACTGAGGGTTGCTCCAAAGCTGAGATCCTGGAACAAACAGTTTAACCATATCTTCTCCATTTTATTTTGTTATTTCTTAGATTTAATTGCACTGGAGGCATACTTTCCTAGAGGCGGAAGCGTTCTGCCCAGGATCCACTTTGGGGGGGGTCGGTGTTCCTCCATCACCCAGCCTTAGTGACCTCTGACCGACATCGGTCCAGAAGGCGAAATCCTGAGCCAAACAATCAATCATCCCACACTACACTTTACATCTTAAAATGCTGAGGTTTGATCTTTGAATTGCTATTACAAATCCACTAGGCTCAGATCCATTTTTTTGTTAAATTATTTGCTTAAGTCTAAAAATAAAATCACATTTTAATTTAATAGATACAATAATATAAATCTAAAATACTAAACACAAAAATATATACAACAAAATTACACTAAATTGTTGCTCTGTACAAATAAAAACAGGATTCAGGGTTCATCAAAGTTCTTGATAAGGTTTTTGATATCCTAATTTCTTAGATGTATCTTATTCGAAAAACATAGAAAAGGATTTTGCAGCAAGTTCCAAAGCAGCAAATTCTGAGCTGACTGTTGTTTTGTTTGCTTGTTTTCCTATACTAAAGGGGAAAGGGAAAGTGTCCCTTGACTGGTTACTGAACTTGTTATTAAAGAGCATATAGGGGTTACAAATATATCAGGTTTATCAAGGAGCCATATCACCATCCATATGCAATATT
Source organism: Acipenser oxyrinchus oxyrinchus (assembly GCA_030684275.1). NCBI lineage: Eukaryota > Metazoa > Chordata > Actinopteri > Acipenseriformes > Acipenseridae > Acipenser > Acipenser oxyrinchus. Next base: position 54,865,667 of record CM060250.1, read on the forward strand.
TTCAGCAGACCCAGATATTTGATTCAGGTTGCATTAAATAGAACTATGAGTGCATGTGCTTTTTAGGTGATCATTAGCTTTGCTAGCCATGTTCTGGTGCCAAATACCATGGATACATATTTTTTCTTTTTTTTTTAGAATTAATTAGTAGGACTGTAACCATTTTTGTGTCACTGTCTGCTTGTTAGGAAGACACCAGATGGGTTATACCCTTGAGGCTTGATGTGCAGTGAAGTGCACCATCTGCACCCCTAAATCTTAACTATGTCTGTGTGCATACTACCAAGATCTGTGCTTGTGCAGAAATGGATGCTCTATGTGAGTAATATGTTATATGAGAGCTAACTAACGCTTTAAAGTGGCATTTATTAGAACCCTTTGGAATAGAACCTATTCTTTTTAACCTTAATTCAGGTTATGAAAATAGAAATAGATTTTCATGGGTATTATAGTTAAATATTTGTACAGTATGAAAAGTAAATACAAGCAAAGAAACAAAAGAGTATGCTGCGTTGTTACTGCTAGTTAATAACTCTCAGGATGTATGGCCATTGAGAAGGCAGCATATGTCCTCTGTTGTAGCCTTCTCGTGTATCATCTTTTTATTCTGTGAATCATATTTCATGGTGCACACATTTTTCCTTGGGGTATTTTAGAACATATCTCATATGTTTATAATTCTTAGCATTTTTTTTTTCTTCATTCATTTAATTCAGTGACAGAACCAGGCCCTAATATTGCCTCCAGAATCACAGTACAGCCTAGCATCTAGCAGAATAGACAGCCAGTTAGGGATTATGCAGCTGTCACTAAGGAGACGTGGTCTAAGAGAGACAGAATAGTTCTTTAACAATCCGTCATAGTAACAACTAGCTATGCACCTTCGGAACTGCATGTTTTACAGGTAAGGCGTTACCTTTAAAAAAAAAACCAAGATTGCTAAATCTTAAAAAAATAAACTAGAATAATTGAGTCTGCTGTCTGCAGCCATTATCAGTGTACATCAAAACTAATAAGAACAAAGTTCATACTCTTACTCTGGGAAAGGATGGGCCTCTGGGCCACTTTATTTCTTTTGAAAATATTAACTTGAAGTAGAACAGGTTAGAGTCATATTGTGAAAGAGACAAAAAATACTTGGCCAACTATAGTATCATGACCCTAAATTGGTAGTGAAAGGTGAAAGGTTTCTTCAAAAGCATCTATTTCAGAATATGCTACATCTGTACCTTCCTATAAAACTTTATTGTTTTAGTGGTTGTGTATTACTTTTATACTTGTAGTGGTTGTGTATTACTTTATTTGCACCTTCTTCAAGTCCCTTACTTGCATTTTTACATGACATATACAGGTCACAACTTTAGGGTCTTGCAATCACAAATGCATTATAAATTAGGTACATACAAAGCAATCTATTACATACTGTGGCAAAGTGGTGAATGATTACAGGTGTGTGCAGTGCAGAGTGGATACAAGAACACACAATGATTATTGAGGTGATATTATACAATGTCCAGAGCCTTATGGTAAACACCTGTAAATAATGAATGATGGAAGCGATACAACGGTGTGTATCACTTCGTTTGTAATCCTCGGGTTTGACCCTGTGACAGGATGACAGAGGTTGAGACTCAGAGACAGTGTAAAAAGTTTAAAAATAAAACTTTTAATACTCAAAAATACAAAATAAACCAGCACAAGGACCAAACAAAAAGGGTTTTAAACAGAAATAAGACAATAAGCACAAAACAAAACTTACAAAATAAGGCTTCCAGGCTGGGTTTTGCCTTCACTGGATTAAAAAAAGAGCACACACAGAAAACACTCTTTCTTCCTCTCTTTCTTCCTCTCCTTCTAGAACTCTCCCCTACTGGAGAGGCTGAGGCCTCCTTTTATGCCAGGTGGCTGGGTGATCATTGAATAATTAATTAATTGATTGCTCCCACCTGACACAATCAACCTGGGCAGGGAGGAGAATTTAACCCCCTCCCTGCCAGTATTTACAAGGGCAGAGCCCTGCTCTGCCACAGACCTGAAACCAAATAACAAAAGTCCAAGTTCTATTACACCCACACGAAACACAAAACACAAACACAGTTACCAGTGAGTGATTATTAGTGCTCGTGGTGCAAGACAGTTCTCCGTGAACAAAGAGGAAAGTGTTGGTGTCCGGGTTTGATGCTGGCTGAATAGCGACAGCTCCGGATCTTTAGTAGCAGTCTAAAATAACAAACAAACAGTTTTTACTTAGACAACTAAAACACAACACTCACATTTTTAGCAACACAGGATACTCCTTCTAGGTTTGCTCTAACCATTTACAAAGGAACAGATCACTTACACTATGTCCCCTATTTATATACCCTTGCTCATGACCCTAGGTTAATGAGCGCATCCGTTCTTCAAGCTCTTCCAATCCTCAGATGCCACGCCGTTTACCATCTGGGTCATTGAGTTTGGGTACCGTAGCTCCGTCCCTTTCCTAAATGACCGACTTCCATCTATAATAAGGAATAAATTGTCATGCCATTTAGTTAAGGGCACTCTGTTCCTTTTACACAGTGCCCTCACAGGTCGAGAGGGAGATCTAACACCAAGAATCAATCGATCTCTGTCACACATACATATACTTTTGAAAATTTTTAAACACAATCTAAATGGTATTTTTACTGTATTTGTATTCAATGCCCAGCACCAGTTCAATACACATGTATGATAGGCAATAAAATAAAATAATAAATATTATGTCAAATTGAATGAAAGAAAAAGGTAGTAAAACATATCTTTAGCTTCTTATTACAAATGTAGATATGTATTATCATACTGCTTTTTGTTTTACACACCATTTGGGCTGCTTTTAAACAGTAGCACAGATTACCCATATGTATAGGCTGGTAACACTGTAAAATAATGGCTGCAAATTCATAATGAATTCTGTCTGAATGCCACAGCAATGGCAACTGAACGTCTTATGCACTTCCTCTGAGTTCTGAAGTAATTCATTTTTTAATTCAGCCCTGCTAATTCATGTTAATTTAATTACCATAGTCATTCCATGTTCCTTTGTAACAAATGATTTTGAGCATATGTATAGTCATGCATTAATGCTTGAATTAACACAAAGAATGCATGGCTTATACATGTGATCAACATACTTTGTTACAACGGCACATGGAATTAATACATAAGCAATAGCCCACGACAGGGTGTGCAGTAAGACATATCTTATGCATGCCGAGGTGCATTGTCAACCACCCAGAAGTGCAGTAAGATATGTCTCACCACACACCAGGGAGTGGGTTATTGTGTTTATAAAACTGCTTATTTTATAAATAGAAAACAAAAAACAATAACATTTTAAATGCTAAGTTTCATTTTACGTAATTTGTCCTTCTGCCAGTGCAAACTAGTTCCTATACCTTTGCTTTAGAAGCTACAAATTTGCTGCAAAAATATATTACTGCAGAGTAGTTTATCTTTCTTTTTCTTTTTTTATATTCAAGGTTATTTTTTTTAAGTGCAGTTTGAAAAACTAAAAATGTAACTGCTTATTTACATGTTTTATACGCTTTGGTAAGTAAAGCTGACGTTTGAAATCACTGTTTCCCAAGTACAATAATCACACTCTGCACCTTTATTTTTGATTCCTCCAATCCTGCTGTCTAAATCTCTTCTCAACACTAGTTTAGCTTCTCCAGAGTCTCACAGTCAGGGAGACAGTCATGCAGAATGTCACTCATATCCGTCAACCTGAACAAACTGCTCACTGCAATTAATGTACTCAATTAACTCATATAACATGCTCTTGAAGATATGAACCTACAGTATATATTTGTTTTTTGTTATATGCCGTCATGTCTTTGTTAAGATCCAATTCAACCAATCTCCATTTGGTACTTAAGCCTGGGGCTTTACAGGAACTGTCTCCGTGGCCGAGGAGATTGAGATTTTGAGATTGTAAAGAAAATTCATGGCAATTGATTATAATTATTTTTTTTTCTGTTAGTGTTTGACTATAAAAAAAAAAAAAAAAATGTTGAATATCTATTTGTCCTTAAATCCAACTGCCAGTATTGCACGTTGATCTTCAAAGGTGATTTATCCATGAATAAGACAATTCTTACGGCATGGTCATGTGATCTTATTCAGCCAATCACAGTGTTTAATTTATCCAAGCCATTTTATAAGGCTAATTAAATCCACATGAATTAACGGGTCTGAATTCAAAATGAATTACTTCAGAACTCAAAGGAAGTGCGTAAAAAACAAAAAAAGAGGTATTAACCTCATTCTTACACACAGGAGTAGTGGGAAGATGTCTGCCATTCTTTGATTACCTAGAAGGCATCAGAGAGGAAGAATTATGCAAGGGAAATCTTGTCCGCCCCATATGAGACCCTGAATAAATATAGACAGTTTCCCAGATGACAGGTTTGTTAAAAGGTTTCGCTTCACATGAATTATGCAAGGAGCTTAGACCCGAATTGGAATCTACTACCAGGCGATTACATGCAATATCTGTTGAAGCTAAGGTTTTATCAGCAAGTTGAAGTAGCGGTTACAGTGCTGCATTTTCTGTCATTTTACAGCATTTTTTTAAAAAAGTGTATGTTATTTCCTATTACATTTATTATACTTTTTAAGAGACATACACCAAAATACTACACATTCCTATTACAAAAGGGGACTTGTTACGAGTGTGGGTGTTCACTGAATAATCACAAGTCAAACATAGAACATTGGGTGTTGACACAGGTACGCAGATTTAATTCAACACAAGTGCTGACACTAGGGTACCAGCAATAAAGAAAAGAAAAGAAAACAAAGCTAAAACTAAAAGTTTGCCACACAAGGCAAGTGATAGTCTCACTAAACGAGATACCCCGCTCCAGGAACCTACTACACTACAGCAACCCTCTCTGACTTGTTTGGGATCGACTCCAGGTCATTGTGACGGTCCTAGCTGAGCAGCCTTCACAGGCACTGTCTTGCAGTCCAGGGGTTCCGTAGTTTTTGTCCTGCAGAGCAGACGCTCTCCTCCTGGATGTAAACAAAGCAAGCTTTTGCTCAGCTCCTGTCTGTGTTGCAATGGCCTTGCAGTAACCTTGAATTGTGGCGCAGATGCTTTTTGAGCTCTGTGCAGCATCCCCGGGCATGCCCCCCAGCCAATCCGGACCCCCCGATCCGCTCATTCAGAAAACATGTTAAATGCAACCATTTAGTGAACATTAGCCTGTAATTAATATGATAAAGACCAAAAATACACAATTTCTGGTAAATTAACACACATTCTTTTTTTAAAAAAAAAAACAAAAACACAATTTTAAATATTTGTTCATGACAAAAGTATTGACACCCCTAATTTAGTATTTCATGATTTCTCCTTTTGCTTTAATTTTGGCTTTCAGACATTTATGATCATTCTTAACCAGGGTGTTATATCTTGTTGGTGAAATCTGGGCCCATTCTGTCTTGTATATTTACTTCAGTTCAGACGATTGGATACATAATGCTTGGCTACAGCTTTTTCCAGATCAGTCCAAATTGGATTCTGGTGATTACAAAGGCCATTCCAGAACTTTTAGCTTTATTTTCTAAAAGAATTCCAGAGTTGACGTAGCCGTATGCTTTGGGTTGTTGTAGTGTTGGAAGATAAACTGTCTGCCAATCAACCTATGAGCAGAAGGGGTCATTGTACTTGTAGAATGTTTTGATACAGGGCTGCACCAATGTCTCCACTCCCTGAACTGCTATAACACTCCGGTATCATGATCGAATCACATTATTTAACTGTAGGTACAAGGTTTTCTTCATTAAAGGCTTTCCCTTTTTTCCCTTGAAAATTCTTCAGATTCCTGTGCCTATTTTCTTGGCTTATTTAAGATGGTTTGTTTTATGAATTTCCTTTATAGGTGGTTTGCAGTGAGGTCCATGTGTATACAACTCATCTGTGTTCTGTGTCCTTTATACAGATATTTCATGCAGTATTATGCCTGATGCTTCTAAACCTTTCTTTAAGTCCTTGGCTTTTAATCTTGGATTTTTTTTAGCTGCTCGGACGATTCTTGGACTGCTACACCAATAATTTACTTTTGATGTCCACTTCTTTCAAGCATTTCAGTTGAATTTGTTTTGTGGTACTTCTTGATTGTTGCTCTGATTGTGGATTTTGGTATTCCATATTTCTTTGATACAGTTCTGGAGCTATTTCCTTTGTTGTAGTTTGATACAAGTGCTGTTCTCAAACGTGAATCAAACTCCTTTGTCTTGACCATCTTCATCATCTTTGCCAAAACGTTCTTCTTCAACAGATGCAGGAAATAATGACTTTTTCTGCCTATTGACTTCATAATGCAGCTTAGTTACTGTGTAATGGTTTTCAATCAAGGAATATATTGTTTAATTAGTTATATTACATTTTTACAGACTTCTGATGTGAAGGTTCCAATACTTTTGCTATAAACAAATATTTGAAATTACGTATTGTAAGTGTTTTTTTTTAAATTTATTTTTTATAACGATTGTTAAACTACCAGAAATTGTGTTTTTGGTCTTTGGCATATTCATTAATGGCTAAATGTTCACGAAATGCTTGTATTTAACATGTTTTCTTGAATTATATTTTATTAAGTGTATGGTGCTAATACATTTGTCTGCAACTCCAAGCCACATGAACTGACACAATTTAACTGCTTGGTCCAGATTTGGCCTGTCATAAGAATGTTTAGGTTGCAGTGAGAGATTGATGTTGATTATCCTGTTAAGTAAACTACACGTGTAAAACAATACATATGATTAAATAAATAGGCTACAATAAGACGCCCAGTGCTTCATTTTTTACATTTTAATTTCATATATATGTACCATTGGGTAACCATGTAGGCACCAGACAAAAATAGTTTAAACTTTGTATAATGGGAAGGGCTGCATGTAGTCAGACTCATGACATGCAACACAGGGTTACATATGATAATCCTATTACATTTCCATATTGCAAATACGCATCTACCCAATATATAAATATGAATTTAGCTTATACACACAATAAATAAATAAATAAATAAATAAATAAATAAGCAAAAGTGTGCTTGTATTACACAGCCTAACTAAACAAATCTGGAGATACAGTACATACAATTAGTGACTGTCTGAGAACTGAATGTCATTTCTGTTCCCCCAATTAATTTAATGCTTGCCATGTTTCTAACTGATCAGGGATAAATAAGTATCCAGAGGCGGTCCACCATCCAAGCAGATATTTTTGCCAATGCTAATTCTTCTTTAGTTGTTCGCTTTAAGTCACTCTAATTTTTTTTTGGTTTACTTGCAGTTCTTTTTGTTTGACTGACAGCATTTAATGTTCTGCATTATTGATTTCCAAATGATGTTAATTGGCCATGTTTTGTTCCTTGACTTCCAAATATAATTGTATAGTTATTAATAATCTCTTCACTAAATGCAATTCAGCTGTAGCAGCATGTATGTTTTAATGGGATTGGTTGAAAGCCGGAGCAAGAAAAAACTGACAGGACATCAAAACAATGCAAAATGTCTTGGAAACTATACCACACAATTACTTGTCTATATATTAATAAATCATTATATGAGGTTTTAGTGCCCCATTCAGGCAGTCTTGTCTTGGCCCAACAGCATTTTAAAACATATGGAAATTCATAAAATGCTAATTATTTTTAATATGTAGACAATATAGACAGAGTAATTGTGTGGTATAGTTTTCCATTAGTGCCCTGTCCGTGCAGTTTTGTCTTGGTCTGGCTTTCACCCACTCCCTGTTTTAATATACCGGTGATATGACTAAAAAAATATTAATTGTACTGTGAAATTGTCAAAAATTTTTATTTTTCATTTTGTTTTGTTTTATTTTAGTGTTTCCAATTATAATTTTACACCCGATTTTATCCCAATTTGGAATGCTCAATTGCTTTTCCCCTCACCGCAGCAATTCCCCACTCGGCTCAGGAGACCCGAAGGTGTCCGCCTTTGAGGTCACTGGGCATCTGGCAAGCAAGGTTCACTGTAGCGCGATGATTACTGATGTGCAGTTTGTGAACGATTTGTTCTTTTTGAATGACTCAATACGGTAAATCATGGGAATTGGATCAGAGTCCCGTCTGAATCTGTTCTTTTGATTCACCCAATGAAGGAATTGCGTGACACACGGGAGTCGAGTTACCAGCCTATCAGAAGTCATGAAATGATTCAGAAACGCTCAAGTCCGGCTGATTTGTTGTAAAGGTCTGATTACACTGAGAGCGGTAAGCGGTAAGCCGTGCAGTTTTCCATATTACACTGGCGGCGGGAAACCTCGCAGTATACGTAAATTTATTATCAAATGTTAATGTTGAGAAAAAATGAATTTGATGAAGGATGTCAAGAAATAAAGATTAAATATATTTGCGTATGCTATATTTGTGTGCGTCTTTATTAAAAAAAAAAAAAAACACACATGCAGCATTTCACCTGTATAGCATTCACCAGAGTGACCATTATATTTATATCAATAAACATTATATATTATATACATTACATTATATTCATTGTATTAATACTTGTACTGTGATTCTTGAAATGTATTTTTGTTTACGACTGTAGGTCGCCCTGGATAAGGGCATCTGCTAAGAAATAAATAATAATAATAATAATAATAATAATAATAATATTATATATATATATATATATATATATATATATATATATATATATATACACTACCGGTCAAAAGTTTTAGAACACCTCTATTTTTCCAGTTTTTATTGAAATTTACGCAGTTTAATGTCTCAATGTACTCTGAAATTAAAGCATAGAACAAATAAACAATTGGAGATAAAAAAGAAATCATGGAATCGTTTTGTTTAACAAAATTTAATCTAAATTTTTGACTCATCAAAGTAGCCACCTTTTGCAGATATAACAGCCGAACACACTTGTGGCATTCTTTCTACAATGGAAATCAAATATTGTTCGAAAAGTTCTTCCCAACACTGTTGCAGAAGTTCCCACAAATGTGTTGCACTTGTAGGTTGCTTTGCTTTCACCCTTCTGTCCAGTTCATCCCAAACCAGCTCGATGGGGTTTAAGTCTGGAGACTGTGCTGGCCATTCCATGATTTGAAGCCTACCGTCTTGTTCTTTTCGTCTAAGGTAGTTCTGACATAGCCTGGAGGTATGTTTTGGGTCATTATCTTGCTGTAGGATGAACCCCTGACCAACTAGGCGTATACCAGAGGGTATTGCATGGCGCTGCAAAATGCTGTGGTAGCCGTTTTGGTTCAGGGTGCCACTCACTCTGTGCAAGTCGCCGACTCTGGATCTAGCAAAAGAGCCCCAGACCATCACGCGTCCTCCTCCATGTTTGACAGTTGGTGTCACACACCGAGGAACCATCCTTTCGCCTACTCGATGGCGAACAAAAACCCTGCGTGATGAACCGAAGATTTCAAATTTTGATTCATCGGTCCATAAGACCTTCTTCCAGTCTTCAGTAGTCCAGTGGCGGTGCTTCATGGCCCAGGCAAGCCTCTTTTTCTTATTTTGCCATCTTAGCAATGGCTTTCTTACTGCCACTCAACCTGTCAAACCTGCAGCTCGAAGTCTTCTCTTCACAGTTGAAACTGAGACTTGCTTACTTCGACCAGTGTTAAGCTGTGCTTGAAGCTGTTGTCCTGTGAGCCGCCTATCACGCAAGCTGTTGACTCTCAGAAACTTGTCTTCTGATTCTGTTGTGGCTTTGGGTCTGCCAGACCTCTTCCTGTCAGAGTTTCCTCCAGTTTCCAAGTGCCTTTTGATGGTGTAGGAAACTGTACTCACTGACACCTTGGCTTTCTTTGCAATTTCTCTAAAGGAAAGACCTACACTTTTCAGGGTTATAATGGTCTGTCTGTCTTCCTTTGTTAATTGCCTTTTTCTCGCCATTATGATAGCAATATACTACTTCCTGCAGTACAATACTGTCCAAATAATGCTTAAGAGGGTGTAGTAACACAGTCTGTTCCAACACTGCTTTTATACAGACAGAGGGTTTGTAAGTAATCAACAAAAGTTGGGACACCTGTTGGAATTGTTAGCATCAACTTTCAAGGCTTAATTTACTTCCATTGCTGCAGAACAGCTGTAAGTTGTTAACCCATTACTTGTTCCCTGAAAAAGGCCTTTTTGTATAACTCTGAAATGTACATTATTTTTCAGTTTTTGGTAACCTAAACTTTTTTTTTAACCTCTGGCAGTTTACCGCTTACCTTTGTACCATTTCAGGTTATTCACTGGACTTCAACTGCTTAAATTTCAATAAAAACTGGAAAAATGGGGGTGTTCTAAAACTTTTGACTGGTAGCGTATATATATATATATATATATATATATATATATATATATATATATATATATATATATATATAAGAAAAAAGAAAAGGATATTTCAGGTACTTAAAAAGGTAGAATAATTGATTACAAATCAGTTATCAGGAAGTTTCTGACTACAAGTCCTTCATTGGCTGAATACAAAAAAAACAGTGCTTTAAGAAGTGCTTCAAAGGACGCCAGAATCAGTGCTTTAATGGCTCCAGGCCTACAGGATAGTATAAATTGGCAATCAGTGTCTTAGAACGCCAGCCATTCTAAGCGCCAGCCATCTAAGGGCCACACGTCCAAGGGCAGTGAGCTGTGGCAGTCCAAAAGAGGACAGGTGAAGTAAGAATCTTTCCCAACTCCCTCCCAATGGCTACTAGAGGTCCCATTCTTACTTTGACACCTAACAAAAACTTCATGCTGATTTGAACTCGGCTCTCGCCAAGATAAGCACCAACTAAGATGTGGCTTTACAGTAAACTAATGTGATCCATCTGCATCTTCATCCATTTGTGTTTCCTTCTATCTGATGATGTAGATATCCTGCCTGGTGTTAATGGTGGAAGTGTAATGCTGGCTCCAGGGATCAGCTTATTTTTCCTCCTCAGCGCATCAGCACACACAACGGCTGCGATGCTGGCTCCGGGGTTCAACCACAGTGCAGTCTCCCTAGCGCATCAGCATGACAGCCGTCTGGATTGAGCCAAGTAGGGTACTTCTCTGAGGTCTTCAAGTGGGCACCTTCCATCCTTGGTGTTTCATCGACTAGCCCACGACAACTCAAGAGGACTCGACAGTGATTCTGGCATCCCAGCATCACCCCCCTCCATCCCCCACTCAACTCAACTCAGCTTACTTTCCCGTACATCAGTGTTTCTTTCTTTCTATTGTGCTTGAGATCCCCAAACAGAATCTTTCTGTCTCAACCACAGCCAGTTGCTGCTCCTCTCTGCTGCTTCAGATAAGTTCTTCACTCTGCGACGCAACCCGACGTCTCTGAGAAACTGGGTTGTAGAGTGTGCCACAAATCCTCGACAACCCACCTCCACTGGGTAAACTCAGACTCTCCATCCTCTCTGTTCCGCTTCAGCGGCTAGTTGAGCATACCGCAGTTTCTTCCTCTCATACGCCTCATCTACAGCATCCTCCCATGGCACTGTTAACTATAAAAGGTGAACAAGGTGTGCTGATCCAGACCACAAGACAATATCTGGTTGAAGGTTAGCGGTGGCAATCTCAGGTAGAAAAATAAGCCATTGACCAACATCTGTCAGGATTTTCCAGTCTCTAGCAGCTTCCAGTTGTCCTGGGCGAGGCTTGGTTTTAACACCTTTTCTTGGCGGTTGCTCTCCTGGGTGGAGGAATGTTGTCTTTTGTGTGTAATGTTTTGATGGAACTGGTGGCAACTTATTGGTCATGTTACGCTTGTCTTCCAATGCTAAGGCCAAACATCGCAGCACTTGGTCATGGCGCCAAGTAAACCGTCCTTGGCTAAGACCCACCTTCAGGGTTCGTACGCTAGTCTGGAAGTCTGGAAAAAGTATGGAAAATGCAAAACTGATTTCCAGGGCTTGAAAATGCTTGAAAAATCATGCCTCTGTTATGAAAGTCTTGAAAAAGTCTGGAATTTTACTAGTAGCACGGGAGAATGAAAATAATTTTCCATTTTTTTATTTTTATTTTTTAATCAAAAATGATCTCAAGCGGCAACTGTAAGTCTTATGTAAAAAGTCTGTGATCGTCCGGAAATGTCCAAAGTAGCTAGATAACTGTCGAACTTCCGATCTGTGGTCACGGCCTGAGTGAGTCTGTCACAAATCACAATGTGTAAATGTTATTTCTCCAACACATGGATGGGCAATGATAAATACAAAGATTGGGTTGCCACTGATCCTAACTAAAACGAAAACAGTATGTACAGTGTGTAAGAAGTCTATTCCTCCGTAGCCACCTGGAGGGAAAGAAGCACTGGGCCTTGGTGACAGCGCAACATTCCTGATCATCCCTGAGCGTTGCTTCATTTTTCGCAGTTTCAACTCCAGGAAGGGAATCTAATGACCCCAGGTAAAAAATATTTTCTTATTATTATGCTTTTTTCTTTTCCACTTCAACCCTTCTATAAACTAATTACGTAGATGTGCCACGTTGTGTTCTACAGTATTAATTTAGCAGAGGTTCCCGACCATTGTGAGAAAGTATACAAGCTGAAAGAATACATTTTATTTAAGCAAGTGTCATCAATTGTAAAAACAAAATTAAAACATGAGTATATCATTAGTTGTAAAAATATATATATAGTATAATATAATAAGTATAATAACAAACTCAGTATGTGTTCTTCATTATGTAGTTTAAGGTTTAGCTGAATGGTTAATCTTGGAGTAAATCCACGAATTGTATTTGTAGATCAATGTTTGAATTCTGGAGCATTAGCTAATATTGGCGAACTATTGTAAAAAATGTTTACCTATCTACCCTTTAGATTACAATATATAAAAGTTTTTTTTTTTTAAATTTCCGCTTTATGGCTAGATGTATTACCGTACTTAAATTAAAGGAACCTGTTGAAATCATGATTTGCATAATGAGGTTTCCTTCTTTCACCGTTTTCAGTCCTACACATTTTAATAATAATAATAACCACAACGAAGCATTTCCTACAACAGACTAAAAAAAAAAAAACAGTTTGCTACTCCACATTTTATTGCAGGTCATTGCCGATCATTACTTTAATTACTCAACAACATACATTAGATATGTATCAAATGTTGTTTTTAAAATAACAAAGAATAAACTGCATCAATTTTCTGATTAAATTATGTGTCACAGATGTTGTTTTAACTAACAATAAAGACTTAATAATGTGTGTACACTGTAAGGCTTAGGTAATGTAATGGAGCACAGAGCTTCTCCATCACAGAGCGCAGACTGTAAAATGCTATTTCTTTAAAAGGACTCGATTTTCTTATTTGATGAAACTGATGACGGCTCAAATTAAGGCAATAAAAAATGGTAAAAAAAAACCCCAGTCAGTCACAATTCTCTCTCAATCATTAATTCGCAGCAGACTGCATTGAAGATCACAGTGTTAGAGGATTTAGTATAAAGGCGAGTGTACATGTATATAATAATAATTTAGCTGTCGCCTTTATTCAAGGCGAGTTGTAGAGTAGTAATTGGTAGCTTTATTAAACGCAAAATGTGAGACATTCTATACAAACAAAATAAAATACAGTGACTTTAGAGGGAAACTTCAGTTGGAAAAGATAGGGTAGTGTGCCTCAAACAAATACAATTAACAAGGTGTTGTAGCAGAAAAAAAATAAAAAGTTGGGAACTACTGATCTGGAAACAATGGTCTGAATAACTTTACTTTTATTTAGGAATTAACTTCATTTAAAATGTGTTATTGAATTAGATGAACATCATATTAAAGTTTCTCTGTCTCATATTTTGCTATGTTTATACAATTTCATAATCTATGAAAATCGATTTCTGATTTTCAGGGCTTCATCTTCTACACCAAGGCCTCCAACATCATCAACTGTGGAAAGCATTGGGAGTGGGAACAGCGTTCTCTCTGCCGAAATCTATTGGGCTCTCAATGTAATCAGAGCTCTGAGGGGATGAGCGACCTTTTCCGTCTGATGTTTCCTGATAGTGATATCGCATCCAAATTCAGCTGTGGTGAAAACACGACAGCATACTTAACCACTTTTGGAATCGCACCATACTTCAAATCACTGATGTTGTCAAAAGTGAAATCTGCAAATACAGTGCCTTGCATAAGTATTCACCCCCCTTGGACTTTTCCACATTTTGTAGTGTTACAACCTGGAATTAAAATGGATTTAATTGGGATTTTTACCATTTGATTTACACAACATACTTAACACTTTGAAGGTGCAAAATATGTTTTATTGTGACACAAAAGTTAATTAAACAAAAAAAAAGACATTTGTTGGTTGCATAAGTATTCAACCCCCTGAGTCAATACTTGGTAGAAGCACCTTTGGCAGCAATTACAGCTGTGAGTCTTTTTGGTAAGTCTCTACCAGCTTTGCACATCTAGATCCTGCAATTTTTGTCCATTCTTCTTGGCAAAATTGCTCAAGCTCTGTCAAGTTGGATGGGGACTGTTGGTGAACAGCAATTTTCAAGTCTTGCCACAGATTCTCAATCGGATTGAGGTCTGGGCATTCTAAGACATTCAGGTTCTTGTTTTTAAACCACTCCAGTGTAGCTTTGGCTGTGTGTTTAGGGTCATTGTCCTGCTGGAAGGTGAACCTCCGCCCCAGTTTCAGGTCTCTTGCAAACTGAAACAGGTTTTCCTCTAGAATTTCCCTGTATTTGGCTCCATCCATCTTGCCCTCAATCCTGACCAGTTTCTCAGTCCCTGCCGATGAAAAGCATCCCCATAACATGATGCTGCCACCACCATGCTTCACCGTGGGGATGGTGTTCTCAGGGTGATGAGCAGTGTTGGCTTTGCGCCACACATAGCATTTTAGCAAAGGCCAAAAGTTCAATTTTGGTCTCATCAGACCAGAGAACCTTTTTCCACATGTTTGCTGTGTCTCCCACATGCCTTTTGGCAAAATCCAAACGGGATTTGATATGGGGTTTTTTTTTTCAGCAATGGCTTTCTTCTTGCCACTCTTCCATAAAGCCCAGCTTTGTGGAGCGTCCGGGTTATAGTTGTCCCATAGACGGTTTCTCCCATCTCAGCTGTGGATGTCTCCAGCTCCTTCAGAGTTACCATTGGCCACTTGGTTGCTTCTCTGACTAATGCCCTCCTTACCTGGTCGCTGAGTTTTGGTGGACGGCCTTCTCTAGGCAGAGTCGCGGTTGTGCCATATTCTTTTCCATTTTTATGGATTTAACGGTGCTCCGGGGGATGTTCAAAGTTTGGGATATTTTTTTATAACCCCCTGATTGGTGCTTCTCCAGAACTTTATCCCGGACTTGTTTTGATTGCTCCTTGGTCTTCATGATGGTGTTTGTTTAGATATGCTCTCAAACAAACTCTGGGGCCTTCCAGAAACAGATGTATTTAATCTGAGATCATTTCACACTTTAATTGCACACAGGTGGACTCCATTCAACTAATTATGTGCCTTCTGAAAGCAATTGGTTGCACCAGAGCTTATTTAGGGGTGTCACAGCAAAGAGGGTGAATACTTATGCAATCAAGACTTTTCAGTTTTTTATTTGTAAATAATTTTGAAAAATATGTAGATTTTTTTCCCCACTTCGACATTATGGACTATTTTGTGTAGATCAGTGACAAAAAATCCTAATTAAATCCATTTTAATTCCAGGTTGTAACAAGGGGGGGTGAATACTTATGCAAGGCACTGTAACTATGTCCTGTTTGATGAAAGTCTAAATGATCATCTGCAGTCGAAACAGATGGATGTGCACATTCGCTTTTGGGATGGAGATCAGGTGACTTCGAGATTTTTAGACTTGCATTTCCCGGAACATGCAGCTGCTAATGACCTGTGTGCTTGTGTTCGAGACAGCTGCGACTCTGTAGGAATTTCAACATGCTTTTGACGAACCTTGAGGAGGAAACTGGCCATCAACTGCTTAACATTAGGAGCTGTGGACTTCACATAATGCACAGTGCATTCAGAGCCGGTAGCAACCTAACCAACTGGGGTGTGGAACAAACTCTGAGTTCACTCTTCTGGCTTTTTAAGGACTCCCCAGCCAGGCGCAAAGACTTCACAAAAGTCACTGGTTCCAATATCTTTCCAAAGCAGTACTGTCAGCATCGCTGGCTAGAAAACCTTGGTGTCATCGAAAGAGCTATTGAAATGTGGCCACATGTCCAGAAATATGTCTCCAGTGTTAAGACTGGTAAACTGCCACAACCCAAGAAAAAATCTTTCAGTGTTGTTGAGGAAAGCTGCAGTGATCCCACGTTCATCGTCAAAGCCAACATACTGCTATAGAGTGTATGCCTTTTCTGACTAAATATCAAACAGACAAGCCCATGTTGCCTTTCCTTGCTGGTGATTTGCTCAAGATTGTGACCTAATGCACAGATACATCACAGCTGATGTCATGAAAAGGGTGAAATCTGCATCAAAGCTGTTTTTAGAGGATTTGACTGACAGTTCAAACCATAAAGAAGTCTCTGAAGTGAATGTTGGGTTTGTTGCAGACCAATTGCTCAAGGACTTAAAGTCCAAGAAGAAAATCTCAGAAAAAAAGTGTCTTTGCAGTGAAAGCAGAAACAAAAAAGTTCATCCATGCTGCAGTGGCAAAACTACTGGAAAAATGCCCCCTTAGATACTCTCTCGTCAGAAACATGGGATGGCTGGATCCAAGGCAAATACTTAAGGATGCTGATGAATGTGAAAGGCAGTTAAAGAGATCACTCCAGACTTTAGCAAGTGCTAGACAAGTCCGAGAGAGCAATTGTGATCAAGTGATTAGGCAGTTCAAGGATTTTGCCAGCTTTTACAGTGCCAGTGAAGAGTTCCTCCAATTTGATCACTCCCAGTCAAGACTAGATTGTTTTTTCCATGAGCGCCTGGCAAGGAACGAGGGTTGGCAGGAGCTGTGGGAGGTGGTGAAGAAGGTTCTTCTGCTCTCACATGGACAAGCCTCTGTAGAGAGGCTTTTCAGTGAACAAAGAAATAAGCGTTGAAAACATGAAGGAGAAAACTCTTGTCGCTCAGCGGGTGATCTCAGACCATGTCAAGCATGTTGGTGGAGTGAAGAACATAAAGATCACCAAAGAGCTTTTGCTGTTGGCTGGCTCAGGAAGGCAAAGGTATCATGCATACTTAGATGAAGAAAAGCGCAAGCAATATGATATGCAGAGAGGACAAAAGAGAAAAGCTGTGATGGATGAGATGGATGCAATCAAGGAGAGGAAAAGAAGGATTGAGACTAACATCAAAGCTCTCATGGTATCTGCTGACAATTTCGCAGAGAAAGCTGAGGCTACAGGGAAGATAACATTAATTTCAAAATCAAATGCCTTGAGGAGATCCATAAAAGAGAAGCAGCTAGAGTGCAAGGCTATCGACAAAGAGCTGGACAGCAAGCTGCTTGAGTTGAAAAATTGAAGAAATACTTTGTAAATAGTGTAAATAAATGTTTCAGTAGAGTTTTCATCAAACTTTTTGGTTAGTATTTTATTTTCTATTATTATTATTATTGCAGACATTTAGCAGACGCCTTTATCCGAGGTGATCCACAGGGTATATCAAAACATAAAATACAATGTACTATCAAAACAACACTACAGTGTAACAACCTCATCACTATACCAAATTCAGTCACACACAACAGTGAACATTAAAAAGTACAGAGTAAATAATTAAACGAATATAATTGAAAATAGACAAATATGCCAGCAGACTAAATAGGACAATTCAGAAATACGATAGATGACAAGTCTGGGAAAAACAAATGGAAGTCTGGAAAGAGTCTGGAATTTTGATGTTGAAAAAGTGTAAGAACCCTGCACCTTACATCCTGTCAAAATGTGCCTTAATGTTGCAGGTGATGAACACAAAGGACACGAGGGATCCTCTCCTACCCAAAGGTTTAGGTTCTGTGGTGATGGGAGAACATCATATGTTGACCTGATGAGGAAACTGATCCTGCTCTGTTCCATTGTCCATAGGTCTTGCCAGCCAAACTTGCATTGTTCCACATTCTCCCAACTCAGCCATTCTCCCTGCTTGGCCTGGGAAATGGCCTTTATTTACCTCATCCTCTCCTCCTGCTTTTGCACCTTGTTGACTACCAGCTTCCTCCATTGAGCTGGGACTGCCTTGTGCCATGTAGGAGGAGCTGAACTGAGACCAAGACCCCCTCTTCCATGCTGAATTTGCCCCATGATATCACCGATTCGAAGGGCAGCCTTTGCGTCTTCCATGGCTTTCTTTGCCGCCCACTTTCTTCTAGTTTTCAACACAGGTGCTGCCTCCCTTACGCATGTGTTGCGTGACTCTACTAATGTCATTTCCAGTCGGACCTTGGCGTACTTAAACTCCTCGGTTAGAGCAGAGACAGGTAGCTGCAGTATTCCTTTCCCATAAAGTCCCACTCTGCTGAGGCAGTGTGGAACTCCCAACCATTTCCTGACGTATGAACTGATTAAAGCTCCCAGCTTCTCCACTGTTGAAAAAGAAAACTCGTACACAGTCAGTGGCCACAGCAGCCTTGGCAGTAGACCAAACTGAAAGCACCAGAATTTTAGTTTGCCCGGTAAAGCGCTGCTGTCTATGCTCTTCAACCCTTCCACTGCTTTTTGTGTAACTTCTCCCACACAAACTGTGTCCTTTAGATCCCCATCGTACCATCTCCCAAGACCTTTCAGTGGCTTCTCAGACACTGTTGGTATTGCCTCACCATAAATGTAGAACCTTTTATCTACTACACTACTTTACTTAAAATTATAAAAATTCTCCCTCGACACGGCTGACTTATCTAATTTCTGTCCCATCTCCAATCT
This sequence comes from Acipenser oxyrinchus oxyrinchus, assembly GCA_030684275.1. NCBI lineage: Eukaryota > Metazoa > Chordata > Actinopteri > Acipenseriformes > Acipenseridae > Acipenser > Acipenser oxyrinchus. The sequence goes on from CM060250.1 coordinate 54,884,513, forward strand.
CCCTTTTCTCTCCAAAAAACTCTCGAATGGGCTGTTGCCAGTCAGCTGATGAAACATCTCACGGATAACAATCTGCTTGAATCTCTACAGTCTGGCTTCTGGCTGCATCACAGTACTGAAACTGCTCTGCTCCGGATTGTGAATTATCTCCTGCTTAATGCTGATGCTGGTGCTCCCTCTGTCCTTGTCCTCCTTCACTTAACAGCCGCTTTTGACACCATAGATAATGGCATTCTTCTTGACCGCCTTCACAAGTATGCTGGGATCTCTGGAACCTGTCTCTCCTGGATGTCCTCTTGCCTATCCGGACTCATGCAGTCTGTTTTCTATGCTGGATGCAGTAGTGTCGCAAACCCAGTCACTTGTGGTGTCCCCCAAGGATCTGTTCTTGGGCCCCTTCTCTTCAATATCTACATGCTTCCCTTGGGTCACCTCATCCGCCAAGACAGCCTCATGTTTCACTCCTATGCTGACGACACCCAGCTCTACTTAAAACTTGACCTTGGAAGCCCCTCTGCCATGGTCCAGCTCTCGGCTTGCATTCAAGACATCAAGGCCTGGATGTCTGCCAATTTTCTTCAGCTGAACACTAGCAAATCTGAACTCCTTCTAGTAGGATCTAAAACTCAACTTAAGAATCTCAATATAGCTGCCATGAACCTCGGAAACTGCCTGCTGCTGCCTTCCCCCACAGTACGAAGCCTTGGTGTACTTCTTGACAGCAACCTCTCCTTTGATGCCCACATCTCCTCCATGGTCAAATCTTCCTTTTACCATCTTCGAAACATCACCAAAGTCCATCCCTACCTTTCCCTCCTGGATGTGGAGATACTTTGTCATGCATTTGTCTCCTCTCAACTCAACTACTGCAACTCTCTTTATGGTGGTCTCCCGGCACGCACCATAAACTTACTGCAGCTAGTTCAGAATGCTGCTGCCAGGATCCTTACCAGATGTAAAAAATGTGAACACATCACCCCCTGTCTTGCTCAGCTGCACTGGCTACCTGTAATGTTCAGGATTACTTTCAAAACTCTCCTGCTCACCTACAATGCCCTTCATCACACAGGTCCTAAGTACCTCCTCAACCTGCTGACCCGCTATGTCCCTGCCCGCAAGCTGAGATCCTCCAACTCTGGCCTGCTTGTTATCCCCAAGCAAAAGTGCACCACACTTGGAGAACGCTCATTTAGCTTCATGGCTCTGACTCTTTGGAACTCTCTCCCAGCTTTGGTGCGTGATGCTCTGTGGCGGAGTGTCCCGCCCCTTTGTTTATTATTTATTAATATTATGATTTATATGTTTATATGACGGCGAAAGCCAATATTATTTGTTATTTTGTGTATATATTTTAAAAACCTTGTGAGGATGCGTGACTGATCAGCTACTGATTATTTAACTAGCTGACAGTCAGGCATCCTTATTAAACTTGTGCAGACTGTGGCCGAGGGGTAATAAGATAATTAATTAACAGCTAGTTAACCCCTCAGCCAGAATATAAAAGCCTGCAGCTGTCTGCGCTAAAAGGAGAGCGTGTTCGGAGTAGAGAACTAGAATAGAGACAGGAGGTAAAGAACTGAAAATATAACAATTGCTAAGTGTGCTGGTTTATACACCAGCACAATACTTATTTGTTTATTTGTTTGGCCAACGTGCCCTTTTGTTTAGTGTTTTGTGTTTGTTTAAATCTTCTGTTTTGTTTATTATTTAATAAAGCACTGAACGCCGTAGCGTTTCAGTTTCGCACCGCCATTCCTTGTTTTGGTTTTGTGTTCCTGGTCCGTGACGTCACCACTGCAAGCCGTCCTGTTCACATGCTCCCACCGTCGCTCGCTTTAAATCAACTCTCAAGACCCACCTGTTCTCTCTTGCTTTCCATGCTTTAAGCCTGCTATCTGCTATTAGTTGCTGTGTTGCTGCTACCATTTCATGTATTATGCTACTATCATGTATTATTTGTTTTAAACTGTGTAGCATGTATTATGCATTTCTCTGTATTTAAAGTAATATGGATTTTCTTGTTGTTACTGCATCTTGTAAAGCGCTTTGTGATGGTGATCCACTATGAAAGGTGCTATCTAAAATAAAGATTGATTGATTGATTGATTTTTTCAAATTTGAAGTGTTTGGCTTGGAGGTCTATGGCATACAGTACGCTATATTGTATGTTTTCTGTTGCTCTTCAAAAGCAAATATTTTTACCTGACATGTCCAGTTTGGCCGCTACGGTTTCCCAGGTGTCTTGCTTCTTTAGTGTATCCTCGAAAATCAGCCATCTCTCACTGTACATAGTGCAGATAACGTCACACAACAACACTTAAGTTGATTGATCTAGATGGAGATTTGAAACCGGGTTGTCTAGCAACTCGTTGAGAGTTATGTATACATAGGCGATGCGTGAGTTTCGTTTGGGGAGGCTATTCCACACTTTTCCCCCTGCATTTGCTCCCTTGAGAAAGATATGTACAACATATCGAAACGTTGGGCAGCTGGGTCTTTGAGCTAAAATATAAATTTATGCATACATATATATATATATATATATATATATATATATATATATATATATATATATATATTAAGACTTGCATGTTTTTTATTACTGTGTGTGGCAATGTGGCCATGCCCTTGTGCGTAGTTTGTGTTATATGTTGTATGTTACGTGTTGTGTGTGTAAATGTTGGTGTATAGTCATTGGTACACGGGATATAAATGGGTGTGTGTTTCACGTGTATTTAAGATGTAATTGTATTTAGGCACGGGATTGCACATCACTTCACGTGCATTTAAAGTATTTAATATGTGAGCACGAGGTTGCACGTAATTAATTCACGTGCTGGGATTCAAGTGAATAATTAATTAGTAATTGAATCCCAGCACAACAGTATAAATAGATGCACCTTTCATTCACTCGTGGTTGGGTGTTCGAGAGTGGAGAACGGGTGAGAGAGAAGGAGAACGTAGAGTAAAGGGAAAGAATAATAAGTGTTTTGTACGCACCGTGTTTGTTTGTCTCCGTGCACCGTTTTGTTTAGTGATAGTCCGTTTTGTTTATCTCTTTTGTTTTGGCGAATGTGCCGTGTCCTGTGTGTTTTGTGTTCAAACCTTTTATTTTCTGTGCTGTTTAATTATTAAATGCTGAGCGCGATCACGCGCTCAGCTTCACCAAAACCCCAAGTCTCTGTCTGTTCTGTGTTGCTCCCGGTCTCTGGTCTGACGTCACTCACTGCTGCCGTCTTTGTGACACTGTGTTACTAGTGAGTCTGAATACTAAGTTTCATTCATTGTGTTGCACTTGAAAAATAGTCTGACTAAAAGCTGTAAACCTGATTCATTCTGCTGCGTCTTTTTCAGAACCTGTATAATAATTTATAGCACAAAACAGACCTCGAAACTACTTAGGGATGCTACATATATATTTGGCATTGCTTTTTTTGTTTCTTTAGCACTAGGTTGTACTTTAAAACATGTTATGCCTTGTCACAAGGCTGGCTGAGTGGTGACGTCAGAACCAGGGAATAAATAACACAGACAGGACAGATGAAATGAAATGATGAAGGCGCTTGTATGCGTCGGTTTATTATAAATAAAAAGGTTTGAACAAAACACAGGACACGGCACTTTAGCCAAAATAAACAGACAAACAAAATGAACAGACACTAACACACAGGGACGAACACTAAACAAACAAGTACCGTGCTGGTCCTCCAGCACCACGTAGCAATTGATTATTATAATTATTTATCTCCTCACTCTCTCCTGTTCTTTCGTCCTGAACACACAACCCCGGGGGAATTAAATGTGCATCTATATATACAATTGTGCTGGGATTCAATTACCAATTAATTATTCACTTGAATCCCAGCACGTGAACTAATCTGTGAAAACCCTGTGTTCACATATTAAAGTACTTTAAATGCACGTGAAGTAAAGTGCAATCCATGTGCCTAAATACAATTAACATTTTAAATACTCATGCTCATTACCCGCATTATATCCCGTGTACCAACTACAATAAACCAACATTAACACACGCAACATACAACATAAAACACAAAAATACACACAGGGCGGGGCACATTACCACATAAACCCTCCCCCCTTGTGCGCAGCACACATGGCCTCAACGGCCACCTCCCCCCTTAAAAGCCCAAAAGCCCAGCACTAAGTCCTGGGCCAGAACTGGAGGCTTCAAGGGGCCCACAAGTCGTAAAGCTGTCAACAGAAATGCTGACAGTGGGGTGGCACACTACTGCCACTCTTCTGCTGCTGGTGGCAATGCCGGCAGCTTCCCAGCTGACAGAGGAAATGCTGTCAGCAGAGACATTAATGGCTCCCAGTCTGGCTCCTCCAGTCGGGGTTGTCCTGGCAGCGGAAAGGCTGCTTGGGGGGTGGTCTCCTGACCTCCCCTTCTTCGTAGCCGAAGCTCCCTCTTCCGGGCTCCGCCACAGTATCTCCTGCAGTGCAAGTGCTGCAGTGGGAGCAGGTCTCCTGACCTGTACTGTTTTTTAAAACCTTTAATCCACCAATTTCGAACACCATTTCCGTCACTTCACAACAATTTAATTAAATTATTAATACTGACTATTAAGCTTCTAAACACACACTTACTATCATATTTATAATCAAGGGGCATTCAGCGTATTTCATAAGGAATATTTGCAAAAAAAAAAAAATAACTGCTCTCTTCCCGTAAACTTTTGAATATCTATATGAGGCTCAGATCGACGGGAAGAATGGACGTTAAAAAAACAAACAGTATGCTACGAAAATATTTCTGTAAAATCAGATTCAGATCAAGCGATTTGTATAGATAACAGCAATTCGAATAAATGTAGAAATTGTGAAGAGAATGTTCCAGGCAAGGGAATGAGCGAAAAGGATTCAGAGTTTTCGTCGGCTGCCTCCTGCAGCGGTATAGGGGGCTCAGTTTGGCGGGAAGAATTGACATTAAACCAGCCAAGCATTGTCTCCTTGTGACAGGATGACTGGGCGGTGACGTCACGGCAGAAGCAGGAACAAAAACAACAGAGAGAGGTGGAGTTTGTTGGAGCTGAGCGAATGCTTTCGCTCAGCATTTAATAAATAAACAGACAGAAAATAAACAGTTGTAACAAAAACACAGGACACGGCACTTGCGCCAAAATAAATAGACAAACAAAACGGACTATACAGACAAACGAACAAACACGGTGAGTGAAAACATATACTAGTTTTACTTTTTTTAGTTTCTCCTTCTCCACACCCGTTCTCCACTCACCAAACACCCAACCCCGAGTGAGTGAAAACATGCTGTTTTTATGCAGTTGTACGTGAACTGCACGTGAATTAATTAAGTGCACTCCCGTGACCACACATTACATTTTAACCAGCACGTGAAGTGATTTGTGCCCTCCTCGTGCCTAAATACAAATCTACATTTTTAAATCACACGTGAAACACAGACCCGTTTATATCCCGTGTACCGATGACTATACACCAACATTTACACACAACACGTAACATATAATACACAGGGGGGGCACTTTGCCACATATACCCCCCTTGTGCAAAGCACACATGGCCTCAATGGCCACCTCCCCCCTCAGTCCCAAAGTCCCGGAAGAGGGGGAAGCAAGTTATTTCTGGGGTGGCCATGGTGGAATGTCTGGCACCCCCCAATTCTTCGTGGCTGGCAGCTCCCTCTTCCGGGGCTTCAGCCACACTATCTCCGGCAGCGAAACTGCTGCGGGGAAGCTGGTCTCCTGATCTCCCCCTTCTTCATGGCCGGCAGTTCCCCTCCGTGGGGGTCCGCCACCCAATTCCAGCAGCGAAACTGCTGCGGGGGAGCTGGTCTCCTGACCTCACCCCCTTCTTTGTGGCCGCCAGCTCCCTCCGTGGGGCTCCGCCACCGTGTTTCCTGCCACGGAAATGCGGCTGGGGAGCTGGTCTCCTGACCTCCCCCTTTCTTCATGGCTGGCAGCTCCCCTTCATGGAGCTCCGGCCACCGTAGCGACCCCAGGCGAAGCAGGACCCTCGACGACCCCAGGCGAAGCAGGATCCCTGGCGACCCCAGGCAACGGCAGCAGCAGCGGACCCTCGGGAGGCGACGGCAGCAGCAGCGGACCCTCGGGAGGCGACGGCAGCAGCAGCGGACCCTCGGGAGGCGACGGCAGCAGCAGCGGACCCTCGGGGAGGCGGCGGCAGCAGCAGCGGACCCTCGGGAGGCACCGGCAGCAGCAGCGGACCCTCGGGAGGCGACGGCAGCAGCAGCGGACCCTCGGGAGGCGACGGCAGCAGCAGCGGACCCTCGGGAGGCGACGGCAGCAGCAGCGGACCCTCGGGAGGCGACGGCAGCAGCAGCGGACCCTCGGGAGGCGACGGCAGCAGCAGCGGACCCTCGGGAGGCGACGGCAGCAGCAGCGGACCCTCGGGAGGCGACGGCAGCAGCAGCGGAACCTCGGGAGGCGACGGCAGCAGCAGCGGAACCTCGGGAGGCGAACTCGGGAGGGGAGCCCCTGGCCATAGAGGCGGCAGCGGGAGCTCCACTTCTCCCTCGTACCCTGTACCCTGTGTGGAGCAAAAGGCAGCCCCAGGCGATGCGGAGCGACAAGCAGCCCCAGGCGATGCGGAGCGGCTGGCAACTCCAGGCGATGCGGAGCGGCTGGCAACCCCAGGCGATGCGGAGCGGCTGGCAACCCCAGGCGATGCGGAGCGGCTGGCAACCCCAGGCGATGCGGAGCGGCTGGCAACCCCAGGCGATGCAAGGCAAGCATCCTTGGGCAGCGAGGCAGGCATCCTTGGGCGGCGAGGCAGGCATCCTTGGGCGAAGCGAGGCAGGCATCCTTGGGCGGCGAGGCAGGCATCCTTGGGCGAAGTGAGGCAGGCAGTCAGGACAAGCTGGGGTGCGGGTTTTGGCCCTCTTCTCGGCCACTGCGGCCGGGCGGTTCTTCCCCATGCTTTCCTCAGCAGCCTATGCAAGGGCTGCTGAGGACCGCCAGCATCTAGTCCTGGTTTCTCTGGTGAAGGGAGAGGCAGCTCCTGCTCCTCTCCTCGTGACGGTGGGGAAAGTGATACCAGCAGGCATTCATCCTCTGCTGGTTGGGGAAGTGTTACCAGCAGGCATTCATCCTCTGCTGGTTGGGGAAGTGTTACCAGCAGGCATTCATCCTCTGCTGGTGGGGTTGGCGGAGGCAGAGGCAGCTCCTGCTGCTCTGCTCCTGCCAGTGAAGGTGGCGGAGGCAGAGGCAGCTCCTGCTGCTCTGCTCCCTGCCGATGGAGGTGGCGGAGGCAGAGGCAGCTCCTGCTGCTCTGCTCCTGCCAGTGGAGGTGGGAGCGGCGTGTAGTCTCCTGGCGGCGGAGGTGGGAGCAGCGTGTAGTCTACCCTTGTTTCAGGGGACTGGTGCGGCCCTCCCTCTCTTGCAGGGGACTGGTGCGGCTCCGTCTCGGAAGGGGAGACCAGCAGGCATTCACCCTCTGCTGGTGGACAGGGACCCAGCAGGCATTCACCCTCTGCTGGTGGACAGGGACCCAGCAGGCATTCACCCTCTGCTGGTGGAGGAGGCAGAGGCAGCTCCTGCTGCTCTGCTCCTGGCGGTGGAGGTGGCGGAGGCAGAGACAGCTCCTGCTGCTCTGCTCCTGCCGATGGAGGTGGTGAAGGCGGGACCAGCAGGAATTCACCCTCTGCTGGTGGAGGTGGGAGCTGCAAGCAGTCCTCCCATGGCAATGGAGGTGGAACCAGCAGGAATTCACCCTCTGCTGGTGGAGACTGGGGCTGTGGACGCTCTACCTTCCCCTTCTTGGGCCGTGGACGCACCGACTCCTCCCTCTTGGGCTGTGGACACACCGACTCCTCCCTTTTGGGCTGTGGACGCACCGACTCCTCCCTTTTGGGCTGTGGACGCACCGACTCCTCCCACTCAGGCGTAGGACGTTTGGGCTCCTCCCACTCAGGCGTAGGACGTTCGGGCTCCTCCCACTCAGGCGTAGGACGTTCGGGCTCCTCCCACTCAGGCGTAGGACGTTCGGGCTCCTCCCACTCAGGCGTAGGACATTCGGGCTCCTCCCGCTTGGGCTGTGGACACTCAGGCTCCTCCCACTTGGGCTGTGGACACTCAGCCTTCCTCTTCCCCTTTCCCCTTCTCTGCCTCCTCCTCACCTGGGCCAGTTCCTCCTCTCCCTCTTGGTAGGGGCAGCGCACCACCGGGTGCCCGAACTCCCCACAGGCAAGGCACCAGCCTTGGTCCTCTAGACCACCGAGGAGGACCTCCAGATCCTGGCAGCCATCTCTCCAGTTCCAGCCTTCCGTTTTTATTTTATTTTGTTGTTGTTGTTTTTTTTTTTTTTTTTTTTTTTTTAAACAACAAATTGCGGTTCCTGCTCTGGCCTGAGTCCTGGAGGCGCTGTAGATCCCACTTCTGACACCACGTGTGACAGGATGACTGGGCGGTGACGTCACGGCAGAAGCAGGAACAAAAACAACAGAGAGAGGTGGAGTTTGGTGGAGCTGAGCGAATGCTTTCGCTCAGCATTTAATAAATAAACAGACAGAAAATAAACAGTTGTAACAAAAACACAGGACACGGCACTTGCGCCAAAATAAATAGACAAACAAAACGGACTATACAGACAAACGAACAAACACGGTGAGTGAAAACATATACTAGTTTTACTTTTTAGTTTCTCCTCTCTCAACACCCGTTCTCCACTCACCAAACACCCAACCCGAGTGAGTGAAAACATGCTGTTTTTATGCAGTTGTACCGAGACTCGATTGCTAGTCAATCATTCAATTGGAATCTCGGTACAACTGCACGTGAATTAATTAAGTGCACTCCGTGACCACACATTACATTTTAACCAGCACGTGAAGTGATTTGTGCCCTCCTCGTGCCTAAATACAAATCTACATTTTTAAATCACACGTGAAACACAGACCCGTTTATATCCCGTGTACCGATGACTATACACCAACATTTACACACAACACGTAACATATAATACATAGGGGGGGGCACTTTGCCACACTCCTCCAATGACATGTATCTGTACTACAGTGTTGATTCTGATATCCCTGCTGCCCTAGCGGTGTGGTAGTTGCACAGTAGGATATTGTCTCCCCAAGCCTCTTATACACGCCGCCTATGTATGTATGTGCCATGTTGTAGTGTGCAGAGGGTTAACGGTTTTGCTTCAAATAATTTTTATGTTTATGCAGCACATGTTTATTTTAATAACACTAATGCTTCTTCTGTGTTTAAAACAGCTTTCCTGTTATGTGTCTAAAGCCTATATAGCTGACCAAAAACAATCAGATACAATGCAAATGCTTCTTTCTTTCTGTCTGTCTGTCTCTCTTTCTTTCTTTGGTGACTGCTATTTTGACATTTTTGTGTATACAATACATACCTATAACACAGCAAGGTATATCCCTGTTCAAAAATATTTTAATGCATTGTAACAGAGCAAGGGCTCTGCATGTAAATAGTCTGGGTGTTGTGTGTTTTGGTGGTGGTTGGCAGGGACGGGGTTAATTCCTCTCCCTGCCAAAAACATGTGAGAATGTGGCTGTTCTCAAACAAGGTAATTGGGAACAGCCACATACTATAAAAAAGAGCATTCAGCTACATTAGGGGAGATCACCAGGGAGCTGAGAGAGAGAGAGAGAGAGAGAGAGAGAGAGAGAGAGAGACTTTTAAAATCCCTTTATTCTATAAATTAGAATACGATATAACTAAATAAAGCCAAAACAAAACAAACAAAATACACTGGTGCAAAATAACATAACAGATCCAACATTTCTCATTCCATTTTCAAACAGTCCAGTTCAATGGGATCTCAGTTTTTTAGAGTGTTTCTCATATGAACAGAACAAGCTGCCCCTCCTCACTCACGGCACACCCCCCCTCCCCAATGCACCAACGCCTCTCAATACTGTCCAAGTCGTGCACCATTTTAAAATAAGCAAACTCCATCTTGATCCTGGAGACCATCAGGATCCTAAAAATACTAATAGGATTTATAAAACCAGTGGCTAAAATCTTATTTTTTCGGGATTTTAAAATAGCTAAATTCGCCTGACCAAGGACAAAGTTGACCAATGAGCACTTATCCCTCCGTGCAAAACTATACTTTACACTAAAAACAAAAATGTTTTAGTAAAAATAACCCCCAAGGAAGCCAGCAGGTTCTCTAAAAACAAAAAGAAGGGCTGCAGCCGAGGGCAATCCACAAACAAATGGAAAACAGACTCCTCCGCGGGACAGAAGGGGCACTGGACACTGACCCCCGGTTCCACTCGGCTCAAATAACAATTTTCGGCAAAAATGCCATGCAGCACTCTCCAATGCAGGTCTCCGGAGCACTTAGGCAAGGGAAGCTTATACAGCACCCTCCAGACAGGAACTTCATCAACAGGGACACCAAGGTCAGCCCTCCACAGTGTCGACCAGGTCTTTCAACTTATTAAAATGTCTGGTTTTCACACAGATTTCATATAATGTCTTTTTCTCAATTGTGTGGAAAGCCACCTCTGTGACCTTCTTAAGCAACAGCAGCTTTCCAGCTGGCTCCTCCTCCTCCTCCACTGTCACTGAAGGGGGGACCATCACTGCGGGGAACAGGGGTTCCTGTTCTGGAGCCACGCACTCTGCCAGAAACCTGCTCAAAAACTGGGAGAGTGCCGGACAGAGGGATGCCTAGAGATCACTCAGCACCTTCTCCAGGAAACGCTCTGATCTAATATTCAGTGCAGGGGTTAAAACCCTGCTGGCTTTCCAACTAAAAAGGTTAAAATCAATTAAATGCCCCAGTTTAGTAAAACCGGCTTTAAAAAACAAAGTGGATAAAAAAAACAGAGCTAAAAACCTCACATTTAAAAATGGGGTTAAAAACAGGGGCTCTTCAAAAACCCTCTGTGTGCTCTGTGATTCTTCTGACCTTGTGATCTTTAAAAGTCTCCAAGCATTTAACAGATTCTTATAAAAACCCTCCAACCCTGCATCACTAAAACAATCAAGAGATATTAAAAACAAAACCCAGCCTCCCTGCTTTCTGCAATAAACAAAATGCCAGGTCTCTCCAGCTCATCTGTGGGGTGTACAACAGTCTCTGGGCAGCCTGCAGCCTAAACCCTGCCATCCTACTAAGGATATCAATGAGCCCCTGCCCTCCCTCCTCACGGGGGAGATACAAAACAGTGGGGCGCAGCCAGTGATGCCCGCTCCAAAAAAACTGCACCAGGTATTTCTGTATTTCATTTATCAAAACCAGGGGAGGATCCAGGCACACCAGCTTATGCCAAAGCATGGAGGTGACAAGATTATTAATGATGAGGACCCTGCCCCTGAAGGAGAGCCGAGAGAGGATCCACTGCCAGCTCTGCATGCTACCCTTCACCCTGTCCAGCAGCCCCTCCCAGTTATGCTGCATGAACTGCTCATTCCCAAAATAAATACCTAAAAGTTTGACCCCAGTTTTATTCCAGCTTAAAACTGAAGGCAGTAATGGAGGTGGGGTATCCTCCCAGCTGCCAACAAGAAAAGCTTCACTTTTTGCCCAGTTTACTCGTGCTGAGGTTGCCTTTTCATACATTATAATGCATGACTCCAGCACAGCGACGTCTCGGTCAGTTGTGACAAACACGCTGAGATCGTCAGCATATGCGGAGAGCTTGATAGGGGTTGCATTGGGCGCAGCTGGTACTGCCAATCCAGGCAGTTTCTCCCTCAGCTGGTGTAACAGGGGCTCTATAGAGAGGGCATAGAGCATCCCTGAGAGGGAGCAGCCCTGCCGTATCCCCTCTGCACAGGGAAGGGGACAGTCAGACCGTTATTAATTTTCACAACACTAAAAACATTGTGATAAAGGAGTCTTATAAAAGAAGTAAAAACAGGGCCAAAACCAAAAGCTTTTAAAACACGAAACAGATACTCATGGTCAACTCTATCAAAAGCCTTTTCCTGATCAAGCGAAATTAAACCAAAACCAACATTATAAACTTTGGACACATTAAAAGATCTCTTAATAAAACAAATTATCAAAATCGATCTCTCGGGCACACAGTATGACTGGTCTGTGTGCACCACTGATCCTATGTTGGTCTTTAGGCGATTAGCGAGAGCCTTGGAAAGCAGTTTGTAATCGAGCACAGCAAGGAGACAGGGCCAGTTCTTGATGTTACAGAGGTCTCCTTTCTTGGGTAGCAGTGTTATCACTGCCCTCGCGGCAGCTCGGCGGCAGCTCCCCATCCCGGATACATTCCTGCAGGACCTGGTACAGGTCCTCACCAACACAGTTCCAGAACTTCTGATAAAATTCTGCAGGCAGTCCATCTATTCTGGGAGCCTTCCCTTTGGAGAGCTGCGCCACGGCCGCAGTGAGCTCTGGGAATGCCAACGGAATGTCCAGTCCGCTGCTCTCCTCCTTGTCCAGGCTGGGGAGACCCTGGAGAAGCTGCTCCATCTCTCCTGGGTCGCACCCCTCAGCCTTGTACAGATCAGAATAAAAGCTCACTGCAACACGCCTGAGCTCCGCAGGGCTGGAGACCTCTCTCCCCCCGGGCAGCCTCAGACAGCACATTGTATTGTGCTCTGCTGTCTTCCTCTCCAGGCCGAAGAAGAAGGCTGTGGGGGCGTCCATATCTTTGAGTTCAGTAAAGTGGGCTCTGAGCAGAGAGCCCTTCACCTTCTTCTCCAGCAGGCTGCCCAGGAGCTGCCTCCTCTCCTGCAGGCCCCGATACACCCCCTCATCGCTTTCGCTGGCCAGCTGGCTCTCAAACTCAACAATCTCTCTCTCCAGCTCACTGACCACTGCATCCACTGACCTGGTGACATTTTGTGTGTATTGTTGACAGAAAAGTTTTATTTGAATTTTCCCTATATCCCACCACTGTCTTAAACTACTATAATTTGTTTTATCATTTTGCCAATTTTTCCAAAATAATTCAAAGTAATCATTGAAGTTTTTGTCTTGTAGCAGATTGTTGTTAAAGTGCCAATATGACTTTGAATGTGATTTGATTGGGAGTGAAACAGTGACTGAAACAAAATGATGATCAGAAAAGCTGCTGGGTGCTATACTACTTTTAGTGAATTTGTTAATATGCTGTTGTGGAGTATAGAACCTATCCAGGCGTGCCCCTGACACCTGATTTGGATTACATTTGATCCAGGTATATTGTCTACTTGTGGTATAAAAAATCCTCCAAATGTCAACCAGGTCAAAAGTATTTAATACAGTGGCCAGCTCCCTGACAGATTGGGGATGGGGTTCCCCGTGGTTTCTATCTTTATTAAAATCCACAGTACAATTAAAATCTCCCCCCACCACGAGGAAATTATCCGTACTGCAACCCCTGAGTACCTGACTGAGCTTTTTAAAAAATAAAATCCTCTCCGCCCCAACATTTGGCGCATAAATATTAATAAAATCAATAAAAATACCAGCGTGTTTTATCTGTACTTTTAAAAGTCGACCTTGAATAATCTCCTCAATAGATAAAATATCCGCCTCAAATCCTGGAGAAAATAAAACAGCAACCCCAGCACTAAAATTAGAACTGTGGCCCCTCCACTCAGACTGCCAGTGAGACTGATTACTGCTGTCTGAGTGTGTCTCCTGCAATAAAATCACGTTTGAATCAAATAATTGTGCTCTTTTATTAAAATCCCTGCACCCGTTCATGTTAAAAGAGCCTAAAATAATTTTCTCCATTGATAAAAATAGATTATTCAAAAATAACAAACACGTTAAAATGAAAATGTTCTTAATAAAATTAGCCATTAAAAATGTTTAGATGCGGCTAACGTTTTCCGAACTAAGCTGACATATTTTTTTATGTCTGAACCTCTTTTACTGATCAAATTCATTTACAGTCGATTTCCTTAATATTAAGTCTGCAGAACACAAAAATAGTTTCTGGTCTGGGAAGAAGGATTTAATGTCTACTCGCCTCTTACCTTTTGTTCTGTCAAGAAAGTCGCTGATCTCTTTCAGTGAATACAGTTTCCCCCTTTGGCTGGCCGTGATGTCAGAGAGCTGCGAGGTGTCGGAGAGCCCGTCCTCCCATCCATCCTCGTCCGATCCCGCCGATCCGTCCTCCTCCTCGTCCATAGAATCTCCATCAGCCGCCCGGCATCTCCGCTACCGACCCAGCAGGCTGAGGAGTCTCATCACTGGGGGAATGCCAACAGGGCCTACCTGAGCCCGAGGCTATCCCCCAACATCGCTCCCTTCCAGCACCGGGTCCTCAGACACGAGATCCGCTGGGTTGAGGCCCGCCTTTCTCTTGTCTTTCAGACCCGGCTCGGCTCCACCACAGCAGAGGGTTGAGACCCTACGCCGCTGTCGTGACAGACCATAATGGGCCCCACACAGACTCCTCCTCACCCGCCCGCCAGGTCGGCAGCAGCAGGAGAAGTTCTTTTTAAGTTTTCTTTTTTACGACTGCAGTGTACACCCCTCCTTGTCTGCCTCGGCCGGCGCTGCAGCCCGGTTCGGCTGCAGCCGCTGGTACCTGGCTCCTCGGTCTCTTCCTCCTGGGCTGCGGCTCAGGTCTCGGCGGCTCCTCCACCTCCGCTCTCCGAACAACCCTGGCCGCCTCCCCGTCACCACTACGACTACTTGTCCCTGCTTCAGTCTGCAGCTTGGGGCAGGTCCGTTTAAGGTGCCCCTGTTCCCCGCAAAAAAAACATTTAAAAACCTCCGTGCTGGCAAAAACAACATAATCCCTGTCCTCTACATTAAAACGCCAAGCTACATTTAAACTTTTTTCCGGGTTATCAAGCAGTACAAATACTTGTCTCCTAAAAGACATGACATGTTTAATTTCTGGATTTTTACATCCAAGGGGAATCATTTTGATCGGTGACATTATTTTACCATATCTGGAAAGTTCTCTTTCAATCAATGAATTATTAATAAAAGGGGGAATATTCGACAATATTACTTTGGTAAGAGGCGAAGATAACGGTGTTACAGTTACCAAAGAATCATTCAACATAAATCCCTCTTCCACAATTTTGTTAACCAGATTTTCTTGGTTAAGGAAAACGACTATAGCTTTGTTCATCCGTGAGGCAGATTTGATCTTTTCAACAGAATCATTATTTTCGGAAAAAACTTTAATACCGTGGCGCCTAGTAAGCCCCCAACCCCGAGTGGGAGCCCATCTTTGGGCACACACTGACTAAAACGTTTAAAAAGTACTAAGATTACAAAAAATACTTTTTAAAAAAAAGTTTAATAAATATATAATAAATAAATATAGAAGTAAATGGCAATAAGTTCACCACTACCGCTCTCACACAGCTCACAAACCCTGCTTGCAGCAGGCCCCTCCCACAATCCTCAGAGAGAGAGAGAGAAAAAGAAAAAGAGAAATAGTGTTGCTGACAGGTAAACGGTTTAGCCGTCCTGTGTGTGAGTCAGGGGACCCTGGGACACTTATCACCCTTACTTAAATGAGCTTTACTTGCTCTTATCTGCCCCGTTTTACTGCATTTAATCCTGTACTTCAGAGTACTGTAATCTGCCAAGTGTTTAATCTGTAGTATTTAATCATATCCTGATGTAACTATCGCTGACACTTATCTGCTGTATTATTGAATTGTATTTTGTCACACTTGTACTTGCTTGAACCAAAGTCATTGTATTTATCTTGCTCTTAATTGTATTATTACTTGTACTATGATACTTGAAATGTATTTGCTTACGATTGTAAGTCGCCTTGGATAAGGGCGTCTGCTAAGAAATAAATAATAATAATAATAATTAAGTGAAGGTAGGCTCTACGTTGAGCTAGGCTTTTGTTTTGTTTTGTTTGTTTTGTGAAAGTTAAACTGCACAATAGCGCTTAAAATCAAAGTTTTGGTGTCTGGGTCTGTGTTTTAAGGGGCAAACGAACCAAAAGTGGTGAAGTTCTTTTACAGCATTTTTGAAGGTGAATGAAGCATAACCCATTCCTAAGTATTCATACTGGGTGAAAAATAATGAACATGTTTAAATTATAATCAGTGTGTAGTTTAATTGTATTTCCAAAATAAACACCAAGACGTGTTTAATATCTGTTTCTTGTTGGTGTTTAATGTCATATTTAATTCTTAAACATTTGGTTTTATAATGATACAGTACACCTTACCATACAAAAAGCTTATTTTAAACTAAACAAAAGTAAATACAGTGAGATTGAAAAATACTGCCTGTCACACTACTCAGTTTCAAAGTGAAATTGGATTAGAAAAAGCGACATTTCTTGCAATTTATTTTTAGTTACTAAAATACAACTTCTTGAACTACCCCATTTGACACAATATGCATTTTTCAGCAGCTATGGCCAAATGTTTTACTTCACCTAGAATTTTAGGATTGAGACAATAATAAAAAAGCTAGATGAACATAAATTAGATATTTTATTTAACATCATGTAATCAAAGAAACTACTGATATATCAAAAACTCTACTCAATTTTGTCAATTTTCTGTTAAATATCATTGGAAAACTGCAAAGTGGAAAGTAATTAAATGTTAATGTAGCATTAATCTGCAGGTTTCATTCGACTTTATGAAGCAAAAGTAGTGCATTCTGTAGTGATGCAACACTTTTGGCCATAGCTATAAATAGTAAACAAACTTACA
This sequence comes from Acipenser oxyrinchus oxyrinchus, assembly GCA_030684275.1. Classification (NCBI taxonomy): domain Eukaryota; kingdom Metazoa; phylum Chordata; class Actinopteri; order Acipenseriformes; family Acipenseridae; genus Acipenser; species Acipenser oxyrinchus. The sequence continues at coordinate 54,901,126 of CM060250.1, forward strand.
TGTTGGGGGGATCTCAGTAATGTCTGTGACATAGCAATGTGAAGTATGAGAAAGTTGAAAGTGAATTGCATATTTTAACATAAATTTGAGCTACCACCCATGGATTCTGCTGTGCCTAATAATTTAATCTCAATCTACTTTTGGAAAAATGTAAGTTTGAAGCTTTTTATATTTAACAAACCACCTTTCAAATATTGGGAATGTTGGTATGTGCCCAGATATTTAAGGCATTCATCTAAAAAGGATTGAGGAGTCAAAGTACAGATATTGTTACTCCTAAGACGTCTCCCAAGAAATATCATAGCTAAGTAAATTAATGGCACATATTCAATTATAACAACAACTAAGCAAGAAGTCATTCAAATATATCATTGGGTTTACCTGAGAACAACAATATTGGTATCAGTGCACGTCAATATACCAGAGAAGACTACCTAACCACCTGGCATTAACTTTACTTGCTTCTTCTGTAATTCAGAAAAAAAAAATTTCTGTGCCGTTTTATCAGATGACATTAATTTGCGCAGATACTACCCATATTACCATAATAGTAATGGGACATTATTCTCCTTCAAATAAACTGACACATAAAATATTCCGAAACATTTGAGACAAATTGTAAACACTCCATTGCCCTTCTACTGTTTTAATGGTTATTTCTTTAGCCATTCCATCTTCTTCCAAAAACCCTTACCCACTCCTTCCAACACATACACCCAGGATTGCCTGATTTAAAGTGCTGTAACAGCCAAATCCAGACCTCTTACATGGCTCTGGCCTTTTAATTTAGTTGTAATGTCAACTATTCAGAGATTAATATAATGAGTCCCTTTCTTTTACTGTACTAGAAGCTGAAGCATCCATACCTTGTGACTATGATGACTCAGCTAGCGAGGTGGACCTCCTAAAACACAGACATAAGGAACTTTTTAAATGTTATTTTATGGCCTCAAATGAAAGGTTATTATATTCCAAATCTTGATGACTACACACGTTATGTAAAGTGATGACAAAAACCAAGACATAGTTGTTTTCCATTTCCATTTCCATGTCTCTGGATAAATCTGGAATGACAGAGGCAGATGACTACAAAATAGATTAAATAACGTTTTGCTTGTGTGAGTTACTGTTTATGTAGGCTATGTCTCCTAAATATCTGCATCGCTTAATAACCTGAAAAGAAAAGGCAATCTCTAGCATGAATAATGGAAGAACTCAATCCCATGTATTAAAGTAAACACACAAGACTTTTTACATCCCCACAATGCTTGACTTCCTGCTATGAATGCAACCCTATGGCCTGATCTCACAATATGACACCTGTAAATGATGTACTGGCATATAAATCTACCTTGTACTGAGCTTTGCCAAACATGGTTTTAAAAGCATGTAGTTATATAGTTACCCTAACTTTTAATTAAAAAACTAGGTTTAGATTTTAAAGTTGTCCATGCAAGAAGTATTCATGTAAACATTAGTAATTGCAGACATCAATGTGTATTAAAATGCAGTAAGCAGTTTTATTTGTGTTGACCGTGAGTGGCTCCCAGCAAGCAAGCAAGCCATCCTGTCTGCCACTGCCCCCTGAGTTCAGCTGATGTGCTGAGCTTGAGAGTCTGGGGGAGTGGTGGTGAGAATAAATGAAGGCTCCGAGTGCATCCAGTAAAGGCTCCCGTGGAGTGCAGGATGCTCTATAGCCTGGACGTTGAGTTCGAGTCCGGCTATTCCACAGCCGACCGTGGACGGAACTCCCAGGCGGCGGCGACAGTGGCGAGCGTCGCCCGGGGGGGGAGGGTTAGGTCGGCCAGGGTGTCCTCAGCTCACCGCGCACCAGCAACCCCTGTAGTCTGGCCGGGTGCCTGCGGGCTTGCCTGTAAGCTGCCCGAGAGCTGCATTGCCCTCCGACGCTGTAGCTCTTGGGTGGCTGCATGGTGAGTCCGCAGTGTGAAAAAAAGCGGTCAGCTGACGGCACACGCTTCGGAGGACAGTGTGTGTTCGTCTTCACCCTCCCGAGTCAGCGCAGGGGTGGTAGCGGTGAGCTGAGCTTAAAAAATAATTGGTCATTCTAAATTGGGAGGAAATAATAAAAAAATAATTGGCAACGACTAAATTTAAAAAAAAAAAGTTGTAGAGCGTTATTATTCGAAGATTTAAAGTGGGGACTCTTGCTTCGCAAGCCCCACTAAAAATAATAATAACTAGAACTGCCAGGCAGTTTTACAGCTCCCAAGCCCTAGTACCAGTACCAAATACTTAAGCAATTACTGGAAGAAGCGGGTTTAGTTCTTGATATTTGAAATTAGTAACTTCACCAGTTTTCTAGAAGAAGATTTTGAAATTTTTTCTAAAAAATGCATCAGGCAGCCATCTTGGTTCACACACAAATACCATTTTTTTAAAAAGTTAATTGTACCAATACAAATTTTGATAGTAAAATTTATCGCAGCAACTTCTGCTTCACAAACTTGAAGCGGGTTTAGTTGCTGATGATGTATGCTAAGTTTCAGATCAATCGGTTCACTGCTTCCCAAGAAGAAGATTTGGAAAGGTTTTCCAAAAAATGCATCAGGCCGCCATCTTGATTGATGCAGGAGCACAGTTTTTTTTTGCTTCTGAACTATAATCTACACAGGATGGTACCTACCAAGTTTCATGTTGATTGGTTACACCGCGTGTAAAAAGGAATAATAATAAGAAGAAGAAGAACTTGCACTGCCAGGCAGTTTTATGGCTTCCAAGACCCAGTACCAGTACCAAACACTTAAGCAATTACTGGAAGAAGCAGGTTTAGTTCTTGATATTTGCCAAGTTTGAAATCATTTACTTCACTAGTTCTCCAGAAGAAGAATTTAAAAGGTGTTTCCAAAAAATGTGTCAGGCTGCCATCTTGGCTGACGACTTGACGGCTTCCAAGGCATTCTTGTTCCTATCTGTGTTCCATAATAACCATCACCCTACCTGCACTCTCTAAGCAGTAATAAGCCACTTTTGCATTTGACCTTAAGGAGAGGTCAAAGGTCACGGTCAAAGGCATTTTTGATAGAGCATATATGGGTTCCTATATGTATTCCATTGTAACCATGACCCTATCTGCACTCTGTAAGGAGTTATAAGCTAGTTTTGCATTTGACCTTAAGGAGAGGTCAAAGGTCACGGTCAAGTTAAGTTTTGAATCGAGCATATATGGGTTCATTTGTGTATTCTATAGTAACTATGACACTGTCTAAACTATCAAAGGAGTTCTAAACAAGTTTTGCATTTGAGCTTTAGCAAGCTAATATGTGCAAATATGTGCAATTTGACCATAGCTGAAATTTGATTGGCTCACGGCGGCCATGGTTTTTTTATGTAGAGAGTTGCTTTGCACAAACTTGATAGACAACCTTGCCAAAGCTATGTATGCAAAGTTTCGCTTCAATCGGCATAACCGTTTCAGAGAGGAAGATTTTTTAATATTTTTGACAAATCCAATATGGCCACCAAACCATGTGACCAGTCTACTTCTCTTGAAGAACTGTAAATCTAGGCCATGAGGGTAGTCTATTGCACCAGGTTTCACATCTCTGCGATAAGCGGTTTCAGAGAAGAAGATTTTTTAAAATTGTCAAAAATTATCGAGAAATCCAATATGGCCGACACACCATGTGACCTATGATCTTCATTTTCACTCTGACACAACTTGCCTTAGGTGCCTACCACCCTACCAAGTTTCATGAGTTTCCGTGTAACAGTGTTGATTTTAGAGATTTTTTGAAAAAAGAGCGGAAGAAAGAAAAAAAAAAAATCCTAACAGAAACAATAGGCTTCCCGGCATTTCTGGCTTGGAAGCCTACGAAGAAGAACAAGAAGAAAAAGAATCCTAACAATAGGCTTCCCAGCCATTCCATTCTGGCTGGGAAGCCTAATAATAATAATAATAATAATAATAATAATAATAATAATAATAATAATAATAATAATAATAATCCTCAAATTGTTTGAAAACTTGGACATATACTGTATAATTTTGGGTTTGTATGACTGTGAAATACGGATAAGGACCGCTATCCCTCTGATTCATAATGATCCTTATAAAACTAAAAGCCGATGATGCACTTTAAATGAAATATTCATGGAGCAGCCTATTAGTATGTGGACAGCCCTTTAATGTTGATGGATTTCAAAACAACTCCATAATCAATTGTGCTGTGAGATACTGTTACTGGAAACACTATCAAACTCATTAAGCTGTCCCATATTGTTCTGAGAATACCCCAAAACAGCATTTTCTTAAGGGTATAGGCAGATCTGTATTATGTTTATGTTTTTACAGATATCACTTTCTCAGGCAGACATAGACGTGTTATAAATATGAAGCATTATTTACACAACAAATGATTAAATGTGGGGGTAAAAACACCCACCTTGTCAGAAAGCACTTTTTTACTCAATCACTTTGAAGGGATTCTAATTTACAGTGATTCGAAAGGAACTGATGGGAAGGTAAGTATTGGAATTTCGTTTTTTATAGGAGGTAGAAACTGAAGATCAAACCCCTGCCTTAATGTTCAGAGACCAAAGTGCTATTAAACAAATCTTTTAAAATCCAATAAATATATCAGATAGTTCAGTTGTACCCTGTCTCTCATATCTGAGAAAGTTTAGATGTTGGTTTATTTAAGCCTTACATCTATATTGTTTCTGTTATTTTTATTCAAAAACTTGTACAGTAATTTCTGAGCGAAATCTTTTTCTATGGATTATTATTGATTAGTCATCCATCTATGACAGTGGGATTTAAAAAGTTCTCAGCTCCCTATAAACTGCCAGGAGTCAGCCTCTATAGGTCTATTTAACTACATATTATTATGCATCCCACAGTCGAGGAAATCGGTGCAACCAGACTTTGTGCCTGTATGTGATTTAATAAGCATGCTTTAGCCAACTTTTAAAAGTGTCTGTGTTAGTGGCAGAACTTTATCGGAGTGGTCACTTATAGTATGAACGCAAGTGATTTTTGCTGCACTAGGCCTCAGGCCATATTCAATCTGGGTGCAAAATAATCACTCTCCCTATAAAAAGGATCAACATTTACAAAAGATAAACAAAAATTGTGCTATTTAAATCAGCAGTGAATTGGGAAGAGTCTAGAAACAGGTGATGAGGGATCTGCCACACTTACAAATAAGATCACGCAGAGTACAGAGTTTTATTTATTTATTTATTTATTTATTTATTTATTTATTTAGTGTGCCCAATTATTTTACCCACGATTTTCTCCCCAGTTTGGAATGTCCAATAATTTTTCCCCTCACCGAAGCAATTCCCCACACAGCTCAGGAGATCTGAAGGTTCAGTCAGCGTCCTCCAATACCATGACCAAGCCAGCTTCCTCTTTTACACCCAGGAACTCGAGAGCGGATGTCAGCGAGCTACCGACCTCTGGAGGACAAAGCCCAGCAATGCAGGTGGTTTTGATCTGACTGGGCATTAGTTCACTTTTATTAGATATGATTTTAAGTGTTATCAAGCAGTTTGTTTTATTATTGATCCATTAGCATTGGGTCCGTAATAACAAAATTGACAAAGAACAACCCGCACTCTCCACTAAAAAGTACAATTAATATTCCTTTATTATTTCATTTTTTATTAAAAAAAATATTTTATATCCACCCCGATTAAGAACGGAGCTGCAGACGCGTTTTGGCAAACTGCCCTAATATTCAACGACCCTTCATGTTTGTTATTGATACTGTCTTCCTGTTAATTAATTCAATCTCCAAACTTAAGTACTCTGTTTCATAACATTTTTTTAACTAAAATAGCATAAGCATATTATCGATTTTAAGAATGAGTGAGGACCCAAGATTCATAACATCCAGAGCAGTCTATTATCCATTTAAATTACTTTAAACTTTAAGGGTAGTTGCTAACAATTCCCTTTCTTTCAAGAACTGCAAATTGTGTCTCAAATGCTCTATATCTTCTGATACACAGAATAACCTTGAGGGAGAAACAGCACTAGTTTGTGCCAAAATTCACCCGGCTATGCCTCTTTGCCAGTTTAACCAATTAAATGGACTTGATGGCATCACGTGAGTACAAAGGTTTGAAAGGTTGAACTATCCTGTTATACAAGTGTCTATAATTTATTTAGAGGAATCTTGCGTTGCAGCATCACAATCAGGTCAAGTAGCCTTTTACCTGAACTATAGTACCTTGGGAAAAATCAATACCTGAACTACCGAGCCCTTTTCCTGTCGGGTAGCCTATCTTACATTTTTTTTAATTGAGTGTTTTTGAAGATAAGTGATCTCTTCCTTGACATAAATACAATGACTTTTATCTAGATAGTCAAGAATCACCACTCATAAGCAGATACATTTCTTTAAAATACATTTTCTTTAAGCAGAAACAACTAATCCTACTGGATTAAAGGAATTTGGAAAAATAATATACTGGTCATAATTTCCTAATAATGAGATATGAGAAACAGGCAAATATTGCGCAGCAAAGGAAGTTATTGTCTAGAGCAGCGGTTTTCAAAGAAAAACGGACAACTGATTTTTTTACCGCATTGTAGTACTTTGCGACCTAACAATCGAATTAACAATGTTGACTCTCCTTTCAAATAAAACCACGTGTACTGGTGTGCATTTCCTTTCTTTTGGGCGAGCTTAACCCCTAAACATCCAGCCAGCAGCTGATAGTGAGTGAGCGTTGAGCGCACACATGGCTATACATATTTAAATAGCAGGGCGGTGGTTCTGCAGTCTGTAGGCTAAAAGAAAAAAAAACCCTAAAAGATTGTCATTGTATGATGTTGCTTCTTTTACAAATGTGTAGTATTTACTAGGTAAGTTTACTTTCTGGAATTTAAATGTTCAGTGTTAGTAGTTTAATCAGTTCAGTTTTTTAACTACGTTTATGTTTTTAAATAACAGTATTATTTAGTTGAGCACGCAGCTGCCGTCCTACTGATAGTGACATCACTCGTTCTGCACTGGAGCGACACGACTGTTATCTTTACTTGCAATGCTGGTGTGTGTTTTTTTTCACTATTGATTAATTTGTTGAAGAACTTTGTCTTGAGTGCATTACCCTACGCCTCCACTCCAGTAATTATTAATAAAAGCAAAACCATGATATTATTTTTATTATTAAAAAAATGGAATCCTGGAATAAAAAAAAAAAATCAATCAAAAATCCTTGTACTGGGAAAAGTGTCCACAATTGGATTCCCTACTCGAGTCAGTCATCACCCCTCCTCGAGTCAATCCTCACCCCTCATCGAGTCAATCCTCACCCCTCGAGTCAGTAGTCACAACAAAAAAACAGTTATGACTCATGCCGTACGCTGAGAAGATTTGCCTTACAATTTAAATCCAAACAGATTAAAATAATGAAATTGCACATCATAACTTTTAAAGTATTTTTTAAAACGCTTACAGTATACATATTAAATGCTGAAGAAAGGTAAAAATACATCCTCTAATCAGGAGGGGTGACGACTGACTCGAGGAGGGGTGACGACTGACTCGAGGAGGGGTGACGACTGTGTCGAGGAGGAGTAGGCTAGTACAGGAGTCTTGAACTGGATGCGAGCGGTGATCGGGAGCCAGTGGAGTGAGCGGAGCAGTGGAGTTGTATGGGAGAAGCGAGGCAGAGAGAACACAAGGCGAGCAGCGGAGTTCTGGATGAGCTGGAGCGGATGGGCGGCGGACTCAGGGAGGCCAGCCAGGAGAGAGTTGCAGTAGTCTAGGCGGGAGAGTACCAGGGCCTGGACCAGGAGCTCGGTGGGGTAGATGGTGAGGAAGGGTCGGATTCTGCGTACCAGAGTGAAGGTGTGCTGGGAATAAGAGAGGCAGGGTTCCAGGGTGACTCCGAGGTTCTTAGCTGAGGAGGAGGGAGAGAGTGTGGTAGATTCCAGAGGAATGGAGATAGAGAGATCAGGGAGGAGGGAAAGAACAGGAGGTCAGATTTAGAGAGGCTGAGTTTGAGGTGATGCGTGTGCATCCAGGAGGGGATGGTGGAGTCAGAGGTGGGGAAGGAGAGGAAAATCTGAGCATCATCAGCATAGAAATGGTATGAGAATCCATAGGATGCAATGAGGGGGCCCAGGGAGCTGGTGTAGAGAGAGAACAGGACAGGATCCAAGACTGACCCTTGGGGGACTCCTGTTGAGAGAGGGCGAGGTGTAGAGGTTGCTCCACGCCAGGTTACCTGGTAAGTGCGGTTGGAGAGGTAGGATCAACAGTGTCAAAGGCAGCAGAGAGGTAAAGGAGAATTAGGACAGAGGAGAGAGAGGCAGCTCGGGCAGAGTTTAGTGAGTTGGTGACAGACAGGAGGGCGGTTTCAGTGGAGTGAGCAGAGCGGAAGCCAGATTGGAGAGAGTCGAGCAGAGAGTGGTTGGACAGGGAAGAAGAGAGCTGGCGGTGTACAGCCCGTTCGCGGGTTTTGGAGAGGAAGGGTAGGGGGGAGACAAGACGGTAGCTCTGGAGGGAGGTGGGGTTTTTTTAATTTAAATTATTTACTGTTTGTCCTCATGTTATGTGGAGGCTGTGGTATTATTTTGTACCATATATAGACCTATATTGTTTATGTTATATATCAGTGTTCTTCACTAATTTTCAGAGGGGGGCCACTTTTGCCACACCACCTGCAAGACAAAATAATGCAATCCTTAATGCAATTATGTTATATAACAGCTTAACTAAATAGAAGTCTGCATGTGCAATAAAACAATATAGCCTTAATTATTAGAAACCAAAAATGTAATATGAAGCCACCTACTTAAGGTACATGTTTTAACCAAAATAATACAAATAATATTACAATAAGTTAGATTTCAAAACTGAAGTCGGCATACATTATTTCTGCAGAGGCCAAAAAGCACTCCTTTACAATCTCTGCATTGGTAAAAGCTTTCTTGTGTTTAGCTAAAATCCACGCGATTTCAAATTAAGCTTCTGTCAAAGTCTCGCAAACAGACGTAGATCTCTGAAGCAATTTTTGCTGGCCTTTAAGCGAAGCAGTGAGTTGCTTGATTTTATTTTTCCGTAGGTTACTACCAGGTGGGTATTTACCATTAAAATCGGCATGTGTTGTTGTGTGATGGCGTTCGAGATGCTTAAAAACAGAACATGACTGGTTACAAATTAAACAAAGTGGCTTTGTGCCAGATTCGTTCAGTACAAAGAAAAACTCGTCCGTCCATTTTTCTTGAAATTATCTGTTTTCTGCTTCCAAAGCACACACCTTTCTTTTTTTGTTGGGCTGTGCCTCTGTGTCCCCACTCCCTCCGGCCTCTTCATTTTCAACAGTATTATTGGCTGTTTTATCTTTTTCACTGTTTGATTTTCGAATTAAGAACCGATCAATTTTTTCTTCCCCTTATGCTAGCAATTTTTTTCTTCGTTATGTCTGCTGCTAGCTAGACTACTCTTCTTCGTTGTGGTTGACGGGCTGTGCAAGCATAATGTTTTTATATACTGCCACTTACTGATGTAGTTACAGTATGTTCCTTTCATTCTTCGCGTTGGAACACTCATTTGAAACCATTGGGTTTGATAGCATGATGGGGTGTTTTCACATTTGTGTATTGTCGGGGTGTCAGGGGCCGCACTAAAGACCACCAGTGGCCCGCGGGCCTTGCAATGAAGAACACTATTATATATAGTCTATGTTCATATAGTGAAGTACAAATATAACTTTCTGTCATTGTAATCCTGTGTTACACAGTAGAAACTTTGTTATTTTGAAAAATTAAAATGTTGCATTATTTTCTACTGTAAAAGCAACCACATAATTAGTGAGAATCAACCCCATATCGTGTGACAACCAACCACAGTATGGGGCAGGTTGTCACAGATGAGCAATGCTTTTTCAACAGTCTACAATCCATATCATATTTTTAATAAAGTTATGCTGATGTGAAAGCATCCATTTGTACATGAAGTGTTATTCTTCAATTCAATGAGTAACGGAACCTTGCAGAATGTCACTAGATTGAGGAAATAAAGAGTAAAAATTGTGACAACCATACCCGGTCTCCCCAACTCACGCACAGCAGTTCTACAGTACTGTACTACTTGGTTGCATTAAATTACTCGTAATCATGCTTCTCCGCTGGTTTTAAAACAACCCAGGAACTCCTGACCCAAATGCAGAAGAAAAGGCATCTGAAGTAGTGCAGTAACATCTGCCAATGAAAAAAGTTATTGAGGCCACCAAACGACCACGTAAAAGAGGACATTATAATGTGTATGACCCTTCATCACAAGCCAAAATAGCCAGGTACTGTATTTCATTTTGATATGCCAATAAATAATTTAAACACTAAGATTCAAAACAATCCTGTTTTACAGTATATTATGACCCTATCTCAGATGGGGGTACGCAGTAGACTAGATTATTTGGAAAGGGGTACGGGGCCTAAGAAGTTTGAAAACCAATGGTCTAGGGGAAGTGACAACAGCTCCCAAATCTCAAATGGTCTTTCCAGTTTTCTGTTATTGGATTACAAATTGATCATTCAAGGCAAAGCATATAGAGTATTGATTGTTTTCTTTTTTTTAGTCTGTCAAAATAACAATAAATCAATGTTCACAAACTTAATATTCTGAAATTTGAACCTAAAAATATGTGCAATATGCAATCCAGGTGGATTCCCGGCTGGGTATAGTTTGACCAAAATAACTCCTTGCTTCACACAGCATGAGTGGACATTCTGGCTTGGTGAATTCTTTAATACTTAATGAATCGTTGATTCTATTTATCAATCCACTGATTAAGATTACATTATGCAATATTTAAACATAGCATGCAATGATGTGAATTCATAATCATACCTGACTTCCTTGTGTTTTCACAGTTATGGTGGAATCCTTACAGATTGGAAAATCAGTTCACTGTCATTATAAACCCCACTTGACAATCATAATGTAATCATTCAACATTACATGCAATCCAGTTTGATGGTATGATTTCAGCTTTTCACAAATTCTGGTACGTGTTACCATGGTTTCTGCATGACTTTGCTTAATAATTCAATACTTTATTTAAAGAGTACATAAGGTCCTTTTTATTTTATTGTGTTACATGTTCCCATGTGTTGCTACAACTGTTTACGTAAGGTGTGTGTGTATTGTTTTATTTATTTATTTATTTATTTTTTACATTTTGACCACTTTTTTAAACTTTTTAATTGCATTCCCTGCCTCAAGATGGCTTCACATGTACCTACATGGACCTCTCAGAAGTACATTTCCCATTATCCTCCTGCTCACATATGTAACTGAGATGGATTTACCAGTGAGCAGGAGGATGATGGGAAATTGCCCTTTTGATGAGGGGTGATAAGATGCCACCATTACGTGTTGGATTGAGTTGCGTTGGATAAACTCCTTGAATTCAGCTGACGTAAAGGCAGTGCCATTTTCAGACACTAGTACATCAGGCAGGCCATGTGTTGAAAATAGTTGTCTCAAGCTGCCAATTACAGCACTTGATGAAATGGAGCTCATAATTCTGACTTCTAACCATTTAGAGTGGGAGTCCACCACAATCAGGAACGTCTTCCCTTGAAAAGGTCCAGCAAAATCAATATGCAGTCATGACCATGGATTAGCGGTCCATTCCCATGGATGTAATGGAGCTTTTAGTGGAGCATAACGTGTCTCTTGACAGGTTGCGCAACTTTTCACCACTTCCTCCACCTGGGCATCCAATCCTGGCCACCACATGTAGCTAGTGGCTCCATGTGCACGATTCCCAGATGCGCAGCGTGCAGCATAGTGAGAACCTCCTGCCTTGCTAGCTCAGGAATTGCCACTCGACTCCCCCACAGGACACAGTTCTTGTGAGCTGACAATTTATTTCTACGTCGAATGAAAGGTGTAAAGTTATTGTCTTGACAATCTTCAGGCCAACCATGCAAGATCCAATGCAACACTGGACAAGACAGGGTCCTTCACTGTTAGTACAGCAATTTGTGTAGCATGCAATGGTACTTCAGGAACCATCTCTAACAATAACACTTCCAGTGGAGGTGGGACCTCTGACTCTGCAGTGTTCAATAGCAGGCGGCTAAGTGCATCAGCGTTGGCCAACTGTTTTCCTGGCCTGTAACATAACTCATAGAAATAAGCTCCCATCTTAGCATGCGTGGTGACAGAACTTGTGGTATAGGCTTTGTGTGGTGCAACAGTCCAAGAAGTGGCTTATAATCTGTGTAGATCACGAAATGACGACCAAACAGGTACTGGTGGAATTTTTTAACAGCACAAACCACAGCAAGTGCCTCCTTGTCAATTTGGGCATAATTTCTTTCAGTGGGGGTTAGTGTTCTGGATGCGAAGCTAATTGGAGCTTCCTTCCCCTCAGGGACCGTATGAGCCAGCAATGCCCCTATTCCATATGGCAAAGCATCACACACAATCACCAAAGGCTTCTTCTCGTCATAGTGGGCCAAGATATCGTCGGCCTGCCGCAACTGCTTTGCCTTGACATAAGCCTCTTCATGTTTAGCTTTCCATTCCCATTTAACTGACTGGTCAAGAAGTCGATGCAATGGTTCCAGAATGGTAGTCTTGTTACACAAAAAGCAATGCTTGGAGTTCTGTCTTGTTTCTCGGTATTGGAGCGTCCTGAATAGCCCTCACCTTTTCATTGGTTGGGTGGATTCCGTGCTGAAACTCCACTTGTTTTACTGCAAAATAGCATTTCTCCTTCTACAGGCGCAGCCCAGCATGGGCAAATCGCTGTAGAACTTCCTGCAGACGTTCATCATGTTCTGCTGGTGTTCTGCCAGCGACAAGTATGTCATCTAGATAGGGCTTTACACCTGGAATCCCAGACAGTAGAGTGTCCATGAATTGTTGAAATATGGCTACTGCAGTTGAAACACCAAACTGCAACCGCGGTGCGCGAAAAAGTCCCTTATGTGTGTTGATCGTTAATAACTCAGCTGATGTCTCATCAAGAACTAGCTGCTGATATGCTTGTTTGAGGTCTAATTTGGTAAAAATTGCTCCACCAGCAAGTGACGCGAACAGTTCAGCTAGTGTTGGCAGGGGATAGGTATCAGATTTAACTGCTGTGTTTACAGTGCAACGATAATCCCCACAGAGACGTAGGCCACCATGTTTTTTCATGACGGGCACTATGGGTGTGGCCCACCTGGAATGTTTCACTGGCTGGAACACTCCTTGCTCCACAAGTTGTTCTAGTGCTTCATCTACCTTGGGGCGCAGTGCAAATGGAACAGGGCGTGCTTTCAAGAACTTGGGAGCGACAGTAGGGTCCAATTCAATTGTGACTGGCGGGCCACGGCAGACTCCCAGTTCCTCCTTGAAAATGCTGCTATACTTCTCCAAGATCATTGACACAGATTGTTGTTGTACCTGGTGTACTCCATTAACTGAAATACCCAGAGCATCAAACCAATCGCGGCCCAGCAGACTTGTTAGATGACCCTTGATCACCAATAAGGGCAAGTGGTTTCTTGCTTCATTGTTCTGAACATCCACACGCATGCTACCTATTACTTTGAGTGGTGTCAGTGACCACTGTCGCAGAGTAGAGTTGTTCATGGCCATAACTGCTGATACGTATCATCACTAATAAGTGAACACGATGAACCAGAGTCGATTTCCATCCTGTGTTTCACTCATTTAAGCTCACTTCAGCGTAGAATGGTGGTTGTGTTTGTAGAGTTGTGCCTTCGTTCACATTGTGAATGACATACTCTTGTGTTTCATCCAGTCCGACAGCATGAGTCTGCTGTGCAGGTGTTGTTTCTGCTTTTGAGGCTGGCTTAGTTGACTTCAACTTTGTCATACAGACACAGGCAATATGCCCTCTTTTTTTGCAAAAGTTACAGTCATCATTTACAAGACGACATTCAGTGGACTTATGGCCACCCCCACAGCGAAAACAAGGCTTGCTGGCTTCCCATGTCTTCTCAGGCCTCTGAAACCTCTGGTCCCCCCTTTTTGAGGTGCTTTGTCTTGGCTTTGTCTCTGCAGGGCGCAGCATATATGCATGTATCAACGCGGTTTCAGCTGCCAGTGCTTTTTCTTCAACCATTTTGAATGTCAAGTCAGGTTCGGACAGCAGCCAACGTTGTAGGGCTGCATCTTGCACGCCGCAAACTATTCTGTCACTCAGCATGTTCTCCAGCTGGTCTCCATATTTGCAATGCACTGACAATCGGCGCAACTCTGCAATATAACTTGCAATATTTTGGTTTGGTTGTTGATAGCAATTATGAAAATGAAAACACTGCACAATTGCAGATGGCTTGGGGTTTAGGTGGCATTGCAAGCAACCCACTAACTCTTCATAGGACACCTCAGTAGGCAACTTGGGCGCTACCAGTAAACGTATCATTGAGTAGGTGGTGGGGCCACACACTCAGCAACACAGAATATTTCTTTCCTGCATCTTCAATACAGTTTGCATCAAAAAAACATCCCAATCTCTCAGCATATCCCATGAGTTTTTTTCCATATTAAACTCTTCTATACGGCCCAGTGTTACCATGTTTACAGTTACTAGGGCGTGTGTTGTAAATATAACAAAAAAAAACTACCACACTCTATCGAGAGAACAAGGGGAGGACAAAATTGTATACAAAAAAAAGGTCTTGCTTCACTTACACATTATATGTAATGCGTTTATTTAACTCACAGTTCTTTGGTGTCCCACAGATGATCTGGATTCAGTGACTGGTGATTTATTAATTTTTTTTATTTCCTCAGTCGGATTCACTGAATGTACACTCGCCGCTCGTACAGCAGTCTCGGCGGGAAAAGGCTTTTTTCTTTTAAAAAAAAAAAAGAAATCCCGTCTCGTCGACAGTATTAGATCCCTCCAGCGTATGTAGTTCGTCTACAAATAACTGACACAATTCTAGTATTGAATTAACTTGTGTTTTAATTACAGGCTTATCCAGGAAACACCAACACGTTCACTCAACTCTGATGCATAAATCACTCTCAAACCCTGTGCGTGTGCGTAACTACATCAGGCAGCTGTTAAATATGAACATAGCCCCTCCCCTTGCATGTCACAGCACATTCGATACATCACAAGATGATACCATCGTACCTGAACAAATGTATGTGGAGAGAAAGGTACAACAGGAATTGTTGAGATGCATTTACAAATATTTATAATTTATAAATGCATCAAATCACACACAGCTGTACATGGGATGGGAGCAGTGGCAGCAGGCAGACCGACCAGAGGAGAAGAACAGACAGACTGGGGGCAGCGGCAACAAAACATTCATTTAACCACCAAAGGCTCTATAAAAAAGCAACTCAAACCTTTTTAAAAAAGGTGAAAGTTTCAGATACATTTTTTTAAACTATTATTTTCAGAATGGGATAGGGAAATTATGTAGTTCACAGAAAAGGAGCTTTAATTAATCATTGGTTTCTGATTCAGACTCATTCAATATCTCATGTACACTTCGGTTTCCCAAAAGGTCAACATTTACATAAATCTCATCAGTCATGTTCTAGTGGCGTATGGATATCTACCAGTGATTTGCCCCTTTTTGAAAAGAAGTGCCAACTGTGAAAAGAAGTTCAGCAGTGTGGAGTAATGATTAGGGCTCTGGACTCTTGACCGGAGGGTTGTGGGTTCAATCCCTGCGGTTGTACCCTTGAGCAAGGTACTTTACCTAGATTGCTTGAGAAAAACCCAACTGTATAAATGGGTAATTGTATGTAAAAAAAATGATGTGATATCTTGTAACAATTGTTAGTCGCCCTGGATAAGGGTGTCTGTTAAGAAATAAATAATAATAACTGTATTTTTGTTTAAGACTGTAAGTCGCCCTGGATAAGGGCGTCTGCTAAGAAATAAATAATAATAATAATAATAACCTATGGTGATATGCTGTAATATCAACACCCCAATGTGACCTGTTTTTACCAATCTGGATAGAGTATTTAAAATACCCATTTTATAAAGATCTTTAACATACCCCAGAGTATATTAAATATTTGAATCTTATTTGGCACCCCCCTTTTGAAACCTACCAATTTTTATATTGTATCCCATTTTATTTCCTCAGTGCATAAGCCATCCTTTTACTGATTTTTAAATGTTGTGTGTTGCAGGTAGTTGACAGACCCAGACATTTCACAACCTGACCTTTTACCTCAAGGGCAAAAATGTAAATATTTATTATAAAACTGCAGGACTTTAGTAATATTTTATTTATGGCATCCCTATAAATCAGTACACAATTACTGCCATACAGTAAACCTTGTAATGTAAAACGAATGCTTGCTGATGTGTTCATATTGTTACCTCCTGGCAGTCTAATGATTGATTATGATTCTGTCTGCAAATTGATCTCTACAAAGCAAGTGGAAGAGAATTGTTTGTATGTAGAGAGTAGAGATGTTAGTTTAAATGATGTTTGTATCATCTGAGGGTCAGAATATTTTTGTAATTACTCTCATACTAAGTATATGCTCTTCAGCCTCATCAACAGTACTGTGTTCTTATATTTCCACTGCATGTGGGCTGTATTTATTGTCCAGAGTTTATCGATAAATTTGGAAAGTCAAACATTTGCAATAGAAATCCAATAGATTGCAATAGAAATCCATATATTCATACATTAGGGCATTATATACTAATTAAAAATGAAATCCCTCATACATTATGTATTTCTAACTAAAAAGAGATATCTGTTATAATGCCTCAAGATTCTGTATCTATGTAATAATGTAAAAAAAATATATATGTTATAATGTCTCAAGATTCTGTATCTATGTAATAATGTAAAAAAAGATATATATATATGGTAATTGTAATCAGACACACACTGATAAATGTAAAATAATCTACAGTGCAATACATGGCCCTGGAGCAAAGGAGGTGTGAATCAGATGTATTCCTCCCAAAAAATGTATTCAAAGACTTGTAATAGCACAAAAATAGGGAACAATTAAACAGTGTCTATCATTCGATTAGAATCAGTTAGAATGTGTCTTTATTCTTAATTACTATATTGTAACGATCATAGTGGGGGAGCCCCTAAACAACCTACTTTTGGGGGTAACTGGCTGCTCTGGTTAAAGGGATGGGGACAGAGGGAGTAAGAAAGAGGGATAGACCTGATGTACTGACCTTGATTTACAGAAGCATCCATATACAGTAATCCGTCGCGTATCCACCTGTCACATAATTGCGTGAATATAATGGTATTTAAAACAGGATTCATTGTCGGATATGCGACGGATTACTGTATATGCTTAACGTTCTCATTTGCTTGTAGGTTTTGTGCTTTATTGTTGGTGTTGGTAGCTCCATGCTGAAGTTTGCCTATCGTGTCTGATGGCATACCGTCGTTTGGGATTTAAAAAAACAAATAGTAATTTCCTTACTCATAGATATAACATGATAAAATACATCATGATAGTACACATTTATCATTCAATTTATGGAACACGAAAGCATGTTTTTTGATGTACACAGAGTTCTTTTGGCATAGGTGCAGAAAGATGGACCACTGTAACTACCGGTACATTCTTTCGGGCACATTAAATGTTCTCTTTAAGCCATTGCTTTTTCTCGAGACCACTGTACCACACCGCTTACAACTTATCCTGCGTGCTCTGTTTTTGGAATGTCCACCGAGATAGTGAAGGTTTTGATGGTGAGTAAGTTTGCCGCTGACACTAAAGGTAATCCATTTTTTTCAACAATATTTATTGTTGAAAAATTAAATGAATTGCCCTAAATGCGATTCTTCTATGGTCCTAACCCTAATGCTGAGGTAGGTGTGTGTGTGTTGGATGTAAGAACTGATTTAAATCCGCTCAATATTCAAATTCTGTCAGCTGTTCCGCCACTGAAAAGCCTGGACCGTCTTTTTACACCTATGCCGTTCTTTTTTGCAACCAACTTCATTTGTAAACTCTGTAAAATTCTTGCCTGTCAGAGAAAAATGCTTTCAAAAATAGACATGTTAATAGATTATATTTATCAATTAACTAAATGCAAAGTGAGTGAACAGAAGAAAAATCTAAATCAAATCCATATTTGGTGTGACCACCCTTTGCCTTCAAAACAGCATCAAGCATCAATTCTTCTAGGTACACTTGCACACAGTTTTTGAAGGAACTCGGCAGGTAGGTTGGTCCAAACATCTTGGAGAACTAATCACAGTTCTTCTGTGGATTTAGGCAGCCTCAGTTGCTTCTCTCTATTCATGTAATCCCAGACAGACTCGATGATGTTGAGATCAGGGCTCTGTAGGGGCCATACCATCACTTCCAGGACTCCTTGTTCTTCTTTACGCTGAAGATAGTTCTTAATGACTTTCGCTGTATGTTTGGGGTCGTTGTCATGCTGCAGAATAAATTTGGGGCCAATCAGATGTCTCCCTGATGGTATTGCATGATGGATAAGTATCTGCCTGTACTTCTTAGCATTGAGGAGACCATTAATTCTGACCAAATCCCCAACTCCATTTGCAGAAATGCAGCCCCAAACTTGCAAGGAACCTCCACCATGCTTCACTGTTGCCTGCAGACACTCATTCGTGTACCGCTCTCCAGCCCTTCGCGAACAAACTGCCTTCTGCTACAGCCAAATATTTCAAATTTTGACTCATCAGTCCAGAGCACCTGCTGCCATTTTTCTGCACCCCAGTTCCTGTGTTTTCATGCATAGTTGAGTCGCTTGGCCTTGTTTCCTCGTCGGAGGTATGGCTTTTGGCCGCAAGTCTTCCATGAAGGCCACTTCTGACCAGACTTCTCCGGACAGTAGATGGGTGTACCAGGGTCCCACTGTTTTCTGCCAGTTGTGAGCTGATGGCACTGCTGGACATCTTCCGATTGCGAAGGGAAGTAAGCATGATGTGTCTTTCATCTGCTGCAGTAAGTTTCCTTGGCCGACCACTGCGTCTACAGTCCTCAACGCTGCCCGCTTTCTTTGTGCTTCATCAAAAGAGCTTGGACAGCACATCTGGAAACCCCTGTCTGCCTTGAAATTTCTGCCTGGGAGAGACCTTGCTGATGCAGTATAACTACCTTGTGTCTTGTTGCTGTGCTCAGTCTTGCCATGGTGTATGACTTTTGACAGTAAACTGTCTTTAGCATCCTCACCTTGTTAGCTGAGTTTGGCTGTTCCTCACCCAGTTTTATTCCTCCTACACAGCTGTTTCTGTTTCAGTTAATGATTGTGTTTCAACCTACATATTGAATTGATGATCATTAGCACCTGTTTGGTATAATTGTTTAATCATACACCTGACTATATGCCTACAAAATCCCTGACTTTGTGCAAGTGTACCTAGAAGAATTGATGCTGTTTTGAAGGCAAAGGGTGGTCACACCAAATATGGATTCGATTTAGATTTTTCTTCTGTTCACTGACTTTGCATTTAGTTAATTGATAAATATAATCTATTAACATGTCTATTTTTGAAAGCATTCTTATTTTACAGCATTTTTTCACACCTGCCTAAAACTTTTGCACAGTACTGTATATATATATATATATATATATATATATATATATATATATATATATATATATATATTAGTGCTGTGAAAAAGTATTTGCCCCCTGTCTGATTTTCTGCATTTTTGCATATTTTTGACATTGAATGTTATCGGATCTTCAACCAAAACATAATATTAGATAAAAGGGACCCTGCGTGAACAAATAACACAAAAATTTGATACATATTTCATTTATTTATTAAAGAAAGTTATGCAACACCCAACTCCCCCGTGTGAAAAAGTAATTGCCCCCTTAACTGGTTACACCACCTTCAGCAGCAATAACTGCAACCAAGCACTTCCTGTAGTTATTGATTAGTCTCTCACAGCGCCGTGGAGGAATTTTGGCCCACTCCTCCATGCAGAACTGCTTCAACTCAGTGACATTTGTGGGTTTTTGAGCATGAACTGCTCGTTTCAGGTCCTGCCACAACATCTCAATGGGGTTTAGGTCTGGACTTTGACTAGGCCATTCCAAAACTTTAAATTTCTTGTTCTTCAACCATTCTGATGTAGACTTGCTTGTGTGTTTCGGATCATTGTCTTGCTGCATGACCCAGCTGCGCTTCAGCTTCAGCTCACGGACGGATGGCCTAACATTCTCCTGTAGAATTCTCTGATACAGAGCAGATTTCATGGTTCCTTCAATGATGGCAAGGCGTCCAGGTCCTGATGCAGCAAAGCATCCCCAAACCATGACACTACCACCACCATGCTTGACCGTTGGTATGAGATTCTTACTGTGGAATGCAGTGTTTGGTTTTCGCCAGACATAACGGGGCCCATGTCGGCCAAAAAGTTCCACTTTTGACTCATCTGTCCATAGAACACTGTTCCAGAACTCTTGAGGATCATCCAGGTGCTTTTTGACAAACTTGAGACGGGCATTCATGTTCTTTTTAGCGAGCAATGGTTTCCGCCTTGCTACTCTGCCATGAATCCCATTTTTGCCCAGTGTCTTTCTGATGGTGGAGTCATGAACACTGACCTTAGCCGAGGCAAGAGAGGTCTGCAGATCCCTGGATGTTGTTCTAGGGTTTTTTGTGACTTCCTGGATGATTTTATGCCTTGCTCTTGGGAGAGATTTTGGCAGGATGGCCACTCCTGGGAAGATTCACTACTGTCCCAAACTTTCTCCATTTGGACAATATGGCTCTGACTGTGGTTCGTTCAAGCCCCAGAACCTTAGAAATGGCTTTGTAACTCTTTCCAGACTGATAGGCATCAACAACTTTTTTCCGGAGGTCTTCAGGAATTTCTTTTGTTCGTGGCATGATGTGCCTCTAGAACCTGTGTGCTGACAACTTCACTCTGGTGGTAATGGCCAAAGTTAGTCAGATTTATGTTGGGCAGGGCTGGCCCAAATCAGGCCTGGTTGTTAACCAAAGTGTGCAAACAGCTGACCCTAATTATCCCTTTAATTGGGTTGAGTTAACTAGGTGGGGCAATAACTTTTTCACACCTGAAGATTGCATGTTTGATTACCTTGCACACCAAACAAATGAAAGCAGCACCAAACTTTGGTGTCATTTTTTTCTCTCAGACTCCCTCTATATACTACTACAACCCACAAAAAATCTGACCAAATACAATGTGAAAAATGTGCAAAAATGCAGAAAATCAGACAGGGGGCAAATACTTTTTCACGGCACTGTATATATATACCTTGCGCACTACAATACATTGACATGTAACCCAAATTCTCATGACAAGACGCTGTGAAATACATTTAAAGAAATATTGACAAACTTTTTACTGATGGGATTGTTTTGTTTTTAAGCAGGTGAGGTATTGCTAGCCAACACTGGCTGAAATGGGCAAGCGATCATCCCAACAGTATTCAGTGAAAGTGAATAGGCAAGTGTTGATAGTCAAGGAAATACAGCTGTTTAATGGATGTCCATGACAATCAGTAAAATTCCTAGTGCTGTGTCTGGCTTCTTTCCCATCAATATTGCTGCCCTGTAACACCTGTCACAATGCCTAAGAGAACATTGTGACGGATGCCTCGTTATGCCCTCTGGCTAGGTATTTTATACTTATGAGTTAGCCTTGATTCGGCTTACCAGTTTCTCATGTATTAGTTCATAGCCAGTAAATAAATACACACTTTATAAGCTGCCATATAAAGCTTTTATTGATTGTGGATTGTGTCCTACTTTCAGTTGTCAGCTTTAATTGACAATATTCCTCACCATAATTTTATGACAAAAACAGTAATGCTTTAGAAAGGTAAAATAATGACGTTAGCATTGCTCTAATTCATAATATCTAAAGTCCATTCTGTCACCGGGCATTTACAATAACTGGACCACTCCAATTGCATGCGTAATAGTACAAATTATTATTATTATTATTATTATTATTATTATTATTATTATTATTATTATTATTATTATTATTAATACTACTACGACTACTATGACTAATAACAACATCAACAAGAATAATAATAATAATAATAATAATAATAATAATAATAATAATAATAATAATAAAGAAAATC
Source organism: Acipenser oxyrinchus oxyrinchus (assembly GCA_030684275.1). NCBI lineage: Eukaryota > Metazoa > Chordata > Actinopteri > Acipenseriformes > Acipenseridae > Acipenser > Acipenser oxyrinchus. Next base: position 54,923,146 of record CM060250.1, read on the forward strand.
AAGGCTACAAGAGTGTAGTAGATGGTCTTGACCATAACCATGTAATTTAATCAAAGTAATAAATTAACATTTCCTCGTTGCTAGGAAATAGCACCTCTGCCTGCCTGACAAGAATAGAAACAGAGCAGATCCTGTCTCAGACATATTATAGGCAGGTTATTTCGATCGTGACCACCCTCAATAAAAGGGGAAACTAATTATTCTTTGGTGGCAAGTAATAGCATCATTCCATTGCAGACAAGTGTGGTTCCTGATTGATCCTCTCTGAAAAGTTAAGGTGCAGGAATGTTTCACCCTTAATTGTTTAATAAATATGTGTACTTGTTAAAGTCAGCCTGGGCAGTAACTGCTATTAAATGAGTCTACAGATGGTTCTACTAGAAGTTTCAGATCGGTTAATGTTTCAGTGATAATTGCTACGGTTCATTAGTGCAGAAAATTATCACTGAAACAAATGAATGTCTTTGATCACTTTCTTTTGTTGATTAAATACAGTATGTGGACAGCAATCGAGTAACTAACTAGGAACAAGAATCAATAGTAATTAAACTATAGAAGAATTATAGGTCAGTAGCCTATTGAGACACTGGTTAACCCAGGTTAATTTCATTTTAAAAAATTAAAACAGTTTAGGTTGATAAAACATCTTGCTTTATAATGAGCGTTGTAAACATAGCTGTCAGAATGCCAGCTGTAATAATAAAATATGTATTGGCTTAAAAAAAAAAATAGTAATACATAAGGGAGTCGTCTAATGATGAAATGCAGCAAATAAATAAGCACAACTTTTCCTTCAATCATAATCAACTGGGATTCCGATAACAACAGTTTTTTGTTGGTTTACATAATATTGCTGATTTACTTTTTACATTAAGTTACTTGTTGTAACTGATAAAACACATTGGAGCAAGGAGCTGATTCACTACATTATTTAAAAAGAAAACATTAAAACATTAACATTCCCAAAATAGCGAGTAATAGCACTTTTGTACTTGAAAAATGCCCACACTCATTACGGTCCCAGTAAGTTTCAAACATTCAGGCTGTATTTATATAATGCGGCACATTAACGAGTGGAGGATATATTTATGGAATGGTAATAAACCTTTATATGGTATCAGTTTATATCAGAGTAAAAGGAAGACTTGGAATTGAACCTTGATTATTTGAACCCTGGTTATCTTAACACCTCTGTTATCTGAGCTGTCCTGTTCATAAGCTGTCTTGTTGTGTGCTGTGCTCTGTTGTCATTGAACGTGTGCTAACCATCCCTCAATCTCAGTACAGTGCTGTACTATATGTTATACATTTGCACATAAAAGGGGATTCTTGATTATGAAAGTCATAAATAATCTCACAGTTATCCAAACAATTCAATTCTGCAAACACACTTTGGCCCCAATTAGTTAGGATAATACAGGTTTAACTGTAGTGGTTTTTTTTTGTATATTATACATATTCTGAAAAATTGCCATAGTTATAACTAGGGGTGTGCTGATTCATCGATTCACTCTGTGAACCAGGATATTTTTCTTGATAATACAATTAATGCTACAGTGATCTCTGCATCAGTACACTGTGATTTTTTATTTTATTTTTTTTAAGTAAAATTTAATCAGCTAACATAATTATGATCATGCATTAACTGGTGTCTACACTGATAATCAGAGAATATTATTTATTAGTAAGTAGTCTAGCAGCCTCACCTACCAATCAATCTGTGTAAAGGATGTTTTTGTCCGGCTTTGCTGGAAGCTGCAGAACTGTGGGAGTCTCAGAAGCAGGTAGGCTAACGTTACTCCGAGCTTGCATGTAAATATTTTTGTATAGTACAAAATAAACTATATGTATTATGTAACTTAATCTAAAATATAAAAATTGGTACAAAATCCTACATAGAACAGTATGAGTAAATATTCAAAAATGTTTTTTTTTATATATATTTATTTTATTTAGTATTGTTTTATCTACTGTTGTATTTCATGTTTTTCCATACCTTTTAAATATAAAAATAGTTATATATACAGTTGTGATGCATTTAACTCTATTACCAAATGCTGTTTTACTGTTTGCTTTACTGTTTGTAATTTTTCACTTATTGTAAGTTGCCCTGGATAAGGGCGTCAGCTAAGAAATAAAAAAAAATACTGTATTTAAATATTAATATTATTTTTTGTTATATGCCCCAACATTAAAAAAAATAATAAAGAACAATATAGAAAGTTCTCTGAAAGTAACACTTGAAACAATGTGGTTAATAGATTGATATTTATGAAACTGTTCTGTATTTAATCAAAACACATGTTGTTATATTTAAATTACTATTGAGCTCCCAATGATCTTACTGTGATAACGGTTTGCTGATCTTAATGTTTGCATTTCAGCAGCAAGTGACAGTGAGTGACACTGAGCCTGAGCTCAACCAACCTGGGGAAGCCCACTTTGCCAGGCAAGAAGAGTCTACCCTAGACGTATCTGTGAACCCACATCAACCTGATAATGCTGATCCTGATAACAAGGCTTACCCTGCTCCCACTGCAAGATAAAAAATAACAGAATATTCTGTTTCTGCTTCTTGTGCACTTGTAGATCTACTGGAGATCTACGAAAGCAGAGACTGAGGCCATAAAATATAAAGAGGCAGCACCTTTACCTCTCAATGAAATTTCTCTTGACTGGCGGAATGATCACGAGTGTTACCTGTGCACCAGCTGAAAGAGTGTTCTCCACCGCTGGAGATGTGGTAAGAGCACAAAGAAGTGCATTCAAACCAGAAAAAGTAGATTGTTTAGTGTTCCTCAAGAAAAACTAATTCTATTTGTTTTAAAGAATAAACACGAAAACAAAAGCAAAGCAGATTGTAAAACTTATTTGACCAAAAGTGCTATACCGGTGTGTGATGGGGTACACCCCGCCCCTATGTTTATTTGTATTTTTGTATTATTGTTATTATTTAAATTTATTTTGTATTATTATTAGTGTGGTTTTGGGTTGGAAGGGAAGCAGACAATTATCTTCCCTGCCAAAAATAACACATGCAGAATGTATCCGTCTTCAAATTGGTTAATTGTTTGCCAGTTTGTGGACGGCCACATGTATAAAAAGAGAAGCAGCTGAGCGCTGCGGGGGAGGGGAGAGGAGAAAGAACGAGAGAGAGAGAGAGAGAGAGAGAGCAGAGAAGAAAAAGCTTACCACAACAGCTGCTACTCGTGCTTATTTGTTGGATTATTGTGTTTGTTTATTTTGTGCACCGTGCCATTTCATTTAAGTTTGTTTAATTTATTTATTAAAGAACGAGCTCATTTGTGTCTCAACCTGGCCACTGTATTTCCTGGTCTGTTGACGTCACCCACCCAGCCATCTGTGACACAGTGTTATTTCAGACACTTGGACAAGTAAATGGGACAGTTGTGTAATTTCATCCATATGTTGTTCATAGTACATATCCTTATCTAAGCGTACCTAAATTACCTGCAATGTTTCTAAAATTAATACACAATATGTTCTGCTTATCACTAAGTAGACATCTGAGACAACTTCATTGTACATTGATGAAGTTTCCTTCCTCCTTATTTAAATTTCCTCTAATTAGGGCTGTCAATTAATCACAGTTAACTTCTGCGATTAATGTGTTAATTTCTTTGGAGATTAATTGTTTTAACAAGCATTAACAAGGTTTTATTATTTTTTGAGGTTAACTTTTTTAAAGCTTATTTTTGTATTAATACACCAGGCTTTTATTAGCATCTAGTTTGTTTGTGTGCTGCGCCGATTGCTTCCTGGCTTCCCCTGTAACTGAGGGGCGGGGAAGTGTGTGCAAAATAAATAAATAAAATAAAATACTCCTGCTTTGCAATATGCTTCTTTAGTGTGACGTCACATTCGCGATGATTGTTGCTAGGTGGTTCCAAACAAGCAGGCGAGTCTATAGTAAAAGTAATTAGTGCGTTTTAAAACATGTGTAAAATTGTATAGTAAGAGGTCATATTTTACACTGTTTAGCTAGTAAACACCATGGTGTAGTGTGACTGCAACCACCATTCAGAAAGACAAAACTGGAAAATGTAGTCCGAACACCCTTGTCATCTGTCAGCCATAGCAATTCAAGGATGGAAATAAGATGCCCATTTCACAGCAATTTGAGCCATTCCAGATTTTATGGTGACCTAAATCATTCAGACACAATTAAGCTTGTTATTAATTCATGTATCCAGGGGCGCCGTCACCACGGGGGCCAGGTGGGCCATGGCCCCTGCACTTTTCCGACACGGGGCGCGAGTATATAATTTGGCCCCCCCAACTTTTACTCTGAAAAAATAAAGCTGCCATTTTTTTTAAAAAACATCCTCAGTGTGGTGATGTGGCGCTGCTGTGTATTAACACACTATTTTCTTAAACGATGGTTAATTTAAATTAGAACACACCTTCTATGGTGATCATAGACCATCTTTGTCTATGGGAAAGGAACATAACAGTGTCTTAGCAGGATTTGGCAGATTGAATCAGCAGTACCGATCTGCATGACAGAAAGTGGATACACACCAGCGTTTATTTAATCACGTAAATATATACAGTACTGTGCAAAAGTTTTAGGCAGGTGTGAAAAAATGCTGTAAAGTAAGAATGCTTTCAAAAATAGACATGTTAGTAGATTATATTTATCAATTAGCTAAATGCAAAGTGAGTGAACAGAAGAAAAATCTAAATCAAATCCATATTTGGTGTGACCACCCTTTGCCTTCAAAACAGCATCAAGCATCAATTCTTCTAGGTACACTTGCACACAGTTTTTGAAGAAACTCGGCAGGTAGGTTGGCCCAAACATCTTGGAGAACTAACCACAGTTCTTCTGTGGATTTAGGCAGCCTCAGTTGCTTCTCTCTCTTCATGTAATCCCAGACAAACTCGATGATGTTGAGATCAGGGCTCTGTGGGGCCATACCATCACTTCCAGGACTCCTTGTTCTTCTTTACGCTGAAGATAGTTCTTAATGACTTTCGCTGTATGTTTGGGGTCGTTGTCATGCTGCAGAATAAATTTGGGGCCAATCAGATGCCTCCCTGATGGTATTGCATGATGGATAAGTATCTGCCTGTACTTCTCAGCATTGAGGAGACCATTCATTCTGACCAAATCCCCAACTCCATTTGCAGAAATGCAGCCCCAAACTTGCAAAGAACTTCCACCATGCTTCACTGTTGGCTGCAGACACTCATTCGTGTACGCCTCCAGCCCTTCGCGAACAAACTGCCTTCTGCTACAGCCAAATATTTCAAATTTTGACTCATCAGTCCAGAGCACCTGCTGCCATTTTTCTGCACCCCAGTTCCTGTGTTTTCGTGCATAGTTGAGTCGCTGGCCTTGTTTCCACGTCGAGGTATGGCTTTTGGCCGCAAGTCTTCCATGAAGGCCACTTCTGACCAGACTTCTCCGGACAGTAGATGGGTGTACCAGGGTCCCACTGTTTTCTGCCAGTTCTGAGCTGATGGCACTGCTGGACATCTTCCGATTGCAAAGGGAAGTAAGCATGATGTGTCTTTCATCTGCTGCAGTAAGTTTCCTTGGCCGACCACTGCGTCTACGGTCCTCAACATTGCCCGTTTCTTTGTGCTTCTTCAAAAGAGCTTGGACAACACATCTGGAAACCCCTGTCTGCCTTGAAATTTCTGCCTGGGAGAGACCTTGCTGATGCAGTATAACTACCTTGTGTCTTGTTGCTGTGCTCAGTCTTGCCATGGTGTATAACTTTTGACATGTTGACAGTAAACTGTCTTCAGCAACCTCACCTTGTTAGCTGAGTTTGGCTGTTCCTCACCCAGTTTTATTCCTCCTACACAGCTGTTTCTGTTTCAGTTAATGATTGTGTTTCAACCTACATATTGAATTGATGATCATTAGCACCTGTTTGGTATAATTGTTTAATCATACACCTGACTATATGCCTACAAAATCCCTGACTTTGTCCAAGTGTACCTAGAAGAATTGATGCTGTTTTGAAGGCAAAGGGTTGTCACACCAAATATGGATTTCATTTAGATTTTTCTTCTGTTCGCTCACTTTGCATTTAGTTAATTGATAAATATAACCTATTAACATGTCTATTTTTGAAAGCATTCTTACTTTACAGCATTTTTTCACACTTGCCTAAAACTTTTGCACAGTACTGTATATTTTTTTCTGTCGACCTTACAGATTTAAACGGAGAAAGAAAGTAGCATGTAAAGCCATGTCCACACCTGAGCGATCAGTTGTGCAACTCAATCGCTCCTGAAATTGCGCAACTCAGTTGCGTGCAATTGCTGTGTCCACATCTGAGCAATTAGTTGAGCAACAAGGTTCCCATGTCTACAAGTTTAATTGTTTTTTGACATGTGCGGTGACAGCATTTTGTTTTTTGTTCTGTATCTACAAATTGAAGTTTTTGGCAACTGAAGTGATGCTGGGTTTTCTTCAGTTCCTTGTACGGTTCCTTGTACAGGAGATGAGACTTGAAGACTCAGAAAAGTACCGAATCTTTTTATGGATGGACACCCGATCATTTGACCTATTACTAAACTTGTTCCAACCTTTAATTGAAAAAGAAGATACCTTCAGAGCGGCTATACCGATCTCGGTTAATGCAGGCAAGCGCATCACACAGGGCGAGGCAATCCACACACAGACGGAGGGCAGGCGCGAACCCGGTACCTCTCGCACTAAAGCATAGCGCCGATACCACTGTACAAAAGAGCCGGCTCCTTTGCAAGGAGCGTATATCGGGCTTATGTTTTTTGTGTGTGATTACGTCACCTACCAGCCCTGCTGCTGCCTTCCCCCGTGCACGCTACACTATGAAAACATGCAGCTTTTATGCAGTTGTACCGAGACTCGATTGCTAGTCAATCATTCAATTGGAATCTCGGTACAACTGCACGTGAATTAATAAAGTGTACTCCTGTGACCACACATTACATTTTAACCAGCACGCGAAGTGATTTGTGCCATCCTCGTGCCTAAATACAAATCTACATTTTTAAATACATGTGAAACACAGACCCGTTTATATCCCGTGTCCCAATGACTATACACCAACATTAACACACGCAACATACAACATACACACACATGCACACAGGGGCGGGGCACATTGCCACAGTAAGCCATTTGTTTTTATCCATTACAATGTCTCCAATTGTCCTTCGATTAACAGAATGCCTCACTTAGGTAAGAAAACATTTCCAAACATTTCTGGTGTTAAATGTAGGGTTGACTCGCCATTTTGTACTTTCTGTTTTGCTTTGGGAGTGGGAGTGTTGATGACATTGTGTTACAGAGATCGAATGATTATTGGTGTTAGATCTCCCTCCTGACCTGCAAGGGTGCTGTGTAAAGGGAACAGAGTACCCTGAACTATTAGGCTGTGTGGTCCTGTAGTTAAAGAAAAGGGCTTGTAACCAGGAGGTCCCCGGTTCAAATCCCACCTCAGCCACTGACTCATTGTGTGACCCTGAACAAGTTACTTAACTTCCTTGTGCTCCGTCTTTCGAGTGAGACGTAATTGTAAGTGACTCTGCAGCTGATGCATAGTTCACACACCCTAGTCTCTGTAAGTTGCCTTAGATAAAGGCGTCTGCTAAATAAACAAATAATAATAATAATAACTAAATGGCATGTCATTCCCAGGGTTAGGTGGAAGTCGGCCATCTACAACATCTAGAAAAGGGGTTAACCTATGGTACTCAAACTCCATGACCCGGACGGGAAATGGCATGGCATCCGCGGATTGGAGGAGCGGATGCGCTCGTTAACCAAGGGGTCATGACGGAGGGTATAAATAGGGGTAAATGGTTAGATCAAACCTAGGAGATCCCTGTGATACCAAAAACGTGAGTGTTGTGTTTTGTTTGTCTGTCAAAGTAAAAACTGTTTGTTATTTTAGACTGCTACTAACACGATCCGGAGCTGTCGCTATTCAGCCAGCATCAAACCCAGACACCAACACTTTCCCTTTGTTCATGGAGAACCGTCTTTGCACCACGAGCACTAATATCACTCACTGTAAACTGTGTTTGTGTTGTGTGTTTCCTGTGGGTGTAATAGAACTGGACTTTTGGTTGCGGGTCAAACCCAGGGATTACAAACAAAGTGATACACGCTGCTGTGTCACTTTTACAACATTATTATTTACAGGTGTTTGTCTGGACATTGATAACTGAATAAACACCCTTGCACCTGGATATCGTTGTCTGTCTGTTTTATTCTGCACTGCTGTATTGCATTCACCTGCACTCCCTTACCCACTTTGCCACACATTGGTATGAACGTTCAATTAACAACTTAACAAGCGAGGCGAAACTGCATAACTTTGTTTTACTTGGCCATGATTATTTCGCTGGTGCTACAAGGAGGGAAACTACAATGCTTATATTTACATTTACTTGGCTTGGGAAGTTGGCAGATGGCGGGTACAAATAGCACTGTTTTTATATTGGTGACATTTGTTTAGAGAGAATAGCTGGTGTTATGACAGTGGGGTGTTATAAAGGGGGGGGGGCGGTATAACGCAGGACAAATGTATGTACACTGAGTGTACAAAACATAAGTAACACCTGCTCTTTTCATGAAATAGACTGACGAAGTGAATCCAGGTGAAAGCTATGATCCCTTATTGATGAAACCTGTTAAATCCACTTCAATTTATTATTATTATTTATTTATTTGTGTATTTAGCAGACGCCTTTATCCAAGACGACTTACAGAGACTAGGGTGTATGAACTATGCATCAGCTGCAGAGTCACTTACAATTACGTCTCACCCGAAAGACGGAGCACAAGGAGGTTATGTGACTTGCTCAGGGTCACACAATGAGTCAGTGGCTGAGGTGGGATTTGAACCGGGGACCTCTGGGTTACAAGCCCTTTTCTTTAACCACTGGACCGCACAGCCTCAATCAGTGTAAATGAAGGGGAGACAGGTTAAAGAAGGATTTTTAAGCCTTGACACAATTGAGACATGGATTGTGTACTGTATGTGTGCCATTCAGAGGGTAAATGGGCAAGACAAAAGATTTAAGTGCCTTTGAACGGGGTATGGTAGTTGGTGCCAGGCGCGCCGGTTTGAGTGTGTCAAGAACTGCAACGCTGCTGGGTTTTTCACGCTCAACAGTTTCCCGTGTGTATCAAGGATGGTCCACCACCCAAAGGACATCCAGCCAACGGCAGGCCAGTGGTCGAAAACGGCTCATTGATGAAAGAGGCCAAAGGAGGCTGACATGAATTGTGCAGAGCAACAGACGGGCTACAGTTAGTCAACTGACAGTCCAGTAGAACTTTGGTGCCAAAAGACCCATAAAAGAATGCACAACTCGTCGTACCTTGACACGAATGGGGTATGGCAGCCGACGACCTAACAGAGTTCCACTTCTTTCAGCAAAACACAAGAAACTGCAGTTGCAGTGGGCTAAGGAACGAAAACACTGGACACTGGAGGATTGGAAAAACATTGCCTGGTCTGATGAATCCCAGTTCCTGCTGTTTCACGCTGATGGGAGGACTAGGGTATGGAGAAAACCACATGAGTACTTGCATCCATCATGCTGCGTGTCAACATTGCAGGCTGGTGGTGGTGATGTGATGGTGTGAGGTGTGTTTTCATGGCACACATTGGGTCCCTTGATAAAAGTGGAGCAACGTTTGAATGCCACAGGATATCTGAACATAATTGCCAATCAGGTGCATCCCTTCATGGCAGCAGTGTATCCATCTGCTAATGGATTTTTTCAGCAGGATAATGCCCCACGCCACAAGGCTAAGATTATCCAGGAATGGTTCCACGAACATGACAGTGAATTCAGCTTACTGCAGTGGCCTGCCCAGTCACCAGATCTCAATCCAAATGAGCATCTGTAGGATGAGATGGAACGAGCTATTCGGAATACAGATCGACTATCAGCCAACTTGACAACTGTGGGAAGAATTGGAGTCAACATGGGCCAGCATCCCTGTGGAACGCTTTCGACACCTTGTAGAGTCCATGCCCCGACAAATTGAGGCTATTCTGAGGGCAAAAGGGGGTGCACTCAGTGTGTATATATATATATATATATATATATATATATATATATATATATATATATATATATTGTGATACGACTGCAACACACAGAAATAGAGGTTTTGAAAGCGTTGACACACTATTTTTTTAATAAACAAAATAAAACACAAAAATAACACCTAGTTCTTTCCGAGCAATAACTGAAACACAACACAGGAACCTAAACTATAAACAGGACGGCTAAGCCGTTTACCTGTAACAAAACAAAACACACAGTTTTTCTACAAACAAACCTTCACTCACTTGGTACGCCTGCACACACTCGCAAGCGGGCTATACACAGCAGCCTCGCACAGACTGGCTGCCTTTCTTTTATACCCTGCACATGGCTCTAATTTAATAATAATCACCAGGTGCAGGGGATAACCACCAAGGAAAAATTAAACAATTAGCAATAAAACAATTAACAGAAATAATTAAACAATAAAACCAAACAATTAAATTAAACCAATGTGCATTTGCACATGTTTTTCATGCAGGGAGGATTAACCCACTCCCTGCTGTGTTACAATATATATATATATATATATATATATATATATATATATATATATATATACAGTATATATATATATATATACAGTATATATATACAGTGCCTTGCATAAGTATTCACCCCCCTTGGACTTTTCCACATTTTGTAGTGTTACAACCTGGAATTAAAATGGATTTAATTGGGATTTTTACCATTTGATTTACACAACATACTTAACACTTTGAAGGTGCAAAATATTTTTTATTGTGACACAAACGTTAATTAAACAAAAAAAAAAACATTTGTTGGTTGCATAAGTATTCACCCCCCTGAGTCAATACTTGGTAGAAGCACCTTTGGCAGCAATTACAGCTGTGAGTCTTTTTGGGTAAGTCTCTACCAGCTTTGCACATTTGGATCCTGCAATTTTTGCCCATTCAGCTTCTTGTTTTTAAACCACTCCAGTGTAGCTTTGGCTGTGTGCTTAGGGTCATTGTCCTGCTGGAAAGTGAACCTCCGCCCCAGTCCCAGGTCTCTTGCAGACTGAAACAGGTTTTCCTCTAGAATTTCTCTGTATTTGGCTCCATCCATCTTGCCCTCAGTCCCGACCAGTTTCCTAGTCCCTGCCGATGAAAAGTATCCCCATAACATGATGCTGCCACCACCATGCTTCACCGTGGGGATGGTGTTCTCAGGGTGATGAGCAGTGTTGGCTTTGCGCCACACATAGCGTTTTGCGCTAAGGCCAAAAAGTTCAATTTTGGTCTCATCAGACCAGAGAACCTTTTTCCACATGTTTTCTGTGTCTCCCACATGCCTTTTGACAAAATCCAAACGGGATTTGATATGGGTTTTTTTCAGCAATGGCTTTCTTCTCGCCACTCTTCCATAAAGCCCAGCTTTGTGGAGCGTCCGGGTTATAGTTGTCCCATGGACGGTTTCTCCCATCTCAGCTCCTTCAGAGTTACCATTGGCCTCTTGGTTGCTTCTCTGACTAATGCCCTCCTTACCTGGTCACTGAGTTTTGGTGGACGGCCTTCTCTAGGCAGAGTCGCAGTTGTGCCATATTCTTTCAATTTTTTAATAATGGATTTAACAGTGCTCCGGGGGGATGTTCAAAGATATTCTCTCTAACAAACTCTGGGGCCTTCCAGAAACAGGTGTATTTAATCTGAGATCACTGTGACACTTTAATTGCACACAGGTGGACTCCATTCAAATAATTATGTGACTTCTGAAGGCAATTGGTTGCACCAGAGCTTATTTAGGGGTGTCACAGCAAAGGGGGTGAATACTTATGCAAAATATGTAGATTTTTTTCCCCACTTCGACATTATGGACTATTTTGTGTAGATCAGTGTCGATCAGTGACAAAAAATCCTAATTAAATCCATTTTAATTCCAGGTTGTAACTACAAAATGTGGAAAAGTCCAAGGGGTCCAAGGCTGTATATATGTATATACAGTATATATATATATATATATATATATATATATATATATATATATATATATATATATATATATATATATATATATATATATAGTGACGGGTTGGTTGCACACGGAGGACACGAACAACAAAGTTCCAAAGAAAGTATTCTTTAATAGCGGCTCTCAAAAGAAATAACAAACAAACAAAAAGAATAAACTGGAGGCAGGTCTCTTTACGGAAGTAAAAATAAACAAAACACAAATGGATTTAATGTCCACAGGCTCCTCCTGTTCATTCACCGTACCTCCAGTGCTTCTCTTCCAATGGGATACTTTCAGATTTGTATTGCGTTTCATCACTCGGTTCAGATGGTCCAAGCAGTCTCTCCAACACAGAAAAATCAACCTTTTATAAAGGATCTCTATTGCGGCCCAGATAGGCCACAGGTGCTGGCCAAACAAGGCAATTACTAATTAATAAGCAAACTCTGTTTCCTATACTAACAGCACCTGTAGCCTATCATTCAATTAACTCCTCAAACTCATGGCAGGCTGATTCCAAGACAGCCACAGATCATTCCAGCTGTCCCCTGTGGACCGGCTTGGTTTCAGCCCGCCACAAGCGCCTCCTGCTGGTTGTTCTGTGAGCTGGCTTGCAATATATATATTTGTAATGGCTCGAGTCATTGTCATCAAATGACTCGACTTGAGTCCCGGTCCAAAAGTCTCCACTAGACTCTAATCATAGTCTTTATGATAAAATAAATTACGCGATCAGTTTCATTTTCAATAACGGCAGCCCTTCATCTGATGCGTACAAGCCCTGCCTCTTTATGAGTGAGAGGACCATGTGACAACATAGAGACAGAGAGAAGCGCTAGCGGCATGGAGGGTAAATCAAGACTACTTGTCTAAAATAACTGAAATCGTTTTTGGTCTTTTTTATTATTTTTTGCCAATCAATAATAAATTACTTATTTGGTGGGTCAAGCAATGGATTTTTATTTAAGTAAGCTTAAAACTTAAATGCAGTAGAAAAAATAGGGGTTTAGTGTTTGTTGTCTGGTTTAATGTATATTGATCACTATGTTTTCTAAAACAAAATCATTGTTTTAGAAAACAAAAAAGAACTGGCAAAAAAGCCATATTTTGCTAAAATTGTAAGCTGTTTTTAAAATCCAAACTACCACTTGCATAGGGAGGATAATTCCTGCCAAAAATAAATAAATAAATAGTGAAATAAATACATAAATAAATAAATAAAAATGGAAAAACATTACATTTCGTTTTTTCATTTTGGCACAATCTTTTCACTCTAGTTGGTGAGTTTGACTGCCTACCAACTGGTCTGCTGGTTAGAGTCAGTGTAGAATCGAGAACTGACGGCTGAAGAAACCATTCAACTTAACAAGAGGTTAAAAGAGGTTGCTAAATAGGTGAACATTTAACTAATAAAAAAAAACAGTTATAAGGACTGTAAGCAAAAGACTTCCTGAAACGGGAACCATGTATACCACTATACAGTCCTGCGTGGGTCCCATTTTTACGATCTGCTTCTGACACTTCCGTCTTCTTACCCCGACCGACCCTACACGCTTTAATAAGACCTTTAATAGTTTGTTTACTATCCCACATTCAACACAACTGTTTCCTGTGCTGAACACCACGCAGTTTAAACGGCAGCATTTGCCCCGCTAGTTACGCCACTGCTCTCATGCTCTCATTCACACACAGGTATCGCTACCATTCTCCACAGATTGAGTTTATACAATAGGCTATACAGCGAGATAGCTTTTTCTACTTGTCTGAATATATTTTAACATTGTAACATCTCTACTTACTTTACTATTAAAATGCCTGTCTATCCTTTCGTGCCACCCGTTGAAAGGGAGCTAGGTACCTGTGCTTTCACAGTTTTGTGGCTGTCGTTTGCAAAAACATAATGACAGGTATTACAAGCAACGAATCCAGTCACATATTTATTATTTACAAATTAATTCCACTGATTTACCTCTCAAACTATTATCAACAACATGAAATAAACCCTGCGTTATCTTTTGTTTCACCTCGTCCACATGCATTTTTAATATCACCAAGCAGACGTGATGAAAACAAGCAAGAACAGCACTGCTTAGTCAGCTGACTCATCCCTAATCACCTCCTGCTTTAGTGCTGGAAATACCGGTACATTTACCTTCTAATACGTTATTTGCGAAAGGGTTACAGACGAGTACGCTGAAAGGACAGAAAACGTTTTAGGTGATTCAAATTCAGACCTGAATTTCTTTTTTTTTTTTTTTTTGACCCGCACCCGAACCGCAAATCTTTTTTTGTTTTATTTATTTATTTATTTATTTATTTATTTATTTATTTATTTATTTTTACATTTTTGCAAACACCATTTTTGGCTTGTTTCACCATCAGGTTTGTGTAGGGTGTAACAATGTTATATACATCGTATGCAACATTGTTAACGTCATTATTTATGTATTTATTTTTTGTTGCAAAACCACATGCCCTGCATCCCACAGTGACCCACTAAAATATAAACTGATTTGTTTTTATATACAGTCGTTGTAAATTGTTCACCCGAAAGACCTGGGGCTCGTTTGTATATCATACAATGTCGTACTGTATAGCTTTTCTATATAACGTTGCTCACACAGATTGCAGGTGATAATTAATCCAAAGACATCATATTCGAGCTTACCATCTTGCAATACATAAACGAGCCCCCCCGGTTGTTTTTCTGTGCAAACAAATTCTCATTGAACTCAAATGAGCTCTGTGATGGACTAGTAGTATTGCTGGAAATAGGGGCGGGGCTAGTGGTATACATGGTTCCCGTTTCAGGAAGTCCGTTGCTTCTCTATGCAGTTTACAGTCCTTTTAAATGTTTTTTTTTCTTCTTTTTTTAATTTAAAATGAGTTAAATGTTAAACTATTTAGAAACCTCTTTTTGAGGATGTTAATTTGAATGGTTTCTTCAGCCGTCAGTTCTCGATTCTACACTGACTAACCAGCAGCCCAGTTCGTAGATAATCGAACTCACCAGCGGCAGTGTCCCGCCCTTCCAGTGTGATTGACGCTCAATGAGAAATACTAGTGAACAGATCGTGCTAAAATGGAAAAACTAAATAAATAAATAAATAAATGTAACACATTTCAGTTTTTATTTATTTATTTATTTATTTATTTAATTTTGGCACGAATTATCCTCCATAGTTTGTGTGTTAATTTCTTGTACAGTGCATTATTGTGTTAAATTCAAGCTTATAAACTTAAAAAAAAATATTTTGCACATGAAATTTAACGTAATAATGCACTGTACAAGAAATTAACACACAAACAACCCTCTGAGCTTTAATAATTGTATTTATTTTTTACATTCCCGTAGCTTTCTACAGCCACTGGCACTAGCGCACGGTACAGACGATCGGTGAAGTTGTCCACAATTCACGAATGGAGTTACAGCTCTAGACATGTTTGATTAATTTAATACATCAGGATCCTGGATAGATGTTTTAGAATTAGTTTTGTTAAAAACGTTTTGCTTGTTTAAAGAATAAATTCATAAAAACGAAAATGGGCAGACCAGACCACAGCAGCATTGCCAGACAAAAGGTGGTTGAGTACAGGACTGCATTGTTTTCAGTTAATTTTTAAGAAGTGGTCTGTGGATTTTGTCATAGTGTGTGAACAGATCAATTATTACACTGGTTAAAAAAAAATTGTTTGCAGTGCTCAGGTATTTTGCAAGTGTTTATGAAACAGCAGCTACAATACCACTCTTTTATGTTAATAGGGTTATTCAAAATAAAATTGACCTCTCAGTATTAATGTACATTTGCACATGTTAACTACATTTATGATTTTACTAAGACAAACAACTGGGATTTTATTTTGCTAAATATAGAGGTGGTTAAGGGGATATGGTGTGATGTGTTCTGTGTGAAATATTTTAGCTATTTTTAAAAATGTATTAGTGAACAACCCTTTTTTATCTGAAAATAATGAAAATTACTTACCAGTACTTTGAAACACACATTATATGCTAAACTCTTGGCCTTTCAGGAGACATTTCTTTCTGTAATATTAAGCAAATTAGGTTGAGATTATTGATTTTGAACTGTAGCATATATGTATGAGTATGCAATGGTTTAAAAACTCTGATTTTGCCTCAGTTGCATTACTTGGACTGTTTTCCTTTGTAGCTGCTATGTTTTGAGCTTAGAAGCAAGATCTCTATATCAAATACCAAATTAAATGCCACAAAATGTCCTTTCATATTATTAAGGTATCTGGAAAAAAAAAAACTATCAGAGTTTCACTGTTGAGAAAAAGAGATTTTATTATTAGAGAATAAAAGCTGATTTTAGTTTTCAATCAGAAAAGCAGTTTGTGTTAAAGTCAAAATTGCAGTCTTAACATGCAGAAAATATCCTGAAGTTCGGGAGTTACAAAAGGCTCTGAAGTGAGCTCCACACCAAGATTGACAATGTGACACTGTTTATGAAAAAGTAGTTTTTTTGTTGAAGTTAATATTACAATATCCACTTACATAAAGGTGTCTTCGAAGTTGCAAGAACCTGACTTTGCCAGCGTTTATTTTGCAAAGTTAGCTTAATTGCTGGCCAGGTTTTCTTAGAAAAGTGTCACTGTTTTGCCCTGAACAAAACATAATGAAGTATTGAGAAAGAGGCTTCAGTTAGCAAACTCATGACAGCAGGCCAAGATGACACTAGTCAAGATATATATGATTTTAGTTTGTAAAGATAACCAAAGCAGAATTGCAAAGCTGTTAAAAGAGCTATGTTAATAATGTAAAGATGGTTATATCAGTGCACAATGCTTACATGAATTATAATAAATGGTATTAATAAATAGTAATTGGGCTGCATTCTCGTACAATACAAAGAGGATTTTTTTGGGTCAGTAATTTAACCTATTTTTCAAATGTAAGTGTTTCTCATTCTCAGTCTTGTTAATGGACACTTACGTATAAGATTCATTAATTGGGGAAAAACCACTGACATGTGTTTTTGTAATACCACTGATCAAACTCGTTGCATTTACAGGCAATCAAATACGTGTCAAGCCGTGGGCTCTTATTAAGTACAAGGGAGGCAGACAGGGATCAGTACATGCTGCCTGTTCTGTTGACAGGACTTAATAGAAGGAGAGGAACTGGAGGCTGAAAATCTAAAAGGTGGAAAAAAATTGACATATAATACTGACTGAAAATAGCAACTGATGATCCAACCTACAGCGAATGACATATTGATAGACGATGAGTATATTATGTTCAGTATTTTGGGTTCTCTGACAAGGTTTTCAATATTACCAAAATATTGCAATTATTTTTTTTCTGAAAAAAATATTCACCCTAATGGTGCAACAGAGAGGAGAAGAGGTTTATTTAACCAATCAAGGAAAAACTTTCATAATCTAGTCACGGCTACAAACACGACTCCCAAATATTAAGAGAGCTGGTGTGTCAGACATTCATAAGCTTTGATACTGCATTTGATTAATACACAATCAAAGTTAAGACTGAGGCCTGTTTTTAAATTTAAATACATGTTCTTTTTAAACTCACTGAGCACTTTGTATTACTCTTTAGAATCTTAAAACTTTCATCCCAATCTTTATGGTGTGTGTACACCATCATAGTAAAATGTAGTAAAACATAAGAAAGCCATCAAAAAAGTACATAAACACAAACTATAGTTCTAACAATAATTATTCTGTACCTGTAACAATAAAGTACATAGTAGCGGGGGAAAGAATTTGCACATTTTAAACTCCTGCAATGTGTTCTAACACCTAGTCTTTTAGAGATTATCAATCGAGTAACCCTATAATAATTGTTTAAATTCCTTTCTAATGATGTTTCAAACATGGAATTACTATAGCAAAGGCTTTTCCAAAAGATAACCTTTTAGGTGCATCAAAGATGATTTTTAAGGTGGCCTACAAAATGCATTTTGAACAACTGCTGAAATGTACCAATAGTCATTTCCAGACACTCAAGTATAGCTATTAACTTAAGTATTGTGATAGGTTAGCACTGTGGGCCCAGATGTTAGTGGCAAGAAAGAGACTCAGACAAGGAAGCTGCAGTTTAAGCACTAGAGTGCACATTTATTAAACAAAACAACAAATAAACAGGGCATGAGGGCCAAAATAAAAGGTTAAACAAAACAATACAATCAGTACCTACAGGCTGGGCCTTCACTCCAGACTCCAAAAACACAATACATAAACGCAGTTCCAGACTCACCAAACTCCTTCCAGACAAAGGATTTCTCCTTCCCTGTTAGGGAATTAGCACTCAATTACCTAACTGGGGAAGGGCCACACCTGTGATTGCTGGCAGGGGCAGATTTAACTGAATCCCTGCCAACCTTACATTGTCACACACACTCTATTTACAGTAACAGGGCTTCTGCCCTGTCACGTATCTCCCCCTTGTTTAATGCACCCATGGATGCAAATGGCCACCTCCCCCCTTAAAACACCAACCTCCTCCTCCCTTGTCCGGTTTTCTCTCTCAGTGGTGACGCTGGCAGCTGCAATGCTGGGCACTCTGGGCAGCATTGTGGGCGTTGAGCCCTCTGGACGTGGACGTGCGGCTTACTTGCAGCGTACTCCCCTCAGCAGAAAGTGTAGCGGCTGCTGAGGTTGGCCCGGCGGTTGCACTGCTGACTCTGGAGCCGGGGGGAAGCTTCTCCCCTTCCAGCTTTGACGATGGCAGAGGCTCCTCCCCCTTGTTCACTAGCGACGGCAGAGGCTTCTCCCCTTCCGGCTCTGCAAATGGCAGCGGCTCCTCCCCCTGATTGGCCTTCTCCAGCCTTCGGGCAGGCAGCTCCTCTTCCTCTTAGAGGGGGGAGCATACCACCTTGTGCCCAAACTCACCATATGCAACCCTGGTCCTCGAGGTCATCAAGGATGTCCTCCAGTCCGCCATCCGACTGGGTTTGGGATGTGTCGGGGTTCTAGCAGATCCAATTCCTTTCCGTCTCCAATATGCGCCTGGTCTGCTGGCAAATATTGTATGGTATTTATTTTCAGAATGGTATACTGTGGCAAGGTGCCCGCCCCTTTTATTATTTATGTATGTATTATTATTATTATTATTATTATTATTATTATTATTATTATTATGTTTGTGTGTGGACAGACGAAAGTCGTCCGACAGTATTATTTATTATTTGAGACCGGCAAAAAGTCAGTCTCGTAAAATGTGGTTGGCATGGATGGAGTTGAATCCCCCATCCTAAGAAGCTCGTGGGAATGTGGTTGTAGCCTTAATAAGATAATTGTTTAATGCGTAATTAAGGCTCTAGCCACAGTATAAAAGACCCACTCCGGGCTCAGGAAAGAGTTGTGAGGAGAGTTAAAGAGATTAAGAACGAATGCTACCAGCCAGCGAACAACATACTCATTATTATAACCTAGAATTATACTTTTGTGTTTGTTTTACTTTGGCCAGAGTGCCCTTTTCTTTGTGTGTTTTGTTTAAATCTTTTGTTTTATTATTTAATAAAGATACGGCTGCAGCTGTTTCGTCCTGTTTTGTGTTGACTACTGCTTCCTGAACCTGACATCACCACCCACACACACCACTCAAGCTATCTGTGACAGATAGGGACACGCTGTAGTTCTGACAGAGTTCAGGGAGGAGCAGAGCGATCAGAATGATGAGTTTTGAATTGATTTGAATACTTTTGCTTTTTTTCGCTACTTTATTTAATCATTGGTGTCAAATTCAGACTCATTCAATATCTAATGTACACTTCGGTTTCCCAAAAGGTCAACATTTACATAAATCTCGTCAGTCATATTTATTTTTTAAAGGCTAGTAGTGTATGGATATCTACTAGTGATTCATCCCTTTTTTAAAAGAAGTACCAACCCATGGTGATATGCTGCAATATCAACACTCCCATGTGACCTGTTTGGTCTGCTGAAAAACGACATGGGAAATTAACATTTTTACCCCCCTTTTATCTTTACCCCCTACCATTGCCAATATGATAATGGTTAAAAATTAATGGTTAACATCGAAAACCATAACTATAACTGGCTCCTAAACGATATAGATGTGATATTCGCCCTTAATATCCAGTGTCATGATGGGACATCTGTTCTACTGTTAGAAAATCACTATTATGACTTTCAGATGTTGCTACTGTTGGGAGTGACTGAATATCATTTTTAAAAGCTCAACCCTATGAACCATTTCCATTTGAAATTGACATATGATTGGCTGATTTATTTCGTGAAAAATCTGCAGCATTTTTTTCCAGAAGCTACTGTTTATCTCCTGCATTGGACAAATCAATAAAATTGCCCTAAATTGCTTTCAGCTACTTGTCAAACACTACATCTTGAAGTGTCAGAAGAAATTTAGATTGTGTTTACGGTCATGGGGCTGCCACCTTCTCACCCAGGTTCACAAAACAGGACTCTAGATGAAGAAATATTTCAAGAAAATATAGTTAGTGCCCAATGACTTTATTTTTTCCTTTATATAAAAAAAGTAATATTGCATCACTGGAAAAACTAATTCTAGAATGATTAGTCATTTCATTTTATTTTTTTTGTATATAACAAGTGTATATTACATTTTATGACAGAATATCAGACATATCTGAAGCCTTTCTGAAATATAAGTGTTATCAGCCTCTTAGGTGGGATCCATTGTAGTGTTACCAGGTTTTAAGAATGTTTTTACCAGTAAATTGGAAATTGGAGTTAAGCACATCAGGCTAAAAGGGCTTTCAACATAACTTTAACCAGTATTCATAAACTAATTAAACTGCCTTTTCACTTAGCATGTCTAAATGTGAGACAGACATTGTTCTGCTCTGTTCCTGCAAATACAAGCAGGCTATGCTTGCTGTCTAGTGCAATTGATTGTAAATGCACACTGGAGGATTAACCAGCCATGTCAAGTAGCGCCCACCCAGTTCAGTTTAAGGAGGCTTGGTGGTCCAGTGGTTAAAGAAAAGGGCTTGATACCAGGAGGTTCCCAGTTCAATCTCAGCTCAACCACTGACTCACTGTGTGAGACCCTGAGCAAGTCACTTAACCTCCTTGTGCTCCATCCTTCAGATGAGACGTAAAACCGAGGTTCTATTGTAAGTGACTCTGCAGCAGTTGTGATGCATGGTTCACCCTCTAATCTCTGTAAACTGCTTCAGCAGCCAAGAAAAGGTATTAAAACCAACACCTTGCCCAGGACAACTGGAAGCTGCTAGACTGGAAAATGCTGGCAGATGTTGGTCAACAGCTTATTTTTCCACCTGAGGTGGGTTGTCGAGGATTTGTGGCACACTCTACAACCTCAGAGATGTCAGATTCAGTGGCCAAGAGTCGCGTCACACAGTGAAGAACTTATCTGAAGCAGCAGAGAGGAGCAGCAACTGGCTGTGGTTGAGATGGAAAGATTCTGGTTGGGGACAATAGAAAGAAAGAAACGCTAATGTACGGGTAAGTAAGCTGGGTTGAGTTGAGTGGCGAACGGACGGGGTTGATGCTGGGATGCCAGAATCACCGTCGAGCCCTCTTGAGGTGTCGTGGGCTAGTCGATGAAACACAGAGGATGGAAGGTGCCCACTTGAAGACCCCCAGAGATGTACCCTACTTAGCTCAATCCAGATGGTTGTCATGCTGATGTGCTGGGGAGACCGCACTGTGGTTGATCCCCGGAGCCAGCATCGCAGCCGTTGTGTGTGCTGATGCGCTGAGGAGGCAAAATAAGCTGATCCTTGGAGCCAGCATTACACTTCAGCCATCAACGCCAGGCAGAAGGATATCTACATCATCAGATGGAAGGAAACGCAAATGGATGCATCACATTAGTTTACTGTAAAACTACGCCTTAGTTGGCGCTTATCTTGGCGAGAGCCAAGTTCAAATCAGCATTAAGTTTTAACATCTACTCTCATGTAATGGAAATCTAGATAAAAGCATCTGTTAAATGACAAATGAATTGACACTGCTGAAATGCAAGAGTGAAATGTAAAAAGCAATGTTGAAACAAGGTGGGAATGTAAAAGGCTATGGAGGATTGTGGCAGGCTGGCTGCAGGGAGGAACTCAGACCAGAAAGAGAAACACACAGACAGACGGTGATGATGAAACTGAGTGCGATGGTTGCACTCAGCGTTTAATAACAAATAAATAAAAAGGTTTAACAAAACAGAACACGAAGCAGGACACGGCACTTGCGCCAAAATAAATAGACGAACAAAAACGGACTATCAATTAAACAAACGGTGGACGGACAGACACACAAACACGGTGAGTAAATAACTAAACAAGTATCGTGCTGGTCCTCCAGCACGCGATAGCAATTGTTTTAAATACTCTCCTTCTCTCTCTCTCTCTCCGCTCTCCACTCAACGAACACACAACCCCGAAAGTGAGTGAAAACATACAGCTTTTATGCAGTTGTACCGAGACTCGATTGCTAGTCAATCATTCAATTGGAATCTCGGTACAACTGCACGTGAATTAATTAAAGTGCAATTCCCGTGCTCACATATTACTTTTACTTGCACGTGATGTGATTTGTGCCCTCCTCGTGCCTAAATACAAATCTACAATTTAAACACATGTGAAACACAGACCCGCTTATATCCCGTGTACCAATGCCTATACACCAACATTTACACACAACACGTAACACAAAATACACACGGGGGCACTTTGCCACATATACCCCCTTGTGCAAAGCACACATGGCCTCAAT
Source organism: Acipenser oxyrinchus oxyrinchus (assembly GCA_030684275.1). NCBI lineage: Eukaryota > Metazoa > Chordata > Actinopteri > Acipenseriformes > Acipenseridae > Acipenser > Acipenser oxyrinchus. The sequence continues at coordinate 54,945,910 of CM060250.1, forward strand.
GGCCACCTCCCCCTCAGTCCCAAAGTCCCCGAAGAGGGGAAGCAAATTGTTTCTGGGGTGGCCATGGTGGAATGTCCGCACCCCCAATTCTTCGTGGCTGGCAGCTCCTCTTCCGGGCTTCAGCCACACTATCTCCTGCCGAAAGTGCAGCTGGGGAGCTGGTCTCCTGACCTCCCCCTTCTTCATGGCCGGCAGTTCCCCTCCGTGGGGCTCCGACCACACACCTCCGCAGCGAAACTGCTGCGGGGAAGCTGGTCTCCTGACCTCCCCCTTCTTCATGGCCGGCAGCTCCCTTCATGGAGCTCCGCCACAGTGTAGCGACCGAGGCAAAGCAGAGGCCCCGGCGACCCAGGCGAAGCAGGATCCCTGGCGACCCCAGGTGACGGCAGCAGCAGCGACCCTCGGGAGGCGACGGCAGCAGCAGCGGACCCTCGGGAGGCGACGGCAGCAGCAGCGACCCTCGGGAGGCGACGGCAGCAGCAGCGGACCCTCGGGAGGCGGCGGCAGCAGCAGCGACCCTCGGGAGGCTTAACTCGGGAGGGGAGCCCCTGGCCATAGAGGCGGCAGCGGAGCTCCACTTCTCCCTCGCACTCTGCACCCTGTGTGGAGCGACAGGCAGCCCCAGGCGTGCGGAGCGACAGGCAACCCCAGGCGATGCGGAGCGGCTGGCAACCCCAGGCGATGCGAGGCAAGCATCCTTGGCGAAGCGAGGCAAGCATCCTTGGGCGGCGAGGCAAGCATCCTTGGGCTAAGCGAGGCAGGCATCCTTGGGCTGGCGAGGCAGGCATCCTTGGGCGAGCGCAGGCAGGCATCCTTGGGTGCAGTGAGGCAGGCATCCTTGGGCGGCGAGGCAGGCATCCTTGGGCGGCGAGGCAGGCATCCTTGGGCGAAGCGAGGCAGGCATCCTTGGGCAAGCGAGGCAGGCATCCTTGGGGCAGCGAGGCAGGCAGTCAGGACAAGCTGGGGTGCGGGTTTTGGCCCTCTTCTCGGCCACTGCGGCCGGGCGGTTCTTCCCCATGCTTTCCTCAGCAGCCTATGCAAGGGCTGCTGAGGACCGCCAGCATCTAGTCCTGGTCCTTCTGGTGACGGGAGAGGCAGCTCCTGCTCCTCTCCCTCGTGACGGTGGGGAAGTGATACCAGCAGGCATTCATCCTCTGCTGGTGGGGAAGTGATACCAGCAGGCATTCATCCTCTGCTGGTGGGGAAGTGATACCAGCAGGCATTCATCCTCTGCTGGTGGGGAAGTGATACCAGCAGACATTCCTCCTCTGCTGGTGGGGTTGGCGGAGGCAGAGGCAGCTCCTGCTGCTCTGCTCCTGCCGATGGAGGTGGCGGAGGCAGAGGCAGCTCCTGCTGCTCTGCTCCTGCCAGTGAAGGTGGCGGAGGCAGAGGCAGCTCCTGCTGCTCTGCTCCTGCCAGTGAAGGTGGCGGAGGCAGAGGCAGCTCCTGCTGCTCTGCTCCTGCCAGTGAAGGTGGCGGAGGCAGAGGCAGCTCCTGCTGCTCTGCTCCTGCCAGTGAAGGTGGCGGAGGCAGAGGCAGCTCCTGCTGCTCTGCTCCTGCCAGTGGAGGTGGGAGCGTGTAGTCTCCTGGCGGCGGAGGTGGGAGCAGCGTGTAGTCTACCCTTGTTTCAGGGGACTGGTGCGGCCCTCCCTCTTGCAGGGGACTGGTGCGGCTCCGCCTGGAATGGGAGACCAGCAGGCATTCACCCTCTGCTGGTGGACAGGGACCCAGCAGGCATTCACCCTCTGCTGGTGGACAGGGACCCAGCAGGCATTCACCCTCTGCTGGTGGACAGGGACCCAGCAGGCATTCAACCTCTGCTGGTGGACAGGGACCCAGCAGGCATTCACCCTCTGCTGGTGGACAGGGACCCAGCAGGCATTCACCTCTGCTGGGGAACAGGGACCCAGCAGGCATTCACCCTCTGCTGGTGGACAGGGACCCAGCAGGCATTCACCCTCTGCTGGGGACAGGGACCCAGCAGGCATTCACCCTCTGCTGGTGGAGGAGGCAGAGGCAGCTCCTGCTGCTCTGCTCCTGGCGGTGGAAGTGGCGGAGGCGGGACCAGCAGGAATTCACCCTCTGCTGGTGGAGGTGGGAGCTGCAAGCAGTCCTCCCATGGCAATGGAGGTGGAACCAGCAGGAATTCACCCTCTGCTAGTGGAGACTGGGACGGTGGACGCTCTACCTTCCCCTTTTGGGCCGTGGACGCACCGACTCCTCCCTCTTGGGCTGTGGACGCACCGACTCCTCCCTCTTGGGCTGTGGACGCACCACTCCTCCCTCTTGGGCTGTGGACGCACCCACTCCTCCCACTCAGGCGTGGGACGTTCGGGCTCCTCCCACTCAGGCGTAGGACGTTCGGGCTCCTCCCACTCAGGCGTAGGGACGCTCGGGCTCCTCCCACTCAGGCGTGGGACGTTCGGGCTCCTCCCACTCAGGCGTAGGACGTTCGGGCTCCTCCCACTCAGGCTGTGGAGGCAAAACCAGCAGGCATTCTTCCTCTGCTGATGGAGACTTAGGCGGTGGACACTCCGCCTTCCTCTTCCCCTTTCCCCTTCTCTGCCTCCTCCTCACCTTCCTCTCCTGGGCCAGTTCCTCCTCTCCCTCTTGGTAGGGGCAGTGCACCACTGGGTGCCCGAACTCCCCACAGGCAAGGCACCAGCCTTGGTCCTCTAGACCACCGAGGAGGACCTCCAGATCCTGGCAGCCATCTCTCCAGTTCCAGCCTTCCATTTTTCCCCTTTTTTCAAAAAACAAAACAAACAAACAAAAACTGCGGTTCCCGCTCTGGCCTGAGTCCTGAGGCTGTTTTCCGGTTCTGACACCACGTGTGGCAGGCTGGCTGCAGGGAGGAACTCAGACCAGAAAGAGAAACACACAGACAGACGGTGATGATGAAACTGAGTGCGATGGTTGCACTCAGCGTTTAATAACAAATAAATAAAAGGTTTAACAAAACAGAACACCTAAACAGGACACGGCACTTGCGCCAAAATAAATAGACGAACAAAAACGGACTATCAATTAAACAAACGGTGGACGGACAGACACACAAACACGGTGAGTAAATAACTAAACAAGTATCGTGCTGGTCCTCCAGCACGCGATAGCAATTGTTTTAAATACTCTCCTCTCTCTCTCTCTCTCGTTCTCCACTCAACGAACACACAACCCCGAAAGTGAGTGAAAACATACAGCTTTTATGCAGTTGTACCAAGACTCGATTGCTAGTCAATCATTCAATTGGAATCTCGGTACAACTGCACGTGAATTAATTAAAGTGCAATTCCCCGTGCTCACATATTACTTTTTACTTGCACGTGATGTGATTTGTGCCCTCCTCGTGCCTAAATACAAATCTACAATTTAAACACATGTGAAACACAGACCCGCTTATATCCCGTGTACCAATGCCTATACACCAACATTTACACACAACACGTAACACAAAATACACACGGGGGGGGCACTTTGCCACAAGGATAAATACATGTTGAAATCTAAGAATAAATAAGCAAATGTAAAATGTTTTTCTTTTTACATTAATGTGGCAAAGTGGCTGCTGAGTAGAACAGGTGCAGAGGTGATGCAGTGCAGAAATAATCACAAATGGAAACTGTAATCCGATTTGGAAAAGAGATCTTTATTTTACAGAAATCCAGATCTGGCGACTAAACAATAATCCTCCGGCAATACACCCCAATATGTAAAGCTCGGCAGGAAAATGATAATAATGATTTGTAAAACAAAACAAATAATAACACGTTATCCGCTCCCACAATAATACAAACACAATCACCAGTCCGAGAGCATACAGTAGTGCTCGAGGTGGGTGATAACAAATAACAGTGACTGTGGTGTTGTTGTTCCGGGTAGTGCTGGTCCAAGGCAACAGCTCCGGAGACGTGTTAGCCATCTAGTGAATTTACAAGCAAAAGACAATTACTAACAGTGCTACAAACAAACACAACACTCACAAATTATTTTTCAATTATTTTGGGAACTCTCCCGGTCCTTCCAGTTCCGTGCTTCTCTGAACCAAGCGAAGGAAAAGATTTACGATTCTCAGGCCCTTTCATGTCATTCCACATGACCCCTTGGTAAACGATTGTAGCTGCCTTTACTGTCTGCAGCTGCTACCTTGTTTCCCTTCCGGGTCAATACGTTCCTGCAACGGAGTCTCACCTTCTTCCAGACTGACCGACTTCCCTTACCAGGGAAAGAACTGTCAGGCCAGCCCGTCCAAAGCCTTTCCCTTTCACTGCTTAGTGTCCTCACAGGTCGGGAGGGAGATTTACAACCAAAACTCATTATATTTCTGTCACAGCTAACCAATCGTCAGCAGCGTAAAATGAAGCGTAAAGCACCCTTACGTACAGTACATTCATGCATGTGATTAATTTAAATATGAAAAAAACAAGGCTAAGCTTATATATATACTGTATATATATATATATATATATATATATATATATATATATATATATATATATATATATATATGATTTTAAACACAATGGCATTATATTAACAGTATGGCTTTAAAAATTCATAAACAAAAAAACTACAGTAATAAATATTGTATTGTACATGGAAACTCACCATGTCCAATATCTTGTAAATAACCAAACCTGTGCTTCAATATGAAGTTGTATAAAAAAAGAAGCTTCAGGCATTTTAGCAAAAATAAAATAAAAAAATAAAAAGAATGCACAGAACTTCTATACATAAAAAAGACAGACAGAAATGCTGTGAAAGACCCTTATAGTATATGAAAGACACTCACTAAAGAC